>CM053140.1:205305322-206555322 GCA_028571685.1 Heterohyrax brucei
CCTGCAAAGCATCTTTTCAGACCATAAAGCCATAAAAGTCTAAATAAATAGCAGAAACATAGATATAAATTGGAATTAATGTAAACTGAACAACACCTTTCTCAAGAATCCATGGGTTATAGAAAAAAATCAAGAACAAAATAAAGAAATTTATGGATTCACTTGAGAATGAAAACACATCCTACCTTAACCTATGGGATACAACAAAAGCAATGCTCAGGATCAAATTGTCTCTCTAAATGCACAAATCTGGAATGAAGAAAGGGCCAAAACTAAAGAATTAATCCTACAACTTGAACAAGTAGAAAGAGAGCAACAGAGGAAATGCTCAGGAACCAGAAGAAAACAGACCATAAAATTAGACCAGGACTAAATGAATCAGAGAACAGAAGAACAATTGAGAAAACTGAAAGACCAAAAGCTGTTGTTTTGAAAAGATCAACAAAATTGACAAACCATTGGATAAATTTACTAAAGAAAAACAGGAAACAAATAACCCAAATAAGAAATGAAACATGAGATGTCACAACAGATCCAAAAGAAATCAAAAGTATCATCACAGATTACTACGAAAGACAGTACTCTAGCAGATTTTAACGCCTAGAGGAAACGGACAAATTTCTAGATTAACATCATCCATCAAAATTATCGCAACAAGAAATACAACTTAATAAACCCATCACACAAAGGAAAAGAATGAAAGAGTCATCAAAAGACTACCAATGAAAAAAGCCCTGGCCAAGATGGCTCCATCACAGAATTCTACCAAGTTTTTAGAGACGAGTTAACTCCAATACTACTGAGACTATTTCACATCAAGAAAGGGAAGGAATACTCCCCAATTCATTCTATGAAGCCAGCATAACCCTGATAGCAAAGCCAGGGAAGGATTCCACACACACACAAAAAAAATTACAGACCAATATCACTCATGAACCTAGATGCAAAAATCTTCAATAAAATCCTTGCCAATAGAATTTAACAACGTATCAAAAAAATAATTCATCATGACCAAGTTGGATTCATACAAGGGATGCAAGGCTGGTCCAACAGCAGATAAACAATATGATCAACCACATATATAACACAAAAGATAACAATCACCAGATTTTGTCAATAGAGGCAGAAAAGGCATTTGCCAGAGTCCAACACCCATTCATGTTAAAAACTCTCAACAAAATAGAAATAGAAGGCAAACTCCTCAGCACAATAAGAGGCATCTATGCAAAGCCAACTACCTACATCATCTTGAATGGAAACAGACTGAAAGAATTCCCCTTGAGAATAGGAATTAGACAAGGATGCCCACTCTCATCACTTCTCTTCAACATTGTACTAGAAGTTATGGCCAGAGCAATTAGACAAGACAAAGAAACACAGGGCTTCTATATGGGCAAAAAAAGTAAAAATCTCCCTATGTTTAGATCATATATGATTCTATACCCAGAGAATCCTGAAGAATCCCTAAGTGAACTACTCAAACTAATAGAAGAGTTCAGCAAAGTATCAGGATATAAGATAAACATAAGTAAATCAGTAGGATTCCTTTATACCAGCAAAAAGTTAATTAAAGACGAGATCATCAAATCAGTATCATTTACTATAGCCCCCAAGAAGATAAAATACTTAGGAATAAATTTAGAGAAGTAAGAGATCTATACAAAGAGAACTACAAGACCTTACTGCAAGAAACTGCGAGAGGAAGAATTAACATTGTGAAAATGGCTATTTTACCCAAGCCAGCCAAAGCCAAGTGCCATCAAAGCAATCTACATATACAATGCAATCCCAATATAAATTCCAGTGACTTTTTTAAGGAGATGGGGAAACAAACAAATTTGTTTGGAAAGAGAAGAAACTTCGGGTAAGCAAGCACTACTCAAGAAGAACGCCACAGTGGGAAGCCTCTCACTATTCGACCTTAGAATCTATTACACTGCCACAGTAGTCAAAACAGCCTGGTAATGGTACAAAAAGAGACATATAGACCAATAGAACAGATTGAGACCCCAGTGATGCCTCCATCCCTCTATGAGCAGTTGATATTTGACAAAGGCCCTAAGACTGTAAAGTGGGGTAAAAACAGTCTCTTTAACAAATGGTGCTGACAAAATTGGATATCCATCTGCAAAAAACTGAAACAAGACTCATATCTCACACCTTACACAAAAACCACCTCAAAAAAAGACCTAAATATCAAATGTCAAATGATAAAGATCATGCAAGAAAAAAATAGGGTCTACAGTGGAAGTTTTCATACACAGCTTAGACAGACTTCAAAATCTGACAAAGCAAGATCAACAGAAGAGAAAATAGATAAACGGGAACTACTAAGGACAAAACACTTTTGCTCATCCAAAGACCTTATCAAAAGAATTAAAAGACCACCTACAGAATGGGAAAAAATATTTGGCAATTACATGTCAGACTGACATCTGATCTCCATAATCTACAAGGTACTGCAAAATAGCAACAAGAAAAGGACAAATAATCCAATTAAGTAACAGCAAAAGGAGATAGACAGACACTTCACTCCAAAGATATCTAGGCAGCCAAAAGACACATCAGGAAATACTCACTATCATTAGCTATTAAAGAAATCCAAAACAAAACTACAAGGAGATACTGTCACAGATTGAATTATGCCCCTCCCCCCCAAAATATGTGTAGCCATGTGGCTGGGCCATGATTCCCAAAATTTTGTGATTGTTCTCCATTTTGTGATTTTACTATGCTGTATGCTAAAGGATTAGGCTGGGACTATAAATCCCTGCATAGGATCTCTTCCCTGGTCCACAGTAAAGTCAGTTTCCCTGGAGTATGGCTTGCACCACCCTTAATACTTTCATCCTACAAGAGATAAAAGAGAAGCAAGAAGAGAAATGGGAACCTCATGTCATGAAGAAAGTGCCAAGCCAAGAAAGTAGCATCAGGAAAAAAGCATGCCCTTCAGACCTGAAGTTCCTGTGCAAAGATGCTCCCAGACAAAGACTGATGCAACACAAGAACTTTCCTCCAGAACCGACAAGGGGGAAAATATTCCCCTGGAGTGGACATCCTGAATTTGGACTTGTAGCCTACCAGACCGTGTAAGAATAAACTTTCCTTTGTTAAAGCCATCCATTCCATGATACTGCTGTTAGAGCACCCATAGCTGACTAAAACTCCATCTTACTGCAACACAGTCGGGCACGATCCAAAAAACACAAAACAACAAATGCTGAAGAGGTTGTGGAGAAATGGGAACTCTCCAACACTGCTGTTGGGATTGCAAAATGTTACAACCTATGTGAAAAGCAACCTGGCACTTCCATAAAAAGCTGAAAATAGATATACCATTTGACCCAGTAATCCCACTGCTTGGAATATATCCTGCAGAATTAAGGGCAGTCACACAAACAGATTCATGCATGTAAATGTTTATTGGATCACAGTCCACAATAGCAAAATGATTGAATCAACCTAGATGGCCAACAACAGATAAATGGATAAACAAACTATGGTATATATACTCAGTGGAACACTATGCAATGATAATGAATAGTGATGATTACAGGAAGCATCTCATAACCTAGTTTCAATTGGAAGACATGAAGTTAAGTGAAATCAGTCAGTGGCAGAACGACAAATATTGTACGAGACCCCTACTTTAAGGACTTAAAAACAGTCTCATATACAGAAGAAAAGACTCTTTGATGGCTGCAAGGGAGGGGAGGAAGGGCAGGAGGGAAAGCACTAGTTATAGGTTAGATAGTTGATAGAAATTTGGTTGGGTGAAAGCAGTGACAGCACACATTAGGAAGAAGGTCAACTTAACTGGACTTCAACATAAACTGAAAATTTTAAATCTTAATCCAATATTGCAAGGATAGAGTAACAGGGGCTGGGGTCTGCGGACAATGATCTCATGGGATATCGAGGCCAACTGGCATAACTAGCCTATTGCTAAGAGAGTCTTCTGCACTGCATGGTGTCTGAGGTCTTAAAATCTAGTGAGTTGCCATCTGAGGTACACCAAATCTGCTTCAGCAGAGCCGAAACAGATTATCACCAGGGACAACAAAGTCATGAGGGAAAAAGAGCCAGAAGACAGAAGGACCCACCATGAATGTGTGACTATAACAACATGAGACCAAAAGAACCAGATGGTGACAGGCCACCACCAATGACAGTCGTGAAAGGGCTCACAATGCCAAGTCACAGTGGCAACAAGAAAAAGAGAGGTGCACCTCAAGAACTCCACTAAAAGACCACAACTGATGGTCCAAAGGCCTGAGAGTTCTCCTGAGAGCATGGCCCCTAAACCTGCTCCTGCCCCTAATCATAAATCAGTACTCTTCAGACAGAAATGGATTGGACTTGGAGTCACATTGTGATCACATGGTGCATGCTCTTTACAGTTCTATACATCTGTAGTATGCTGTCTTACTGGCCTCTTACTAGAAAGGAGAGGAGAGGGTAGAGAGAAGGTGACAGGAGATTGTTAAGAGGATGTGACATGTATAGAACAGAAAGGAGGACTGTGCTGTCACTGGGCAAGTAGAGCAGAAGGAACAGCAGATGAGGGCCATGCAAATTTAACTTGGATTGTATGCTTTCACTCAATCACAATTAAAAAATTATCTTCTTTGAGCGAAGTGTTATTCAATTTCCATGCAAACTTCTACCTATGTTTTGTCTGCTACTGATTTCAACTTTTATGGCTTTATAGTCCAAGAAGATGCTTTACACAAATTCAGTGGATTGGATTTTGTTGAGGCTTGTTTTATGCCCTAATACGTGATTTACTCTGGAGAATATTCCATGTACATTGGAAAAGAAGGCGTACTTATCTGTTGTTGGGTAAAAAGTTCTCTATATGTCAGTGAGGTCTACTTGGTTGATTGCTGCAACAAGATCTGTGTCTTTACTGAGCTTTTTCCTGGATGATCTGTCCATTACTGAAAGTGAAGTCTGAAGTCTCCAACTACTGTTGTGGAGTGATGTATCTCATTTTTTAATGTTGCCAGTGTTTGCTTGATATCTTTAAATGTTCTGGTATGGGATACATAAATGTTTCATATTGTTATGAACCTTCCAGTAACAAACAGTGACCATCCTTGTCTACGATGATGGACCTTACAGTAAAATCTATGTTATCTCAGATTGGTATTGCCACTCCTACTCTTCTTTGCATGTTGTTAGCTTGGTATGTATTCTTCTATCCTTACACTTACAGTTTTTTCATAACTTTAAGTCTAAGCTGTGTTTCTTGTAAGCAACATATAAATGGATTGTGTCTTTTGATCCAGTCTGTCACTCTCTGCCTCTTTATTGGAACATTCAATCCGTTTACGTTCAGTGTAATTATTGATAGGTACGTGTTCACTGCTGTCATTTTGATGCCTTTATTTTTGTTGGGTGATGTTTTCTTTGTTTCTCTTAATATTCTGATCTGGGTTGTTTTTCTTTACAAGTTTACTTTTCAGCTTTTTCAGTGTTGGTTTTATGACTGTTGAGACTCCTGTATTATGTTTCTCGTTTTTTGATATTTCACATTGTTAGTCTGCTTTGTGGATATCCTTTTGATCCCTGTTAAAGTTCTAAGTTTAAGCCAATCTTTAACTTCTATATATCTTCCTGATATCCTCTACATCTGAAAGGGTTATAACTAGTGTAATAGATTCCTGTTTATATTGCAGTAATGCCATAGTTTTCATGTTAAGATCACTGGTTTCCTTCTTTTAATATTTTAGGTTTGATTGAGCTTTGTGATGACCCTAGCTGACTAGGATTCTGGATGCCATGTCTTGCAATGCATCCTAAAGTATACATTTGTATACTTTCTTCAGTATTTCTTATAGTTTTGGTTTGGTGTTTTACAAAGTCTCTAAGCTTCTGTTTATTTGTACATGTCTTAATTTCCCCTTCATATCTGAGACACAATGTTGCAGGATATATAATTCTCGGTTGGAAGATTTTCTGTTTCGAGGCTTTTTATGTCATCACACTGTCTTCTTGCCATTATGCTTTCTGCTGAGAAGTCAGACAAAAGCATACAGGGCTTCCCTTGGTATGTTAGTTTTGTTTTAAACCTCACTGCCTTTAAGAGTCTCTCTTTATGTCTCATTTTATTAGGCTTAATTATAGTATGCCTTGGTGCCTTTCTCTTGTGGTCTAGTTTTTGTGGCACTTGACAAGCATTTTGGATATCTATATTCTGTTCTTCCTTAATATCAGGGAAGTTTTCTGTCAGCAACTCTTCAACAATTCTTTTTGTATTTTCAGCTTTCCCTCCCCAGTCAGGAACTCCAATTATTCATAGATTATTCCTCTTGATAGAGTCTCACGTTTCTTAATGCTTCTTCATTTTTATTATTTCTTTTCTCTGAATTCTCCTCATAAATGCTGTTGTCAGTTGCCTTGTCTTCATGCTAACTAAGCCTGTTTTCCAACTGCACAGTTCTGCTCTTTGGCTACACATTGAATTGTTTGAACCTGTAATTTTATTATTTATCTGCTGGATTTCAGATCATTGACATTCCAGCAGTTCACATAGCTTACTTAATATTTCATTTTGTTCTGTTGCATTTTGTTTAATTTCTAGGAGAGCTCTATACATAAGTCTTTTGTATTCTACCTCTGATAATTTCAGAAAAACTTCGTCATCTGGAAAGTTCTTTGATTCTTTATTTTAGGAGTTTTCTTGAGCCATGGTGGTTTGCTTCTTTAAATAGTTAGATATTGGTTATTGTCTTTGCACCATTAAGAAGCAGTTCAGTTTCTTTAGTGTTATATCAATGCGAGCTGTAGCACAGTTGTAAGAGGGGAATACTGGCATCACTGGGTTTTGTTGCCAGCTGCCTCTGTGTTCTCTAGTGACTGGACCCAGCTGGGGTCTCACCTGTGGCAGGCTCCAGCTCCTGGATGCTAAATGTGGCAAGTTACTTATGATGATCTCTGTCACTATGTCAGTTGAGCCTATGGTATAGCTTGGGAAAAGGAGGAAAGAAGGATGCCACCACACTGAGCTGTCTGGGACTGCTGCACTCTCCAGATGTGTTTAGCTTAAAAATTGCTTCTTTGCTGGGAGAGGCACAATTGAGCAGGCACTGAGAATGGCCAGGCTCTCAAGATTGGCAGGCCTTACCTCCAGAATGGTAAAGACAGCACCCCACTTATGGAGTCCCTATGGGGCCATAAGCCAACACTATGATGTGGCTCAGCCACTCAGCCACTAGTCGTTGTTGCACTCTCCAGCTGGTCTTATTTTAACAGCTACCTTACCACTTAGAGAAACACTGCTCAGCAGCTTCTGAGAATGGTGCTGTCCACATCTGACAAAAGCAGCAGGACCCTCAGGGGTGGTAGGCTCTGCCTTCTAGCTGACAACAATGGTGCCCCATAGGCTGTCCCAGGCACTATGTTGTGGCTCAAAAAAGGAAGTGTTTAGGGTCCTGCTGCCCTGGCTGCCTGAGTCCCTAGGTAGGATAGTCTCAAAAACAGCCTTTTCTACTGGAGAAGCATTGTCCAGACAGTAATTGTTGCTCAGCATGAGATTTAGTCCTAGCTGAGACGTCAGGCATGGGTGACTCCACCACCCAGCTGACGAAGATAGTATTCCACCTGAGCTATGCTCCTTGCCATGAATCAGCAGGATCTATGGTGCAGTTAAGAAGGGAGGGGAGAGCAGTGCTGGCATTCTCGTTCAACAGCCAGGCTCTCCTGTTGTGGCTGTCACAAGCACAGCCTCTGAATGTAGCTGGCTTTTTTATTTTTTCTATTATTCCACTACCGTACACATTTTTTACCACCTCTACTAAACAATGGGCAGTTTTTAAAACATATTTAGTCAGTGACAAGTATTAAGAAATCTTTATACCTACAGAATGGGAAAAATATTTGGCAACTCTATGTCAGACCAACACTTGATCGCCATAATCTATAAGGTACTACAAAATATGAATAAGAAAAAGATAAATCATCCAGTTAAGCAATGGGCAAAGGAGATGGACAGACACTTCTCTAAAGAGGAGATCCAGGCAGCCAAAAAACACATGCGGACATGCACACAATCATTGGCTATTAAAGAAATTCAAATCAGAATGACAATGAGTTACCATCTCACCTCAGTAAGGTTGGCCATGATCCAAAAAATGCAAAACAATAAATGCTGGAGAGGCTGTGGGAAGACCAGAACTCTCCTACACTGTTGGTGGGATTGCAAAATGGTGCAATCTCTTTGGAAAGCAATCTGGTGCTCCCTTAAAAAGCTGGATCTAGACATACCATTTGAGCCAGTAATTCCACCACTGCTTGGAATATATCCTACAGAATCAAGGCCATTCACACCAACTGATACATGCACACGGATGTTCACTGTAGCATAGTCCACAATAGCAAAAAGATGGAATCAACCCAGATGCCCAACGACAGAGGAATGGATAGGTAAACTGTGGTATATATACTCAGAGGAACACTATGCAAAGATAAAGAGCAATGATAGCAGGAAACATCACTTAACCTGGTTTCAACTGGAGGACATTATGTTGAGTGAAAATAGTCAGCGACAAAAGGACAAATATTGTATGAGACCCCTACAATAAAAACTTAAAAACAGATTCATGTGTAGAAGAAAAGACCCTTTGATGGCTGCAAGGGTAGGGAGGGAGGAAGAGCGAGGGAGGCAGGGTTTAGATTAGATAGTTAATAGAAATTTGGTTGGGTGAAACTGGTGACAGCACACACTAGAAAGAAGATTAATAATAATGGGACTTCAACACAAGTTGAGTACTCCACCTATCTTAACCCAATATTGCATGGACAGAGTAGCTGGGGCAGGGGGCTGGGGACCACCCTCTCAGGTGAAATCGAGGCCAACTGGCACAGCTAGCATTTTACTAATGAGACCTCTCAGCACCCCTCATCAGTGAATGGATGATCACCAAGGACAAGAATAACATGGGGAAAAGAGAATCCAGAAGACAGAGAGACCCACGTGGGTAGGTCACTACATTGACTTGTGACCAGAAGAACTGGATGGTGCCCAGCCACCACCAGTGATAGCCATGATGGAGCTGACACAGTTGAGTCTCACTGGCAACAAGAGAATAAATAGGGGTGCACTTTGAGATCTCCAATAAAAGAGCACAACTGATGGTCTGGGGACTTTGGGGTCCCCCTGGGAGCATGGCTCCTGGCCCTGATGCTGCCTCTGTCCATAAATCATAATGAAGGTCAACTCTTTGGACAGCAATGGATTGGACTAGGCGATGCAGAGTGACCATGTCTTGTGGGACTTTTACGGTTCTATGCATCTATAGGATGTCATCCTGCTGACCTCTTACTGGAGGAAGGGGAGTGGGTAGAGAGGAGGGGATAGGAGACTGTTGGGAGAACAGGACATGTATGGAGCAGAGAAGAGGGGTGTGCTGTCACCAGGCAATGGGAGCAGTGGGAGCTGCACATAGGTGAGCATGTGAATTTATATAGGAATGTACATTTTCATTCAATCATAAAAAAGAAAAAAGAAACCTTTCTAATACATGTTGGGAAGTGCATGGTATATCAACAAATGCAATCCTGGAATTTTACATTCAAATTCCAAACGTCTTTCTCAGTTATCTAGCACTGCTATATCAAAAATACCATAAGTGGAGGGACCCAACTTGATCTCATAGATTAATACAGAAAACTCCACTCAACATTCTTTTCTAACACACATGGTACATTCTCTAGAATAGAACACATATTAGGCCATAAATCAAGCCTCAACAGAATGAAAAGCATCGGAATATTGCAAAGCATCTCTTCTGACCATAAAGACATAAAAGTAGAAATCAAAAACAGGGAAAGAAAAAACAACCAAATTGAATGACACCTTGCTCAAAAACCACTGGGTTATAAAAGAAACTAAGGACAGAAAAAAGAAATTCACAGACTCAAATAAGAAGGAAGACACACACTATCAGAAACTTTGGGACACAGTAAAAGCATTCCTCAGAGTACAATTTACAGCAATAAATATACATACTAAAAAAGAAGAAAGGGCCTAAATCAAAGAACTAACCCTACAACTCAAACAAATTCAAAGAGAGCAGAAAAGAAGCAATTAGGCACCAGAAGAAAGCAAATAATAAAAGTTAGAGCAGAATTAAACGAAATAGAGAACAGGAAAATGATTGAAAGTGTTAAAAAGACCAAAAGTTCATTCTTTTAAAAGATCAACTGAATCAATAAACTGCTGGCCAAACTGACAAAAGAAAAACAAGAGAGGAAGCAAAGAGCCAGAAAAAGAAATAAGATGGACAATATCACAACAGACTCAGATGAAATTAAAAGAATCACGCAAGAATACTAAGAAAAATTATATTCTAGCAAATTGGAAAACCTAGAGGAAATTGACAAATTTCCAGAAACACACTAAATACTTAAACTAACTGAAACAGAGGTAAAGTAACTAAATAATCCTGCAAGAAAAGAGATTTAAAAAGTAATTTAAATATTTCCAACAAAATAAAGTCCTGTGCCTGATGTATTCACTGGATTATTCTACTAAACTTTCAGAGAACAGTCAAGACCACTACTACTGAAGGTATTTCAGAGCACAGAAAAGTATGGCCTCAACAAAGTTCTCGCCAATAGCACTCAACAACATATCAAAAATAAATTTCACCATGACCAAGTGGGATTCATACAAGGTACACAGGGATGGTGCAACATTAGAAAAGTAATCAATGCAAAAAAAAACCACATAAATAAAACAAAAGACAAGAACCACTTGATTTTATCAATTGATGCAGAAAAAGTATTTGACAAAGTTCAACATACACTTATGTTAAAAGCTTTCAGTAAAATATGAATACAAGGGAAATTTCTCAACATAATAAAGGGCAAGGATGGCTCAACATTAGAAAAACAGTCAATGTAAATCAACCACATAAAAAAAATAAAACATAACACTCACATGATCTTATCAGTGATGCAGAAAGCCCATATGACAAAGTCCAACATCCATTAATAATTAAAAAGAAAACTCTCAGAAGAATAGGAACAGAAAGGAAATTCTTCATCATAATAAAAGGCATTTATACAAAGTCATAACCAACATCATTATGAAGAGAGAATTGGAAAGTATTCTACTTGAGAACAGGAACCAAACACGGATGCCCTTTATCATCACTGTTATTCAAGAATATGCTGGAGGTCCTTGCCAGAGCAGTTAGGCTAGAATAAGAAATAAAGGGCATTCAAGATGGTAAGAAAAATGTAAAAGTATCTCTGTTTACAGCTAGTGAGATCTTAAGCACAGAAAACCCCAGAGAATGCACAAGAAAATGACTCAAACTTATAGAAGATTTAATGAAACTATCACAATACAAGATAAACATACAAAAATAAGTTAGATTCCTCAGCACCAACAGAGAACTTTAAAGAGGAAATCACCAAATTGATACCATTTACAATACTCTCCAAGAATATAATACTTTGGAATAAATCTAACCAGATACACAGAGCCAAGCCAAGTGCCCTCGAGATGGATCCGACTCATGGTGATACACAGAAGACCTATACAAAGAAAACTGTAAGACACCACTGCAAGAAACCAAAAAAGACCTACATACGTAGAAAAAAATAGCTTGTTCATGGATATGAAAACATAAAATTGTGAAAATGTCCTTTCTACCCAAAGTGATCTACAGAAACAATGTAATCCAGATCTGAATTCCAGTAGCATTTTTAATGTGATGGAGAAACAAGTCACCTACTTCATATGGAATAGGAAGAGACACTGATAAATGAAGCATTACTGTATGAGAAAAAAGTTGGATGCCTCACACTACCTGATTTTAGAATCTATTATGCTAACACAGTAATCAAAACAGGCTGGTACCAGAAATAACAGATACATAGACCAATGGAACAGAAATGAGAATCCAGACACAAAATCATCCACCTAAGAGCAGCTGACAGTTAACAAAGGCCCAAAGTCCACTGACTGGGGAAAGAGCTCTGTTTAACACATGCTGCTGATATAATTAGATGTCCATCTGCAAAAAAATGAAACAAGGCCCATATCTCACATCATGCATAAAAACTAACTCAAAATGGGTCAAAGACCTAAATATCAAATCTAAAACAATAAATATCATAGAAGAAAAAAATAGCAACACATTCTAGCAGCCCTAATACATGGTATTGAAAGAATACAAAACATTACTAACAGTGTACACAGATCAGAAGAGAAACCAAGTAACTAGGAGCTCCTAAAAATCAGTCATGCTGGTCACAAGACTTCACCAAAAGAGTAAAAAGACAACCTACAGGCTGGGAAAAAATTTTGGCTATGACGAAATCTGATCAGAAAAAATCTCTAAAATCTTTAAGACACTGCAAAACCTCAACAAGACACATAACCCAATTAAAAAATGGGCAAAGGATATGAATAGGCACTTCACCAAAGAAGACATTTCAGCAACTAACAGACAACATGACAAAATGCTCATGATCACTATTAGCCAGTAGAGAAACACAAATCAAAACAAAAATGCAAATCACAACAAAGTTAGCATTATTGCAGAAAGCACAAAATAATAAATGTTGAAGAGGTCGAAGAGAGACTAGCACACTTATACACTGCTGCTGGTAATGTACAATAGTGCAGCCACTTTGGAAGTCAATTTGTTGCTTCCTTCAAAAACTAGAAACAGAAGAAATACTGTATGATCAAGTAATCTCACTACTTGGAATATATCCTAGAGAAATATGAGCCTTCACACAAATAGATTCATGTACACTCATGTTCACTGTTCACAACAGCACAAATATGGAAACAACCTAGGTGCCCACCAAGGGATGAATGGATAAACAAATTACGGTATATTCATACAATGGAATACTATGCAATGTTAAAGAAAAATGATGAATCTGTGAAATATCTCATAACATGGATGAAGCCAGAAGCCACATGCTGAGTGAAATTAGTTAGCTGCAAAAGAACAACTGTAAGACCATTATCATAAACTCAAGAAAAGTATTAAACAAAGATGTAAATCTTCTTTGATGGTTATGACAGTGGGGAGGGAGAGAGGGATATTCTCCGAGTAGAGTAGGTAGGAATTATCTTAGGTAAAGGGAAGGCCAACATCCAATACAGAGGAAGTCAGCACAACTGAACTAAACCAAAAACTAAGAAGTTTCCTCAATACAATCAAACACCCGGAAGGACAGAGTAACAGGAGTGGGAGTCTGAGGACCATGGTTTCAGGGGACAGCTAGGTCAACTTGCATAACAAAGTTTTTAAAAAAAAAAAAAAAATTGTTCCACATTTCACTTTAGTGACTGGCATCTTGGGTCTTAAAAGCCAGGAAATGGCAGCTGAGACAAATCAATTGGTCCCAACCCACCTGGAGCAAAGGAGAATGAAGAACATCAAAGATACAAGGAAAACATGAGTTCAAGAGACAGAATGGGCTACACAAACCAAAGACTATGTCAGTGTGAGACCAGAAGAACTAGATGGCCCAGCTATCATCATCAGTGACCACCTTGATAGGGAACACAACAGAAAGTCTTTGACAGAGGAGAAACTTACAGTGCAGAACTCAAATACCAGCAAAAAGACCAGACTTAATGGTCTGACTGCCATGGGAGGGACCACTGAAGGCACAGCCCCCAGACTATCTGTTAAGAGTGTATTTCTTAGCTCAAGTAAGATACATGAGACCAAGTGGGCAGCTCCTATATAGAGGCAAGATGAGAAGGCAGAAAGGGACAGGGGCTGGTTGAATAGACAAGGGAAATATAGGGTGGAAAGTGTCTCATAATGTGCCAAAATTTTTGTATGAGAAACTAACTTGAATTGTAAATTTTCCTTTAAAGCACAATTTAAAAAAAAAAAGTAATATATAGTAAAAATCTTCTACCCTATATCCACAAAAAATTTTATAATCCAGTTCATCTCATCTTACTAAAATGGCATTTATTACCTTTGTGATCAATTGTTAATGTCACAGCAGCATTTGAAAAGAAGTCACATCACGGATAGCTAGGGTACATACACAAACATACACAACTCACACATCTTATGTGAATGTGTGAGTAAGCAGGGGGTCACCACAAATTATCAGTATTTAGTGCCCCCATAGGCCTTAATCTGGCCCTGGCCATTAATTCCATTCAACGGACAAGGAATGCTGTTGCCAGGTGTCACTGAGTCGATATCAACTCAACTGAGCCTACGCACACAACAGAAACACAATCATTGCTACGTTGAGTCCAGTTCTGTAGCCATTTTGGTGAGGGTCTTCCTCTTCCTCTTTTTCACTGACCCTCCACTTCACCAAGCATGACTTCCTTCTCCAGGGACTGATCCTTCCTTATAACATGTCCAAAGTATGTGAGACTAAAGTCTCATCATATTCACTTTTAAGGAGCATTGGAGCTACACTTCTTTCTAGGCAGATGTTTGATCTTCTGGCACTCTGTGGTATATTGAATATTCTTCACCAACACCATAATTCAAAGGAGTTTATTTTTAATGTCTTCTGTATTCATTATTCAGCTTTCACACACATATGAGGCAAACAAAAACACCATGGCTTCGGTCAGGCACACCTTAGTCCTTAATGTGACATCTTCACTTTTTAACACTTTAAAAAGATATTTTCAGCAGATTGCCCAGTGCAAAGTGTTGTTTTATTTCTTGATTGCTGCTTTCACAGGCATTGGTTGTAAATCCAAGTAAAATGAAATCCTTGACAAATTCTATCTTTTCTACTCTTGTCATGATGTTGCTTATTGGTCCAGTTGTAAGGATTTGTTTTCTTAATATTTAAGTGTAATCTATACTGAAGGACCAGTCCCTGGAAAAGTAGGTTAAAAGTCCAAATTCAGGGCATCAGCTCCAGTGGAAGTCTTTCTCTGTTGGATATGGAAGAAGGTCCTGCTGTTAATCTTCCTCTGGACTGGGAGCTTCTGAGGTATAGGGACCCCGGATTGAAAAGACATGCTCTACTCCTAACATTGCTTATTTCCTGATGGTATGAGGTCCTCAGCTCTCCACTTGCTCTGAGATCCTTTATATTCCAAGAAAATACCTCACTGCACAATACACTCATAGGACTGAGTCCTGCCTCACAAATACAATGACTGTTCATCCTCCTACGTTAACATCTTAGAGGCACAACACACAATACTGGAATTCATGGCCTAGCCAAATTCCTACACACATTTTTAAGGGTACACAATTTAACCTATGGTAGCGATATTAGTGATACTGCCCAGTGATTTCTGCATTCTGTTGGATCATTGTTCTTTGGAATACATAGAAATACGGATCTTTACCAGTCAGTTTACCAAGTAACTGTCTTTAAATTTCTTGAAATGCATGAGTGAGTACTTACAGCAATGCATCTGTTTGTTTAAACATCTCAACAGATATTTCTTCAGTTTCTGAAGCCCTCATTTTCACCAATGCTTTCAGTGTAATTTGGACCTGTTAATTCAGTGCTATCGGTTCTTGATCACATGCTGCCTCCTAAAATGGCTGACTTTCAGTCATTTCTTTTTGGTACAGTGACTCTGTATTCCTTCTGTCTTCTTTTGGTACTTCCTATATTGTTTAATGTTCTGCCCATAAACCCTTTGATACTGTAACTCAAGGCTTGATTTTTTTTCAGTTTTCTTCAGCTTGAGAAATACCAAAAATGTTCATTCCTTTTGGTTTTCATCTTCAAGTCTTTGTACATTTTATTATTCCTTATTTTGTCTTCTTGAGCTCTTGGGAAATCTTCTCTTCAGTTCTTTTACTTCATCATTCCTTCCTTTTGCTTTAACTACTTTCATGAGAGGCTTTCAGAGTCTCTGGTGACATCCATTTGTTCTTTTCTTTCTTTCCTGTCCTTTTAGTGGACTTTCATTTTTTCATGTATGACATCCTTGACTTTATTCCACAGCTTTTCTGGTCTTCAGTCATTGTTGTTCAATGATTGAAGTCTATCCTTGAGATGATCTCTAAATTCTGATGTGATATACTCAACACTGTACTTTGATAAAATACAAATAGATCAAATAGGGTCAACAATGGATGTTTTAATATGCAATATGGACAGACTTCAAAATCTGGCAAATAAAACACATTCATCAGAAGAGAAAACAGATAAATGGGAATTAATAAGAATCAAACACTTCTGCTCATCCAAAGACTTCATCAAAAGAATTAAAAGACCACCTACAGAATGGGAAAAAATATCTGGCAAGTCTATATCAGACTGACACCTGATCTCCATAATCTATAAGGTTCTACAAAATATCAATAAGAAAAAGACAAATCATCCAATTAAGTGATGGACAAAGAAGATGGTCAGACACTTCTCTAAAGAGGCAATCCAGGCAGCCAAAAAACCCATGCAGACATGCTCATGATCATTAATTATTAAAGAAATTCAAATCAAAATGACAATGAGATACCATCTATCCTCAACAAGGTTGGCCATGATCCAAAAAAGGCAAAACAATAAATGTTGGAAAGGCTGTGGAGAGATTGGAATTCTCCTACACTGTTGGTGAGATTGCAGAATGGTGCAACCT
The DNA here is from genome assembly GCA_028571685.1 of Heterohyrax brucei. Classification (NCBI taxonomy): domain Eukaryota; kingdom Metazoa; phylum Chordata; class Mammalia; order Hyracoidea; family Procaviidae; genus Heterohyrax; species Heterohyrax brucei. The sequence continues at coordinate 205,321,893 of CM053140.1, forward strand.
CTTTGGAAAGCAATTTGGCGTTACCTTAAAGTAATGGATATAGATACACCATTTGACCCAGTAATTCCTCTGCTCAGAATATATCCTACAAAATCAAGGCCATTCACACCAACTGATACATGCACCTGAATGTTCACTGCAGCACAGTCCATGATAGCAAAAAGTTGGAATCAACCCAGATGCCGAACAACAGAAGAATGGGTGGGTAAACTCTGGTATATGTACTCAGTGGAGTACTACACATTGATAAAGAACAATGATGATAGCAGGAAACATCTCTCAATTTGGTCTCAACTGGAGGACATTATGTTGAGTGAAACTAGTCAGTGACAGAAGGACAATTACTATATGAGACTCCTACGATAAAAACTTAAAAGCATACTCATACATAACAGAAAAGACTCTTTGACGGCTACTAGGGTGGGGAAGGTAGGAGGTCAGGAGCGCGAGGGGCGAGGGTTTAGATTAGATTGTTAGAAATTTGGTTGGGTGAAATTAGTGACAATACACATTAGTAAGAAGATCAATATTAATGGGACTTCGACATAACTTGTATACTCCTCCTATCTTAACCCAATATTGTAAGCACAGAGTATGTGCATTTTCATTTTTTATATAATAATAAAAAAAAAGACTGTACTTTGGTCTCACAGACTTGTCCCAACTTTCTCCAACTTCGACTTGAAGTTACATGTCAGTAGTTGATGGTCTGTTCTACAATCTGCCTTTGGCCTTATTCTGACAGATTATACTGAGCTTTTCCATTATCTCTTTCCCAAAATGTAGTCAATCTGATTCTATATATTCCATCTGACGAGGCCCGCATGTGCAGCTGCTGTCTCTGTTGTTTAAAAAAAAGGTATTTAGAATGAAGAAGTCCCTGATCTTGCAAAATTCTATCCTGCAATCTCCATTGTCACTTCTATTACCAAGGCCATATACTCCAACTATGAATCTTTATTCTCTGTTTCTGAATTTTGCATTCGAATTGGCAGGAATTATCAATGCACCTTGATTGCATGTTTGATCACTTTCCGACTACAGAAGTTGGTAAAATTCTTCAATTTCTTCAATATAATAATAGTCATATTAACTGGTCCTCATTGTAGGTGTATGGACCTTATCACTGACAGCATTATGTTTCAGGATAGACTTTGAAATGTTCTTTTTGACAATGAATACAACACCATTGCCCTTAAATTTGTCATTGTTAGCACAGTAGACCATACGATACTCTGACACAACACATGGCCAATGAGTCTGTGTCAGCTTAAATGCTTAGAATACAGAGGGTTATGCATTCCATTTTATTTTTGATGATTTCCAATTTTCCTAGATTCATATTTTCCTATTTTTAATGGATATCTGCTACTCTTTCTTCTCATTTTGACTCATGTCATATTAGCAAATGAAGGTCCTGAAAGCTTGACTCCATCCATGTCACTAAGGTCAGCTCTACTTTGAAGAGGCTGCTCTTCTCCAGTCATTTCATGAGTGCCTTTCAATCTGATGGGCTGATCTTCCAGCACTGTATCAGACAATGTCCCACAGCCACTCATAAGGATTTTACTGAATGATTTCCTTTGGAAGTAGACTGCCAGGTCCTTCTCCCTAGCTTTCTACGAAAAAAGAGAAGGAATAGCCTCTCTAATAAATAGTGCTGGGACAACCACATTTCTACATGCTAAATAATTATACTGAAACCCTACTTATACCTCATATGGAAATTAAGTCAAAATGGAACAATAACCTAAATACAAGAATTAAAACCATAAAAGCTTAGAAGAAAACAAGGGGCTACTTCTTTGGGATCTAATTTTTAACAATGGATTCTTAGATACAGCCATAAAAGCATGAGCAGAAAAAGACAAAAGAGATAAATTGGACTTAATCAAAATTAGAAACCTTTGTGCATCAAAGAACTTCATCAACAAAATGAAAAGTCAACTTACAGACTGAGAGAAAAATTTGCAAACCATATGTCTAACAAGGGTTTAAAATTCAGAATATATTTAAAAAACTATAATGGAACAACAAAAAGACAAACCACCCAGTCAAAAAAGAAGCAAAAGACTTGTACAGACATTTCACTAAAGAGAACATATAAATGACCGAAAAGCCCGTGAAAATACGCTCACCATTAGTCATCAAGGAAACGCAGTTAAAAAAGACAATGAGATATCACTTCAACTCTACTACAATGGCTATAAACAAAAAATGGAAAACAACAGGTGTTGGTGAGGACATGGAGAAACTGGATCCTTCATCCAATGTGGGTAGGAATGTGAAATGGTATAGCACTAAGGAAAAGAGTTGGTAGTTCCTTAAAAGGTAAAACACAGATTTACTAAACAGTCCAGCAAGTCTACTTCTAGTTATATACGAAAAGAAGTGAAAGCAGAAATGCAAAGATACTTATACACCAATATTCAGTACAGCACAATTCATGGGAACAGCTGAAATGTAGAAGCAACCCAGCTGTTTATCAAGAGATGAATGGATAAGCAAAATGTGGTTCAATGAAACAGCACTCAACTGTGAAGAAAAAGGAAGTCCTAATACATGCTACAACATGGATGAACCTTGAAAACATTATAATGAGTGAAATAAGTCAGTCATAAAAGGACAAATATCCTATGATCTCACTTATGTACAGAGACTAAAGCTTATACTGGTTATAAGAGGTGAACGAGAGAGATAAAGGAAGAGTCACTGCTTATAGAATACAGAGTGTCTTTTAAGGGTGACAGAAAAACATGGAAATGGATAGTGGTGACGGTTGTCCAACATGATTAAAGTACATGCCACTGAATTGTTCAGGTAAAAAAATTCTAAAATAAAAAAAATTAACAAAAACAAAGTATTCTTTCAAGAAAGAAAACTCACATAGCAGTGTTAAGTCTTAGAGAGCTAGGCCTACCCCACTCTGAATGCCATGCCCTGTTACACTGTCCAGTACAAGGTACTTCTTTCGCACACTGGGAATTCAGCACACATTCTCCATATTCCTCAGGGAGGAGTGCTCTGTACTGCAGAATCTCTCCCCTCCTCTCTGCAGCAGAGACTCCACAGACGTTACATGGTAGAGAATATTTTGGTACTGCTAAGATGGCCGATGGCCATTTATAGATCAGCTACTATTTATTTAGCACTTACTACAGTTAATCAGCATGTTAAGTGACCTGCAGGCTTCCAACATTATCTTCTTTAATCCTCATTGGAGTGTTATCATCATCATCCCCATTTCACAGGTAACAAAATATTTAAGTGTAAAGAGCTTAAACCCTTTCAACTTTTATTAGTACCCTCACATAAATAAGCAGCACAGTAAGGTTTTGAATTTAGGCAACTGGATCTCAGATTATGGGCTCTTAACCACTCTACTCCACTGCCGCTCCTTAAAATGCCAGGCTCAAGCAGAATTTATTTATAATTCAGAGTATCACTATGGATAGTCACAATATCAGTGGTTCTCTTCTGTCATGAATTGAACTGTATCACCCAGAAATGTGCACATCAACGTGGCTGGCCATGATTCTCAGTAATATGTGACTGTCTACCCATTTTCTCATCTGATATGATTTTTCTATATAGTGTAAATCCTGTCCGTATTGTGTTAACAAGGGAGGATGACTGTTGGCCATGTTGATGAGACCATACTCAACCTACAGGACTGAACTGTGTCTCGGGACAATCTTTTTTGAAGGTGAGCAATGACACAGGCAGACCTCACGCGCCAAGAAAGCAATGTAGGGAAAGCAAAGTATGTGTCTCGGACCTGGAGTTCCTGTACAGATACGCTCCTAGTGCTCGGTAACACTGATGAAAAGGACCTACCTCCAGATCCGAGAGCAAGCTTACCTCTGGAGCTGATGCCCTGAATTTGGACTTTTAGCCTCCTTTACTGTGACGAAATCAACTTCTCTGGTAAAACCACCCACCTGTGCTATTTTTGTTACAGCAGCACTAGATAACTAAGACACCTTTCTTCCCTTACCAATTATCCCCAACCATGCACCACAGGGAAGAATCAGTTTACAGCATTCACCTATTTGTCCTAAAGTAATTTTTAACTGTTTTAAGACAAAAATAAAAAAATATTAGCTGACTAAAGGATACTCTTTTTGGTCTAAGCCAATGAGACAGAATGGAATTATGCAAAACAACATTCTCGTCTAGCATGGAAGCCCTGATGCTGTAGTAGGTTGAGTGCTACATCTGCTAACCAAAAGGTCAGCAATTTAAATCCACGAGGTGCTCCTGGAAGCTCTATGGAGCAGTTCTACTCTGTCCTATAGGGTCACTGTAGGTCAGAACGGACTCAGCAGCAATGGGTTTGGTTTTCTTGGTTTTATCGTGAAAGCTATTCCCACCCAGTACTTCCTACAATCCTTCCCCCTGAGCAAACAAACTTCTATAGCAAAGCATGGCATCAAAGAAAGAGGGTCATGGTATAGGATAGGAAAGGTGACAAAACCAAGCAGTCACTTGCAGAAAAGTGAAATAATTGACACTTACTTTTTTGGTGCATTTCTTGACAGTGTTGATTAGTTCTTGTATTACCAGATCTACACTCTTCAAAGAAGGCCCTTTCAGCTTCACAATTTGTTTTTTGACTATTGCTTCAAATGCCATGTCTGGAGTAAACAACCCTGTCCTGAATATAAAAGAGAAAGCAATATGTACGATTTTAAATATTAGTAATATCCAATAATCTTTAAGAAAAATATTTAAACTTAGATGCCACTTAAAGTGGAATTTTAGTGTCTTGTTCTATTCATGGCACCATTTATAATGTCTTTAACACTACTCTTCCATAATAAACCCCAATCTATGGAGGACTAACATTACCTAACAACAGTGTCCAAAATGTTTTCACGGCATATAATGCAGCTCATAAGTGATATTTAACTGTGATTTGTGTCTGCTCACTTTTCGCAGAAATAAAAAAGAACGCTACAGTTGAAGTGGTGTTCTGAATTTAAATTCCTATTTCTAAAGTATTTCAAAAGTAATCTCTCTCCCTTTTGAAGATCACCAAAGAATCCTCACTGTTTTGCACACTGAAATAGCAGATTTCCTAGGCTACACAATCTATTGTTCCCAGGAGAGCTGCACTATAGCGAGTTCAGCAGTTCCAAATCTGAGGTCCTAGGGTCCTGAAGACAGAAGAACATGGTAATGAAGAGCCTAAACTTAACAAAGTTAATTACAATTTTGGTAACAGATTTTAATATTCTAGGATACCTAAACTAAATTAAACATTTACAAAAATAACAAATGGTAACCAAAAAAATGAGTGTCTTTCCCTTTGGCTGCAATTAGTTCAAATGGGTGTCATAACAACACTTATCTTGTGGTATGCAGAATCCCAGAAAAGCAATTAGATGTATCTTTGATTGATAAAATCACTACATGAATTGAAACACAAGGTCAAAAGAACAAAGCCACAGTATGAGGGATCCCTGAGCCTAGAGCATCAGCCACGCCTAAAGATTTGGAGGCACAGGCTTCATACTCGGTGCTTCCCATGTCTAGACCCTCACTTTCTGCCTATCTCACCTCTCCTTACTTGCTTACCTTCTCTTCCTTCAACACTCAGTCCTGTGGCAACTCTTCGGGAAATTTTCTTAACACTTCCTTACGTGAGCCTTCGTCATTCAATACCTTCTCTTATTTACTTAGCATCCAGAGCTCACCTCTGCTTCCAACTATATTAATCATAAACTACCTTCCATTGTAATTTCTCTACACTGGATAAAGAAGAAAATCCAAACTGTTCAGTCTGACATTAAATTTTTCCCATCTGATGCTCATCTTACTTCTGTCTCTCCTTTCATGTACCCTATGTTTCAGGTAAACTGCACCATTAGCCTTTCCACATACATATTCATCCTAACATTTTAGGTGTTTGTGCCCTTTGTTTCACCCTTTCCAACTTTCAACCTGTCCACATTCCAATCATACTTCAAACCCCAAATAAAAAGTAACCACTTCCAACTTTTCAGCTTCTCCAATCCTGTTGTTAAAAAAGTCTTCCTTCTCTGAACCCCACCATTCTATTTTGCATCGCAGTGTTCTGGGCACATGTTTTAGTTCTGTTACTACACTGGTATGGACCCCCAGTGGCACTGTGGTTAAACACTTGCTTGCACTGAAAGGATGGCAATTGAAACTCATCTAGTAGTTCCATGGAACCAAGATCTGGAGAACTGCTTCTGTAAAGATTACAGCCAAGAAAAACCGGTGGGGCAATTCTAACAAATCACATGGGGCTGCCATGAGTTGGAATCGACTCAATAGCACCCAACAACAAAACTACTACACTGGTAGGGAGCAACACTATTGCATTTATTTTTGTGTGCTCCACAAGGATATCTCCATGCCTTGGTCAAGGTTGACATTGTGTAAGTAGAACAAGGAAGCAAAGTACAACACCTGCTCTATCAGGTCCTTAGTGGACAAAATTGCCTCCTATCAACCAGAATTTTGACAGAACCAAATAGAGACAAAACTTGTCAAAGTTAATATATTTGGGAGCCTAAGTAATCACATCATTAGTATGTCTTATACTCAGGACATTGTGCACCTCTAATCATCTTACAAATTACTCCAGAATAATACCTACTTTGTTGGTATACAAACAAATCATAAATCTACAATACTGAATCATTGAGTGTCTTAGTCATCTAGTGCTGCTGTAACAGAATTATCAAAAGTGGATGGTTTTACCACTCAGTCATATTAAATTAAAAAAATATAAAAAGTAAAAATAAAAAAAAAAATTTAAAAAGTGGATGGTTTTAACAAAATTTACTCTCTCCTGGTGTAGTAGGCTACAAGTTCAAATTCAGGGTGTCACCTTCAGGGGAAGGCTTTCTCACTCTATCAGCTCTGGAGGAAGGTCTGTGTTATCAGTCTTCCCCTAGTATAGGAGCATCCATGTAGGAACCTCATGTCCAAAGGATGTGGTCTGCTCCTAGGCTGCTTTTCTTGGTGATATGAGGTCTCCACTCTCTGCTTGCTTCCCTCTCCTTTTAATTCTTGTAAATTAAATGGTGGCAGAGGCCACGCCCCAGGGAAACTCCCTTTACACTGAATCAGAGATGTCACTTTAGTAAGGGTGTTACAGTCCCACCCTAATCCTCTTTAACATAATCTAATCTTACCCCATTAACCGCAGGCATAGATTAGGATCTACAACATGGGAAAGTCACAAAATAGAGAATAACCACACAATACTTGAAATCATAGCCCAGCCAAATTGCTACAAACATTTTTAAGGAGACATAATTCAATCCATTACACTGAGCTTCTGTTATACTTAACAAAAAAATGTACCTAGTGAGAGGTTTTAGAAGTTAAATAAAAGTACTGTATTTGGCTAAGTAAAAAAAACTCTTATTGTTAGTAGCTGGGACTTAATCAAGGTCACCTAGATTCCTAAAAGGGATCAGCAGACTTATATTCCTCTCCCTGTCTCTGGGGTAGTAAATCAAGTACTCAAACCTCAGGAAAATCTTGACTCCCTCTTCTATCCTGTGACAAGGTTTGACATCTTCCAGATGCAAATTCCTTTGTAATCTGGCTATAAAAGCTGCTGGAATTGTAATCTAAGTGGGACAGTCTTGAAGAAACTATTCTTGTTGTTCCCCAGACTCACATGCTTGTCTGTTAATAAAGTATTGCTTGAACCTTTTGCTGTCTCTGAATTTTGGCTACAGTGACAGGTGAAACAAACTTGCTTTTAGTTAGGCAATGCTGTGCCCCCCAAAATGTGATATGGTTCCACGTAGGGTAAATATTTGCCCTCTCAATTTCTGTTCCCAACAGAGAAGTAGTTTTTGCTTTAGGCAGAAGCTGAATCACAATTGGCAATAGAAACTGGGACACCTGTTTCATATGAAGTCATCTACTCAGTAGGCAACCTAAGTTTTACTAACATGAACTCATCGCACCTCATTCCAACACTGTTGTTGTTAGCTGTTGTCTAGTCAGTTCTGACCCATGGTGACTTTGCCTACCAGAGCAGAACTGTGCTCTTCAGAATTTTCAAGGCTGTGATCGTTCAAAAGTAGATCACCTGTCTTCTGAGATGCATTTCAGTGGGGCTGAACCCCTACCTTCTAGTTGAGCACTTAACTGCTTGCACCACCTAGGAACTCTTTCAATTTATGTTCCATTAAATTATGTTTAGCCTTCTGTACATGAACTCAAGACAAGTGTTTTAAATTTATCTTTTCCTATCATAATTATTTAAAGACAATGAATTAAAATAATCCTACTTTATACAAGAGGAAATTCAGGTACAAAAGTTACCCATTCCACCCTCCTAGCTTCATATGCCTCTCTTGAAATCATGTTTGCTGTCTAAACAGGCAAGGTTAGATTCAAGTTACTGTATTAATCTTTTTCAGTGATACCCCCATCTCTCAGTAAAATTAACTTGTCCCTCTGAGTACATGATAATTACATGAAGACTACTCGTAATCTTGTCAGGCCTCTCTCACTAAATGGTAAAATTCTTGAGAACGGTCTTGCTCATCTGTATCTCCCCAACTGCACCAAGCACACTGCCTTTAGTGAAATATTTTGTTTTGTTTCAAACTGAAGAAGACTATGACAGTATGAGAAACTACTACTGAACATAAACTAAGGATTTCCTATTTCTTACTTCCACCGCTGTGCTGCACTCTGTTCAGATAGTGAAACAGTTACTATACTAGCCATTTATAAACACTGATTCTTTTGGTAGTTTGAACTGAAGACAAGAAAAAAGTAAACTACTTGCCTGATGCCATGTATGTTTTTGATTGCATAGCTTATTTCTCTTCGCAATTCTTTTTCATTGAACTCCATCTGCAGATGCAAAGTGAGCCTTGGTTATGATAGCCCATTCCTCTGAATAATAACAGTATTGAATATTAAAAAATGAGAATACCCACTGCTATTGAGTCAGGTCCAACTCATAGAAACCCTGAAGATCAGAACAGAACAGCCCCATAGTTTCCAAGGAGCACCTGGTGGATTTCAACTACTGACCTTTTGGTTAGCAGACATAGCACTTAATCACCAAGTCACCAGTGTTCCCAAATAATAAGAATAACTTGACTTACTTATTAACAACGGATATTCATGTCTCTCTTAAACCCACATTGTCAAAATAAAAAAAATTTAAAAAAAACCCACTGCCGTTGAATTGGGTCTGACTCAAAGTGACTTTAGAGGTCAGAGTAGAACTGTCCCATAGAGTTTCCAAGCATCGCCTGGCACATTTAACTGCGGACCTTCTGGTCAGCAGATGTAGCACTTAACCCACAACGCCACCAGACTTTCCAGAAACATTTGCTTATATAAATAAAGTTCAAGGCAGCACAGAACAGCATGGATTTCTAGGACCCTTAATGCAGCGGATTGCGAACTCTTGTATAGACAAGGGGTATTCTCCATAAAGCATGTCTTCTGGACATAAATATGGCTATCCATTTGAAATTCATACTTCTTCATTGCACTCCGGAATGTAAAACACTTGCCTGCACAAATGGATGTATAAATGAGTGTCTCATCACACGTGCAAAGCAGTGCAGCTTCCCAGAGATTAACAATGGATGGCTTTTCTCCCTGGCCATTGTAAGCACCTGAGTTCAAGGCCTCTTCATAAAAGGAAATTAATGATATTTTAGTAACCCAACACACGACAGACTTGTGTAGACATTCCCCAGGAATTACAGGTAACTAAAATTTATTTGAATGTAGGATCAAGATGTCACAGAGCTTAGGCCTAGAAAGGGTATTAACAGGACATTTGGTTGAGCCCCTGACTTCTGAGATTTAGCTTCTCTGGCCTCACTGTATTCTTCCTCCCCCTCACAGGGTAAACTGTAGAACAACAGGCTGCTTTAGTTCTCTCCCATGATCTCTGGCTTCACAGTGAAGGCCATCTTACCAGTCCTCTTTCTGTCTGGACCACCTTCTCCCCACCCCTCCTATTCCTTTCTTAAGTGCTCATCCTTCCAAACATAGCTTGGAAGCCAGGCTCTCTTAGGCCCTCAGGCCAGGATTCATGTCCACGGACTATGTTTCTACAGCACCGTGTACTACAGTTCATCACATTGCTTACCATCTACCTCTCACTTCAACATGAAACCATCAGCCTCTGCAGGTAAGACAAGTAGTATAGTCCCCATAAGTATGTAGATGACTATCAGGCATTTCACACTTAAGATATCCCGAACAGAAGTCTCAATTCACACCCCCATTCCCTCCAGATCCATTCAGATTTCCTCATCTGATGGTCACTGTCATTCACTCAGTTTTGAAAGCCCAAACTTTCTCCCATTATCGATGAACTTCTTTCTGCCATCTGACACATCAGTTTAAATCTTACTGACCTTACCTTCAACATCCCAAATCCATCCATTTCTCTGTCATCGCTTTCCTAGAAGCATTATGTTGTAAAGCCAAAGAACCTTAAGCTTTAGGGTTTCTCCCTACAAAAATCCCTTCTAGAACCCTATGCCTACTTGTGTATTTGTCATTCTGCGTTCTTTTTTCTAAAATTATGTAAGCATTGTTGTTTTTGGTTGCTGTCCAGACGACTGGACTTCTGTGATTCCATGTGTGCAGAGTAGACTTCCTTCATAGGGTTTTCAAGGCTGTGACCTTTCACAAGCTGATTGCCAGTACCGTCTTTCTGAGGTGCCTCTTGGTGGGTCTGAATCACCACGTTCTTGGTTGATACTCCAGCACTTAGCCATGTGTGCCATCCAGAGACTCCTGTATAAGCTTCAGGCTCCACAAAAATCTAGATCTACCCCTGCTCTTGCTTACTGTTTTCTTCCTCCAATTTGTCTCCCTAGATTCACTCCTGACCCAGTAGGCACAGTGTTGTTCTAAAATTGTTAACCAAATCAGGTCACACTCTGTGTAAAAGCCTCCTGTGACTTCCCACAATTAAATACTGCACCACAACCTAGAAAGCGCTGCATGGACTGAGCACATCCTTCCTAAGTTGATTTCAGACCTGTCTCCCCTTTAGTCAGCTCTGCACAGCACATCTATTCTTTACCTGCCACGTGCATCCAGCTAAGCTGCTTCCTCTGATGTTTACGTGGATGCCTCCTTCACGCCAGTCTGGTCATGGTTTAAATGCCCCTTACTCAGAGAGACTTCCCCTGAACACCCCACTGAAAGAGGCTCACTCAGCCCCTCCCTCTCACATCACATTATTACAATAACACTCGGTATTTTCTTATTTTGTTTGTGAGCTTTCTGTCTTTTATCACTAGATGAACAGGAACCTCCTCTGTCCTGACTATCGACACTTGGAACTCTGGCATATAGTACATGCTCCATAATAAATATTTGTAAATTAATTAGACAACAAATAAACACTATAGGAACTCAGCTAGTACTCACTGAAATTATCCAAAATGTGGTTAAATCCCATTAAATAAAACCAGAGCCACGAATTTCAAATATTTCTTCCTTGAATTTCATCATTTGGGTATAATTTTTTGTTTGTTTGTTTAAAGAACTACCTGAGTTCCATACCACTCTCACAGTTATGGAGAATGGAATATGGAAATGAAGGGAAAAAATATCACTCAGTACAAACCTTTACTATCTCAAATGGAAAGCGTTCGTGGAAAATACGATTGATTTTAGCACCACCTGAGAGTTCCAGGGTATCTACTTGATCCCCTGACCCTTCGATTCTCTTCTCGAAGTCCACAGCAAATTGCTGAACCATTCTATAGTCGGGAAAGAAAAATAAATTCAAGTTAAAGTATTAGGCCTTGTACTACTAGTTTTAATTTACTATCATTGTTCCTTTGAATCTTTTTCCTGATATTCCTAGTGGCACCTACTGGCAGAGTTAAAACTGCACTCACAGTGTGAACACATGAAATACACATTACAAAGATTTATTTAGATGTTCAATGAGAATAAATATTTTAAACACCTTCATCATTAAATGCATTCTGTTCCTTCGATTGCTATCATGAAATGTTAAGTGGTGAATACATAAGTTAAAATTAAAATTAAGCAATAAATCTTCCTACAGAAGAGCCAAGTGTACCGCAGCCTTACAGCATCACCATTGTCTAATGTTCCAACTGCTCCAGTCAAGCCCCCTCACATTTCATAAGCTACTGGTTCCTCCAGCCACCATCCCAACCTCAGCCTCTCTTCCTGTTTTATACCTCATCCTGAGTAACCCATGGGGGTCCACACCTTCAAGTGTCATCAAGGGACAGGTTTCTCCAAACGTCCAGCTCTAGCTCATGCCTTTCATGGGTGCTTCTGGCTCATATACCCTACTGCCTCCTGGACATTAATCTCCTCGTAGCTTTCCTGAACTCAATACACCCCAAACTGAGACTCTCAATTACTTTCACTCCCAAACCTGCTGATCCTTCTGAAATCCCTTCAGATGGATGGCACCACCAACCACAGGCAGGCTATGTAGGTGCACCTATACTTCTCTTGCTCTGTCAACCTCATTTCCTGAGACCTGCTGAGTGCTGGTTATTTGACCTCTCTCACGTCTCTCAGGTGATAGATCTCTCTTCACATCCTCTCACATCCCCTGCCCCACCCTGCCTTGGTGTAGCTTTCTCAGTTTTGCTGAGATTACTGAATCCACCTCTGAATTGCCATCCTGCTTTCATGTTTTCTCCTTGTCAGACCCTACCCTGCTGAGCCCAATGCAAATTTGTGACTCCTCTGCCGCTCTGCAACTAGCTCTAGCTTTGTTTCTCAATGACTCCCAACAATTTAATAACTCGTTAACACATTACTAAGATTCTTTATGGACTGTCCCTGGTTGCCTTTCCAGTCTCATCTCTTATCACTTGTATGCACTCACCCTCCAAGCCAATCATATAGAAGCTATTTGCAATTGCCCAACCATACCATTTTCCTGTGTTATACACTTGTTTTTCTTGCTGTTTAGAATGCTGTTTCCTCTGCTTCATTTCTTCATCTGCCAATTTCAATCCTTCAAGAGTCAGTTCAAACATTAATTTTAGGAAACCTTCCACGATCCACTGTTTTACATACCAGCACTCCTCACTGCTGCCCAGATCAAGGGACCTTCCTTTGTTCCCTTAGCTGATTTCCAGCATTGCACTTAGCAGAAAACATGGTCATTGCCTGGTCATCTATCAGTCTCTACCTTAAGGGAAAGGACGGTATTTATCTCTAGTTGCTCAACATGGAGCATTGGCAACCCAGTAGTTAAGAGCTCAGGCTGCTAACCAAAAGATCAGCAGTTTGAATCCACCAGCCAGTCCTTGGAAACTCTATAGGGTATTTCTACCTTGTTCTATAGGGTCACTAGGAGTTGGAACCAACTTGATGGCAGTAGGTTGGTTTTGCCCAACATATAAGACATATTCAATAAATACTAGTTTAATTAGTGGATAATTACTTTAAGATAAAAAAAAAATGCCTGAGTCAATTCTGACTCATAGCCACCCTATAGGACAGAGTAGAACTGCCCCATAGGGTATCTAAGAAATGGCTGGTGGATTTGAACTCCCAACATTTTGGTTAGCAGCCAAACTCTTAAACACTGTGCTGCCAGGGTTCCAAATGCTTTAAGACAGCAGATAAAAAAGAAAGAAAGAAAGATACTACAGGGAGAAAAATGACTGTTTACATTTGTGATTACCACACTTCAAAATTATAATTTTAATATGCTAGAAATACAAATTTCTAATAGGAAAAAAAATCTCAAACTTGCATCTTTTTATTCTCATTCACCAAAATCATGATGAATTAAAAGTAACTGCAAATTATTTAGGCCAGAAAAGCCAAACTATAATTGGCTATAGCTGTGCTCACTCATATACTAATAGCAAGCTAGCCAAGCCAAGCCAAGTGCCGTCAAGTCGGATCTGACTCATGGCAACCCTAGGGCTAATACTTTCCTAAAATATATGGTAGTTTTAGAATATTCACCTTCAGTCACTCTCTCCGACAAATCCTGCTCTCCAGCCACTGGTCTACTTACTGATTGTAGAACAAACTGCATTAAAGTTGACAGGAATCCTGGTGCCTTTTTCTGATACCTGACAAACTCTCCTTACTTTTAGGAGTCCCACTTATTATGGACTCGTCTGTGTCCCCCCAGAATATGTGCTACAATCCTAACCCCTATACCCATGGATATAATCTTATTTGGAAACTGTCTTCTGTTATGTCAATAATCCAGTATCAGGGTAGTGTGAGTTCTCAATCTAATCACTTCTGAGTGACATAAAGGACAGAAACATGCCAACATAGCAGGGAGGGAGACACGGTAGGAAAACGACAGAGGCAGACAGATCTACAAGCCTAGAACTTCAAAGACTGCTAACTACTAAAAGGTGACAAAGGAGCCCTGGTGGTGCAGCAGTTTGAACCTACATGCTGCTCTGCCAGAGAAAAATGAGTAATCTATAAAGATTACCATCTCAAATACCTTATGGGGCAGTTCCACTCTGTCCTATAGAGTCACCATAAGCTGGAATTGAACACTGGCAGAGAGTAGAAGCTGAAAGAAACAAGACAGGACCATTCCCTAGTGCCACATGCTGAACTTGGCTTCTAGCCTCCTGAACTGTGAGAAAATTATTTCTATCCTTCTAAGCCACCTAACTGCAGTACTCAGTACTTCTGTTAACAGCAGCAATGGGAAACTAAGATACCACTCAATTATCACTTTCTCTGTGGACTCACATGTAACTGCTTCCTCATTTTCGCTCACTGCATGCTTACCAAAGACAGTACTTGTTTTTAACAGTCAGCAGTTTATACATCTGTTTCCCCGATCCACTGTGAACTTACTTCTTACTCATTTTTGAGTACTCAGTATATAGAACAGAGAGAGATCCTAAGCAGGAGACATGTCAAAATAGACACACAGCTTAGTAGAAGCTCAATCAGACCGCTGTAAAGAAAGAAGTTGGCTATGTGAAATTCTATAATCTGAATTCAAGGAAGTCACAGAGGAAAAATTCAATCTTTGCAAGAGTTTGAGTTGAATGCTAAGATAATGAATGCTAAGATAAGGCCTAAACAGAAATTATTTTTTCTTTTCTGTAGTTTTATAGACATTTTATGGAAGCTTAAACAAGGCCAACAATAAAAAGAATGGTAAACTAGGAAACGGTTGAATCCAAGCAATACATATTTCCTCTTAGGATCTTATGAGTTTTTTTTTAAAGGGGGGAAACATAAGATGATGCACTTGTTACTTAAATCATTTGAACATTCAGAAATCTCCCCAACAGGAAAGGAATTATACTGTGCATTTGAAATGTCAAACTAAAAGTATCTTGACAGTAAGACTACAGAGGATAAAAGAGCTATAAGCAGACGGGGGCGGAGTCAAGATGGCCGACTAGGCCCACGTCTCCTTATGTCCCTCTGGAAACCAAGACCTGAACTGACAATCAAACAGAGCCTTCTGAGCACCTAATCAGCCTCAGGACACGGCACAGAGCTGTTAACTGGGACTTCACACCACTCCGCGAAAAACCTCCTCTCTTTCGCTGACTCCCGCTCCTGGCTAGCCCCGGCTCTCACGGACGGAAGGTAAACGCACCATTTTGACTTTTTTTTTCCTCTGTCTCAGCCGGCAGGCAGAGCTGGGCCTTGCCTGACGGCTGGACTCAGACGCGCTGCTGAGGGGATAGCCAGGCGAAATTCCCATATTCTGAGAGCCAGGCTCGGGACTCTGTTAATCTAGCCATTTTAAGCCTTTCGTATTGTAGCTGCCTCAGCGGGGTTTGTGCGGAGCTCCGCGGTCAGGGTGCAGGACACCATGTTGATACCGATATTTTAGTGGAACCTCATTTTCAGCCTGGGAGCCAGTGCCTGCAAACGGGACAGCGCTTCTGCGTCAGAAAAGTAGTGATTTTGCACAGTGCTGCCTACCTTGGGGGCAACAGAAGCAGAGGAATCACTGCCTCTCAGAACCTTTAGCCCCTCAGTCTGCTGCCTGTGTGGAGGATGCTATCTTGGATACAGTGGCTGCAGCTGGACCTAATTCTTAGCTTGGGAGCCAGAGCCTGCCCACAGGAGAGTGCTTTTCTATCACAAAACCAGTACTCGATGCAGTGTTGGCTAAGGCTAGGCCCTGTCAGCAGAGGCCAACAGGGCAGTAGCATTGCTGTATTCTGAATTAGTTAGTTATCATCTGGGGTTGGATATAGTGGTGCTTACTTTGTCAGATGAGAAGTGGGACCTCTACACCTGAAAACCTAACTGACTTGTGAACTGGTCAGATACCTTTTGCTTTACATATGAAGACAGCCTAGAGAAACATTTGCAATCCATCCTCACAGGACCTCTTCTAGCCTCTATATACTCACATGGGACCCAAAAAGCAACAGACAATTGTGGTATACAAGCAATCATTCATGGCTTCAGAAGGCTCCCACACAAAGCAACCAAGGAGTTTTCCAGATGAAGAAACTTTTATGAAAGCATCAGGAAGTGAATACAAAATGATTATATACAGAGCCCTTCTAGACCTTATACAAAATGCAGCAGAACAAAATGAAAAATTAAGCAAGCTGTTCGATCTCATGGAACACATTTACTCTGAAATCGAACAGATCAAGAAGAAAATCAAAGACATAGAAACTTCCATGCAAAGCCAAGAAAACAGAATGGGACAAACGGAAAAAAGAATTTCTGACTTGGAAGACAGAGCTACTGATGCCAGCGTCTATGAGCAGAAATCAGAAAAAAGAAACAAGAAAAATGAAGAAACATTAAGAAGCATGTGGGACTCTACTAAGAGGAACAACCTTTGATTAATTGGAGTCTCTGAATAGGGTGAGGCATCTGAGAACACAGAGAGTATTGTTGCTGAGCTGCTGAAAGAAAACTTTCCAGAAATCACGAAGGAAGAGAATATAGACTTCTCAGATGCATATCGTACGTCACCCAATATAGATCTCTAAAGAAAGACCACAAGACATTCTATAATCAAGCTTAACAAAATGAAACATAAGCAGCAACTCTTAAAGGCAGCAAGACTCAAGGCAAAGCTAACATTCAGAGAGAAACCTTTTAGGCTCTCATCAGATTTCTCAGCAGAAACCATGCTGGCACGGAGACAGTGGCACGACACATTCAAAGTCTTGAAGGAGAAGAACTTCCAACCAAGAATTATATATCCTGCAAAACTATCTTTCAAATACGAAAACGAAATTAAGACATTCCCAGATAAACAGAAACTCAGAGAAACCCAAACCCAAACTACAAGAAATACTGAAAGAAGTTTCTGGCTTTGGCTTAGAAGAACAAAACCACTAACTTTATATTTTAGAACTACACACTATTCAATACTCATTTAGGGTAGGCTCCAAAGTAAATCACAGCTTTGATATGGAAAGAAGTAATCCAGTGATCATCATGAAAACTATGGTGTCATCATAATAAAAAGAGGGATGTACTACAGTTGTTATAGTCCTTCCAGATGGAGAGGAAGATGACAAGACTGGTAGTAATTAAAATTGGGTTATAAATAGTTTATTAAGGGGGTTCATAGGGGCAGCTGTAAAGCACAACAAAGATGTATCATACCATTTCAAGAAATGTAACACAGGAGTCTCAAAAACTACAAAACCAGCTCTGAAAAAGGTGAAAAATCAACTCACAAAAAAGAGTGTCCCAGAACAGACTAATAAAAACAACAGAGAAAACATCAACATAAAAATAAACATATCACAATGGCAGCACTGAACACCTACCTATCAATAATTACATTGAATATAAATGGACTGAATGCTCCAGTAAAGAGACACCAAGTGTCATCTTGGATCAAAAGACACAATCCATCCATATGTTGTCTACAAGAAACTCACTTGAGACCTAAAGACAGGGACAAACTGAAAATTAAAGGATGGAAGAATATATATGAAGCTAACAACGAACAAAGAGCAGGGGTGGCAATTCTAATCTCAGACAAAATCAATTTTAATGTCAAATCTACCATCGTGGACAAAGATGGACACTATTTATTGCTGAAAGGTTCAGTACACAAGCAACACTTAACTATATTAAATATTTATGCACCTAATGCCAGAGCACCTAAATATGTCGAAGAAACACTGACTACGCTCAAAAGAGAGTTAGATGACTCCACAATAATAGTGGGAGACTTTAACACTCCACTCTAATTACTAGACAGATCATCTAGAAAAAAGCTCAGTAAAGATATAGAAGACCTCACTCACACAATTAACCAACTAAACCTCACTGATATATACAGAACTTTCCACCCATCAGCAGACAACTACACCTTCTTCTCCAGTGCACATGGAACATTCTCCAGAATTGACCACGTGATAGGCCATAATGCAATGCTCAACAAAATCCATACCGTTGAATTACTGCAAAGCATCTTCTCAGATCACAAAGCCATCAAAGTTGAAATCAATAGCAGAAAAAAACATAGATAGAAAGTGGAACTCTTGGAAACTGAACAACATCTTGCTCTAAAAACATGGGTGATAGAGGAAATCAAGGATGAATTAAAGAAATTCATGGATTCCAATAAGAACGAAAACACTTCCTACCAGAACCTATGGGATACAGCCAAAGCAGTGCTCAGAGGTCTGTTTATCTCCATAAATGCACACATCTGGAAGGAAGAAAGAAACCAAATCAAGGAACTAACTTTAAGCTTGAACAAGTAGAAAGAGAACAACAGAGGAACCCCTCGGGCACCAGAAGAAAGGAGATCATAAAGATTAGAGCAGAGCTAAATGAATTAGAGAACAGAAAAACAATTGAAAAAATTGAAAAGACCAAAAGCTGGTTTTCTGAAAAGATCAACAAAATTGATAAACCACTGGCTAAACTTACTAAAGAAAAGCAGAAAAGGAAACAAATAACCCAAATTAGAAATGAGAGGGGAGTTGTCACTACAGATGCAACAGAAATCAAAAATATAACAGAATACTATGAAAGACTGTACTGTAACAAATTTGAAAACCTAGGGGAAATGGACAAATTCCTTGACTCACACCACCTACACAAATTATCACAACATAAGGCACAACAACTTAATAAACCCATCACTAAGGAAGAGATTGAAAAGGTCATCAAAACACTGCCAACCCAAAAAAGTCCGGGCCCAGATGGCTTCATGGCAGAATTCTACCAAGCATTTAGAGAAGAGTTATCCTCAATACTACTGAGACTATTTCACAGTATAGAAAGGGATGGAGTACTCCCAAACTCATTCTATGAAGCCAGCATAACCCTGATACCTAAGCAAGGGAAAGATCCAACAAAGACAGAGAACAACAGACCGATATCACTCATGAACTTAGATGCAAAAATCTTCAACAAAATTCTAGCCAACAGAATACAACAACATATCAAGAAAATAATCCATCATGACCAAGTGGGATTCATACCAGGGATGCAAGGCTGGTTCAACATCAGGAAAACAATTAATGTGATTAACCACATAAATAACACAAAAGACAAGGATCACCTGATTTTGTCCATTGATGCCAAAAAGGCATTTGATAAAGTCCAACACCCATCCATGCTAAAAACTCTTAGCAAAATGGGCACAGACAGCAAATTCCTCAACACAGTAAGAGCCATTTATACAAAGTCAATTGCCCTCATCATCCTGAATGGAGAGAGACTGAAAGACTTTCCCTTGAGATCAGGAACTAGACAAGGATGCCCACTCTCACCTCTCCTATTCAACATTGTGCTAGAAGTTCTAGCCAGAGCAATTAGACAAGACGAACAAATAAAGGGCATCTGCATCGGCAAACAGGAAGTTAAAATCTCCCTGTTCGCAGATGATATAATTGTATATGCAGAGAACCCCAAGGAATCTATAAGTAAGCTACTCAGACTGATAGAAGAGTTCAGCAAAGTCTCAGGATACAAGATAAACATAAGTAAATCAGTAGGATTCCTTTATACCAACAATGAGACTGTTAAGGAGGAAATTATCAAATCAATACCATTTACGATAGCCCCTAAGAAGATAAACTACCTAGGAATTAATCTAACCAGAGAAACAACAGACCTTTACAAAGAGAACTACAAGCCCTTACTACAAGAAACTAAGAGAGACTTAGATAAATGGAAAAACCTACCCTGCTCATGGATAGGAAGACTTAACATTGTGAAAATGTCTATTGTACCCAAAGCAATTTATTTATATAATGCAATCTCAATACAAGTTCCAGCATCATTTTTTAATGAGATGGAGAAACAAATCACCAATTTTGTTTGGAAAGGGAAGAAGCCCCGGATAAGTAAGGTACTACTAAAGAAGAAGAACACACTGGGAGGCCTCTCATTACCCGACCTTAGAACATACTACACTGCCACAGTGGTCAAAACAGCCTGGTACTGGTACAAGAACAGACAGATCAATCAATGGAACAGAATTGAGACCCCAGAGAGATGACACCATCTGCCTATGAACAGTGGATATTTGACAAAGGCCCTAAGACATTAAACTGGGGTAAAAACAGTATCTTCAACAAATGGTGCTGGCAAAATTGGTTATCCATCTGATAATAAACAATCAAGATCCATATCTTACACCTTATACAAAAAACAACTCCACCTGTATAAAAGACCTAAATATGAAACCTAAAATGTTAAAGCTCATCCAAGAAAAGGTAGGAACAACAATGGAAGTTTTAACACACAATGAGGACAGACTCCAAAATCTGTCAAAGAAACCTCAATCAACAGAAGAGAAAATAGATAAATGGGAACTATTAAGAATCAAACACTTTTGCTCATCCAAAGACTTTATTAATAGAATTAAAAGAACACCCACAGAATGGGAAAAAATATTTGGCAACTCTATGTCAGACCGACGCCTCATCTCCATAATCTATAAGATACTACAAAATATCAATAAGAAGAAGATAAAGCATCCAATTAAGCGATGGGCAAAGGAGATGGACAGACATTTCACTAAAGAGGAGATCCAGGCAGCCAATAAACACATGCGGACATGTTCACGATCTTTAGTTATTAAAGAAATTCAAATCAAGACAACAATGAGATACCATCTCACCCCAACAAGATTGGCCATGATCCAGAAAACACAAAACAACAAATGCTGGAGAGGCTGTGGAGAAAGTGGAACCCTCCTACACTGTTGGTGGGGTTGCAAAATGATCCAGCCTCTTTGGAAGGCAATCTGGCGCTTCCTTAAAAAAATGGATCTCAATATACCATTTGACCCAGTAATCCCACTACTTGGAATACATCCTACAGAATCAAGGCCTTTCACACCAACAGACACATGCACCAGAATGTTTACCGCAGCACAGTCCACGATAGCAAAAAGATGGAATCAACCCAGATGCCCAACAATAGAAGAATGGATAGGTAAACTATGGTATATATACTCAATGGAGCACTATGCAATGATAAAGAATAACGATGACTCCAGGAAACATCTCCTAACCTGGTTTCAACTGGAAGACATTATGTTGAGTGAAAGTAGTCAGCGACAAAGGGACAAATACTGTATGAGACCTCTACGATAAGATCTCAAAAACAGACTTGTGTATAGAAGAAAAGTTGCTTTGACAGCTGCAAGGGAGGGGAGGGAGGGAGGGCGAGGCGGGGTAGGGTTTAGTTTAGATAGTTACTAGAAATCTAGTTGGGAGAAAGCAGTGATAGCACACATTAGAAACAAGAACAACATTAAGTGGACTTCAGCATAACTTGAGTACTCCTTCCATCTTAACTCAATACTGCAAGGATAGAGAAGCTGGGGTGGGGGGTGGGGAACCATGCTTTTAGGCAAAATCCAGGCCAATTGGCACAACTAGCATTTTGCTAAGAGAGCTCTCTGCACCCCACATTGGTGAGTGGCGTTTGGGGTCTTAAAAGCTGCCAAGGTGCCATCTGAGGACACAGCAAATGGTCCCAACTCAGCAGGAACAGATGCTCACCGAGGACCAAAATGACATGCGGTAAAGACAACTGAGAAGACAGAGGGATCCACATGAGTGGGTGCCTACATCGACCTGGGACCGGAAGAACTGGATGGTGCCCGGCCACCACCAGTGATAGCCATGACGGAGCTCACAGAGAGGAGTCTCACTGGCAACACAAGAATAAAAAGGGGTGCATCATGAGATCTCCACTAAAAGACCTCAATTGATGGTCCAGCGGTTTTGGGGTTCCTCTGAGAGCATGGCCCCCGGCCCTGATGCTGCCCTTTCCCATAAATTATAACAAAGGTCCACTCTTTGGACAGGAATGGATTGGACTTGGCAATGCAGAGTGACCATATATTGGAAGCACTTTATGGTTCTATACATCTATAGGATATCATCTTGCTGACCTCTGGCTGGAGGAAGGGGAGTGGACGGAGAGGAGGGGAAAGGAGGCTGTTCGGAGGATGAGACATGTATGGAGCAGAGAGGAATAGTGTGCAGTCACCGGACAGGGTGAGCAGTGGAAGCTGTATATAGGTGGGCATGTAAATTTATAAGTGAATGTACATTTTCACTCAGTTATGTTAAATAAAAATAAAAAAAAAAGAGCTATAAGCATATCTGAGATACCAGGTTAGAACACTGATGTGGGTCCAGATGTTCTGGATCATAAACTGGTCAGTGAGCTCTCCTGTTTAAGAGGTGAGGAAAGTTGCAGCACGGGTGTAAAAGGTAAGATGAAACCAGAGGAGGCATGGATTGAATCGTGTCTCCCCCAAACTATGTGTATTAATTTGGGAGGGCCGTGATGCGTCTATTCATGATGGTAATTCTCCTATATGTTGTAAATCGTAATATCTGTCTGTGATTAATGGTGCAAGACTAGATTATGTCAAAGAGGATTAGAGTGGGACTGTAACACTCTGACTAAGTTTATGTCCCGAATTCAAGGTAAAAGGAATTTCCCTGGAATGTGGCCTGGACTATCTTTTAATTCTTGTAAGAGATAAAAGGAAAGGGAAGTAGGCAGAGAGTAGGGACCTCACACCACCAAGAAAGCAGCCCAGGAGCAGACTGCATCTTTCAGATGTGGGGTTCCTGCACTGGGACGCTCCCAGACCAAGGGAAGACCGAAGACAAGGACCTTCCTCCAGAGATGACAAAGACAGAAAATCTTTCCTTGGAGCTGGCACCCTGAATTTGGACTCATAGCCTACTAGACTGTGAAACAATAAGTTTCTCTTTCTTAAAGCCATCCACTTGTAGTATTTATAGCAGTTATAGCAGCACTAGATGACTAAAACAAAGTAGATGAGGGAACGGAAAAACTTGTGAAGCATAGTGGGCTGGTTCATTCTCTAACAACTCCGATGTTCTATCCAAACTCCTGTCAAAGACACATCCAGCAACCCGAGGATAAGAAGCGAACATCATGAAATAGGAAAAAGGTGCTTAGCAGTTTTCACATTTTCATTTTGAAAGGATGCGTTAAAATCATTACCAAGAAGGGAAAAGAAAAGGTAGTTTACACGTGGCCTTATTATCTGTGGTTTTCAAATTAAATCCTTGGTTCTCACTCCACTGAAAAAATGCACACAGATAAATCACATGAAAGATCAAAAATAAAAAGCCAGTTAAGTACAAGTGATACTAATAGAAACAGTTGTAGAATACATATGATATTTCCAACAGAAAATAAGCCCAGTTCTAAAGACTAAGGACTGAAAAATACCTGCAGAGGTAATACTACTAGCTATATGCATTTACTGAATCCAATTTTTAAAACACAGTGGAATTGGGCATGGGGTAGGCAAATGGTTAAATATATACTAAGAAAGTAAGACAGACAATTATTCCTCAAAAAACAAAGTTTTGAGAGTCACAGTATAACATATACAGGGCCTCATTGACACTTCTTGATTCTTCCATAAAGCCCAGAAAAATAACACGATAACAAGTTAAAGCAAAACAAACTGAGGAAATTAGTTTGAAATCCTGAGGAAGGGAATGGAGACTTACTGCAGCAATGCTTTGGTCTTCCTGGTTGGGTCTTCTGGTTTGAAGTTTTTGTAGGCTTCTACTTCATGTTCTATGGACAACAATTGTCCCTGTAGTTTGTTCCTGAAGTTTGGCAGGGTATCCCGAATGTGGTTGGTAAGTTGCTAAATAAAACAAAACAAAAAACCAAAACACATCTCATGCACTGAAGAGTAATTCATGAGACAAACATCAATCGAGCTTCAATGTATTCCTAATCATTCAACACATTTGAAATCATATATATATTTGTGAGAGATTATGGAATATAGAAAGGTAGTAGAAAGAAGTTTCAGTTCTCTTCTACTCCCCTATGGATATATTCAAAACTCTTTCCATCACCTGGGCTATCTTTTTATCTCTGAGAAGACCCTGTTAAAATGCAACTAAAGTTACTAATGAAGCTACCCATTAATACTGATTTATCAGATCACCTACCTCACAGCGAGAAACCCTAAAGTAGGACGTAGTAGAAATGAAGGAAGTCTAGAGTCACAGGCACTCCCTGATGCCCTCAGAGCTGTCTTTTCACACTAATGGACCCCAGGTAGTGAAGGGTGCCAGAGATACCTGTCCATTCTGCACTTTAGGCAAGTGCTTCTTTCTACCTCATCTCCAGGTAGCATATAAAAACTCTACAGGTGAGGAAAGGAAAGTTCTCTACAGAGATCACCTATTGGCATCTTAAGCTCGGTATGATGAAAAGTTCTTTAAGAGCACATAATTAATTAAAAACAAGGATGGAATAAATCCTTGTTGCTGACATATATACCTAACCAACTGCTTGACTTTTCTTGGATGTGTCGACAACACCTCAACTTTAACATGCCCAAATCAAGTACCTAGTCTTCATTTCAGTGTTCCCATCTTGGCAGCACCATAATGACCTAGAAAGTTGAGCGTTATCTTTGACTATACCTCTCTAGCACTCATTACAGCTGGAGGGTGAATTCAAAGATAACACTCAAATTTTATACCACCAATTCTCAATTTTCCTAAATATTACTTGAACCCGCTTTTTTAAACTCCAATATTCTTACCTGAGACCAAATTACAATCATTTCTCACTTAACTCCTAACTAGCTCTTCATGTCTATTCTTTGTTTATAAAATATTTTATTGATTTTTTCAGTGAAAGTTTACACAGCAAGTTAGGTTTCCATTTGACAATGTCAACACAAATTGTTCAGCAACATTAGTTACATTCATCACAATGTGTCCTCATTTTGTTTAAGTGTGTTCAGTTTGTCCCCTTTCGAATACTCTAGTTTCCCTGATCTCTTAGCTGCTCATCTTTGCATCTGAGTAATTATTGACCTTTTGGTCTCATATTTAGTTGTTTTTAGGTGCCGTCAAGTTGGCTCTGACTCACAGAGATCTTACATATAATAAAACAAAACACTGCCTGGTTTCATACTAGTGGTTGTTAAATAGGGAACTGATCTTAAAGGTACTGGCTTTTATTCTGTGTGCCACTCTGCTATTCTGCTAACAGGTGGCTTCAGGATAGGCCCAGTTCTTGGTTTAAGGACACTTCAGGGTGATAGTCTCAGGGAGTCCCTCTGTTCTCTACCGCTTATGTGAAGCAGTACATATATGTTACCAGGAGTGACCAGTCCCTAGAGAACAACATCACACCCGGTAAAAGGGAAAGTCAGTGAAAAAGAGGGAGCCTCTCAGAAAGATGGCTTGACATTCTGGCTACAAAAATGGGTTCAAGCAAAACAACAATTGTGAGAACGGCACAGGATCAGGAGGTATTTCATTCTTTTGTACACTCTGTCAGAATCAACTCCATGACCCCTGTCAATGACAGAAGACCTATTAGGGTAACTATTATCAAATTTATGCATCAAACACTAATGCCAAAGATGAAGAAACTGAAGACTGCTAACCAAATTCTGCCGTCTGAAATTGATCAACCATATAATTAAAAAGTACTGATAGCAGGCAGAATCAAGACAGCAGTTTATCTGCACCGTAACATCACTCTGTACTAAAGACTCAAAAAAACAAGCAAAACAGAAACAAATAATAATCCAGGAACACTGAACAGCAAAAAAGAAAGTCTAAGAACTGAACTGAACACCGGCTGGAAGGAAAAATTGAGAGAATGCAGTAAAAGAGGAGTAACAGATCAGAGTTACTCAGCCAACCATCCTGGCCCAACACAGCCATTTTTGGACAAAACCAGACAAGACCTCGGGGGAAGAAATCACCAAGGCAACTTCACAACTTCCCCAAAAGGAGCAGAGAAACTCTACAGACACACAGAAAGAAGCAGAGGAACAGAGGGATCCAGGATCCAGATGTGAAAGTACTCACCCCTAACTTCAAGGATGTATGGTGTACATGAGATGCTAGACTTACAGAGTGCTGCCAGGAGGTCTTCCACCCAGCAAGTATGCAGATGGGTCTTTTCCTCATACTGGAGATAGGACAGATCCTGACTGCAGTGAATATGAGGTGCACTGACACCTATATATCCTTGTTAAAGAGACATACTCTCCCTCAACTCATCTTTTTAATCAGAAGCAGCAAAAGGTCCCATAACTCAACCACCTTGCCTGACTGAGCCACAACACAATCCTCTCCTCTTTCCCCATCCCACCCAACCCTATGTACTACTTCCCTCACCCACTCAACAAGCAAGACTAGATGTGTCCCTGTGTATATGCCTGTGTACCACGTAACCTCTCCACAAGAGCCCAGCAGGGGTAGAGGAGGTACCAAGGGAAAAGAGCCTATTCACTGCTCCCTATGCCCCCCAATCCAGTGACAGGTGGAGAACACATGACCAGGCACATATTTCTCTGCTGCCCTATTTTCCTTCCTTCCACCCAGCAAACAAGTTAAAGCCTCCACCATTGTGCTCAAAACTGCAAGGCATGACTACCTCCCTTAACTCACCCAGTAAGAAGTGAAGGAGCTACAACTGCAGATGCATACTCCCATAGCACATTCCTCCCTATCCCAACCCTGTATGAGGCAGAGGTAGTGCCACTGTATGTGCATCTGCCAGGGACAGTTCCATATTTTCCCAATGAGGCAGGAGGAGCTGCAACTACATGCACATTCCCCCTTCCTCTTCCTGCCAAACACAGGTGGAAGCTGAGCTATGGGGGTAAATATCCACCTGTTGCACCCTCTTCTCTTTCCCTGGCCACTGACAGGCAGATTAAGCAAGCCTGAGTAAACATCACCTGCCATTCCTTCCTCCATTTCCCCATTCTAGTGGAGGTGGAGGCAGAGCAGCTTCACATATATCCACTCCTCACCTCCCTAAAACCTATACCTCCAACTGGTGAGGTGTGACGACTACTCTTCCACTTGTCCACCATGCCAATCACTCTATCTGTACAGAGAGCAGTATTTTCCAGACCAAAGACAGACAAGAGGCTAAAGCCCAACCAACCAACCCTCAGTTGCTCCACAAGATCAGTTAACAGAGATCCATGCTCCCACACTTACCCACTACTACTCCACCAGCCCAGAAACAGAGAATGCTCCAGCATAGCCAGTCTAGCAACCAGAATACCACAACGCCACACTTGCCATGAATCATCAAAACAACAACAAAACAGAACCTACAAATCAATTATACAATTAAAAAATAAATCCCAAAGCCCCAATGTCCCAGAGAACACTGGCAACAGCAAAGCACCAAAAGAAGCAGGGTAAAGTGGTAATGGCATGTAAGCAAAATAAAGAATGAGAACAAACTCTTGAGTGAAAAAGGTAAAGGAGAGTCCTGATAACGAATCCAAAAGATTTATATATAGGGTCCTCAAAGGAATCAAGGAAAATACAGTCAAAACTATAGAAAATCACAGCAAAAGAATGAAAGCAAACAAACAAGAAAGAGAAAGTGAAGCACAGATAAAATGCTAGAAGAATTCAGGAAAACAATACAAGAAGAAAACAATGAAATAAATAGACAACTGGAAACCATACCAAAACAGTAACTAAAAATCAAGAAGCTTCACAAAATTTCAGAAATAGACAACTCAATAAAAAGTCATAGGATTAGAAGAGAAGCAATGGGAGACAGGATCAGCAGAATAGAAGACAAATCCATTGACACTAATCTATTTGAATAACTGTCAAAGATAACTGTCAAAGACTGAAGAAAAATGCACAAAGCCTAAGAGTTACATGAGACACTAGTAAGAGGAATAACTTATGTATGATCAGAATCCCAGATGGAGAGGAGCACAGAGTGAACTGCTGAAGATTGTTGACAGAAAACTTTCTTAATATCATAAAAGATGAGAATATAACCAACTAGGAAGCACAATGAACCCTATATAAGATAGATCACAAAAGAAGAACACTGAGATATATTATAACCAAACTTTCCAACACTAAGACAAAGAAAGGATACTGAAAGCAGCTTGGGTTAAACAGAAGATCACCAACAAAAGGGCACTGATAAGACTAAGCTCTGACTATTTGGCAGAAAACATTCATGCACAAAGGCAATGGGATAACATATACAAAAACTTGACAGAAAAAAATTGCTAACCAAGAAATTACATGTCCAACAAAACTGTCCCTCAAATGAGATGTTAAAATTAAGATATTTCCTGATAAACAGAAATTAAGGAAATTGGTAAAACCCAGACCAAATTTACAAGAAAAGTCATAGGAAGTGCTACAGACATAAAACTAACAATGCCACACAATAAAGATTAAAACACATGATAACATCAGTCTGGTATCAAATCAGATAAAGAACAACATTCAAAAATACTATAAAGCTAAAAAATAGAAAACAAGGAATCAGAGATGTCAGTCTCTAACAGATGACCACTTCAAAATGTAGTGGGGGAATAAAGGGCATAGGTTTAGTCCTTTAACATGGAGAAGAAGTCAAAGTAATATCAAGAAGTAAGTGGCTGCTTTAAACTTAGGAAGATAAAGATAAATTTCAAGATAACTCAGACAGGAAATAAACCCACTCATCAAAAGACAGAAGGAAATCAAGAAGACTCTGTACAACAAATGACAACAAATGACATGGAAGGACAGGGCAAACATACACACTCACACACAAATACAAAAAACCTCTGCACACAAAATTAAGAAAAACTGTCATAACACAGACACACACACACACACACACACAGAAGCATAAAAAAATAAAAGCAATAAATTCATACCCGTTGGTAATCATACTGAATGCAAATGATCTAAATGCTCCAGCAAAAAGATGAACAAGAGCAGGATGGGCTTAAAAAAAAAAAAAAACATGACCCATCACTATGCTGTTTGCAAGAGATACCCATTAGGCACAAAGATATAAATAAACTAAAACTTACAGAAAAAGATTACCACACAAGCAACAACTAAAAAAAGACCAGGACTGGTAATATTAATCTCTGATAAAATATATCACAGTGTAAAATCTACCATAACAGACATTATAGAATGATTAACAGGTCAATCCAATAAGAGCACATAAATATAACAAACAAACATGCACACAAAGACAAAGTTCCAAAATACTTAAAACAAATACTAGTCCTGGTGGCACAGTGGTTAAGAGTTCAGCTGTTAACCAAAAAAATGTCAGCAGTTTAAATTCATTAGTTGTTCCTTGGAAACCCTATGGGAGAGCTCCACTCTGTCCTTCAGGGTCACTGTAACTTAAAACTGACTTGATGGCAATCGGTTTAGTTTTGGTTTTTAACAGTACTGAAAAGATAAACAGATACTTCCACAAAAACCTTATAAGAATTTACTAAACTACTTTTGGTACAGGACAGAACAACTAGAAAGAAATTCAGCAAAGACAAAGAAGACCTAATTGCCACAATCAAACAATACAACCTCATAGATATACAGAACACTCCACTGGACAGTGGCGAGCTACACATTCCTCTCTGGTGTAAACAGATAACTCACCAGAATAGAGCACATTCTGTCACAAAGCAAGCCTCAATAAAATCCAAACCATTAAAATATTAGAAAGCATTTCTTTTTTTCCTGATCACAATACTGTAAAAGTAGAAATTAATTACAAGCAGAGCAAGGGGAAAAAAAACTAATACATGAAACCTAAAAAACACCCTGCTTAGAAATTACTGGGTATTAGAAAAAATTAAAGATGAAATTTAAAAATTTTTAGACTCAAAAGACAATGAAAACACAAAGTATCAAAACTTTGGGGATATAGCAAAAGCACCGCCCAGAGGTCAATTTGTAGCAATAAATGCACACATCAAAAAAGGGCAAAAATCAAAAAACCAACTCTATAGTTCAAACAGTTAGAAAGAAAGTAGCAAAAGAAACTCACAGTCAACAGAAAAAAACAAAATAATATAAATTCTAACAGAAAAAAAAAAGAGAGAAAGAATCAACAAGACTTAAAAGCTGGTTCTTTGAAAGGATCAATAACATTAACAAACTACTGGCCAAACTGATAAAAGAAAAACAGGAGGAGATGCAAATAACTTGAATACAAAATGAGAAAGGTGACACTACAACAGAAGCAACTGAATAAAAACGATCATAACAGAAAACTATGACACATTGTACTTCAACAAATTTGAAAGCCTAGAAGAAATTGATAAATTTCTAGAAATATATGACCTACCTAAAAAAAATTTGAGTAGACCCATAACAAAAAAAGAAACTGAAGAGGCCATAAAGGAATTCCCAACAACAACAAAAAGCCTTGGCCCACACAGCTTCACTGAAGAATTCTGCCAAATGTGCAGACAAGAGTTGATACCAGTTCTACTCAAACTATCCCAGAACACACAGAATTAGAACCCTGATGTAAATCCATCCACCTATAGGCAACCAATGTTTGATAAAGGAACATTGTCCAATAAATTGGGAAGAGAGTCTCTTCCAGAAGTGGTAGTGGCATAACTGGATATCTGTCTGTAGAAAAATGGAACAGACCCATACTTTACACCAAACACAAAAATTAACTCAAAATGGATCAAAGACTGAAATACAAAACCTAAAACTATAAAGATGACAAAAGAAAAAGTAGAGACATCATTCCCATCCCCATTGCTACTGAGTTTATTCTGATTTATAGTAGATCCTATAGGACAGAGTAGAATCACCAATAGGATTTCCAAGTTCCAGCTGCCAGATTTGCACTGCCAACCTCTTGGCTAGCAGCCAAATGCTTAACCACTATACCACCAAAGCTCCAGAGACATTGCTAGGGGTCCTAATGTATGATCATTAGTTTTACACTTTAGTCAAGAATGCTGTTGGGATTTGTACTGAAACTGCATTGTGTCTGTATAGGTGTTATTGTTGTTGTTAGGTCTGTCAAGTCAGGTGGCTTCCAACTCAAAGCAACCCTATGTCACAACAGAACAAAACACTGCCTGGTCCTGTACCATCTTCAAACTTATTATGTTTGAGCTCACTGTTGTAACTACTCTGTCAATCCATCTCATTGAGGGTTGTCTTCTTTTTTGCCAACCTTCTACTTTACCGAACATGATGTACTTCTCTAGGGATTGATCTCTCCCAATAACACATCCAAAGTATATGGGACATATGTAGTCTTGCCATCTCTCCCCCTAAGGAGCATTCTGGTTGTACTTTCATGATTTGTTTGTTCTTCTGGCAGTCCATGGTATAGTCAGTCTTCTTCACCAACACCACAACTCAAAGGCATCAGTTCTTCTTTGGTCTTCCTTATTCATTATCCAGCTTTCACAGTCATATGAGGTGACAGAAAACATCAAGGTTTGGATCAGGGGCACTTTAGTCTTCAAGATGACATCTTTGCTTTTCAGCATTTTAAAGAGGACTTTTGCAACAGATTTGCCTAATACAGAGTCCTTTGGTTTCATGATTGCTCTTTTCATGGACATTAACTGTGGAGTAACACGAAATCCTTGACAACTTCAGTCTTTTTTCTGTTTATCACAATGTTGCTTACTGGTCCAGTTTTGAATTTTTTTGTTTCTTTACATACATACTGAAGGCTTTGGTCTTTGATCTTTATCAATAATTGCTTCAAGTCTTCCTCACTGTCAGCAAGCAAGACTGTGTCATCTATATAATATGGGTTGTTAACAAGTCTTCCTTCAATCCTGAAGCTCTATTCTTCATACAGTTCAGCTTCTTGGATTACATGTTCATCACACAGACTGAATGGACATGGTGAAAGGATATAACTTAGACACACACTTTTATTGACTTTAAACCATGCAATATCCTTTTGTTCTATAGGAATGACTCCCTCTTGGTTTAAGTACAGGTTCTTGACGGCACAATTAAGTGTTCGGAATTTCCATTCTCCACAACATTACCCGTAATTTGTTATTGTCCACACAGTCAAATAACTTCTCATAGTCAATAGAACACAGGTAAACATTTTTCTGGAATACTCTGCTTTTAGCCAAGATCCATTTGACATCAGCTATGATACCCTGGAAACTCTGGTGTTATAGTGGTTAAATACTGCTGCTGCTACCCAAAAGGTCAGCAATTCAAATCCACCAGACACTCTTTGGAAACTCTATGGGGCAGTTCTGTTGTTTCTATAGGGTCACTATGAGTCAGAACTGACTCGATGGCAGTGAGCTCTTTGGTATTATATCCCTGGTTAAACATCCTTTTCTGAATCCAGCTTGAATTTCAGGCAGTTGCTTGTTAATATAATGTTGAAATAGTTTTTGAATTATTTTAAGCAAAATTTTACTTATGTGTCATATGAACCATACTGTTTGATAGTTTCCACATTCAGTTGGATTACCTTTTTGAGAACAGACATAAATATGGATCTCTTCCAGTCAGTTGGTCAAATTTCTTGGCATAGACAGATAAGTGAGCATCTCCAGCACTGTATCCATTTATTGAAACACCTCAGTTGGTACTCTGTCAATTCCTGGAGTCTTATTTTTCACTAATGCCTTTAATACAGTGTGGACATCTTTCTTCAGTACCATCAGCTCCTGCTCATATGCTACCTCTTGAAATGGCTGAACATCAACCAATTTTTGTTGGTATAGTGACTCTGTATTCTGCCTTCTTTGATAGTTCCTGTATCATTTAATGTCTTTCCTGTGGAATATTTCAATATTGTAATTTGAGGTTTCATTTTTTCTTCAGTTCTTTCAGTTTGAGAAATGCTGAGTGTGTACTTCCCTTTGGGTTTTCTACATCTAGATTGTTGCACATGTTATTACATTACTTTTTCTTCTCAAGCCACCCTTTGAAATCTAATGTTCAGTTCTTTGACTTCATCAATTCTTCCTTCTGCTTTAGCTACTCTATGTTCAAAAGCAAGTTTCAGGGTGTCTTCTGACAACAATTGGTCTTTTCATTCCCGGCTTTTTAATGACCCCTTGCTCTCTTCATGTATGATGTTTTTGATGTCATTCCACAACTTGTCTGATCTTCAGTCATTAGAGTTCAATGGTGTCTAAATTCCGGTGGGATATACTCAAGGTTGGACTTGTTCTAATTTTCTTCAGCTTCAGCTTGAACTTGAATTATGAGCACTTGATATTCTGTTCCATAGTCAGTCCATTGCCTTGTTCTGAGAGATTATATTGAGCTTTTCCTTTCTTTCTAGAGATGTAGTTGTTTTGATTTTTGTGTATTCCATTTGGCAAAGTCTAGGTGTACAGTCAGTTATGTTGTCAGAAAAGGGTATTCACAATGAAGAAGTCATTGGTCTTGCAAAAATATACCATGTGATCTCTAGCATTGTTTCTATCGCCGAGGCCATATTTTCCCACAACTGACGCTTATTTGCTTTTAACCTTCAAAATCCAATCACCAGTAATTATCAATTCATCCTGACTGCATGTTCAATCAGTTTCACACTGGAGAAGACAGTAAAAACTGCGGAATTTGTACATAGATTGAGCTGTCTGTTAAAAGTTGGGGAATCTGTATCTAGGTTGAGTTGTATGCAGATTGTTTTAGGTAGCATTGACATTTAATCTACATTAAGCCATCTAATCCCTGACCATGGGACGTCTATCCATTGTGGTAGGTCTCTTTCAGTCTCCTGTAACAGTGTTTCATAATTTTCATTGCATGAGTCTTTAATGTCCCTGGTTACATTTATTCCTAGTTACTATATTGATTTGAAGGCTATTGTAAATAATACTGTTTTCTTAATTTCTTTTGGGGGTAGTCTTTATTAATACAAAACAAACTCAGCTGGTTTTTGTGTGATGATCTTATAATAGCAATGTTGTAATATTCACTTACTCCAGCAGTTTTCTTGTCGAATTTAGGTTTTTCTATGTGTAAGATCTGAAAGCCTCATGACATACCAGGTTACGAGCTACAATGGCTAACCAAAAAGTCGGCAGTTCAAATCTGCCACGTGTTCCTTGGAAACTATGGGGCAGTTCTACTCTGACCTCTAGGACTGCTATGAGTCACATCTGACTTGATGGCAGTGGGCTTGGTTTTTGGTATGTATAGAATCATGTCATCTGCAAATAGACATAGTTTTACTTCATCTTTTCTGACCTAGTTTCAAATTCAGTATGAAGACCTTTGAAGCACTGAAAAGACAGTGATTATCTAGAAAAAGAGATCTTAAGTACAAAATTTATGCAACTATAATCTGTCAATCACTTTTCCAGAATCCAATTACGTGATAACTTGAGGGTCACTTGTAATAATTAAATGAGCAATCCAGTATTCATAACTTAATTACTTTCAACTTTATCTTTCTAATTATATTTGTAATATTCCTATAAATTTTTTTCTTCAAAGTTTATTTGCTTCCTGGGTCAGTATGTATACAAAAGTAGTAACTTAAAAATGACTGTGACCAGTAGTGAATATGCTGATAGGACACTATCATTCTCACATAACTGGTATTGCTTATACTAAAATATATTCTTATGTTTATTTTACTTCTCTGTAAAATATGTATATACACATATAGTGATTTAAGTGAAAGTTTACATAGCTAGTTTTTCATTATACAGTTAATACATAAATTATTTTGTAACACTGGATTCCAACCCCATGATCTATCAACACTGTCCCCATCTCCATCACAGGTTCCCTGTTTTCTTTCATTCAGTTTTTCTCTCCCCTCCTGCATTCTCATCTTTGCTTTGGGCCTGATGTGCCCATTAGTTTCATGTATATGACTGAAATACAAAGCACATTACTCATGTGTGTTATTGTTGGTACTAGAGACCTGTCTAATCTCTGGCTGAAGAAGGAACCTCAGGAGTGACTTCAACAGGATTAGATACACTGTGGTATAGCGGCTATGGGCTACATATGCTAACCAAAAGGTCAGCAGTTGAAATCCACCAAGCAACTCTATGGAGCAGTTTTATTCTCCTCTATAGAGTCGCTATGAGTCAGAATCAACTCAATGGCAGTGGGATTGGTTTGGTTGGGTTTCTGGGGCATACTCTCTGAGTTTCTCCAGGCTCTATCAGATCAGCAAAACTGATCTTTTTTCCAAATTTGAATTTTGTTCTATATTTTATGTCTGCTCTATCCAGAAGTAGTCAGTGGGTATAACTAGTCACCATCTCGGTGTTCTGGGATCAGTGAAGGTTGTGCTAGTTGTGGTCCTTGAGTCCTCTAGACTAATCTTTCCCTCATGTCTTTAGTCTTCATTTTCTTTTGCTCCAGCCAAAGTGAGACCAGTAGATAGAGGTACCATAAATGGCCACTCGGAGACTTTTAAGATCCCAATCACTACTCACTACAGTCAGATATACGATAGTTCCTTCAGATATAAAATAGTTTCTTTATAGATTATGTTATGTCAGTTGAGCTAGACGTCCCCCAAGACCATGATCCCCAGCCCCCAGCCCAGTAGCTCAGTATCTCAGGTAGTTTCACGTACCTTGAAGCTTCCATGACTTTGGCCTGATCAGGTTGTGCTGAATTACTCAGTACTGTGTCCTGTCTTACTTTTCACCAAATTTATCACTTATCTAGTTAGTGTTTTTCCATTTCCACCCTTTCCCTCCCTCATAACCATCCAAATTATTTTGTTGGGTAAACATTTTCATGAATTTCTACATTCTTTTTTGCAGTCTCATGCAACACTGATCTTTGTGATTGACTTATTTCACTCAGCATTATTCTCTCCAGATTCATCCATGTTGTGAGATGTTGCACAGAGTCACCATTCATCTCTGCATAGTATTCCATTGCATTTATTTACCACAGTTTGTTTTCCATTTATCTTCTGGTGGACATTTGGATAATTTCTATCTGTTTGCTATTGGCAATAATGCTACATACGTCAACTTATGTGACAGCTCTTATTTCTCCAGGACATATTCCTAAGAATGGGATTACTGGATTGTGGTATTTCTATTTGTAACTTTTTAAGGAAAGGCTATGCCATTTTCAAAAATAGTTGTACAATTTTGCATTCCTACCAGCAATGCACAAGAGTTTCCAAATTTCCCACAACCTCTACAACATTTGATATTTTGTTTTTAGAATTGTACCAGTAATGTCAAAGTGAGGTGATCTCTCATTGCAATTGTGAATTGCATTTCTCTAACAGCTAGTGACTGCGAGCATTTCCTCATCTGTCCATTAGCTATCTGAATGTCTTTCTCGATAAAGTGTCTGTTAATATCCTTTGCCCATTATTTAAACTGATTATTTGTAGTTTCATCATAGCGTTGTTGGATTTTCATACAGATTCTAGAGATCACACCTTCGCCAGGTATATCATAGCCATATTTTTTTTCCAGTCTGTTGGTTCTCATCTTACAATTCTGGTGAAGTCTTCTGATGAGCATAAGTGATTCATTTTTTAGAAGATCCCATCTATCAACCTGATTTTCTGGTGTTTGTATGTTATTAATTACAGTTTAAGTGCTGTTTATACTGTGTATTAGGACCTCTAGTTTGGCCCAGGAAACCGTGATGGAGTAGTAATTAAGTGTCATGACCACTAACCTAAAGGCCAGCAATTCAGAAACTATCGGGCAGTTCTACTGTGTCCTATAGGGTCATTATGAGTCAGAATTAACTTGATGGTGATGGGCATTGTATTTAGTGCTAGCTTTAGTTTTTCTTCCATGATCTTCATAATTTGAGTGAGAACGTTGGCTGTTCATTTTGTATACACCTAAAAAGCAAACTCACTGCCAGTGAGTCGATGCCCACTCACAACAACTCTCTAAGACAGAGTAGAACTGCCCTGATAAGGTCTCCATGGATTGGCTGCTGGAATGAGAATGATTTTGGCTATTGGCTTTATACAGATGTCTCTTATTATGTTGAAGAATTTCCAATCTACTCCTATCTTACTAAGAATTTTTATCAGTAATAGGTGCTGGATTTACAGAATTCCTTTCCTGCATCCCTGAGATGACTGTGTGATTATTTATGTTGTGGATTCTGGTGATTGCTTTTTTTAATGTTGAATCATCCTTGCATACATGGTATGAATCATCCTTGCATACCTGGCATCATCATGGTGCATTATTATTGTTAACATTTTTTACACAATGCTAAATTCTGTTGGGTAGAATTTGGTTGAAAAATTTTGCATCTACTTTGATGAGAGACACTAGTTCGTAATTTTCATTTTTGTGGTGTCCTTGCTTGGTTCTGATATCATGCTAGCTTCATAAAATAAATTTGGAAATATCTCTTCCTTTTCTATGTTCTGAATTAGTGCAAGCTCTTCTCTGAATATTTGGTGGAATTCTCCCAGTGAAGCCCTTTAACCCAGAATTTCTTTTTGTTGGGAATTATTTTTTTATTCTTTTATTGTTAATTATTTAATGTTTTACTGTCAAGTTTTTTGAAGTATGGTTTTTTGTACTACTGTTACACTCCTTTTTCTTTCAGTTCAGTCTGCTGTTATTAGTCTCATTTCATTTTTCATTTGGGTTATCTGTGTCCTCTCCTGTTTTCCATTTGTCAGTTTGTTCAATGGTCTGTCAATTTTGTTAATCCTTTCAAAGAACCAACTTTTGGTTTTGTTGATGCTTTCTGTTGTTTTCCTATTCTCTATTTCATTTAGTTTTTGTGTGTGTGCGTGTGTGTGTGTGCATGCACACTTTAAGTGAAACTTTACAATTCAAGTTTAGTTTCTCATATAAAAATTCATACACTAATTGTTATGTGATCCCAGTTGCTCTCCCAATACTGTAACAGTACATTCTTCCTTCTTACCTTGTATTTCCTGCATCCATCCAGCCACCTCTGGTCCCTTTTTGCCTTCCCATCTTGCTTCTAGATAGGAACTGTCTGTCTGTTTAGTCTTACGTACTTACTTGGGCTAAGAAGCACTTTCTTTACCACTATCATTTTACATCTTATAGTCCAGGCTAATCTTTGTCTGAAAAGTTGGTTTTAGGAATGGTTTCAGCTCTGGCTGAGGAGCATGTCCTCCAAGGTCCCTCCAGTCTTTGTCAGATTGTTAAATTTGGTCTTCTTACTAGAGTTTGAGTTCTGTAACCAACTTTCCTCCTGTTTCGTCATCCTGCTGGAGCAGTCATTGCTGACATCTGGGCAACACCTAGTTTTTCTAGTTTCCAGCTGATCAAGACTTTGGGTTATCTTGCCCTTTCTCTCTCTTGGGCTAATTATTTTCCATGTGCCATTCATGTTCTTCATTCTCTTTGCTCCATGTAAGCTGAGACCAATTGGTGCATCTTAGTTTTATTAACTTTTTCAATTATTCATCTATTCTCTATTTCATTTTATTCTGCTCTAATTTTTATTTGCTCTCTTCTGTAGTCCAATGGCTTCTTTTGCTCTTCTTTCTATTTGTTTGAGTTGCATGGCTAATACTTTGATTTGGGCCTTTTCTTCTTTTGGATGTGCACACTTATTGCTATAAATTGCCCTCTGACCACTGCTATAACCTAGTAGTTTGGGAGCAGGGTATTGTTCAGTTTCCACCTCTAATTTTTTTTCCCCCTTCATTGCTTTTCCTGTTTTGGATTGCTACTTATGGCTTTATGATAAATTTTGATGCTTTGGATTCTGTTAAGGGAAGTTTATGGCATAATATGTGGTCTATTCCAGACAACGTTCCATGTACGTTAGAAAAGAATATACTTAGCTGCTGTTGGGGGAGGTGTTGTACATATGTCTATGAAACCAAGTTGGTTGACCAGGCATTTAGATCTTCCATGTCTTTTCTTTCTGAATGTTCTGGTCTTCACAAAAAAATGATGTGTTGAAGACTCTTGCTATTATTGTAGAGCTGTCTATCTCTATTTTCAGTGTTGTTAGTGTTTGTTTTATATATTTTGGAGTGCTGTCACTAGATGAGTAAATATTCATTACAGTTATGTCCTCCTGGTGTGTTGTCCCTTTTGATCACTATGTAGTGTTCTTCATTAGCCTTTATGGTGGATTTTAAAATTTATTTTTCCAGAGGTTAATATTGCCATTCCTGCTCTTTTTGATTATTGCTCACTTGATTTTTTTTTCTCTTCACCTGAATTTGTTTGTATCTTTAAGTCTAAGGCATGTCTTTTGCAGACAGTATACAGATGACTGTGATTTTATACCCATTCTACCACTCTGTGTCTCTTTACTGGTACATTTAGTCTATTTACATTCTGTATAGGTATAAGTTTAGTGCTGTCATTTTGATGTCTTTTTTGTGTGCTGCTGACAGTTTCTTAGCTCCTTCTTGAGTCTTTCTGCTTTCCTTGATTTTTACTTTTATGTGTGGGATTGTTAATTTCCTTAATAATTACCTCTGTTTTTCAAAGTTTAAGCCTTCTTTCATTTCTTTATGTTGCCTTGACTTCTCCACATGAAAGATCTGTGACATTTACTAATTCCTGTTTTTTTGTTGTAATGGTGTCATCTTCTATATGTTGAAATCTGTTTCTCTATATTCAGTGTTTTACTTTCATTTATTTTTGTGACCTCCTCTGCTTGGCTGTCTGGGTTGACATCTGGTTGTTATGTCTTGTTTTCCAGTCTTGGGACATTATTTCGTGTTACTGATTTTCTAACTGGAGGACTCCCTTTACCATTTCTTGTAATTCTGGTTTGGTATTTACAAGTTTTCTAAATTTTTTATCTGGAAATACTCTAATTTTGTCATGATATTTGAAAGACAGTTCTGATGGACATGTAAGTCTTGGCTGGCAATTTTCTTCCCTCAAGTTTTTATATATGTCATCCCATTGCTTTCTGGCTTGCTTGGTTTATGTTGAGTAGCCTGAGTTGAGTCTTATTGACTCATCTTTGTAGATGACCTTCTGTTTCTCTTTAGACTCTCTTAAAATTCTGTTTATCTTTGGTTTTAACAAGTTTGATTACAATATGTTTCAGTGACTTTCTCTTGGGTGGGATTTAATGAGCTGCTTGGTTAGATGTCTTCTCATCTTTCTTGATATCAGTGAAGTTCTCTGCCAACAAACCTACAATAATTCTCTCTGTATCTTTCTATTATCCACCCCTGTTCTGATACTCCAGTCACTCATAGCTTATTCTTCTTGATAGAGTCACACATAATTCTAGGGTTTCCTCATTTTTCCTTAGTTGTTTTATCTTATTTTTCCTCAAGTAAGTTCGGTCAAGTGCTTTATTTTTAATCTCATTACTTCTGACTTCCCTTGTCTCAATTCTGTTCCTACAACTTTCTATCGAGTTGTATAATTCTGAAGTTTTATTGTTAATGTTCTAAATTTCTATTTGTTGTCTCTCTCTGAATTTTTGAAATCTGTTAAATTTGTCATTATGCTCTTCTCTAATCTTCTTAACTTCTTCTGTTGCTTTGTCTGTGTGGTCCCTGGCTTGATCTGTGTTTTGCTTGATTACCTTCCTGATTTCTTGAAGAGTGCTGCTACCTCCAGTAAACCCAAGAAGTCTTCTTCTTCCAGAAAATGTCTTTATTCTTTATTATGGGTACCTGCTGAAGCCATCATGGTCTACATCTTTATATGATTTGATATTGACTGTTGTCTCTGAGCCATTAATAAGTTATTATATTAATTTTACCTTTGTTTATTGAGTCCTAGCTTCTTAGTTTGGATTGTTTTGATATGCCCAAATAGGCTGTTCATGTGAAGTAGTTTGCTTATTTGAAACTAACATCCTGTCACCAGGTGGCTAGATCTGTTACTAGTTGTATGAGCCCAGGAGCCTGCTTACTTTTCTTATATGAAGTCAGCTCAGGTGTCCAGGTCATTAGTTACCAAGTATGTGGTTCAAGCTCTCTCCTACAGCCTTAGATTGGCAGGGATGGAGTAGGCACAAGCATCTGGCTATAGTGGTAGGGTGGGGGCACACACTGAGCAAGGCAGGGGGACTATTAGCTGCCCTTGAGTGCCTAAGAGTAAAGCATGTCTCTGTTCCCAAGACCAGGGTGGGTGTGCTTTGCATCCTGATTGTGGACACCCAATGCTGCTGGCTATAAGGACTGGAAGATACCACCCATTTTCAGACCCTTTTTATACGCGGGTAGGTGTCATACACTAAGTCACTAGTTCATAGGCCCCTGATGTAGGCAGGTGAAGAACCCACTTAATGAACAGAGCAGTGTCAAGTATCACAAACCGGACGTTGCACCATACAGTAAAACAGCTAAAGTCAGACTTCAGGTATATACCCTTTTGCACTGTACTAATGGGAACCTATGCTGCTGGAATAAGCCCACATGATTTTATGCAGAGGTGAAAGCCATCCATTAGGGGTCTTTGACCCCCTTGTGCCTACATCTGGGCAAAGAAGTCATGCCTGTCCTGAATTCCTGGCTTAGGACAGCTGGTAGATTAGTTTTTCCTATGTGTTAATTTGTTCCCTCTCCAAGGCCAGGAGAATGACTCAGGGTGCATGACAGCCCTACTTCTGGCCCAGAGGATGCAGAAATCACCGAAGCTGGCCTAGGACACAGTATAGAGTGGGGAGAGTGCAGGTGAATGGGAGAGAAATTCGTCTCAAATGGGATACTTTTTAATTCTCTTGGTGGTTTAAACACATGTAGTTATCCTTTGCCAGTTGAGTGCCACTTTTCACTGGTTGTGGAGTCTTGAGTAGACTCTGATGTGGAAAATGCATCCTAAGTGCCACTTCTTGCCTCACCACTCACATCACCTGATTGAGCCTGCAGGGTGCCAGTTCCCATCAAGTCAGGACTAGCAACTTTTTGCTGCTTCTGAACTGTCTCTCCCTCCCCCTGCTGTGCAGTCCCATTCCTCAACTTTGCCTTTTATGTTCAAGGCTCCTAGACTGTCATAATCAATTCACCTGTGTTTTCAGGTCTTTCTCATATGTGGGACCAAAGGAAGTGTCTGACTAGTCCACCGTCTTGGCCCCACCCCTATTTTATTTAATTTTGCTCTGACATTTATTATTTCCTTTCTTCCAGTCCGTGTAGGCTTTGTTTGGTTGTTCCCTTTCTGCTTGTTTGAGTTGTGTAGCTAAAGTTTTCACTTTGTCCCTGTCTTCTTTTTTGCTGTATGTACTTACTGCTGTAAGTTGACCTTTGAGCATTGCCTTAGCTGCATTGTAGTTTTTAGAATGATGTGTTTTCATTCTCATTAGATTCTAGAAATTTTCTGATTCTATCTTTGATTTCTTCTATTACCCAGTGGTTTTTAAGCAACGTTTTATATTCAATTTCCATATGTTTGTTTTTTGTCCTTGTTCTCCCTGTCATCAATTTATACTTTTATGGTGCTGTGATCTAAAAAAATGCTTTTTATTATCTAAATGTGTTGGAGTTTGCTGAAGGTTGCCTGGTGACTAAAGATGTGGTCTATTCTAGAGAATGTTTGATAAGCAATGGAAAACAATGTATACTTTGCTGCTGTTGGGTAGAGTGTTCTGCATGTTTATGAGGTCAAGATGGTTGATATGACCTTAAGATCTTCTGCATCTTTGCTGAATTTTTCTGTTCTATCTTTACCAGTAGGGGTATACTGAAGTCTTCTACGATTCTTGTGGAACTGTCAATTTTTCTTTATAGTCCTGTTAGAGTTTGTGCATTTGGGGGCTCTGTCACTGGGGTACATTTATTTATTATGGTTGCATCATCATGATGGACTGTCGCTTTAATCATTACATAATGTCTCTTCTCATCTTTTATGATGGAATTTGCTATAAAGTCTATTTTACCTGAGATTAGTATTGCCACTCTTGATCTTTTTTGGTTGTTGTTTGCTTGATACATTTTTGTCCTTTAAGTCTGAACATATTTATGTCTTTTTGTCTATAGTTTGTCATTCTCTCTCTCTTTACAGGTACATTGAGGCCATTTACATTCAGTGTGATCACGGACAGCTGTGAGTTTATTATTGTTCTTTTGTGGTGCATGTGTGTGTGTTTTAATGACTTTTTCTTTCTTCCTCTTACTCTCTTGTGTGGAATTCCTTTGTGAAATTTCATTTCTTTCAGTCTTGTATACTAGTATTTGTGTTCACTGAGGCTTTATGTTTTTTTCTTCATTTTCATTAACTTTCCTGGTGGTTACCTTGAAATTTTCAACAGGTTTTTTATTCACTCATATTGACTTATTCTCTAATTGAAAATTCTATATCTACACCATGTATTACCCGTTTCATTATTCTAGTATCACCTTCATTTACAATGACATGTCTAGTTCCTTGTTTTGAATCTTTAGTTCTGTTTTATCCTTAAGAGTTCATCACCTAGGTCAGTAGTTGGCTGATACTGACCTGTGTCCTGGATTCATGTTGCTCTCTGACGTTGATTCTCTAACCAAAGGACTCCCTATTTTAAATTTGTTTTGGTTTTTACTAATTTCCTTATTTTGTCAATGTCTTAATTTTGCCATCATATGTGAAAAAGAGTTTCACAGGATATATTATCCTTAGTTGGCAACTTTTTTTCTTTTAAGGTTTGAAGGTTTGATATATAGCCTCCCATTGCCTTCTTTTGTACATGTTATCTGTCAAGTAATCACCAGAGCTTAGTGTTATTGCTTCCCTTTTGCACGTGATGTTTTGCTTTTCTCCAATTGCTTTCAGGATTCTGTCTTTATCTGTGTTTTTGGTGAGTGTGATTATATGTCTTGGTGACTTTCTTTTGATGTCTATCCTATGTAGGATATTAAGGACGTTTTCACTCAGCAAATCTTCAATGATCCTGTCTGTGTTTTTCATTTTCTTTCCTCCTTCTGGAACTCTGATCATACACAAATTTTTGTTCCTAATTGTATCCCACATGGTTCTTAGATTTTCTTCCTTTCCTGTAATTTTCCCCTCAAACAAACTGGCATCCATGGATTTGTTTCCAGTTTAGTGCAATCATTCTTCATTGTTTCAAATGTGCTCTTAATACTTTCT
The DNA here is from genome assembly GCA_028571685.1 of Heterohyrax brucei. Lineage (NCBI taxonomy): Eukaryota > Metazoa > Chordata > Mammalia > Hyracoidea > Procaviidae > Heterohyrax > Heterohyrax brucei. The sequence continues at coordinate 205,366,111 of CM053140.1, forward strand.
ACTATGTTGTCCATTTCTGAAATTTTGTTGTTTATCTTTTGAGTTTCTAATCGCTGTTTTCATATGATTTCTGAGATCTATATTGAGTGGTTTTCAATATATATCTTGGATGTCTATATTCATAATCTTTCATAATCTCTGGGAAGTTTTCTGTCAGCAGCTCAGCAACAATACACTCTGTGTTCTCAGGTGTCTTACCCTGTTCAGGAACTCCGATTAATAATAGATTGTTCCTCTTAATAAAGTCCCACACGCTTCTGAATGCTTCTTCATTTTTCTTGTTTCTTTTTTCTGATTTCTCATCATAGATGCTGGAGTCAGTAGCTCTGTCTTCCAAATCAGAAATTCTCTTTTCCATTTGTTCCATTCTGTTTTCTTGGCTTTGAAATGAAGTTTCTATGTCTTTGATTTTGTTCTTGATCTGCTGGATTTCCGAGTACTGGTGTTCCATCAGATCAAACAGCTTACTTAATTTTCGTTTTGCTCTGCTACATTTTGTATAAGGTCTAGGAGGGCTATATATAATCCTTTTGTATTCGCCTTCCTACAGTTTCAGAAACTTCATCTGGGAAGTTCTGAGGTCATTTCTTTTGGAGGCCTTCTGATGCAATGGGTGATTTCTTGGTTATGGTTTTCTCCAGAGTTTTTTGCTTTTGGGGGCTTCATGTGGGTCAACAGAGGCCAGGAGAGATGCTGTGAGGATGGACTACAGTTGTTTTTCTAGGCTGTCTTAAAATGAAAAATAAAAGGTATCTGACCACTTCCCAAGTCAGTCAGGTTTTCAGGTGTAGAGTTCCCTCTTCACAGCTGGCAAAGTAAGCACCTCTATATCAAACCCCAGATGTTATAAATTAGCTCAAAATACAGAAAGGCTACTGGCCTGCTGGCCTCTGCTGTCAGGTCCCAGCTGTAGGCGATACTGCGTAGAATTCTGCTTTTCTGCCAGAAAAGTGCTCTCTTCTTGGCAGACACTGCCTCCCAGCCCAGGAATTAGGTCCAGCTGAGGTTTCTGTATGAGTATCCCCGACTCCCAGTGGAACAAGATGGCATCACACAAAAGCTTGCCACCCAGCTGTGACCAGGCTACTCGTGGAAAGAGAGGCCCAAAGTGCTGAGATGCCTAGAGTCTACAGCCTCCATTGCCAGGCCCCAGCCTAAGGCTATACTGTGCAAGACACCACCTCTCTGCTGGAAAAGCACTCTCCCTCCCCCCCCGGCAGGTGCTGCCTCCCAGACTAGGAACCAAGCCCAGTTGGGGCCTCTGCCTGGCCATCTCTGTCTCCCAATAGATCAAGATGGTGTCCCACACAAGCTCACCACCGCATCCATATGGCTACCACAAGGCGCAGGTAAAAAGATAGGCCAATGGAGCCAAGATGCGCAGAGTCCAAAGCCAGACTCTCAGAACATGGCAATTGTGCTTGGCAATCCCATCAGCAGTGCATCTGAGATCAGTGGCTAGTCAAGTCCCAGCTCTGCCTGCCAGCCAACACAGAGCAAAAAAAAATCAAAATGTTCAGTTACCTTCGGTCCATGCAAGCCTGTGCTTGCTGAGTGTGGGGTCAGCAAAAGAGACGAGGTTTTGCATTCAGTGGTATGAAGTCCAAATTAACAGCCCTATGCCATGTCGCAGGGCTCACTAAGCCAAGCCACAGGTGTCCAGAATGCTCCATTTAATTATCAGTTCAGGTCTTGGATACCAGAGGGAGTTAGGGAGCCGTGTGTTTAGTCCACCATCTTGATTCTGCCTGTTTTCATATGATTTCTAATTGTTGTCTATTTTGGCATTTTGTTCTTGTATTATTTTCTTGAGTTCTTCCATTGCTTTGTGTTATCTTCGATTTTAGCTATGTTTTGGTTGGTTTTGACTGTTTTCTATGATTTTGTCTGTAGAGTCCTGAATACTAGACTTTAAATTAATTATCAAGTAGTTCAAGTGACTCTTCTTCTGTTGGAAGGTCAACTGGTGCTTCATTCTGGTGGCTTACTAGAGCTATACTGTCTTTTTAAATATAAATATACATATACACACACATACATATATATGTTTTGATACTGTTTGCTCTCTAGAAGACATTTAGGTATCGTTTTATTTATTGTAGGTTTGTTTCATTCTGCTTTTGTTGTTGTTACATCTGGGCAGGTGGACTGGACATACTTTGTTACTTGCTTGTCTGTAGGCACAACAGTTCCCACCACCCCAGTGATGTGCAGGGACAGTTGCTCAGCTATGGTGCAGAAGGGCAGGTCCAGCAGGAAGGGGAGAGTAGATATACATCATCTACCTGCAGTGTACACTGGGCTGGTGCAGTCTGCAGGGAGTGGGGTCCTAAGCCAGTGGGAAAGGGCCTGGGGTCTGGGAACATTCCCTCTGAGCCCTAGTGGGTAACAGGAGGGGTCTATAGCCAGTAAAAAGACACCTGGTGACATCAGGGCTGCAGTAAGCAGCAGAAGGGGTCCAGAGGTGACAGGAAGGGGCCTGCAGTCCAGACCAGGTTTCCTGGTTGCCTAAGACAGTGGAGAGAGGTCCAAGGCTAGCTGGAGGGGACCTGATGACCAGACCAGGTCCTCTTGGACTGCATACAGTCGTGGGGTGGAACTGGTACGAATGGACCTCAAGTGCAGGCCACGTTCCTCTCGTCCTGAAGGCATCAGGACAGAGGAGAAAACTAAGAAGTGGTACAAATGCAGGGGTACACAAGGCTAGAAGGATGATAACAACAGGGTGGATGGGTTCTCAGAAGTCAGGGTTGTCATGATAGGGAATTATAGCAGCTAGTTAGCAGAGAAGAGGGGATTGAAGGAGCATGCTCTTGTGGCTATCAGGTGATAATGTCTCAGCTTCTCTTTGAGCTGCAGCCAGCAAATATAGTTTTACTTAATCCTAGGTGTGCCCACACTGTACCTGCCTTCAGCTGGGACTTTCTGGGTGCAGGGTTGTTAGCATTATTTCAAGAGAGCAATGCTGAGTCATGCCATGTGGTCAGGAACTTTTATTTCCTGTCTATATTCCTTCCCCATTTTCTACCAGTTTCTTCTTCTCCTCAGTGATTTCCAATCTAACACTTTCTCCCTTCATTTATGGGTCAGGGTTCTAGGATTGACACCTGTACCTCTTTCAGCTGGTTTTTTCAGGTCTTTGTTGCAGTAGGATGACTTAGTAGATCTGATTAGTCAGCCATCTTGGCTCTGCATCCTATTCATATTTTTTAAATGACAACTATATTGCTGCCTCATAGCTTCCAAATACTCATATACCCTTCTTTTAAAAGTACAAATTTTACACTAGTCTGTGTTATGTCTCTTAAGTCACAAGCATACCATTGCTTTTGATTTTATCTAAATTTTCTCAACTTTTTGCCCAAAGAGATCAAGTACAATGTCACACACAGCCTACTATTGTGTTAGCCTCTACTGATACCTCCAAGAATCTAACAATAAGAACTTTCAATAAATACTTGATTAAATGACCATAATTAAATGACCATTGTTGCTACTGTTAGTGGTGGTGATGGTGTTATTAGCTGCTGTCAAGTTGACTCTAACTCATGGAGCCCAGTCTATGGTATCCTCAAAATCACTGCAATGTTTAGTCCATTGTTGCAGCTGTTGTATAATGCCTTTCCACCTAGGAGGCTCATCTTCCAGCATAGTACTAAATAACATTCTGCTGCAATTCACAAGATTATCACTGGCCACTTTTCATGCTTGGCAAAGTAGAGGACCAATGAAAAAGAAAAAGATCCTCAGTAAGATTGACTCACCTAGTGGCTGCAACAATGGGCTCAAGCATAGCAACAATTGTGATGATGGCCAGGACCAGGCAGTGTTTTGTCATCTCATACATAGGGATGTTATGAGTCAGAACCAACTCAATGGCAACTAACAACAATAACAATTTTCAGAATTAGACCATTAGGCCTTTCTTCCTAGGCCCTCTTAGTCTGTAAACTCCACTGAAACCTGTCCAACATTGGTCACCTTGCTGCTATTCAAGAATACTGGTGGCAAAGATTCCAGTCTCCGAGCAACATGTGAGCTATAACAGTATGACAAACTGATAGACTGGTAGTAGAATTCAGTTTAAAGATAAAAGTCAAAGCATTGTGTGATGGTTAAGATTTTACATCAATTTGGCTGAGTGATGATTATCAGTGGTTTGGCAATTATGACACAGTTTGACAATTACATAATGATGTAATCAACTCCATGATGAGATCTGTTATGAGCAGCCCTTCAGTTGAAAGGGAGTCTTCCTGAGTTTGTGGCTTGCCTCTAGTATCCAAATAGATGCTCCAGTAAGGCTCTTGCTCTGGATCTTACACCTGGCTTGTCATCATTTGACCTCTGGTTCTTGAGAATTGAGCTAGAAGCTTACCTATCGATCTTGGGATTTGTTGGTGTCCACCCTCTGAGGCAGAAGACTGCTACCTGACTGACTGATACTCAGTTCATCAGCTCCTACAACTATGTAAGTCAGGACATGCCTCCATCCTGATGCCTGACCTTTGGACTTGGGATTTGGCAGCCTTTACAAATGCATGGATCATTTCCTTGAGATAAATCTCTCTCTCTGTCTCATTCAGTGTGTGTGTGTGTGAGAGAGAGAGAGAGAGAGAGAGTGAGTGCATGCACTTCACTAGTTTTGCTTCTCTAGAGAACCTAGCTTAAGGGCACACACCTTAAATCAAAAAAAGCCAAACACATTGCTGTCAAACCAGTTCTAATTGTGACTCCAGTGTTACAGAGCAGCAGTGCTTCATTAATGGGGTATATATAGATTTCAATCACTAATGTTCCTTTGTGAGGAAAGCTGCTCACTATATTTAGTTGATGTAATCAATATAAATAATATATTGACAACAAAAGGAATCTCTGTACTCAGCGAAGTTTAACTTTAGTAGAGGATGGGAAATATGTAAACAGGAAGTACACTGAGATCTACGGAAGAAGTACATACAGTCTGTGGAAGTGGGGAGGCAAAGGCACAATTCTATCTGTTGTAGGGAAGCTGGTTACTTGGAAAAGCTGCATAGATGAGTGGACATCAATCATCCCTTAATTAGAGTTTACCGTTTTAAAGGTTTTAAAATTAAAAAATAGCTCATCCTAAACAAAACCAAATAAAATTTAAACAAAAATCTAACATACCTCTATAAATTAGTATTTTAAAATGAGATCAACTTTTCAGACACACAAGTTTAACTAAAGATAATTACAAATTGTGAGTAATGTGCTAAAACTTATGCCCTGGTTCACTGTTCCTAAATACATGTTTCTGCTTTGAGCACTGCTTTTTCAATATAAAGTTGAATTCTATTTACTAAAAATGGTAATGAAATGGACCCAAGCTTTCATTATTATTAATTCTTATCCTGTGTAAGCTGAATGTCTTTTTTTGGAGAAAATGAACTTAAAAATATAACATATGAATCTCAGAAGTCACTTACATATTTCTTAACTATTCTTGTTGCCTGAACGAACACTAAGTATGAACATCTTTCTTTTTACCTGATTAAGAACCTTCTGTAGGTGTGGGGTGCCCATTCGATCAGCAATATGTCTGTAAGCTGGGTGGGAAAGAAAAAATTTCCTTTCTGCCAACATGGCAGCCTTAATGTCCTTCTTCCCATCTATGTCCTTCTGGCTTCTGTTGACCACTCCAACATAACCTGAAACAAAACATAAACCTCTGAAGTTTGGGGCACTTTCTCATTACTTATTCATGAGAAGCATTCAAGGCTTTCATACAGGCTACGTATGAGAGGAAGGATTATTTTTAAAGTCTGAAGGCTGGGTCCCTTTACAAAATTCCATTTGAGACACTGCTATTTGACAAAGGCTTCTGGCTTGGCTAATAATAATTTTTTAGCATCAACACAATGATGTCGTTTGCTCTTAGAAACCTTGTATTTTAATGGGAATGTTTCTTGGCTGTTTTGCCATGTAGGAGGCAAACTAACAAATCACACTTAAAACAGAATACTGTATATTTCTGCAGACTATGATGAATATTTATGCCATCCTTCAAACCCCTTCCTGTTTCTGTTTTCTTAGTCTCATTATTTTAAGGAATAGTTCTTCACTTGGATAATTTGTAATACATCACTTGGGAACCCTGTTGCCTTCTGCCATTCTACAACAACTGTAACAAATTATGAGCCAATTCCTTACAAGTGAGGAAGCATTAAAACTAAGGTTCTCATTGTCTTCTCAATAATTTCCCTGCCATGTCATCAAAGGAAGCCATGTATAGACATTACCCCTGCGAAGAGGCAGCAGCTTGTTCTCTAAAACATCCCTGGCATCTGTTCCTTCATCCATAAGATCCAGTTTGGTAATGACTCCAATGGTTCTCAGACCTGCAGCATGGACAAAGCCAACATTAAAGAATTTAGACAAAACAAAAGCCAAGTGCTGTCACAAGACTAATCAATTTTAGAAGCATACATCTCAAAGACAGATGTAAAGAATGCATATTTCTACACCCTTTTTGGTTCCTCTTGGTCATACTTTGGTCCCTTATTCACTATTACCCCAATCTACTGATTTTTTGTGTGTGTGTGTGATGAAGAAGAGAGTTGCAAACTCGATTTTTTTATAACTTTCAATTTCAGTGAGAAAAAATCCAAATAGGTGTATCACCAAAACACTAATGAATATACAAGTTTATTGTCTTACAATACATAAACAGCAATTATGTGTTTTAATTTTCATCCTGGCACTCCACTCCAGGTGAAGGCTTTAGAACTTTTATTTTAAGAGTCCAGGGGTGGAGCCAAGATGGCAGACTAGACACACCTCTCCTTAATTCCCTCTGAAAACTAAGGGCTGGACTGATAATTGAATGGAACATTCTGAACACCAGCTCACTAGACACCACCCAGTGAGCCCTACGACACAGCATAAGGTTGTCAGATTGGACTACATGCCTCTAAATGGCAAACTTCCACTCTCTTGCTGATACTTGCCCCTGCTGACTCACTGCTTGGACAGACCACAGGTACTGGAGCTTTTAACGCTTTTTTTCTTTTTGCTGGCCAGTAGGCACGCAATGGGCATGAGCCAGCAGATACACTGTGCTGAAGTGAACAGCATTTGGCACAGTGGAGAGACAGTATGAGGAAGAGCCACATTTTGAAAGCCCAGAGCTGGACTGAGGGCACCACTGCCCCAAAACTCTCTCTTTTCTCAGCTCTGCAATAGATTCTGCTGTTTCATGACAAGAGCGACAGCTGGACTGCGATGCCATCTTGATCAGCTGGCAGATGGAGTAACCCAACTGGAGGCCTCAGCATGGGCTAACTCTCAGGCTGGGAGGCAGTACCAGTCCAGGGAGCACTGTCTCAGCAGAAAGGCTGTGGTTAGCACAGCGTGGTCTTACAGATAGGGCCCAGCTGAGGATGGCAGCAGGGCAGTATGCCCTCTCTACTTTCAACTACAGCACAGCATCTGGGGACAGTCAAAGAGGTGCTTCCATTGTCAGCCAGAGGGTGGCGCCAGCCACACCTGACAGCCTCACTAATTTTGGAAGCTGTTAGGTAGCTTTTAGCTTTTTGAAATAACATTGCCTGGAGAAATAACTGCTGTGCCCATCACTAAGCATTTAAAGAAACAGCCCACCATGGCTCCAGAAAACTCCCAAAATAGAGAATAAAAAACTTCACAAATGAAGAAGCCTTCCCAAAAATATCAGAGGTCGAGTACAAAAGAATTATATATACAGTCCTTATACAGATCAAACAAAATGCAGCAGAGCAAAATGAACAATTAAGCAAGCTATTTGGACTGAATAATAAAATTACAGAATTAAACAATTCAATTCAAAGCAAAAGAGCAGAACTGAGGAACTGGCAGTCAGACTTAATGCCCTTGAGGACAGAGCAACTGACACCAGCATTTACAAGGAGAAATCAGAGAAAAGAAATAAGAAAAATGAAAAAGCATTACGAAACGTGTGGGATTCTATCAAGAGAAATAATCTACGATTAACTGGAGTTCCTGAACAGGGAGGGATAGCTGAAAACCCAGAGCACTGGTGTTGAGTTGCTAACAGAAAACTTTCCTGAAATTCTGAAAAAAGAGAACATAGATATCCAAGACGTGCATCAGACGCCACACAAAATAAACCCCAAAAGAAAGACACTAAGACATATTGTAATCAAGCTTAATAAAATGAAACAGAAGGAGAAATTCTTAAAGGCAGCAAGACTCAGAGCAAAGCTAACATTCAGAGAGAAACCTTGTAGGCTTTTATTTGCCTTCTTGGCAGAAACGATGTCGACAAGGAGGCAGTGGGATGACACATTCAAAGCCTTGAAGGACAAAAACCTCCAACCAAGAATTATATATCCTGCAAAACTGTCTTTCAAATATGAAGATGAAATTAAGACATTCGCAGATAAACAGAAGCTTAGAGACTGTGAAAACCAAAATAAAACTACAAGAGATACTAAAAGAGGCTTTTTGCTTAGCAAACAAAACCACTCAGTGTATATTTAAGGAAGCAACACAGGATATAACATCCAGAAACTTATTCAGTTAGGGAAGGCACAAAAGTCAATCAAAGCTATAATATTAAAAGAAGGGAACCACTGATCATCTCACAAAAACTACGACAGCATCACATTAAACAGAGGGATATGCTACAGTGTTACAGTCTTTTCATATGAAAAGAAAGTTAAAAAGATATCAAGAAGTTAAAATTGTGTTTAAATTTAGACTATTAAGGGTGATGATAGGGATAGCCATAAAGCAAAATAACAGTGCAACATAAAAAACATGAAATGTAATTCAAAAAGGTGAAAACCCGTAAAGAAGAATGATCCAGAACAGAGTATTAACAGCAACACAGAAAACACCTACACAAAAATAAATACATCAAGATGACACCACTAAATACATACCTACCAATAGTTACACTGAATGTAAATGGACTGAATGCTCCAATAAAGAGACAATCAGTGACATGTTGGATCAAAAGACATGACCCATCTATATGTTGCTTACAAGAAACACACCTTACTCTTAAAGGTAGGAACAAACTGAAAATTAAAGGATGGAATAACATATACCAAGCTAAAAATACACAAAGAAGAGCAAGGATGGCAATACTAACCTCAGATAAAAAAAAAAACTTCAGGTAAAATCCACCATCATGGACAAGGATGGTCACTATTTATTGTTGAAAGGTTCTACACACAAGCAGGACTTAACAATATTAAATATTTAATATTTATATATTAAATATGTCAACATAAATATATAAATCGAAAAAAACCCTGACAACATTGAAAAAAGGAGACAGATCACTCCACAGTTATAGCTGGAGATGTCAATACTGCACTTTCAATAATGGATAGATCATCTAGAAAAACAGATCAGTAAAGACACAGAAGATCTTATTGTGACAATTAACCAATTGGACCTCATCGACATACACAGAACTCTTTATTCATGAACAGATAAGTACGCCTTCTTCTCCAATGCACATGGAACTTCTTCCAGAATAGACCATATGTTAGCACATAAAGCAAATCTCAACAAAACCCAAACCACTGAATTACTGCAAAGCATCTTCTTAGACCATAAAGCCGTAAGTTGAAATCATTAGCAGAAAAAACATAGATAGAAATTGGAACTCATGGAAACTGAACAACACCCTGCTCAAAAAGCCATGGGTTTCAGAAGAAATCCAGGACAAGTTAAATTTATGGATTCAACTGAGAATGAAAACACATCCTACCAGAACCTATAAGATACAGCCAAAGTAGTGCTCACAGGTCAATTTATCTCTACAAATGCACACACTGAGAAGGAAGAAAGGACCCAAACCAAAGAATTAACCCCACAGCTTGAACAAGTAGAAAGACAGCAGCAGAGGAACCCCTCAGGCACCAGAAGAAAACAGACTGTTTTTGTAGATGAAAACACTAAGCCTGAGACAGTTTGAATAACTTTCCTGAGTTCACACAGGTAGTGCAATCTGGTTCCAGAATTCATACTTTTACCCAGTATACTGCTTCTCGCAGTAAAATGATTTTTTTTTTTTTAAAAAAAGACAAAATTAATAAGGCCAAAGAGAATGAGGGAATACTACGGGAAAAATTTTGGAACTGGAAGCCCAAAAAGATGGCTTAATAATTGTTGTTGTTGTTGTTGGGTGCTATTGGGTCGGTTCCAATCCATAGGGTCATACCCTATAAACAACAGAATGAAACACTGCCTAGTCTTGTGCCTTGTCTACAATCTATGCTTACGCCCACTGTTGTGCCCACTCTGTCAATCCATCCTGCCGAGGGTCTTTCTCTTTTTTACTGACCCTCCACTCTACCAAGCACGATGTCCTTCTTCAGGGACTAATCCTTCCTGACAACATGTCCAAAGTATGTAACATGCAGTCTTGCCATCTTTGCTTCCAAGGAGCCCTCTGGTTGTACTTTTTCCAGAACAGATCTTTTTGTTCTTTTAGTGGTCTAGGGTACATTGAACATTCTTCTCCAACACCACAATTCAAAGGCATCAATTCTTCTGTCTTCTTTGTTCATGGTCCAGTTTTCACAGTCATATGTGATTGAAAATATCATACCTTGGGTCAGGCACAGTTTAGTCTTCAAGGTGACATTCTTACTTTTGAATACTTTAAAGAGGACCTTTGCAGCAGATTTTCCCAATGCAAGGCGTCCTTTTATTTCTTGACTGCTGCTTCCAGGGGCGTTTATTGTGGAACCAAGTAAAATGAAATCCTTGACAAGCTCAATCCTTTCTCCATTTATGACAATGTTTCTTACTGGTCCAGTTGTGAGGATTTTTGTTTTCCTCATGTTGAGGTGCGGTCCATACTGGAGGCTGTGGTCCTTGATCTTCATCACAGTCTAAAATCTTCTTCATTTCCAGCAAGTAAGGTGGTGTATTCTGCATAACACAGGTTGTTAATGAGTCATCCTCCAATCCTGATGCTTTGTTCTTCTTCATACAATCCAGCCTACAGGCTCACAATTTGTAAGACATGGAGTTGGGTGGGATTCAAATTCAGGCAATCTAATTCCATTTTTCATCCCTATATTATTTTATCTGTCAATTCTTAGTCTACAAGTGATTACCTGTGTTATCTGACAACTTAGTTCTATCATCTGGGCCTGTTTATCTATGGAAGTGAGTTTGTGCCGAATTATCTCCTTCAAGTCCAGAATTCTGGAAAGGAGTACAACTCCCATATTTATAAGACATTGTGCATAGTAAAGAACACCTGGTGGTGTAGTAGTTAAGAATTATAGGTACTAACTGAAAGACCAGCAGTTTAAATCCACCAGGAACTTCTTGGAAACTCTACAGGACAGTTTTATATGGTTGTTATGATTCAAGAATTGACTGAATAGCAACAGATTTTTGGTATTTTGGAACATGCAGTAATAAGAGTAAGTTAATAAAATCCATACCATCACACTAAAAGGAAAATAAAAATAATGAATTACAATTAATAAACAATGAGACACTGTGTTTCAGTTATGTTTCTCTTCAATAAAGAACAACTACAAGTCCTGATAAAGACCATGAAAACACAAATAAAGCTCCCCAAAATCTGATTCTTGTACAGCACACAGATTAAGTGCACTGGCTCAAGAATCAGACTACCTGGATTCAAATCTTACTTGTTTCCCTTATTAGCTCCATCCCATTAGTTTCTTCATCAGGAAGGTAACCTCATCAGCAGGGTAACTATGCATCACAGTTATATTTGCTGTCCTAGAAAAATTAATAGCATCCCACATCACACTAAAAAAGTTTCTAGTTTGAAAGATAAAGTATCTTAAAATTAAATAATATCACAAACGTAAATTACTTAGTATACAGAACTGGTCAATAAATGACAGCTGTGATTTACGTACCAGTCTTGTTTCTTACCATTCATTATTCTCACACTATCCCCATCCCAACCTCCAGTCAGACCTAACACCTTAGAATTCTCCATGTGGGTGTGTTTCCTTGCTTCCTCACCCTCACAATGCTATCCCCTCAGTCCTCAATATCCTGCCCTTCTCTCCTTTGCATGGTAACTGCTACCCATCCTTCAAAACTCCTTTCAGGCCTCTCCTGCAAGTCTTAATCAAGTTACCACAAAGATAAGTTAGGGGCTTTCTCTGTGACCTGTCAGTATCGCGCATATACCAAAATCATAGTTTTTATACTATGCTGAAAATCTGCTCACTTGTTCATCTCACACACTAGGCCATGATCTCTGCAAGGGTATGGACTACATCCTATCTACATATTCTAAGAAATTCATACAGGTACCAAACACAGAATGGAAACAATGAATTTTTATTTATTAAATGAGTAAATGAATGAAAAAATATAAGCATAATTATTTTTCTTAGTATCAGAGAAGAATTATTATGCAAATTTCAGAGAATAAATATAACATCATTATACCATGTCACCCAGGTCTATTGTCAGGACAGTGACTCTGTTATGAGAACATTGCCATTCTTTTGTTTACATATGCATCAAAATTATAAGCAGCATGCTCTTACATCTGATTAGGAAATTGGACAATACCAAGCCATAAGCCATATTAGCAGTTGCCAAAAAAGTAATCTGGAACACTGTACACACTGAAACAACAGTAATGAAGGGAAAAAAAATCAATGAAAAGTTGGTGTAAAAATGTATACCGCAAAACTGAAAACAGACTTAGGAAATTAGTTGTCCTTCAGTTAATGTATTTTTTGTTTGTTTTGAATTGTCATGGGATTTGGAGGGCTTTGAAGCAAATGTTCTTTCTGTTTGGCAAGAATTATGGAATACTTCATTTCAGAAAGCAATTGGTGATAAATGGGGATAGTTTCATCTTTTTTTCCTGTAAGTTTTCCATGAATAACATTTTACTTCTAACATTTCAGAATAGCAAAGTTTTCATCTTCATAATTATCAGGTACTAGGCATAGCAATCGGCAAAGTGTTAACAATAGAAAATTTAAAAGTTACTGATGCTGTGATAACAGAGACTCTATTTTGGCCACCAATATATTATCAGAACCTAGCAAAATACTTGAAATATTTCTTACTTGTGAAAGGAGGAAGAATAGGAGAAAGAAGACAAGAAGGGAGAGAAGAACTGCTCCAAAGATAAATTTTAAGTATAAAGTAGTTCTATCACTGACAAATTTACACTCAAAAACAGACTAAGGCATTGTCTTAGTCATCTAGTGCTGCTATAACAGAGATACTACAAGTGGATGGCTTTAACCAAGAGAAATTTACTCTATCACAGTCCAGTAGGCTATCAGTCCAAATTCAGGGCATCATCTCCAGGGGAAAGCTTTCTCTCTTGGCTCTAGATGAAGGTCCTTGTCATCAACCTTCTCCTGGACTGGGGGTTTCTGAGGTGTAGGGTCCCCAAGTCCTTTTCAAAGGATGTGCTAGGCTCCTGGCACTGCTTATTGGTGGTATTAGGTCCCCAAATCTATAAGCTTCTTTCTTTCATATCTCAAGAGACTGCCACAAGGCACACTGAGTCCTGTCCCACCAACACAATTGGTATCCATCTTTCTTCACTACATTATAAAATCAGAATTTATAACATATAGAAGTATCACATAATACCAAGAATCATGGCCAGCAAAACTGCTACATGCATTTTGGTGGGGACACGATTCAACCCATGACAGTATGAAGAAGCCAAAGAAAAGAAACAAGAATCCATATAAATTTAAATACACTGTCATCTTTCCACCTGAATACTTTTTTCCCTTCTTCCTTAGCACATAGCTAGACAACATTTCCAAGTCTCCCTTACAATTAAACTACAATTTCTCTTACAATCTACCTGTGACTGAGTTCTAGACAGTTGAATATGAGAAGTAATATTTAGAGATATTAGTGAAGTGATGAAACTTCCCACATGTACTCCTGTCTCCCCTTTCTTCTTCCAATTGTTAGATGCTACGGTGGTGCAGTGGTTAAGTGCTATGGCTGCTAACCAGAAGGTCAGCAGTGCAGATCCACCACGTATTCCCTGGAAACTCTATGGGGCAGCTCTGCTCGTCCCATAGGGCCGCTATGCATCAGAATCGACTCAACAGTGGTAGGTTTGGGCTTGTTGTTGTTGTTGGTTGTTGGTTGTCCTTTTTATCCATAACATATCCTTACACATGACACAATGAGAAGATTCCGGGTCTCTAAATGACTTCATAGAGAAAAAACACCAAATGAAAAGGAATATCCACCAGTACTGACACTTCTATTGTTTAAGCTATTAAACGTCTCAGTTTACTTATTATTACATATCAATACAAAAAGTGATGCACCAAAAACAAAAGCTGCCATAACAGAAACCTATTTACCAGGCAGGTGCCAAGGAAACAAATACTACAACTTACATTCATGTTACGTAGCAACTGCATACTTTGTAAATCTACCATATGCACTGACTTATAAGGCAGAACAAGAGCCTGCTGAAAACAAAAGCTGTTGGAAACAGTCATAATGTTCATTTTTCATAAAATGTTCCCTTATACTCAAAGCAAGCCACTTAAGAAAGTTCACACAAGAAATTTATCATTTTGTGTGAAGAAATAAAAATGAATTTAAGTTTTTTAATGGTGATTCATGCTCTTGTGACTCAAACAAAAGAAGATACTGAAAAGACTCCGAGCCATAAAAGCTATTAAGAATTTCCTATTAAGCAAAGGGATTCAGTAATGTCTACTTCTTAGGTTTAATTGATTGTTTTTTCTGTAGACAGTCTAGCCGTGGTCTTGTAACTCCCACCCAGGTGATTCAGCGGGACTATGTGACTGGGTAATTGTGGCCCACCAAGGGGATTGGCTTTGCTTTGCCACTCAGCTTGTAATGAGCCATTCCAAAGGCGGGAAGAAGAAGGGCCCACTACCAAGGGAGGAGAACCACTAACAGGAGACAAGGTAGGCTTTCTGGCTCACAGACAGATAAAACTGAGGACTTTTGGGCAGAGGCCTAGGGCCAAGGTAATGCCTATGAACATGGCTGAGAAGAAGCTGTTCTGATGGAAGACCTGTTTTCCTGAGACTGCATGGTAACTTGTCACTTCCATAATAAACCCAGTAATGGTGAGTGTGGTCTGTGAGTTCTGTGTGGCCACTGCAATGAACAATTTGAACCCAGCAGAGAAGTGCTGGGTTGGTGTCAGAAGTGACGGTGGGTGTCAGAACTGGTAAAGACAGCAGAGAGAGGAAATATATTGGACCTCCATGTCAGAAATCAGCCTCAGGCTGCTAACCTTGACTTTCCTTCCCCATTGTGAAATTAAAGTAGGTCAGACACTACCTCCAAGCCATTCTTAGGCCTTCTCACTACAAGACAGTAAAAGATTCAGACCGATCTTTCTGCTGAAAACTACTGGAAACCTAGGTAAAAGAAACGAAACAACTATCTTCAGACTTTGTGGAGCAGTTCTACTCTGTCTATAGGGTCGCTATGAGTCTGCATTGACTCGATGGCACTGGGTTATCTTCAGACCTAAAACAGTATGATTTACAAGACTGTGACAGCTACGAAAGTGTTAAAAGAAAAAAAAAAGCAAAGTAAGCCATATAATTAACTCTCTTCCTACCTACAGGCTATTTCTGGAGTATAGTGCAAGAAGAAAAACTCTAGAGAGATTCCAGCTGTCTTGCTTAGTTGAAAAGATATACACTGGAGTTCAAGGAAGTCAAGGCAACTAGAATTTTCAGGACAGCATACCAGGTTAAAGCAAGTTAAGAGGAGAATGAGCCCTGTAGGGATTCCCTCGAGTCTTTGCACACATGTATGTGATACGTATGGTAAAACTCCACATGACTGGGTAAAAACAATTTCCAGGAAGCTCTAAACCGAATAATTGCTACCTTTCACACAAGGCTGGATATCATCTAGCTTCCCACCAGCTAGAGCAAAAAGACCACTTTAAATACAAGGACAGAACAGTCCAAACTCAATGTGACCCACCCTTCATAAAAATCTAAAAATAATCATTTTTAAAAATCAATATGATTCGCAGGTCTAACACAGAATACCACAAAATTCAGTTATCAATGAAATAAAATTAACAATAACGATCATTCAAACAAATATCACTAGATACACAAAGAAGGACAATGTGACACATTATCAGGAAAACAAATTAGTCAGCAAAATCTCACCTAGAAACAATGGTATTCACAGACAAGGAATATAAAAGGGCTACTATAAATATGCTCAAATGCTTATGGATATAAGGAAAATATAAAATCAAAGAGGAGATAAAAAAGATGATGCCTCAAGAAATAATTATTTTTTTAATTTGACAAAACCTATGAACTTGTAGGTCTAAGATGCTCCAAGAAACCCACAAAGAAGACCATGTTAAAATGTAACACACTTAATTTGTTGAACAAACCCAAACTCACTGCCATTGAGTCTATTCTGACTCATAACAACCATATAGGAGAAGAGAAGAACTGCCCCCATAAGGCTTTCCAGGCTGACAGAGTCTAGCGGCACAGAGGTTAAGGCAATCACTTGCTAACATGGATCAGCCGTTCAAACCTACCAGACACGCTATGAGAGAACAATATGGTAGTCTACTTGAAAACCCTAGGGACAGTTTTATTCAGTTCAGCAGTGTTGCTATGAGTAGGCTTTGACTGACAGCAACAGCTGCTTTATTCTTTACGAAAGCAGACTGCCACATCTTTCTCCCACGGAATGGCTGGTGAGTATGAACTGCTGACCTTTTGGTTCACAGCCAAGCACTTGAGCACTGTGCCACCAGAGATCCTCAAGTTGATGGACAGCATCAGTAAAAATAAAATGAAAAAGTAGAGGAAGAAAAATAAAAGGTGAAGTGGTAAGAACAACTACTAAACTTCTCATCTGGAATTATGAATGCAAAAACACATAGTAACATCTTTAAAATATTCTTTTAAAAAATTGTCCTCTATAATTCTACACCTACTGAAAATATTTTTTAAAGCTGAAGGCAAAATAATTAATTTTTCAGGTAAGCAAAAGATGAGATAATCGTTATAAAACCTGAACTATAAGAAATGTTAACAGAAGTTCTTCCAGCTGAAGAAAAATAACACCAAAGGAAACTTAGATCCACACGAATAAAAAGCTCAGGAAATGCTAACTATATGGGTAAATACAAAAATGGTCTTTCTCATTTTCAAGATCTTTAAAAAGTAACTAGCTATTTAAAACAAAAAGAATAACCACGCATTATGAAGCTTATAACATCTAGAAGTCACATAGCAAAGATGGTAGATTTAAATTCAACTATAGTGATCATTAAATGGAATATAAATGGTCAAAGTGCCACAATTGAAAGCAGAAATTTAAGTCTGGATAAAAATGCAAAGTACAATTATTTGCTATTTACAGAAAACTTACTTTAAATATAAAGACATAAATAGATGAAAAGTAGGAGGATGACAAAGGATATACAATGAAAACAATCAAAAGAGAGCCAGAGTAGCTACTTTGCTATCGTCAAATAGAAGTCAGAGCAAGAAATATTACTAGGAATAAAAGGAGATGTTCATAATGAAAAAGGAATCAATTTATAAAAGAGCCATAATAATCTTAAATGTATAAACAGCTTAATAACATATCATCCAAAAATCTAATTAAAAACTGTTGACAGAATTAAATGGAGAAATAGACAAACCCACAAACACAGTTGGAGGCATCAACATTCCCATGTCAGTAATTTAGAAAACAACATACAATAGTGGAATTAGCTAGACACTAACCTGAATCAGTAAGGGAGACAAAAATCATACTATTTTCAAGCATTAGGTCAAAAATAACCAAAGAAAAAACTAATAAACCTGATTTTTTAAATTTTGGCAACATTATCAACAACTTTGATCTTATTGCCATCTATATTAACACTCCACCCAACAACAATAAAATTCTTTCCAAATGTACACTGACCATTCTTCAAGACAGTACACACACGAGGTCAGAAAACAAATCTTAATATCATTGAAAGAAATTAATATCAGTAAGTTATGTGCAAAATCCCAAAGTATTTGGAAATTAAACAATACATATTTATGTATGATTCCATTTACATAAAACTCTACAAAAGACAAATATAATTTGTAGTGACAGGAAGTAGATCGGTGACATCCCAGAGCCAAGAGTAAGAGCTAATTAGGAAGATAAAAAAGAGAACTTTTTGGGTGATGGAAATATACTATATTATGGTTGTAGGGGTTGACATGTAGTAAACTGATACAGCTGATAATCAAAAGGTCGGCAGTTCAAATCCACCAGTTGCTCCTCAGAAGATCTATGGGGCAGTTCTACTCTGTCTGTAACGTCGCTGTGAGTCAGTGGGTTTGTTTTTTCATCTTTTTGGTTTAGTGGTTGATATATGGACGGATATATTTGTCAAAACTCATCAAACGTAACATTTAAATGGGTGCTTCTCTATCCAAGTCAACGGTCAGGTAGCCTTAAGGTAACCGCAAGAAGTTGAAAGAGACATAAACGGGGCTGGTCACTAAGAAAACAGATACAAGACCTTTGTCTAGAAAAAAGCTTTGGGTCAGTTATTTGTACACGGAATTAACTGGAAGCAGATAGTTGAGAAGAAACTACATTTCCAGAGAAAGAAATAACCTGGCCTAAAAAAGCCTTTGTCTAAGTCTTAAAACAGCCTTTAAGTCCTTTATTTTTACAAGTAGAAATCAGCTCTGAAGACTATTATAGCAAGCTGTTAAGGTCATCATCCTACATTCCTGCTTAAGATGTGGTGATAGAAGACAATGTACAAAATAAACTCCCACGTGGTGGGGACCAGGGAAAAACCATCCACAATGGACAAGAGAGCCCTCCCAGAAGGCACAATTGGTATCTAATCCAGAAACATCTCTTAGAGCTGGACTAAGAAGCTTTTGCAATGCCTCCCAGTAGGATCCCATCATTGTCATTGCTGTCAACCTGGGACTACTGTTTATTTCTCACTTTTTTCACGCAGGAATTTTTACTGCAGGTAATAACTATCATGCTCCACACACGGTCCCCGGCAATCTATTCAGAATCCTGACCAGACACCTCAGACTGCTGACAGGCCCACAAAATATTCAGATTCAGAACAGTAATTCTGTTAGCAATGACATGGAAACTTTTCATCAGAGTTTCAGATGGTTAGTCTGTGACCAGTCGATACCATGAAACCTCTCATTGAACGTCACCCACCTTTCCAAACCAGTTCCAAGTTCCTCTCATCCTCTAACCACCCTAAAGTTTCTATTAATTCAGTTGGCTCTGCTGAGACCCATTAAACATGATCTGCATTATACACCCTTCTCAGAAGTTATGTTTTTTGTTTTTTGTTTTTTTTTAAAAAAAAAAAAACTGTATACAGGTAACGCAAGGGCTTTGAATAGGGGGCTCTGGCTTTGTGCAGCCTGATGACTTACAATGATGATAACCAACGATGAATGTGCAAGAAGCCCTGGGTTAGTGACTGTGTCGGCACCTCTAAGAAAAGGGAGGCAAGAATGAATGTGAGGCAAGGGTTGGTTTTATTGAGTTTAATAGCTACATGCTTCCTGAAAATGCTATGGCTATTTGTTTTTTTTTTGAATCTTGATAACATTCTTGTAAGAAAAATAACTATAAATCCACCATCTCCTTTTTCACCAATGAAACACAACACTTTTCCACAGTGTTTACTATGTGCCAACTATTTTCTTAGCATTTTGCATATATTAACTCCTTTAATTTCATAACACCCCTACGAGATAGGAACTATCATTTTCCTTGTCTTACAGATGAGAAAACCAAGATACACGAAGAGTAACAAAGCTGCCCAGGATGACAGACCTAGCAAGTGGTAAAGTCAGGATTCAGACCTTGGCAGTTTGGGGTTCTACTGCTTCAAAATGTAATTTTTATGTTTTATATTTTCACTAATGGCTTGGCTTAATGTATATATGGCAAAGTTTCCTACAAATATTTCCCTATCATTTTAGTACAGCAGCTTATACTTTCACCGCATCATGCTGTCTGCTTCCTCCTCTTGCTGCCTTTCTTCCAATCCTTTCCAGTGCGCCATCTGGAGCCACCTTTACTATCACTAAAGTACTCTAACAAGCTGAAGGTCTGTCTAAACAACACCTCTCACCTCCTTGCCTTAATTTAAACCCTATTTCCCTGGTATGCCTCTCAGAGAGAAGCTACGTATTTTCTTGTTGGGGAGACAATGGCCCAAAACAGAGGCAGAGACACACCAGTCTGAGGGTCCAGTGAAGTTTATTTGAACAGAAAGAGACAGGAGTCTGAGCCAAGGATAGATCAACCCAGCTCTCCCCAGTACGGCAAGCTTTTTATAGTTTTAAAGTTCCAATGAGGTAGTATGGGGTGAGGGGGGTTAGGGTTTGATAAGGAAAGAAAGAGAAAAGACGGAGCAAGAAATTCTGGTTAGGGGATTTACGGTCTGATAAGGAAATGTTGATTAGAAGGGGGCGAGGGTAAGGCTTGTTTACAGTCAAGGTTTTGATAAGGGAAGGGCTTTGATTAGGAGGCTGGGGTGGCAAGTATAAAGTTATTTATGGCTTTAAGGTTATAGCATGTGGGGTATACCAGGCTGTTTTCAGCTAATGGTGAGTTCTGATCATTGGATAAGACGGCCTCCCTGAACTTCAGGGACAATTTTTTCAACTTTCCACCTTTGGTTTAAGCACAAGAAGTGTGTTATTCTTTTTAGCTGCTTCCTGCTGTTAAGGATCGTTGATTTGTCATAGAGTATATGGGGAGTCAGGAGATCCTCTGAGCTCCTGGCATCCTGTACGTGCATCTTGATAATCAGCAAAGGAGGGATGTTTTGGTATACATTTGTCAAGTCTCTTGGAGGTGCAGAATCTGATTTACTTGCTGGTGGATAAGGTTGCAGGCTGACCCCTGGATCAGTTGTGTTATAACTCTAAATAGGACTGGGCTGAGAGACAGTCCTAAAACAAGTAAGACAAGATGTGTTATAGATGAAGGAAGCCAGGGAAGCCATTTTTCTGAATATAGCCAAGTATCCCACTCACACATCCTTGCTATCGTTATTAACTGGCTTCTCTTTCTGAAAGTTTTTTTTACCTCTCTCTTGTACCACACCTGACTGGTTAACACAGAAACAGCATTCTTTGTCTAGAAAAAGACAAGTACCCTTCCTTTTCTGCAATTAACAGATTCAGGGTGCATGTGTTCTGTAGGCTGACAGAAGCTAGAGAATCTACTTGGTCTTGTACTCTTACCAGTCCTTTGGATGTCTTCCATGGATTCCTGTAGGTTTTGTGAGAGGAAGCGGAAATAACAGAGCGAGGTGTTTAAACCTCCTATTCTGGTATCAATATCCACTGTGACTTCCCCCCACCCCCACCCCCCTTTCCCCTTGCCCAGGGCAGCCAGTAGAGATATAAGGACGGGAACTCTTTTCGGCCTGATTGAGGCTCTTACAGGTATAGGTAAGGATTGGTTAGGGGGGCAATATCAACGTTTGGACATAAGTAAATCAGACTGCATGCTCCTGTCCAGTTTGTGGGTAGGCAGGAATATGCCTGGCTCCTGCAAAAGAAGAGACCATCCTCTAGGGGACATATGCTGACATGTAGAGAGAAAGTACACAAAATCATATGACCCCTGTCTGGTGGATGGTTCATTGCTCCAAATTGAAAAGGTGTTGGTAAAGGCTTCCTCTAAAAGGGGGCTTATTTTGGAAGGTTGTTGGGAACAGGAGATGATATTAACCCAGAAAAAGAGGCTTTGGATGTGTCAATACATATTCCAAAGGACACACCTTGGAAGTGAGGTGGCCCTGAAAAATGCACTGGTTGAAGAAACATGTCATTGGCTATGGGGGAAAAGGAATAGTGTACCCTTCAACTTTGGTTTGTGTAAGGGGGAGACATCTTGATAGTGTTGTTGCAGAATCTGGGATCTAGGTGTCCCAGGTTTAGGCCTTTCTATTCATCGCGTGCAGAAAGGAGCTCATTTTAAGAGAGCTAAGCCTGGGGCTATTAGTCCTGATACTTAGGTGGGGATATTGGTGAGGGACTGTATGTATCCCACGAAGATCTGGAACACTGATGTGGCTAGACTAGCCAAGGTGGTTGGGTAACTTCCTAGGAGAGTGTCTGCTATTTTGCCTGTTTTTCCCAGGCAGTCTCTTCCTCTCAGCTATTAAAGACCCTAACGGCCAGTTTTAAAAGATACCTTTGGGGAGTCTGTGGACCAGTCCTCAAGTTTTTGGTGTTCTTTACAGATGTCTGAGGTGGATGGGGAAATACAGTGTTTAAGTAGAGTTGTTCTGCCTCAGAAGTGGGATCTAGATTAGTATATTTGATTATAGTTTCTACGAGTTTGTTTAGGAAGGTGGCAGAATTTTCATCTACCCTCTGGGTAGTTCCGCCAGACTGAAGGGACCATATACCCACGTGATGCCTTCAGCTCCTGCTGCCTCTCGAGGTGTAAAATGGATTCAAGGGGTTATCCCCTAGACCTAGCGTGTGGAGCTGAAGGTCTGCGGAGCTGTCAGAGGAGGACCTCAAGCAGGTGGTAGGTTGTGAAATGTGAGAAGCAGGAGGGGAGTTTGGCATAGAAGGAGAAAGCAAAATTCCAGACAGGGAGGTCTACTCTACCAGAGCTGAAGCGGGAGGGGAGGTATAAGGAGTTGGGAGGCATGGTCAGAAGGATCAAAATCAGGTTCAGGAAGTGGTGGCTTAGACAGCCGAGGTTTTTCACTGAGAAGGAAGATTTGGGAAGTGGTGCAAGACTGGCAAAGAGAAGGGCAATTATGAAGGAGAAAGCAGGCTTAGATATAAGGGACCTTGAACCACTCGCCATTGTGGATTATGAAGTTGTCTAAATCACAGAGAATGTTCCTAGGGTACCTGGATTTTTTAGGAGGCACCCAGTTGGGTGTCCTTAGGGGCCTTAGACTAGCTACCCCTCACAGCATAGAGAGTGAGTAGGAGGAAGAGAGAGGGAAAAAACTAGTCCTCCCAGGAAGAGACAGACATCCCTGATTCTTATGGGGACTGGGTTCTGATCCCAACTCACTATCTGAGCATCCTCAGAGAACAAAGACGGGGGAGCAAGGAATCAGTGTTTGGGTGCCCCAAGAGATGCCTCAACCCAACACGGGGGTATGTGGAGACAAGAGGAGAAGGCAAGGCTTCCCGGTGAGGAAAGTCTCATCCTCCAACTCACCAGTTTTAGAGCTCTGACAATATTCTGTTGGTCATTTGGAGTGCTGCAGCAAGGGCCTGAGGGAAGGCAGGACCCTAGAGCTGGTGGTCTCATACACCTCTGTCCCAGGTCTTTGCACCAAAAATGCTGGAGAGAGCGTGACCCGAAACAGAGACAGAGACTCACCAGTCCAAGAACCCAGTGAAGCTTATACGAAGAGAAACAGAGTGGGGTCTGAGATGAGGGTGGCTCGTCCTGCTTCTCCTCAGTAGAACAAGTTTCTTATAGTTTCAAAGTTCCAATGAGGTACTACGGGATGAGGGGGTTTATGGTTACATAAGGAAAGTAAGAGAATAGATTTAGCAAGAAATTCTGATTAGGGAATTTATGGTCTGATAAGCAAGAAGTGTTGATTAAAAGGGGGAGGGAATAAGGTTTGTTTATGGTCAAGATTTTGATCAGGGTTTTGGTTAGGAGGGTAGGGGTGGCAGGCATAAAGGTATTTATGGTTTTATGGTTATAGCAGGTGGGAAATACCAGGCTGTTTTCAACTAATGATGAGGTCTGATCATTGGATAAGAAAACCTCCCTGAATTTCAGGGACAGAATTCCCTCAACGGTTTCCCTGAATTTCAAGGACAGAATTCCCTCAATGACATCCCTGAATTTTAGGGACAGAGTTTCCCCCATTTCCAAGGTCGACAGTGTCCAAGGATGGAACAAAAAAGGGTGGAAGTAGAAGCTTTCTTACTCAGTGCCTCTGCAAAACGAGCAAACACCAACTGTCATCTCTCTTTCTCTGTCTCACACACACACACAAAATAATGAGTTTACCACCATGGTAATCTTCACTATCTGTATTATTGTTAGGTGCCATCAAGCTGGTTCCACCTCATAAGGACCCTACATACAACAGAATGAAACACTACTTAGTTTTGCACGTTCTCACAATCCTTGTTATGTTTAAGCCCACTTCTGCAGCCACTGTGCCAATCCATCTTACTGAAAGTTTTTCTCTTTTTCACTGACGTTCTATTCTATCAGTCATTGTGTCCTTCTCCAGGGACTGATCCCTTCTGATATCACACCCAAAGTATGTGAGACAAAGTCTCACAACCTTCTCTTCTAAGGAGCATTCTCGCTGTATTTCTTTCAGGACACATTTGCTTGTTAGGCAGTCCATGGTATATTCAATATTCTTTGCCAACTCCATAATTCAAAGGTGTCAATTCTTTTGCGGTCTTCCTTATTCACTGTCCAGTTTTTATTATCCAGGACAGTATCGGACTATGTGTGGATGATTTATTCAGTTCCCTGGATATATAGTTCCTGATCTTACAGGTTCAATGATTTTCACCTGCTCACCATTTTAGCAATCTTTTTCCTTCATTACATGCTCGATATTTATAACCTGGACTTGTCCTGGCCCTTAATCACAAACTCTACTTTTCCACTCTGTAACTACAAATTCCGATTCTTCCAACTCTTTTACTCTCTTCCTGTAACTTAATCTCACACAGAATACCCATCCCTGAACCATTCTATTTTCTTAAAAGTTCACAGGTCATTTTTGGCTTCACTTTCTTTCCTTCTTCTAAGAATCTCACAGCCCGTCTTTCCAACTATTATTTTACCTTAGCTGTTTTCCTCCTTTGTCTTCCACTCAACTCATCCTGTAAAACATGACCCAAAAGCAACCCAAGTATTTTCTCCCAGCTCTTCAGGTGCTAAGTGTTTCTGGGAAGTCAGACAATGGACCTGGGCCTCCATGGAATCCTCCAGTGTTGCCTACTTCCCCTCAGTGGCTGTTCCAGATCTCTTTCTTCTCGGATATCTTATATAGCCCCTTCCTCTCCTTCTCTCCCTACCCCTTACTTTATTTCTCAGCAGATAACCTAGCTTCTTACTTACAGAGAAGAATACATGTCATCAGGCAATAAATTCTTCAGATGCCTTCCCAGAAATCTAAAAATTAATCTCCACTTGCACATACACTCTCTTTACCTGTGTCTCGGTGCAGAAAGAAGTTCTCCTTCTACCCAAGGTTCACAGCAGGCACTCAAGAAACGTTCCACAGAAGGAGGGAGGAAAAAGGAAAAGGAAACATAAAAGGGCAGGGAAGGGAGGAGAGGATGGGAGGGGAGAGAGGAACACAGGGAGGGTGGGAGGGAACCTGAAGCCTTCCATGTAAAATGAAGGTCTTACAGAAATTTAGAAGAGGTTTTACATTTTGTTTTATTTGTTAATGGTCATGTTTCATTTCTACTGTCCATAGAATGACTACATGGATTTGGTTCAGATAGATATTCTGGGGATAGCTTGTACATTATGTTCTTATAGCACCTTTTTAAAAAATGTTAACAGAGACAGGATTGTATCACATTTGGGGAATAGATTTAAGAGTATAGGCAACTATTAACTGTGTTTTAAATGCCTTTGAATTTTGAAAAAAGACATGAGAACAACTGTTCTGTAACCCTAAAAAGTCATTTTAATTAGATGTTTCTACCATGAACAGCAATGCAGCACTAATCCATAGGTAAGTATAAAGAGATGTCTAAGATTCATTTTGCTTATTTTTAATTAAAGGCAGAGAGAGAATATGTTTTATTGATTTCTTATATATGTATTTTTTAGTTCCTCTCAGGAGTAATGTTTCTTTTCATCACTGCAGTTTAACTCCACAAAAGGCAACTCTGGGAAATTTTAGACTTGTTCAAGTAACGCCTTTATAGTGACCCCCAGTGGTAAAAGGAATGAACAGGCCAGTGTTAGTAATCCACAGTTAACAGTCTTTTACAAGGATAAAACCTGTTGATAATAATCCCACTTTCTGGAATTTCTCTTTTATTAAAATGCCTTCACATTTTCTCTTTTGATTAATCCAACACGCCTTAAATACAAATGGTATTATTCTTATTTTTAAAAATCAAAATTACGCAATCAAAGCAAATACGAACACATTTATATTCAAGTTCTAAATGTGTTTCACTGCAACTTTCATAACCAAGGGTATTTTAATTTGCTCAATAAAAACAGCATATCAAACAGCATAAGTTCTTACAAAAAGCCTTTTTAAGTCTACAAGATAACTGTCTCATCACATTTGCAGCTCAGAAGAAGACTCACCTGATTTTTAAAGCTTTTAAAAGAAATGGACATTTTCTCTATACTTGGTGAAGCCCATTCACCAGTGCACAGACGAGCTGCTTCCTGTACAAATGGGCTGAGGCTGAGTTCTAACGTAAGTTTTTTAAAAGCTTTAATTTTACATGCATGAGATTCTTAAAATTGAAGTACATACAACGCAGTGTAGCAACATGAATGTGATACGTGCTTTATGTTATCATGAATATATCAGACTTCAGACTATATTATGGATATGTCATGTATACTCTCCCACGAAGTTCTAAAGACACTGCACTGTCAAGGAATGTAAATCTGTGATCCCTGCATTCACAGAGCAAGTGTCTAGCTTATTTCTTGTTCAAGTCTAACACACCATAGATGCTCAACTTAAAAGGATGATAAGTTCAGCATATTTCATATAAAAAAAAAGAATTTTTTCAAAGACCATACACTTTTTGGTCTTAGACCTCTATTTATATCATATTCTTCCACTTTAGGAAAAACTGATTTTTTTGAGTCTCCCTAACAGAAATAAGCTAAAAAACATGCTCTTTTAGCACTGAAAATATGGCTTTTTTTAATTATGCATGTACATGATTTCTTCTCAAATAATATTTTTTATACATATGAATTAATTCAATTAATGTTATCAGTAGGATTTATAGACTCAATGCAATTGTTTAGCATTTATTAAGCTTTTTAATTTGGTTCAATATTTAAGCTAGGAATTTGAAAGTAAAATGGGAAACCAATGAAGCATAAACAATAGCTGCAGAGACAGATATACTCTCTGGAAAACAGGTTTTCTCCATGGATTGCTGTTATATTTGCATTTCATAAACATATTCATTATATTCCAAATGCTAACTTAAAGCCTGGGTGTTTAAAGGATCTGTTTCACAGCACCTGCATGACTATATAGGAAAGCAGAGGTCAACGCATGTGAGTTTATACCACTCATGGGCTTTAACTGCACCCAGATTAAAGCGGTAGGCTTGTAGAAAGACAAATGCTTGAGGAGGTAGGTAGGACACATTGGTGGACAAACAAATAAATAAATGAAACAGCTGAAGAAGTCTGCCTCCAGCTTAGTGGTAAATTGTGGCCTAGGTCACAAGTTTCATCCCCAAAAAGAGAAAATAGCATCCTCTTCTACTGTGGGGTCTCTACGAGTCAGAATCACCTCAATGGCAGTGGGCTGAGTTTGGTTTGTGTTCCCACCCAGAGCTTCATCCTTCTGGTTATTTTTTCTGCTGCTCTAAGATCTCTGGTCATGCTACATTTAGACATGAAATTCAGTTGGTGTGAAATAAATCACCATGAAAGGGATTTCCTGACATGTTTGCCTTCCTAGTGAGACCTTTGAACAGGCCTCTGCTGTAGATGACGAGGTCAATGGGTAAAGCAAAGCTACTGCTGCACCTGGAAGATAAAAGGCACAGTGACAGTCTTCATGGGCAATGAGCACGTGCCCAAGTAGCAAATGAACACTGCACTGACTCCTCTGTTTTCCGTGTAGAAAATGTGTGTCTTCCTGATGAACGGCTCAGTTAGGGTATAGATCACTATCTACAAAACATACAGACATTAGTGTCACTTCCAACCCTGCTGAACAGTAGTGTAAACACAATGTCTTTATTCTATGACTATCAGAGCCTATTAGGAAATGCTGGTGGCACAGTGGTTACTAGCTATGGTTGCTAATCTAAAGGCCAGTGGTTTGAATCCAACAGGCACTTCCTGGAAATCCTACGGTGTAGTTCTGTTCTGTCCTATAGGGTCACTATGAGTCAGAATTGACTCGATAGCAATGGGCTTAGAGCCTGTTAGGACACATGGATACGATGCCATCATAAATAAATCTAATTTGATAAATTTACCTTCCCATGAACCAGTCTAGCAAACAGCCTGATCTGTATCCATATCCTCTGCCTCTCCTACCATTAAAAACTTTGAATGAACAATCCAAATCCTCACTTACTTATGGACAGGATTTTCACAGTGCCCGACTTACCAGCCCTCTCCCCCAAATCAAAACTTTTCCTCCTCTTTTTGTCCTGCCTTTATCTTGCATTTATGTCCCGCATCACCAGTCTTCCCTCTCTCTGAGTTATACACATGAGCACAAAAATATGCTGTACTCTCTCCTATCTTTTAGAACATACTCTCGATCTTCAATCACTATAGCTAATGTCCCATTTTTCTGCTTCCCTCTATGTGAAACTTGAGAGAGCGGTCCATATACCCATCTCCATTTTCTCATCTTCAAATCTCTTGGACCTGCTACAACCAAGGTCACCAATGATCTTCAGGTACCAAATCTAATGGTCAATTTATCCACCTTCACCTGCGTTAGATGAGAATATAAGTCTGGTTTAGATACAAATATCATAGATAAAAATGACTTAGAACTAGTTCAGTTCAGACCCAGGTCGGTTTCCTTCTGTTTACCAGCAGATCTTCCATGAAGCAATGCAAAGGACTCACAAGCTAAGAATACAAGTGAATGGATGCAGCTTGCCAGTGCCCTCCTGATTTCTCACAGAGAAAGTGCTAGAAGTCTACAGCTGAACATTGCCTGTCAAGACTGGGAAGTCATCAAGCCAGAGGAGCAAAGAAGTATGGGTATTTTATGCAATTATGCTGGGTGCAGGCTGCTTCACTACAGTGTAAGAGAAATGTTATTACCCCATAGTTTCCAACTACTGTGTCCCACTTCTTACTGTCTTATTGGGCTTCCAGTAGGTTTCCAGACAGCAGGCCCGGCTTTGATGTATCACATCACCCTCAGTGATCTCTCAGCAGCAAGTGACACAGCATCACTACAGTGCCCTTGAAATCCTCTTCCCCTTGGCTTCTGTAATATTCACTTGGCTCTCAACCACTTCTCAGATGCTTTTCTTCCTTCCCTTCCCCACCATTAAATACTCAAGATTCCTCAGCGCCTTTCTTGGCCCTCTCCTCTGTCTACATGTAGCTCCTAAGTGATCCAGTGGTGCAATGATTAAGACCTTGGCTGCTCACCAAAAGGTCAGCAGTTCAAACCCACTGATGACACCAAGGGAGAAAACAACCTGACAGTCAGCCATAACGATGACAGCCTAGGAAATCCTGCGATGCAGTTCTACTCTGTCACCAGAAGTCCAAATGGACTCCACAGCACACAAAAACAACCTCCAAGCGATTGCAACACAACTAGCCTAAGTGCTTTAGCTCCCACCTATAAGTTGACACAAAGTCCCTAGGTGGCAGTAGCAGTCAAGTGCTTAGCTACTAATCAAATGTTGGTGGTTCAAACTCATCCAGAGGCACCTTAGAAGAAAGGCCTGGTGATCTGCTTCCAAAAGGTCACATCATAGCCATGAAAACCCTACAGAGCAACTTTCTCCTGCACACATGGGGTCACCATGAGTCAGAACTGACTTGACAGCAACAGGTTTGGTTTGTTTTTTTGTAGGCTGATAATTCCTACTTTCAGAATTCCAACTGAAAACTATGCCCTGACTCCAGCCTATTATATCAAACATTGCCCATTAGGTATCCAACAAGTACCTTTAACTTTGTATGTTCAGAATGTAACTCCTGACTCCCACAGACACTTTCCTCCCCTGACATTTCCAGTCTCAGTAACTGCCATTATTATTCTGTACTGAGTGCATCTTCCTTCGGTATCCTTACTCTCTTATTCCAAGCCACATCATCTCCCTCACTACTCTTGGACAAAGTAACCTGACTGGTCTGCTTGTGACTCCTCAGGGCCCTCTTTAGTCTCGTCTTCTCAAACCGCCGCACTAGCCTAGAAACATAAATTTAACAGTGTTCTACACTCAAAACCTTCTCAAGGCTGCCCATAGCACTTTGAACAAAGTAACAAAGTCTTGGTCATGACCTACAACACCCCACATAATCTGGACCCTGCTGCCTCTCTGAGTGTGGGCCTAACACTGTCTTCCTCTCACTGAGATCCAACTTGAGGGGCATTTTTTTGTTACTAAAGCATGTCAAGCCAGTCGTATTCCTAGACCTTTGTGCTTTCTGTGTCATCCCCACCTCTACCCCCGCCTCAGATGTTCTACTTCTAGATAGTGACAGCACTTCTTTCTTCTTCCCATCAGGTCTCTGCTTAAATGATGCCTCCTTAGACCACTTGTCTAAAACACATTTCCAGTCACTCTCTCTTCCCTTACCGTATTTTATTTTTATTCATAGCACCTATTACTACTTGACATTATACCAATCTGCATTAAACTAATTATTTATCTGTTATCTGTTTCCCCCATTACAATACGAGTTTCATGGCTCCACAAATTTTATTCTATTCACCACTGCATTCAAAATGTTCAGAATGGGGCCTGGCACACAGCAGGTGCTCACTATGTACGGAATAAATGAGCAATCCATTGCAATAATCTTTGTAAACTAGTTAAAGCAATGTAGTCATATTCAAAATTGATATGCAAAAGTACAATCCATATTAAACCAACTGTAGGTAATGTGCAGTTCTTGTGGGAAATAAGAAGCATTCACATAGAATGCAAACACGAATGCTTCAGAATCAAGTATTTCTCTAGCATTATAATATTTGCTCTAAAAGTTCAATGTTTAAGTTTATCAATGAATCTGTCTTTTATACAGACTGGTGACAGAGATATGCTAATACATATGTCTTATAGAAGAAGAATTCTATGGCAAAACTTATTCAAGATACTGTTGACTCCATCACACATATTTTGCCCTGATTTTTTAAACTGCAATGTGTATTCATGGTTATACCTGAATAAACTATTTACAAAGCAATAGATAAGAGAAAGAAGCTGGTGCAGTAGAAAGAATAAGAGCTACTGGCAGTAGAAACACATTGTCTCAGACTGTGCTTCTGCTATTTGGCAGCTGTATAACACTGAGCAAGTCTATGTCTGCTGTGAATTCAGTTTTCTGCTATATAAATTGGGGGCAATGCACCTGCCCAGCAGAATACTTATGATTATACCATATGGCATATAGTATTATTACACAACTCATTTCACTTGAATCAAAATATGCTATGAGCTAAATCACATCCCCTAAAACATGAAAAGGTTCATATCAGAAAGCAGGTCTTCTGTAATAGCTTTCTCTGGGGACTTCTGACACATAAGAAACAACGTGGAGGTGGCCAAGAAAATAATCAGGGAGTATTTAATTAAGTACCTACCTAGACTAGCATCTTATTAGGTGGCACAAATATAGAAACTTACATTATCGACCATGTGCACTTTGTCTGGCTCAATGGATGACTGATAAATATCTATGAACAACAAACTAACAACAGACTGAGTGACTAAATTGTTAATGTATGAGTAGAAATTCTAAATAGCTGGAGGCAGTGCTCCTCCGAGCAAGCAATGCTGTCTCCATCGGTGAGACTCTGCTAGGAGTTCCAGTCAGCTAGCCCTTTACTTTAAATATATATGGGTAGCAACTACAGCAACCCTTAAACACATAAATTCAAGCCAAGGACCGTCCTCCTTCTACTCTATCCCAGCCCCTACCCACCTAAGATCCTCTCTCACCTAGTTATTCTATAAGTCTGCAGGTGAATCTATAATTATTTTTATGACACAATACCAAAAACTCAAAATAGTCTCATGATAATTTCATTTTTACGTGTTACCAAGCCTCAATTTATATAGC
Organism: Heterohyrax brucei; assembly: GCA_028571685.1. Lineage (NCBI taxonomy): Eukaryota > Metazoa > Chordata > Mammalia > Hyracoidea > Procaviidae > Heterohyrax > Heterohyrax brucei. The sequence goes on from CM053140.1 coordinate 205,398,106, forward strand.
ATGGGGGTAGTTGGATTGCAGAATGTATAGGAGTATTACTATAAGAAATCATACACAAAAAAGAAAATAACAAAGTTTGGCAAAGTTTCCTTTGAATCTTTTCAAGAGAAAAGTAACTGCTAGCATTTGATTGGCCTTTTGGAGCTGACATCTTTTCATGTAAATTTCTCTCATCACAGCAACCTTTTCAGTAATGTTTATTATAATCTTGTTTCATAGATAATGGAATGAAGATCTTATAGATGGAGTAAAGAAGTTAAATCACTTGCCAGAGGACACACAACTACAGAGTGACATATCTGCTTCCAAACCTTGTATTCTTCCATCTGTAGCACCGAGTACGGGAGTTAATCGAGGAGTGCTCTCACGAAGTAGGAGGAGCACCCGATGGCAGTGAGGGGAAAGCCAACCTGTCACAAACACTGTGTGCTACAGGCGTGACACTCAACCTCTATGCTCACCAACAAGATAAACTTCCTCACCCACACTAGGACAACTGCTCATTCTACCTCCCCACATTCTGGTGAAACTGAAACCACCTACTAGAAAAGTTAAGACCACTGTAGAGAGAAAAATATATGTAAAACATTATATAATTCTGATGACTAGGAGTTTGACCTTTTAAACAGTATAACCATTCCCCCTGAAATTTTACTTAAAATCCTCACTTACTCAGTAAAAAGATTTTTCACAAACGATACCAAAGATAAGTGTGAGTTTTATCTAACAACAAATTTGGGAGTCTGCATGTATAACAGGAAAATTACTTCAGCTTAAAAATTATTTTTAACAAATGTCTTAGTTATCTAGTGCTGTTATAACAGAAATATCACATACAGATGGCTCTAACAGTTTATTCTGTCACAGTTTAAAAGGTTAGAAGTCTGAATTCAAGGCTCCAGCTCCAGGGAAAGGCTTTCTCTGTCAGCTCTGGAGGGGAGGCCCATCGTCAGTCTTTCTCTGGTTGAGGAGCTTCTCAGCACAGAGAGCCCAGGACCAAAGGATGCACTATGGTCCCAGTGCTTCTCAGTGATGTGAGGTTCCCATCTCTCTGCATGCTTCTCTCTTTTATATCTCAAAAGAGATTGACTTAAGACACAATTCATTCTTTAGACTGAGTCCTGCCTCATTCACACAATAGAGGTGGGATTCACAACATAACAGAAAAATCACATCAGATGACAAAACGGTAGACAATGACACAATATTAGGAAATATTGCCTAGCCAAGTTGACACATATGAGGACACACTTCCATTTTTGACAATATCAAAAAAAAAAAAAAACCAAACTTACTGCTATCAAGTTGATTCCGACTCACAGCAAGCCTACAGGACAGAGCATAACTGCCCCACAGAGTTGCAAGGAGTGCCTAGAGGATCTGAACTGCTGGCCTTTTGGTTAGCAGAGGTAGTACTTAACTACTGTGGCACTAGGGTTTCCTATGGCAATACAGAAAATATAAAAATACATTCCAGCATTATACTCATATTTATGTTGTAGAAGCTTTTATTTTGAACATCAATATACAAGTAGTTTACAATTAATACATCAACATAAACCACTTTCCCACATGTATATTTAAACATATATAAATCCTGCTTAGGTAACAATGGCCAGTCTATGTCAAACAGGTTTAATTTAGTACAGAGTGGATACTGCCTAAAATACACTATCCCTCAGAATACTATATAATCATTTACCTTGGTAAATAAGCTCCTAATTCAGATACCTAAAATAAACAAGTTCTTATTCTCTAAATAGGCCAACCTCTTCATCCTGGCAAAGCTCCAGAAGAGATATACATGAAATGATAAGGTAAGAACAGGTCACTTGCATAACCAGCCAAACCAACACTGACAACCAACAGGGTGACAGGTGGTACAACCAGATGGCCCTCATCATCCCAATTCAAACGTGTTTTATATTAAAATTTTCTGTTTATTGCATTTATAAGATATTAAAATCGGGGATAATAGCAGGAATGGCATCATAAAGACATCCAAAAAGCCACTTCTCCATGAAAGCAACAAGAATACTGGCAAAAATTATGAAAACCAACTTTTTCAGAACTGAGAAATTAGCCAAAGCCTTACAACACTCTTAGGTGAGTTTTCTCTGAATCTCACTAAGAATAATGAATTTTGTGGTAGCTGAACTTGTTTCTCACCTAGCTCCACAGTGACACTGAAAAACAAAACCCCACAATCACAGTGAAAACCAGCAGCTTAGCAGTCAATGAAGGACAGCTGAGTTTAGAGCTTCCCAGAGTAACAACTTTCAGAAAAATGTAATGATGTAACCAATTTGGCAGTTCCCTAAAAAAGGCACTCCTTGGGCTTGTCTTTAGTTGACCTGATTCAGGGCTTACTCAGTACAAACAGCCCTCCTCTCCACCACGCCCCCGCAATCAGGAATAACTTATTTTAAAAAATCAGTGGCAATCTAACATCACAGCTTCCTCACGTGGTGATAACAGTTGGAGCAAACTAGAAGTTGGTTTTAGAAACAGCAAAACTTCAGAGTAAAACCTGGGATTGTGATGGTCTTGAGGTCCTTGAAAAAGCTTGACACATTCTGGGATTCTAGAAAGCTAGGCATATGTCTGGGGCCATGGCCAGGCTCAGGAAATCCATGGAAGGTCCTAAGCTGTCACCTCTGGATAACCCTGAGGTTCTGTACAAGCAGGACAAGATGGTTAAGGCAGAGTTGTTAACAGCCTGACAGCATTAAAGGCAAGCCCCAAAATGAACACCAAACTTGTCACTAAAGGGTAGTTTATTTATGAATGGGTATTTAAGAAAATACCCATCTAATCATTAGGTGACCACTAAGAAAACAAAATAGGAACTTCAATGGCCACTCAAGACAAAGAATACAGTCTTTACAGAACTAGTTTTTCTAAAACAAAAACAAACAAACAATGACTAACCAAGCAGCAGCAGCAAAAACAACACCTGGAGAGGAGAGAAATCTGATTTCCAGATCTTTCACATCATTGTATATGTAGAATGTCTGGTTTTCAACAAATATTACCAGATATGCAAAGAAATAAGAAACAAATGGCCCACACACAGGGAAATAGTTGTTGTCGTTGTTGCTGTTATTAAGTGCCATCACATCAACTCTGACTCACTGCAACCCATGTAAAACATAACAAAATTCTGACTGGTCATCCTCACAATCATTAAGCCACTCTTGCCACTAGTATGTCAATCCATTTGGTTGAAGGTCTTCCTCTTTTTCGTTGACCCTTTACCAAACATGATACACTTGTACAAGGACTGATCTGAAGTACCTGAAATGAAGTATCACAATCCTTGCTTCTAAGGAGCATTCTGGCCATACGTTTTACAAGACATATTGATTCATTCCTCTGGCAGTCCATGGTATAGTCAATATTTTTTACTATCAAAAAGTTGAAAAGGCATCAGTTCTCCTACGGTCTTCCTTATTCATTGTCCAGATTTCCCATGCATATAAGGCAGATGAAAATAGCATGGCTCAGGTCAGGCTCACTTGAATTCTCATGGTGACACCTTTGCTTTTTAGCTCTTTAAATAAGTCTTTTGCAGCATATTTGCCCAATGCAACGAGTCATTTGAATTTTTGACTAATGTTTCCATGGATATTAATGGTGGATTCAAATAAAATCATTCAACATCAATCCTTTGTCCATTTATGATGATGTTTATTGGTCCACTTGTGAGGATTTTTCCATTCCGTATATTGACGTATAATCCATACCAAAGGCTGTGGTCCTTCACCTTCATCAGTAAATGCTTCTTCTTCATTTTCAACAAGAATAATTATGACATCTACATATTTCAAGCTGTACATGAGCCTTCCTCTACCTGATGCCCTATTAATACAGTCCAGATTCTCAGAGTATTTGCACAGTACACATATTACATAACTGTGGTAAAAGATATATCTTATGCGTATGTTTCCTGATTTTAAATCCTTTTTCTGTTCAAACTCTTTGTCTCTGTACACATTCCACATGAGTACAAGTTAGTGTTCTAGAATTCCCATTCTTCACAATGTTATCTATAATTTGCTATAATCCATACTGACAAATGCCTTTGCATAGTCAATAAAACACAGATAAACATCTTTCTGCTATTCTCTGTTTCAGCCAAGATTCATATGTCATCAGCAATTATATACTTCATTCCACATGCTCTTCTGAATTCATCTTTAATTTCTGGAAGTATCCTGTTGATACACTGTTGCAAACATGTTTTAATTATCATCAGCAAAATTTTGCTTGCATATGATATTAGTATTATTGCCTGATAATTTCCACATTCCAATGCATCACCTTTCCTTGAAATGGGTAGAAATATGGGTCTCTTCCAACTGGTCAGCCAGTTAGTTATTTTCCAAATTACTTGGCATAGATGGATGAGCTCTTTCAGCATTGAGTCCATTTATTGCAGAAAAACAAAGATTCAATAAACACAAAACATTTAATACTGAAACAGAAGAAAATCCACAAGCAAAAAGGACTCAACACAGAAAAGATGAACAAATAAAATAACAGCACTGCAAAAACAAACACAGAAAAACAGTACTATGACAGCAATAGACTTTTTAACTGCTGATAATCATACTGAATGTAAACAGCTTAAAAGAACCCACAAAGAGACAGAGAGGTGAATGTATAAAACACGACTTATTAATATGTTGTATATAAGAGACTCAACTTAGATAACACAAAAATACAAAAATCAAAGGATAGAAAAATATATCAAGTGAACAGTAACCAAAAAAAGAGCAGAAATGACAATACTAATCTCAGATAAAATAGACTTCAAGGAAAACTTCACTGTAAAAGACAAAAAAGAACATCATAAAATCATTAAAGGGGCAAAAGAAAACCCAAATGTGTTGCCTTCAAGTCAGTTCTGACTTATACTAGCCCCACAACAGAGCTGCTCCAGAGTTCCTAAAGAGCACCTGGTGGATTCAAACCGCCAATTCTTTGGTTAGTAGCTGGAGCTCTTAACCACTATACCACATGGGTTTCCATTAAAGGGACAATCCACTAAGAAGTCATAAGCCGAATAAATACCTACACACCCAACAACAGGGCTCCCAACTACATAAGAAGATTTAAATAAATAAAACCACCAACAGCACTACAATAAAAGCAGAATATGTGTCAACATACCACATTTGGCACAGGAAAGAACATCTAGAAGGGATTTCAACAAAGATACAAAAGATCCAAAGGCACAAAACATCATAGACATACATAGTACACTCCACTCAACAGAAGCAAATATATATATATATATATATTTTTTTCCAATGCACATGCAATATTCTCCAGAATAGGCCACACTTTACACCACAAAGCAACTCTCCATAAAATCCAAAACATAATACAAAGCAGGCTCTCTGATCACAACCCTACAAAAGTAGAAATCAATAAAAGAAAGCACAAAAGAAAAATATGAGGAAAGTGAGTAACACCCTGCTTAAAAACAACTGGTAACAGAAAAAAATCAAAAATGGAATTAAAAAAAATCCTAAATCAAACAAAAATGAAAACTCATCACACCAACACATAGAGGCAGTGCTCAGAAGTCAATTTAAAGCAACAAACTCACACATCAAAAGGAAGAAAAGGCCAATATCAAAATGCTACCCCACAACATGAGCAAATGGAAAGGGAATAATAAAAAATGAAAGTCCACGGGAACCAGTAGAAAGAAAATAACAAAGACTGGTGAAGAAATAAACTAAACATAGAACAGAAAAACAACAACAGAATGAATCAACAAGACCAAAAGTTGGTTCTTTAAGAAGATCAACAAAATGGATAATCACTGGCCCAACTGACCAAACAAAAACAGGAAAGGAAGGCAAAAAAAATTCCAAGTAAGAAATAACGGGGGAATTACAACAGATCCATCTGAAATAAAAAAGATCGCAACAGGATACTATGAAAAATTGGAGATCATGTTCTTGGGGGACATAGAGCACAACGGGTCTAACAGTCTATAAAGAAAGTGTTCTATATCCGACTGTGCTTATAGGCCTCCGGTGTCTTAAACACCTGTGAGAGGCCATCTAAGATACATCTACTGGTCCCACCCAGGCTAGAACAAATGATAATGAATAACACCAAAGACACAACAGAAAGATTATTACAAAGGACCAATGGACACAATTATTCCACAAGACTGAACCCAGAACAACTAGATGGTGTTCAGTTAGCACCACCAGCTGTTCTAGTAAGATCACAACAGAGGTTTTCACACAGACTGCGAGAAAAATGTAGAGCAAAAGTCAGATTCACACACAAAAAAACAGGCTGGCTGCTCTGATCAAGACTGGAGACATACCAAAAAAAATACGGCCCCAAACACCTAGTAACTTAGTACTGAAATCACTCCTGAAGTTCACCCTTCAGCCAGATTAGACAGTTCTATACAACGGCCAACAGAAACCCTGGTGGCACAGAAGTTTACAGTTCAGATCCTACCCAAAAGTTCCACAAGTCTGAATCTACCAAGCATTCTTTGAAAATCTCATAGGCCAGTTCTACTTTGTCCTATAGGGTCACTATAGTGCCACTATGAGTTTGAATCAACTTGACAGAAACAGATTTTTTTTTTTATTGTTGTTGTTGTAGGTCCAACAATCACAGGAACAGATTTCATGGTTCAGTTCATGTGTAGGAGACTAACAGGTACACCAGCCCAAAAGCAAAGATGATGAGACACGAAGGGAAAGAAAAACTGGACAAACGGAAACAACCTAAGGAAAAGAAAGGGACAGTGTTGACACATCACACAGCAGGTAACCAATGTCACAAGGCAATTTGCATATTAACTGTTTGATGAGAAAGTAATCATAAAGTTTCATCTAAAGCACAATTTAAAAAAATACTGTGAAAAACTGTACTCCAACAAATCAGAGTCTACAGGAAATGGATACATTTCCAGAAACACACTACCTACTGAAACTAATACAAACTGAGACAGAAAATCTGAACTGACTTACAATGAGAAAAGACTGAAGAGATAATAAAAACGTTCCAACATCAAAAAAAAAAACCCTGCACAGACAACTTCACTGGAGAATTCTACCACACATTCAAAGAAGTGCTCACACCAATACTACACAAACTATTACAGAGTACTGAAAAGGAAGGAATAGTCTCTAATTTATTCTTTGAAGACAGCATAACGTTGATAGCAAAGCCAGGAAAAGACACCACACACACAAAAAAAATAAATTACAGATCAATATCTCCCGTGAGTGTAGATGTAAAAATTCTCAGTAACATTCTAGCCAGTAGAATTCAGTATCATATCAAAAATATAACACAACATGATAAAATGGATTCATACCAGTTATGTCAGGATAGTTCAATGTAAGAAAATCAATCAACATAATCTACCACATAAATAAAACATTCACATGATCATTTCAGTTGACACAGAAAAGGCATTTGTAAAATCCAATGCCCATTCTCAATAAAAACTGTGACAAAAATAGGAAAAGAAAAATTTTTCAACATAATAAAGGGCATTTATGTAAAATCAACAGCCAACATCATTCTCAGAAAAGCTGCAAGCATTCCCCCTCAGAAAAGAAATAGGACTACGAAACCCTTTATCACCACTCCTATTTGAGACTGTACCAGAAGTCTAGCTAGAACAATAAGGCAACAAAAAGAGATAAATGGCATCCAGATTGGAAAGGAAGAAGTAAAACTATCCCTATTCACAGTTGATACGATCCTATATACAAAGAACTCCAAAGATTCCACAAGACAACTACTGGAACTAACAGAAAAATTCAGCAGGGTAACAGGATACAAGATCAACATGTGAAAATCAGTTGGATTCCATTATTGCAACAAAGAGAACTTTGAAAAGCTAATCAGGAAAACAGTGCTACTTACAATAGCCCCTAAAAAAATGTAAAGCTTAGGAATAAATCTAGCCAAGAAAACTACAAAACATTATTTTAAAAAAAGCAAGAGATCTACATAAATGGAAAAACACCATGCTAACAGACAGGAAGAAACCCCAGTGGCACGGTGGGTTAATTGCTACATCTGCTAACCAAGAGGTCAGCAGTTCAAATCTGCCAGATGCTCCTTGGAAACTCTATGGGGCAGCTCTACCCTGACTTCTTGGGTCACCATGAGTCAGAACTAACATGACAGCAGTGGGGTTTTCTTTTTTAATTATAACTGAGTGAAAATGTACATTCCTATATAAATTTACATGCCCACCTATATGCAGCTTCTACTGCTGTCCCTGCCCAGTGACAGCACACTATTCCTCTCTGCTCCACACATGTCTCATCCTCCCAACGGTCTCCTTTCCCCTCCTCTCCACCCACTTCCCTTACTCCAGTTAGAGGTCATCAGGAAGACTTAACTGTGAAAATGTCAATTAGTCAAAGCAATCTACAGATATAATGCAATCTCAACCCAAATACCAACAGCATTCTTTAACAAGATGCAAAAACTACCAATTTTATAAGGAAAGACAAGAAGTCTTGGATAAGCAAAGCACTATTGAAGAAAAAGAACAAAGTAGGAGGCCTCACACTATCTGATCTCAAAACCTACGGGTGATCACAGTCGAAACAGTCTTGTACTAGTACAACAACAGACACACAGACCAATGGAACAGAATCAAGAACTCAGATGTAAATCCACATACCTGTGGTCACCTGATCTTTGACAAAGGACCAAGCCCATTTGTTTAAAGAGTCCTTTAAACAAATTGTGATGGCAAAACTGAATGCCTATTTGTAATTAAAAAAAAAAAAAAAAAGGAAACAAGACCTATACTTCACATCCTACATAAAAACTAACTCAAAATGGATCAAGGACCTAAATATAAATCCTAATAAATTGTATAAACATAACACAAATCAGAAGATAAACTAAATAAGTAGGAGCTCCTAAAACTCAAACACCCATGCTCATCAAAAGACTTCATCAAAAGTGTAAAAAGAGAACCTACAGACTGGGGAAAAACATTTGACTGCACCATATCTGAAACGGGTCCAAAATCTAAAATCTATGCAACCCATGAACAACTCAACAACAGAAAGATAATTCAATTAAAGATGGGCAAAGGACATGAACAAATATTTCGCCAAGGAAGCCATTCAGGCACATGAGGAAGTGCTCGTGATCATTAGCCATTACAGAAATGAAAATCAAAACTACAATGACACACCACTTTATCCCAACATAACTGCAAGGAAGGGGAGGAGGAAGGGAGAAAGAGATACAGGGAGACAGAAAGAGAGAGAGAAAGAGAGAGAGGCAGAAAATAACTGTTAGAGAAACTGCAAAGAGACTGGAACTCTTACGCACTGCTGGTGGGAATGTAAAGTAACACAACCATGACGGAAAACAATACGGCACTTGCTTAAAAAGCTAGGACAAAAAAACACCACACAATCCAGCAATCCCACTCCTAGGAATAGATCCTAGGAGAAAAAAAGAACTGTCATTCGAACAGACATATGCACCCCCATGTTCACTGCAGCATATTCATAACAGCAAAAAGACGGAAACAACCTAAGTACCTATCAACAGATGAATGGATAAACAAATTATGGTACACACGTACAATAAAGTATTGCACAATGATAAATAATGATGAATCTTTAAAACTTCTCACAACATGGATAAATCTGAAAGGTATTACACTAGTAAAATAAAGTCAACCACAAAATGCCAAATATTGTATGACATCACAGTTATAAAAATCCAAGGAAAATTTTACACACACACACACAAAAAAAATCTTTGATGGTCACAAGGGAGGAAAGGGATGGGGAGTGGAAATCACTAACTAGATAGTACACAAGTGTTAACCTTGGTGAAGGGAATGACAACACACAACACTGGGTGAATCAATACATTTTGTTCAACGTAAAGTCATACAAGCTTCCTGGACTCATTCAAACACCCTAAGGGAGCAGTTACTGCGGCTGAGGGCTGAGATCAAGATCTTAGGGGACATCTAAGTCAACTGGCATAAGACAGTTTATAAAGGAAATATTCTATATCCTATATTTGTGAACAGTGTCTAGGATCTTAAAAGCTTGTAAGCGACCATCTGAAATACAGCCATTGTTTCCACCCTGTCTGGAGCAAAGGTAAATGAGGGAAACAAAACATACAGGGAAAGTATTAGTTCAAAGGATAAATCAATCTCATGCCCCTACCAGCTGGAGTCTAGAATAACTAGACAGTCAGTGCCCAGCTACCACCAGGAACTGCTCTCACAAAGATTACAATAGAGGGTCCTGGACAGAGTAGAGAAAAATGTAGAACAAAATTCAAATTCACACACACACATACACACCTTAAAAAACTAGATTTACTGCTCTGACAGAAACTGGTGGAACCCCCAAGACTATGATCCCCAGATATGCTCTTAACTCAGAACCGAAGCCACTCTTGAAGTTCATCTATCAGCCAAGGATTAAAGAGGCCTATAAAACAAATAATAACATATGCGCATAAGGTGCTTATTAGTACAGCCAAGTATAGCAGGCCATATGGGCAACACTTGCCCAAAAATAGTGACAAGAAGGCAGGAAGAAACAAGAAAACTGGATGACAAGGGGAAACTGGTAGTAAGGTGAAGGGAGTGAATGCTGACACACAGTGGGGATTGCAACCAATGTCACAAAACAGTTTATATATTTTTGAAAGAGAAACTAATTTGCACTATAAACTTTCACCTAAAGAAAACAACAACAACAAAAAACTAAACCCAGTGCCGTTGAGTTGGGTCTGACTCGTAGTGACCTTATAGGTCAGAGTAGAACTGCCCCCATAGAGTTCCCAAGGAGCGCCTGGCAGATTTGAACTGCCAACCTTTTCGTTAGCAGACGTAGCACTTAACCCACTACACTACCAGGTTTCCTTTCACCTAAAGCACAATAAAAATAAAAACAGAGACCACGTGGCTCTGTATTCAGAGGACACACCACTGAGTGCTCTTGCACAACTACTTTTAAGAGATACACACTAAGACCATCATTGGGGTCTCTGAAGATAATCTGTCATGACTAAGCTGAGAAGAAAGAAAAATAATCAAAACATCAGCATAAAAAAGTGACTTTTCTGACTCTGAAATGTAAACAACAGTTAATGTCTGGTTTTAGAATATACATTTATCCTCAATACATACAAATTAAATAACATTGTACATGCATTAAAAGAGCTGTTTTACTTTAAATGAACAAACAAAAAGTCAGATTCTTCATCAAGAATATACTCAGGTTAACATTTCTAGTCATCTGCTTATCAGAAGCTTATTTCATTGACTTTGTCTAAAGTAAATAGTCCATAAGGCATAGAAATGTACATTTTCTTAGATTTCAGTTAATCATATTTCTTTTATAGGAGTTAAATATTTTCCATAATTATTTTTTTTTAGCATCTTAAAGACAGAAGAGTTGACAAGTTATAGCAATAGAGTAACAAGTTACAGCAATAATAAAATCAAGCCACAAAAATTTATCTTCAAATAAACTCATCACATTTTAAAGCAACTCCAACTCATCTTTAAAGGGGCACACTTACCTTGAGGATCAACTTCTTTAGCTAGCTTCAGTGCATCTGAGTTTGCAAGATCAGTATTGGCTGGAGTAACAGCCAAAATCAAACAGTTCTCCCGCACGATGAACTGCATAATCATTTCTCTGATCTGATACTCAATATCCGGCGGCTGATCTCCCACAGGCACTTTAGTAATTCCAGGTAGGTCGATAAGGGTTAGATTTAACACTGTATGGAAAGGATAAAAGAGTTTTACATACACCTTTAAGGCTACCAGAAATCAACAATGCAGAGTTATCTGTCACTTAACAGAGATAAAACCACCTCAGCTTTATACATGCATCTCTGAATAACAGCAATCAAAACTTGCAGAGAACAAGGCACAGAATAGAAAACAACTTTGCCAGTTTCCTCTCTTTTTTTGACATCATTGTACTGTGCCAACTGATTTTGCTGACATAATTTGAAAGGCACTGATTTGCAAGAGTAAGTTCTCTCAGAGAGCTGTCATATCTCTAACTAGGAAGTTATAATTTCAACACTGAATGATAAATGCAAATGACATCTTCCAGTCTTATACATGGCCTTCCCATGTTATAAAAATACTCAGAGTAAGATGTGCTTTTTACATCAAGAGCTCCATATGTTATTTATACAGGTTTCAGTACTTAACCTATTGGAAAATGTTAAGCATCGTAGTCCTGACAGAGGTCTGCAGGCTATCCAACCAGACTCACAGAGGACAGCCTGGTAGGGTAAGAAACTACTGCTACGTTAATGACATTTGTGATTTCAGCCCAACCTAGATATCGTTCTCTGAGTACATAACAGCACTGGAACCAAGTCCTCCTGGAAAGACGTAACTGAGTCTCTGCCATTCGTGTCCTACTTTAAAAGTAAACAGTAGGGTAGGGAATGAAACAGTCACAGAGCTAGGGAGGGAACTAAAGACTAAAATCTGTCTCACTAAAAATTTATTTAGAATACAGGCTATTTCCCATCACATACCACGAGGTGATTATCTAGTTTGTAAATTTATGCAGACAATCTGAAAAAAATCACAGGTGATTCCTCAGGAAGAAAATATTTAAGGCCATGAGGAAATCCAAAAGGGAAGACTCAACCATATAACCAATTACCTCCAAAACTTTTGCCAATTCTGAAAGTACTAATAGAAGTTTTCATGCATATCACATTTAATTTTGAAAGTTTACAATAAACATAGAGAAAAAAATTTTAATTATTAACTTAGTTCATACTTATTTCAAAGCCATTTCCTTCTGTCTTCCCAGTAATAAAGCCATAAATTCCTTGAAGCATACCATTTTCAGCAGTATCTAAACACTACTGCAGAAGCCTAATGCTTCTTGGGTGAAAAAAGTTTTCTTCTGTACAAACAATGGCTTCTTTAAAGTATTAAAAGCAAAGATATCACCTTGAAGACTACAGTGCACCACCTGACCCAGACCATGGTATTTCCAATCATATCATATACATGCAAAAGCCAGACAATGAACAAGGAAGACAAAGAACTGACACTTTTGAATTGTGGTGCTTGAGAAGCGTACTGCATGTACCATGGACTGCCAAAAGAACAGATTTGTTCTGGAAGACACAACCAGAGTGTTCCTTGGAAGCAAAGATGGCAAGACTACGTCTTACATACTTAGAAAATGTTGTCAGGAGGGATCAGTCCCTGGAGAAGGACATCATGCTTAATAAAGCAGAGGATCAGCAAAAAGCATGGATTGATACAGTGGCTAGAACAACAGACTTATGCATAAAAACAACCGTGGCGTGGCGTAGAACCAGGCAGGACTTCCTTCTGTTGTACACAGGATTGCTGCGCATCCGAACCAATTCAACAGCACCGAACAACAACAAACTGCAAATAATGTGTATTAATTAATGTAGAAAGAATTTGGATTTCTATTATTCCACTTACCATGGGGTGAATAGACTCGTAAATTAATGGGAATGGAGGAAATGCCTTTATTCATTCCAGTTACTCGATCAGTTTCTGCTTCAATCTCGTGGCGAACTTCATCAAAATCTGTAAATTTTTTTCCTTTACAGTGTAAAAATTCAGCGTATTCTACAAAAGACAAATTAATATAACCTAAATTCATGTTTTCTTGCATTAATTATAAGGAAACAACGGTTCTTCAACTGCCAAGTATCCGTTAAAATGAAAAAATACAGCAGTTACTAAGAATCACAGTTAATACTTTAGAAGTATTAAACATAGTAAAAATATTAAGGATGCTAAATCTGCTAATTTTTAGTCAAGAAACTAAATTCTATACCAAAAACCAGTTCCATACCAAAATCCCAATTCCATCTCATAGTGACCCTGTAGGTCACTCCATAAGGTTTCCAAGGAGTAGACAGTAGTTTCAAACTGCTGACATTTTGGTTAGCAGTCAGACTCTTAACTACTATCAGCTGTGCTTAAACTATGTAGTCTATTCAATGATTCAAAAATAATTTTGGCATGAAATGATCAAGCAAAGAAGAGCTTGTCAAAGAAATTAGATCCAGGGTACAAGCCCACCCAGTAATGCTATTAACATTTTCTGATATCACCATTAAGAAGGAATGCTAAGTTATATAAATACAGCTTAATTAACTCACTGCCATCTAGTCAATTCCAACTCATAGTGTCCCTATAGGACAGAGCTGAATTTTCCCATGAGGTTTCCAAGGAGGGGTGCTGGTGGACTTGAACAGCTGAACTTTTGGTTAATAGCCTGAGCTCTTAAACACAGTACAACAAAGGCTTAAGGAGAAAATTTTAGAAATAACGTTTGCTTGATTCTCACAAAAGAATATATGGGATACTTTAGCTTAAAAACACACTACTAAAAATGTCATATCCATTTGTATAATTTAAATCATTTTCTAAAGAGAGAATATGACATTAAAAAAATTTTCCTGTGACCTAAAATAATAATAATGATGATCAATATCTATAGGCAGAAGGCAAAACTAGTAAGAAACAACAAACTAGATTTTATTTCGGTAACAGTCTACCAACTGTTGTACTGCCCATTTCTACTCCTGCTTCCAGAGATCTCAAGTATATATAGCGAAACAAACCAGTTTCTCCAGAGTCATTCTGCCTTATGGAAACCTCATGTGTGTCAGAATACAACTGTGCTCCCTAGAGTTTTCAATGGTTGATTTTGCAGAAGTAGATTGGCAGGTCTTTCTTCCAAGAACCTGTCAGTGGATTTGAACCTCTAAACTTTCAGTTAGCAGCTGATCATGTTAGCCATTTGCACTACTCAGGACTCCTATAGATAGGAAACAGGTATCACCAGAAGGCTCCCACATAACACAAATGGTTTGCACTCAACTACTAGTCTATAGGTTGGCAGTTCAAAACCACCTAGTGGTGCCATGAAAGAAAGGCCTGGCTATATGCTTCTGTAAAGACTAAAGCTAAAAAAAAAAAAACTCTATGGAGCACTTGTACTTCATAATAAATAGGGTTACAATGAGTCACAATTGGCTCAGCAGCAATGCATTTGTTTTGCTTGTTTTTATCTTTTTGGTACTACTAAACTAGAAGTTTATTATAATTTTAAAAAAAGAGAACAAATTCTAGCAAATATTGTAGCTTCTCTAATACTTAGTTGAAGAACTGCTCTATCAACTGCTCAAATTTGGGGCAGGTTTAGCCCAACATTTAAACTGTACCCACTGTGGTAAAGCCGGTAGGACAGACAAGCAAATATAAGGTATGGGCCCCCTGTCTTGAAGAAGCTTAGCATCAACTTAGGGAACTAAAGACAGTATCACCGAGAGAAAAGCTAGCACACAAGGTAGCTTCAGTGCTGATTTGCAGATAATGATAGGAAAGGGAAAGGCAGTTTCAAGTTCAAAAAAGAGAGGGGTATACAAACTAAGCACTGATGAACAGGAAGAATTTCAGTGTGGGCAGAGAAAAAGTCTTTCAGAAAATCAGACTCTTAATAAAAGCCCCCCGAAAATGAAACCCAGTGCCAACAAGTCAATTCTGACTCATAGTGAGCCTATAGGACAGAACAGAACTGCTCCATAGAGTTTCCAAGGAGCACCTCATATATTTAAGGTACAGACTTTCCGGCTGGCAGACATAGCACTTAACCATTATGCCACCAGGGTTTCTGAGAATCTTAACAGCTTCAACAAATCCCTGGTAGCTTATACTTGACCCTTTGCCTAAGGTTAGAAACCCCAGTGACCAAAGAGGTTCAGTGCTACATCAACTAACCAAAATGTCAGCAGTTCAAATCCGCCAGGTGCTCCTCAGAAACTCTGTGGGGCAGGTCTACTCTGTCCTACAGGGTGGCTATCTGTCAGAATCAACTAGAAAGCTGGGTTCTTTTTTTATTTCTCCTGGCAGTAGGCTGCCTGAAGTCACTCACTGATGGGGAACTCAGGCTTTGATCCCTTTGGAAACAACTCTTATTGGAAAATATTTTCTTTATACTGATATAAAATCTGCTTTCTTGTCATATGCCATTGATACAGCATTTACCCTCTGGGGCTCCTCAGACAAGTCTTCATCCATGCAAAAAACCTGGGGAATGATTTGGGTGTCAGATGGAGAGTTCCTCCCTTTGCTGGGCTTCTTGACCCGCTGGTCTGTTTATAGGTCAGGCCTCCTGGTGACAAACACTGACTTCTGATTTTTCAGCAACATCTCACTTACTCAACACTGGAATAATTGCAGACTCTCAACATAGAACAAGTTGATATTTAATTTACCTAAGAACTGAAATGCCTTAACTTTCCAATTGTTAGAATAACAGTCAGAGACTACTGAATTTCGGTCTTTCCAGATATCATGTGTGGATGTGAGTATCATTCTAGGTTAGTCTCACCATATAACAATATGAGTATGAGCGCCTTCTAAAAATGATAAGCTAAGACTCCCAAAAGCTCAGTACTCTAAAGGTAGATGTATACATGGTCCAACAAGTCCCTAAACTTAACTGCTTATCACTTAATTGAATATCACTACAGTCACCTTTGAAATACTGCCTTTGGGAAGCTAAGCACTGAGGCCAACAACAAGTCTATCCTTCAGAGCAATTTTGGAACTCTTTCCCAAACGGCCATTGCAGATACTGGCAAAATGGCAAGTTCATGAACTTAACCGCATAGTTGTCTGTGAGGGAGTTTTTAGCCAGTAGACGAATAACTTCATTGGAATACCCTCTCTACTCACTTGATCTGGCCCCCATTGACTTTTTTCTTTACCTGAAGATAAAGGAAATATTGAAAACAAGACATCTGGATGACATTCAGGACATCAAGGATAATACAACAACAGATCTGATGGCCATTCCAGAAAAGGAGTTCCAAAATTGCATTGAAGGGTGGACAAGGTGCTGAAGTCATTGTATAGCTTCCCAAAGGGAGTACTTTGAAGGTGACCATAGTGATACTCAGCAATGAGGTATATAGTGCTTTTCCTAGGATGAATTTGTAAATCTGTCAGACCTTATACACAAGAAAGCCTCAATAGGCTTCAGAAAGCTTGGCCTGAAGAGATTACCCATCATTTGACACATTCTTTCACATATTTGTCTTGTAAGAGGTGCCATTTTTCTTAGGATATAAATTACCTACTCTAATACCATATGAAGTTAAGAGAACCAAAGAACTGAAATTCCTTAACTTTCCAATGGTTAGAATAACAGTCAGAGACTACTTAACTTCTGTCTTTCCAGATATCATGTGTGGATATGGATATCCTTCTAGTTTAGTTTCACCATATAACAATATGAGCCCCTTCTAAAAAAATGATAAGCTAAGATTCCCAAAAGCTCAGTCCAGTAAAACACAGGAAACAAAACAGTAAGAAAAATGAGGAACAAAAGAAGTCAGATCCCAGAAAGTTAAGGAAACAAAAATCAGTGAGTAAAAATGAGTCCAGATAATTTATGAGAAACGGAACTGTATTTTTCCAATTAAATATATTCTGTGGAAAATACACATTTGAGGATTTGGGTTATCATTACTAGTTTCACAGAATTAATAAGATCAGGGGCCACACTTTCCATTATGTTACCCACTGCTATTGATCCCATTCTGACTCACAGTAACTCTTAGCTGTTGTCAATGTTGTCAGCTGCCCTCAAGTCAGTTCTAACTCATACTGACCCCATGTGCTATAGGACAATACACTGTACCATCCTGTATCACCCTCACAGTCGTTGTAATGCTTAAGCTTATTGTTCCAGCCATTGTGTCAGTCCATCACACTGAGAGCCATCCTCTTTTTTGGTGACCTCTACTACTTTATCAAGCATAATATCCTTCTCCAGGGACTAGTCCCTAGTGATAACATGTCCAAAGTATGTGAGACAAAGCTCATCATTTTTGCTTCTAAGAAGCATTCTTGTACTTCTTCTAAGACAGATTTGGCATTTCATGATATATTCAGTATTCTTCACCAACACCACAATTCAAAGGTATCAGTTCTTCTTTGGTCTCCTTTATTCACATGCACAGGAGGTGTCTGAAAACACAGGGGTTGGGTGTGCATCTTAGTCTTCAAGGTGACATCTTTGCTTTCAACACTTTAAAGAGGTCTTTTGCAGCAGATTTCCCCAGTGCAGTGTGCCATTTGATTTCTTGTCTGATGCTCCCATGAGTATTGATTATGGATCCAGTAAAATGAAATCCTTGACAACTCCACTCGTTTCTGTTTATCATGATGCTGCTCATTGGTCCAGCGGTAAGAATATTTGTTTGCTTTAGGTTGCGGTACAATCCATGCTGAAGGTTGCGGTCTTTGGTCTTCATCAGTAAGTACCTCACGTCCTCTTCTCTTTGACAAGCAAGGCTGTGTTATTTGCATAACACAGTTTGTTAATGAGTCTTTCTTCAATCTTGATTCCAGGCTCTTTAAATACTCTGTTAACTAATCAAAAACTTGAAGAACACAAACACGGACTTAGTGTGTTACCACTAGATGGCGCCTACTTGCTTTCTCAGTATGACCTAAACATCCTTCCAGAAGGTTGTAAAATCAATGTGATTTTCAAACTAGATTTTATATTCATTCCTGAATCCCTGAAATGCTTTTTATCTTAACTGAAGAATTACAACTCTAAATGATTACCTCAAACCTCAGAAGATTTATAGATGCCTGTATTCATTTGTTAACATAGCTAATATTGATTGAGTTCCCTGCTACTTTTCAGGTACTATTGTAGGAACTGGACATTTAGCAGAGAAAAAAAACAGTGAAGCTAAATTCTAATGAAGGGAAACAGAAAACTCCATGTGTGTGTATGCATGTGTGCGTCCACGTTTCCCCACATGTGCTGGGAAGGAACATTCCTTTGTCACATGGTTGAAGGTCTCATACGACAAAGTAACATTTGAGCCAAGATTCAAAAAAGCGGAATCATATATCTAATGAGGGTTCAGTATACAGAATATGTAAATAACTCTTACAACTTAATAACAAAGAAAACAATAAACAGATAATAATAACAAAAGAGGAAAACCCAATCAAAAAATGGGCAAAATACATGAATAGTTATTTCACCAAAGCAGATACACAAACGGCCGACAACCACATGAAAAGATGTTCACTGTCATTAGCTATTAGATATGCATATCAAAACCGCAGTGAAACACCACCCAACCCCACTAGAATGGTTGTGAAAAAAGGGAAACAGGTGTTGGTGAGGGTGTGGAGCAAATGGCGGGGGGAATGGAAAACGGCACGGCCAGCGTGGAAAATAGTTCGGCAATTTCTCACAAAGCTGAATACAGATCTTATGAGCTAGCAATTCCGATTCTAGGTACACACCCAGAAGAAGCGAAGGCAGGAACGCTAACAGAAACCTGTTCGCTGCTGCCTTTTTCACAATAGCCAAAATGTGGGAACAACTGAAATACACATCAACAGATACGTGGGTAAGCAAAGCCAGCCAAGCCAAGTGCCGTCGAGTCGGATCCGACTCATGGGTAAGCAAAAGGTGGCATATAACACAATGGAATATTAACCACAGAGAGAAATGAAGTTTGGAGGCATGCTACAACATGGGTGAGCCCGTCACAAAGACAAACACTATATGATTCCACTGATATGAAACAGGCAGATGTATAGAGATGAAAGTTCATTAGCAGTTACCAGAGGTGGGAGGGAAGGGAACACTGAGTCTCTGCTAATGGCCACAGAATAATTTAGGAAAAGGACAGTGGTAATAGGTGCATAACATGATCAATGCAATCAATATCACTGAATTGTACATGTAAAAACCGGTGAACTAGCAACTGTTGTGTTACATATATTTTTACCTCACACCCACATACACACTCACACACATACTCATGAATGAAGTAAGGAATCAAGCCATGTCTTATGTGAGAACTTTCAGGCAGTTTCCTGAGGCAGACTCATGCCTGACACATTGGAAATAGTGCAAGGAGGCTGAGACCAGAACACAGAGCTACCGAGAGAGCTAGGAGAGGAGATCAGAGGTGGGCTACAGATGCAGACCATGCAGTGCCTGGGGGCATTGTAAGGACTTTGACTTTTGCTTGGAGTAAGATAAAAGATCACATGAAGGGTTCTGAGTAACAGGAAACATGACTTAAGGTATTTAAAACAAGTAAGTGTAGTACTGTGTTGAGAACAAAAACAGGGACGCAAGAGAGGTGAGAAATGCCAGGGCTCACACCACAGTGTGATGGTGAGAACTGCCTGAATTCCACTGGATTTTGAAGGAAAAACCAACAGGACTTGCTGATGGATTAAAGATGGGGTATGGAAGAAAGAGAGAATTCAGAATAACTTCAAAGAATCTGACCTCACCAACGGGAGAATTCTGAAACAAGGATTAAGAGGAAGAGGTTGGGGAAAGAGGGACTTGGGAATCTGGAGTTTGGTTTGGGAATATTAAACTTCAGATGCCTATTACATACCGACCCAAATAGAGAAATGAAGCTACTGATAAAGGTGAGGATTGCACATGGGCTGCTGTTCTTGTGTCTCATCAACTCAATTCTGACTCTCAGCTGCAATATATCACGAAGAACTGGGTTTGCCAGGCTGTAATCTTTACAGGGCCAGATTACCAGGTTTTTCTCTCCTGTGGAGACACTGGTTAATTCTAACCACCACCTTACAGTCAGCATCAGAGCATTTAACCATTGAGACACCAGGGCTCCTTGCACAGGGGCATGAGATACCACTAATGTGCACACTTATCTGACAGGCATATATTTATTCCAAAAAGTCCTCCGAAGATGGCAATCAAGTGACTGCATGGAAAGGTAGCTTTTTCTAATTAGCACCAAAATGCCTTTGGGGTTAGACGCATGAGCATTTCATCCACAGTTGAGCTAGAGATACATGCTTTGGATTCATTAAAGTCAGGGAAATGGATAAATAGGGAAGAGGTGAGTGCGCTGGCCCTGATGTATTCCAAGGTTTGGAGGTCAGTCAGGAGATGGGGGCTGACAAGTAGCGGTCAAGAGGAGAAAGAGATGACCTAAAGTCAAGTAACAGAAGTGTTTCACGAGGCAAGAGATCTTCTACTCCATCAAATACTGAGGCACATCAGAGAAGAGGAATAAAGATGGAATATAGAATCTAGCTACTTGAGACTTCTTGTAAGGGACTGACAAGAGCTGCTACAGTTAAGAGCTACAGCTGCTAACCAAAAAAGGTCAGCAGTTCAAATCCACCAGGTGCTCTTTGGAAACCACACAGGGCAGTTCTGCTGAGTCCCATAAGAGTTGCTGTGAGTCAGAACTAACTTGATGGCAAGGGGTTTGGTTTGGGTTTAGGGTATAATGATGTAATCACCTCCATGATGAGCTCCGATACACGAAACTCTCTAGGATGGAATCTGCTATGAGTAATCTATCATCTGAAAAGCAGTTTTCTTAGGGTGTGGACTGCATCCAATGTAAGTGGACTTTCTGGCAAGGCTCATGGGCTTTTGCTTGCTCTGAATCCTGCAGCTGGTTCTCACTCATGTGACCTCCGGTTTTGGGGACTTATGCTAACAGCTTACTGATCAACCTTGGGATCTGTTGACCTCTGCAGCCTGTAACCCAGACGCCTACTGTCTTACCTGTCAATCTTGGGACTGACAGCCTCTGAAGCTACGTGAGTCACAAGAAGCCTCCAGCCTGACCGACAAACTTGGGACTTTCCAGCTGTACAACCACATGGGCTATTTCCTCAATATAAACTCTCTCTCCCTGTCTGTCTCTCTCTATACAATATATACACATACGTGTGTGTGTGTGTGTGTGTGTGTATTTTGTTCATACTGGACCACTTCCATGATGGAAAGGGTATTATTAATATGAGCAAAATATATGTACATGTATACATGAGTGTGTGTGTTTGTGTGTATGTGTATGTGTATGTGTATGCTTCACTGATTTGGCTCCTCTAAAAAACTCAGCCTAAAGCAGCACAGTAGAGGGTCAGCAAAAAGGAAGAAGACCCTTGAGAAGATGGATTCACACAGTGACTACAATAATGGGCTCAAATATAGCTACAATTTTAAGGATGGCACAGCACCCGGCAGTGTTTCATTCTATTGTACAGGGGGTCATTACTACTCAGAACTGACTTGACGGCACCTATCAACAACAACAAAACTAGTATGTGTGAAGATCCAGCAATTTCATCTTATGGTTTTGATACACTGAATGGTTCAATTTCTAGTAGCAGGAGCTCTCTTGATATAGTCTTGGTGTTCCTTTCTTTCTAAATACTTATTAGCTGGGCACATAAAATGGTGTCTTTCTCAAATAATTCAGGCTTCAGCCCCAGAACAATCTGAACACTGTGTTAAATTACTTAGCCACAAGCCCATATAAAGAATGAAGTTCATGCGCATACAAGCACTGAAACCCTGATAAAGTGTACATGGATTCTATTTTGTATTAGCATAACTCATGCTGCTTAAATTCTTTGTATACTTTCAGTTTCTCAAAATTAGACATCTAAGTTTAAAAACCTTTTCTTTTACCTAGACATTAAAAATTGCCTACATGTGGAGCAAAAGTTAATTCTCATTTATATATCAAAGAATGACTTGGGAAAAAAAATGGGGGTATTTAAAAAAACAGAGCTATCAGTGTATTCTTATTTCTCTGTAACACATTTTAGCACTGTCATTTCTACTGGTCATGAAAACAAATTATGTTAGGTTAAACAACTGACAAACTGTTTGGGGGAAGGATGAGATGGTTTGTGTCTGGGCATCATTCCAATAACCTGTGAAAAGCACAGCATGACCATAAGAATTTAAATGTTTCCAATATGCCCCTTCCATGGGGAAATATGTATGTGTGTTTCAGTGAAAAAAGGTTAAGTAGAAAGGAATGATTATGGGCCATTAAGCATAACCTCTTGTCAATCATGAGTCTAAAAACTGGGGTCCTCAGTACTCTAGTTTGAATCTTATTTCTGAAACGTTTTAAATAACAATGGCTTGCAAGCACAGAGCTCCAATGAAAATCAACAGGGAACATTTTCAAGGCAACTAGTTGAATTCATTAGCTATAAAGAGCATCTATATACAAATATGTTTAAAAACTAATTTCCTCAAAGGCCGGGGCCACATTTAATCTTTTGTGTTTCCCTTATGCTTACCACAGTCAACATAAAGAACATCTATAATTTCCTTCCTCCTTCTTTAAAGCACTCCACTTTGCATACCATAGAACAATACCAGTTTTGAAGAGCAATGCTTACATCAAGCCCTACAAGTAATTCCAAACTGAAGGCAAGGTTCTAGAACTGCAATTTAGTAAGTAACAGGATGGGTCAAATACAGATTCTAAAAGACCCACATATGAAGTAGAACTCAACTAGGTGAAGTGAGGATATTCATGTGTATGTACAAATGCATATACATACGTATATATGTATGATAGAACATACAGTAAAGTTGAGTCTTGTCATAAACATAAGTTAAAATTGGCTAAACTATTAAAACAAAATGGCTGTGCTTAAGCTAAGTAAGACAGTGAGAAAAGACAAGGCCATGACAAAGATGAGAAAAGCAACTGCCTGATGGATGTGGCCACAGATGGTCAGAGATGGTAAAGACCATAACCAATCAGGAAGAAGTCAACAACCTGAGGTACCAGAAGATACGACTTACGGACTGATGGATAACAACCAGAACCAAGCAAACAACTTGTCTGAAAAAACCAGCACTCTGGACTTGGGACCCAGCAGTCCCCTCCAGGGTTCTGTGCCCAAGGTCTGCTGCCCTGCCCTCGTTTGCCTCACCCTTGATGGCCTAAGGGCGCAGTCTCCCTCTGGAAGTCTGTTACTGTGCCTCATCTTCAACAGCCTGGGGCCCATCCTCCCCGTGAGAGCCTGTGTCTGCGGGTTTGTGTGCTGTGTGACCTGATCCTGGTACCTCATCTGCTTGCCATCCACGGTTGGTTCAAGTGACTCTGACTTTTCTCGTTGCTGCCTGAGTCTCCTGTGCCATCCCTTTCGGTGGATCTACCTCGAGAGGCCGTATCATCCTTCTGACATCTAAACGGCCTGCTTCCAGTGACTGTGACCAGCCTTCTGTTAGCGCTTGAGCCTGGTGTGGGCTTCCTGCCTGCTTCACCTCAGAGACATCCTGTCCTCATAAAATTCTATTTCGAATTCTCCTGACTACAGAATGGTGAGAGCACAGCCAATCCTTAAATTCCTTCGAGTGAACCCTGCTTTAAGGGAAGTGAGTGTTGACATACTAACATTATGACTTGACCACTACAGTCTTTGTGGGATCTGGTGGAACCTGTGGGGGTCTTAACTAATGTAAATGAGAGTCCTCAACTAATGTGAATGTAGATAAGAGGTCTTAAGTAATGTAAATAAGAGTGCTTTACGTCCTGGTGCTAGCACCTCCCTTCCCCCCTGCTTAATTGTAAGTGTGTAGTTTGATTAAATAAAGCTTATTACTGACCCCAAACTTTGTTAGTTACTTATTTTCCTCTCACGACCCCTGACGTTTTCTGGGTGCTCATGAAACTAGGTCACTAAGGTCAACAGGGAAGGTCCTAACAATCAGGAAAAAAGATGAAATTCAAAGAAGCAAACAAACCTCAGAGAGTCCAGCAGTGGATGAAAGGCAAAGGCCTTGGTAAGAGGTTCAGGAGCAATGGGGTTGGGTGGCATGGGAGCAAGGAACACGAAGATCTGAAGACCTCACAGTAGACAAAAGGCTTATGGCACACACTTATCAGAGATCAAGATATAGAGACTAGTTTCTGGCTTTCCTACCCTTGAGACAGAAAAGATCAATATAGAACTCCAGATCCAAATGAGACAAAGAGTACTAGGCGCAAAAAAAAAAAAAACAAAGACGCAAACTCAGTAACGGATACAAAGATACAAAGCCAAAGTCTAGAACACAAAGTCAAGACAGTAAATATCAACGCTGCCTTGAGAACTACTGTTCTATGATAACCTCTGTGGTTTCCTTGCCTAATAGCAGAGTGATTAGAAGCTGCTTATCAAAGGGTCAGCAGTTTGAAATCACCAGCTGTTCCTTGGAAACCCTATGGAGCAGTTCTGCTCTATCCCATAGGGTCACTATGAGAATAAATCAAGGAGATGACAATGGGTTTGGGTTTTTTCTTTGTTTGTTTTTGCCTAAAGGCATGTCTGGTTCTAAAGCCCAGGTAAGGCTGATCCTACATGTCAAGGTAAATGTCCCAAGATTCCTGGAGCAGTGCTGGCACATGTAACTAAGACCAGCATTTTATAGGAAAACCCAGAGATGCAGACTCGCATGGAATATTCTACCATGAGTACTCAAAACCACCACCAAAGAACTGACAGCTGATAATACTTACATAGCTTGATTTAGTACCATATTTTTTTCAAAGGACCTCAAGGAGTGTTACAAAAATCAACTCAAACTCACAGTAAAACACAATCAATAGATAAACTCTATTCCATCTTCAAGTGTTGAAATCAAGTAAGTACCTGGACAAAACTGCAGTGGATAATGACTCTAAATCTCAACATTACCTGGCCTGGTTTTCCACTTCTTCTTTGAAAATCTCTTCTAAAGACTCACAATATTCCATATGTTCTTAATATTCCTCATCCTCATTGGTTGCTGCATTTATAATTTCTTTGTTCATCATTCCTTCTCTTTCATACTTGTAAACAGTAGAGTGCCCCTAGACTTCACTCTAGGCCTTCTTCCCTTTTCATCATCCTTATCCTTTCTCCCAGGTAATCTCATTGAATCTGGTGCTCAGTTCAATATCCAGAGCCATCTGTTGTTGTTTTGTTTTTCCTCGGTGCTCTCCAAACACCCTCTTATCAGCTCCTCCACTACAGCCATTCCACTTCCAAGACATCACCACCTCTTCCCTGACCCTTTAACTGTTCTGATTTTATTCTTGCTCCACTGAATCCATCCTCCACTCAGCAGCTGGAGTTACCTTTCTAAAACATAAATTATCTCATATCTTTCCCCTGTTTAAAGCTTTTAACACTTTTTACTGGTTTGTCAGTGTATTCAGAAGGTCCAAATTCCCCACCTTGTCCTACACAGTCCTAGACAGTCTGACCCATCTACCTCTCTGATGTAATCACTACCATTATCCTCTCTCCCCTTGTTCAAAACTGCTTCAGCTACAGTTCTTGAAGCTACTGTTCTTGAAGCACACTAAGTCCATTCCTACCTCCAGAACTCTTGATGAGCTGCTCTTCTGCAGCACTCTTCCCTCAGACCTCTACATGCCTGCCTCCTTGTCTTAGTTGTCTTCAAAGTATCATCTCTTTAGATAGACTTTCCTGATGAGACGAACTAAAGTAACAGCTCTTAGTCACATTCTATCATACCATCGAGTTTTTCTCACTACAGTGTAAGCTCTGTGGAAACAGACATTATTCTCATCCTTCCGGTATCCCTAGTGCCTAAAACAGTGAATTACAGAGCATAGGCACTTGATCCGTATTTCCTGAATTAAAAAACAACTGAATGAATGAGTCTATCAATAGGCACTGGAGAAGGCCTGAGGTTTATGTGTAGGGAGAAGTTTATCACAAATATGGCACCTGACATATTGGTTTGAGATACCTTTGAAATATTCAAGCAGAATTTCAAGCAGTCACTTTGAAATATGGGTCTGGAGATTAGCTCAGGAGCTACAGTGTGAGAGTCATATGTGCATAGGTTGTAGCTGACGTCAGAGCATGGAAAAAATTGTCTATGGGAGAGTAGGAAGTGAAACCAGAGAGGAGCTTTGCAGGTATAAAATTTAAAGGCCAGAGAGAGGAGAAAGTGTCTGCAAAAGCCAGAGAAAGATGAACAAAAATGTGAAAGGAAAACCAGGAGACTTTGGTATTATGGAAGCCAAAGGAACACAGGAAATTTCAAGAAGGAGAGAGTAACGAACAGGGTGAAAAGCTGCTGAAAGGGCCAGGTGAGTATCAACAAATGGTCATGGGAATCAATAGAAAATGAGTCTCTACATAATTTAAACGTTTATTGTTATTTCAATGATTTTTGCAATACATTGCTTTCTTAAAAAATGTCTTATCTGCTTTTTTACACCTCGTCCATGTTTGGGGTCTCTTCCCTTGCTATTGGGTTTACAGCTGTCACTTTTTGCTGTCGGCAACAAGCGTTTTTAGGCAAGTTCTTATACTAACTTGTAGCCATACAATTTACTCTAGACTGAGAAATCCAGCAATCCTAAGTATAAGATCTGAGTCTAAAATAAGGCTGGAAAGGCCCAAAGACAGGACAGAACCTTGTAAGTAAAATGCAAGAACTCTAAATCGTAGGTTTTGAATTAAAAATCCTGTCTGTGCAAGGCTCTTTTTGCTTCTTCTTGGTAGTCTACTATGGTTAGAAACTGAAATTGAAATATCAAGAAAGCTTATGACTGAGGTATTACAGTGCTACTTAAGAATAACTGCATGCACATATTCAGACACAGCAAATGATTAAATACCATTCCTTTTTTTTAAAAGCCTACAAAAAATAAGGTGATCTGCCAAGTAAATATTGTCAGAGCAATTGAACTTAAAATTGGACTCTGTCTTGAAAATTCAAATAATCACATTTCAATACAGAAAACACAACTGAAAATCTAAGACTCAAAAATGCCATTTCCCAACTGAACACTAACATAAAGAATGAGGCTCACAAATGACATCAAATAGTAATCATGACACTGGAGCTATGCTATGTATGTCTGGATACAATACACCTTCATTGCTTGGTCAACTTTTTGTTTTCTATGACAACACAGGTTTCTGTGCACATCTTCAGCAACACCATTCTAGCTAAATATCTGAAAGAGATTTGGGTGTATTTGATGAGTTCCTCAAATGTCTTCCACAAATTCATGGAAATTGCTATCTGCTGAAACCAAATCCAACTTGAAACCCCCAACAGACACCTCTCTTCGTCCCCTTACTTCCCAACTTGTTTTGAGCAGCATTTTTCAGGAGGCTGCAGCAAGTGGTGACTATGCCCACTAAACCAGCCCAAACTAGACCTTGAACCATGCACAGGTGGAGATCATCCTCAACCCAACCCCAGATCTGATCATCGCCGAAAAGATATTTTCCAGCCCACAGCTGAACTCGAACCCTTTTAAGAAGCAAGAGGGTCCCTAAATGTGGACATTCTACAGATAATGACTCAGCATCCCAACCCCAAACACAGGCAAGGACAGGTAAAGGATTAAGAGTTTCAGGCATCAGTTCTGAACCATGGAAGCATTTAGATATAACAGGCTCCCAGCTCCCTTAAACAAGCAGCTCACAGTCTTCAGGCTGCTAGGTCTCAGTTGCTCCTTTTCTGTGGAGACAATGAATTTGCAACTTTCTGTTCCCCTTGTTAATTGGCATTTGCCTTAATCTGATTGTCTAATAAGACAAGGGAAGAACTTGAGAGGTGTTCACTTACAAAAATTAGTATTTATATATGATATAAGGTATGGATCAAAATTATTACTGTTTTTGCACATGATTCTCTAATTGTCATAGCAACACTTGTTGAAATGACAATCATTTCTCCACTGAACTGTCTTTGTCAAAAATCTATTGTCTGTATCAGTGTAGACATATTTTTAAACTTTTCTTTATGCCCCAACATTAAGAACACAAAAATACAACAGAACCAATAAGCAATATCATGAATTATAGAGAAATTATTGATGTTGTCAAGAATTTCATTTTACTTGGATCTGCAAACACCTATGGAAGCAGCAGTCACAAAATCAACAAATACATTGCACTGGGTGAATCTTCCATAAAAGGGTATTAAAAAGCAAAGATGTCATTTTGTAGACTAAAGTGAATCTGACTGAAGCCTCAGTGTTTTCAGTCACCTCATATGCATGTGAAAGCTGGACAATGAACCAGGAAGGGCAATGAAGAATTGATGCCTTTGAAGGTGAAGAATACCGGCTATACCATGGACTGCCAGAAGAACAAACAAATCTGTCTTGGAAGAAGTAAAGCCAGAACGCTCCTTAGAAGCCAGGATGATGAAACTTCATCTCACTTACTTCAAACAAAGTATTAGCAGGGACCAATTCCTGTGAGAAGGACATTATGCATGATGAAGCCCAGTGTTAATGAAAAACAGGAAGACCCTCAACCAGAAGGACTGACACAGTGACTGTAACGCTGGGTAAACACAGCAATGTTGTGAAGATGATAGAGGACTAGGTAGTGATTCATTCTGCTGTAAACAGGGTCACTACTGATTTCTATAGCACTGAATAACAGTAACAATTTTTAACTCTATTCTATTTATTTGATTATCTTTATGCCAACATTACACTATCTTGATTATTATTATAGCTATATAATAAAACCATTGCCAGTGAGTCTATTTCAACTCAGAGAGACCTAACAAGACAGAATCGAACTGTTTTCAAGGCTCTAAATCTTTACAAAAGCAGGTTGCCTCACCTTTCTCCCCCGGAGCCCCTGGTAGGTTTGACCTGCCAACCTTGTGGTTAGCAGCCAATATCACATAGTGTTAGTTCTCCAAATTTGTTGTTGTATTTTAAAGTTGTTTTAGTTATTCTAACATTTTAAAATCAGCTTCTCAACTTCTGCAAAACAATTTAAACTTTGAATTGTTATCAACAACACCGCTTACAATATTACTCAGGAAAGTTTTATTTCTCTGGCCCAAGCTTGCACATACCCGCTTCTCTCTCCTGCCTCCACACAGCATGTTTGGCTAAAAGCATAAGAACTTTTCCATGAGTGCCTACCTTGTTAACTATATTAAACTTTAACTAAATTACAAATTCTCATAACTAGAAGGTATATTTCTTCTAAATTCTGATCCAACAGAGTAACTGCTTCATTGATGTTGAGGGCTACACAAAAAGAAACATTTGTTATCAACTATGTCCCAAGCACTGTGTAACTCATTTATGCAGTGTAACTTAGCAATAAGTATCATAAAATAATGCTATAAAATGTCTAAATGAATAAAAATATTTTTATCATGAATATATAAAATTCTTAGCATGATATTCATAACTGATCACATAAAAATAATCTTTACATTAAAATGGAAAGTCACTACCTCCAAGTCATTTTTGTTTCATAAACAGAAGAAAATGTCCTATGACTCAGATAACAGAGCTAACCCAACCATTTCTTGAAGATTAAAATAAAACTAAAAATTATCCCTAGTATGAAGAAAAGTCTATTAATGAGGCAGCTCGGTCTACAAATTATCTGAATGAAAGTAAATTTTAAATACTTCAAGGTCTTCCATAAGTGATTTTTGTTTTTAATCCCAAAACAAACAAACAAAAAAGCTGTTGCATCACAACCCTATAGGACAGAGTAGAACTTCTCTACAGTATTTCTGAAGAGCAACTGGTAGATGTGAACTGTCAACCTTTTGGTTAGCAGCTGAGTTCTTAACCACTTCACCACCAGAGCCCAAAAGAATTATTAAGAACATTCAGCTTTAAGTAAAACCTAATGCATTGTATAGCCAAGCCAGCCAAGTGCCGGAGAGTCGGATCCGTATGGTTATGCTTAAAATGTTGTTTCCCCCCCCCCCCAAAATCTATAGAATGACCTTGATCAAAAAGAAGAAAATGCAAAACAGAATTTCAAATTCTCATGGAATCCAAACTGTCTTGAGCTACTGAGGCTGGGTAAACCCCAAAAACTATTACCCTGAGATAATTTTTAAACACTGAACCAAAAATATTCTCTGAAGTCCTCTTAAAACCAAACATTAGTTGGACTTAACTAGGAAATAACGTCTACCTTGAGCACTGTGCTCTTTTCAGAACTATTTATATAAATCAAACTGGCAGTAGCAACTCTAAAAATTAGATATGAATTTTAGGAAGCCAGTGAGTTCACGTCAAAAGGAGGGTAACAATTCAGACATGGAGGGTGAGAATGGTTGCATAACTTGACAAATGTAAACCCACGTCACTAAATTGCATATGTAGAAAGTGCTGAACTGATGTATGCTCTCATTAACAATAAAAAATAAAATGAACTACAAAAAAAGTTTTTAAATGACACTGCTTCTTTTTTTCCAATTCAACTGTGTATGAGTTAATGCTTAACTACAATAGTAACCAATTATCTCAATGAGAGCTCCCACAAGGACACTCAACTGCTTTAAAGGGGCTCAAACATAGACATAATCTATTTTTTCAAAATGGGCTAAAAATTACGGAATCTGGAAAAAGGACAATCAGTGAGGAGTTATGTGAGAAAAAAGTCATCTTCTTTACAAAGTACTCATTTTTGATGGCCCTCAAATACATGTATATCACATGGATCACAATGAAAATGCAATCTCAGTAACAACGTGGGAACAAAATATGTTGTCATAAAAACTGACTTGACTATGTGCTATTTTACTTGATAATATCTTTCAGGAGATTCGTAAGATTAGAAAAGCCCATCCAAAATATCTGCATTATTTCTCTCTCAACTAAAACAATTATATGTAAACCATTCCTAACAGAAAACAGGTTTCCCCTTGTTAATGTTTTCTCTGTCAGCCATGCCTATATGTATTCTGTAGTCAAAGACACCAGCAATTAAGAGAAAAGGAACAGTGTTGCACCCATTGTCAAAAAGAACATTTCAAGATCATTCCTGAAGTACAATGCAGTCAGTGATAGGATAATATCCATATGCCTACAAAGAAGGCCAGTTAATATGACTATTACTCAAATTTACACACCAACCACCAAGACCAAAGGTGAAGAAATTGAAGATTTTGACCAGCTTCTGCAGTTGGAAATTGATTGAACATGGAATCAAGATGTCTTGATAATTACTGGTGACTGGAATGCAAACGCTGGAAACAAAGAAGGATTGGTAGTTAGAAAATATAACCTTGGTGATGGAAATGATGCCAGATATTGCACGACAGAATTCTGCAAGACCAACAACTTCTTCCCTGGCAAATACCTTTTTTCACTAACACAAACAGTGACCACACACATGGACCTCACCAGATGGAATACATGGGAATCAAATCAACTATATCTGTGGAAAGAGACAACGGAAAAGCTCAATATCATAGTCAGAACAAGACCAGATGCTGGATTTAAATCCAGACATTCTGACTCCAGGGGACAATTTTGATAACTATCTCACACTGATGATTTTTCCCTACTTTAAGGTGTCCCCTTCTAAGGGGCTTCCCATTCCCAGCTTTTCACAACTTCTTTGTTCTCAGCAGTTCTTCCCTGCCTCCCCTATGCAGCCATCTCCCAAATCCAGGAACCAAGTCTCCTCTATTCTTAATACACGATTCTTCAGTTCTCTGGATCACAGACCATTTTGAGCATCAGAAACAAGCTTTGGAACTTTCCCCCAGAAAAAAAACTGCACATAATTTCAGAGCATTCATAGATAACTCTGGGCTACTCTCTTCTCCACAGGAATCTGTGTTTAAAATACCTCCTGCACAGCAAACACTTAATAAATGGTTTATATCATTATCATGATTCTTTTCTGTGCCTATCAAAATAGCATTTCTACTAAGGAATTTCCTTTGATCATTCCACCGTGGAGAGCTCTTTTTCTCTGCTAAATTTTTTAGGACTCTGTGTATGCTCTACTCATGTGATTTTATAGGTGGAAAGAACCTTAAAAATACTCTTCCAAAGCCAAGTTTCTCATTTTATAAGTTAAAAAGGTCAAGTAGCCTGCCCAAGATTTACTACAGATGGCCCAGCATAACAATTATTTGTTTACAGTCTTATCTCCAAGACAATAATGAAAGTGGTTATAGAGTAGGGACGGCATCTTTCACATTTTCTGATTTGACAGTTCTTAAGGATACAGGAATGATTATCATAAGTGAGTGAATAAACAGACAGCGCCTAGTTAAAACTGACCTACTATTCACTGTTTTTCAAAGAGATGTGAAGTCTTAAAAGTCTCCTTCCGTGTTCCAGAACCTCCAGTACTTCCTTTTACTCACAGTATGAACCAACTCTCTGGAGCAAAATCTTTTTCTGAGACCTTTTTAAGAGGCCTCTCCTCTCCTTCTGGCCTAATCAGTAGTAGAGTAGTTTGGAATAAGACTCCCAGTATGTCACTGTTCTCTGGACTTCATTTTAGTAAGAAGCTTCAGACCATAAAAATATTGTATTTTCAGTCTCCCACAACCTGTTCTGGTATCTATGATAAGGTTTTCTATCTCCTTGGTGAGCAAATCTTCAATTACACATTGTGCTTCTTAGGTTACAGAATTGAGACTGTTTTCCATTCTGTAACACAACCTGCTGTTTCAGTTGGGAGCTGAACTTTCTGCCCATCCTGAAATCTGCTTAAGAAACTACTAGTACAGGCAATACAAAGTGTTAAGTTCTATCTCACAATCTTAAGGAATTTACTCAAGTTGGAAAAGTATACAAACTCATGACAAATCAGTGATTTCAACAAAATTTCAAGATGAAAGATACCATCATGAGTGGCTAGCAAACACATGACATCACTTGATGCTATATAGGGTTAGCAGAAGGAGAAATCTTTCTAAATGGGCAGTCTGTAAAGGAGCTACGGGAAGGGTAGAATATGAGTCAGCAGGAGGATAGATAGACGTAGGGAAAAGCCAAGAACAGAAGAGAGATCTTAAACTATGAACAAAAGTACAAGGTGAAAAAAAAAGCAAAGAGTGATCGATCAGGGATAAGTCAGCTTGCTCAGCAACAATGAAGATCTACTTAAAAAAAAAACAAAACTGTTGAATGTATAAGCAAAAGCAGAAAGCATTTATGCCTGCCTCTCTGTAGGCAAATATTAAATGAGATCATGCACATAAAGTAGCACCTTCCCAATAATAAGAAAGTAATAAATGTAGCTATTGTTACTAGTAGTATATTTTTTAAAATTTGAAACATAAAGGTAGTGGCTAAAATTTCTCAAGCACCTCATTTGGCTTTTACTTTTTTTTTTCTTTTAATAATTTTATTGTGCTTTAGGTGAAAGTTTACAGAATTAGTTTCCTATAGCCAAAAAAGCCAAGTGCCGTACAATAATTTATATACAAATTGTTCCATAACATTGGTTGCAATCTGCATAATGTGTCAGCACTCTCCGCATTACCATTCTAAGTTCCCTGTTTCTACTGTCTGGTTTCCCTGCCCCTCCCTGCCTTCTCATCTTTGCTTCTGAGCAGATGTTACCCTTCTGGACTCATATAAGATGACTGTTCTAAGGAGCACTTTCCTCGCAAGAGTTACTGTTTACTTGTGGAGTGGTAGTTAAGAGCTGTAACAACTAACTGAAAAGTAAGTAGTTCAAATCTATCAGGCACTCCTTGAAAACTATACGGAGCAATTCTACTCTGTACACGGAGTCACTTTGGGTTGGAATTGACTCAAGGGCAATAGGTTGATTTTTGTGTTGGTTTGGTTTGGTTTGGTCTATTATTGGAGAGAAAGATGATCTCCTAAGGTGGCTTCAGTTCCAAGTTAAAAAGATGGTTCTGAGTTTGCAACCTATTAGAGAAAGAAGTTTCCACAGAAAACAAAACTGTATTTTGATAACAGCTACCTGATTCTTCTTTGATAACACCCTCATAGAAGAGACTAAAGAATTTACAGAAGGCCATTAAAAACCACCAACCAGTGAGGGTCAGAAGTGGTATTTGCCTACTCAACACTGTATGTAGAATACTGCTCTTACAGTCCCAATAGTAATTTTGACTATATCCCATCTTGGTCTTAAATGCTGATTTTAGAATCCAGTACTCATGTGAAATGTAATTGTACATTTTGTAATTCAATAATGTCCTCCAAAGTCCACAGCAGAACATCAGAATGTGACTTTATTTGGAAACAGTGTCCTCGCAGATAACACAAGTAACTAAAGTGAGGTTGCAGTGGATTAAAGTAAGTCCCAACCCAATCACTGGTGTCCTTATAGAAGATCACAGCCACACACAGGGAACAGGCCATGTGAAGGTGGAGGCGGAGACAGAAAACGTTACACCGAAAAGGCAAGAAATGCCAGCAACCACCAGAAGCTAAGAGAAAGACAATTAAGGATTCTTCCATACAGAGCCTTCAGAGGGAACATGGCCTGGCCTACACCTTACTTCTGATTTCTTGCCTCTAGACTGTGACACAATAAATTTGCTGCTTTATGATAATCTCTATAGCGGCCTTGGCTGGTGGGGGCAGTTGCCTTTAAGTGATCCTAATTCCTAGTGACCCTATGGGGTTTCCAAGGCTATAAATCTTTGTGGAAGCAGGCTGCCATATTTTTCTCCCTTGGAGTGGCATGAGTCACTACCCTCTGGGTTCCTTAGGAAATTAATATACATGCAAAAATTCATATTTGCCCCAAAGGTAATATGGAGGATAATTATACATCTTACCAAAAATATTTTCATTTGTCATACTTAGAACAGCATTAGAATCAAAAAAAAGTACACACATATTTTTAGGATATATTTGTTGTAGAAGTCAAGACATAAATTAATACGAATTAACTCATGTTAATATCCAGAATAAGCCCGGGAAAGAGTTGTCATTATCCTGGGTAAACAGTAGTTTCTCTGTACCTCAATTTCCTCTACATAAAATAAGGAATAATAAAACTAACAATAATAATATCATCATCTACCTTGTAGGACTATTGTAAGGGATTAAATAAGTCAATACAAGCAAAGAACATAGACAGTGTCTGGTGAACACACACATTCTAAGTACTATCTAAATGTAGCTACTAAAATAATGGTGATAATAATAATTTCTGTATAGTTAGAAATACAACCTCTCTATAATGAAAGCAGAATCTGAGACATGTTCTTACAACAAGTGCCAGCTGTAATCACCAAAGCTGTAAATCCTGGTGGCATCGTGGTTAAGTGCTATGCCTGCTAACTGGTAGTTCAAATCTGCCAGATGCTTCTTGGAAACTCTGTGAGGGCAGTTCTACTCTGACCTATAGGGTCGCTATGAGTCAGAATCAACTTGACGGCCGTGACTTTGGTTATTTATTTAGCAAATAAGGCAAAGAGGGATACTAGCAAACCATGTGCTTCTTGGCTTAAGTATATACATGAGGCCGACTGAGCAGCTCAGGTCCAAAGGAGAGATAAGAGGGTGGAGGGAAACAGGAGCTGGGTGAATGAACAAGGCAAGTACAGAGTGGCAAGGAGGAAGGTGCTGCCACAGGGTGAGGGGAGCAGGCGGAACTGCATAGCAGTGTGCAGGGGGAGTTGTATAGCAAATTGACTTGGACTGTAAACTTTCACTTAAAGTACAATGTTAAAAAATACTGATATAACACAACAGCAGCATATTTTTTTACTTGACACTTCAAATTCACCTGCATATAGCAATCATTTTCTTGTCTCCATAAAATGACAAAACAATATTTATATTTATGTTGTTTTTTTCCCACTGCATATCTCATTACACAAATGTGACATAAGAAGAACTTTCTTCTATTTCAACCATAATAATACCTTGGAACTAACATTCCTAGTACAAGAAAACTATACAAAGCAGCATTTGAGTTACAGTGAAAAAGAGGATCAAGGGAAGCAAGGATTTGTAAAGTGATTGATTTGAAAAACTTAGCAGCCAAGCACTGAGTCTACACTTTCTGCCAATGGAGAGGCAGAGTAGGGAAACACTCCCCTCTATACCTCAAACCAAGATAGAGACCATTCAGAGAGCTTGAAACCCTGCATCTGAGGGACACCAAGGATGAAGTGCCTGATTCAGGCCAGAGAAAGCTCAAGTCTGTGATACTAGATTATCCAGACTGCACAGTCAGTGCTAGGGCAAAGGATAGGATGTTTGAATATTTCCCAAGTACTAGATTTGGGCCAGCAATGACTTCTTTCTGGTCCAGCAACTGTATAATATGTATTCTATCTTTTTTTGATGCTTCCTGAATCATTCAATTATGACCCATAGGATCCTTCAGTATTTCAACTCAAGGCTTAAACTTCTTTCTTCAGTGCCTTGAGCTTGAGAAATGTCACTTGTGTTCTTCTCTTTTGATTTTCTATCTCCAGATCTCTGTACATTTCATCATACCTCAGCTTTTCTTCTCAAGCTACACTTTGAAACAGCCTGTTCAGTTCCTTTACTTCATGATTATTCTGACAGCAACTTATGACAACAAATGTACTATTCAGGAGGGATGCCTGGAAGAGGCCAACAGGGAAGATCTGTATGGACCAGATGGTCAGAAAAACATGATGCTTCCCATACCAAGGATGCTATGATCGAGGTTCCTAGGGAAGAGAAAGATTTGACAGAACCTGTGGAAGCACCAGAAGAGAAGGAATAGCCCAGCCAAGGGAGACAAGACCTTTCTCCTGACCTCTCCGTCCATCTCAGATCCTACTGGTTACACCCCAAATAAAACTCTCTCAGAGATGTATATTTATTTTTATTATTTGGTATAATTCTATTCTCAACAAAGTAGGTTTCAAAACAAAACAACAAAAACTCTCCTATACTTTAGTTTTGAATAGTACAAGAGATATTAATTATATACTCACAGATGAGAATGACCATGACCATACCTTCTCAAAAATGAATAGATCAAAATCATATGCTCCTAGCTAACATCATGACTACTCTCAATAGTACAGTCTTTCTTTAAAGTCTCTGACATGGGTAGACTTTAAAGAGCTGTCACAAGAAAAATCATACACATACCCATGTTCATGGCAGTGTTATTCAAATAGAAAGAAGATGGAAACATCAGTAGATAAATGGATAAACTATGGTACACACACACACACACACACTGGAACACTATACAACGATGAAGAAGAATGATGAATTTGCAAAACATCTCACAGCATGGATGAATCTGGAGGGCATTATACTCAGTGAATTAAGCTGATTACAAGACAAGCACTGTATGAGACTACTACTATAAAAATCCATGAGAATGCTTCCACAGAGAAAAGCAAATCTATGATGGTTACAAGGAAGGGAAAGAGTAGGGAGTGAAAAACACTGATTTGATAGTAGATAAAGAGTAACTTCGGTGAAGGGTTGAGACAGTATATAACACTGGGGAAGTCAGCAGAGCTTGATCAAAGCAGACACCGAAGTTTCACAGACACATCCAAACTCTCCGAGAAACCAAGCTACAGGAGTGCAGGCTGGGCACCGTGATCTCAGCAGGCATCTAGCTCAACCTGTATAACATAGTTTTTGAAGAAAATATTCTACATCTGACTGCAGTAGTAGCATCTGCTGTCTCAAAAGCCTGTGAGCAGCCATCTGAGATGGTCCCATCTCAGCTGAGGCAAAGAAGCATGACACAAATCAAACCAAAGTAGAGGGAAAGATCAGTCCAGAGGACCCATGGACCACAGTTATCACAATCTTCACCAGACTCAGCCAAGAACACCTAGATGGTGTCTGGTTACCACCATCGACTGCTCGGGCAGAGATCACAATAGAGGGTCCTGGACAGAGTAGGAGAAAAATGTAGAAAAAAAATTAAAATTCATTAAAAAAAAAAAAGAAGACCAGGCTTGCTGATCTGACAGAAATTAGGGAAACTGCAATAGCATGGTTGTTAAACACCCTTTTTAACTCAGTACTGAAATCATTCCTGAGATTCCCCTTCAGCCAAACACTGTATCAGTCACTAGGACAAAAGATAACACACTTGAGAAATGTACTTTATAGATCAATCATTTATACAAGACGAGTGGGAACATCAGCTCAAAAGTAAAGAGGACGGGAAGAAATAGGGAAACTGGACAAAAGGAAACAGAGCATCCGGGGTGGAGAAGGTGAATGCTGACAGATCACGGGTTGGCAACCAATGTCACAAAATAAATTGTTGTATTAACTGTGAGTGAGAAACTAATTTGCTCTCTAAATGTTTTATACCTAAAGCACAATAAAAAAATAAAAATGTCTCTCACTCCCTTCTGCCCTCTAGTTTCCCGTTCCTCATAGCCTATCCCCTCAACAACACCTTCTCCCTGGCATCACTATCCTTGCCCTTACATCCAGCTTACAAAACCTAAAAGCTACTTTTCCAGCTGTGACATCAGTGAGTCTCGACAGCTATTTGGAGACACCTTACAGCAGTGCAATTGTCTTTAGTATAATTTAACGCTCTCCAAACTCAGCTGGAATCTGAGTACCAACTGCCAAATATAGTCTGTATTTGGTTGGCTTCCTCATCCTCTGCAGCTACTCCAAGCCTTCACTATGTCTTCTAACTCACCTCCTACCCCAGCCTCATCCTCAGCTGAGCTTTCATACTCAAAGCCAACTCTGGCTGGGTCTCTGGCCCCTGTCCTCTTGCCCCATCGGCAAGACTGCACTCCATCAGGCATCTCCTATTCATCCTTTATCCTTTCCCTGTTCTTCTGACTCCTTCCTTTGGCATGCAAATGTGCTAACTCTGTCCCATTACACAAAAAGTATAGGAAGGTAGATTTGAACTGCAGACCTTTTGCTTAGCAGTTACAGGATTTAACCACTATGCAACCCGGATTTACATAAAAAGTATAGCTCTCTCTTTTCCTAGATCACTAGCTAACTTCTACTCATCTTTCTCTAAACATTCTTCTTCATGAGCTGTACCTGGTGTCCCAATTTCAGTCACCCCTCTCTACAGTCCACATCACAGCTGGTTTCTGCCCCTACCACTCTGAAAAAGAGCTCACCAAGATCAGCAGGAACCTCCTGTCAAACCCAGTGAGTAACTTCTAGACCTCACCTTATTAAGCCTCCTGGCTGTCATCTGAGTCTGGTAATCATCCCTCCTTCTAGAAACTCTACCCCTTAGCTTCCTCTACAGCACCCTTTCTAGGTTTCCCTTCTAACTTTCACCCCATTCCTTCTCTGTAGGATTGCCGTTTGTCCTCCTGATACTGAAATGCTGGTACTCCCTGGGATTCCCTTGATATTCACTGCTTTTCTCACTCCCTCTGAGGGATTTTTATCCACTTTTTTGTTTGAAATTCAACTGTATATTTGACTTCCAAACTGGTGTATGTAGATTTCTCCCTCAAACTACAGACTTAAACAACCAGGTATGCTTCATGCACCTCAAATCAGCCTTTTCCCTAAGTATACCTTCATGTTTCTCTATTTACTTGACATCTCATCACTGATCTAGTAATCCAAGTTAGAAATCTGGTAATTGTCCTTATTTCTACCTGTATATCTATTTTTCCTGTATTATCTTAATAATATAAAAAGCAAATATAACACATATATCTCACACACACATAAAGCAAAATAATTACAAACCCCAAACCAAATACCAAACCCAGTGCCAATGAGTTGCTACCGACTCATAATGACCCTATAGAACAGAGTAGAACTTCCCTATAGTTTCCAAGGAGCACCTGGCAGACTTGAGCTTCTGATCTTTTGTTTAACAGTCACAGCACTTATCCATTATACCAATAGTTTCCAACTATAAACCAGTACTACCCACGAATCTACCAACACAAGAACCAGAACAGTCCAATCATTCTATCCTCTCCACTTTGTGTGCTCCCCTCTTCCTTCTGTACCGTATCTCTCACTTGCCGCTCACTGAGAGGTAACTATTAGCCTTAATTTTGTTTTTACTGCTTCCTTTTTATATTGGATTATTACATATGTATCTCTAAAAAACAAATTGTTGAGCTTTATACAAATTAAATCACTCTTTGTGGCTTGCTTTTTTCATTCAACATTATGCTTCTAAACTGAGCTTAATTTCATACATTTGTACTGTTCATAATATTCTATCATGAGAATTATTAGAAAACTTAATTTTAAGAAAGTGCCACCAGGATTTACATAAAAAGTATAGCTCCCTCTTTTCCTAGATGACTATCCAAAATTACATGTTATCTGGAAATAAAACTGAGAAAAAATGTACAAGATACAAATTGTTATGTGATTTACTGTCTAGAAATTTCTTCACCCTGTAACTTCTAAATCCCTACCATCAATGCCAAGTGAAAGTGAAAGGGATGCCTTTGGCCACCCCAACTCCATTTTGCTACAAGCAGCAGTTAAAGCAGCCATGGTAAAGGATCAAGTCCTGAAAACTTTTTCCCTGCATCCCTAAAACCTGACTTTGTACTAGCTGTAAGTCATGTGGCTCTCCTTTCGTCTTACAAGTGTTCCATAATTGTTCTGTTCATCCCCTTACACCTATTCTCTAAGATTACTGGACTAAATCACCAGGTGGTTTGGGCTTTGATTACTAGCAAACTTTCCAACATTTTGGAGCCATGTAGACCCTCACAAAGAGTACGGTTGAAACATCAAAGAAATTGCTTGCATAGACCTGGGAAAAATATTAATCAGTGTCTCCATCCTTAATCAGCCTATATAAACTCCAGGTTTAGCCTATGCAGGCAGGTAAGCTTTAGAGGAGCCCATTCCCCCCTTGCCTCTTGTGCGTCGGCACTCAATAAATATCCTCATTTAATCACATCACCTGCTGTCTCCGTATTGGCTTTGCAGACAGGTGGCAGGGATCCGCGACTGCAGTTACAAATTTTGGTGGCCCGTATGGGGACACCCACCCATTTTGCCGCCTGGGACGTGGTCGCCCCGTAGTACGTGGATTGGACAACTCCCGCATTGTTAATGGCCACAAGGCTTGTTAGCTCATCAAGAGGTGTTGCTCTTTCTTCTCTGCCTCAGCATTGCCAGTCACCAACCACTGTGATTGAGGTAAGTAAATTGGGACCTGGAAATCCCTACAGGGTATTGGATCCCCTCCTGGTGGCAGTCAGGGCTCTTCTCCTGGCTGCAGAGAAGACAGTAAATGTATACACTGACAGTAGATACGCTCATCAGGTTTTCCACACTCATGGGGCTCTGTGGAAAGAACAAGGCCTCATCACTACAGCAAATGAAGAAATAAAACATGTGCCTGAAATTTTACAACTCCTGCAGGCTGTAGGAGACCCTGCCCAAGTAGCAGTTATCTAATGCCCCAGCCACCAATGTGGCAAGACTCCAGAGGCCATGGGAAATAGAAAGGCAGATCTTGAGGCTAAGAGGGCTGCACTCCAATCAATTAAACCCAATTCTACTTCTGCTCTCATTCCCATCCTCGCCTGTCCACATCTTCCTGTACATGTTTATACTTCTCAGGACTTAAAAAGGGCTGAAAAATGGGGATTTTACTCTAACCCAAACACTGAGTGCTTGTTGGTCCAGATGGAAAAGTCCTGGTACCTGAAGCTCAGGTATGAGATGTAGTGTCTGTTCTTCAGGACAGCACTTACTACAGTCAGGATGCCAGTATAGAATGGATGCAACCAATAATAGCTGGGCCTAACCTTTTAAAGACTATTCAAAACATGACGTAGGAGTGTCTCCTCTGCACCCAAAATAATCCAAAGACAGTCCCACACCCCTCAGGACCAGGGATCCAGTTCCACGGAACAGATATGAGAAAAGATTGGCAGGTAGACTTCACTGTAATGCCTTGAACCCGAAGAAACTTTTAGTAGCTACTGGTCATTGCGGACACACACTCTGGATAGGTGGAGACTTTCCACTGTCAGACTGAACAAGCCTAAGAATTAACTAAGGCTCTTCCAAAAGATGTTTTGCCAAGATTTGCACTCCCTTTAACTATCCAGAACAATAATGGGGGGGCAGGGAGAATGCGTTCATTGTCCAAGTAACCCAAGAGGTAAGCAAAGCACTGGAAATAGTGTGAAGGCTACATTTGGCCTGGAGACTCCAGTCAACATGACAAATAGAAAAGACGATGACACCTTAGGGATGACATTGGCTAAGTTTTTCCAAGAGACCCATTCTATTCGGGTTCAGATATTACCTATTACCTGGCTCTGGATTCGAGTGGCCCATCGAAGTGGGCTTAAATTAAGCCTTTATGAGTTAATATATGGGAGGCCATTCTTGAAACAGCTCACTCTTCCCACTTCATTGCCTACTGAGATGGAGAAGCAGGAGTGGTCCATTCTCTGGGAAAAGCTCTTACTCTTATTAACCAATATGCTCCTTTCATCTATCTTTCCCAGGTGATGCCCCTCTCCACAGGTGCAAGCCTGGTGATCAAGTCTTACTCAAGATGTGGAGACAGCAACACCCTGAAGACCAGTTGACTCCGCAGTGGGAAGGTCCATGTGAAGTCCTACTGATCACTAACTCCTCCTCTGTGAAGCTTGATGGGGTAGCAGCCTGGGTAAAAGCTAGCCCTCTCCTACAACCCAGACAACAACAGTAAAGATAAGATGAAGAGGCTCATCACAGATATTCCTGCACACCAGTGGGAAGGCTTAAACACAGAGTCAAAACAATATGTTGCTTTTTCTGCTTTTCCTTTTCCAGAATTTGGCAGAAGGGTCTGGACTCATTGTACTTCAGACAGAAGGAACCCTCACTGTGGTGACAAATGAGACCCCAACACTTACACCATTTCTGCCTTTACCCTGGTGGGACTGATAAAATGGGTGACATAAACTTCCAGAGGGAAAAGTGTTGTAGTTTGGAAAGCAAAAATAAGTATTACCGCATTTTCCCCATGACTGATACTACCCAGTGAAATAACAAGAATTTTTCTATCATGATCTCTGATATTGCTCCCTTGATGAAGGCACTTATTTCTGTGTTAAATGTCATAAGGCAACCCCTCAAGCTGTTGAGGTTCTGAGGGCAGAAGGAGTTCAAGTTATAGTAAAATCCCAACCTGATGGATGCAACTAGTCCTCTAATAGCATGATATCCATAACCCAAGTTGTTGCTCAGGGGAGTAGACTTAAAAACTGTTGAATTTGTCACCTTCTGCCCCACATACGAGCTCCAGTTCACCCCTTGTCTGCCCCGTACTCAATTATAATCACACTCCTTACTATATCAATACCTTTATCAAGTCAAAAGTTCCAATCCAAGCCCAGTTAACTCAATATCCTCTTACAGTACCCAGTTTTACTCTGTCTAGACTACATAATAGGACTACTACTGAGAGCTAGAGTCTCCCCAGTCAACCCCCGAGGGTGGGCAGGAATCACAGTTATCTGATCAAACTAAATTCAGTGCCTATCTAATGCACATTTCTGATTCACTTGTTGCTAACTTCTTGCTGTGTGCCCCTCCAGGATGCATTTTTCTGTATGGAAGAAGGCCTTATCCTTCTGAAAAAGAACCTTGCCTAGATCTCCACCTTGGACTTGGGCTATACAATGCCTAAGCGTAAAAAAACTTTGTAGGACAGTATACTGTGGGATTCCTAGTGTTCCCTACTCAGGTTCATCAAAATGCCTCAAAGGCCCTCTTAAAGTTGCTACACAGGACACAGAGGGGTACAATCCAGAAGGATATAATCCTTTTATTGAAGAAAGTAGATTCAGATGGTGGCTCCTCCAAACTCTCATACCAGGATTAGGGATATACCAAATGAAAGAGACAGTTCGAAATTTGTCTGACACCATGCATTTGTTGGCTGTGGAAAGAGAAAGGCTTTGAAAGCTCAACAGACTTCCCTCATTTCATTGATAGACGTGATCCTTGATAACCACCTTGCTTTAGATTTCCTGCTTGCAAAAATGGGGGGTATCTATACAGTGATCAATAAAACCTGCTGTACTTGGATTAACACTTCAAGAGTAGTCAAAGTAAGCCTAAATGAAATCCATTAAGGTGGCTGACTGGACTCATCCAGACCCAAACTGGAGGCCTTGGGATAGTTGGCTGTCTAGTTTGTTCCCCTCTTTAGGATCTTGGCTAACTTCATTACTCACTATCATAATGGTGCTTGTTCTAATTTGTGTTTGTGTACCATGTCTTGTTAAAA
The DNA here is from genome assembly GCA_028571685.1 of Heterohyrax brucei. Classification (NCBI taxonomy): domain Eukaryota; kingdom Metazoa; phylum Chordata; class Mammalia; order Hyracoidea; family Procaviidae; genus Heterohyrax; species Heterohyrax brucei. Next base: position 205,442,942 of record CM053140.1, read on the forward strand.
TGGTCCTAGGAAGAGCTAGTTACACCCTCCAGATGCAATGGGTTTTCATGATGGATACCCTATCCTCTTCCCATTTGCAGACACACATCATAGGCAATGCTGCTGCTTTCCAAACTACACCTCCCCCTACTGTGAATGACATCTCCAGTCGATGCTCCAGTCAAAAGAAGTAGCTAGAGCAGGTCAACAACCCTCTTCCCATGATTGAGAAGGTATCTACAGAAAGGGGAGTTGAAAGGGAGGCCTTTGGCCACCTCAACTCCATTTTGCTACAAGCAGCAGTTACAACAGCCATGTTAAAGTACCAAGTCCTGAAAACTTGTTTCTCCCACATCCATAAAAGTTCATCTTGTACTAGTTTTAAGTCACACAGATCTTCTTTCCTCTTACAAGCGTTACTTAATTGTTCTGTTCGTCTCCTTTTACCTCTTCTCTAAGACTATTGGACTAAATCACCATGTGGTTTGGACTTTGAAGATTATCAAGCTTCCTGACTTTTAGGAGTCCTGCAGACTCTCACAAAGAATACTGTTGAAGCATCAAAGAAATTGCTTGAGTGGACCCAGGAAAAATATTAACCAGTGTCTCCTTTCTTAACCAGCCTATATAACCTCCGGGGTTTAGCCTATGCAGGCAGGCGAGCTTTGGAGGACCCAACTTCTCCTTGCTTCTTGTGTGTCAGCACTCAATAAATGTCCTCCTTTAATCACCTCACCTGCCTCGATATTGGCTTTGCACACAGGTGGCACAGATCTGCAATTATAGTTACAAAAGAAGCCATCATCATCTCCCACCTGGACAGCTTACTCCACAGTCATGCCCTAAGTCTAGTTCTGTTCAATTTATCCTCCCCATCATCATCACAGCAACCCTCCCAATATGTCAACATGACCATGCCATCCCTTTGCTCTATCACCTTCAGTGGCTCCCCTTTGATCACAGCCTTCTCTATAACATCCTCTCTGACAGTCACACACACACCATATATATTCCAGTGCCGCTGCAGTGCTCTCTCACCTCCAAATGATGCACTTCCAGGAATATCTTATCCCTTTTTGTTGTTCTTCTCTTCTCAAACACACACCCACATACATTCACATACATGCATATACCCACATACATTCGCACACAAATGTAAACACATATACACCTTAACCCATCTAACTTATATGCATTAAGATTCCACTTAGGCATTTTTTTTCCACAGAAAGTTTCCCTTTAATACCATTGCCTCTACCCAGCACCTGTCAGGTCAGGCATTTCTCCTTTTTAGTCCTCTAATAAATTTAGTTATGATCAGGACTATGGGTATGGATATGGGTCTAGCTTTATCATTTTATTAATCACATTGTACTGAAAGTATCCTTTAATTCCCTGCCACCTCTTCTGGCCTTTGGGTTTCTACATAGCTAAGATTATCTCACATTCAGCTCTGAGCCTTGTAACACCACACAGCCTGAAACACAGAACATACCAACATATTACTATAACTGGACTAAAATTATTTCCTTTTCATTAACCAATGCTTTTGTGAAGGTAAATCAATCACCATTACTATTCCTTGGCTAAGAAATATCACTTATTCAGTCATTTACTTTCTCATAGAAAATAAAGGGTTAAGAGCTGTCATGGGTTGAATTGTGTCCCCCCAAAAATGTATGGTTTCGCTAAACTGTATGTTAAAGGTTTAAGGTGGGGCTGTAAATTCCTGCATAGGATTACTTCCCTGCTCTGCTGTAGGGGGAGTTTCCCTGGAGTGTGGCTTGCCCCACCCTTAATCCTTTCAGCCTGCAAGAGATAAAAGGAAAGAGAAACAAGGAGAATTGAGAACCTGCACCATCAAGAAATCAGCACCAGGAGAAGAGCGCGTCCTTCAGACCTGAGGTCCCTGCACCAAGACGCTCCCTGGACAAAGACTGATGCAATACCGGACTTTCCTCCAGAGCCAACAAGGGGAAAGCCTTTCCCTGGAGCGGACACCCTGAATATGGACTTGCAACCTACCGGACTGTGTAAGAATAAACCTTCCTTTGTTAAAGCCTTCCACTCTGTGGTATTTCTGTTAGAGCGGCACTAGCTGACTAAAACAAGAGCCCTTCCATGAAATGGGAGTTACAATGTCAAAAGTTGCCACCACATAATAGAGCTACTTGTGTAAGTATGTGTTTCAAATTTTTACTTGAACCTGCTAAATCAGGTTCTTATTTTTTTAAGAGAATATCGATTTAAGTTTGTTCTAAAAGAATTTCTCTAACTTCAAATTATGGTGACATTTTATTAGTAAGCTAAAATCAGATCACTATTCATTCTCTGCTGAAAACATACTTTTATCTCTCTTAGGAAAACTGCCCAACATTGTATCACCCTTGTGTCCTAGATTCTAGTTCTCCTACCTGAAATGCTACAATATGGAAATGTGTTTTCATTAGAAAGCACCCATGCTCTGCTGAGATTTATACTTTTCTGAACTCATCATGGAAGACTGAAACTCCCACTGCAGTTAAAAAGCAGGCAGGCTACCTGAAATGGAAGGTGATTCAATATAAAAATGTCACTGCCCCCAGAATGAATGCATTTCAACCATGAGAGAACTATGTAGAAAAATGATTTAAGAGCATTACACTTATCTACGCCAACAAATCTAAAGGACAGCTACCTGGCCAACAGAACAGAAGTGCTCTGTATCTATAGCTGCTCCCAAGAAAGATGATCCAACCAAATACAAAAATTACCAAACAGTATCATTAAGAATTACACACAAGTAAAATTTTGCTGAAGACCATTCAAAACAAGCTGCAGCAGTATACTGACAGGGAAATGCCAGAAATTTAGACCAGATTCAGAAGAGGACGTGAAACCAAGAATATCATTGCTGATGTCAGATGGATCTTGGCTGCAACCAGAGAATACCGAAAAGATATTCATCTATGTTTTATTTACCATGCATAGGCGTTTGACTGTGATGATCATAACAAATTATCAATAACATTCTGGAGAATAGGAATTCTAGAACACTTCACTGTGCACATGAGGAATCTGTACATGGATCAACATGCAGTCATTCAAACAGAACAAGGGGACATTGCATGGTTTAAATCCAGGAAAGGTGTTGTGTCAGGGTTGTATCCTTTCACCATACCTTTTCAATCTGTCTGTCAAGCAAATAATCCAAGAAGCTGGACTATATGATGAAGAACAAGGTATCAGGACTGGAGGACGACTCATTAACAACCTGCATTTTGCAGATGACACAGCCTTGCTAGCTGAAAAGTGAACCCTACTTGAAATACTTACTGATGAGGATCAAAGATCATAGCCTTCAGAGTGGATTATATTTCAAAATGAAGAAAGCAAAAACCCTCACAACTAGACCAACAAGCAACATCATTGTAAATGGAGAAAAGACTGAAGTTGTCCAGTATTTCATTCTACCTGGATCCACAATCAACACCCATAGATGCAGCAGTCATGAAATCAAGATATGCTGCATTGGGAAAAGCTGCTGCAAAAGACCTCTCAAGTGCTTTTCTGAAAAACAAAGATGTCACCTTGAAGACTATGTGTGCCTGACACAAACCATGGTGCTTTCAATTGCCTCTTATGCATACACATGCTGGACAATGAATAAGGAAGACAGAAGAAGATCTGATGCCTTTGAATTGTGGTGCTGGATGAGAATACAGAATATATCAAAAGAACAAACAGATCTGTTTTGAAAGAGGTACAACCAGCGTGTTCTTAGGAAATAAAGATGGTGAGATGGCGTCTTAACATATTTTGGATTGTTGTCAAGATGGATCAATCCCTGGTGAAGGATATCGTGCTTGGTAAAGTCAGCAAAAAAGAAGACTGTCAATGAGATGGATTGATACAGTGGTTACAACAATGGGCTCAAGCATACCAAGATTATGGGCATCGCATAGAACAGGGCATTGTTTTATTCTGTTGTATGTAGGGTCGCTATGACTAGGAACTGACAGGGAAACCTAACAGGGTTAACAGTCACTTTGCTATCTTAAGAAGTCTCATTTTCCATTTTGTCATCAAGCAGTAAGACGCTCTGCACTCTGAAATCAAAGAAGAGTAAGATACATGTGAGACAGAATGAGGCCCTTTGCTACTGTACAGTTCTCGTCCTTGTTCTGACTAGCATTAGTTTGCCCCCAGTGATCTGGATAAGATTAGGTGGCAAGCTTAGTCAATTCTGATCCTTGATGACCCCATGTGTTACAGAACAGAAATGTTCTATAAAAGTTTTCGTAGCTGGAATCTTTACAGAAGCAGATTACCAGGTCTTTAATCTTTGGCATTGCTGGTGGGTACAAATCTCCAACCTTTAGGTTAGCAGCCACCCAGGGACCCCTTATTACAGTTTTACAGGACAAACTGAAATAAAGTTGAAAAGTGAATCAGAATCCAAAATTATCTCAACAGGATGGAATCATCAATCAAATTTAACAAACGAAATTTAATACCATAATAAATGTAAAGACCTGCTCTTAAATCAATAGTACAACTAGAGGATCCATGCAAAGAACTTATGATCAATATGTGCAAAAAAGACAAGACTTGAGCAGTTACAGTGTACTGCAACTTCAATATAAACCAATAAGGCAATATCCCTGCTCCCAAAACAAAAAGGATATAGACTACATTAACTGAAGGTTTGTCTGCATAACAGGAGGGCCTGAGTTGTTTGCTGGGTACAGCCCATATACATCGCTTGCAGTTTTAACTGCCATGACAAGCCCATGATCACTCCTCAAAAAACCCACTGCCATCAAGTCAATTCTGACTTACAGCAACCGTATCGGATCAGACTCTATCGGATCAGACTCGACGGAACTTGGCTTGGCTGCCATAGCACTTAACCAGTATGCCATCTGGTATAACCATAAAACCATAAATAACTTTCTTATAGATTATGGAGATCAGGCATCGGTCTGACATAGAGTTGCCAAATATTTTTCCCATTGTGTAGGTAGCCTTTTAATTCTATTAATAAAGTCTTTGGGTGAACAAAAGTGTTTGACTCTTAATCATTCCGATTTATCTATTTTTTCTTCTGTTGATTGTCGTTTCTTTGACAGATTTTGAAGTCTTTCTACATTGTGTGTTAAAACTTCCACTGTTGTTCCTCCCTTTCCTTGGATAAGCTTTACCATTTTAGGTTTAATATTTAGGTCTTTTATCCACTTGGAGCTGGGTTTTGTATAAGGTGTAGGATATGGATCTTGTTTCAATTTATTGCAGATGGATATCCAATTTTGCCAGCACCATTTGTTGAAGATACTGTTTTATCCCAGTTTAATGTCTTAGTGCCTTTATTGAATATCAGCTGTTCATAGGCAGATGGTGTCATCTCTGGGGTCTCAATCCTGTTCCATTAATCGATCTGTCTGTTCTTGTACCAGTACCAGGCTATTTTGACCACTGTGGCAGTGGTCAAAGGTCGGGTTCTAAGGTCGGGTAATGAGACGCCTCCTAGTGTGTTTCTTCTTCTTTAGTAGTACCTTACTTATCCAAGGTTTCTTCCCTTTCCAAACAAAATTGGTGATTTGTTTCTCTATCTCATTAAAAAATGATGCTGGAACTTGTATTGGGATTGCATTATATAAATAGATTGCTTTGGGTAAAATAGACATTTTCACAATGTTAAGTCTTCTTATCCATGAGCAGGGTAGGTTTTTCCATTTACCTAAGTCTTTCTTATAGTTTCTTGTAGTAAGGGCTTCTAGTTCTCTTTGTAAAGGTCTGTTATTTCTCTGGTTAGATTAATTCCTAGGTACTTTAACTTCTTAGGAGCTACAGTAAATGGTATTGATTTGATGATTTCGTTAACAGTCTCGGTGTTGGTATCAAGGAATTCTACTGATTTCCTTATGTTTATCTTGTATCCTAAGACTTTGCTGAAGTCTTCTACCAGTTTGAGAAGTTTACTTATAGATTCTTTGGGACTCTCTGCATATACAATCATATCATATGCAAACAGGGAGATTTTGACTTCTTCTTTGCCAATGCAGATGCCCTTTATTCCTTGGTCTTGTCTAATTGCTCTGGCTAGAACTTCTAGTACAATGTGGAATACGAGAGATGATACTGGGCATCCTTGTCTAGTTCCTGTTGTCAAGGGAAAGTCTTTCAGTCTCTCTCCATTCAGGATGAGGTAGGCAATTGGCTTTGTATAAACGGCCTTTATTGCATTGAGGAATTTTCCGTCTATGCCTATTTTGCTAAGAGTTTTTAGCATGAATGGGTGCTGGACTTCATCAAGTGCCTTTTCTGCATCAATTGACAAAATCAAGTTATTCTTGTCTTTTGCGTTATTTATGTGGTTACTCATATTAATAGTTTTTCTGAACCGGTCTTGCATCCCGGGTATGCATCCAACTTGGTCATGATGGATTATTTTTTTCATCTGTTGTTGTATTTTATCGGTGAGAATTTTGTCGAAGACTTTTGCATATAGATTGATGAGTGATATCGGTCTGTAGTTCTTCTTTTTTCTTGAGTCTTTCCCTGGCTTTGGTATTAGGGTTCTTCTGGCTTCATAGAATGAGTTTGGCAGTACTCCATCCCTTTCTATACTGTGAAATAGTCTCAGTAGTACTGGAGATAACTCTTCTCTAAAACCTTGATAGAATTCTTCAGTGAAGCCATTTAGGCCTGGGCTTTTTTTTGGTTAGCAGTGTTTTGATGACATTTTCAATCTCTTCCTTTGTGATGCGTTTATTAAGTTGTTCTGCTTCATGCTGTCATAATTTGGGTAGGTGGTATGAATCAAGAAATTTGTCCGTTTCCTCTAGGTTTTCAAATTTGTTAGAGTACAGTCTTCCACAGTATTCTGTTATGGTATTTTTTATTTCTGTTGGATCTGTGGTGACAACTCCCCTCTCACTTCTAATTTGGGTTATTTGTTTCCTTTCCTGCTTTTCTTTAGTAAGTTTAGCCAGTGGTTTGTCAATTTTGTTAATCTTTTCAAAAAACCTACTTTCGGTCTTTTCAATTTTTTCAATTGTTTTTCTATTCTCTAATTCATTTAGCGCTGCTCTAATCTTTACGATCTAGTTTCTTCTAGTGCCTGAGGGGTTCCTCTGTTGTTCTCTCTCTACTTGTTCAAGCTGTAGGGTTAGTTCCTTGATTTGGTTTCTTGCTTCCTTCCAGGTGTGTGCATTTATGGAGATAAACAGACCTCTGAGCACTGCTTTGGCTGTATCCCATAGGTTCTGGTAGGAAATGTTTTCCTTCTCATTGCAATCCATGACTTTCTTTACTTCATCCTTGATTTCTTCTATAACCCATGTTTTTTGGAGCAAGATGTTCAGTTTCCAAGAGTTCCATTTTCTATCTATGTTTTTTCTGCTACTGATTTCAATTTTTATGGCTTTATGATCTGACAAGATGCCCATGGTTTTTGAAGCAGGATGTTGTTCAGTTTCCAAGAGTTCCACTTTCTGTTTTTTCTGCTACTGATTTCGACTTTTATGGCTTTATGATCTGAGAAGATGCTTTGCAGTAATTCAGTGCTATGGATTTTGTTGAGAATTGCATTATGTCCTAACACATGGTCAGTTCTGGAGATGTTCCATGTGCACTGGAGAAGAAGGTGTGGTTGTCTGCTGATGGGTGTAAAGTTCTGTATATATCGACGAGGTTTAGCTGGTTAATTGTGGCAATGAGGTCTTCTGTATTTTTACTGAGCTTTTTTCTAGATGATCTGTCCAGTATTGAGAGTGGAGTGTTGAAGTCTCCCACCATTATTGTGGAGTGATCTAACTCTTTTTTGAGTGTGGTCAGTGTTTCTTCAACGTATTTAGGTGCTCTGATATTAGGCGCATAAGTACTTAATGTAGTTATGTCTTGCTTATGTACTGAGCCTTTCAGCAATAAATAGTGTCCATCTTTGCCCACAAAATCAATTAAAATTGATTTTGTCTGAGATTTGAATTGCCATACCTGCTCTTCTTTGTTCATTGTTAGCTTGATATATATTCTTCCAACCTTTAATTTTCAGTTTGTTCCTGTTTTTAGGTCTCAAGTGAGTTTCTTGTAGACAACATATGGATGGGTCATGTCTTTTGATCCAAGATTTCATTTGATATCTCTTTCCTGGACCATTCAGTCCATTCACATTCAATGTAATTATTGATAGGTATGTGTTCACTGCTGCCATTGTGATATGTTTATTTTTGTGTTGATGTTTTCTCTGTTGTTCTTATTAGTCTGTTCTGGAACATTCCTTTCTGTGAGTTGAGTTTTCACCTTTTTCAGAGCTGGTTTTGTAGTTGTTGAGACTCCTGTGTTACATTTCTTGAAATGGTATGATACATCTTTGTTGTCCTTTACAGATGCTCCTATGATCCCCCTTAATAAACTATATGTAAACTCAATTTTAATTACTACCAGTCTTGTCATCTTCCTCTCCATCTGGAAGGATTATAACGACTGTAGTACATCCCTCTTTTTAATATGATGGCACCATAGTGTTCATGACAATCACTGGATTGCTTCTTTCAGTATTAAAGCTTGACTTTGGAGCCTTCCCTAACTGAGTAGAGTTCTGAGTAATGTGTCATTCTAAAATATAAAGTTAGTGGTTTTGTTCTTCTAAGCCAAAGCCAAGAACTTCTTTCAGTATTTCTTGTAGTTTGGGTTTGGTTTTTACAAAGTCTCTGAGTTTCTGTTTATCTGGGAATGTCTTAATTTCATTTTCATATTTCAAAGATGGTTTTGCAGGATATATAATTCTTAGCTGGAGGTTCTTCTCCTTCAAGGCTTTGAATGTGTCATGCCACTGGCTCCGTCCCAGCATGGTTTCTGCTGAGAAATCTGACGAGAGTCTACAGGGTTTCCCTCTGAATGTTAGCTTTGCTTTGAGTCTTGCTGCCTTTAAGAGTTGCTGCTTATGTTTCATTTTGTTGAGCTTGATTATAATATGTCTTGGAGTCTTTCTTTTGAGATCTATATTGGGTGGCATACGATATGCATCTGAGATGTCAATATTCTCTTCCTTCATGATTTCTGGGAAGTTTTCCGTCAGCAGCTCAGCAACAATACTCTCTGTGTTCTCAGGTGTCTCATCCTGTTGAGGGACTCCAATTAATCGAAGGTTGTTCCTATTAATGGAATCCCACATGCTTCTTAATGTTTCTTCATTTTTCTTGTTTCTTTTTTCTGATTTCTGCTCATAGATGCTGGTGTCAGTAGCTCTGTCTTCCAAGTCAGAAATTCTTTTTTCCATTTGCTCCATTCTGTTTTCTGGCTTTTAATGGAAGTTTCTATGTCTTTGATTTTCTTCTTGATCTGTTGGATTTCAGAGTACTGGTGTTCCATCATATTGAACAGCTTGTTTAATTTTTCCATTTGTTCTGCTGCATTCTGTATAAGGTCTAGAAGGGCTCTGTATACAATCATTTTGTATTCACTTTCTGATGATTTCATAAAAGTTTCTTCAGCTGGAAAACTCCTTGGTTGTTTTGTTTGGGAGCCTTCTGAAGCCATGGGTGATTTCTTGTATGCCACAATGTCTGTTGCTTTTTGGGTCCATGTGAGTATGTAGAGGCTGGAAGAGATACTGTGAGGATGGACTGCAGATGTTTCTCTAGGCCGTCTTAAAATGTAAAGGAAAAAGTATCTGACCACTTCCCAAGTCAGTCAGGTTTTCAGGTGTAGAGGTCCCTCTTCCCAGCTGGCAAAGTAAGCACCTCTATATCCAACCCCAGATGATACAAACTAGTTCAGAATACAGCAATGCTACTGCCCTGTTGGCCTCTGCTGACGGGGCCCAGCCTTAGGCGACACTGTGTAAACTACTGCTTTTCTGGTAGAAAAGCGCTCTCCTGTGGGCAGGTTCTGGCTCCCAGGCTAAGAAATAGGTCCAGCTGCAGTCAAAGTATCCAAAATGGCACCCTCCACAGAGGCTGCAGATAGAAGAGCTAAAGGTGCCAAGAGGTAGTGATTCCTCTGCCTCTGTTGCAGGGCCCCCAACCACAGGTGACACTGTGTAAATTACTGCTTTTCTGTCAGAGAAGTGCTGCCCTGTTTGCAGGCACTGGCTCCCAGCCTAAGAATTAGGTCCCGCTAAAATCTCTGTATCCAGCATGGCATCCCGCACTCTGGCACTGCGGTTCTGTACAAACCATGCTGTGGCAGTGATAAAAAAGACAGGCCCAAAGTGTCTAGATGAACAGAGTCCTAAGCCTGGCTCTCAAAATATGGGAATTTCACCTGCCTATCCCCCTAGAAGTGCATCTGAGTCTAGCCGCTAGGCAAGACCCAGCTCCACCTGCCAGCCAAGACAGAGAAAAAAAAAGTCAAAGTGGTGCATTTACCTCCAGTCCGTGAGAGCCAGGGCTAGCCAGGAGCGGGAGTCAGTGAAAGAGAGGAGGTTTTTCGCTCAGTGATATGAAGTGCAAATTGACAGCCCTGTGCCGTGTCCTGGGGGGCTCACTAAGTGACCAGAAGGCTCCGTCTGATTATCAGTTCAGCTCTTGGTTTCCAGAGGGATGTAAAGAGACATGTGCTTAGTCTGCCATCTTGACTCTGCCCCTCCCATAAATAACTTTCTGCCTGCCTTCCCCACTGTCCTAATTGAAACCTCTCTTTTTATCAAAATCTTGACCATAAACAAACCTTACCCCTCCCCCTTCCAATCAACACATCTTCCTTATTCAGACCATAAATCCTCTAACCAGGATTTCTTACTACCTCTCTTCTCTTTCTTTCCTTATCAAACCGTAAACCTCCTTACCTTATACTACCTCACTGAAACTTTAAAACTATAAAAAATTTGCCCTCCTGGAGAAAGGCAGGCTGAATTACTCTTGGTTCAGACCCCACTCTCCTTCTCTTGGAATAAACTTCACTGGACCCTCGGGCTGGTGTGTCTGTTTCAGGCCATTATCTCCCCAACACTTTCCATCTCCCAAAAGGACAATTATATAAATGCCTAGAATTGTCACCTGTTTCTTACTAAAAGCCATGGTATAATAATTACTTCTTTGAATTGAGAGAATTCAATAATGTAAATAGAAGAGTGTTTTATTCACATGCTGGCAGTAAAATCAGTGCTACTAAAGATGAGAAATACAAATTACAGTTCCCAAAGAGAAAAGAACCATAATTTGAAAATGTAAACATATTACTTTTCCTGTCATAGGGAGTCCTTTGTGCTATACGGCAGCAAAAAAGTTAATAAGTTATCTGATGATTCATATTACAAAATAACTTCAGAATAGCTATTAAATGTATAGAACTCCATCTATCTAAATACAAACTCCATGTACTAAATTTAATGTCATTGAATTTCCATGGACTATAGACTTCCACAGTATCTGCACCCACTAAAGTTTGCAGTAGACAGGCGCTGACAAGCTTGAAAATTCAGCATTCAGTGGGAGTAGGGAAGATTCCAGTCATTCAAGAAGCATTTATACAAACGGCTGCCATCTTCCAAAAGCTACACCACATGCTTGGAACACAAATATAAACAAGCCATGGCCTCTGCCCTCAAATTCACTGACTACTAAGTCAAAGAGTCAGGTAAAGCCCAAGTTAAGGCACAGTATGATAGGTGTTTTTAGAGACACCAGAAAGAACAGACATGGTTGAAGAAGAGAAACTAACAGAAGGAATTCTAGACAAAGAAAAGTCTAAGAAATGTCATGGCCACTGTAGCTAAAACAGAGAGTTGAGAGCACAGAAGAAAATGAAACTGGGAGGAAGCTAGGCTCTGAAGGCCTTGAAGAGAAATATTCATAACCAGAAACTTAAGCAATCCTAAACAATCTATTTATGTTTTAGTTAAAAAAGTTAGTTGCCCACTATTCTTGTCAACATCCTCATTACTTCTGCCTGTACTGCTTTAAGTCTTCTTATCAGTACCAGTGTATGCCGACCCTGTATGTGTCAGACTAGAACTTCTCCATACGGTTTTCAAGACTGTGACTCTTTGGGAGCAGGTCACCAGGTCTTTCTTCCATGTCAAGAAAGGGAAGTCAAACAGGGGGGTCAAACTGCCAATCCTTCAGTTAGTAGTAATGTACTTCACTATCTGAGCTACCAAGTCACGTTCATATTGTTCAATATAACATATGGGAAAGAGACCTCCCCTAAATAAAAAGTGAAAAATAAAGAAGTAACAGTTAGAGGGTCTTTGGTGAAAATTTTGCCTATGGATTCAAAATGTTAATTTATACTACTGTGCTCAGGACATTCATAGTTATATTTCAAAGAGGAAACTAAAGACCAAACATGCTAGGTACCAATCAAAATCACACATAAATCAGCAATATCATTTATTTCTCTTTAGTTGTGCTGCAGGAGCCACTGCTGTGTCTCAGGAAATCTGTTTAGATATATATAGTTCTTCACAAATAAAGTAAAACTTTGAGGAATGTGAATACTGACAAACATAAACATATGTAAGTCTCTATGAGGTAGAATCAACACAATGGTATTAGGTTTTTTTGTTTTTTTAAGAAAAAATTTAATCATAGGAAAATATTTCCATGCTCACTCAGACACTGCTGTGCTTGTTATTTAACTTCTTTAGGAACCACCCTGCCCCCAAAACAAACCTACCAAACCCATGGTTGCCCAGCCCATTCCAACTCATAGCAACTCTATCGAACAGAGTAGAACTGTGCTATACGATTTCCAAGGCTATAAATCTTCACAGCTGCAGACTTCCACATCTTTTTCCCTTCGAATGGCTGCAAGGGTCAAACCATGAACCTTGAGGTTAGCAGCCAAGAACTTCATGTGCCGCCAGTATAAAAACCAAAGCATGACTAGGAGGAAACGGCACATTTCCCCGAAGTAAACAGTGGTTCCTGCATATGACTAAGGCATAAATTCAGAGAAACTGGGGGAATGGACATACAACATTTTAAGAGCTTTAGTAAAGTATAATTGATATACAACTAAATACATTTAAAGGTACAATTTAGTAAGTTTTGATGTAAGTATATACCTGAAAACCATCATCATAATCAAAATGAAGGACACATCCATCACCCCCATTAAGTTTCTGCATGCCTCTTTGTAAGGCCTGCCTCCTGCCTCCCCTTCCCTAACCACAAGTGTACTTTCTGTCACCATAGGTTAGTTTCCATTTTCTGGAATTTTATATAAACAGAATCATACATTATGTACCCTGTTTGGGTATGGCTTCTTTCACTTTGTTTAATTATTTCAAAATTTATCCAGGTTGCTGAGTATATCAGTTATTCATTACTTTTCAACTGTTAAGTAGTATTACACTGTGTGGATATATCACATTGTGTTCAGCTAGTCAACTAATGATGACTGCTTGGGGCTATTTGTTTACAAGTCTTTGTGAGGACAAATGCATCCATTTCTCTTGAGTACATACCTAGCAGTGGAATGGCTAAGACCTATGGTAAGTGTAAGTCTAACTTTTTTCCAAAATCTGTTTTTCAAAGTGGTTATACCATATACATAGCATCAAACCTGTATGAGACTTCAGTTTTCCTACATCATAGCCACCACTTGGTATGGTCAATCTTTTGAATTTCAGACATTCTAATAGGTATGTAATAGTATCTCATTGTGGTTTTAATTTGTATTTTCCATATGACTAATAATGTTAAGCATCTTTTCATGTGTTTATTTATCATCTCTCTTTATTGCTTACCCTGGGAACTCTACTCTCAGCACCTCACTACACTACTGAGCCTTGTCCCTGGATAGAAACCCAAACCAAACAGTTTCATTTACATGCTTAGTTAAAGGGAGTAAATACTGGTGGAATGAAGTGTTTCTATTACTAGTAAATAAACTGGTAATATTTTTCTTACATTACTTAAAACATACTCTAAAATTACTATGAACTTAGTAACATTTTATCAATTAGGCAGCTATATAATCCATGCACCCTGGTAGCACAGTGGTTAAGAGTTCAACCAAAAGGTTGGCTGTTTCAATTCACCAGCCATTCCTTGAAAATCCTAGAAGACAGTTCTACTCTGTCCCATAGAGTCAATGTGAGTCAGAATTGACTCAGCAGAAGCAGGTTTGTTTTTTTGTTTGGTATACATTTCATAAAAATCAATAATGCTTTCAGGTTTTCCTAAAATTCAAGGACAGAACAGAATGATTTCGTTTTTTAGTAACTTTGAATCCTCCCCCGCAAAACATTATAATAGATAAGAATATTCTATTTAGTATAAAAATCAAATACAATCTGAGTGATGCAGCTTTACTTTCACTTTCTAAAATATACCTAAAGGAATTATATAATTGAGGAAGTCATACAACACTACATTTGTTACAGAATGTTTCAGTGCCTGAATACTAGGAAGTAGAACAGATTTTATAATTTAGCTGTAGTTTAAAACTCCTGACCTTAGTACTTCCTCTCTATCCAGATTCTGTTTTAAACACAAGAGTCACTTACTGTTTTGGTCAGATTTCCATTTAGGAATTTGGCTCTTTCAGAAAATTCCTCTATTTGTGGAAGCATGATATCAGGAGTTTCAGCAGAACAACTAGCATACAGAAGCTGTCTTCCTTGGCAGCACTTCTCTCAATTATCAGTGTTATCAATGGAGAGCTGCCTCCTTTTCTCTCCTGAAGTGATGAGGTCAATGAAAAGCTTATTCAGATGAGAGTGTATATACATAATGTGGACATTTTCACCCTAACATTGGTCATTTGACAGTTTATCATATTGTTCTTCAATGTCCAAACATCAAGAACTCTAAAAGATAAAAATGACAGTTAAACTTAGGTGTTTGGACAAAGAAATATCAGGAAACTATGTTCTTAGTTCATTCTTGAAACATCTCAGTATTAACACCTCCTACTTTCCTTATCTATTATAAATTAGTACCTTGATTAAACATTTAGTGAGACTGCTTAAATTGTTAGATCTTAAGCAATTTGCCAAAAAAAAAAAAAGTTTGTATAATGCAATCACATTTTTGTAAGTATTTTCAAATACTTTATTTGGCCTCTCTAAAATGTTGTATTTTTTTCATCAGCTATCAAACTGACTAAATTGCCGCCTGTTCACTACAAACAGATGCTTAAAGATTAGAAATAATTTATAAAGCATTCTTAACTTGCTGAAGATGGAATTACCTTAAGGTGCTAACCATGGGTTGAAGCAGAGATATAGCCACCTAAATTGTATGATTTTAAGAGCTTAAAAGGTCCCTACAGATTAAAAACAGACAACTGAAACAACAAAAACATCCTTCAGTAGACATTAATTTCTGTAATGTACAGCTTCTCATTTTTTTCTATTAAAATTCAAAGACCTATGGGATATGAACACTTTTAACTGTATCAGTTACTTGTATCCAAGTATAAATAAATTTATCAGATGTTTTTGAAAAGACTTTCAAGGTATTAAGAAGATATGAAAATGCAGTCATCTGGGAGAGATTAATAGATAAAAATGAGCATACATATAGTAAGGTAGAACCAATGAAGACAAATTTAATTTGCTTAACTATTATATTAGTTTACATTTGAGAAATTCTACACAAATATGAAGCAAAGTTATTATTAAATACTTGAAGTTATTATTGATAAAATTTTGAAAGTAAAATCAAATAAAAGCAATCCAGTATTTACTGTGAAATACTGAATTTTCTGTGTATTATGATGAAATTCAAAAATCAGTAATACTTTCTTTTTTTAAGTATTCAATGCCAGCTAAATTAGACACCTTGAAAGATAACGCCTACCTCTTCACCACTGACACATAAAACTGGCTGTAAGGAATTAAGTTACAGACAGTATAGAAGAAATACGCAAAAAATGTCCTAGTGGTTGAAACTCTTGACTCTGGGGTTATGGGTAGTGGCATAAAGTGGAAAAATAAGCTTCAGTCCCAATATATCCCAAGAACCACAGGAACTTCAAATCCCACTATCTAAACCATGCTGTCAACAGAGCAGCAGCTGTTTTCTCATTTACGTGCCAACTTCTGATAGCTGCCACCACTGCCACTAATCCTTTTACTGCCACCGAAGGAAATGGACATGTAATAGACCGCCCACCAAACTGCATATTCACATACACACTTATCACAAGTTCACAACTACCTATCATCAGATAACAGCAGGTCAACATGGAAAGGATGCTAGTCAATCAGTATTAGTTTAGCACAGCTCCCCTAACCTCCATCAATTCTATAGAAATACAAGTGAAAATACAAGAGATCAGTAGCCTACACAGATAGTCCTTATTAAGTCTTAGGAGCAATCCACTTGCTTCCTCAGCTAACCACACTGCATCTGTCAGTTTGTCCTACTCCAGTGGCTTGCATGTTGCTGTGATGGTGGAAGTTTTGCTACTGGATTTCAAATACCAGCAGGGTCATCTATGGCAGACAGGTTTCAGCTCAAGTCCCAGATTAAGGGAGACTAAAAAGAAGGATCTGGGAATCCGCTTCTAAAGAACTGATCAATGAAAACCTTAGGAGTAGCAAAGGAGCACTATCTGATGCAGTACTGGAAAATGAGCCCCTCAGGATGGAAGGCACTCAAAAGACAATGGGGAAAAGCTACCTCCTCAAAGTAGGGATGACCTTAATGACAAGGATGGAGTCAAGCTGTCAGAACCTTTGTTTGCTGATGTAGCATGACTTAAAATGCAATGAAATAGCTAGAAATGTCCATTAATAATCAGAACATAGAACTAATAACCCAGATATAAAACCATCCACCTACAGTCATCCGATTTTTGACAAAGACCCAAATTACACCAAAAGGGAAAATACAGTCTTTTTAACAAATGGTGCTGGCAAAACTGGATGTTCATCCAGAAAAAAATGAAACAGGGCTCATACCTAATACCACACACAAAACTACCTTTGAATGGGCTTTGATGTCCTAAACTTAAAACCAAAAACTACAGGAAAAAAAATACAAGAAAAAATAGATCAACATTAGAGGCTGTAATACATGGTATTAACAGGGAACAAACCATAACTAACCCTACGCAAACACCATAAAATAAGCTAGATAACTAGAATCTCCTATAGAAATGCAAATCAAAATCACAATGAGATATCTCTCCCTAAAATTACTGGTATGAATTTAAAAACAAGAAAATAACAAATGTTTGAAATGCTGCTGGGAGAAGGGAACTCCTATGCACTGCTGGCAGGAATGTAAAATGGTGGAGAATGATACGGTACCTCTTTTAAAAGCTAGAAACTGAAATATCACATAATTCAGCTATCATGGATTGAATCATGTCCCCAAAAAGTGTGTGTAGGCCATGATTCCTGGTACTGTGTGATGTTCCTATATATTGCAAATCCTACCTCTATGATGTTATTGACGGAGGATGAGCAGCAGTTGTGTTGGTGGGGCAGGACTCAATTTGTAAGACTGGATCATGCTTTGAGGCAATCTCCTAGGATATAAAAGAAGCTAGCAGAGAGATTTGGTGATCTCATAACATCATGAAAGAAGCAGTTCTGGGAGCACAGCATGTCCTCTGGAAAGGACCTAGGGTCCCTGTGCCTCAGAAATTCCTAGTCCAGGGTACAAGGACCATCCTCCACACTCAACAGAAAAAGTCTTCCCTTGGAATGAATGCCCTGAATTTCGACTTTTAGCTTACTGGACTGTGACAAAATAAAGTCTCTCTTTCAAAGCCATCCACTTGTAGCATTTTCTGTTATAGTGGCACTAAATGACTAAGACACCAGCAATCCCACTCCTAGGAATACATTCCAGTGAAATAAGGTGAAATAAGAACAAACCCACTGCCGCTGAGTCAGGTCCGACTCACAGTGACCCTAAACGCCAGGGTATAATAGACACATGCATACCCATGTTCACTAAAGTATTGCTTACAACAGCAAAAAGATGGAAATACGTAACCTAGCTGTCCATCAATTGATGAATGAACAAAATATAGCATATACGCCCAATATAATGCTACATAACAGCAAAGGACAATGATGAACCTGCAAAACATCTCACAACAGATGAATATGGAGGGCACTTGGCTGGCTTGGTTGGCACGCTGAGTGAAATAAATCAATCACAAGAGGACAAATATTGCATAAGACCACTACTATAAAAACTCATGAAAAGGTTTACACACAGAAAGAAACAACCTTTGATGGTGGTTATGAGGGAGAGAAGAGGTGGGGACAGAAGACACTAAATAGACGATAGATAAGTGGTAACTTTGGTGAAGGACAAGATAGTACACAATCTGGGGAAGCCAGCATGACTTAACCAAGACAAGGTCATGGCAGCTCCATGGATACATCCAAACTCCCTAAGGGATCAAATTATTGGCCTGAAGGTTGTAGGGAACATCTAACTCAAGTGGCAGATCACAATCTATACAGAAAATATTCTACATCCTACTTTGTTCAGTAACATTTGGGGTCTTAAAAGCTTTGAAGTAGACATCTAAAAAACTCTATTGGTCTCACTTCATCTGGAGCAGGAAGAATGAAGAAAACCAAGGACACAGGACACAACCAAGGACACAAGAGAAAGACTAGTTCAGACGACTAATGGACCACAAGTACAGCAGCCTCCACCAGACTGAGTCCAGCAAAACTAGATGGCACCATCACCTACTGCTCTGACAGGGATCACAATAAGATCCCAGACAGAGCTGGAGACAAAAGAAGAACACAATTCTAACTCACAAAAAATACGACTCAATGCCAATGAGTTTGGTTTTCTTTTATTATCCTTGCTATTATCCCCTAAAATACCAAAGTTCAGACAATGTTTTAGGTAGCCAAGAGCCAATGAAGCATGCCGAAGTCAGCACTAAGAAAGTCTTCATTCAATTCTTAAGACTAATCTCTCCCCTAACAAACGTGGCAATATTAGTGGTAACCATCTGGAGGTAGATATCAAGGTGAAGTTATAAATATTAGAACTCCAAACCCAAGTCATTTCTTAAATCCCGTGATGACTCTTCTACCATGCAACCCAGTAGAAATTCCCTCTGTCACTTCAAAATGCCTGGACTTCGCATCTTTATGATAACACAGAGGCATCATCAAGATGTTAGCAAATCTGGCATTTTTTATTTGGGAGAAAATGCCTCACTAACCTGGAATTCTGCGCTTCTTTGGTAGCTCCTGTAAGTGAAAGACACATTACTAAAGTAAGCAAAAAGGTGACAGAAACAGTTTAATGTAAACTCTTTACCTGGGAGATATTGTTCTAAGGTTCTTTCATATCTCATAGCCATAAAACAATGCCCATGATCCCAGTAAAGTTTTCATAAACAGTGAAAAACAATGTGCTCCTCAGTGTCGATCATTAACAAACAAGATTAAAGATTAACTAAATTTTACTTCCACTTTAAGCCATGATGTAGCATCAGAGAATGGATTTACCCTCCCACTTTACACGATAAGAAAACAGTCTCAGATATGTGGAATAATTGTGCAGACACTGGGCAACAGAAAATATGAAACTCATCTCTGAGAGAAAGAAAACAAACAACATGAGCACTTTGCTCCAACTTACTGCCTGGAGAAAATGGCAATGCTACAGTAGAGGAAGAAGAAACCAAACAGATTTCAAGGTTTCACTAAAATGAGGAGACAAAGTTCAGATTTCAAGGATGCCATGGCAGCTAGAATTATGTGCAGCCAAACACTAAAGAGAAATGAACTGAATAGAGAAAGTTCCAGAGACAAGCAGATGAGTCTCCTTGAGTACATGCAGCTGAGGACACTACAAGGCTGGGGAAAGATGTAGGCAGAACAATACTCAGAGTTTATGTGGAACTTAGAACAGTTACTGTTCCAACCAGATAAAGTGGAACTCTTTACTAACACCTGGGGCTTGAACTATAGCCATTAATAGGGTCAAATTACCCCTTGATTAAAAGCTATTCTGGAGAGACCCTAACAAAATCAAGTCTGAAAGAGATCAAACTGATGTCTAATAGCTTAACTGAAGACCAGAGTAAACCAAAAAAATGATTTTTTAGTCATCAAAAAAACTAAGAACCAAAAAAGCCCTGGTCCAGATGTCTTCACCGCACACTTCTACCAAGTTTTTATAGAAGAGTTATCTCCAATACTACTAAGACTATTTCACAGCATACAAAGGGATGAAATACTCCCAAATTAATTCTATGAAGCCAACTGTCACAGATTGACTTGTGTCCCCCTAAAAATATATGTAGCCATGTGGCTGGGCCATGATTCCCAGTATCTTGTGACTGTCCTCAATTTTGTGGTTTTCCTACGCTGTATGTTAAAGGATTAGGGTGAGGCTATAAATCCCTTCACAGGATCACCTCCCTGCTCCACTGTAAAGGGAGTTTCCCAGGAGTATGACTTGCCCCACCCTTAATCCTTTCATCCTACAAGAGATAAAAAGACAGAGAAGCAGGTAGAGAATTGGGAACCTTGTACTATCAAGAAAGCAGCACCGGGAGAACAGCGTGTCCTTCAGACCTGAGGTTTCCATGCCAAGATGTTTCCTGGACAAAGACTGATGCAATATCGGACTTTCCTCCTGAGCTGACAAGAGGAAAGCCTTCCCCTGAAGCAGAAACCCTGACTATGGACTTGCAGCTTACCAGACTATGTAAGAATAAACCTTCCTTGTTAAGGCCATCCACTTTGTGGTATTTCTGTTAGAACAGCCTTAGCTGACTAAGACACCAGCATAACCCTGATATCAAAGCTAGGGAAAGACTTAACCAAAAAGGAGAACTACAGGCCAATATCATTCATGAATTTAGATGCAAAAGTCTTCAACAAAATTCTTGCCAATAGAATACAACACATATGAAAAAAACAATCCATCATGACCAAGTTGGATTCATACCAGTGATGCAAGGCTGGTTCAACATCAGAAAAGCAAATAATGTGATCAACCACATAAATAACACAAAAGACAAGAATCACCTGATTTTGTCTACTGATGTAGAAAAGGCATTTGATAAAGTCTAACACCCATTTATGATAAACTCTCTCAGCAAAATAGGAACAGACAGCAAGTTCCTCAGTGCAACAAGGTCCATTTATACAAAGCCAACTGCCTACATCATCCTGAATGGAGAGAGACTGAAACAACTCCTCTTGAGAACGGGAACTAGACAGGGATGCCAACTCTCACCTCTCCTATTCAACATTGTACTAGAAGTTCTAGCCAGAGCAATTAGACAAAACCAAGAAATAAAGGGCATCTGCATTGGGAAAAAAGGAAGTACAAATATCCTTATTTGTAGATGATATGATTGTATACACAGAGAATCCTAAAGAACCCATATATAAACTTCAAACTGATAGAAGAGTTCAGCAAAGTGTCAGGACACAAGTAAATCAGTAGAATTCCTTTACACCAACAATGAGATTACTAAAGAAGAAAACACCAATTCAATACCATTTACTATAGCCCCTAAGAAGATAAAATATCTAAGAATAAACCTAACCAGAGAAATACCAGAACTTTACAAAGAGAACTACAAGACCATACTACAAGAAACCAAGACAGACTTACATAAGGAGAAACCTACCCTGCTCGTGGTTAGGAAGACTTAACATTGCAAAAATGACTATTTTACCCAAAGCAATCTACTTACATAATGCAATCCCAATACAAATTCCAGTGTCATCTTTTAATGAGATGCAGAAACAAATCACCAACTTTGTTTGGAAGGGAAGAAAACCCAGATAAATAAAGCACTACTGAAGAAGAAGAACACACTGGGAGGCCTCTCACTACCCAACTTTAGAACCTATTATACTGCCACAGTAGTCAAAACAGCCCAGTACTGGTACAAAAAGAGACAGATGGATCAATGGAACAGAGTTGAGGTCCCAGAGATATCACCATCCTCCTATGAACAGTTGATATTCAACAAAGGCTCTAAGATGTTAAACTGGGGTAAAAGCAATTTCTTCAACAAATGGTGCTGGCAAAATTGGATATCCATTTGCAATAAACTGAAACAAGACCCATGTCTTACGCCTTATACAAAAACCAACTCAAACTGGAAAAACACCTACATATCAAATCTAAAACAATAAAGTTCATCCAAGAAAAAATACCATCAACAATGTAAGTTTTAATACACAATGTAGACAGACTTCAAAATCTGTCAAAGGACAACCAAAAGAAGAGAAACTAGACAAATGGGAACTACTAAGAATCAAACACTTTTGCTCATCCAAAAACTTTATCAAAAGAATTAAAAGACCACCTACAGAATGTCAGATGGATGTCTGACCTGCAAAATCTATAAGGTACTATATCAATAACAAAAAGATAAATAATCCAATTAGGCAATGGGTGAATAAGATGGACAGACATGTCCCTAAAGAGGATAACCAGGCAGCCAAAAAACACATGCAGAAATACTCACAATCACTAGTTATTAAAGAAATTCAAATCAAAACTAAATGAGATACAATCTCACCCCAACAAGGTTGGCCATGAACCAGAAAACGCAAAGCAACAAATGCTGGAGAGGCTGTGGAGAAATTGGAACTCTCCTACACTGTTGGTGGGACTGCAAAGTGGAGCAGCCTCTCTGGAAAACAGTCTAGCGCTTCCTTAAAAAGCTGGAAATAGATACACCATTTGATCCAATAATTCTACTGCTTGGAATATATCCTGCAGAATCAAGGGCATTCACACCAACAGATACATGTACATGATGTTTACTGCAGCACTGTCAACAGTAGCAAAAAGAGGGAATTAACCCAGATGCCCAACAACATGCAAAGAAGCAAGAAAATATGACCCATATCCAGGAAAAAATTCAATCAACAAAAATAGGCATAGAAATCATACAAGATGAAATTAGCAAACAAGAATATTTTTAAAAACTATCTTATAAAAGTATTCAATATGTTCAAGAAAATAGAAGAAACCATAAAACTGATAAGAAGACAAATGGACAACAGTAAGACTCAAACTTAACTTCCAAACATGAAAATGCAGTATCTCAAATGGAAAACTACACTGTATGAGTTCACAGCAGATTAGACACTATAACAGGAAACATTAATGAATTCTAAGAAATAGCAATAGAAAGTATTCCAAATGAAATACATGGAATGAATAGCCATCAATAACCAGTAGGAAAATATCAAGCAGTCAAACACATGTATAACTGAAGTATCTGCAAGGTGGCAGGGGAGTACTAAAAACATAGTTGAAGGAATAATGGCTGAAAAGTTTCCCAATTTGATGAAAACTATAAATCAACAAGCCTTTCTGCTTTCCTTGCCTCCTTACAATAGTTTCTGCAAAGAAGCCAGAGAGATCCTAAAATACAAATCAGAATATATTCCTCCTTATCTTAAAACTCTTGAGAGACTTCTCATTCAAATTAAAATTTAAACTGAAAATCTAGTGATATCTTCTCCTACCTTTCTCTCCACACTCATGAAATTCCAGACACTGGTCTACTTTAGGCTCCTATAGGACACTAAGCTCTGTCTTACCCACAAGACCCCAACACTTGACAATATCTGTGTCAAGAACATGCTATCCCTATATGCTACATGTATTGCTCCTTTTAATTCTTAAGGCCTTACCTTAAATGACTCCTCCTCACAAAGGACTTTTGATCACCCTATATTAAGTAGGTCAGAGATTAAGAGATCATCTACTGACAGACTCCAAAATCTGTCAAACAAGCCACAATCAACAGAAGAGAAAATAGATAAATGGGAACTACTAAGAATCAAACACTTTTGCTCATCCAAAGACTTCATTAATAGAATTAAAAAAACACCCACAGAATGGGAAAAAATATTTGGCAACTCTATGTCAGACTGACGCCTGATCTCCATAATCTATAAGATATTACAAAAAATCAGTAAGAAGAAGATAAATCATCCAATTAAGCAATGGGCAAAGGAGATGGACAGACATTTCACTAAAGACAAGATCCAGGCAGCCGAAAAACACATGTGGACATGTTCACGATCTTTAGTTATTAAAGAAATTTGTATCAAGACGACAATGAGATACCATCTCCAACAAGATTGGCCATGATCCAAAAAACACAAAACAACAAATGCTGGAGAGGCTGCGGAGAAAGTGGAACCCTCCTACACTGTTGGTGGGGGTGCAAAATGGTCCAGCCTCTTTGGAAAGCAATCTGGTGCTTCCTTAAAAAAATGGATACTGATATACCATTTGACTGAGAAATTCCACTACTTGGAATATATCCTACAGAATCAAGGCCTTTCACACCAACGGACATACGCACAAGAATGTTTATCGCAGCACAGTCCACGATAGCAAAAAGATGGAATCAACCCAGATGCCCAACAACAGAAGAATGGACAGGTAAACTATGCTACATATACTCAATGGAGCACTACGCAATAATAAAGAATAACGATTCCAGGAAACATCTCCTAACCTGGTTTCAGCTAGAAGACATTATGTTGAGTGAAAGTAGTCAGCAACAAAAGGACAAATATTGTATGAGACCTCTACGATAAGATCTCAAAAGCAGACTTGTGTATAGAAGAAAAGACTCTTTGACAGCTGCAAGGGAGGGAAGGGCGGGAGAGCAAGCGGGGGGAGGGTTTAGATTAGATAGCTGCTAGAAATCTGGTTGGGTGAAATCGGTGATAGCACACATTGGAAACAAGAACAACATTAAGTGGACTTCAGCATAACTTGAGTACTCCTTCCATCTTAACCCAATATTGCAAGGATAGAGTAGCTGGGGCAGGGGGGCAGGGGGCCATGCTCTTGGGCGAAATCAAGGCCAACTGGCACAACTAGCTTATTGCTAAGAGGGCTCTCTGCACCCCACATTGGTGAGTGACGTCTGGGGTCTTAAAAGCTGCCAAGCTGCCACCCGAGGGCACAGCAAATGGTCCCAACTCAACAGGAGCAGGTGCTCACCAAGCACCAAAATAACAACCCAGAAGACAGAGAGATCCACATCAGTGAGTGCCTACATCAACTTGGGACCAGAAGAACCAGATGGTGCCTGGCCACCACCAGTGATAGCCACAATGGAGCTCACTAAGTTGAGTCTCACTGGCAACACAAGAATAAAAAGATCTCCACTAAAAGACTTCAACTGATGGTCCAGCGGTTTCAGGGTTCCCCTGGGAGCACAGCCCCTGGTCCTGATGCTGCCCTTGCCCATAAATTATAATGAAGTTTCACTCTTCAGACACGAATGGATTGGACTCGGCGATGCAGAGTGACCATATATTGGATGCACTTTATGGTTCTATACATCTATAGGATATCATCCTGCTGACCCCTGGCTGGAGGAAGGAGAGTGGGTGGAGAAGAGGGGAAAGGAGACTGTTGGGAGGATGTGACATGTATGGAGCAGAGAGGAATAGTGTGCTGTCACCGGACAGGGAGAGCAGTGGCAGCTGCATATAGGTGGGCATGTAAATTTATACGGGAATGTACATTTTCACTCAGTCATATTAAATAAAAAAGAAAATGGGAAAAAAAAAGAGATCATCTACTAACCAAAAAGTCAGCAGTTCAAATCAACTAGCCACTCCCTGGAAACCCTATAGTGCAATTTTACTCTGTCCTATAGGGTCACTATGAATTGGAACTGACTTGACAGCACCTAACAACAACAATATAAAAGGAAGTATACAAGAGTGTGGCTAGCCTCACCTGTTGGACACTACAATATAAGCCTTTAGACAATTTTTCAAGAGTACATCTATGATGTAAATCAAAGTAAACTTGTATTAAACTTAACTATGGTTATATTTAGTCAGAATCATATACTGATACCTGGTGAGTAAAAAGCTATATAGAACTACAAAGGGTCTGATAAGAACACTGACATATACACACATAGCAAAAAGAAAATGTTGACATGACACTACGATGAAGAGCCAGATATATCATATACAAGTCAAGAAAAAGAGTTTTGATGAGGAATGAGAGGAGCAAGAGTAAATGGATATTTAACAGGAAATCTCAACTGACATGCCTTAAAAACCTTACAACAAGAGACTCTCAAATTGTATTCAACAAAACTTACAGCTGAGTGCTTCCTAAGTCCTGGTTTTGGTGATGCTTATAAAGTGCTGCTTAACCCAAATTCCTATATAATGGAACAATAAAAACTGAAGTTAAGTAACAGAGATAACTGTATCCAGTCTATTGTTCAATGAAAGATGGAAAACATAACCAGGTTTTTTGAAATATTAGCCAAGATGAGAGGAATATTGAAAAAAAACATGGTATTATGGTACAAAAATTTGCAATTTCTCCTTTGGATGGCATACTGTCTAATGAATACATTAATTATTTAACTAAATAATTAAGATAAAAATTTAGAAAACAAATACACTCTGGGAAAATAATGGGAAGAAAGTCTACCAGGCTTGCAGGAGATCATTAATATTAACATAAATACTCAAAAAGTGCTTACTGTAAATTTAGTTCACTTTGAAAAATACCTTCAGTAGTAGAAAATCACCTAGTAAACCAGCAGAGTAGCTAAAATTATGTCTATTCTCATGTTCTTTAGACAACAGAACCACCAGCTTCTTATATATACAGCCACATCATTCAGCAGTGTGTAATTCACCCTGCCCTGCTGGCTAAGGACTATGTAGCTACTGTTTTACACAGGGGAAACAGGATGCTGGTTGTGGCAGCAGGAAGGGTCAAGCATATCCTCAGAGGAGGGGAAAGCAGAGAAAAATGCATCCAGACTACTCTGACTCATCCACAGAACACAAACACCTGGGGCACCCATGATTTATAACTTCTATTGTTAGAAAACCGCAGAGAAAACAGTGAGAGTGGGAAGGGGCATGGAAGTTATAGTACTAGTCAACTACAGTCAGAGGCATGAGGTAAAACAAGTCTATCAATTTTACTACAAAAATTATACCTTCTCCTCCCAGACTTAAACATGTATTAACAATTCTACAGCTTATCTTTTGGTCTCCTCAATATCCATTATTTTTATTTCTTAATCAACTTTTTTTTTTTTTAATGGAAATAAGGAGGAACATAAAAGAAAGAAGAGTTTCACATTTAAGGACCTTGATCTCTCCCTTCCAGCCAGCCTCTTTAAGCAGACATAGTTGTGACTCAGAGCTACAGCCCAAAAAGGTCTAAGGTCAAAAAACTGTTTAAGTCTTGGTTTAAAAACAAGAGAGAGATACAAGCTCAGTATCTTATTCCAAGAAAAAAAAAAAAAAAATAGGGTGAACAGGCCTAAAAAATAAATTACTTACAATCATCTCAAAAGTCACCCCAAAACTCTCAATCATTAGTGTTAACTGTAGAAAATGATTTTTTCTTCATTTTCTTTGAAGAGAAATACAACACCTTGAATTTGGCCATTCCCTTTCTAAACAGCAACCACGTAACTGTGAAGAAATATAGTGTGGGTCAGGTTTGCTTAGCATAGCTCTTTGACTTTTCTTAACATTTTAAGAGTCGACTCAAAATTGCTCTTGATTTTATGCTGGAATGCACAAAACTGAGCTACTTGAAATTCTAAATCTATTAATAAATGGGTAGCCAATGCTTAAGCACCCCCCCAAAAAAGGTAACAAAAGAAATTCGGCAAAAATAACAGTTTTAGAGTGTTGTCTGCAAAAAAAAAAAAATGAATGGATGTAACCAGTAATTCACAGTGAGATCCCAATATCCAAGCATAAAATGAGCCATGCTGAATTTCATCAGTTATGCAAATATTAAAAGAACAATGACCTGGAAAACACAATCAAATCAGATTTAAAATAGGTCTGGATGAAAGTCCCAGATAGTACAAACTACTTTTTTTTCTTTTTCAATTATAAGACTTATAAGAATCCTGAAAAAAGAACTATTCTGACCTCTCAAGGAAATAGGTTATAAACTGGAGAATTTCCAGACAAAGTCTACCTTAATAATATTGCTGTCATAGCTTGACTTTTGTCCCTCAAAAAATGAATGCAGCAGTTTGACTGGGCCATGATTCCTAGTATTGTGGTCATTCTCTATTTTCTGACTGTTATTCTCCTATGTTGTAAATCCTAATCTCTCCCTGTGGTTAATGGGACAAGGCTGGATTATTTTACAGAGGATTAGGGTGGGGCTGTGACATCCTTGCTAAAGTCACAGCCTCTCGGAAAACCCAACATCTTTAGTCCCCCACAAAATACTCTCTAATTTATTTAAGCAAGTTTACATTTTCCAAAATGACCTTAAGGGTCAATGAGAGTCCCTGGGCTTATCAGAAATTGAGGGAAAAAGATCCCCAGCTCCAAGGGCGGAGCAGGTATGCCCTTGCTATTGCAAAGATGTTACCTGGACAATCTGTATTATCACAGTGAGGCCCAGAGGGTGAGTTGGTTATATAATAGCATCACCTGGTTCTATCAGAACCTCAAACTGATTACCTATGAAGATCCTCCGGCTCGTAAAGCACCAGGGCCAGCTGTAGTGCTGTCTGAGCCAGATGCCTAAGCAGCAGGAAAAGAATGCAGGTCAGTGTTGAATGAATACCAGGTATGTTCAAAACTCAGTGATGACAGCCATACAAAGACTCCATGCCCAAACAACTTTTAAAAATATCGTTTCCCAACAAATAGATTTTATTAGAAGTAAGTAGGGAAAGATAAATAGAAAACAGTGAAGGAATGAGATGAAACTATTAGGAATGTTCCTCAAAATGTGATTTAAAGACCAGTACCTTTTAGACCCACCTGACAGTTATCATTTAAAATGCAGGTCCCCGGGCCCTACCCCAGACCTACTGAATCAAAACCTCTGAGAATAATGCCCCAGAATCCCCATCTTTCCAATGCTCTCCAGAGTGTCTTTAAAAAAAAAAAAAAAACCACTGCCGCCAAGTCGGGTCCAACACATAGCGACCCTAGAGGTCAGAACAGAACTGCCCCATAGAGTTTCCAAGGAACACCTGGCGGATTTGAACTGCCAAGCTTTTGGTTAGCAGACAGCACTTAACCCACTGCACCACCAGGATTTCCCAGGATATCTCATGCACTTTGAAATTAAGAATAACTATACGCAAGGGACATGAGTTTGTAGCCTGCAGTCTACACGGAGGACTCTGTAACAGAACAGGATCAAAACTATAGTAAAAAAAATTACCACAATCACATTTTTCTTTTTACTGTAAGGTTAACTTGTTATAATGAAAACAAACATTAAGTTCGTTGCAAAACTAAATGATCTTATTCTAAAATACCTAATCAACTTTAATTAAATTCAGATACTTAAATGCAAAATCAATGAAAATTATAAAAATATTACACAAAGTTGTTACTCAAAACAATATTTGAATGCTTTCAAAAAGTATATATCAGTTCAATTTATGAACTAAGGAAACAGTCCTTGGCTGGCATCGTACATAGGTCAGGATTTAGTCAAACTCACCCACAAATTTCTTTAAAGCATTTCATCTGTGAAAGGACATGTTTCTCTAGGATTAATCACTCACTGACTACTGCAGTAGGAAGCAACCTCCTCAAAGACCAGCACACCTCCCCGCACTACCTATTTTACATCTGACTCAGTTCCACTCAGGCTCACAGTGCTCAAAGGATGAGCTGAAGGTGAACCAGGTACAGCCACTACTCAGAACACATGACTGGTCACCACCTTCAGCAACTCTTGCACTGCTTCCCAGAGCTGCTAACTGTCTCAGCATTGCTAGGTTACTTACCTGGTGCTTGTTACCTGGTACATTAGAAGAAACTCTGATTTCTATATCAAACATCTTTCTTTATTAAAATGGTTGATTACAGCAATTTCAACTAAGATCCAAAATAACGAACAATAACAGTTCTCCAATAAATTACACAGGTTCCTGTTTGGTGTAAATAGTTCTCACTTGACTGCTAACCTAAAGGTTGGCAGTTTGAACCCACCTACTGGGGCCATGGAAGAAAGGTCTGGCAATCTGCTCCTGAAAAGTTTATAAGCAAGAAATGCCACAGAGCAGTACTACTCTGTAATATACCAATATAATATATTGGTTCATGTCGCAAACCAATCTGACAGCAATGGGTTTTAATAAATTAAAAGTAATATATATTTTTAAATATGGTTACATTTTACAGTGTGCATTCGAATATATTGAAAAGGTAGTAAATCCAATTTTGACGAATTAATGATATATCCGACATGCATGAATGGAGGAAGCCAGCAAGGAAACCTTTTAAAAAGAATGAGTACTTCTGTAATTTGAATAATTACTTTTAATTATACATTTTCTGATATTTGATTTTAATATCTTCCTTTTCCTTCACAGATGTTGAAATAAAGCACACTGAAGCACTATCATATCATTTAGAAAATGTCATAACAGAAAATTTTCCAAGAGGCAAACCATTTGTCTTCAACCATGACCTGGAGGGTCTACTTTTTAAGTCCTTAATGGTAATGTTTAATGTGAAGACTGACTCACAGTCTGATATCTATTAAAAAATGCCTTCAGCAGGCATATCAAATAATCCTAAATGGATCATTTTATAAAACAGTGACATTTTGATGTGTTAAATGTATTCAGCAGTTCATCAAATATTTACACTCAGACATATTTGCTTTCTCAAGTTGGATATGTCATTTAAGCAGTCAAGAGTAACATCAGGTATTGAGAAGATACCAGAAACATTTAACAGCCAGCTCCCAGGAGCCCCAGCTGTAGCACCAGCCAAAGTCCAGCATGTAAATATCTCCATCATGACCAATTTAAAGTTCTACCACAATGTCAGTGAACATGGAGCTGGGAAGTCATTGGAAGTCATTTCAGCAGCCTTCAGCACTGCATGGAGAGGCCCACAAGGTACCTGAAAGCTGCGCCACTGTCTGCCAAAGCCCCTCCTGCTCTGCACCACTGCATTACTCATCCAGCACCTTAGCCCTCCTTTGTCTAGCCCTTGTCCTTCTGAACCACATCCAATCACCACAACCCTACTACTTCCAACATTCGCCCTTCTTAATAAAGCTGAGGTAATAAACTTCTCACCTTCGTCACACTACTGTGTGATTTCTTGCAATGCTTTTGTGTGAGAATACTAATTGTTCTAAAGTATATTACACAGAATGAGGCTTCGGGCTGGTAACTACTTTTTTGGCTTGGTTTATCAACTAGCATAGCAGTAGTTTGAGATGAACTGTTACATATTACTGAAGGGATTTAATGTTAGAAATAAGACGATTACCTATACATTGACAATTTCCATATTTCCTATTCATCACATTTGTGCTTCTTTACATAAAACACATTCTATAAAAAATAAAGAGTGCCCTACGAATATAAAATCTGTAGACATTTCCTACTTTAAAGAAGCAACATTAAAAGGTTATAGCCTCAGACAATTACAGGTAACCATCCCTGCTCCCATGAACAGTGCGGCCTTGAACAAATTTTTCAAACTTGTTGGGGCTTTCTTCTAAAATGGGATTTACAATACATATCTGAGAAGGCTCTTGTAAGGATTAAGAGAAGATATTTGCAAACTGAAAAGTGGTATCTATTCTTATTATTATAGTTTTCTACATAGTACATGTCCTGGGGCTACCAATTCTTACAAGAGATCATCTAAAGTTAAAAGAGGAAAATCTCTGCATTAGAAAATTTAGTTATACCCCAGAGATGACACCATTGGACCATGAACAGTGGATATTCAACAAAAACCCTAAAACATTAAACTGGGGTGAAAAAAAAAAATCTCTTCAAAAAATGGTGGTGGCAAAATTGGATATCCATCTTCAATAAACTGAAAAAAGACCCATACCTTACACTTTATACAAAAATGAACTCAAACTGGATAAAAGACCTAAATAGCAAATCTAAGACAAAGCTCATCCAAGAAAAGGTTTGGAAGTTTTAATACACAACATAGACAGATTTCAAAATCTGTCAAATAAACCACAATCAACAGAAGAGAAAATAGATAACTGGGAACTATTAAGAATCAAACATTTTTGCTCATCCAAAGACTTTATTAATTGAATTAAAAGGCCACTTACAGAACAGAAAAAAATATTTGGCAACTCTATGTCAGACCGATACCTGATCTCCATAATCTATAAGGTATTACAAAATATCAACAAGAAAAAGATAAATCATCCACTTAAGCAATGGGCAAAGGAGACGGACAGACACTCCTCTAAAGAGGAGATCCAGGCAGCTAAAAAACACATGCAGACATGCTCACGATCATTAACTATTAAAGAAATTCAAATCAAAATGACAATGAGATAACATCTCACCGCAACAAGGTTGGCCATGATTCAAAAAATGCAAAACAACAAATGGTGGAGAGGTTGTGGAGAAATTGGAACTCTCCTACACTGTTGGTGGGATTGCAAAATGGGCAACCTCTTTGGAAAGTAATCTGGTGCTCCCTTAAAAAGCTGGATATTGATATGCCATTTGACCCAGTAATTCCACTGCTTGGAATTTATCCTACAGAATCAAGGCCATTTACACCAACTGATTCATGTACACAAATGTTTATCACAGCACAGCACACAACAGCAAAAAGATGGAATCAACCCTGATGCCCAACAACACAGGAATGGATGAACTACGGTATATATACTCAATGGAACACTATGCAATGATAAAGAACAATGACGATTTCAGGAAACATCTCATAACATGGTCTCAACTGGAGGACATTATGTTGCGTGAAAGTAGTCAGTGACAAAAGGACAAAAATTGTATGAGATCCCTATGACAAGAACTTAAAAACAGACTCATGTATAGAAAAAAAGACTCTGATGGCTGCAAGGGTGGAGAGGAAGGGAGGGAGGGAGGCGGGAGAGGGTTTAGATTAGATAGTTGACAGAAATTTGGTTGGGTGAAATCGGTGACAGCACACATTAGAAAGAAGATCAGTGTTAACTGTACTTCAACATAACTTGAGTACTCCTCCCATCTTAACCCAATATTGCAAGGACAGAGTATCTGGGGAGGAGGGCTGGGGACCATGCTCTCAGGTGAAATCAAGGCCAAACGGCACAACCAGTGTTTTGCTAACGAGGGCTCACTGCACCCCATATTGGTGAGTGGCATCTGGGGTCTTAAAAGCTGCCACACTGCCATCTGAGGGTACAGCAAATGGTCCCAACTCAACAGGATCAGAGGATCTCCGAGGACCAAAACAACATGGGGGGAAAGAGAACCCAGAAGACAGAGAGACTCATGTGACTGGGTTTCTACATAGACTTGGGACCGCAAGAACCAGATGGTGCCTGGCCACCACCAGCGGTAGCTGCGATAGAGCTCAGACAATTGAGTCTCACTGGCAATACAAAAATGAACAGGGGTGTACCCTGAGATCTCCACTAGAAGACCGCAACTGATGGTCCAGGGGCCTCAGAGTTCCCCTGGAAGCATGGCCTCTGGCCCTGATGCTGCCCCTATCCACAAATCATAATGAATGTCAACTCTTCGGACAGCAGTGGAGTGGACTTGGTGACGCAGAGTGACCATACCTTGTGGGCACTTTATGGTTCTATGCACCTATAGGATATCATCCTGCTGACCTCTTAGTGAAGGAAGGGGAGTGGGTAGAGAGGAGGGGATAGAAGACTATTGGGAGGTTAGGTCATGAATGGAGCAGAGAGGAAGCATGTGCTGTCATCGGACAGGGAGAGCAGGGGGAGCTGCATATAGGTGGGCATGCAAATTTATATAGGAATGTACATTTTTATTCAATCACAATAATGGAAACGAGAAGATAAAATAATTACCAACAAACACATTGTCTCCTAATTCCTCCTCAAATGAGGAATCCCTCAACTCTAACAATGAAAGTACAGACTTACCTGCAGCTTCCCCTACATTTTCGCCTTTCAGCTTGGTTGCAGTAGAAGCATTCCCCACTATCCTTTCTTGCTCTCCAGTCCCTCAGTCACTCTATTTTTTCTCATTCATATTTAGCGGCACCTACTTTAAAGCTCTAATCCTCTTGTTCTCTTTCCAGGTTCCCAGCCCACAGCCCCTTACCCACTCAAGCTTTTTCCTCGCCACCATACCGGCTGTCCTTACCCTACCTCCTCCTATCCTCCTGCATCTCCAGTTCTACTCGCCATTCTGATGAACTTCAAATACACAGCAGCTTCTACCTTAGAACTTTCTCCTTTACATATACCACCAGAGCTTGACAGCTCATTTCCTCCAGGAATCCCAATTATCGCCTTTTCAGCCAGGTCTTACCTGCCATCCCCCGTACAACAGCAAACTCACTTGACCCACCCTAGCATTCCTGATCTCCTTAGCTTGCTGACTTTTTCTTTTTTTTTTCATTCAGAACTTACCATCAGCTAATATTCTATGCATTTCTGTAGCTTAGGCATTTTACTTATTGTGGGTCTCTCACCAGTTACGACGTAAGGTCGATGATGAGGATTTTTACCTGGCATACAGTAATCACCCAATAACTCTTTGTTGAATGAATAAATCAATGAAGAGAAATTTGCGTATATGGGACTGATTCCAATTAGCTACTAAAGGCACAAGTAAATTGCACGGGCAGTTGACACACATTCTTCCTGCCATTTTGTTGGCCCTCCGTCAAGTTGAGGCTATAGTCACATGGGATTCTCCCCATGACTGGCTTATTTACGATGAAAACACTTGAGCTTGGTTCTCAGCTGGCACCAGCTGGAGTATACTGCTGCAATGTGAAAGCCCCATTCTTGAATAAAGGGAAAAGATGTTCTCCCTAAGGTAAGTACATTTTGCCTTCTTTGCCTGAAAGGAACGGCAGAGCATGAGGTATGATCCTCACTAATTAATGGGAAGCGATGAAAGAATGGTCAGGGGCTTAGAAGAGTCAAGAATGGATGACTGATCACAAGAGGGCAGGAGGAAAATGCATGTGATGTACCTTAATGAATGAACTCAATGTATTAGAGTGTTTTTCCTATATCAATACACGCCAAAAGATTTCCACTGCAAAGAAGGTTATTACTAATTGGCTAAGAAACTGTTAAATAAATTAAGATAGGCAAAATGAAGTAACTCTATAACTAAAATACTCAAGAAAATCAATTAAAAATATTTTAAACTCTCAAAAGCAGAGTAGGATGGCTAATTAAAAAGTAAAAATTAAGATACCAGTGTTCTTGTGAGCAGCTGGGTTGATTTCAACTCCTAGCAACCATATAGGACTAAGCAGAACTATCCCATAGGGGTTCCAAGGCTGTAACCTTATGGAAGACGAGGCCCATACCTTATTCCTGCTTTGCCACTGGTAGGTTTAAACTACTGACCTTTTAGCTAGCAGCTGAGCACTTAACCACTGCACCAACAGAGCTCTTTAAAATACCAATAGTGTTTCCATAGAAAAGCAAAAAGAAGTTTAAAAGTTTAATGGAAAAAATTGCTATACAAACCACAAGAACAACAACAACAAAAAAAAAAAGTGAATGCTCTAAACTAGAAATTTATGGAGATTATATGAAGACCATCAAATATTTTACTAAGATGATTTGAGCAAATAAGGATATACACCACAATCCCATGAATAAAAAAAGACATAATTTCTTCCCTCATGAATCTACAGGTTTAAAATGTTTCTAGTCCCGGTCCCTCTGTCTTTATAAAACTAATCTTAAATTTGCCACACAAAACACAATCTCTAAACACAAATAAGTGATGGGGGAAGGACTATAGCCCTGACAGGTAGATAGTAAAGCAAATTAGAAACCCACTGTCATTACGTTGAATCTGATTCATAGTGACCCTATTAAATACACTCAAACTGTCCCACAGAATTTCTAAGGCTGTAATCCTTACAGAGGCAAATGGCCACATCTTCCTCATGCAGATCAGCTGGTGAGTTTGAACCACTAACCTCTTGGTTAGCAGCTGAGCACTCAACCAATGAACCACCAGATCTCCTTTAAAGAAAATCATGAAGCCACTACAGTAAAACGCTGCGATACCAGCACAGTGGAATTGTAAAGATATTCAGAGGTGGTTATTTGAAGCAATGTAGTATGTATGGTCTCTATGAGTTGGAATCCACTCAATGGCAATGGGTTTGTTTTTTTGTTTGATTTAATGCACCGTAAAGGACAATGGAATAAAAATTACTTGGAGTCTTGTCATACATACATTTAAAACAATTTTGATAAAGTAAATAACTAAGTGCTGGGGTAAAAGTATGAAAAGAAAGAAAATTGTGCAAAATATCTACTTTTCCTTAAGCTTAAACATATGTATTTAACAACCATAATGAGTAAAATCTCCACATACTAAGAACAGTAGAACCAGAATGTAAAGCAGCACAAAGGCAGAGTCTGGGTCCTCTTCACTGCTGTATCCCCAGAGCCCAGATTAGTGCCTACTGCAGTATAGATTTCTAAAGAGTTCTTTTTTTTTCAGGTAATAGCACTTGAGTCCATTACTTTCAATCAAACTCAGTAGATATTCTTTAAAGTAAAAAAATGATTAAGATGTTTGCAATTAATGAGACATGATCTGTATGAGTGCTTAATCTTAAGCAATCAAGGAAATGATAGGAAAAGCAGTAAAATACCCAAAAGGAAATACAGAAAGATATAAATAGACAGTTAACAAAAGAAGAAATACAAATGGCAAATAAACACACAAAAAAAGAAAAAGCACTACATTGCTAGCTGCCTGGAAATAAAATTAAAACAAGGTATCATCTGCCTGTCAAATTATCAGGGTGTTAAAGGGAGAACAGCAAGCACAGCACAGTACATATAGAGACAAACATACACATACATAGAAAGATACACATACATGTAAAGAAAGATTTTGAATTTTCTTATTATAGAAAATACTTAACACACACATGAAGGATGTCTATCAAAGGGTTGTTAGTAGTTATACTATACTGTAAAATTATATAAATGAATTAAAATGAGAAAATACTATATCTGTTGTCTAAAAAACAAGAGGTGCTAAAAAAATCTATATGAACATGAGTCTTTCCTCTTGATGTTATCAAAGAAACTAAAAAAGCAACAAAGAACTGAGTATTCTGGAGAGAAATGCAAGCCCTACTGGCATAGTGGTTAGAAGGCCGCTAACTGCAAACATCACAGTTCAAATCCACCAGCTGCTCCTTAGAAACTCAAAGGGTCACTACAAGATGAAATCAACTCAGTAGCAATGAGCTTGATTTGGTTTTTTCACCAAAGCACAGTGTGTCTACAAAAGCATTTCTGTTGCTGCAGCTCAGCACCTAGGAATGGAGATGACAGGTGCTCCATGATGTACTCATCCATGCAGGAAATCTCTTCATACCTGATTTGGAAGTTACAAGCTGCAGCACAAGAGGTCGTCTTGTTACGATGCCTGATCCTCGAGGCAGAAAGTCCCTAAAACAAAGGAAAGAAAGAAACAGCAAGTTAAGGAATTCTGACTATCTATAAATTTATGTCAAGCCCCACATTAATTCTCGTAATTCTAAAACTTTCAGTGCATCACTCATCCAAATAATTCTAGACCCATTTTATAAAAGAAGTACTTGCTAAATTTAAAAAGAGGGTAGGAGGCCTTTATACTGAATGCTAATCCATGTGCATGATTTATAATGATCTCACTGGAAGGCATCACTCAATTATTTAACTAGAATTAATAAAATCTACATTAATCTTCTGAATGTTACCAATTCATTATCGATTTTCAGAAAATCAGAATTAATAAAATTAGTAAAAATTTTTAATACTGAAATTAATCCTTAAACTTCCTCATGATTAAAAAAAAAAATTCCGTATTCTGTCCTGCTTCAAGATCAGTATTGGCAGCATTTAATACTGACTACTATGAACGGTGTATTGCATCTTTTAGTATCCTGGAAAACTTCTCCGAAGAAGTCCTATATATAATGTGGCATCAATTAGAGATAAATATTGTGACTACAGAAATCAACTGCAAGAAACAAAAATGAACTCAAATTTTATGCTTGTTCTCATTTCTGATAAATGGAAATTTTTGATAAAGACACAGCTTAAAGGGGCATATTGATATACATTAGATGAGAAAAACAGCAGTCAAGAAAGTATATAACTACATGTGTGATGCCACATAAACTATTATTGATTCTGTAATGTCAAAGAAAAATTCATGCTTATAACTTAATTTTAAACACATTCAAGATGCTTCAAAACTTTTTGAAGAATTATTTAAGAAACCACAGCATTCCATTCAGAGTGGATTTTTGACTCAACTCCAGCATTTCTCAGGGGTTCAAGGATCACACAAAGTATCAGAATAATCTCAAACATCCAGGAGCATGTGAACCTAGAAGTTCAGAATGTTCAAGGGAAGTTGCAACATGTATACTTTAGACAACTTCCCCAGGGATTGCACTGCTCATCAGCATCTGACGATCACCAGTCTGAGGTCATATGTTTGCTACTCAATGATTTGGTCGGAAAAAAACTGAAAGTTTCCTGGAAATCTGGCAAAACAGAACTTCAACACAGGTGGATTTTCAATAAACAATTTAATAAACAGACAAAGGCCAATAGAAGCCTACAAAATCCAAGTCTTTAGCTGCACTGATAATTTAGAACACAGAGCTATACACTTCAGCAACATTCCCCTACTATAACTTCTATATTTTGCAAGTGCCAGTGTCACTACGAGTCGGAATCAGGTTGTCAGCAACAGCTTTATTATATGTTCTATGACAGCAGAAATATTGAATAGCCTCATAAGAAAGTTAATTAGTTTACACCTTTACTAAAAGTGCTAAAGATCATTTAAAAGGTCACCAAAAGCGACTAAAGAATAGTGAAATTACAGACTTGCAATAGCTCTAAAAAAAAAAAGACAACTCACTTGATCCAAATAATGCTATTTAGTCATTTTGAAGCCTTGATGATACAGAGATTACAAGCTCAGCAAAAAAATCTGTTGTTCCAACCCACCAGACATTCCCTGGAGACCCTACAGGGAGGCAGCTCTACTTTGTCCTATAGGGTCACCGTGAATTGGAATTAAATCAACAGCAATAGATTTGGATTTTTTTTTAAGTCTTTAAAAAAAAAGAGTCACTGAAGAATTAAAATGTGCTATGAAGATACTGGGAGCATGGCCTCACACAAGGTAGACAATGTGGTGCTGGCCCTGCTAGGTAGAAGCTCTGGGTACCAGAAGTTTGAAATCAAATGGGAACATAATGACACATGCACATATTAAACGACTAGAGAGGAAGGAAAAAAAACCTCATTGCTATTGAATATATTCCAACCCTTAGTGGCCCTATAAGATAGAGAACAACTGCCCCATAAGGTTTCCAAGGAGTAACTGGTAGACTCAAACTGTCAACCCTTCATTAGCAGCTGAACTGCCCATTAGACAAGGGAGCAGACAGACTATGTTAGAGTTTAGAAAAAAAGAGACACTGATATTACTCTCCTTATTTGGTTGTCTTAAATATATAGAGAGAGGGAAAGAGTACTCCTTGGGTGGCACAAATGGTTATGTTCTCAATTACTAGCACTAAGGTTAGTGTTTCAAATCAACCTAGCAGCTCTGTAGGAGACAGGTCTGATAATCTGTTTCTAACAGGTCACAGACTTCAAAACTTTATGAAACAGTGTTACCCTGCCCCCATCAGGTCACCGTGAATCAGAAAGAATCGGCTAGACAGCAACAAACAAGAATGAATATATACATATACATGTACACACACACATATTTAATACTTTAAATATTCCCCAGGAACTACAGTACAATATTTCCTATTTGCATAATATCAATAACTATGTAAACTTAATAAAAATGAGCAGAGCACTTACTCTTTGCAAATAAACAGGAAAGAGATAAATGAGAGTATCACAATGGACAAAGGGAATAACACAAGAAAATTCCAGAGTAAAAAGTTGTAGGGAATCTATTAGAGCTATGAGGATCATAAACAAGGTTTTAGGATGCACCTATATCAAAGCATAATACAAGTCTTAAACGTCTGGATAACATCATTTAATAGAAAATCAGTGAAATACTTTCCTCAAAAATAAAAGAAAAAAAATGGAAGAGAAGAAGGAGACAAGGAAGGAAGGATGATTAAGCCCAAACACCTTAATGCATAAAGCTGTTATTAACTCATCTTGTGCCCATATATTAATAAAATGTAGATATAGTAACAATCCCGTTAAACACTGTTAACACAAAACGGGGGGAGGGGGGGAGCAGATTCAAGGTGGCGGACTAAACACACATCTCTGTAAATCCCTCTGGAAACCAAGACCTGAAATGATAGTTAAATGCAGGCTTCTGGACAGCTAGTAAGTTCTGGGATGCAGCATAGGACTGTTAATTTCAGCTTCATATATTTGAATGGAAAACTTCCTCTCTTTCACTGACCCCACTCTCTGCGAGTAGAGGCTTACACAGACCAAACCTAATTCACCATTTTGATTTTTTTTCCTCTTTGTTGGCCAGCAGGCAGACCTGGGACTTGACTAGCGGCTGGTCTTGAATGCACTGCTGGTGGGACTGGCAAGCATAATTACCAAGTTCTAAGAGCCTGGCTTTAGACTCTATACACCTTGGTTTTCCTGGCCTATCTTTCTACCTCCGCAATGTGGTAGCTGTGCAGACGCGCTTTGATCCACTGGGAAACGGAGAAGCCCAGGCAGAGACCCCAGTGGGACTTGGTTCCCAGGCTGGGAGGTGGCACCTGCTGGGGGGAGAGTTCTTTTCCAGCAGGGAGGCACTGTTTTGCACAGTGTCACCCAGGGCAGTGGCCCAGCGATGGAGGCTGTGGACTCTGGGCAGTTCGGCACTCTTGGCCTCTCTTTCTGCCAGGAGTTTGGGTCCGGCCGGCTGGCAAGCTTGTGGACACACCATCTTGTTTTGCTAGGAGGTGGAGTCATCCATATGGAAGCTTCAGCTGGACCTAATTCCTGGGGTAGGTGGCAGCACCTAGCCAAGAGACCACTTTTCCAACAGAAAAGCAGAATTCTACACAGTATCACCCACAGTTGGTGCCTGACAGGAGAGGCCAGCTGGCCAGTAGCCCTTCTGTATTTTGAGCTAGTTTATAACATCTGGGGTTCAACATAGAAGTGCTTATTTGGCCAGTTGGGAAGAGGGATGTATACACCTGAAAATCTGACTCACCTTGGATGCTGTCAAATACTTTTTACTTCTCATTTGAAGATAGCCTACAGAAACAACTGTGGTCCGCCTTCACAGCATCTCTCCCAGCCTCTAATGAACTACATTAAATCCCAAAGCAACAAACTTTGGAGAAGACAGCAAGGTGGAGATCACCCATGGCATCAGAAGGTCCATAAAAGAAACCACCTCAGAACTTGCCAGATGAAGCTTTTCTGAAATTATCAGAAGGTGAATACAAAAGGATTACACAGACAGCCCTCCTAGACCTTATACAAAATGCAGCACAGAAAAACAAAAAATTAAGCAAGCTGTTCAAACTGATGGAACACCAGTACTTGGAAATCCAACAGATCAAGAACAAAAATCACAGACATAGAAACTTCAATTCAAAGCCAAGAAAACAGAATGGAACAAATGGAAAAGAAAATTTCTGATTTGGAAAACAAAGCTACTGACTCCAGCATCTATGAGGAGAAATTAGAAAAAAGAAACAAGAAAAATGAAGAAGCATTAAGAAGCATGTGGCACTCTATTAAGAGGAACAAACTATGATTAATTGGAGTTCCTTAACAGGGTGAGACACCTCAGAACACAGAGAGTATTGTGGCTGAGCTGCTAACAGAAAACCTCCCTGAAATTATGAAAGAGAATACAGATATCCAAGATATGTATCAAACACCACTAAATATAGATGTCAGTAGAAAGACTCCAAGACATATTATAATACAGCTTAACAAAATGAAACATAAGCAGAAACTCTTAAAGGCAGCAAGACCCAAAGCAAAGCTGACATTCACAGGGAAACCCTGTAGGCTTTCATCAGATTTCTCAGCAGAAATAATGCTGGCATGGAGACAGTGGCATGGCATATTCAAAGCTTTGAAGAAGAAGAACTTCCAACCAAGAATTATATATCCTGAAAAACTATCTTTCAAATATGAAAATGAAATCAAGACATTCACGGAAAAAGAGAAACTCAGAGACTTTGTAAGAATCAAATGAAAGCTACAAGAAATACTGAATTTCTTGGCTAGAAAGAACAAAACCACTAACTTTATATTTTAGAAGGACACATTATCCACAATCCCACTCAGACAGGGAAGGCTCCAAACACATTCAAAGCTATAATAGTGAAAGAAACAATCTAGTGATCACATTATATAAACTAGATATCATCACCTTAAAAAGAAGGATGTACTACAGTCATTATAGTCTTTCCAGACGGAGAGGAAGTTGACAAGACTGGTAGCAATCAAAATTAGGCTTATATATAGTTTAGTAAGTGGGATCATAGCGGGAGCCATACAGCACAATAAAAAAGCAACAAACTATACCAAGAAAGGTAATACAGGAGTCTCAACAATGACAAAACCAATCCTGAAAAAAGGGAAAAACTAATTCACAAAGAAGAAGGTCACAGACCAGATTAATAAGAACAACAGAGAAAACATCAGCACAAAAATAAGCATTTATCACAATGGCAGCACTGAACGCATATCTATCAATAATTGCATGGAATGTGAATGGACTGAATGCTCCAGTAAAGAAACATCGAGTGACATCTCGGATCAAAAGACATGACCCATCTATATGTTGCGTACAAGAAACTCACCTTAAAGATAGGAGCAAACTGAAAATTAAAGAATGGAAGACAATGAACAAAGAAGAGCAGACGTGGCAATTCTAATCTCAGATAAAATCGATTCTAATGTAAAATGCACCATCGTGGACAAGGATGGTCACTGTTTATTGCTAAAAGATTCAATACACAAGCAGGACTTAACAATATCAAATATTTATGCACCCAATGTTATAGCACCAAAAAATGCCCAAGAAATACTGACTACACTCAAAAAGGAGATAGATCACTCCACAATAAGAGTAGGAGACTTCAACACTCCACTTTCAATATTGGACAGATCGTCTAAAAAAAAGGTCAGTAAAGACACAGAAGACCTTGTTGCCACAATTAACTAACTAGACCTCATTGACATATACAGAACTTTCTATCCATCAGCGGACAACTACACCTTCTTCTCCAGTGCACATGGAACATTCTCCAGAATAGACTACATATTAGGACATAAAGCAAAATCTCAACAAGATCCATGCCACTGAATTAACGCAAAGCATCTTCTCAGATCAGGAAGCCATAAAAGTCAAAATCAATAGCAGAAACAACATAGATAGAAAGTGGAACTCATGGAAACTGAACAACACCTTGCTCAAAAAATCATGGGTCACAGAAGAAATCGAGGATGAAATAAACAAATGTATAGATTCCAACAAGAACAAAAACACTTCGTACCAGAACCTACAGGATACAGCCAAAGCAGTTCTCAGAGGTCTGTTTATCTCCATAAACGCACATATCTGGAAGGAAGACAGAAACCAAATCAAGGAACTAACCATACAGCTTGAACAAGAAGAGAAAGAACAACAGAGGAACCCCTCAGGCACCAGAAGGAAACAGATCATAAAGATTAGAGCAGAACTAAATGAATTAGAGAATAGAAGAAAATTGAAAAAATTGAGAAGACCAAAAGCTGGGCTGTTGAAAAGATGAATAAAACTGACAAACCACTGGCTAAACTTACTAAAGAAAAACAAGAAAGGAAACAAATAACCCAAATAAGAAATGAGAGGGGAGTTGTCATCACAGATCCAACAGAAATCAAAAATATCATAGCTGAATACTATAAAAGACTGTATTCTAACAAATTTGAAATCCTAGAGGAAATAGAGAAATGCCTTGATTCATATCACCTACCAAAATTATCCCAAGGTGAAGCAGAACAACTTAATAAACCCATCACAAAGGAAGAGATTGAAAAAGTCACCCAAAAACTGCCAA
This sequence comes from Heterohyrax brucei, assembly GCA_028571685.1. Taxonomy (NCBI): domain Eukaryota; kingdom Metazoa; phylum Chordata; class Mammalia; order Hyracoidea; family Procaviidae; genus Heterohyrax; species Heterohyrax brucei. The sequence goes on from CM053140.1 coordinate 205,486,836, forward strand.
TCAAAAAACGCCCGGGCCAAGATGGCTTCACAGCAGAATTCTATCAAGCTTTTAAAGAAGAGTTATCTCCAATACTACTAAGACTATTTCACAGTATAAAAAGGGATGGAATACTCCCAAATTAATTCTATGAAGCCAGCATAACCCTAATACCAAAGCCAGGGAAAGACCTAACCAAAAAGGAGAACTACAGACCAATATCACTTATAAATCTAGATGCAAAATCTTCAACAAAATTCTTGCCAATGGAATACATCAACATATCAAAAAAAAATCCATCAGGACCAAGTTAGATTGATACCAGGGATGCAAGGCTGGTTCAACATCAGGAAAACAATGTGATCAACCACATAAATACCGCAAAAGCCAAGAACCACCTGCATCTTGTCTATTTATGCAGAAAAGGCATTTCATAAAGTCCAACACTCATTCATGCTAAAAACTCTCAGCAAAATAGCAATAGACGGCCAATTCCTCAATGTATAAGGGCCATTTATACAAAGTCAACTGCCATTTATACAAAGCCAAACTGAAACAGTTTCCCTTGAGAACAGGAACTAGACAAGGATGTCCACTCTCACTACTATTCCACATTGTACTAGAAGTTCTAGCCAGAGCAGTTACACAAGACCAAGAAATAAAGGGCATCTGCATTGGCAAAGAAGAACTAATAATCTTCCTGTTTGCTGATGATATGACTGGCTATGCAGAGAATCCCAAAGAATCCATAAGGAAACTACTCAAACTGATACAAGAGTTTGTCAAAGTCTCAGGATACAAGATAAACATAAGTAAAGCAATAGGATTCCTTTATACCAACAATGAGATTATTAAGGAAGAAATCACCAAATCAATACAATTTACCATAGCCCCTAACCAGCAAAATAACAGATGTTTACAAAGAGAACTACAAACTCTTACTAGAAGAAACTAAAAGAGACTTACATAAATGGAGAAAACTACCCTGCTCATGCATAGGAAGACTTAACATTGTGAAAATGTCTATTTAACACAAAGCAATCTACTTATTTAACGCAATCCCAATACAAGTTCCAGTGACACTTTTTAATGAGATGGAGGAACAAATTACCAACTTCATCTGGAAAGGCAAGAAGCCCCAGATAAGTAAGGTACTACTAAAGAAGAAGAACACACTGGGAAGCCTCTCATTATCTGACCTTAGAACCTATTACATGGCCACAGTAGTCAAAACAGCCTGGTACTGGTAAACAAAACAGACAGATAGATCAGTGGAACAGAATTCAGATCCCAGAAATGACATCATCTGCCTATGAACAGCTGATATTCGACAAAGGCCCTAAGACATTACATTGAGGTAAAAACAATCTCTTCAACAAACGGTGCTGGCAAAATTGGATATCCATCTACATTAAATTAAAACAAGACCCATATCTTACACCTTATACAAAAGCCAACTCAAACTGGATAAAAGACCTAAATATCAAATCTAAAACAATAAAGCCTATGCAAGAGAAAGTAGGATCAACAATGGAAGGTTTAATACACAACACAGACAGACTTCAAAATCTGTCAAACAAACCACAATCAACAGAAGAGGAAATAGATACATGGGAACTGCTAAGAATCACTTTTGCTGATCCAAAGACTTTATTAATAGAATTGAAAGACCACCTATAGAATGGGAAAGAATATCTGGCAACTCTAAGTTAGACTGACTCCTGATCTCCATAATCTATAAGGTATTACAAAGTATCAATAAGAAAAAGATAAATCATCCAATTAAGTGATGGGCAAAGGAGATGGACAGACAGTTCTCTGAAGAAGAGATCCAGGCAGCCAAAAGACACATGCAGATATGCTCACGATCTTTAGTTATTAAAGAAATTCAAATCAAAACGACAATGAGATACCATCTCATCCCAGTAAGGTTGGCCATGATTCAAAAAACACAAAACAATTCCAGGAGAGGCTGTGGGGAAACTGAATCTCTCCTACACTGCTGGTGGGATTGCAAAATGTTGCAACCTCTTTGGAAAGCAATCTCGCACTCCCTTAAAAGAATGGATATAGGTATTCCATTTGACCCAGTAATTCCACTGATTGGAATTTATCCTACAGAATCAAGGCCACTCACACCAACTGATACAGGCACATGTACGTTCATCGCAGCACGTCCACAATAGCAAAAAGATGGAATCAACCCAGATGCCCAACAACAGACAAATGGATAGTTAAATTATGGTATATATACTCAATGGAACACTATGCAATGATAAAGAACAATGATGATTGCAGAAAACGTCTCTTAATCTGGTTTCAACTGGAAGACATTATGCTGAGTGAAAGCAGCCAGTGAAAGAAGGACAAATATTGTATGAGACTCCTACGATAAGAACATAAAAACAAACTCTTGCATAGAAAACAAGACTCTGAAGGCTGCAATGGTGGGGAAGGAGGGAAGTTGAGGGGGCAGGGTTTACATTAGATAGTTATTGGAAATTTGGGTGAAATCAATGACAGCACACATTAGAAAGATCAATAATAACTGGACTTCAACACAATTCAAGTACTCCTCCCATCTTAACCCAATATTGCAAGGACAGAGCAGCTGGGGCAGGGGGCCAGGGATCATGCTCGCAGGCAAAATTGAGGCCAACTGGCACAGCTAGTGTTTTGCTAATGAGGACTCTCTGCACCCTACATTGGTGAGTCGCATCTGGGGTCTTAAAAGCTGCCAAGCTGCCATCTGACAGTACAGCAAATGGCCCCAACTCAACAGGAACAGATGATCACTGAGGACAAGAATGACGTGGGGAAAAGAGAACCCAGAAGACAGCAGGACCTATATGAGTGGGTCTTTATATCGATTCGTGACCAAAAGAACCAGATGGTGCCCAGCCACCACCAGTGATAGCCACAATGGAGCTCACAAATTTGAGCCTCACTGGCAACAAGAGAATAAATAGGGGTGTACCCTGAGATCTTCAATAAAAGACTGCAGTCAACGGTCTGGGTGCTTTGGCGTTCCCCTGGGAGCACAGCCCCTGGCCCTGATGCTGCCCCTAAATCATAATGCTACCCATAAATCATAATGAAGGTCAACTTTTTGGACAACAATGGATTGGACTTGGTGACACAGAGTGACCGTATCTTGTGGGAATTTTATGGTTCTATTCATTTATAGGATGTCATCCTGCTGACCTCTTGCTGGAGGAAGGGGAGTGGGTGGAGAGGAAGGGATAGGAGACTGTTGGGTGGACAGGACATGTACAGAGCAGAGAGGAGGGGTGTGCCGTCACCGGGCAGAGAGAGCAGTGTGAGCTGCATATAGGTGAGCATGTGAATTTATATGGGAATGTACATTTTTGTTCAATCATAATAAAAAAAAAAAAGATAGGATGTATTCAGGACTTTAAACAGCAGATAATTATCATGTATTGGGCTGAAAAGTAAGCCTATAAAGACATTCAGCACTTTACTTATTTATTAAGCAAACAGAATTTTACATTAAGAGTAATAAACAGATTCCGATATCCTATTCCTTTTTATTAACTCTTTGTAGCTCTTCACCAAAAGTCAAAAGATTATGAAACCAAATTGGGCTATTCTGAAATTTCTTCTGACTTTAAGAAAGTCACTGATGTACAACCAAGCACCAGAAAGGAGTTTCTCTCTTCTGAAGAATGAACAACTAATCTAGCATTTTGAAGGTACATCTTTTTCTCATACTCCTGGAAAAATAAAAACCATATGCCCAACATACTCCAGCTGTGTCAGCTAAGGGATGAGCCTTAGATGAGAATCAAAGGACCTTTGAGTCCTAGCTCTACCACTGAATGGGCCTCCATTTCTTTTACTACTAAACTGAGGTAATTCTAATTATAGCTAAAATTATTATATAAGACAAATAAGATGACACATATGACAAAAGTTTGAAAAACCTAAGCACTAAAGAAGTAAGAATTATTATTAATTTATTATCGCTGTGAGACACCTACCATGTGGTACTCTCTTACTAAGTCCTACACATAATACCTTAACATTTCAGTAACTGAATTTGGAGATGAGAACCCTCAGACTCTACCTAAATCATGTGTTCCCTTGGTATTGCCATATCAGTTTCTTACTCTTGCCTCTATCAAGAGCCATCCAGGACCTGTCATAAATGATTGTGAATGATGTTTTGAATATATCTAAATATAAACTGAGTGCAATCCTCCATTTGAATTTCACTATTTTCTGTGTAATTGGTGGTTGGTTTTATTCTCCTAAGCATGTCTTCACATGAAAAAAAATTATTTTGCTAAATACTAGAAAAATAAAGAATGTGCCTTAAGTATTACTTTGAATTTGAACTCTACATTTTTTATTTATAATCTAATACATAAATATGAGAAGAAACTCTACATAACATTTTTCTCAAAAATAGACCCCGAAGACTAAAAACATTATGGAATTTGGTAGGCTCTATTGCATGGATGCCTTATTATGGCTGAACTGTACAGATTAAAGGGCAGACACAGTGCTCCCTTCTCTATCACATAGCAGCTACAACTCTAATGTCTTTTTTCTCTCTCAATATACCTTTAAAAAGTATTAATCTATACAGTCTTAACAACTGGCCTTCAGGGAATCAATCAATGGTTTTTCATAGATTCCTGACATCTACACAAAAACTAGAGAATAATTACCATGTTATAGTGTAAGAACCATCTAAAAATAATTTCTTACTGGCACTCCAGAAGCTTAGTTGTAAAAAAATATTATTATTATTCCACTAGGAAATTATTGACCTATGAAAGCCTGCAAAAGAAAAGTACATTTGACAAATTACCTGAACCAAAAGAAATTTTCCCGCTTAGCAACAAGTAATTTCATAGATGGTTTCATCAAGATAGATGTAAATGATCCCTCATGAGAAGAGGAACAAGACAATGATACCTTTTTCCACCACTCCTATTTAACATCCTGCTGGAAATCTTATCTATTGCAATAAGGCAAGAATAAGAAATAAATGACATCCAAATTGGAAAAGAAAAGTAAAACTATCCCTGTTTCTAGATCCCTGTTCTGGAAGTACAACCAGATTGCTCCTTGGAAACAAAGATGGCAAGACTGTATGTGTCTTACATACTTTGGACATACTGTCTGGAAAGATCAGGCCCTGGAGAAGGACATCATGCTTGAAAGACTGGAGGGTCAGTGGAAAAGGAGGAAGACCCTTGACAAAATGGACTGACACAGCGGCTACGAGCTTAACCAAAAAAAAATTATTGTGGACATGGTGCAAGACTGAGCAGTGTTTCATTCTGTCATGCAAAGGGTCACTATGGGTCACAGCCAACTCAATGGCACCTAACAACAACAACATTTGCAGATGACATGATATTATACACAAAGAACCCCAAAGATTCCACAAGAAAACTACTGGAATTACTAGATTCAACAATGTGTAGAATACAAGACAAACATATAAAAATCACCTGAATTTCTATACTCTAATAAAGAGAGCTAGCCAAAGCAAATCAGGAAACCAATACCATTTATAATAGCCCTACATCAAACTAGGAAGGTAAAAGACTTATGCAAAGTATAAAACACTACAGCAAAAAAAAAAAAAAAAAAAAAAGACAGACCTACATAAATGGACAATCATACCATGCTCATGGATAGGTAGACATAAATGATTATGGACCAAATGATTTATTCAGCAAACGTTTCCTATCTACCACTTACTGAAGAATAATGCCATAACTCACAGTCTCTCTTTATATGTAATTCCTGTACAAATTTATTCAAAGATAAGAAGCTCGGTCAAGGAGATAAAATGTATTTAAATGATCACAATAACCATGGCAGTTAACACAGTTAACCTCTGCAAAAGGTACAGTATTGGCACAGAGCAAACAATAATCAATTCTAGTTGGGAGACTGATCACCAACAACTTCAGAGAAGAGCCATAAGATGGGAGGCATTCCATGGAGGATCAGGATGTGTTAAGACACAGAAGACCCAGATAGCACACAATATTAAGAAACAAAATACAGCAGCTAGAAATTCAAAATATAAACAGCAAAATTTCAGAAATGGACAGTTCAGAAGATTTTAGCAGTAAATTAGAAACAATAAAAGACAAGATCAGTGAGATTGAAGACAAATCCATGGATGCTATTTTAAGGAAAAATCACAGAACAGAATAAAGAAACACTCAAGTTATGTGGGGCACAATCAAAAGCAAACATTTCCACGTGATTGGAGTTCCAGAATGGGAGCAGAAAATGGAAAACACTGAGAAGACTGTGGAAGATTTGCTGGCAGAAAACTTCCCCAAAATCATGAAAGATGAAAAGCACACAATGCAAGATGCCTAACAAACCTACATAGGGAAGACCCTAAAAGAGTTACCAACACATATAATAATCATACTTGCCGAACCCAGAGAGAAAAAAAGAATCCTGAGGGGAGCTCAAGAAAAGCAAAAACTCCCTTACAAAGGGGAAATGAGATGAATTTCTGATTACTTGGCTAAAACCAGGCAGGTAAAAAGGCAATGAGATGATATATATAAACCATGAAATAACAAAACTGCCATCCTAGAAGAACAAATCCCACAAAGCTCTGTTAAATACAAAAGGGAATTTAGGGCATTTCAATATAGAGAGAGAGAAATTAAGAGAATTTGGAACAACCAGGTCAAGTTTACAAGAAATATTAAAGGGAAGCCCTATTGCCCCTGTCCATAAATCATAAAAAGAGGTCAACTCTTCAGACAGGAATGGATTGGACTCGATGACACAGAGTGACCATATTGTGTGTGCACTTTATGGCTCCATGCATCTATAGGATGTCATCCTACTGGCCTCTTAATGGAGATGGGGAGAGGGTGAACAGGAAAAGACAGGAGATTGTTAGGAGGATATGACATGTACAGAATGGATAAGAGGAGTGTGCTGTCACCAGGAAGGGAGGGCAGTGGGAGCTGCACATAGGTGGGCATGCAAATTTACTTGATTGTACACTTTCACTCAATCACAATAAATTAAAAATAAAAAGAATATTAAAGGGAGTCCTTTAGTTACAGAACAAATGACATCAGAGAGAAACCTGAATCTAAGACACTAGATAGCATCAGACAGATATCAACTTAAGTTATTAAAAAAAAAAAAAAAACCTCTCAATAATAACACAAAGGTAAAGCACAAAATAGGGAAACAGGGACATTAACCTGTAAATGTCAAAAATGTCAAAACAATAATACAGGGAATAGACACTGCCCAAAAGAAAGTTAATAAACCTAACCACTAGAATAAAAAACAACAAAAGCATCAAGTCTCAGTACAAATAAAATCTATAACAACTAAAGGAACTAAGAAATATAAGAGGAACAAAGAAAATATTAGCACCACAAAAAAAAACATAATAATACAACAGTAGTAAAATCTTATCTACTGACATACAGAATATAAACGGCTTTAAAGGAAAAGAAAAGAAAAAAAGAACAGAAAGAATAACAAAATAAAAAAGAACCATAAACATGCTGTCTACAAGAGACACATCAGACACAAAGACATGAATATATTAAAATCCAAAAGGTAGACATATATACATATATAACCAAGAAGAGGGCAAGAGTGACAATACTAATTTTACATATAATAAGCTTTAAGGTAAAATCAACAAGGAAGACTATTATATAATGATTAAAGAGACACCCAACCAGGAAGACATAACATTAACAAAACATCTATGCACCCAATGACAGAGCTCTGAAATACATAAACAAATTCAAACATCACTTAAAAGGGAAACAATTCCACAGTAGTAGTAGATTTCAACATGGCACTCTCAGTAAAAGACAGAACATCTAGAAAGAAACTCAACAAAGGTACAAAAAAATGCACAAACATTTAAAACACCCAACAGCAGCAAAGTATACACTCTTTTCTAACACTGACAAACCAATCTCCAAAATGGACCAATTTTAGCTACAAAGCAGTCCTCAAAAAAATCCCCAAATATCAAAAAAATACAAAGCAAGGCAGGGACAAGGTGGCAGATTAATCACACATCTCATTGATTCCCTCTAAGAACTAAGGCCTAGAAAAACAATTGTACAGAGCAAAGTGGACATTCTGGGAGCTCCAAAATCAAGTGTACAGTTGAGAGATAGGACTGGGTGACAAGAAGGGGAAAACTACCTTTGTCACAGGCGAGACAGCAGTGCAAAGACTCCTGCTTCTGCTGGTGCAGCAGCAGAGAGGCTTATGGGTATGGACGCCATCTTTGTGAACCAGGAAACTGGGACTGAGACTGAGACTGCCAAGCCTCAGAGCCTGCAAGGGGCTGGCTGTCATACTGAGCTGTAGTGCCTAACTAAACAGCATTTCACAGCAGAGAGGCTGTGCTTACGACAGTCACATTGAGAAAACCTAGCAGCAGCTGGAGATCAAGGGTACCAGTACCCCTCCCCCCTCTATTCTCTGACCTGCACCATAAGTACTGTTGGCTCAGCTCAACAGAGGTGGCTCAGGCAGGATGCCATCTTAATCAGCTGAGAGGAGCAGTCAACCATACCTGAAGGCCCAGCTGGAGCCAGCTACCACACTGAGCAACAGTTCCTGACTGAACAGTGTCTCTCCAAAAGCTGTTTTGAGGGTAATCATACCTAGAGAATGTAGAGGCTGCCAGCAGCATAGTGTGGCAGCACTCTTATCCCTCCCTTCTTTGAGTTATGTCATAGAATCTGTGAATGCAGCCCCTGAGAGACTCCACAAGTAGGTCATCATCTTTGTCATCTAGGAGGTCATCTGAAGGCCCAGCAGGCACCGGCTGCTGCTAGACAGTGCCCCTCTCAGCAGAAAAGCAGACCTCAAGAAAATAAAATTTGGAGAACCCAACAGTGACTGGTGGCTGAGTGTGGCAACGACATTTTCCCCTCCCCTCCTGAAGCCATACCATAGTGTCTGCTGAGGAGTCCCTGAGAGACTTCGTAAGTTGGGTGCCATCTTTGGGGCCAGCTGGCGCCAGTCACCAAGCCAAGCAGCATCATAGGGCTGGACATCTGTCTCACCAGAGAAGCTGTATATAAGTCAGCTGCACCTAGAGAATGCAAAGGCAGCTGGCAACAAAATCTAGCAGTGTCCTTACTCACTTCTAAGAGCTATGGCACAGCCGATGTTGGTGCAACATCAGAGACGCTGAACAGCTTTTGGGTGGTGTGAAGACAACAATCAATAGCTAACCATTTAAAGAGGCAGACCACCATGGCTCTGAAAAGCTTCCAAAATAAAGAATAAAAACCTTCTCAATGAAGGAGACTTCCTGAAGATATCACATGTAGAATCCAAAAGAACTATGTATCAAACCCTTCTACATATTACACAAAGCGCAGAAGAACAAAATGAAAAATTAAACAAGTTATATGAACTGCTAGCACATCAATGATCTGAAATTCAGTAAGTCAATAATGAAATTACAGTTAGACAATTCAAAAAGAGTAGGACTGAGCAAATGGAATGCAGAATTAGTGAGACTGAACATAAAGCAAGTGACACCAGCATTTATGAGGAGAAATCAGATAAAAGAATCAAGAAAAATGAAGCAGTATTAAGAAGCATGTATGACTCTATGAAGAGGAATAATCTACAAATAATTGGAGTTCCCAAACAGGGAAGAATAAAAGGAAATATGGAGAATTGTTGAAGAGTTGCTGACAGAAAACCCCAACATCATGAAAGAAGAGAACATGGCTACTTAGATGCTTATCAAACTCCACAAAAGGTACACCCCAAACGAGAAACATCAAGGCATATTATGATCAAGCTAAATAAAACAGAACATAAGGAGAGGCTTCTAAAGGCAGCTAGGCTTAAACCAAAACATACAAGGGAAAGCCTTGTCAGCTGTGCTCTGTCTTCTCTGGCAAGAAGACAGTGGGATGACACATTGAAAACCTTAAAGGGGAAAAGCTTCCAACCAAGAATTACATATCCTCCAAAACTGTCACTCAAATATGATGGCAAAATTAAGCCATTCTCAGACAGACAGAGTCTTCGAGACTTTGCAAAAACCAAACCAAAATTACAAGAAATATTGAAAGAAGCTCTCCATTAGAAAATCAATAACATCAGATGTATCCTCAAGGATACAACACAGGACACAGCATCTAAAGTCCTACTCAGTTAAGGAAGACACAGAACTCAATCAAAGCTAAAATACTAAAGTTAGAAAAACAGATCATAGCATGTAAACTATGACATCATCATTCTATAAAGATGGATACAGTGCAAAAGGCTATAGCCTTTTCAGATGGAGAGAAAGTTAAAGAAATTTACAAAAGTTAAAGATTGGTTTAAACTTAGAACTTTAAGAGGGAACAAAGGCATAGCTACAAAGAAAACTAACAATACTACATATCAAAGCAAGAAAAACAATATAGGAGTCTCAACAGACACAAAACCAGTATTGAAAAGGATGAAAACAAAACCTATAAAGAAAAGGAAAAAAAAAAAAACAGAATACAAAGTGAAACAAAGAAATGTCAACAACACAAAGATAAAGGCACCAAAATGATAGCACTAAATATATATCTATCAATAATTATACTGAATGCAAATGGAATGAATGCCCCAATAAAGAGACAGAAAGGTATATGCTGCTTCAGAGAAACACACCTTAGAGTCCAAGAAATGAACAAACTGAAAATCAAAGGATGGAAAAACATATAGCAAGCTAACAACATGCAAAGAAGAGCAGGATTGGCAACACTAATTTCAAATAAAGTAAACTTTAACAATAGGACACTCCAACACTCAACTTTCAGTAATGAACAGATTGTCCAAGAAAAAAGCTCAGTAAAGATACAGAAGATCTTATTGTGACAACAAACTAAAGCTTATTGACATATACAGAACCTTCTACCCTCAAACAGACAAGAATACCTTCTTTTCCAATGCACATGGAACATTCTCCAAATAGGCAATAAAACAAGTCTCAACAGAATCCAAACCACTGAATTCCTGCAAAGCATCTTCTCAGACTGTAAAACCATAAAAGTTGAAATCAATAGCAGAAAAAACATAGGTAGAAATCTATATTCATGGAAACTGAACAACACCTTGCTCAAATCCGACTCGACAGCACGTGGCTGGCTTGGCTATGCAAGAAATCAAAGATACAATTAAAAAATTCATGGAATCAAATGAAATGAAAACACAACCTGCCCGAACCTATGGGATACAGCAAAAGTAATGCTCAACAGTCAGTTTCTCTCTACAAATGCACACATCTGGAATGAAGAAAGGGCTCAAATCAAAGAATTAACCCTAGAATTTGAACAAGCAGAAAAAGAACAATAAAAGAACCCCTCAGGCACCAGAAGAAAACAGATACTAAAATTAGAGCAGAACTAAATGAATTAGAGAATAGGAAACAACTGAAAGAATTAACAAAACCAAAAGCTTGTTTTTTGGAAAGATCAACAAAACAGATAAACCACTGGCTAAAATTACAGGAAAGGAAACAAATTACCCCAATAAAAAATGAGATGGGAGATGTCATAACAGACTCAACCAAAATTAAAAGTCTCAAAAGAGAATACTATGAAAAATTGTACTCTAGTAGATTTGAAAACTTAGAGGAAATGGACAAATTTCCAGATTCACATCCCTACCAAAATTATCACAAAGAGAAATAGAACAACTTCATAAACCCATCACAAAAGAAAAGACTGAAAAGATAATAAAAAAATTAGCAACCAAAACGTGTTTTGGCCCAGACAGCTTACCAGAGAAGTCTACCAAACTTTTAGACAAGAGTCGAGTCCAGTACTGCTGAGACTATTTCACAGCATAGAAAGATATGAAATACTCCCAAATTCATTCTATGAAGCCAGAATAACCCTGATACCAAATCAGGGAAAGATTCCACACAAAAAAGAAAATTACAGATCAATATCACTCATGAACTTAGATGCAAAAATCTTCCACAAAATCCTAGCCAACAGAATTCAACAACATATCAACTGAGTAATTCATCATGACCAAGTTGTATTTATAGTAGGGATGTAAGGCTAGTTCAACATCAGAAGAACAATTAATGTGATCAGCCACATACACAACACAAAGGACAAGAATCACCTGATTTTGTCAATTGATGCAGAAAAGGCATTAGACAAAGTCCAACACCTATTCATGCTAAAAACTCTTAACAAAATAGATGCAATAAAGGGCATCTACACAAAGCCAACCACCACCATCATCCTGAATGGAGAGAAAGTGAAAGAATTCCTCCTGAGAACAGGAACTACACAAGCATGCCCACTATTACCACTTTTATTCAACATTGCGCTAGAGGTTCTGGCCAGAGCAATTAGACAAGACAAATAAAGGGCATCCACATGGGTAAAGAAGAAGTAAAAATCTCCCTGTTTGCAAATGATATGATCACATACACAGAGAACCCAAAAGAACCCATAAATAACACTATTGGAACTAATAGAAGAGTTCAACAAAGTATCAGGAGGTAAGATAAACATAAATAAATCAGTAGCATTCCTTTACACAAAGAGAACATCGAAGAAGAAATCACCAAATCAAAACTATTTTCTATAGCCCCCATGAAGTAAAATACCTAGCAGTAAATCTAACTAGAGAAGGAAGAGCTCTACAAAGAGAAAAATCACAAGATTATACTGCAAAAAACAAAAGAGACTCACATAGGTGGAAGTTTCCTACCTTGCTCATGTATAGAAGACTTATCATTGTGAAAATATCTTTTTTCCCTAGGATCTACATATACCCAAAGCACTCTACATATACAATGCAATCCCAATACAAATTCCAATGTCTTTTTTTTAATGAGATGAAAAAAACAAATCACCAAATTTCTTCAGAAAAGGAAGAAACTCTGGATAAGTAAAGCACTAGTTAAGAAGAGGAACACATTGAGAGGCCTCCCACTACCCAACCTTAGAACCTACTACACTGCTATGTAGTCAAAACAGGCTGCTACTGGTACAAAAACAGACATACAGATCAATGGGGCGGAATTCAGGACCCAGAAATATCACCATCCTCTTATGAACAGCTGATAACTGACAAAGGCCCGAAAGTTGTAAACTGGTGTAAAAATAGTCTCTTTAACAAACAGTGTCTGCAAAATTTGATACTCATCTGCAAAAAACTGAAGCAAGACCCCTAGCTCAACCTTACACAAACTCAAAATGGATCAAAGACCTAAATATCAAAGCTAAAACAATAAAGATCATGCAAGAAAAAAGAGAGACAACAGAAGTTCTTAATACACAGCTTAGACAGACTATAAAATCTAACCAACAATGCACAAACAACAGAAGAGAAATTAGATAAATGCAAACTACTAAAAATCAAACACTTATGCTCATCCAAAGACTTTACCAAGAGAGTTAAAAGACTACCTAGAAAATGGGAAAAAAATATTTAGTAACTACGTATTGGACTGACATCTGATTTCCCCACTCTACAAAGTTCTCCAAAACATCAACAGGAAAAAGATGAACAACCTAATTACACCATGGGCAAAGGAGATGGACAGATACTAGACCACAGAAGACATCCAAGCAGCCAAAAGACACATGAAGAAATGCTCATGATCATAAGCTATTAGAGAAATCTAAATCAAAACTACAATAATACACCATGTCACCCCATCAAGGTTGGCAATAATCCAAAAAACACAAAACCACAAATGCTAGAGAGGCTGTGGAGGGACTGGAACTCTCCTACACAGCTTATATGAATGTAAAATGGTGCAACTGCTTTGGAAATCAATTTGGTGCTTTCTTTAAAAGCTAGAAATGAAAATATCATATAATCCAGCAATCCCACTGCTTGGAATATATCCTACAAAAATAAAGGCTATCACATGAACAGAAACACGCACATGAATGTTTATTGCAGCACTTTGGACAATAGCAAAAAGATGGAATCAGCTTAGGTGCTCATAAATGGATGCATGGATAAACTATGGCACATATACACAATGGAACACTAGGCAATGATAAAGAACAATGACGATTTTAGGAAGCATATCATAACCTGGTTTTAACTAGAAGACATTACGCTGAGTAACATCAGTCAGCTGCAAAAGGATATATATTGTATGAGACCTCTGCTATAAGAACTTAGAAATAGAGTTACATATGGAAGAAAAGACTGATGGCTACAAGGATGGGGAGGAAGGGAGAGGGATGTTCACAGATTAGACAGTCAACAGGAATTTGGTTAGATGAAGGGAGTGACAGAACACAGTAGAGAACAGATCAGCATAACTGGACTACACCATAAACTGAAAGGTTTTGTAAACTTAAGCCATTTCAAATAATTGAAGGGACAGGGATCTGGGGACCATGTTTTCAGGGGACATCCAGGTCAGTTCACATAACTAGTCTTTTGAGAAGACAGTCTTCTGCACCTCATATAGGTGAGTGGCATCTGGGTCTAAAAGCTAGCAAGCTGCCATTTGAGGAACACCAAATAGTCCCAACCCATGTGGAACAGATAATGGCCAAGAACATCTAAGACACAAGGAAAAATGAGCTCATGAGACAGAAGGACCCATATGAACAACAGACTGCATCAGAATGGTACCAGAAGAACTAGATGGTGCCACACCACCACCAAAGGCAGCCATGAAGGGGGACACAATGTAGAGGCCCTGATGTAGTACAAGAAAAAGAGGTATGCAGTTCAAGAACTCTACTAAAAGACCATAATTGATGCTCCATCAGCCTGGAGGGTCCCTGGGAACATGGCTCCTAGACTTGCCGCTGTCCCTGACCTGAAACCGGTACTGAGCTCAACTCCTCAGACAACAGTGGATGAGACTCAGGGGCACCATGTGAGCATGTGGTGTGTGTATTTTACAGTTTTGTACTTTCATAGAAGGCTGCCCTATTGGTTTCTTTCTAGACTGCGGAGGAGTAGGAGGAGAGGAGGTGACAGATTTTCATGAACAGGATACTAGAAGGGTGAAAAGGGGGAGGGAGCATGCTGTCACAGTTGAGGAGAAAGCTGATAGAGCTGCACATAGGTGGGCATGCAAAATTGATTTGAATTGTGCACTTTCACTTAATCATAATAAAAAAAGAGGGAAAACGAAAACAAAAATAATACAAAGCATTTTCTCTGATTATACCATAAAAATAGAAATCAATGAAAGAAAGAGCTGGGGGGTAAAAAAACAGATACAGGGAAAATGAATAACAACTTGCTTAAAAACAACTACATAACAGAAGAAACCAAAAAAGGAATCAAAAAAATTCCTAAATCAAATGAGAATAAAAACACATCACACCAAAACTTTTGGAACACAGTGAAAGCAGTACTCAGAAGCCATCAGTTTATAGCAATAAACAAACATATCAAAAAAAGGCGGGGATACCAAAATGTTAGTCCCACAACTAGAACAAGTGGAAAGAGACCAGCAAAAGAAGCCCAAAGCCGAGCTGCACATAGGCAGGCATGCAAATTTATACGCGATTATACATTTTCACTCAATCATAATAATAAAAAAAAAAAAGACTGTCACCCTGAGTGGTGAGCTCCTGTGCAAAATCATCTACATGAGACCACACAGTCAACAACGACTGTAGAACAAAGATGAGACTGAATGGAGCTGGGAAACCAGAGTACTGGAAAAGGTAGAGCGAGAACAGAGGAAGAATGATGTCACACTGAAATATGTAACCAGTATCACCCAATGATCAGTGTATAAGTGTTACATGGGAACCTCACCTGCTCTGTAAACTTTCACCTTAAACCCAATAGAATATTATTTTAAAAAGAAAAGAAATGAAGGAAAAAGGAGGGAGCAGAGTTAGGAGACCTGATGAGACCAAGAAAGCAGTCTGGGAGCAGAATGTGCCCTTAGGATCCAAGGCCCCCATGCCTACGAAGCTTCTTGACAGGGGAAGACTGAAGACAACGACCTTATTCCAGAGCCCACAGAGACAGAAATCCTGGAGCTTATGCCCTGAATTTGGACTTTTAGCCTACTTTGCTGTAGGAAAATAAATTTTTCTTTGTTAAATCCAAAAAAAAGTGCCCACAGCGAGAAGAAATAAAATGTTAATAGGCGGAAGTAAATGAAATAAAGAACATAAATAAATGAAGAATCAATGAGGCTAAAAGTTGGTTCTTTGACAAGACCAATAAAATTCACTAACCATTAGCCAAACTAACAAAAGAAAAGCAGGAGAAGAAGCAAATAATCTAAATAAGAAATGAGACAGGGGATAATGCAACAGACCCAACTGAAATAAAAAGGATCATAATAGAATATCATGAAAAACAGCACTTTAACAAATTTCAGAACCTAGAGGAAAGGGATTTCAAGAATGCACTACTTACCTATACTATTACAAACTGAGACATAAAATACAAACAGACCCATCACAGAAGATGAGATAATAAAGAAAAACTCACAACAACAACAACAAAACTCCTCGTCTTTAAAGACAATTTAAAAACAGAAATTAAGAAAACTTCCCTAAAAATTAAAGTGCACAAGGATAAATCTGATCTATACAAAGGAAGCTATAAAACACTACTGCAGGAAAACAAAAGAGACCTACATAAATGGAAAAACATACCCTGCTCATGGATAGGAGGAATCAACACTGTGAAAATGTCAAGAAATATAAAGAAGTGATATATAGATATACCAAAATTCTGATCTAAACACTAACTTCATTCTTGAAGGAGATGGAAAAAGTCCTCACTAACTTTATATAAAAAAGGAAAAAATCCCCAGATAAGCAAAGTACTATTAAAGAAGAAATATAAAACAGGAGGTCTCACACTACCTCATCTCAGAACCTACTACACAGTGACAGTAGCTGAAACAGCCTGCTACTGGTACAACAAGCACATAGACCAATGGAACAGAATTGAGAACCCAGATATACATCCACTGATCAGCTGATGTTTGACAAAGTCCCAAATTCCATTAAATTGGGAAAAGACAATTTCTTTTACAAATGATGCTTGCAAAACTGGACGTCCACCTGTTAAAAAATGAAACAGGACCTATATCTCACGCCATACAGAAAAACTAATTCAAAGTGGATCAAAGACCTAAACACATAAGGTCTGACAATTACAGTCACGAATTCATCCTAGAAAAAGTGCTACACACCTTACTGCTGAATATTACTACGGTCACCTCTGAAGTACTCCCCTTGGCAAGATAGGCACTGATGCTAGTGCCTTGTCCACCCTTCAAAGAAATTTTGGAATTCTTTTTCTACAACGGCCATCGGAACTGGCATTGGATCACCCTTGATGTCCTGAATGTCACCACAATGTCCTCCTTTCAATACTTCCTTTATCTTTGGGTAAACAAAAAAGTCACTGGGGACCAGATTAGGTGAGTAGGGAGGGTATTCCAATACAGCTAAAAACTCATTCACAGACAGTGCTGTGTGAGCTGGTGCACTGTCATGATGCAAAAGCCATGAGTTCTTGGCAAAAAGTTCAGGTTGTTTTCATCTGACTTTTTCATGCAGCCTTTTTAGCACTTCCAAATAGTAAGCCCAGTTAACTGTCCAGACGGTACAAATTTATAATGAGCAAACCCTCTGATACCTAAGAAAGTTAGCAACATCGTTCCAACTATTTGATTTGGACTGAGGGAACTCTTTTCGTCATGGAGGACTGGCTGACTCTCATTGTGCACTTTGACGCTTTGTTTCAGGCTTATATTGGTACAGCCATGTTTCACTACCAATCATAACATGGTCCCAAACCATCTTGCCTCTCCAAAGGGCCTCAGCAAACTTCAACTCTCCTTTGCTTTTGTTCATCACTGAGCTCCTTTGGGACCATTTTTGCACACACATGTCTCATGGCAACATTGTCAGTTAAGATTTTCCTCTTTATCTACATTGACTTCGTCTTCCCTGCTTTTCACAGTCACCTGATGATTCTGATGCACATCTCCATGAGCGTTTGCAACATTTTCCTCTGTTCTGCTTGTTACTGGCCACCCTTAACTCTTTTCATCAGTGACGTCTTCTGTACTCTCAGAAGAACATTTCCTCGATTTGTACCTGCCACTTTCTGCATGGTATTATCCCCATAAACTTAAGACTAACATGTCCCTGATTTCACTTCAACTTTTACCAAGTTTAACAAGAAATTTAATGTTTGTTCATTGCTCTAATTTAAGCTCCGACATCCTCTCAACAGCACACAAAAACAAGCAACAACAATATGCCACTCAGCAAGACACCACCACACATCAACACAAACATAGCTATAAGACACTGATATACCAAGGTTATACAACCTTACCAAGTTGTTCGTACAGTGCTGCACAGTGGCAAGTTTGCGAACTTAATTGTCAAACCTCACAAAACCTGAAACAATCAAGACCATGGTAGAAAACATAGAGAAAATGCTAGCAGCCCTAATATATAGCATAAATAGGATATGAACTATAATTAACAATATACAAATACAGAAGACATACTAAATTACTGAGAGCTTCTAAAAATCAAACCTTTATGTTCATCAAAAGACTTCACCAAAAGAATAAAAGGAGAATCTACAGATTGGAGGTGGGGAGGAAATTGGCTATAATATATCCAACTAGGGTCTAATCTCTACAATTTACAAAATACTGAAACACCTCAACAACAAAAAGACACATAATCCAATTTAAAAATGGGCGAAGGATATGAATACACACTTCAGCAAGAAGACATTCAGGTCATTAACAGAAACATGAGGAAATGCTCACTAGCAGTAGCCACTACAGAAATCCAAATCAAAACTACGAGACACCATCTCACCGCAACATTACTAGCACTAATCAAAAAAAAAAAAAAAAAGTGTTAGGTTACAGATAGATCGGAAGTCTTAGGCATAGCTGTGGAAACATAAACTAGTATAACCACTATGGAAAACGATATGATGCCTGGTTAGAAAGCTGGAAATGGAAATACCATAAGATCCAACAGTCTCACTCCCTCCTAGGAATATGTCTTAGAAAAATGAACTGTCATATGAATAAACATATACACACACATGTTCGTTGAAGCATTATTCAGAATAGTAAAAAGATAGAGATAGGTGTTCATCAACAGATGAAAGGATAAACAAAATATGGTACATACACAACGGAATTATCACGCAACAGTAAAGAACAACGATAAATCCATGAAACTTCTCGCAACATGGATGAATCTGGACAGCATTATGGTGAGTGAAATAAGTCAATCACAAAAGGACAAGTACTGTATGAGACCTCTATTATAAAAACCCAAGAAAAGGTTGCATGCAAAAAATTCAAAACCATCTTGGATGGTTATGAAACAGTGGAATGATGCGATGAGAAAAGCACTGACTAGATGGTAGACATATTAATTGTGCTGAAGGAAAGACAACATATAACATAGAGCAAGGCAACACAACTTAACCAAGGACAAATTATAGAAGCTTCCTGTTGTTAGGTGCTGTCAAGTGGGCTCCCACGCACAGCACAATGGAACGCAACACTGCCCAGTCCTGTGCCATCCTCACACTTGTTATATTTGAGCCCATTCATTATTATAAGGTTTTTGCCAGCTAGTTTTCTCAGAAGTAGACCACCACGCCCTTGTTCCCATTCTTAGTCTAGAATCTCCACTGAAATCTCTGTCCATGAACAGAGACCCTGCTAGTAGTAGTAAGACTAGTGGCAAAGCTTCAGGTATCACACTAACATGCAAGCCACCACAGGATGACAAACTCACAGATACATGGTGGAGAACCTTCCTAGACATAGCCAAATACTCAGTTACTAGATCTGAGGGGTGGGAACTATGGTCCTATGGGGCATCTAAGTCAACTGACATAACATAGCCCATAAAGAAAACATTCTACCTCCTACTTCAGTGAGCAGCATCTGAGGTCTTAAAAGCTTGTAAATGGCCATCTGAGACACATCTATTGGCACCAACATGTTTGGAGCAAAGAAGAATGAAGAAAACCAGACACAGAAGGAATATTTTTGTCCAAAAGACTAATGGATACTTGAACCACAGCCTCTAGGAGCCTAAGCCCAGAAGAACTAGACAGTGCCTGGCTGTCACCATGAACCACTCTGACAGGGACCATAATAGAAGGCCCCAGACAGAGGAAGAGAAAAGCATAGAACAAAATTCAAATTCTCCCAAAAACAAACAAAAAAACCCAGATTTGCTTGACTGACAGAGACTGAACAACCCCCCAAATTATGGCCCCTGGACACCCTGCTAACTCAGAACTCAAGCCACTCGCAAAGTCTACCTGTAAGTCAAAGATTAGACAGGCCTATAAAACAATAACACACTTAAGGAACGTGCTTCTTAGATCAATCAAGGCCAAGTTGTAACACTTTCCCAAAAGCAAAAATGAGAAAGCAAGAAGGGACAGGAAAACTAGACAAATGGACATGGAGCACCCAAGGTGGAATGGGAAAGGAAGAGAAAGGTAAGAGAGTGCTGGCACAATGCAGGGATTATAACCAATGTCACTACATGATTCGTGTATAAATTTTTAAAGGAGAACCTAATTTGTGCTATAAATGTTCATCTAAAACACAATGAATTTTTAAAACAGAAACTGAAATAAATTGAAGAAAGGCCAGAAGAGGGCAAGAATGAGTCTGTAGAATAAGGCAGAAGATCTTAGAAGCTTTCACTTGTAGCTTATTTGCTTGTTTTTTTCTGTGAGACCAGAAAGTTAATGGAGAGTTTTAAGTTGGAGCAATAATATCACCAGATTTATAATTCGCAAAAGTCACTAGTGGACTAAACAGAGACTGTTGAAAAAGGCAAAGACTAAAGGCCAGTCTTGGTCATTCAGGAAGATGACAAGGGTTATGTCCAAGGTAGAGATGTAATGAAGAAAACAGAGAGAATCGACAATTGACAGGACCTAAAGGACCTCTCATGACACAGTGGTTTAAGCCCCTAGATGCTAACTGAAAGGTCAGTGGTTTGAACCAACCAGCTACCCCACAAGACAAAGATGTGGCAGTCTGCTTCTGTAAATCTTGAAAACCTTATGGAGCAGTTCTACTCTATCCTATATGGTTGTTATGAGTTGAAATCAACTTGACAGCAATGAGTTTGGATTTTGGAATAATATTTTGATGTGAAATGTAGTGATATGACAGAGTTAGAATAAATCTTACATTTCTAGTTTGAGTAACCAATTTATGGTACCATTATATATATTATATACATAACGGTAGCAGGAAACACAGGAAGACCTCCCTACAGATGAGAATTACATGTTTGTCATGTACCAGCCACTATTCTAAGTGTTTAAATATATTAACTTATTTAATTCTCATAGCAATCTTATGGCGTAGGTACTGTCATGATTCCACTTCACAGATGAGGAAACTGAGGCATAAAATGATTATATATATTAAAACTTACAAAAGCTGGAACCTGGGCATCTTATCTATCTAGTTCTGCTATAATAGAAATACCACAAGTGGATGGCTTAACAAAAAGAAATTTATTCTCTCAGTCTCAGAGGATAGAAGCCTCAATTCAGGGTGCCAGGTCCAGAAGAAGGCTCTCTCTCTGTCAACTCTGGAGGAAGGCCCTTGTGATCAAATCTTTCCCAGGCCAAGGAGTTTCTCAGCACAGGGACTCTGGGTTCCAAGGGTTGCAAGCTCCTGCCTCTTCTTGCTTGGTGGTAATGAGTTCCTCTTGTTTCTCCGCCTGCTTCTCCTTTATCTCAAAAGATAAAATCTAATCATGTAGACTGAGTCCTGCCTCATTAACATAACTTCTTCTAACATTGCCTCATCAACATCACAGAGGTACAATACACAGTACATAGGAAAACCACATCAGCTAGCAAAATTGTGGACAATCACACAATGGCCTACTCAAGTTGATGTACACTTTTAGGGGTCATAATTCAATCCACAGCACTCTATAAGGTAGAAACCTGTCAGAAAAGTAAAACTCAAAATTTTTCCCATAACAGATAACAACAGGAAAGACTGAACTCTGTGAAAGGCAGAAAGTTTGCAATGCCCCAACAAATCTAGGCAGTCCTATCAAGTTTTGACTCTCACAGGTCTCAGTGTATGTTCAGGATCACACACTAGTAAATAATAGAGCCAGGACCCGAACCTAGGGCATCTAACTCAAGCATCTTACCCATCAGACTATAAAAGAATTGAGGAGGAAGACGACAGGACATGTAAATCCTTAGATGCCTGGGGATCACCCAGATGTAGACAAGTACACAGCTGGCTCTTCTTGCTTGGTGATAAGGAGGTCTTTCTGTCTCTCTGCTGGCTACTCTCTTTTATATCTCAAAAGAGACTGACTAAAGACATAATCTGCTGAGATACCTGAAGTCCTACCACTAGTCTTTCAACTATCAGCAGAGTCACTGTTCATGAACAGTTTTCAGTGGAGCTTCTATACCAAAGCTCAGGATAAAAGTCCTATCCAAGGATAATTATTTGACAGTCACCAATAGCAAAAAGTTGAAGCCAAGAAAATAAATGAAGGGGAATTATGAAATTAAGACAAGAGTGACGAATATGGACTCTGAGAAATAGTACCATTTAAAGGACACCTACATGAAGGAAAACTGAGGGACTGAGAAGAGGCCCTTAGAGATCAGAATGCCAGAAATCAGAGCTTTCACTAAATTCACACTAGCTTCAGAGACGTCTCAAACACAACATCTCTAACACCTATCCTATTTATTTCCTTTCCTCATTCTCAATTGTCATATAGTGAATTGTGTCCCCCAAAACATGTGTGTGGTGATTTGACTAGGCCATGATTTCCGGTATTCTATGATTTTCCTACATGCTGCCTCTGTGATGTCACGGAGGGAAGATGAGTGGTGGTTGTGCTGATGAGGCAGGACTCAGTCTCTAAGACTGTACTGTGCCTTGAGGCAATGTCTTAAGATAAAAAGAGAAGGAAGCAGAGAGTGAGGGACCTCATACCATCAGGAAAGAAGCAGTTCACGTGCAGAGCATGTTGTTTGGACCCAGGGTCCCTGCATCTTAGAAACTTGCAGTCCAGGAGAAGACTGACGACAAGGATCTTCCTCCAGAGAAAGACTTCTCTTAGAGCTGATTCCCTGAATGTGGACTTTTAGCCTAATTTTCCTGTGAGAAAATAGATTTCTCTTTGTTAAACCCACCCACTTGTCTTACTTGTGTTATAGCAGCACAGATGATTAAGACTCCAATAATTACATAATCACCATCCACATCATCACTATCCACACATGTCACTAAGCCAGGCACCTTCCTCCACCCTCCTCTGGCTCTGTGCTTCCAATTAGTCACCAACTCATGCTGATTCTACCTTCTTAATATCTGTTGAATCTATCCTCTCTTCTACATTTCAATCACTACTCCAGCTGCCACCAGTTCACACAAAATAACCTCCCAATTAATTTCCCTGCATTTGACTTGAACACCCTCTAATCTAGCCCTTACAGTGACAGGCCAAAGGAAGTTTGAGATAATGGAGATGCAACAGCACACAAAGCAGACAAAAAGCCCTGTCCTCCAGGGAAGCTTCTGTGTGCACCTGCTTTCTCACACTCAGTGCCTTCACACAACCCAGCCAGAGCTCATCTCATGGAAGGGCCTCCCCCGGGGCTCACTCCAGCCAGCTCCTACTGCATCTTCAACACCCAGCTCCGCATCACTTTCTCTGGGGAGTCTTCTTTGACCTCTTCCTGCACACACTTCTGGCTAAACTCTTGTCACACCCTTACTACAATTGTCTGTTTTCACATCTACTCCTTCATCCCTGTACTCCTCCAGTGCCCCCTTCGGTGCCCCGGCATCAAATATTTTTAGTACTTCCCAGCTACTACTTCAAAATGATTCCTCATTGCTCCATATATTCATAACAGGGAGAAAAACCATTCCCCAAATGGCAGACAGCTAAATGGCATCTTACACTAACAGAAAGAACAGGCAAGATGGCTTTTGATGGCTTAAATTAATACTTTTATCACAACTATTTAAGACCCAAAAGTATTAACTAAAGTATAAAATGCAGGGACACTAGGTGAACCAGCATTACTGACTCTGTCTAAAGACACAGAATAAAACTTGAAGCTAACAAATTTTTTAAGTAGTTTTTGAAAACACTTTTAAAAAGCATTTCTTAAAAACAGGAATGTTTCTTCTAAATACTGATCTTCAAATTATAATTTTCTGTGCTCCAAAATAATCCTGTAAGATTACTATCTCATACTTATTTAAAATTATGATCCAAGACAGAGAGAAACAAACACAGGCAGAGAATGGGAGAAAGAGAAAGAAGAAAAGGAGGGGAGAGAGGCAGAACAGGCTGGTAGGTCACTGCCAAAGGCCATGGACCCCTGACAGGAGAAGCACAGATCACGGATCCCACATCCTGTACACAACGGTGCTATAAAACTGCTCTGTGCTTGCGTACCCTGAGCCCTGATCCAAGATTTTTCCCAACTATTACAATGTCTGAAGGAAGTAATTATGCCAAAATTCACCAGTTTAACTAGAAGTTTTTCAGTGCCATTTCCTCTTTTTTCCTGAATTCTCGTCACACATTAAGAATATCAACACAGATTTGTAAAGGATTATTTTTGCTGCCATCAGTTGCTCTATAATTTGAAAAATCAAATACCACTGAAAAACATGGTTACAATCCAGTTGAGGAAAGAAACACAATGCTTTTTTTTTTGTTAACATTTAAGAAATTTCAAATTTACCTTTCATTTAAAAAACTTAGAATGTCCAACCAATGTATTTTCATGAAATCTAAGATCAATAATAGCTCCCTTTGAAATCTTCAGAAAGCAAAAGTTTCTGAGTCAGAGATCTACGAGTTGAATGAAGAAGCAGATTCTGTCTGTGCTCTTCTAAAAATACTGTCAAGAACTTGATGTCTTAATATGTAACCCATTTTACTTACTTGTTCACAAAGTCATTTTGATCAAGTATTTAAAGCACCTGATTGATAAGTCCTGGTACAAAGCAGAGCCACTTTCACTCTAATTCAAATTGCAGAATACACTTTACCCTGGTTAGCTGCCAGAAGCCCTAGATGCACAGTGGTTAACCATTCAGCTACTAACCAAATGGTCAGAGTTCAAATCCACCAGCCTAGGACCTTATGGGGCAGTTCTATTCTGTCATATAGGGCCGCTGCGAATCAGAATTGATTTGATGATAATGGATATAACGGGTTTATATGGGTTAATATAATGGGAGACAGGTAGGCAAATGAAGACATACAGAAACAGATAGGAAGTACAACCAACTGACCAGCCTGTACCTCTCAGCCTCCCTTACAAACTGGATGTCCAATGTAATTAGAGGTTGTTCAACAACATCAG
This sequence comes from Heterohyrax brucei, assembly GCA_028571685.1. Classification (NCBI taxonomy): domain Eukaryota; kingdom Metazoa; phylum Chordata; class Mammalia; order Hyracoidea; family Procaviidae; genus Heterohyrax; species Heterohyrax brucei. The sequence goes on from CM053140.1 coordinate 205,512,210, forward strand.
GAGCCCTGGTGACATAGAGGTTAAGAGTCTGACTGCTAACCAGAAGGTCGGCAGTTCAAGTCCACCAGTTGCTCCTTGGAAATCCTATAGTGCAGTTCTACCTTGTCTTATAGGGTCACTGTGAGTTGAAACCAACTAGACAGCATCTAACAACAACAACAGGTGACATCAACTCAACTTGACCAAGGACAAATTAAGCCATTGAGTCAGTTGCAACTCATAACAACCCTATGTACAATGGAATGAAACACAGCCCAGTCCTGTGCCATCCTGATGCTCATTGTTATACCTGAGCCCATTCACTATTCATAATGTTTTCACCAGCTAATTTCTTCAGAAGTAGACCACTAGGTCCTTCTTTCTATTCTGTATTAGTCTAGACCACTTTTGCCTCAAGCCTCAGTATATTCCAGTCCAATCCTGGAAACATGGGCTGGACAAATGTAACCCTTATTTGATTTATGTAAGAGGGAGGCCTAAAGCCCAATAGCAAAGAGGCTTGAAGGCCTCTCTTCATATTTAAACCCTGTAGTGGCGAGGAAAGGCCCACCTATACAAGACTACACTAGCCCATTAGACAAACCAAGGGCAAGAGAACATTTATCCCAATGCTTAGGGCAGGGCTAGTCTAGATGGCTCACTTCAGCCCTTCCCATAGGAAGGCTTCAGAGGGAAATGTGTGATTCCGTTACTGTCATTGGTCCCGAATGTCTACACCAGTTCTTAGGCTGCAAAAGAAGAGCATGGATAAAAGTAGAAGGGAGTTTCCCCTTTGGTTTTCTCTTTGTTTTTACTTTTTTCTAAGATGTTAGGAGAAAAATAAGGCATTTTATTTAAAGACAAAAAAAGTATAGGTCAGTGTCACCCCTAAAACAGAAGACAGCTCCACAGTCATATTCTGTTTACTTTCAAAGAATGGCAGTTTAATCTTCCAATTATTAGGAGTAATGTAAGTGAATCCTTGGATCCAGCTCCTCCCTAGCTTTCTGTAAGTCTTATCTATCATCCTCCACATAAGCCTTTTATTCCAGAAACTCTCTGGCTCTCAACCAACTTCACACTAATTTCAGACCTCTTTTGTTGAAAGTCCTTCGCCAATGCCTCTTTCTTTACCCAGTTTGTCCTTCAATATACAGCACTGGTGTCAGCTGCTACAGGCAGTACACTTGATGTGCACATACATTTAGATGTGCCCCACTTAAGTTGTGAAGTTACATGATCCCCAATCACATTTCCCTCTTACTAAAACTCCCTGAAGACAGGGGCCATCTTACCCATTTCTGAAAGGCCAGTGTTTTGCACAGCCCCTGGCACAAAAAAAGGAGCTCGATGATTTGGTGAGCAAATAGTCAGCATTCTAGGAATTAAAATTCTGAATGTACTAGAAAGAGAAATTTTTCAGGGATAATTTTTTAAAATAAATATATAGTCATAACATAAAGATATATGGTATGTTACAGGTGATGTAATGGGTTTGCACTCAACTACTAACCTAAAGGTTAGCAGTTAAAATCTACCCGGGGATGCTGTGGAAGAAAGCACGCCTGCAGACTTGCTCCCATAAAGACTATGGGAAGAAAACGCTAGGGAGAAGTTCTACTCTGTAGCATGGAGTTATCATGAGTAGGAACTAAGTCAATGATAATGAGGTGTTTTTTTTAAAAAAAATAAGGTACCACATATGCAATAGATTGCATTATTTTACTACCTGAAATGTATCACTCTCCTACTTATTTTCCTTTTCATGATCTTATACCACTGACTTATGAAAATTTAAAAATTATCAGGATAAAAAAGAAGGCAGATTATAAGTGTAGGTATTTATTCCCCAATGAAAGCTTAGGAAGAATATTTTAATAGCTCCAAGTCCTAAAAAGTATTACAAGTAGCAAGTGGAAGCATATAATAGAACTCAATAATTTCTTACTTACTATTCAATACTCTAAAGAAAGTATGTTAATGGGTAAACTTAAGAATATCTTTCCCCATAGTTTCCTGGGTATACCCATTAGATTGTAATGTCAACGGTCTGTGTCAACGTGGCTAAGATATGGTTTTCAAACTGTAGTCTAGAGGTTAACATGTGGTTAACATTTATAATTAGTCGACACTAAGTAAAAAAGACTACCATCCATAACGTGAGTGAACCTTACCCATCTCTTGAGGGCTTTAAGAACAAAATCTGAGGTTTCCCACATAAAATGGAAGTCTTCTTCCAGAATGTAACACAAATCCTGTCCGAGTTTCCAACCTTTCAACTGTTCTACAGATTTCAGACACAGGAGTGGCAGAGTCCCTAGGCTGATTCTCGTCCTACAGATTTCAGAGTCAAGACTGCTATGGTTGCAACGAGCTACCATTGCTGAACATCTTGATCTAAGATTCCATAGGACAATACTAATCAATAAGAGAAAAACGGAAAACAGAATTTCAAATTCTTCCGGACCCCAGACTTTCTAGGGCCATGAAGGTTGGATGACCGCCTGAAAGTACTGCTTTGAGCTATCTTTAAACTTTAAAACAAAGATATCTCCTAAAGTCTTCTAAAAACCACGTAACGGTTTAGCTTAACCAGTAAAGAATGTGTGCTTTGAGCACTATTCTCTTTTAACAGCTATCTATACTCAGTGCTGTGGAGTCTATATGGGATAAAATTGGCAACAGTACCTCAAAAATTTACATATGACCTTAGAAGGCAGTGAATTTATGTTAACTGAGAACGAGTCAGAAAAGGAGAGCAGGAATGGTTGCACAACTCAAGGAATGTAGTCATTGTCACTGATTGATACATGTAGAAATTATTAAATTGGTATATACTTTGCTATGTATATTCTTAACAGAATTAAATTAAAAATAAAGAATTATATGTAATCTAAATATCTAACAACAATAATAAACTTATACAGCCTTCGAGTATGATGAGAATTTTATTTACAGCTCAAATTATCTGTGTACTAACCTCACTTCTTTATTGAGTTGATAGCACCTAAAAGTCTAATTTGCCTTAGCAGCAAGTTGTCCTTTCTCCTAAGATCTAACAGCATGTTTAAACACAAAAGGGATGCAGGGAAGGCAGTGTTCAGACATACATTTATAGCCGTAAATGCCTACATTAAATAAAAAGAAAGATTTCAAATCAATAACCTAACTGTATTTTGAGAAACTAGAAAAAGAAGAGCAAACTAAACTCAAAGCTAGTACAAGAAAGGGAATAATAAAGATTAGAGTGAAGATAAATAAAATACAAAAACTACAAAAACAGTCAACAAAGCCAAAAAACCAGTTTTTTTAAAAGATCAGTAAAATTATCATATCTGTAGCTAAACTGTGAAAGAGAGATGATGCAAATAACTAAAAGCAGGAATGAGACTGGGGAGTTTACTATCAAATCATAAAGAAACGAAAAGAATTTTAAGAGACTACTATGAAAACTTGTACACCAACATATTAGATAATGTAGATGAAACAGGCAAATTCCTAAAAACACATAAATTACCCAAATTGACTCAAGAAGAAATAATATAAGAGATAATATCAATAATCAAAAACCTTCCAAAAAAAAGTCCAAGACCAACCACATGGCTTTACTGGTGAATTCCACTAAACAGTTAAAGAAAAATTAATATTAGTCCTTCTTAAACTCTCCAAAAAACAAGGCAAGAGGGAAGGCTTGTTAACTTACTCTAAGAAGCCAGCACGACCCCAATACCAAAGCAATATAAAGACGCCACAAGAAAAGAATAATGCAGATCAGTATCTGGTAGTACACAGATTCTTAACAAAATAGTATCACACTGAATCAACAACATATACTCCATGAGCAAGTGGGTTTTATCCAGGAATGCAAGGATGGCTCAACATAAGAAAATTAATTAACACAATACATAATATTAATACAGCAAAAAAATTCACAAGATCATCTCAAACGATACAGAAAAGGCATTTTACAAAATACAAAACTCTTTTGTAATTAAAAAAAAAAAAAACACTTGGCAAACTAGGAAAAGAAGAGGAATTACCTAATGTGATAAAAGGAATTTATTTAAAAATCCACAGTTAACATCATACTTAATGGTGAAAACCTGGAAGTTTTCTCAATAGAATCAGGAACAAAATAAGATGATAAAAATCAAATATCTGATAAATGATTAGTATCCAGGGCAGTTCAAGAATTGTTTCAATTCAACAATAAAAGATAACCAACAAAAAAGTGGATTATCAGTTTGAATAGCCAAATCTCCAAAGAAAATTTACAAATGACCAATAAACACATGAAAACATGCTCAACATCATTAGTCCTCAGGGAAATGCAAATCAAAATCACAGTGAGATGCCACTTCACATCCACTAAGGTGGCTACTATTAAAAAGGTGGGGGAGGGGAACGGAAAGGAAAATAACAAGTATAGTGAAGATGTGGTCATACAGTAACTCTGAGTTTCACTTTTTGAAGAAGTTCCTCCAAAAGTTTAACTTAGAGTTACCAGATATGACCCAGCATTCCATTCATAGCACAAAGCCAAACCCCTGCTGCTGAGTCAGTTTTGAGTCAGGACACAGGAGAACTGCTCCACAGAGTTTCCAGGAAGCACCTGGTAGATCTGAACTGCCAACCTTTGGTTACCAGCTATAGCACCTATCTACCATATCACCAGGGCTTCCATTCCACATATATATGTACACACACACACATACGCACACACACACACACACGAATTAAAAGCAAGGACTCAGATACACCAATGTGTACTACAGTCAAAAAGCAAAAACAATCCAAGTGTCCATCAAGAAACGGATGGATAAACGAAATGTTGTATATCCATACAACGAAACACTTCCAGTCATAAAGAGAAATGAATTTCTGATATATACTGCAACATGGATGACCTTCAAAAAACATTACGCTACGCCTTCCATAACAAATAATTAATAATAAGTAAATATTATGGCTATTTTACCATAATAAAGAAGTACAGGAGAAGTGTTCACATTAAGGAGTATAAAGATATTTACCAAGAAAAAAAAAAAAAACTATACTTGAAATCAAACAATGTTGATTCAAAGTCCAATCTTGAAACTTAATAATCTGTATCCTTGGACAAACCATGAAATCTGTCTCAGCCTAAAATTCATCCGTTAAAAGAGATTTAACAACCTCATAGAAGTGTAAACCTCAGAGGATTGTAAACTTCATAGGATAACCTACAGGAAGATGACGTGTGGGCTGTTTTGCTTTCCTCAGTATTGTTATAATTTTGAAGCACAATATTATGAAGCTATTGAGGAAGCAGTACGAGGGCTAGAAACCTAGGTTGACTCACTGTCAGTTCTGCAGGTTTGTTTCGGGCACGGCTGGATCCACAGGTTCCTTTTGAGGCCAGGTGTGGGGTAGAGTGGTAACAGCTCACAAGCAGAACCGCTTGGCTATAATCAGCTTTTCCATTTCCTCCATGTACTACAGGAAGTACAGCCTTTTTACTTGTGATCAGTTTTACAGTAAAAAAGCTGACTTTGAGGAGAAGAGTGCTAGCCAAGCAATTTTCTACCCAAATTGAAGATACCATAAAATCAGTAAGATTTGAGAGATTATAGAAGCCTTTGAAGCCTTACAAGTCATCTATAATGAGGCCAGTCCTCTGAATTTACAAATTGTATTTGTACTTAATAAAGATGTACATATGTCTACCTTTTCACTGGAGAATATGGTAGACTTTCTCAACAGAAAACAGAGAAGCAAGTCTTCTAAAATTTCATTTCCTGGAGTGGTGACAGCTTGTTTTAAAGGACAAACATGGTTACTCAAAGAGTCATCAAAAATTCCTCCAATCTCTAGTGAATGAGACCAAACATATTATAAATGGCTCTCAGAAGGCTGCAGAACAACATTAGAGAGAAATAGTTGATGGTTTTGATGAAAACATTCAATATGCTGAATGGAAGGAAGAGTGGAGAAATTGAAGGAGCAGGAAAAAGTGTTTGAAAACATCAAAACAAGATTATAAAGGATAACGCACCAACCCAAACCCACTGCTGTCAATTCCCTACAAGACAGAGCAAAACTGTTCCATATGCTCCACAGAGTTTCCAAGGAGCACCTGGTGGATTTAAACTGCCAATATTTTGGCTAGCAGATGTAGCATTTAACCAGGACACCACCAGAGTTTCCAAGGGATAACAGTAACCAGTTAAAATCTCTGACTGAAACCATTACAGTGGTAAACTCACCTGCTCACTGTAGTGGAATTAAACAGAAAAAGTAAATCATAAAATGGAAAGCAAGATGATCAGACATCAATTTGAAGAAACTAATGCTGGTTTAATTTTAAAAAAGATCTTAAAAAACTTGAAAGAGTAAAACAAACACTAGGAAGTTATGTCTAAGTCAAACAACCAGAGTTTACAGGTCAAATCAAAAGTATCCAATCAGAACAAGCATCTTTACAATGAGACAAAGTACAGTGAGAAAGTAAAACCTAAGAAGTTCAGTCAAAATTTCAGATACTGCCTAAACTACATGATGAAAATGAAATGCAACTTTGCAGAAAATCAATGGAACACAGAAATCACCACTTACAAATAGAGAGGAAATCTCTCAAAGTATATGGAAACATTAGCCTTACACATCAACACCTTGACTCCTATAGGAAAACAACCAAAGGCTGAAACAACTGGAGGGCACCATTTCCTTTTATCAAAGATGGATTAGCTCCCATGAGAAAACAGCTCAAAAGAGTTCACTGACAGTTATGTCAATCAAGAGAAAGATCAATGATCTAAAAAAGAAAACAGTCACAAAAGGCAACATTTGGCAGAATTAGAGTTTGAAATTCAAGTTTTTCAAAGTGATTTCTTTGCATCTGCTATTCCACATGCAGAAAACTTGGTGGTGTAGTGGTTAAGAATTCTGGCTGCTAACTAAAGGTCAGCAGTTTGAATCTACCAGGCACTCCTCAGAAACTCTATGGGGCAGTTCCACACTGTCATATTGGGTCACCACAAGTTGGAATCAACTTGACTGCACCAGATTTGGGTTTTGGTTTTTGTACTGCAAATGCAGCCTGGGCAGTGGCCCAAAAGGGTCAGGTCATCCCCACACCATCTTGTACCCAGGGGAGGAAAGTGGGTGAGATACAAGGATGCAGGGACCCACGGTGACACACAGGGCTGGTTCAGCAGCCAATCCCTCAGCATCCACAAGCACACAGGACATTTTATGTGTTTTCTCCCTTTAAATTAATTCTGACTCATGTTTTATTTTAACATCTGTTGTTCAGTTGATGCTGTATTTGCTCTTATTAAAGTTTTATGTAAACACAATTCCAAATAGACTGTTTCCAGAACATACATAGTTTCAGTAAAATTCTTAAGAACAAATATTACCATTTCATTGGATCCCCTAGAATTAGGTTTTATGTAAGTATTGCATTTTAATTTCATCAGTCCACTATTTTTCTAAACTGTATTTGAATTGTGACGTGGCCAGGTAGAGATGTTTGAAACATTAGAGACCATGTTTCAAATAATATTTTATTATGGTTAAGTGAAAATTTACTAAGTCAATTTGCCATATTAATCCCATACAGAGACCTCTATGCGACTCCATCTGCTCTCCCAGCCCTGTGACAGTACACTCACCCCCTCCACTCTGTACTTCACATACTCATTCAACCTAGTCCTGTCCCCTCCTCTGTACCTTCCCCTCTTATTACTATTGGGGAGCTGCTCTGACAGCCGCATGTCTTATAGTCCAGTCCAATTTTTGTCTAAAGAGTTGTCTTCAGTGCTATTTTCATCTCCGAGGTAGGAGCAACACCAGCGGCCGTGCTCTCAGGTCACCCTCTAGGATGCTGGACCACCAAGTCTGGTCAAAGACCATTTCTGTATGCCATGCAGTGTGATATCTATATAAGTAACCTCCTGTTTGCCTCAATAAATGCTCATTGGTTTTAAAAACAACAAAAAGCAAAAAAAAAAAAATCAATGATAATCACACCCACAGTTAAACTTCATAGTATTTTTACTAGCTTATTCCTAAATTAACAATCTTGAGAAACTGAAATTTAGAAAACATTTGCTTCCTATTTTACTTCTTTTTAATCTTATGTTATTTAGATATCTGATATCTTTACAGTTTTGACATTTCTAAATTTTATGCAATCTAAGTATGTTTATATGGAGAAAAAAGAAGAAAAAGCACACAAGCTTTTGAAAATTTTAGAAGCCCAAAACAAGAAAGATCACTTTGTTGAGACAGAACAATTAAAATTGGCAAGATTTACTCATGAATCAAGGGCCACTCGTTTTGGAGATAGTATTTATCACCAGCAACTGAGAACAGACATTAATGAAACAGTTCTATTCAAATCTGGATTTTTCTATCTTGGTTGTTTTTGTTGTTAGTTACCGTTAAGGCGGTTCTGGCTCCTAGCGACCCTACAGAAGAGAGTAGAACTGCCCCGTAAGAGTTTCCCAGGAGCACCTGGTAGATCTGGTAGATAGACCTCTTAGTTAGCAGCCGTAGCACTTCACCACTATGCCACCAGGGCTTCTCATCTATCTTTACTGGAGGTCTACTAGACAAATAAATACTGTAATATGTATTCTCTGGGATGATTTTAAATACTTATTTTTATGGCAATATAGTACAATAGCTAAGCACACAATTTTAACACCTAATTGCCTGGGTTTGAATCGACTGCTTATCAGATCAGCTACCTTAGCCATAAATTGGGGAGGAAAAACATTACAACTGATTAACTGCTAGTAACGAGGTGTGCTGTGCAACTTTTTAAGTTTTTAGAAAGGTCAAATAAAGCATAAAACACATATAGCATAACATCATCAATAGACTCTGAAACAGCACTCTAGAATCAAACACGCTACTATTTCTCCAGTAAAACAGTCACATGAGAGAGATAAATACTGACTAGCCTCACATCACTTAGGTCAAGTTTGGCAGTAAAACAAGTTTACTTAAGTTTTGTCAAATAAGGTACAAAAATAATGTTTGGTTTTTAGGCAATTTTGCATTCTGAAATTACAGAAGATTAAAGTACTTACAATAATACATAGCACTTTGTAAGTGATCAAAAAAATACAGACTGCTTTTAACATCAACCATATCATCACCACTATCATTATTTTTGGAAGAAGTGACACTAAGCTACACTTAAATATGTGTAGTAGTAATTTACCCAAATTTGTTTCTGGAACTAATAGATGCCTCTGGTAGCAAGTAGTTACTCTCCTTTGCTAACCACAGGCAGATGGCTTTAGGGTAAACTAGATCCTGTTTTTATCCTGGTCCGAATAGGGAACATGTATCAAAAGAAACATCTTTAACTTTAGTCTTTTTACCTGCTTCCTCACAAATCATCAGCTGCTTAAGACTTCATTCTATAAGAGACCTCACTGCTGTTAATACTGCTTTCCATGAGGAAAGATTAAACCAAAGCATGGAATGAAAGCTTAAATTGACAGAGTCAGCACACGCATGCCAGCCACAGTGTGTTCAATTCAAATCAGAATGAAATGAACCCCATGGCATCTGGAGTATGCCACAAGTGTGTGGCAAGTGTTATTTCTAGCCACCTAAAAGTACCAATGAAAAGAGCTCAAATGCTTACGAAAGAAAGGAACTCCACAGCCATGAGGGGAAGCATTTATTAGCACTTAATGGCCTTCTTTCATTGCCTTGCCACAGACCCATCTCTAATTGTTCCAATTACAATTTCAAGTACCAAGAACAATAATGGTAAGACTGTGGAGTTCAGTGTGCACACTGTGAAAAAAAAAGTCCTTAAAAGCACAAACCACATGTGAAATACACAGCAGCACAGGATCTGGGAAGGCAATATTGTGACAGAGAGGAGGTGGTAGCAAAGAGCAAGGACTAGGAATCAAGAGCCCCATTTTCCAGCTGTGACCTCCCCATCAGAGAGTCAGTTTCTACATCTCTAAAATGTAAGGAAGATTTATCCTAATGCCTCTGCTGATTCTAACATCTTATCAGTTTCCGGTGCTAGAAATAAACCAGTATATACAGAATCTTACCTCGTCACTGTCTTTCTAAGCAGTCCCAAGTAATTCAAAGCTTCTTTCACTTTCATAGCTGAGGAAGTTAGTATCCTCTTTAAGCACAATGAAGACAGGGACTGTCTCTTTTATTTCCTCCCCCTACGTTGCATGGAGGAGCTGTGGTTGCACAGCGGTTAAGCACCCAACTGTTAAGGGAAGGGTCTGTGGTTTGACCCTTCCAGCTTCTCTGAAGGAGAAAGATGTGGACGCCTGCTTCTATAAAGATTACAGGCTTGGAAAATGTATGGGACAGCTCTACTCTGTCCTATACAGCTGCTGTGACTGGAATTCAACTCACAGGCAATGGTTTGGTTTTAGATTTCACCTTGCATGTCACATAACATGTGCTCAAAAAGATTAGGAAGGAGGGAAAGAATTCACATAGTAGGGCAAAAAAAGGGAAAACAGAGCACCTAAGCCACTGGATGATTTTTCTTTAGGTGAAACAGGAGCAATTAGGGAAATTCTGAGAAGAGTAACATGATGTGAATTATGCTTTTTAAAAAGCATGTCATCTATTAAGAATAAACTATAAATTAAGGCAGAAAAACAAGGAGGGAAAACAGGAGACAGTAGAATAATAGAAGCCAAGAATCTTGGTGACATGGGCCAAAGGGGCAGCAGTGGAGGTAGAAAGAGGGAGTCAGATTCTGGGCGTATTTTAAAAAACAGAGCCTATCTGTTGTTATTTCTAGCACGCAGTACAACATGGTGGCACAAGACCATTCTTGGTTTCAAAAAGACTTGTATTCAAATCCCACCTCTGCCTCTCACTGAGTTGATGTATTACCTTGGCGAAATTTTATATCACATCTTTTGGAACTAACTTGATGACACCTAAACAATGGCAACAACAGGTCTATGCAATAAAAAATAGTATCGATTACTTTTAAGAATTATTGAGAGGATTAAATAACACAGAGAAATATTTCAATAAATAGTAACTCCTTTCCTTTCTTTTATTATGATTATTTGTTAAAGATATATCTAAAAGACAGAAAGCCTAGAACATCATCTCTGGAAATACCAGGTGGTCATTTCTTGGAAGTTAAGAATTTCCAATGAAAATAACATATAGTTTCTAAAGTAACTCAGCATATATAAAAGACAACTGCACAATTTTTACTAAAACCCCAAAATAGCAGATTTAGTGTCATTAGCAGTGAGATTCTGCTCAAGTGTGTTGACAAGCAGGTTCATCACCTCATAGGAAGACCAGTTAATGGTGGAACACGAGAAGCAGGTCTCAGCAGTAGGAGGGCACCCTGGCCTTTGAAATGGGTCACAGTTATTTAAAAAGAAATTGCCATAAGGAAAGAATTAAAACAGTTTGATTCTCTTTTTACATCATTTATTATAGCTACAAATGTCTTACTAATGCTTAACAAGTTAAGTCACTCATTTCTTCAACAAATCTTTGATAGCTGCAATGCTGCAGTCCTCATGAAGAGCATAAATGATCCAGTCACAGAGCCTTCCCTCAGCAAACTCACAGTCGACCACATTCACCTTTGTTCAACTATCACATACTGAAATCACACTTTAATCAAATCAGTAACCAGTCAGCTCTTAAATTTAAAAACTCTCCACTTCCAAAACAATCCATTATATTTTCAGCCCAAAGACTATGCTTTTAAACCTAATTACTCTTTCCACCCTCGCAGTCTTCTTGCCTCCAAGTAGATTTCCCTGTCCAGCAATTTCATCCTTCAGTAAAACTAATTTTGTGTACCACTCCCAAGTCAAACCTACTCAAAAATACCTGTCTGCGCTATTAAAAAATTGCTCTCTAATAACCACCTCATTACAGCAAAAGTTCTCTCCCAAGTTCTTCTCCTACATCCAGTACTACACTAAGTAAACAGTTGTTAAGCTATTTTTCCTTCCTACAAACATCTTACCTCAAAAGAAACTCCTCAGTTCCAACGAAATCTCCCCAGTATCCTGCCCTTGCATACCAAATTAATCTGCTCTGTGGCTTGGCCATGGTGCCTTCTGCTCCAAACATTTTATTTCGCAAGGCAGGCATTATCTCTATATTGTAAATTAGTAAACCAAGAATTATTTTTAGACTCTCTCCTCTCCACTTATCCAAAAAGGAGAGGTGACATTGGACATGAATTTTGAACAGGTATTTTCCAGGTTGTCAGAAAGAGCATGAAGACATTCCAGAATGGAATATGAAATATGAAAATACGAATACAGAAATATGAAAGAGAAGCAAACATACATTAATGTGTGTACACATGTTTATGTATATATACACACATATACATACACAGTACGCATAGCTATATGTATACATACATATATGCATATAGATACACATAGCTATATGTATTTACATATATACACATATGCATTTACATACATATATGTGTGTATGTGTACATATGCATGTAAATGCATACACATATAGCTATGAACAACTCCATTAGAATTAAGATGCAAGAAATGCCATGCATTTTTTTTTTCATTTTTTCAAATTCAAATCAGTTCAAGCTTCGAAGCCAAGACACAGTCATATCAGTAAGAAGTCTAACATTAGCCCTGTTCAAGGGCTCTTCCTATATGCCTTGAGTCATATTAGAACACCAAAGGCAATGTAATAAACATTGGTAAGGCTAGTATTCATTGATCCTTGGTGACCCCTGCTGGGAACCCTCATTGTCTAGGCCTGTGGGGCCCTGATGAAGGTGTAACATGGGTAACATTCACTGCTCACCCTCCATGGAACCCTCCCATCCTCTGTGCCAAGATAGGCATGAAGACCTGCACCACAGATGTCAAAGTCGTCTCAGTGCTCAATCCTCCCTAAGCCAAACCAAAACCAAATCCACTGCTGTCGAGTCAGTTCTGACTCATAGCTACCTATAGGACAGAGTGGAACTGCCCCCACAGAGTTTCCAAGGAGCTCCTGGTGGATTCGAATTGCCAATTTTTGGTTAGCAGCCTTACCACCTAACCAGTATGCCACCAGGGTTTCCCAATCCTCCCTAGTACTTATATGATTACACTGACTTGTGAACCTAGAGTATCAGCCTCAGCCATGCACAAAACTGACCATCCCCAAACTCCTCTCCCCAGGAAATGTCTTTTTTCCCTAGAAGAAATCAGACCATCTTCTAAAGGTAACAAGACTTTCATTCCCACTCTCTTTCAAACGTGTTGCTGTTGTAATATACTGTCAATTTCAACTCACAGCAACCCCATGTGACAGATTAAAACTGCCCCATAGATTTTTCTAATCAGTAATCTTCATAGGAACAGACTACCAGGTTTTTTCTCCTGTGGAGCAGCTAGGTTGTTTCAAATTGTCAACCCTTCAGTTAGCAGCCAAGTGCTTAACCAATGTATCACCAACCCAAAGTTAAAAGCAAATCCGCTGTGGAAGAGTCAATTTGAGCTCACAGCAATCCTACAGGAGAGAGCGGAACTGCCTCATAGGATTTCCAAGGCTGTAATCTTTACAGAAGCGTCTTGTCGGATCTTTCTCCTGTGGATTGAATGGTGGGCTCAAACTGACAATCTTTTGGTTAGCTCTAAGCACTTAACTACTGAGTCACTAGCCACCTTCTAATAATAGGGCTTAACTATTCTTTCAAAGTCTACAGGCATTAGCTAGTTCTAAAAGCCTGAACCATGGATTCTAGGACCATCAAAGAGCCTATTCACCTTCCTTAGGAATAAGGAAGGCTCAGTCTTCAGGAATGCAGGAGACAGTTTCTCATATCCAAGGATGGATGTACAGGTCTTCTAATGATGCAGAACATTCAAGTTTTAAAGCATTCAAAATCTATACAGAATTTCCAGCTATTATGTCTCTTCAATGTATGGTAACTTAAAGCCCCATTTCTCAGAATATCATGCTTACACGTCTTCAAGATCAAAGTTCATCTAAAATCTCCACCTGAAATGTTTTCTTTAATCAAGCCCCACATTAAAATGTGCTAAAGTTAAAAGACAGTGGATTACAAGTAAGAAAGAGTCCACTCCTGACACCAGCTACTGGGCCTTAAAAAAGTTATTCAAGCCCTTTCACCTGTTCTCTCATTTCTATACTTTCCTCTCTCCAATGTACTGTACATTATGTACTGTACTAATGAAACATTAGTAAATAAGGTCATTCTTGGGATGTTATAGTTACGTTCTTAGGTGCCGTCTAGTTGATTCCAACTCACGGTGACCCTATGAACAACAGAACGTAATACTGCCCAGTCTTGCATCATGTCAACAACTGTTGTTATGCTTAAGCTCCTTGTGGTGGCCACTGTGTCAGTCCATTTCATAGAGGATCTTCCTCTTCTTCATGGACCCTCCACTCAAATAAGCATGGTGTCCTTCTCCAGGGACCGATTCTTCTTGATAACATGTTCAAAGTATGTAAGACATGGTCTTGCCATCTTTGCTTCCAAGGAGCACTCTGGTTGTACTTCTTCTAAAGCAGATCTGTTTGTTCTTTTGCCAGTCCATGGTACATTCAACATTCTTCTCCAGCAACACAATGCACAGACATTACTTCTTCTGTCTTCTTTGTTCATTGCCCAGCTTTTGCAAGCACATGATGCAGTTGAGAATACCATGGCTTGGGTCAGGCACATTTCATCCTTACTTTTGAATACTTTAAAGAGGTCCTTTGTAGCAGATTTTCCCTACGCAATGTATCTTTTGATTTCTTGACTGCTGCTTCCATGGGTGTTGATTGTGGACCCCAGTAAAATGAAATCTTTGACAACCTCAATTTTTCCTCCATTTATGTCAATGCTGCTTACTGGTCCAGTTGTGAGGATTTTTGCTTTCTTGATGTTGAAGTACAGTCCATACTGAAGGCTGTGGTCTTTGATCTTCATCAATAAGTGTTTCAAATCTTTCTTCACTTCCACCAAGTAAGGCAGTGTCATCTGCATAACACAGGTTGTTAAATGAGTCATTCTCCAATCCTGATGCCTCATTCTTCTTTGTAGAATCCAGCTTCTAGGATTATTTGCTTGGCATACTGATTGAAAACGTATGGTGAAAAGATACAACCCTGATACACACCTTTCCTGATTTTAAACCATAAAGGGTCCCCTTGTTCTGTTTGCACGACTGCCTCTTGATCTATATACAGACTCCTTAAGAGCACAATCAGGTGTTCTGGAATTCCCATTCTCTGCAATGTCAGCCATAATTTAGCAGTCAAATGCCTTTGCATGGTCAATGAAACACAGGTAAACATCTTTCTGGTAGTCTCTGTTTACAGCCAAGATCCATCTGACATCAGCAACGATACCCCTGGTTCCACATCCTCTTCTGAATCCAGCTTGAATTTCTGGAAGTTCCTTGTCAATACACTGTTGTAGTCATTTCTGAATGATCCTGAGAAAAATTTTACTTGTGCGTAGTTTCAACAATATTGTTCGGTAATTTCCGCATTTGGTTGGATCACCTTTCTTTGGAATGGGCATAAATATGGATCTCTTCCAGTCAGTTGGCCAGGTAGTTGTACTTCAAATTCCCTAGCATATATGACTGAGCCCTCCCAGCACTGCATCTGTTTGTTGAAATATCTCATTTGATATTCCATCAATTCCTGGAGCCTTGTTTTTTGGCAAGGCCTTCAATGCAGCTTTGACTTCTTCTTTCAGTACCATTGGTTCCTGATCATATGCTACCTATCCTTGAGAAAAGTCTCTAAAAACTGTAACGTGTAGGTAAAATGTAAGGTGGTATTATTGTCAACATCCATTTGGAACATAAATTTAAATGGAAAACTTACATCAACAAATAAGGAATTCAGAAAGATTCATAAAGTACAAGGGAGATATCAACAATCAAGTTTTTATTTGTTTAAATTTGTTTTTATTTGTTTAAATATTTTATTGTATTTAAAATGAAAGTTTACATAGCAAATTAGGTTCCCATTTAACAATTCTACACAGACTATTCAGTGATGTTGGTGGCATTTTTCACAACATGTAATCATTCTTATTCATTCCCTTCTGGCTGTACCCTTTCCAGTACTTCAGTTTCCTTTCCTCCTGACATTCTCATCTTTCACTAGAGTAATTTTTGACCATTTGGTCTGCTATCAATGGTATTTTTTAAAGGAACTCATTATTCACAGGTGACATTCTTTATTTTATGAATCCATCTGTTGTTTAGCTAAAATGGAATCTCAAAGGATGATTTCAATTTAAGGTTCAAAGAGTATCTCAAGGTGATAGCCTGAGGAAGTCATCTAGCCTCAACTGGTTCAGCGAGCTCAAACTTTTTAACAATTTGAGTCAATTGAATCATTTTTAAAGCTATACTATTTGCTACTCACATTCTCTGACATTAATGTGCATATACAAGACATTTCCCAGAAATCAAATTTTTCATTTTATTTCTCACAATTAGAACTTTTCCTTATGCTGTCATCCTATCTTCACCCCTGCTTCAAAGCTTCCAAAGCTTTTCTTAAGATAACTGTAGTATAAAATCCTCAGGGTACAGAAGAATACCCAGTGACAGTAGTTCTATAAGGCAAATGGAAATTTCCAGTCCCTGTCAATCACCTGACAACCTGTCATCACCAGCCAATAAGTCAATGTCGTGAGCACCAAAGAATGTTGGTGGTCATGAGAGGAAAATAAGTAACTAAGAAAGTTTGGGGTTAGTTATAAGCTTTATTTAATCAAACTATACATTTATAATTAAGTAGGGGTAAGGGAGGTGCTAGTACCAGGACACAAAGCACTCTCACTTACATTCCTTAAAAACCGTTATCTACAGTCATATTAGTTGGGAACCGGGGTCCCACAGGGACTGCAGGGGTCAAGTCATAACGTTAGTATGTCGACATACTCACTTTTCTAAAAGCAGGGTTCACTCTAAGGAATTTAATGATTGGCTGTGCTCTTACATTCTAATGTCAGGAGAATTTGAAACAGAATTTTATGATGGCAGGATGTCTCTGAGGTGAAGCAGGCAGATACTAACAGAAGACTTGTCACAGTCACTAGAAGCAGGCCGTTTAGACATCAGGAGAATGATAAGGTACCTCGTGGATAGACAGGCCAGTAGGGACAGCACAGGAGGCTTATGCAGCAACGGGCAAGTAGTCACAGTCACTGGAACCAATCTTTGATGGCAAGTGGATGACGTCCCAGGATCAGGTCACAGCACAGTAAACGAGCAGACACAGACTCTCAGGAGGAGGCTGGGCCCCAGGCCTTCGAAGATGAGGCACAGTAACAGACTGCAGGCACAGACTTCCAGTGGGAGACCGCACCTCCAGGCCTTCGACGATGAGGCAAATGAGGTCAGGGTGCAAACTGCAGGCACAGACACCCAGAGGGGACTGCTGTGCCCAATTCCAGAGTGCTGGGTTTTAAATAAAGTTGTTTGCTTGGTTCTGGTTGTTATCAGTCATTCCGTAACTTTTACCTTCTGGTATCTCAAGTTGTTGACTTCTCTCTTTATCATTTGTCTCTCCATCTGCGGCCATGTCCATCTGGCAGTTGTTTTTCTCACTTTTGCTTCTTCACCATGACCGTGTATTTTCTCACCATCTTACTTAGCTCAAGCACAGACATTTTGTGTTTTAATAGTTTAGTCAATTTTAACTGATGTTTAAAACACGACTGCACTTTACTATATATTCTGTTTTCATGTATATATATACACACGTATATACATTCATTATATGCATACAGTTACATATCCTCATTTCAATCAACAAACAAGGTTGCTTCTGACATAAAGACTTCATTTAAAGCTTACAGAATGTGCAGCAAGTGAATATCAGTATAAAAGACAGTGATGAAAAACATTCTTTGAGCCAGTTATTATTGACTTAAATAATAGTTGAGATTTAAGCCTTTGATCGATTAAGAAAAACACTCTCCCTTTTTAACAGAGATTATCATCCTGACCACATTTCTAGAGAGTCAACAACACACCAGGGCACTACTTTGATTTGATTTTAAGCCATTGTCCAGCTTTCAGACACCTGCTTATAAAACAGAAACACATGTCTCAAGTCAGGAATTTGGGATCTTAAAAGGTCTCAAGGCTTATCCTTCCTAAATGTCAACAGGGCTACCACAATTCAATCATGAGCATTTTTAGTTTCATTCTAAAGAACTGTGATTTTGGTTCTTGACAATTCTCAAAGAATAATTAATACACTTGTTTCTTTAACTGGTAAAAGAAACCTAACAATTATTTCATTATTTGATTTTTAATAATTTCTACTATAGATTACTATTTCAATGAAACACACTGAAAAAGAAAGAAAAGTGTGTCTTAGAATAAAAATACTAACATTTGCTACCACAAAAAATAGTTAAAATATTCTTCAGGGTTACAATACAATCTGAAATATGAGGACTGCCTTATTTCTTGAAAACTTCTGACTATTCTTTAAGCATTTTATGATCTCATAGGGCAAAACAGACTTAAAATGATTTCAAAATACAATGTTCTCTTGGAAATAAAAACTCGAACTGATAATATAAAGTATGTTGACATTCCCTTCACCTATGACCAGGTTTTCTACACCTTTAACATAAAAGTTCCAGGTCTGGGTAATCTACATAAGAAACACTACTGCAAAAGAACACCTACAGAATGGGAAAAAATATTTGGCAACTCTATGTCAGACTGATGCCTGATCTCCATAATCTATAAGATACTACAAAATATGAATAAGAAGAAGATAAATCATCCAATTAAGCAACAGGCAACAGAGATGGACAGACATTTCACTAAAGACGAGATCCAGGCAGCCAAAAAACACAGGAAGACATGTTCACAATCTTTAGTTATTAAAGAAATTCAAATCAAGACAACAATAAGATACCATCTCACCCCAACAAAGTTGGCCATGATCCAAAAAACACAAAACAACAAATGCTGGAGAGGCTGTGGAGAACGTGGAACCCTCCTACACTGTTGGTGGGGTTGCAAAATGGTCCAGCCTCTTTGGCAAACAATCTGGTGCTTTACCACTTGACCCAGTAATTCCACTACTTGGAATATAACCTGTAGAATCAAGGCCTTTCACACCAACAGACACATGCACAAGAATGTTTATCACAGCACAGTCCACAATAGCAAAAAGATGGAATCAACCCAGATGCCCAACAACAGAAGAATGGATAGGTAAACTATGGTATATATACTCAATGGAACACTACGCAATGATAAAGAATAACGATGATTCCAGGAAACATCTCATGACCTGCTTTCAACTGGAAGACATTATGTTGAGTGAAAGTAGTCAGCAACAAAAGGACAAATATTGTATGAGACCTCTATGATAAGATCTCAAAAACAGACTTGTGTATAGAAGAAAAGACTCTTTGACAGCTGCAAGGGAGGGGAGGGAGGGAGGGTGGGGAGGGGAGGGTTTAGATTAGATAGCTGCTGGAAATCTGGTTTGGTGAAATTGGTGATAGCACACATTAGAAACAAGCACAATATTAAGTGGATTTCAGCATAATTTGAATACTCCTTCCATCCAATATTGCAAGGACAGAGTAGCTGGGGCACGGGGCAGGGGATCATGCTCTTAGGTGAAATCGAGGCCAATTGGCACAACTAGCTTATTGCTAAGAGAG
The DNA here is from genome assembly GCA_028571685.1 of Heterohyrax brucei. Lineage (NCBI taxonomy): Eukaryota > Metazoa > Chordata > Mammalia > Hyracoidea > Procaviidae > Heterohyrax > Heterohyrax brucei. Next base: position 205,531,873 of record CM053140.1, read on the forward strand.
CTCTCTGCACCCCACACTGGTGAGTGGTGTCTGGGGTCTTAAAAGCTGCCAAGCTGCCATCCGAGGGCACAGCAAATGGTCCCAACTCAGCAGGAACGGATGCTCACCGAGGACCAAAATGATATGGGGTAAAGACAACCCAGAAGATAAAGAGACCCACATCAGTGGGTGCCTACATCGACTTGGGACTGGAAGAACCGGATGGTGCCCGGCCACCACCAGTGATAGCCACGATGGAGCTCACTAAGTTGAGTCTCACTGGCAACACAAGAATAAAAAGGGGTGCATCCTGAGATCTCTACTAAAAGACCTCAAATGATGGTCCAGCGGTTTCAGGGTTCCCCTGGGAGCATGGCCCCTGGTCCTGATGCTGCCCTTGGCCATAAATCATAGCGAAGATTCACTCTTCAGACACGAATGGATTGGACTTGGCGACGCAGAGTGACTATATATTGGATGCACTTTATGGTTCTATACATCTATAGGATATCATCCTGCTGACCTCTGGCTGAAGGAAGGAGACTGGGTGGAGAAGAGGGGAAAGGAGACTGCTGGGAGAAGGAGACAAGTATTGAGCAGAGAGGAATAGTGTGCTGTCACTGGACAGGGAGAGCAGTGGAAGCTGCATATAGGTGGGCATGTAAATTTATACGGGAATGTATAGAAAGAAAGAAAAAAAAAAGAAGCACTACTGCTTGATCAGCCTTCAATAATAGAACAGGATCTTTGGGTAAAGACTCTAGACATTACTTAATTGCCAAACTTTTATTCTAATGGAAAAATATAAAGTGTAGTTGGCATTATCTGTTTTTTTAAAATCACAGTACAATATATATTTAAATATTTTTTGGTAGCCATACTCTTAATTTGGAACGTCAATTACTATATACAGTGACAGCTTCAGTTGAGTATCAGAAAGGCCTCACAGCCCTGAATAAGTTGAGGGCATTTATTATTACTTCTTTTGGAGGCTTTTTCAGCGTCTGTCTCCTCCTCTGCTGTCAGGCCCCTGGGTGACACTTCCCTGCCCATCAGCGGTCTGCCCTTACATCAGCTCCTTGTTCCCAGTCGGTGCTTCTACTATGTGGAAGTGGAGCAGTCCTGGGAAATGGCCTGAGTTGTTCTCCTGAGAGTGATCCACAGGAGCTTTGTTGCCACTATCACAGTTGCTCAGAGGCTATTCAGTTCACACCTTGCCTCTTAACTCAGTCTTCTTTCGGGCCTGTATGCAAAATCAAGGATGTGAAAACACTTTCTACAACATAATACATGACGTTTAACAACTGCCAAAATTATTGGGGACCAATGAATTGTCAGATTTCTGAATGCCAGACAGGTAAAGTGTGACCTAAATAATACCATCTTTCATTTTTGTTGAACTCTATACATTTCAAAGCACTTGATAATGTAGCTATATTATCATATTCACTTTAGTTCTTTCAAAAAAGGAACCAACACAATAGCTCTTAACAGTCACCTGTTACAGACAAAGAAAGACGCATGAGGAGTTAAAGGAGTCACCTGTCACCCCAGGAGTTCTTTATGAATAGAGTTCAGGCTGCAGCCTGATATTCTGACTACCAGCTCTGCATTGTTTTCATAAAGAAACAACCACCTTCCAAAGAAATTGCCTAAAAGATCTTTTCTCTCCAGGGATATCTTCCATAAAGGAACAGCATGTCACTAATAGCTTGAGAGAAATAGGTCAGTAAATGTTATTTTTACAGAAGTTAATCACTTTATATTAGGAAAAAAAAATGTTTAGATCATAGGTTAAACTAGGAATGAAGAGGAAGATCAGGGTAAAAGAGAAAACAAAAGGACTTAAATCTTACACTTCCATCTGGAAAACACTAAAAACAAAAGCTTAGCCCTTGGCTTACCCTCTACAAATGTGCAAAGAGAGAGTTAAAGCCCCATTTAGTACTCCACTCCTCCAGCCTCTTATCTGTGCTGCTGTACCTACATGTAACATCACTCAAAAGTCTTTGAGAGAAAGGTCTCAGTGTAATGATACATTAATATTCATAACTCTTTCTCTCTTTCTTAGTGACCTGCTTCAGCCACATACATTCTCTCCAACCTCAGGCTAATATACAACCTCCCCTCTTCAAATACTTCTTATAAAAATGTTTCATCTTTCCATTTCTGAGGAAGGACAAGCAAATGAACATAGAGAACAACTCCATTCTTTTTTCACCCCTCTGTCTGCTCTCACTGCTCACTCTTCTTGCCATAGTCAAGCTGCTTAGAGGACTGTCAAACCATGCCTCCCCACATTTAATGCAGGCCTCAGTCATGAAATCTAGACCAGTCCCCACTTCATGCCTACCACTGCTCATGACCTCTTACTTCTAAAATCAATTACACTCCAGAATTTAATCTCACTTCTTTCAGCAACACTTGATATCCCTGCTGTCTCCCTCCTTTCCTCCCCTTCCCTCCCCTCCTCTTCTAATCTTTCTTGATGCTTTCCCTACTAAACCTCCTGGCTCCATTTTCACTCACTTTCTCAGTCTCTCTCCTCCTCAGGTTTTTCTCTTGTCTACTACTTCTCAGATTTTTTGCAGCCATTTTCTCACTCTACATGTTCTCGACTCCCTCAGTGGTTTCATCTACTCCTCATTAATAGTTCCCTAATTCATGTATCTGTACTCTAGGCTTTGACTTCTTATATTAACACACTACCTGAACTCCAAACTCATCATGTCCCAAATCAAAAACATCACTGTCCTCTTCAATCTGTTGTTCCTTATTTATTCCCTATATAGTGAATGTCACCACTAAATCATTTAGTCAACCAAGTAAAAATCTGGGCATCATCCTAGATTTTCTCCCTTTCCCTTACTGTCTTAAACTCATCCCTTATAAAGAGTTTATTGCCAACCCTCCACCTTTGCATTACCTTCTTCTGCTACATACGGAACTCTCTGCAGTGCCCTGCGGATTCCATCTTTCTCCATGTTTCCTTAACTTTACATTAAGTTTCCTCTACCTAGAGTACCTCCATATCTGATGCATGCTCAGAAAAGACTTTTCTTACCCTGACTATGCTGGGTGATGAAGCCCCTATTCATTATTTATAGAAATCTTTATTAAATATCACCTATTATACAAGGCCTGGCAATTAAGTTCATGAACGTGTCATCATGCACTTATGTTGGCAACCCTGTACCAACAACTCAGTAAGGTTTCATAACATTGGTATATCAGTGTATCACTTCTGTGTTCATGTCAATGTGTGGCAGTGTCTTGCTGAGTGGTGTTCATTACTGTTGTTGCATATTTTTGTGTGACATCATAAAAGTCTCTGAACTTGAATTAGAGCAGCAAACTTAAATTTCTTGTCAAATTTGGCAAGAGTGGCAGTGAAATCAGGGACAAGTTAATCCAAGTTTATGGGGATAATGCCATGAAGAAAACAGAAGTGTATAGGTGGATTAAACATTTTTCTGAGGGGAAAGAGAAAGCGTCACTGATGAAGAGACATCAGGGTAGCCAGTAACAAGCAGAACTGACTAAAACATTGCACAGAGCACTATCAAACTGTGTGTCAAACTCATCAGCTGACTGTGAGAAGCATAGCAGACCAAGTAAACATAGATAAAAAGTTAGGTGTGTGCAAACCTGGTCCCGTGGCAGATCCCTGATGAATGAAAGCACAGGAGAGCCAAAGTTTGCCAAAACCTTTTGGAGAGGCAAGACAATGTTTTGGGCCATGTTATCACTAGTAATGAAACACAGGTGTACCGATACGATGCTAAAACAAAGCATCAACGTGCACGGTGGAAGTCAGCCAATTCTCTACAACCAAAAATCTTCCATCAGTCCAAATCAAGAGTCACAACAATGTCGCTAATCTTTTTGATGTCAGAGGGATTGTTCATTACAAATTTGGACCAACTGGACAGTTAACCAAGTTTACTATTTGAAAGTGCTGAAAAGGCTGCACGAAAAATTTAGAGGAAAACAACCTGAACTTTTCACCACCGACTCATGGCTTTTGCATCATGACAATGTACCAGTTCACAGAGCACTATCTGTGAGTGCATTTTAGCCAGTAAACAAATAACTGTATTGGAACACCCTTCCTACTCACCTGATCTCTCACCCCCAATGACTTTTTTCTTTACCCAAAGATAAAGGAACTACTGAGGGGAAGACATTTGGATGACATTCAGGACATCAAGGATAATTCAGTATCAGCTCTGATGGCCACCATAGAAAAAGAGTTCCAAAATAGCTTTGAAGAGTAGACTAAGTGCTGGCATTCGTACATAGCTTCCCATGTGGAGTACTTTGAAGGTGACCATAGTGATTGTATTAGGCTGCGTTCCCTAAGGAAGCAAAATCAGTAACACATATATGTACAAGGAAAGATTTATATAAAAGAAACAGCTCACACAATTGTAGAAGCTGAAAGTCCAAGTTCTGGCACAAGCCTCACATGGCCACAGGAGCTGGTGAATCCCAGGTCAGCAGGTCAGAGACTAGAGTTCTAGATCATTGGCTGTGTAAGTCGGCAAATCCCAAGCGGGCAGAAAAGACTGCAAGGTCTCTACTGAGTCACGGAGTTACAGGAGATGGTGAACCCAGAATCGGCAGGTCAGGGAACAGAACTCTCACTATTAGTTCAGGTCCAGGAACCAGATGCAAAAGACAGTAGCCAGTGCTGCCCATGTAAACAGACAGGAAGTAGGTGGTGGAAGGCAGAGAGATGAGAGCTGAAGGGAGGGAAGCCACCACAGGCCCCACCCCTGCCACTTGATATAGCAGCCAAACATGGAGCTGCCGAGTTGATACAGTCTTGACCACCACAGTCCATCCCTTCTCAAACTAACATCTGCACACAACTCACTTTACGATCCATAGTCTCTGAAGGAATATAATTACAAAGTCATACTTACGTCTAACATGACATAACACATGTAAAACTGAAAATGCATTAGCCCACTTACATCTTATGTTTTATAAATAAACAAAAATATCTGATACACACATACAAAGCAGAAATCCTCCACCACAACCCACTACCATCAAGTTGGGTCCGACTTATAGTGACCCTAGAGGTCAGGGTAGAACTGTCCTATAGAGTTTCTAAGGACCGTCTGGCAGATTTGAACTGCTTACCTTTCAGTTAACTGATGTAGCACTTAACCCATTACGCCACCAAGGTTTCCCAAAGCAGAAATACAACAATTACAGTTCTTGTTTCTGCAATGGGTCACATGGCTGTAACTAGTATTTAGAACTACCTTCTCTTATAACCCATTCTGTATTGCCTTTGCCCTCAGCAAACACCTCAGCTGTTTGTGGTTCCTTGCCTAGTGAAGTGATAGATTGAATGTTTTCCCTCAAAAATCTGTAATTATTCGACTGTGCCATACTTCCTGGTATTTATATGATGCTCCTACATGTTGGAATTCCTGCTTCTATGATGTTAATGATGGTAGATGGGCAGCAGTTGTATTGGCAGAGCAAGATTCAACGTGTAAATTTGTTTTGTATCTTAGGCAGTCTCAAGCTATAAAGGGAAGAACTCGGCAGAGAGACGTGGGAACCTCACACCATTAACAAAGCAACACCAGGACACTAACACATCCTTCAGATCTGAGGTTCCTCCAACAAGATGCTTCCTGAACGAAGACTGATGCAACACAAGGACTTTCCTCCAGAGCCAACAACAGGGAAAGCCCTTCCCTGGAGCGGACATCCTGAATTTGTACTTGAAACCTACTGGACTGTGTGAGAATAAATTTTCCTTTGTTAAAGCCATCCACTCTGTGGTATTTCTGTTAGAACACTACTAGCTGACTAAAACAATGATATTCAGCAATGAATTATGCAGCACGTTTTCTAGAATGAGTTCGCAAATTTAACTAGCAGACTTCGTCTATATGTATATATAAACAAAACCCCGGTGGCATTGTGGTTAAGAGTTGTCAGCTAACCAAAAGGTCAGCAATTCAAGTCCACTAGGCACTCCTTGGACACTCTACAGGGCAGTTCTACTCTGACCTATAGAGTCGCATGAGTTGGAATCATTTTGATGGCAGTGGGTTTCAGTTTTGGTATATAGTTTCTTCAATTATCTGAGTCATCAGCAGATAATCTGTCAGTAATGACATGGTCACAGGTGCACGTTTCGTAGGTGTCTAGCACTGTTGTAATAGCTATATCACAAGTGGGTGGCTATAACAAACAGAAATTTATTCTTTCACAGTTTAAGAAACAAAGTTGAGTGGATGGAGAGGAGGGGATAGGAGATTGCAGGGAAGATAAGACATGTAAGGAGCAGAGAGGAAGAGTGTGCTGTCACCCAGCATGGAGAGCAGTGGGATCTGCATATAGGTGGGCATGCAAATTTATGTTGGGAATGTACAATTTCAGTCATAATAAAAAACTAAGAAAAAGAACAGAAACTAAAAGTCCAAATTCAGAGTACCAACTCTCTGTTGGTTCTGGAGGTCCTTGTCTCTTCAGCTTCTGCTTCCAGGTTCCTTATAGAGCTCTATGTGTCTTAGCATCTATTTTACCCCATCTCTCTGCTTGCTTGTTTAATCTCCTCTATATTTCAAAAGACACTGACTCAACATACATCCTACACTAATCCTGCCTCATTAACAAAACAAAGACAACCTATTTGTAAATGAGATTATAACCATAAACACATAGCCATCCAGTTGATCCTATAGGACAGAGTAGAACTCTGCCATAGGATTTCCAAAGAACCCTTGGTGGATTCAAACTGCTGACCTTTTGGTTAGCAATTGTTGCTCTTTACCACTACAGCCACCAGAGTTTCCAAACCATAAAACCAAACCAAACCCACTGCTGCTGAGTCCACTCCAAGATAGAGAGACCCTATAGGTCAGAACAAAACTTCCCCATAGTTTCCAAGGAGTGGCTAATCTGAACTGTCAATGTTTTGGTTAGTGGACATAACACTTAACTACTATGCCACCAAACCACAGGCACACCAAAAAAACCAACCTGTTGCCACTGAGTCCATTCTGACCACAATGACCATATGGGAAAGAGCATAATTGCCCCACAAGGTTTCCAAGATTGTGAATTTTTATGGAAGTAGACTGCATCTTCTCCTGCAGAACAGCTGGTAGGTTCAAACCAAAACCTTTCAGTTTGCAGTCAAGTGCTTTAAGCACTGTGCCACCAGGGCTGCCTACCACAGACATAGAGATTAGGATTTAAAAAACATTTTGGGGAGTACATAATACAATCCATAAGAGCCAGCTAGACTAGTTCAGGTATAGTTCGAATCCCATATCTTCTCTTTAGAATTTGTCTATCTTTTGAAATTAAATTTTTCCCACTGGTGCAATTAATTCAGTTTTTTGTTGGTGTTGTTTGTTTGTTTGCTTTTTAAACATAATGAACATTAAGTAGATGAAATGGAACCACTGTTGGCAAAATATTCAATTTAAGGAGGCTATAAAGATTAAATTACATATTCTAGAATGTTCTCTGAAATGAATTCTTCTTCCCATGATGCAGACTGTCAGGACAATGAGCCTAGAATCAACTAGTGAAGCATTTGAAATGCACATGCCTTTTGTTAAATGTCCTGGCTTCTGAGGCCATCTATTGACTATCTTATTTATAAATGAGGAAAAAGATCCCTTGAATCTTTTGCTACAAATATACCTTCCACTGATTTTAATGTCTGCCTTGAAAGTCACCCTCCCAGATTTCCTTGGCTAATGGTTTATATCACGTCTCCCTGGTATCCTCTCTTCTGTTAACCACACTTAAATAGTCTCATTGTACCCATCATTATCTTATTTCTTTGTCTGTGTGCCTCATTAGAATGTAAGCTCTATTAGGAGAGGGCCTTTGTCATGTTCCCTTGTCCCTATAACCTAGAACAGAGCCCGGTACATACCAAGTGTCCAGTATTTGGATCAATGAAGGAATAAGAGGATGGTAAAACTGTTTGGACTAGCAACTGGAAGACCTAGCGCTGTCATTCTTCGCACCTCCCGCACGGTCAGCAATGTTAGAGACCATATCTCTCCTGCTAAATCTTCTGTGTCCACAGTGAGGATGGGATATGCCACCTGACTAAACATATATACAGACACACACACACACATATACATATATATATATTTTTTTAAATAAATGATCTAATCATGCTTCTGGCCGTCTCATCTTTCTGGACCTTGGTTTCCTTATTTCAAGATGAAGTGGGAGGACTAAAGATCATCTTTAAGGCCCTTTTTGATTTAATGTTCTGTGATTCTATATCAGTACACTTTGGATAGCTTAGCTGTGTTACGCATTTTTGGTTTTGTTTTTTAACTCCTTTAAGAGTTTTCTGTGGTCTATCCTGTTTATCAAGTTAAGTATCCTTTTAACATATTAAAATAAATTGAGGGCATACCATTTGCCCTCATTCAGGAAAGATGACATTAACAGTATGTGCTCAATTTGTAATACCCATGTGATGAGACAACACTGATTTCATATGCTTTTATTTTTCTCTATAAGCACAATTTATTAAATCAGTAACCATATTTATGTTAATCTTATACTTGTATAAAGATTCTTGAATATAAAATTATCCTGGAAAATGAGGTCCCCATTGTTTATGGCCCATGACAGCTACAGCATAATCAATTAGAGATTATTGTCAAGTGGCTTTAGAGAGACATCTTTAGTGACTGTCTAGTTCAGATGCATCTACTGAGGATAGCTCTGTGACTGCAGGAAAAGGTCATTATCCTCTTATGAAATAATTAATGATATAGGTACTGGTTTATTTATAAAGTTATATATGTTAGAAAAATTGGAAATAACCTGAAAGTCAAAACATTTGGTACATCTCAAAGCATACCCATATGAAGCCTATAAACCTACTGGTGAAGAGGTGTAATTATTGCCAAGGAATAACATGATACTGTTCGGTGAACAAATCAAGTTACAAAATAATACACAAAATGTGATAATATTTTTGTGAAAAATACATGGGTAAAAAATATCTGGAAAGTTCTCAAATAATATACTAACACTGATTGTTGCTGTTCAATGGAATTATAGTCAAATTTTTTGTTTATATTAAATTTTTTTTTACCTAATGATTACACTATTGTTGTCAGTTGCCTTTGAGTCGGTCTGACTCATGGAGGCCTCATGCATTACAATCCAGAGCTATCGTCATGATTCCTGGTATGCTTGCCTAACATCCTGTGCCTCCACATCAACCAGTGGGGTTAATCATCTTGTCCTCTGCGTTGTCCATATATTGTGTCCTTAGATGTATTATTAGAGCCTGCACACTGTACTGTGAGGCTCTGAATGTCCTATCAATTAGCCCTTGCTTTGTAACAAACCATCTCAAAATTTAGGGACTGAGAACAATAGCCATTAACCTAGCTCAGGATTCTGTGGGATCAGCAATTTGAGTTAGACTCCGCAGCGTTCAGCTAATTTCTGCCAGGGCTCACTCTGTAGATGGATGCTGAGTCAGCTAGGGCCTGGCTGATTGACAACTGGGACATCTCAGTTTTCCTCTCATTGTCTCTCATCTCATGTAGTTTGGACTTGTTCACACGATAGCACCAGGGATTTCAGGGGCAGCAAAAGTGCAAACCCTAATGTGCAGGAACTTTTCAAATCTCTCTTTCTGACACATTTGCTATTGTCACATTGTCCAAAGCAAATCGTCTGATCAAGGCTAGAGACACTGCTTTGTATACTGCGGTGTGTGAATTGGGCCATTTTAACTTATCCATTCCATGTTCCTTGAGTATAGGGTTATCATTTACCTATTGCTCCATTTCTACCTTCCATCATGGTGTCCAACACAGGGCAGCTACCTGGGAAACAGTCACCTGAGCTGTATCGTTATTTGACTCCTTTATTGAACACTTTCTAGAGCATGGAGTGTTATGAACATTCAAGCAGAGCTTGGAGAGACCCTTTGCTAATATGAACAGATAATTCACCAAAGAAGACATTCAGGTTGCTAACAACTACATAAGGAAATGCTTACAGTCATTAGCCATTAGAGAAATGGAAATCAAAACTACAATGCGATACCATCTCACCCCAATGAGGCTGGCATTAATCTAAAAAAAAAAACATAAAATAATAAATTCAGGAGTCTGTAGAGAGACTGGAATACTTATACACTGCTGGTGGAAATGTAAAATGGTGCATCTACTTTGGAAATCAATTCGGTGCCTCCTTAAAAGACTAGAATATAGAAGTACCATACAATCCAGCAATCCCATTCCTTTGCCTATATCCTAGAGAAATAAAGGCCATCACACGAATAGACATATGCATACCCATGTTCACTGCAACACTCCTTGCAACAGCAAAAAGATGTAAACAACCTAGGTGTCCATGGACAGATGAATGGATAAGCAAATTATGGTACATACACACAATGGAATATTGTGCAATGATAAAGGACTAGAGTCTGTGAAACATCTCATACCATGGATGAATCTGGAAGGTGTTATGCTGGGTGAAATTAGTCAGAAAAGGACAAATATTATATGAGACCACTATTGTAAGAACTCAAAAAAGGGTTTAGACACAAAAGAAAACATTCTTTGATGGTTACGAGGGTGGTGCAAAGACAATCAACAGAGTCTTATCTCTTAATGAGACAGCAGAAAAGAATCATCTTAGGTGAAGGGAAGGATAACATACGAAAGCTAAGAAGTTTCCTGACTACAACCAAACACTCCAAGGAGCAGAGTAGCTGGGGCTGGGGCCTGAGGACCACAGTTTTGGGGGATATGTAGGTCAAATGGCATAATGAAGTTTATTAAGAAAATGTTTTGTATCCCCCTTTGGTAAGTGGCATCTGAGTTCTTAAAACCTAGCAAGCAGCCATCTAGGATGCATTAGTCGATCCCAATCCACTTGGAGCAAAGGAGAATGAAGAACACCAAAGACAAAAGGAAAGTGTCAGTGCACAAGACAAAAGGTCCACATACCAGTGACACTATCAGCCTGAGACCAGAACTAGATGGCATCTGGCTCCCATCAATGACAGGGCTGACAGGGAACATAACAGAGAGTTTCTGACAGATCAGGAGGAAAGTATGCAGCAGAATTCAAATTCACTTAAAAATATCAGACTTAATGGTCTGACAGATTAGAGGAACCCTGAAACTACGGCCCCCAGACACACTGTTATTCTAACACTAAAACCATTCCTGAAGCCTACTCTTCAGAAAAAGATGAGACTGAACCATAAAACACACACACTCCTGAGAAGTGTACTTAGTTCAATCAGATACACAAGACCAAAAGGGTAGCTCCTGTCTTGGAGGCAGGAAGTGAGAGGGACTAGTTGAATGGACACGAGAAACACAGGGCAGAAAAGGATTGCAACTAATGTCACATAACAACAGACGTATAAATTTTTGTATGAGAAATTAACTTGAGCTGTAAACTTTCACCTAAAGCACAATAAAAAAATAAAAAACAGATGCCTTGCTGCTGGCTGTTGATGAACTAGTTGGTGAATAAAATCTATGGATGGTCAGGAGATTATTTTATGAAATCAGTTAATAACTTTCATTGTCTCCTAGGCAAAACATATACATTGTGGTTGTGATGTTATTTTTCTTTCAATGGATGTCCTTGATATTTATTTTAGTCTGATTTTATTTTGTGAAACTATAAGGGAGAAGGCAGACAGCTATGTTTGGCTTGGGCCTCATATCTCCTAGAGTCCAGACTTCTGAAACATTCTTGAGATTTCAAATAACCAGGAATAGTATCACCTATCAGTGGTACTACCTTATATCTATGCTTTGGGGACCCAATCTTGGGCTTTGCATTTTAGAAGGCCTCTTTCTTCTGAATGAACTGCTTTCCACGGCACTAGAACTTGGAAACCATGAATGTGCCTACCTACAGCTCTCCTTTTCCCTCCTCCTAAACATGTACCAGGTAAGTGGTATTCCAAAATTCCCTGCCTACCTCATGTTGACTCCAGAGTCTGTGTGGCCCTCTTCGCCCACCTCCTGAAGGCTGCCAATACCAGTGTGCAAGTTTCTAGGCCCAAGGGGCGGCCAAAGAGTACGTCTTTACACTGCAGGGAGCAGAGAAGATGGATCTTGAAATTTGGATTGGGTGTCTATAATCTTGCTCTCAGAGTGTGGGATAGAGCAGGAAATGACATAGAGAAGTAGATAGGCCTTAGGCTAGGGATCACCTTTGCCAGGACCTGCAAATGTTGAGCAAGGGCCTGATCAAACATCTCACGAGACAACAGTAGTGGGATCTTCCGAGGGAACAATAGCTGCACTGAACTCAGCTTAACTTCAGATACTTTTGCTAAAATCAGGTTGACTTCTAGACTATGATTAGCTAAAAACTACTATATTTTAGGATAGTAAATTAATTTAGTTATCTCTTTGCAAGATTTAGAACTAAAACTGTGGTTCTTGTTAATGTCTAACATAAGGATGAGACTGCAATCTCTCCTTTAGGAAAACTGTTAAGTAATTAAGCTATTTTTCTTCCATAAACGGTAACATCTTTATTTATTTAACTGTTTATCTACTTATTCACTGTGGTATAACAGATTAGTCTACAGAGCCTAAGAGACAGTAAATCTAGTCAGTACCAAGGGCATGTGACTTTAGTGTTTGTGTATAAATCAGGTGACTGTATCATGGGTATATAACAGGTGAGTGACAACAGAGGTTCATAATAAAGTGCTTAAAATTATTTTAAAAATAGAGAAAGAAAGTTTGAGGGCAAAGCAGATGTACAGCTGGTGGGACTGGCTGGGATTATTGCAGCTAAAGTGAATTTTACTGATATTTTTCTTTTCCATTTTGTTTTTGTTTAGTTTGTTGTTTTTGTTGTATGTGTGTATGTGTGTGTGTGTGTGTTTCTGGTTCAGTTTTTTTTTGGCAGTTTTTTTTAACTTATTTCTTGTGATTGTATGAAAGTGGACAATCCAGTTTAAATTTGCATGCCCACCTATTTGCAGCTCCTACTGCTCTCCTCGCCCAGTGACAGCACACTCCTCCTTTCTGTGCCATACGTGTCATATCCTCCGAACAATCTCCTGTCCCCTCTTCTCCACCCTCTTAATTCCCCTATAGTAAGAGGCCAGTAGGATGACATCCTGTAGGTGCACAGAACCATAAAGTGCACACATGATATGGTCACTCTGTGTCACACAGTCCAATCCATTCCTGTTGTTTTTATTTTTGTTAAGAATCCCCCAAGGTCAGTCACTGCTTGCCTGGGCAAACTTACCTTTGGTTTTCTCATTTACATTATGCTTACAGGAGGGATTTAGAAATGAAGTGGGAGTCCTTAACATGCAAGTTAGAATCACAGTTTATTGTTTTCCGGCTGTGGTTTTAATTTGACAAAAATAAGAAGAGGAGGCAGAAATACAAATTTTAGTCTTTATAACCTAAGGATGAGGTTAAGAAGTCATTAGTAGTGAATATGTGCCTAGTAATTTCATTTACAAAGGCATTTGCCTTATGACTACACTATAAGCATGAGTTCAGCTACACGTCCTCTCTTAAAACCAATTTTATCCCCTAAATCAGCACAAGTTGTCATCATCTTTTTTGGTTTTATATGAGGTAGAACCAACATGTATCTTCTTACTAAAAAATGATTTCCCTCTGGTTACAGTAAAATTATATTTTAATGTGATATGTATCATAGAATAAAAGGGCAGAAGGTGGCAAATGTGTCAAGCAACTGAATTCCTGGAGATGATACTGTCATCAGGGCAAACCGAAATTACCTGTGGGTTGCTGATACGGAGCTTCCCACTGAAGAACTAAAAATGACCAGACCCAGGCTAGTGGAAGTCTTCTGCGTTTAGCCACAGAATCTCAGAATTATAGAAATATTTTAGCAAGCATTTAACTCAACACTCTCATTTGAAAAACAAGGATACTGAGGTAAAAGCTGTCTTGCCTAAGGTCACATGTACTTACTGGCTGGGGCCAGAGCCCAAGGTCATAGTCCTGCACTAATGGCTGTTACTTCTAAATATAGATTATGTCTGCTCTTTGTTCATATTGAGTGTGCTTTCTGGGTATAGGACCCTTAAAAAAGGCTTGTTTCATGTGCAGTACTTTAAAATTTTTTCCATAGTTTTCACAGATGCATAAAATATAAAGCCAGTTTTTTGCTTTTTTGTTTTTTGTTTTTTCATTTAAGGCAATATACAATTTCATTTATTTATCTTAATATATTATGTACTTCATATTTTCTTATGATTAGCTACTGATACAGAGGAAACCCTGGTGGTGTAGTAGGTAAGTGCTACTGCTGCTAATCAAGAGGTCAGCAGTTCTGAATCTATGAGTCACTTCTTAGAAACTCTACAGTGCAGTTCTACTCTTTCCTATCGGGTAGCTAGGAGTCAGAACTAAATCAATAGCAGTGATTTTGGTTTTAGCTTAGCAACTAGAGACTTATGATTTTTCATATTCAGGGTATAAAGGGTATCTAGAATAAAAAAAGTAAGTCTTCTTGGTCTATTATCACCCTATTCTCCTTCTTAGTATTGTTCACTCTATCAAGTTCAATATATATACAGGTAGCTATTCTATCTCTATGAGGCATACTCTCTCTATTCGCCAGTTTTTATTCCTCAATTAATTAAATATATGAAGACACTTTGCAATCTGTTCTTTAACAAGTTGTTTGATTTGCTTTGGCTATTGCCAGGGTAGCAAAATTACCCATTTGTTATGAGTCTTTCCCCAGTGATTTTTAGGATCCTTAAATAAGATAAACCTTTTTGTTTTGTTTTGTTTTATTTACTTTGCTAAATACATAATTCTTCTACACAGATTAAAAAGACCTCTGCTATTTGTGTTTTGACATTTCTAAGTTAATTTATAAATATTTATGCAGCTTACATATGTGTAAGTATGTATGTATCATCACCAGTATTAGAAAAGATCTGGCATTATTTCACTCATTATTTACTTATCATTACCAGCTCATTAAAGTATGACAAGCCAACATCTGATATTTGGGTTTTTCTCAATAAGAATGGATAGGATCTTTGCAAAATATGTAAAAACAGTCCACACAGGCAAAAATCTGACTGACTGTAGAAAATTTAAAAGGGATTGACTCCATTATTTCTTCTGTAGTTTGCCTTGTATTTTAATACCCACCCTGTGTCTCTACTTTAAGCCTTCTTTGCAACCTAAGCTCATTTTTTTCTTAATCTGTTCTCTGTACTTAGAAAGCAGGTGGTTACTGTCACTAGGTATTGACAATCTAGAGGAAGGTAAGTAATAGAAATTTTTATTTTTCTTTATGGTTAGAAGAATTGTTTGTGTATGAAAAGCAAAATCATCTCATATTCACGGTAGGGATTTAAAGGGAAGGCCCAGTGCTATATGGTGAAAAGATAGTTGGGCTAGGAATAAAACCAAGGTCATATGCAATCTACTCTCATGTAGAAGAAGGGAAAATATGTCAGTTCCCCAGAGAACAAACTCTGTATCTCTTAGAAAAGTTTTTAAAAGAGTGCTTAGTATAGATTTAAAAACAGGCATAGACGCAAGAAATTATAGTGACCGGGAACTTGCAGCATTCGGATATTGCCTGGAAACCTAATTCTACTAAATGAAAAGGAAAGCAGTATGATGCATACCAAAAAAACCAAACTCATTGCCATTGAGTTGATTCTGACTCATAAAAGGCAGAGGAGAACTGGCCCATAGAGTTTCCAAGGAGTGCATGGTAAACTTGAACTGCAAACCTTTTGGTTAACAGCTGTAGCACTTAACCACTCCAGGACTAGGTTTTCCAGTATAATGGATGGCACCCTGAAATAGGTCTCAATTTATATTTACTTGGCCATATGACTTTGAGTAAATCATTTAACTGTTTTAAGTCTTGGGATGATAATATCTGTCTTTCTAAACTTTTAAGGTTGTTGTAAAGATCAAATATGACAGTATATGTGAAAACAGTACTGAACAGATGTCTGCCATTATCATAAAACCACAGATTCTTGTCTGATAATACAACTGATGCCAGCAGTGTTACCTCTTTAAAGGTGGCAGATGCAGTGGAGAGAGTTGTAATTCTGTATCTCGTAGTGACCAGAAGAGAACGTGTTGGTGACAGGGCTGCATAAAGAATCCTGGGAAAAGGTAACCATATCAGAGTTTAATACTAAGTCAAAGGATTATTGGGAATAACATCAATTTGACAGCAGCTAACAACAGGCAAGAGGGAGACATGTTAGAAATGACTATGACTCATGAGGATGGTGGGTATCAAGGAATGATATCTGACTATATATGAAAGATCTAAACAGGAGAGGAAGCATATGGGCAAGTTGGCTTAACTTGCAAAGTATTTCTATAGACAGCTCTCTGAGCACAAATAAGAAAAACTATAATGTCATGAGACAGGCATACAATTGAGGAAAACAACAAGAGTTGAAGGAACTTGGCAGGCTAAATCTCAGACTTGGCTAAAGTATACAAAAAGGCTAAGGCCAAAACCAAACCAAAAAAGTTTGTTTTAAAGCTTTTTTCAGAGGCAAAAGAGAGAAGAAGGAAGATGGAAGGGGGTCCTTAAAGCTGTGCTTTTCTGGAGTATTTAAACAGGAACTGACCAAACATTCACCAGGGTTAAAGCAGACAAAGGATGAAAGATGGGCTTTAAGTGTCTTTCTTTCTAGCGTTACTATTTAATGTTGTCAGTAGAGCCACTGTACACATGTGGGAATCTAGCTGTTTTCTAGCCCTTCTGATACGAGTTTACACCTTATTTTATGTTGTTTTAAAAAGATTAGCCAGCCATATACTGCAGATTTATACTGAGCACTGAGAACTAGACCATATCAAAGAAATTACCTCAAATATCAGCCTGTATTCCCCATACTGGGCCTAATTATTTACAATAGGATCAATGAATCAAATGATGATCTTGGGTACAGTCTCCAGTATTTGTTTTCAAACAGTGTGGTAACTGACTGCTAAAGGCACACTAATCTACCAGCTGCTCCAGGGAAACCCTACCAAGCAGTACTACTCTGTCATATGAGAACTGCCAATTAAGTTAACAAACTCATTTTACCTAGAAAAAGAGCTATATATCTCATTGCTGAATATCATTATGGTCATCTTTGAAATAGTCCCTTGGGAAGCAACAGATCGACACCAGTGCCTAGTCCACCCTTTAAAGCAGTTTTGGAACTTTTTTTCTGAAATGGCCATCAGAGCTGTCATCATATTACCCTGATGTCCTGAATGTCATTCAAATGTCTTCCTTTCAATATTTCCTTTATCTTCAGGTAAAGAAAAAAGTCACTTGGGGCCAGATCACGAGAGTAGACAGGGCATTCCAATACAGTTATTTGTTTACTGGCTAAAAACTTCCTCACAGACAACTATAAAATTAAGTTCATGAACTTCCCATCAGGCCACTGTGCACAATGGTCCTTCCAGAAAGAGTTCCAAAATTGCTCGAAAGGGTGGATTATGTGCTGGTGTCAGTGCATGGTTTTCCAAGGAGAGTACTTCAAAGACTGTAGTGATATCCAGCAATGAGTTATGTAGCACTTAGAACAATTAAGTTTATGGACTTAATTGTCAGACCTCACATAGGGTCACTGTGAGTCAGAACTGACTCAGTAGCAATGGGTTTGTGGTTTTTCTTTGGGTTTTTTTTTGGCTTTTGGCTTTTGGCTTGCCTGGGAATCCCTTATCAGTCCTTTCTTTTAAAGATGACATATAGCATCTTAAAATGAACTGCTTACTTGCCTGTATGTTCTGATTTACATTTTAGGTTCATATTCTTTACAGATCATATCAAAAGAGAAAAACTCATTAATACACAATGTAGACAGACTTCAAAATCTGTCAAACAAACCACAATCAACAGAAAATAGATAAATGGGAACTACTAAGAATCAAACACTTTTGCTCATCCAAAGACTTTATCACAAGAGTTAAAAGACCACCTACAGAACGGGAAAAAATATTTGGCAACTCTATATGAGACCGACACCTGATCTCCATAATCTACAAGGTACTACAAAATATCAATAAGAAGAAGATAAATCATCCAATTAAGCAACGGGCAATGGAGATAGACAGACATTTCTCTAAAGAGGAGATCCAGGCAGCAAAAAACTCAGGAAGACATGTTCACGATCTTTAGTTATTAAAGAAATTCAAATCAAGACGGCAATGAGATACCATCTCACCCCAACAAGGTTGTCCATGATCCAAAAAACACAAAACAACAAATGCTGGAGAGGCTGTGGAGAAAGTGGAACTCTCCTACACTATTGGTGGGGTTGCAAAATGGTCCAGCCTCTTTGGAAAGCAATCTGGCGCTCCCTTAAAAAGCTGGACATAGTTACACAATTTGACCCAGTAATTCCACTACTTGGAATATATCCTACAGAATCAAGGCCATTCACACCAATGGATACATGCACACAAATGTTTATCACAGCAAAGTCCTCAATAGCCAAAAGATGGAATCAACACAGATGCCCAACAACAGAGGAATGGATAGGTAAACTATGGTATATATACTCAATGGAGCACTATGCAATGATAAAGAATAATGGTGATTCCAGGAGACATCTCATAATCTGGTTTCAACAGGAAGACATTATGTGGAGGGAAAGTAGTCAGCTACAAAAGCACAAATATTGTATGAGACCCCTACAATAAAAACTCAAAAACAGACTTATGCCTAGAAGAAAAGACTCTTTGATGGCTGCAAGGAAGGGGAGAGAGGGAGGAGGAGGGCGAGGGTTTAGATTAGATAGTTGGTAGAAATTGGGTTGGGTGAAATCGGTGATAGCACACATTACAAACAAGAACAATATTAAGTGGACTTCAACATAACTTGAATACTGCTTCCATCTTAACCCAATATTGCAGTCAGAGTAGCTGGGCCAGGGGCAGGGGACCGTGCTCTTAGGCAAAATCGAGGCTAATTGGCACAACTAGCGTATTGCTAAGATGGCTCTCTGCACCCCACATTGGTGAGTGGCGTCTGGGGTCTTAAAAGCTGCCAAGCTGCCATCCGAGGGCACAGCAAATGGTCCCAACTCAGCAGGAACGGATGCTCACTGAGGACCAAAACAACAAGGGGGAAGACAACCCAGAAGACAGAGAGACCCGTAGGTGTGGGTGCCTACATAGACTTGGGACTGGAGGAACTGGATGGTGCCCAGCCACCACCAGTGATAGCCAGAATGGAGATCACTAAGTTGAGTCTCACTGGCAACATGAGAATAAAAAGGGGTACATCCTAAGATCTCCACTAAAAGACCTCAGTTGATGGTCCAGCGGTTTCAGGGTTCCCCTGGGAGCATGGCCCCTGGTACTGATGCTGCCCTTGCCCATAAATCATTATGAAAGTCCACTCTTTGAACATGAATGGATTGGACTTGGCGACACAGAGAGACCACATACTGGATGCACTTTATGGTTCTATGCATCTATAGGATATCATCCTGTGTACCTCTGGCTGGAGTAAGGGGTGTGGGTGGAGAGGAGGGAAAGGAAACTGTTGGGAAGATGAGACACGTATGGAGCAGAGAGGAATAATGTGCTGTCACCGGGCAGGGAGAGCAGTGGAAGGTCCATATAGGTGGGCATGTAAATTTATATGAGAATGTACATTTTCACTCAATCATAATAAAAAAAAAAGAGAAAAATTGAGTCTGGAAAGCACATCTTTTTGGAAAAACATATTAAAGCTTAGTTTGGTATTGTATTATAAGAATGGTACCAAAAATAATATTCATAATGGCATTTTTTCAATCTGTTTTTTTACTTTTATTATAAGACTTGGTTTTTGTTAAAGCTGTCCTTAGCCTTGTATGTAAGGACTTACTCCATGAATTTTTAAAGAAGTAGCTTTTCAGGCCAAGTAGAAAAATGAGTAGTTGGTTCATTTTCCTAAAAAACTACCAGATGCTTTCTTGGAGATAAAACATAATAAAATTTACTTTAAATAGAATTGCTGATTTTCCTGTAGTAAAATCAGCTTTAAAATCTGCATTAATGGAACATATTTCAAAGTTAGGAGAATGGCTGCTAGCTATTCCCTGACACTCTGGAGAAGAATTTATATGCAGTTTTAGATACCAGCTGAATTAACCTACAAGCAGTTTCCAGTGGAGAGAAAATCACCCCTTCCCCCGTTTCTGGACACTCACCCTGTAATATGAGTTAGAGAATTTAAAGGAACATAGCCCATGGTTTGTTGCTGCTAGCTGCTGCAGAGTTGGCCCCTGGCTTATAGAAGCCCCATGTGATGCAGAGTAGAACTGTTCCATAAGGTTTTCTTGGCTGGAGTATTGAAAGAAGCAGATTGCCAGGCCCTGATTTTGTATAGCGGCTGGGCAAGTTTGAACTGCCAAACCTTAGTTAACAGCTGATCACAACAGCCTGCGCTACTTACGCATAGCTCATCCTAGAACAGTAATAACTTTCAACTCTGTGTGTGTCTGTGTCTGTGTCTGTGTGTGTTCTGTGGGGGAGGCTATGTGTAAATGTACTGAGAAGGTAGTTTTTATGTCTTGATTGTTAGAGACTAGTAACAACAGCAAAAAGTAAACAGTCACACATCCTGATTTGAAAATAAACTAACAATGAATGAAGCTTCCAAAAGCCTAGATATTGAAAAGTCTGGTCTTAGAAATACATTCTTTTATTGAAATCTTCCCATACCTATGACTTTATAGATCACTCAATGTAATTATGTTGGTCTGGCCAACAGTCCACCCAAGAAAGGCAGAGCATCAAAGAAAAAAAAAGACATGATGACCAGAACATCAGACCCAAGAGGTTTCCATGTAAGACAGCTGGAGGATGTGGTTGACCCCAGTTTAGAGCCCTGTTCTGCATGGGGCTAGAGTATAAACTTGGCAGCTATCATATGCAGTAACTCTCAACTCTTCCCAAGCCAAGGCCAAGTGTCGTCTCTTCCCAAATTATTCTTTAAAATAGCTTTTAGAATTATTTTAGATTTACTGAAAAACTGCAAAGACAGTACAAAAAGTTCCCATATGTCCTACACTCAGTTTCCCTTATCACTAATATTTTACATTTGCATGGTGTCATGGATTGCATTGTGTCCCCCAAAAAATATATGTATTGATTTGACTTGGCTATGAGTCCCAATATGGTGCAATTCCTCCCACGTGTTGTGAATCCTGCCTCTGTGGTGTCAATGAGGGAAAATGAACAGCAGTTGTGTTGGCGAGGCAGGACTCAAGCTACCAGCTATGGGATATAAGGGAGAGAAGTTAGCATAGTACACTGGGAATCTCATACCACCACGATGGCAGCACCAAGAGCAGAGCATGTCCTTTGGACACGAGGTTGCTGTACCGAGATGCAGTCCTTGAATTTAGACTCAGCCTACTGGACTGTGATCATTTCTCTTACTGAATGGATTTATAACTTGTGAATGGATTTGTGACTTACTGGACTGTAACAATAAAGATTCTCTTCACTAAACCATCCACTTGCGGTATCTCCGTTAGAGCAGCACTAGATGACTAAAACACATGGTATCATAGATTGAACTGTGTTCCCTGTAGCAGTTTGGCTGGGCCATAATTCCTGGTATTGTGTGATATCTTCAACACTGGAACTCCTGCCTCTATGATGTTAATTATGGTGGATGGGCTGCAGTTATGCTGGCAGAGCAAGACTCGATGTGTAAGTCTGTTTTGTGTCTTGAGGTGGTCTCTTGAGACATAAGTGAGAGGAGCTAGCAGAGATGTTTGGGGCTCTCACACCACCAAGAAAGCAGTGCCAGGAGCTGAGTGCATCCTTTGTAGAGGGCCGCGATCCCTGTACCTCAGAAGCTTCCAGTCCAGTGGGAGATTGATGACAAGGACCGTCCTCCAGTGCCAGCAGAGAAAGCCTTCTTCTGGAGCTGACACCCTGAGTGTCAGCTCACTGGACTATGAACTCGCGATATTTCTGTTAGAGCAGCACTAGATGACTAAAACACATGGTATTTCTTACATGTATTGACACATTTTTACTAAATGACAAAGATATTTCATTCAGATTTCCTTAGTTTTTTCCTAATGTCCTTTTGTTTTGAAGAGCTCATCCAGGATACATTTTGGAGCCACATCTCTTCAGGGTCCTCTTAGCTGTGACAGTTTATCAGACTTTCCTTATTTTTTTTTTTTTTTTAAATATCTTCACTGTTTTTAAGAAATACTGGTTAGGCATTTTGTAACTTAATTTGGATTTGTCTGGTGTATTTCTCATTATTAGGCTGAGGTTGCATGTTCTGAGGCTAAAGACCACAGAAATAAAGTTCATTTTCTTTGCATGATGTCAAGGACACATTCTATCAATGACTTACCACTGCTGATGTTGACTTTGATTACCTGGCTGAGATAGCAGTCATCAGGCTTCTACACTGGAAAGTTACTCATATGTCCCCGTTCTATACTGTGTTCTTCGGAAAGAAGTCATCACATACAACCCACAATTAAAGAGTGTGGAGTCATGCTATAGCAGTATCTACATAAATTCCTTGGAATTCTTCTGCATGGGAGAGTGATCTGTTCTCTCCCATATGTACATTGTTCTCAATCATTTTTAAAATATTAATGTGCACTCAGGGATAGTTACCTTATACTTTGGGTTATATTCTAATGCTACTTTGTTAGGGGTGTGTGTGTACACAATTTTTTTTTTCACTTCAGTTGTTCCTTTTAGAGTGCTTTCCATTGGCTCCTGCATCCCTTTGTATGTCTATGTAAAATATATATATTTGAGCACTTTTTTTTACTTTCTGGCATTACAAGATGCTCCAAGTTCATCTTGTACATTTCCTGACCCAGTCCTAGAATGAGCTATTTCTCTAAGAAGACCTGCTTTTGCTGTAGAAACAAAGACCTGGGCACTAGGTTTGTTCATGATGTTTTTAAGCACTCTCAGCTGATGGAGCTAACCAATGTGTTCACACATATCTATAGATATTTTTATATGTAATCTTCTATATCTATGTTAATTTGAATTCATAGTAATCTTACCAACTGAATCCATTACCACATTGAACATTCCAACCTCCACCCTTTGTTTATCTGTAAACTCAACAGTGAGAAGCTTGGCTCCTCCCAGTAATCATTTACTTAATTTTTCAATTCCACATACATGTTAGCAATATCAGAATTAAGTCGTGCTCCCATGGCAAACAACTTTATCAACTACAGTACAGTGCTTATGTGTAGTTTCTTTTACTCTTATTCTTAAAGACTCTGTTAATTTCCAAAGCTAGGTAGATACCAGTGTTTCATCCTACCACTTCAGTGATACGGCTTCATATGTTTGTAATACAATTAGATTTTTTTTTGGTCATATTCTGTATTCTACCTGAGATCCCCCGATGCCCTATAGGATGAAAAAAAATTGTATTAAGGATGCACTCTGCTCCTAACACTGGTTCTTTGTGGTATGAGGTCCCCAAATCTCTCTGCTAGTTTTTTCCTTTGTATTGAAAGAGGCTACCTCCAGGTACAAGACAATCTTATACACTGAGTCCTGCCCCAACAAAACATATGCTGCCTATCCTCCCCTCCGTAACATCACACAGGCAGGGTTTACACATACACAGTACAAGGAATCATGGCCCAGTCACATTTTTACACGTATTTTGGGGTAACACAATTCAATCCATGACATTCCACCCTTTGTTCCCTAAAAGATGACATCCTTGCAACATGCAAGAACACATTCACTCCATCATAGCAAAAGTCTTAAGTCCAAGTCCCAAATCCAGAAATTCCACTTCAGCTGTGAAATCTAGAACACAAGTTATCTGCTTCCAAAATACAATGGCAGAACACACAGGCACAGGTTAGACATTTCCACTACAAATGAGAGAGACAGAAGGCAAATTGGCAACGACCAAGTCAGCAAAACATATTAATTAGCCCTGAAACCTTAGAAAATAATCTCTGAGACATTTTGCACAATGGTCCTGCCCTCCAGACTCTTGGTATGGGCCACACTCTCCAGATTCTGAGTGGAAACCCCTTGGCCCTGCGGTACAGCTCTGCCTTCCAGGCCTAATGGGACAACAACTCTTACTCCCTCAGCTTCAAGCACACAATTTTCCATGTCCATGTGAGTGGCAAGTCCACACTTAGTAGCACCATGGGTGTTGGTTCCATCCTTAAAAACCCCTGAGGTCATGGCCATACCTTTTGAGACTGAGGAAGCTCAGCTTCTGGGCCCAGTCTCAGACCCACATCTGCCCTGCTGGGGCAGGTCTTCCAAAGCTCTGTAACTCCACCAATCTAAGCACACAGATGTACCCCACCCTTGCAGGAAACATCCTACATATAGGCAGTCAGCTCTCTCCCTCTGTTGGTCAGCAAGCCTTGCTCCACCCATTTAAGTGCCTGGAGGCACCCAACTCTGCCAGGAAATCTACTCACTGGCACACAGCTCTGCTCCCTGGGTTGTCTCCAGCACTGTCTCACGGTGGTCTGGTGCTGCTGCTGCCTGTCCGCTGCTGTTTATTTCTCACCACCTGGCGTTTATTCAGTGTTGTTTCTTTAAAGTCTTCTCTCCATTCACAGTTTCAAAACTGCTTCCACGTTTTAACTATGTGTTAGAGCAGCACCCTACTCTCTCAATACCAAATTCTGTCTTGGTCATCTGGTACTGCTTTAACAGAAATACCCTGAGTAGCTGGCATTAACAAAGAAAAGTTTATTCTTACACAGTCCAGTAAGGTGCAAGTTTGAATTCAGGGTGTCTGTTCCATATAAGGCTTTTCCTATTTGTCGGCTCTGGAGGCAGGTCCCTGTGTTGCGTGAGACATATTTGGTCTGAAAGCATCTTTGTACAGGAACCTCAGGTCTGAAGGAAGCACTCTGCTCTCAGTGCTGCTTTCTTTATGATAGGAGTTCCCCACTATCTTTTTGCTCCCCTTTCTTTTTACCTCTTGTAGGATAAAAGATTAAAAGGTGATGCAAGCCACACTCCCGGGAAACTGGCTTTATACTGGAGCAGGGAGGAGACCTTTAGGAAAGGTGTTACAGTCCTACCCTAAGCCTCTTTAACATAATCCACGCTATTAACCACAGACAGACATTAGGATTCACAGCATAGGAAAATCACAAAATGGAGGGCAATCCCACAATATCGGGAATCATGGCCGAACCCAATTCCTATACACATTTTTGGGGGGGCAGAATTCAATCCATGATACCTAGTGAGCCTACAGATCTTATCACTTGTAAGATCCAGTAAGACTGAGATTTTTTAAAACAAAATGTACTTTAAATCTTCAGGGTGGAAATTAACATATATTTGTGAAGACTTAGAGATTAATAGAATTTGAGATAATTTCATTTTTTAAAATTTGCCTTCTCTCCTTTTTAAAAAAAAATATTTTATTGTGTTGTAAGTGCAAGTTTATAATCCAAGTCAATTCCCCATTAAAAACAAAAACCTGTACATACAACACTCCACACCTCTCGTATAGTGGCAGCACATTCATCCTTTCCATCTTGTACCTGCTATATTCATTCAACCAACTCCTGCCCCTCCCTCTCTACCGTTGCACTTCACCTCTGGTCAGGAGCTGCTCTGACAGCTTCATGTATATATTGAAGCCAAGAAACATACTCTTCACCAGTATCACACTATGTCTTATAGTTTAGTGCAACCTTTCTATGGAGAGTTGGCTTCAGTATACTTGTTTCAGCTCTGAGTCAGCAGACAGTCTGGGGCCCATGCCCTAAAGGAAACCTCCAGGATGCTGGACTATCAAGTCTGGTCTTCCAATAGAGTTCTGTATCTGCTACATCAGGGACTCTACCTTGAGTTCGCTGGCAGGGCACCATCTAGTTCTTCTGCTCTCATGCTGATACAGTCTGAATTACATGGCCCCTTTTGTCTGCTCATGTCTTTGATGTCCTTCATTCTCCTCTCCAGGTGGACTGGGACCAGTTGATGCTACTTAGATGGCAGCCTGCTAGCTTTAAAGACCCCAGACACCAGTCACCAAAATAGGATGCAGAACATTTTCTTTAAAAAAAAATATTCATATAGTTACAAAATGATGTCCTACTGCCTTCTTGCTAGAAGGGAGAGGAGAGGATGGAGCAGAGAGCAGAGGATATTGTTAAGAGGATATGACATATACAGAACAAAAAGGAGGAGTGTGCTGTCATCAGGCAAGGAGGGTAGGAAGAGCTAGAGATAGCCAGCCATGTAAATCTATTTGGATTGTATACTTTCAGTTAATCACACACACAAAAAAATTCATTATGTCAGTTGATATAGATGTGCCCTGAAACCACTGTTTCCAGGCCCCTACCCCACTACTGTGTCCTTGGAAATGTTGGTTTGTACTTATGAAACTTCTAAGCTTTTGGTGTAGTCCAGCACTGTTCAATTCCCTTCTTCTTCATGCTGTCACTCCTGTCACCTAATCCCATTCCTGTCTACTGTCTAGTCTATGAATATCCCTCTCCCTCTCCTCCCTTGTAATCATTATTTTCATCTGAGATTAAACCTTGTCTTCTGTCTTTAGAACAGTGGTCTTATACAATGTTTGTCTGTTTTCAAATGATTAATTTCCCTCATTATAATGTTTTCCAGATAACTGCATGTTATATTTCCCAAGATCATAACTTTTCTTTATCACTGCATAGCATCCACTGGGTGAATATACCATAGTTTGTTTATCCATTCATCTGTTGATGGCCATCTAGGCTGATTCCATCTTTTTGCTAATGTGGACAGTGCTGAAGTAAACATTGCTATGCACGTATGTATTTGTGTGACAGCCCTTACTTCTCTAGGACATTTCCAAGCAATGGGACTGCTGAATCATACAGTGTATCTATTTCTAGGTTTTTAAGAAAGCACCAAATCAATTTCCAAAGTGGTTGTACCATTTTACACTCTCACCAGATGTGTAGAAGAGTTCTACATCTCTCCACAACCACTCCAACACTTATTATTTGGTGTTTTTTGGATTACTGCCAGTCTTGTTGGGGTGAGATGGTGTCTGATTGCAGTTTTGATTTTATTTTCTCTAATAGCTAGTGATTGTGAGCATTTCCTCATGGATCTGTTAGTTATCTAGATGTCTTCTTTGGTGAAGTGCTTGTTCATATCCTTTGCCAATTTTTGTAACTGGGTCATTTGTCTTTTTCTTGTTAGGTTTTGCAGTAGCTTATACACTATTGAGATTAGACACCGAGCAGATTCATGGTTGTCGAAATTTTTTGCCAGCCTATAAGTAGTATTTTTACACTTTGGGGGAAGTCTTTGGATGAGCATAAGTATTTGATTTTTAGGAGTTTCCATTCATCTACTTTCTGTTATTTATGCATTGTTAGTCATATTTTGTAGTCTGTTTATGTCATTTATTAGGGCTCCCAATGTTGTCACTATTTTTTCTTCCATGATTGTTACTGTTTTAGATTTTATACTTAGCTGTTTGATCCATTTTGAGTTAGTTTTTGTGTGCAGAGTGAGATATGGGTCTTGTTTCTTTTTTTCTCCTTTTTCGCAGATGGATATCCAGTTTTGTCAACACTATTTCTTGAAGAATCTGTTTTCTTCCCCAATTTACAAACTTTGGGCCTTTGTCAAATATTAGCTGCTGATAGCTGAATGGTGTTATATCTAGATTCTCTATTCTGCTCCATTGGTGTATCTGTTTTTGTACCAGTACCAGACTGTTTTGTTTACTGTGGTAGTATAATAGGTTCTAAAGTCAGGTAATGTAACATCTCCCACTTTGTTCTTCTTCAGTAATGCTCTACTTATCTGGGGCTTCTTTCCTTTCCATATGAAGTTATTCATAGATATTTTCAAGATGTTACATCTTCCTATCTCCATTTATGCAGGTCTCTTGGTCTCTTGTCATTGCCACACCAAGCCAAGTGCCATTGATAGAGTATTCGGTTTTCTCTGTATAGCTCTTCTGCATTTCTGGTTAGATTTACTCCTAAGTATTTTATCTTCTTGGAGGCTATGGCAAATGGTATGATTATCTGTTTGGTCATCTCTTTGTTGATGTAAAGGAATCCAACTGATTTATGTATCTTTCTCATGTATGTAGATACTTGCCTGAACTCTACCATTAGTTCCAGTAGGTTTTAGGGACTCTTTAGGTTTTCTGTGTATAAGATCATATCATTTGCAAAAAGAGGTATTTTGACTCCTTCCTTACCAATTTGGATGCCTTTTATTTCTTTATCTTGCCTGATTGCTCTTACTAAAACCTCCAGGATGATGCTGAATAAGAGTGGTGATAATGTACATTCTTGTCTAGTTCCTGTTTTCAGACTCTCTCCATTTTGAGACGATGTTGGCTGTTGGCTTTGTGTAGATGTCCATTATTATTATGTCAAGGAATTTTCCTTCTATTTGTATTCTGCTAAGGGTTTTTAACATGAATGGGTGTTGGACTTTGTCAAAGGGCCTTTTCTGTCATCAACTGATAAAATCAAGCAATTCATTTGTTTCATCTATGTGGTTGACTGCACTGTTTTTCTAATGTCGAACCATCCCTGCATCTCTGCATCATTATTGATAAAGCTGTGTTGTTTTTCTGATATGTTGTTGAATTCTGTTGGCTAGAATACTGTTGAGCATATTTGCATCTAAGTTCATGAAAGAGATTGGTCTGTGATTTTCCTTTTTTCTGCTATTTTTAATACGTTTTAGTATCAGCATTATGCTGACTTCATAGAGTGAATTTGAAAGTATGCCATCTTTTTCTATGCTGTGCAGTACCTTTAGTAATAGTAATGTTAACTCTTCTCTAAAAGTTTGATAGCATTCTCCGGTGAAGCTGTTTGGGTCCAGATTTTTTGGTTAAGAGTTTTTTAACTACTTTTTCAATCTCTTCTTATGTGATGGGTGTATTAAGTTGTTCTATTTCTGTATGTGTTAGTTTTGGTAAGTAGCATCTTCCTAGAAATTTGTCCATTTCCTCTACGTTTTCATATGGAGTACAGTTTTTCACAGTATTCTGCTATGATTCCTTTAATGTCTTTTGGGTCTGTTGTGACATCATCCATCTTATTTCTTATTCAAATTATTTGTTTCCTGTTTTTCTTTTGTCCTTTTGCCCAATGGTGTATCAGTTTTATTGATATTTTAAAAAATCAGCTTTGGATTTTGTTAGCTCTTTGAATTGTTTTTCTTTTCACTAATTCACTTAGCTCTGCTCTAATTTTTATGATTTGTTTACTTCTGGTGCTTCAAGCATTTTTTTTGTTCTTGCTCTATTGTTATTTTTTCAGGTTGTAGGATTAATTCTTTGATTTGCACACTTTTTCTTCACATGCATTTATTGAGAGACACTGACCTCTGAGCACTGCTCTTGCTGTGTTCCATAGGTTCTCATAGGATGTGTTTTCATTCTAATTTGATTCTTTGAATTTCTTTATATTTTTTCTATGATTTCTTCTATAACCTAGAAGTTTTTGTGCATGGTATTGTTCAGTTTCCATGTGTTTGAATTTTTACCCTTGCTTCTTCTGCTATTGATTTCTATTTGTATGGCTTTACGGTTTGAAAAGATGTTTTGCAATATTTCAATGTTTTGGACATTGCCAAGACTTGCTTTACGGCCTAATATGTGTTATATTCTGGAGAATGTGCCACATGCATTGGAAAAGAAGGTATACTTGTCTGTTATTGGGTGGTGTGTTGTATATATGTCTACAAAGTTGAGTTGGTTGATGGTGTCATTTAGATATTGTGTGTCTTTACTGAGCTTCTGTCTGGATATTCTGCCCATCAACAAAAGCTGGTATGTTGAAGTTTCTATTATTGTGGAGCTGTCTTTCCCACTTTTCCATGCTGTCAGAGTTCACTTGATGTATTTAGAAGCTCGGTTGCTGGCTGTGTAAATATTTAATACGGATATGTCCTTATAATGTATTGGTCCTTTAAGCTAAATACAGGACAACCTTTCTTTGTCCACTAGGGTGGATTTTAGTTTAAAGTATATTTTTACATGAAATTAATATTGCCACTCCTGCTTTGAATTTTGTTAGCTTGATATATATTATTCCAGCCTTTGAGTTTCAATTTGTTTGTATCCTTAACTCTAAGGTGTGTCTCTTCTGTGCGGCATATAGATGGACTGTGTTTTTGTATTCATTCTGCTACTTTTTGTCTCTCTTTGGTGCATTTAACCCATTACATTCAACATAATTGTTGACAGGTATGCATTTAGTGCTGTCATTTGGTGTCTTTTTTGTGTGGAGGTTCACAATTTATTCCACTTAATTTTCTATGCTTAGTTGTTTTTCTTTACGGGTTTCCTTTTCATCTTTTTCATTACTGTAGGTTTTGTATTTGTTGAGACTTACTGATTTTAGGGTGTAGGATTGCTAATTTCCACTTTGGTTGCCTCAATATTTACCCCTAATGTTCTAAATTTAAACTCTTCTTTATTTTCCTCGTATCACTTTGTCTTCCTCTCTATCTGAAAGATTTATAAAGATAAATTAATCCATCTTTTTGGCATGCTGTTATCATTTACATACTGAGGTCTGTGTTTCCTTATTTTTAGTGTTTTAACTTTGATTTGTTTTTATGATTTCTCCATCTATGTTGATATCTGCATGCATTGTCCTGCATTGTATTGTTTTGTATGTATCGATATTGTTCATTGTCTAATTGAGGTATTTCCTTTAGTGTTCCTTGAAGTTTGTTGGTTTTTGCAAATTCTCTAGACCTCAGTTTAACTGAGAATGTCTTAATTTTGTTGCCAAATTTGAGAGACAATTTTGCAGGATATGTAATTCTCGGCTTTAAGTTTTTTTCTTTCAAGGCTATATATATGTTATCCCACTGCCTTCTTGTCAGAATTGTTTCCACTGAGTAATCCAAAATTAGTCTTACTGATTCTGTTTTGTAGGTTCCTTTTTGTTTAAGCCTAGCTGCCTTACAGGCAGCTCCTTATCTTTAGTTTTGGTAAGTCTGATTATAACATGTCTTTGTTTCCTTCTTTTGGGATCTACCTTGTGTGGTATTCTCTGAGCAGTTTGGATAGATACCTACTCATCTTTTATGATATCAGGAAAGTTTTCTGTCAACATATCTTCAACAATTCTCTCTGCATCTTTTGTTACCCCCTTTGTTCTGGTATTCCAGTCACTCATAAATTATTCCTCTTGAGACAGTGCCCCATAACTCTTAGTAGTTTTTCATTTTTTAAGTCTTTTGTGTTTTCTCTTCAAACACAGTGGTATTAGTTCCTTTATATTCAATTTCATCAATTTGGCATTCTAGTGCCTCAATTCTGCTCTTTTAGTTTCTATCAAATTGCTTCAGATAGCTGTTGCTCAAATATTTTTTGCAGCTTGTTTAGTTTTTATTTATGCCATGCTGCTCTTTACCCAACCTCTTTCCTGATGTCTAGACATTGCTCTTGTGTATTCTACCTCTTGTAATTGTATGACACCTTCTTCTCTAGAAAATTTTCTGATTCTTTGTTTTGGAAGTTTTGTGAAGCCATGGTCATCTGTTTCTTGAAATGATTTGAAATCAGTTGTCTCTGAGCCACCAGAATGCTACTGCAATTTATTTGTTCGATTATTGTGCAGTAATCAAAGACACATATTTGATATGGTTTTTGAGTATCCAAACAGTCTGGTCATTTGAGCTAGTTTGATATTCAAACCTTTGTAAATTCCAGCACCCTATCATCAGGTAGTTACAGCTATGCATGTCCTAAGAAAGTTATGGGGAGTTCTGGGTCTGGGAAGCCAGCAGATAATCTTCTCCCATTTGTTTTTCTTTCCAAGGGCATGCCCTACTTCTACTCCAGGTAATGTGTCAGAGTCTGGTGTCCAGTGCAGAGCAGAAAAGGTAGTGGGGGGTGCTGGAAAAAGGGAGAGAAGATCAAGGAAAGATTTAAATCCACAAGAGTTTACAAGCACTTAGCTTATGACATTCAAGTGAAATCCTCTGTGTTCTATAGGAGCAACCATCTGAAGCACAGCTCCCAGCAGAAAAAGACATGCTTCACTTGCTGCATTGTTGCTGTGTTCATCAAACTGCTGTGGTGCTGTGGCTCTGCTTGGCTGGCAGAAGCAGGTCCCTGAATGGGATGCTGATTTAGTTCTGGCCAAACTAGTTGCTCCTGAATTCCTTCTCCCATCTCTATCACCAAGCCCACTCTCTGTTTTCCCCCAGATATTCAGATATCTTTCAACGGCCTGTATAATCCATTTAGTTGTTTTCATGTTTATTTGTCATTAGAGGGCTCATAGAATGTGTGTGGTTATTCTGCCATCTTTGCCTCAATTTTCTTGTCTCTCCTTCTTCTTAATGAAATGCATGCTCACTGAAGAATATTTAAAACATACAGGTGAAACAATAAGAAAATGAAATACTGTGTATAACCAAAAACAAAAACTGAGCCCAATACCATCAAGCCAATTCTGACTCATAGTAACCCCACAGAACAGAGTAGAATGGCTCAATAGAGTTTCCAAGGAGTGCCTGGCAAATTCAAACTCCCAACCTTTAGGTTAGCAGATGTAGCACTTAACCACTACACCATCAGGGTTTTCAGTCACCTAACCTTTTGGTGCAGATTTTTCTTATGTTATACTCTTACATGATTTTGGAAGGCTTATATAAATTTAACGAAACCTTAGGGTACATCATAGTTATTTTGCTTTTTTACTTAAAAGTATAGATTGTTTTCATGTTACTAGCTACTATGTTACATCATTTAAAATGGTAGCTTAATATCAATGGTGTGATAAGTTTTCTCATTTTAGATGTTCATAATATTTCCAAACACAATTTCATTTTAGTTTTAGCTCATTCAGCAGGAAATTATATTACAGACTTTTTAGATGAAAAGGATGATGAGTTGTATTAGAGGCTGTGGTGACACTGAAGACTATGGAGCCCCCGTCTCCATTTTCCACTCCACTGTTATGGACACACATGTAAATGGCTCACCTAACTGAGCTATACGTGAATGAACCCTGTTCTTTGTTAGCCTGACTGAGAGATCAGTGGCCTCAGTAGCATCAGTCAGAAGACAGCGAGCTTCATTTTTGCTCTTTATCTTGTATTTGGCGCTGGTGTGTTTTCTCCTCTGCCGCCCTATGATGGTTCACAAGGAGTACTACACATAGAATCTATAACTCCTTTTATAAGCTCTGTTGTGAATGCTTCCAAGTTTTAGTTGAGGGCATAATTTTGGTAGTGTGGTTCTTCCAATTGTGTATGTGCCTTCCTCTGAAGAATCCTAAGTAAGGAAAGCACTAGTTTTGAAACAACTGAAAGGTTAATTAAGTCACCTTCACTTTGAGCCTCCTACAGTGAATTAGTGGTATAAGAGAAAAGTAAGTATTCAAGTATCCCTGTCTATTTTGCATCATAGTTAATCACCATGAGACAGCTGAGAGATGAATGAGAATGGAGAAAGATTTCACAAATGAAATAATAATCAAATGAATTCATATAGAAGGGGTAGAATTTTAAAAATAGTAGTAGACTGCAGGAAGCACAGAAAACATGTGCATGGAAGTTACTCAGGGTTTACTTACTCATTCATAAAACATTTATTGAGCACCTAGGATATTAACAGAATTATGATAGATTTTGTACACACAGGGATGAATTCAACATGGTTCATCCCTTATAGGAGTTGAGAGCCTTTTCAGGAAGACAGCGAAGAGACAAACACATACAATAAAACCAAATCCCATGCTATCAAATCAATCACAACCTACAGCAACTGTATAGGACAGAGAAGAACTCCCCATAGAGTTTTCAAGGGGTGCTTGGTGGATTCAAACCGACAGTCTTTTGGTTAGCAACCATATCACTTAACCATTATGACACCAGAGTTCCCACACATATGAGGTCGGACAATTAAGTTCACAAACCCATCCTAGAAAAGTGCTACATGTCTAATCACTAAATACCACTATAATCACCTTCAAAGTACTCTCCTTGGAAAGCTATGCACCAATGCCAGCACCGAGTCCACCCATCAAAGCAATTTTGGAACTCTTTCTGGAATGGCCATCAGAGCTGTCAACAGATTACCCTTGATGTCCTGAATGTCATCCAAATGTCTTTCTTTCAATAGTTCCTTAATCTTTGAGTAAAGAAAAAAGATATTGGGGGCCAGATCAGGTGAGTAGGAACCAATACAATTATTTGTTTACTAGCTAAAAACTCCCTCACAGATAGTATCTTATGAGATGGTGCCATGTGGTGATGCAAGAGCCATGAGTTGTCAGTGAAAAGTTCAGGTAGTTTTCATCTCACTTTCTCATGCAACCTTCTCAGCACTTCCAAATAGTCAATTTGTTTAACTGTTTGTCCAGCTGGTACAAATTCATAATGAACAATCCCTCTAATATCAAAAGAGGTTAGCACCACCATTTTGACTCTTGATTTGGACAGAACTTTTCGGTTGTTGCGAATTTGCTGACTTCCATTGTGACTTTGATGCTTTGTGTTAGGGTCATGTTAGTACACCCATGTTCCGTTACCAACAGTAACATGGCCCAGAACATTGTCTTGCCTCTCCAAACAGTCTTGGCAAACTTTCACTCTCCCTTGCTTTTGTTCATTGGTGAGCTCTTTTGGGACCATTTTTGCACACACCTTTCTCATGCCAAGATTTTCCTGTTGCTCTGTCAATATTTACTTAGTGTGCTATGTTTCTCACAGTCAGCTAACAATTTTGACACATAATTCTATAAATTTTTGCAGTGTTTTCATTGATTCTGCTCATTACTGGCCACTATGACCTCTTTTCATCAATGACACTTTCCCTCCCCTCAGAAAACTGTTTCATCCATTTGTACACTGTTGTCTTCTTCATGGCTTTATCCCCATAAACTCAGACTAACATGTCCCTAATTTCACCTCCACCCTCACTAAGTGTAACAAGAAATTTAATGTCTGTTTGTTACTCTAATTCAAGCTTCAACATTCTCACGATGGCACACAAAAACAGGCAGTGACAATAATGAACATCATTCAGTAAGACACCACCACATGTTGACATGAACACAGCTGTGAGACCATGATATACCAAGGTTATGAAACCTTACCAAGTTGTTTGTACCATGCTGCCAATGTAAACACATGGTGGCAAGTTTTCAAATTTAACTGTTAGACCTTTTATAAATCTACATCGATACCTAAAAGTAACATATAAGGTCTATATGTGAAGATTGCATCCTTCACTTAATTGGCAAAGTTTATTTTACAGTAATCACAAAGCATAACACAATGGCAGCTGTGGTAGAAGACACCCAAGTGGCACAGTGGTTAAGCAGTGCATCTGCTAACTGATAAGTAAGCAGTTCAGATCAACTGGGTGCTCCTTGGAAACTGTGTGGAACAATTCTACTCTGATCTACATAGGGTTGCAATCAGTCAGAATTGACTTGTTGGTAGTAGCTTTGGGGCTTAGGGGCTTTATCTACGGTAGATACAAGCAAACTCGTTGACCCAATCTTCTCTCTTCCCTTCCCATACTCCATAGGCTAGAATACTTTAAAATCACATTTCCCAGGCTACCTTAAACCTGCCATTCTCAATGCAATTTAGGTTCTACCATTACATGCTCTTCACTGAGACCTGAATGCAGAGTGATATTAAATGGCAGGAAAGCCACATTTGAAGGTACCTGTTTTACTGCTGACAACCCAGCAGGCACTCTGTTACCCTGAAACTAACAGTGCTAGCAATAATTTGACCCCTTAATTGCAGCTAAGGTTAAAATATTCTTGAAGACATCAGCTGCTCTATAAATCCTGGTTGTGGCTATGATGGGGTGATCTTAAAACCGGAAGGTGGCACACAGACATCCTAGGTCTGCAGCTTCCTAAATATACCAAAGGTCAGCTCCCGTGGTTTGGGTGGCAGTGTTTTCCTAGGAGGCATTCCTAGAGGCCTAGCCTACAGCCTAATCCTCTTGCGCTTACAATAATTTAATGTTAACTGTCATTGAGTTGGCCTCCACTCACAGAGATACTATGCACAACTGTGGAACAAAATTCTGCCCATTTCTGTGCTAACCCCATGATCAGCTGTAGAGCAAACCACTGTGGTCCACATGGTTTTCACTGGCTGATTTTTGAAAGCAAATTACCAGGCCTATCTTCTTAGTTTGTCTTATTCTGAAAGTTCCACTGAAACCTCTTCAGTATCAGTAGTACACAAGCCTCCACTGACAGACAGGTGGTAGCTGCATTTAAGGTGTATTGGCCAGGAGTCTAACCCAAATCTCCTGCAAGAAAAGCAAAAATTCTACCACTGAACCACCACATAACACAAGAAATAAGAGAAACAGCAAAATTTGACTAAGGCAAAGTCACAGAAACTTCCTAGACACAGCCAAATACCTTGAGAGACTGAGGGCTCAGGGCTCAGGGCTCAGGGCTCAGGGCTCAGGGCTCAGGGCTCAGGGCTCAGGGCTGGGAATCATGGTCACGAAGGATCTCTAGGTCCTACTGGCACAGTGTAACTTATAAAGAAGATGTTCTCCACTCTGGTGAGTACTGTTGGGGTCTTAGAAGCTTGTAATCAGCCATCTAAGATATATCTATTGGTCCCATCATTTGGGAGCACTGGAGAATGAAAAGAATCAAAGACACAAAGAAAATACTAGTCCAGAGGACTACTGAACCACAGCCTCTGTCAGTCATAAAAACTACCAGATGGGGCCTGGCTACCACCCCTGACCACTCTGACAGGAATTACAAACATTCCAGACAGAACGAGAGGGAGAAAAATGTAGAACAAAATTCACATTCACACACACACAAAGACCTTAATTGCTAGTCTAACAAAAACTGGAGCATCCTCTGAGACTATGGCCATAGACTCCCAGCTAAATCAGAAATAAAGCCACTCCTGAAGTCCACCTTTGAGGTCAAAGATTAGACAGGCTTATACAACAAATAGTAACACACATGAAGAACACGCTGCTTAGTTCAGTCAAGTATACAAGGCCAAATGGGCAACATCTGCCCAAAACAAAGATGAGAAGGCAAGAAGGGGCAGGAAAATTGGATGAATGGACATGGGGAGCCTGAGGTGGAAAGTGGGAGAATGCTGACACAATGCACGGACAACGCTGACACAATGCACAGACAACGACCAATGTCGCAGAACAATTTGTGTATGAGTTTTTGAAGGAGAAAAGAAAGGCAAATTTGCCAGTAAATTCTAGTTTTTCTGAACACCAAACAAAATAAAAGAATTTTAAATCAATATTTTCTGAGTATTCAATTTGTACAATTTATTCACTGCCATGGGAAGACATGACAGAATAGGGAGGTACAGATCCTTCAAGAATCATGATTTAAAAGGAGAAAAGATCTCAAGCCTTTCATTTCAATCTATTTTTTAAAAATTCATTTAGCCTCCTCAAGCTGTTAGAAAATATCATTTTGGTGAGTTTTTTTTAACATTTTATCTTTTTAATACCTACTGCCTCACTCTTCCTCATAATTCCATGTGGCATATTTTTATAGGAAAACTTTGTGTGATTTATGTACTGAGAGAATTTAAAAATAAAGACAGCATGATGTGTCACAATGACTGACCTGAGAAGCACTGTCCTCAGAGTTACAGGAAAGCTACATCAGTGAACAAAACAATGCAGCTCAACAAGCATGGGCTCCTCACAAAGAAGCACCCACTCGCTGTCACACTGTTCATGATCAGACACCCCGCCTAAAACTTAACCAAGATTTGAACCTCGCAGATATGAATGAGCCAATTCACTTCTTGTGAACTTGAACTCTTCCATGCAAGAGCTAAAGGTCAAGGAACTGGGTTAACAAGGACAGACCAGTGGCATGCTAATAGAGCTGGGTGTGGAGAAAATCCAAGGAACAGACTTTTTACACTATAAGTGAGAAGGGCCTTCAAGCAACATAATCAGTCTTGATTTTTTCAGGAACTGGATTACTTAGTTGACAGAATATTCATATCCTCTGACATTTTCTTTTCTTTTACCATTATCTTTTAACCATTTAACTGGTAATTAACACCTCTATAGAGGATGGGGAGCCCAGCGGCACAGTGGTTAAGAGCTCAGCTGCTAACCCAAACTTCAGCAGTTCTAATCCACCAGTGGCTCCTTGGAAATCCTACTGGGCAGTCACTATGAGTCAGAACTGACTCAACGGCAGTGGGTTTGGTCTGGCTTACACTGTACTATACGGTCACTATGAGTCAGAATCAACTCAATAGCAGCAACTTTGGGTTTTTTGGCATAAAGGATGGCAACGAGCTCTGTGACTGAGTGATTCAAGTGCTAGGCTGCTAAACAAAAGGCCAAATTGTGCGTGTGTGTGTGAGAGTGAGACAGAGACAGAGATGGAGATGGAGAGACACAGAGAGAGTAATGGTTAAGCACTCAACTATTAACTAAGAAGTCCATGATTTGAACCCATTAGATGCTCCACAAGAGAAATATGGGATCATTTGCTTCTATAAAGATTACAGCCTTGGAAACCCTGTGAGTGCCACTGAGTCAGAATCAACTCAACAGCAGTAGGAAAAGGCCAAATAGCTCAGTTTCACTACTTGGCAATAAGTTCAGCAGAGAAGATCTGTTGTGGAGAAAAGTCTCTAAGATGAATGGAGTCTGGGACCTGGGTAAATTCAATTTATAAGAAAGGAGATTTAGAAACCATTTAAATGAGAGGGTATCTTAGTCACCTAGTCCTCCTTTAACAGAAGTACCATAAACAAACAAATTTATTTTCTCACAGTTTAGGAAACTGAAGTTCTGAACTGATGTTGCTGGCTCTTGGGGAAGGCTTTCTGTCTCTGTCAGCTCTAGGGTAAAGTCGTTGTCTCTTTAAGTCTCTGCTCCTCGGCAATGTTTGTGTGGCTTAGCATCACTCTGTGCACATCTTTTACTTTTTGCTTACTATTTAATCTCTTTTATATCTCAAAAGAGATTGACTCATTAATCTTGTCTCATTAGCATAACAAAGAAACCCATTGTCAAATGGTATTATAACCATAGGCATAGCAGTTAGGGTCTGCAATACAAAATTTTGGAGAATACAAATCATTCCACAACAGATAGTAATAATACTTCTTTGCTTTAAAATTGCCTTTCTTTATGAAATTATTCCATTTAGAGTCTAAAGTATGCTTTAGTTTACCAAAATGTGCTTTAAACCTGGTCTTTCCAGAACTATATTCAAACAAAAGCTTACCTGTGCCATGCAGAGGGGGACAGCAGCTACAATTATAATTATTTTAATCTATTTTTATGGTTTCAGAGCTATCCAACAGCAAAGTTCCGTGATTCAGGTTTTCAACATTAACTTTTCAGATTGAATACTATACATTTATTTGTATCATTAAAGTCTCCAAATGGAAAAAATGTGAGTAGCTGGATGAAAAAGGTCTTATTTGAGGAGATCCAGGCAGTCAAAAAACACATGCAGACATGTTCACGATCATTAATTATTAAAGAAATTCAAATCAAAATGACAATGAGATACCACCTCACCCCAACAAGATTGGCCATGATCCAAAAAACGCAAAACAATAAATGTTGGAGAGGCTGTGGAGAGACTGGAACTCTCCTTCACTGTCAGTGGGATTGCAGAATGGTACAACCTCTTTGGAAAGCAATTTGGCATTACCTTAAAATAATGAATATAGATATACCATTTGACCCAGTTATTCCTCTGCTTGGAATATATCCTACAAAATCAAGGCCATTCACACCGACTGCTACATGCACACGAATGTTTATTGCAGCACAGTCTACAATAGCAAAAAGTTGGAATCAACCCAGATGCCCAACAACAGAAGAATGGATAGGTAAACTTTGGTGTATATACTCCATGGAGTACTATACACTGACAAAGAACAACAATGATAGTGGGAAACATTTCTCAATTTGGTCTCAACTGGAGGACATTATATTGAGTGAAACTAGTCAGCAACAGAAGGACAATTATTACATGAGACCTCTACGATAAAAACTTAAAAGCATACTCATACATAATAGAAAAGACTCTTTGATGGCTACAAGGGTGGGGTAGGTGGGAGGGTGGGAAAACAAGGGGTGAGGGTTTAGATTAGATAATTGTTAGAAATTTGGTAGGGTGAAATTGGTGACAATTCACATTAGTAAGAAGATCAATATTAATGAGACTTCGACACAACTTGTGTACTCCTCATCTCTTAACCCAATATTGTAAGCACAGAGTATGCACACTTTCATTTTTTTTATTTAATAAAAAAAAAAAAAGAAGAAGAAAATTAACTGGGTGGTTCCCTGGAAGACATGGCCACTAGAATCTCTGTTAGCCCAGAATTGAAACTATTCCCAAAGCCAACTCTTCAGGCAAAGATTGACTGGACTATAAAACAGAAAATAAGTATTACACATGCTGATTCCCAGTCTGTCAGAATTAGATAAATTTTTCTGTGAGTTAGCCAATAACCTCGAACAATATTAATTCTCTACATGAGGTCCTTAAAAAGACAAAAGAAAATGTCTTAAGCAGAAAAAATATTTAAATTAAAAAACACAAGTACTTCCATCAGGAACTACAATTATAAAATCTTAACAAAAATCTTTTATGCAACTGTAACACAAAGTGATGTCACTCTTACTGGACTGTAGTCAACAAATGCCATTTGTTCAACAAATGTTTGATAGCCATCTACAACATGCAAGGTGTTTGCACTGGGAGTTACAAAGATGGTCACAGCCTATATAGAGCTTACACCTGGAAGAGGTAGAAAGATACACACAAGAATGACTGCAAAGTCACACAGTGTATAGATAAGCCCAAGAATAGAGAATTGCCAGAATATATGAGGTATAGTTGGGGTTATCAAGACAGGCTTCACACAAGATGGTATCTGAACTACACCAAAAGAGAAATGATATGATTTATTTAAATAAGGAGTGATAAACAAACAAGAATGACCAAATCTGGGGTCAAGACAAATCTGACCCCAGTCAAAGACAATTCAAGGTGACCCCATGTATTTCAGAGTAGAACTGTACTCTCCAGAATTGTCAAGTCTGTAACCCTTCAGAAACACATCACCAGCCCTTTCTTCCTAAGCACTTCTGGGTGGGTTCAAAACACCCATTTGTTATGAATACAACCCATAACCTATGGACTCCCAAGAGTACTACAAGGGCAAGGGGGTGGTAGGGAGAATGGGCAAATTTTCTTTACCTTGTTTGTATTTTTACTTGAAAAATTTAACACATATACAAAAGTAGAGAAACTAGTATAATAAATCCACATGTATCCACATCCAGCTTCAACAAGTATTAATCATGGCCAGTCTCATTTCTTGTATGCCATCTCTTGCTCCCATGTCCCACTCTCCTACCACATTATTTTGAAGCGAATCCTAGACACCATATCATTTCATCAGTAAAGACTTCAGTATGTATCACTAAAAGATAATCAATTTTCAGATTTACCAGAGTATTTAATTTTCACACTTATTTAACAAACACCTACTGTCCTGAAGACCCGTGGTGGCACAGTGGTTAAACTGCTTAGCTGCTAACTGAAGTTCTACTCTGTCCTAGAGAGTTGCTCTGAGTCAGAATCAACTCAACAGCAGTGAGTTTGTGTATTTTTGTTTTTGTTTCATTACTGTCCTAAGGGCTTCACAAATATCAATCATTTAATCCTTAAAACAATACTGTATGGTAGGTAGCACTGCTATCATTCCACAAATGAGGAAACTGAAGTGTGGGGAGTCAAGTTACTTGCCCCAAGTGAAGTTAGTTGCCCCAAATGGAAAGCTAGAGTT
Source organism: Heterohyrax brucei (assembly GCA_028571685.1). NCBI lineage: Eukaryota > Metazoa > Chordata > Mammalia > Hyracoidea > Procaviidae > Heterohyrax > Heterohyrax brucei. The sequence goes on from CM053140.1 coordinate 205,573,692, forward strand.
TACATCCAGACATTCAGGCTCAGATCCATGCTTTTTAATACTGCACTACAATATACTACCAGTAAGTTTACTGCTCCAGGTGCCAAACTTACTTTGGGCAAGGATCATTTTTCACATCCAATGTTCCATCTTGTATTACAAAAGAAAATGACAGTCCTTTAATGAAGAAGGAAAGATACAAGTGTATACTTATTCCAGTGGAATAACACTGGCTTTTTTAGTAGATATAGCACATGTAATTCCATTAAAGCAGTAGTGTATTCTAGAAGTTGCCAAGTAAGTGTTAAAAGAGTACGCAATCCAGGGTCGCTAACAATGCATGTGCACTTAACAAGTAAAGAACTATATAATATCATATGTTGATAACAATATCATAAGAGTCTTAATTTTTTAAATTTAACTTCACCAACTAAACCATTGCATATCTTCAAAATATAAACATAAGAACCCTTAGATACCACTAAAACATTGAATAATTTGCATAAATTTCAAAATTAATTTAATTTTAAGGAATCTTTAACTATAAAAAGTACTGGTTTCCACATTCTCTCAAATACTTAAAAAATTAAAATTTAACCACTAAAAATATGCGTAAGTGTATATACACATATCCATACACAATATATGCACACATATTAATAAGAAAACCCGTTGCTGCCTAGGCAATTCTGACTCACAGTGACCCTAGGACAGTATATAACAGTCCCACAGGATTCCCAAAATTGCAATCCAATTTTAATATTTGAAAACCCAGATATCCGACAAAAATATATGTGTTCATATATATGTAAGCGAATGTGACACCCACTTTCAAAATACAGAAAAACGACCATTGCTGAAAAGAACAGAAAACTTACTCCATGTTATAATGTTTTCAAATGTGTTCCAGGAAAAGAACTGTCTACAGTCTGTTACATGATATATTTTAATAGATACTTTAGCTGTGGCCAAAGGCCTTCTCACATTCCTTTCCTGTGGTCAAGTGACACTCAGGAGAAAAACAGAAACTGCCCTACTTTGGAAAATACTCATAGTAATGATGTCATATAATGAGAACACCAACCTAAATGTACCTCTGGTTTGCATTAGAGCTAAATCCATTAGTAAGTAAAGAAAATAGCTCCTAAGAAAAGATACGACAATATCATTAGGAATGTTTATTTTATTGTCACTGAGAAGAAAGATAATAGAACACTATTTTCTTACTTTCTAGACAAAGGAAATGAAAAAAAATATAATTTTTTTTGCATTTTAAGCCTGATAAGAATACCAGACACTTGGTTCACAGCTTCTGGAGCTTTATCACTGCTCTTTAGAATAGAGGAACCAAACATTTCTATAAGAAATATCTGCTTCTTACCCTAAAAGCTACAAATCCTTACACTAACACAGATCTAAGGAGGAGAGACGCGAATGAATGAAGTCATTTCTTCAAGCCCTTGCTCAAACATCATCCTTTGACTCCTGAGCATTCCTGATCCCCCTTGCCCTGCTTCACCTCATCTCTTACCTTATCTCTATCTATCCTCCAATCTACCATGTAATTCACTTAATTATTGGGTTTATTGCCTATCAGTCTCCCCCACTAGAATGGCAGTTACGCGAGGACCAGGATCTCCATCTGCCTTAAGGACTTTGTTTTCCAGCTCTTAGAATAAAGCCTGACACATAGTAAGTGGTTGAATTTTATTTTAAATAACTTTTGAAATAGTAGTGATACTTTATAGGTAACATCCGTGGTGCACCAACGGTAGACCAAGCACCTTTCAAATCCACTACAGAAATTCCCAATGGACCTGTGAAAAAAATACCATTTTAATGATCAGAAATGTGTCACCTCCATGCTCTCAGGGGACATCAAAGCCAACTGGCATAACTAGCCTATTGCTAAGAGACTCTTCTGCACTCCATATCAGTGAGTGGTGTCTGCAGTCTTATAAGCTAGCAAGCTGCCATCTGAAGTACACAAAATGCTCTCAACTCAGAGGAACAGATGATCACCAAGGACATAACAACATGAGGAAAGCAGCCCAGAAGACATAAAGACCCAAGTGAATGGGTGACTATATCAACTCGTGACCAGAAGAACCAGATGGCGCCCAGCCACCACCAAAGACAGCCATGATGGGGCTCACAATGTTGAGTCCCAGTGGTAACACAAGAAAAAAGTGGTGCACCATAAGAACTTCACTAAAAGATTGCAGCCTGGGAGTTCCCCTGGGAGCATGACCCGATACTGTCCCTGATGCTGTCCCTGATCATAGATCATTACTGAGGTCAACTCCTTGGACAGAAATGGATAGGACTCAGTGACACAGTTACCGTATCATGTGTGCACTTTATGGTTCTATGCATCTATAGGATGTCGTCCTATTGGCCTCTTACTAGAGGAGAGTGGAGAGGGTGGAGAGGAGGATATGAAGAGGATATGTGAAGAGGATATGACATGTATGGAATGGAAAGGAGGAGTGTGCTGTCACCAGGCAAGAAGAGCAGAGGGAGTTGCAGACAGGCAGTCACACAAATTTGAACTGTATTGTAAACTTTCACTCAATCACAATTAAAAAAAAAAAAAGAAATGTGTTACCTAATGAGACTATGTAACTCGGTGCAGGCTAAAGAGCAAGTGAAACTCATTCAAGATCTCATTTTCTTAAAGTAGGATTCACAACTTGACTTCTTAAAAGACTGACGTAATCATATTCTCAGACAGGCAAGTTCACAGAGCTCCCACCAGCAGACAGAGAACCTAATAACTAGAAACACAAGCTTTCCTGCTCCTCACTCTTCTGTCCATTATACCAAATCCCTTTTCCAACAGGCTATGCCATACATATCACCTTGGCTAGAGAGACACCAGCCTGCCGCTGACATCAGTCCCCATCCACCTACCACTCCCACCATATCATTTTTTTCCATGTTCTTCTCTTTCATTCTTGCTCCCACCTACACTCACGTGTTAACTCCTCCCCTATTCACTGAGCCACATCGCACCACCATGTCTACAGAGGCACTGGCCCTCCCTTTCTACTTCCCACCTATCCCAGTATACCAACTCCCCCTACTTCCCACTGGTCCTCAGATATGGTCCACCCCCAACCTGGTGGCTACACTTTTTTTTCTTTGCCTTTTATTTTCTTGCACCCCTCACCTAGCTCCTTACATCACCAATCCTTCCCATCAGCCCTCACCATATCACTGTGGTTTCGGCATCCAATCTTACACTCACCAACACACCAGGAATACAACACTCCTTTCATTCTGCCATAAGAACACCTGCTGATTAGAGGGAAGCAAACTCATACCTCTCCTCATCCAATACCCTGGCCTATTTGGTGAAAGGCTGTGAAATCTCCCATACCACTGGACCAACATCTGCAGGCAGGTATTTCCTGCCCAGTCTGCCCTCAGAACCTTACTACTGGTAGAGCAAAGCAGGTTCATCCTGTCTACTGCAGCCTTGCCCACTCAGACAAGGTGGTAAAAGCTGTCATGCCCACAGATGCACAAGGAGCAAATCATTAAAATGTCCTGGCATATCTAAACAAAAAAAGAAAGAGGACAAAAGAAACATACAGTCAGTAAACAAAGAAAATACCTTAGAGTCTCACAGACAGCAGGCAACAGCAAAGCATATTTAAAACAGCAGGACAAGGTGTCTCTAATAAAGAGCCAAAATACTCAAAAGACTTCCCAGTAGGAGAAAAGGCACTGGAACTACTTGATAGGGAACTCAAAAGACTAATGTTTAAGCTTTTTCAAGAGATTATAAGTAAAATCAAGGAAAGTGCAGCCAAAATCAAAGAAAAAATAGACAAAATCATAAAAAACACAGACAAAATCAACGAAAACACAGAGAAAGCAAAAGAAAAATCATATAAGAACAAAACATTGAAATAAAAACAAAATTAGAAATCACACAAAAACAGCAACTAGAAACCCAAAAGATAAACAACAAAATGCCAGAAATGGATAACTGAATAGAAAAAGTTAGAAGCAAATATTAAACAATGGAAGGGAAAATCAGTGAGATTGATGACTTCACTTTCTTTGAGGGAAAAATCAGAGAAAAAAGATGAAACAAAATGAAGAAAACCCAAGAATTACGTGGGACACAATCAAGAACAAAAATATATGTGTGATTGGGGTTCCAAAACAGCAGGGGGAAATACAAAGCACAGAGAAGATTCTTGAAGATTTGCTAGCAGATAATTGCCTAAATATCATGAAAGACATAAAAGCTGACCATCCAAACGCCCACCAAGCTCCATACAGGATAGACTCCAAAAGAAAGCCACCAAGTTATATCATAATCACACTTGCCAAAACTAAAGACAAAGAAATAATCCCAAGAGTAGCAAAACAAAAATGAAAAGTCACTTACAAAGGGGAAAAAATAAGCTCTGATTATTCAGAAAAACCTGTGTAGGCAAGACAACAGTGTGAGATACATAAACTTTGAAAGAATAAAACAGCCAATCAAGAACAAATATCCTACAAAAATACCTATCAAATACAATGATGAAATCAGGACATTTCCAGATAAACAGAAGTTTAGGAAATTCATAAAAACTAACGCAAATATACAAGAAACATTAAAAGGAGTTTTTCAGTTAGAGAACCAACAACATTAGTCCACAACCAGAGTCTAGGACATAGAAAATTATCAGCCAGATACCAACTTAGGTAAGGAACTCTGAATAATAAAACAAAACCGGAAGACTTAAAACAAGGAAACAGATGTCAATCTGTAAATGACAACAACATCTAAACAATAAAAGGTAGAATAAGTGGAGAACTTCCAAATAGAGCAGAAATAAAGGTAATATCAAGTATTACGAGATTAGTTCAGACTGAAGAAGGGTAAATCTCAAGGTAACCATAAAGAAATTTTAATATGTCTATCAGAATAACAATGTAAAGTCTCAGTATACACAAAATCTTAAAAAAGGAAAGAAAATCTACAAACAAAAAAACTCAGTATAGGAAAGAGAAACAAAGATAATATTAAAATCACAAAAAAAAGCACGAGAATATAAGCAATAATCACACTGAATATAAATGACTTAAATGCACTTGTAAAGGACAGAAAGTAGCAAGAAGGGTTAAAGAGTACAACCCATCAGTATGTTCTATACAAGAGACATACTTTAGACAAAGACATAAATATTTTAAAAATCAAAAAATGGAAAAAACGTATCAAGCAAAGAGCAACGAAAAATGGCTGAAGCAGCAACACAAATCTCAGAAAAGACTGAAGTGAATAAAAATATTAACCACAAGTATAAGAAAGAATGTTATATAATGACTAAAGGGACAATCCAACAAAAAGACAAACAAATCAATGACAGGGCTCCAAAATACATAAAGCAATCTATAACAGCTCTAAAAAGAGAAACAGACGGTTGTACAGTAACGGTAGGAAACGTCAGCACACCACTCTTAGTAAAAGGAAGAACGTCTAAAAAGAAACTCAATAAAGATATAGAATATCTAAAGGCCAGATTAACCTATTGGATCTCATAACATACACAGAAGACTCCACCCAACAGCAGCAAACCATAAATTCTTTTCCAGTGCACATAGAACACACTCCAGGAGAGACTACATTTTAGATTACAAAGCAACCCACAATGAAATCCCAAATACCAAAATAACACAAAGTATTCTATCTGATTACAATGCCATAAAAGTAGAGCAAGGAAAAATATCAAATACATAGAAACTGAATAGCTGGGTAATAGAAGAACTCAAAGAGGAGATAAAAAAAAATTCCTAGAATAAAATGTGAATAAAAACATATAGAATAAACTTTCAGACACAGCAAAAGCAGTGCATAGAGGTAAATTTATACTAATAAATGTACATGTCTAACAAGAAAGGCCACTACCAAAATATTAGCCCTACTACAACTTGAACAAATAGAAAGAAAATAGCAAAAGAAGTCCACAGGCACCAGAAAAAAGGAAATAATAAAGATTAAAGTTGAAAAAATAAAACAGAAAAAATCTATAAGATGAAAAACTGCTCCTTCCTATCCAGAGCAAAGCAGAATGAAGGAAATCAAAGACACATGGGAGATACAGATTCAAAGGACTAATATACCACATGAACCACAGTCTCCACTAGCCTGAGCCTAGGTGGTGCCAGGCTACCAGCACTGAGCATTCTGACAGGGATCACAAATAGATGGTTATAGACAAAGCAGGAGAAAAACACACAGTATAATTCAAATTCAAAAAATGAAAATGGAACTGACTTCCTGGTCCCACAGAGATTCAAGAGACTATGGCCCTGAGACTACTGCCAGCCGATACCATGCCAACTGTAAACTTAAGCCACTCCTGAAGTTCACCTTTCAGCCAAAGACAGCCAAAGATTAGACAGGCCTATATAACAAACAATAACATATGTGAGGAACACCTTCTAACTTCATTCAAGTATATGAAACCACACAGGCAACACCTGACCAAAATCAGAGATGAGAAGACAAGAAGAGATAGGAAAACTGGATTACTCAACATGAAGAACCCTGGATGGAAAGGGAAAGTGGGAGTGTGCTGACACATTGCAGGGATTAAAATTAATGCCCCAAAACAAGTTGTGTGTAAACTTTTTGAAAGAGAAACTAAATTCTACTGTGAATTATCACCTAAAACAATTTTAAAAAATAGAATATTATAGCTAAGAAAATTCTATGGAGCAGTTCTATTCTTTAACACATGAGGTCACCATGAATTACTGTGAACTGCTGGTAACGGGTTTAGTTTTTCCTTTTATTCCTTTTTTCTCTTTTTGCTATGGTTACAACCTAATACCAACAAAAGAATGACATCTCTGTAGGGCTTTAAAGTTCATCATATACTTTTTCAAGTATTATAAAATTTAATCTAAAGTATTGGGGCAGAGTCAAGATGGCGGACTAAGCACATGTCTCCTTATATCCCTCTGGAAACCAAGACCTGAAGTGACAATCAAACAGAGCCTTCTGATCACCTATCAGCCTCAGGAAATGGCACAGGGCTGTTAATTGGGACTTCATACCACTGAGCGAAAACCTCCTCTCTTTTGCTGACTCCAGCTCCTGGCTAGCCCTGGCTCTCACGGATGGAAGGTAAACGCACCATTTTGACTTTTTTTTCTCTGTCTTGGCCAGCGGGCGGAGCTGAGTCTTGCCTAGCGGCTAGACTCAGATGCGCTGCTGGGGGGACAGGCAGGCGAAATTCCCAAATTCTGAGAGCCAGGCTTAAGACTCTGTTAATCTAGCCACTTTTAGCCTTTAGTTTTATATCTGCCTCAGTGGGGTTTGTACAAAATTCCGCAGTCAGTGTGTGGGATGCCATGTTGGCACCAAGATTTTAGCAGGACCTCGTTCTTAGCCTGGGAGCCAACTCCTGCAACAGGACAGTGCTTCTCTGACAGAAAAGCAGTCATTTTCCTAGTGCCACCTATGTTGCAGGCCCTGCAACAGAAGCAAAGGAATCACTACTTCTCGGCACCTTTAGCCCCTCTGTCTGCTGCCTGTGTGGGCGGCACCATCTTGGATACAGTGGCCGCAGCTGGACCTAATTCTTAGCTTGGGAGCCAGAGCCTGCCCACAGGAGAGTGCTTTTCTATCACAAAAGCAGTACTTGACGCAGTGTTGGCTAAGGCTAGGCTCTGTCAGCAGAGGCCAACAGGGCAGTAGCATTGCTGTATTCTGAACTAGTTTGTTATCATCTGGGGTTGGATATAGTGGTGCTTACTTTGTCAGTTGAGAAGAGAGACCTCTACACCTGAAAACCTGACTGACTTGTGAGGTGGTCAGATACCTTTTGCTTTACATTTTACGACAACCTAGAGAAACATTTGCAGTCCATCCTAACAGTACCTCTTCTAGCCTCTACACACTCACATTGGACCCAAAAAGCAACAGACAATTGTGGCATACAAGAAATCACCCATGGCTTCAGAAGGCTCCCAAACAAAGCAACCAAGGAGTTTTCCAGATGAAGAAACTTTTATGAAAGCATCAGGAAATGAATACAAAATGATTATATACAGAGCCCTTCTAGACCTTATACAAAATGCAGCAGAACAAAATGAAAAATTAAGCAAGCTGTTCGATCTGATGGAACACCAGTACTCTGAAATCCAACAGATCAAGAACAAAATCAAAGACATAGAAACTTCCATGCAAAGCCAAGAAAACAGAATGGAACAAATGGAAAAAAGACTTTCTGACTTGGAAGACAGAGCTACTGATGCCAGCGTCTACGAGCAGTAATCTAAAGTATTAAAAAACACATCTATAACCTTGCTTTTCAAGTGACTCCAAAAAGAGAAAGATCTGAATGAGAAAATAATGTTCAAAAGAGAGACCTCCTGCACTGAGACTGAATACAGCTTAGGCCTGGTCAGCATGCAAGAGACTGGCTGGAGGCCATCCTCTTAGTGTCCAGTTACTAACATCTTAACTTCATTTTCCTATGAAATGCTCACAGACAAAGAATAAAAAGAACAAACTTTTGGGAATTCAGGACACTTCATCCAAATTTCTAATCAGTTAAGGAAGTCACAAAACTTCACCAAAGCTACAGTATTATAATAAGGGAATCCATGATCATATCATGACAACTATAATACCATCACATTAAAAGAGGGATACACTACAATAGTTATAGTTGCTTTTGATGCAGAGGAAGTTTCAGACTTAGGAAGTAGTTAAAATTGGTTTTAATCTTAGTATGTTAAGGGGGATAATACATGCAGCCATAAAGCAGATTAACAGTGCATTTTTATCAAAATAAATACAGGAGTCTCAATGAACATAAAATCAACACTCAAACAACCCATAAAGAATGTCTCAGAACAGAACATTAAGAACAATATAGAAAACATCAACACAAAGTAATTACATCTAAATGATGGCAATACGCACATACCTATGAATAATTACATTGAATGTAAATGGACTAGAACGCTCCAGTAAAGAGGCAGAGAGTGATATCCTGGATTGAAAGATATAACCTGTCTATACGTTGCTTACAAGAAACACATCTGAGACTTAAAGATATGAACAGGTTGAGAATTAAAGTTTGGAATAATATATATCAAGCTAACAATACACAAAGAAGAGCAGGTGTGGCAATATTAATCTCAGATAAAAGATTTTAATGTAAAATCCACTATTGTGGACAAGCATGGTCACTATTTATTGCTGAAAGGTTCAATACTCAAGTAAGATTTAACAATATTAAATATTTATGCACCCAATACCAGAGCACCTAAATACATTGAATAAATACGGACAACACTGAAAAATGAGATGGATCATTCTACAATAATTGTTGGAGACTTTAACACTCCCCTTTCAGTTAAGGATATATCATCCTGAAAAAAGCTCAGTAAAGATGCAGATGATCTTATTGCAACAATCAACCAACTCGACTTTACTGACATATACAGATCTTTTCATCCAGCAGTGGATAAATACACCTTTTTCTTCAATGCACATGGAACATTCTCCAGAATAGACCATGTGTTAAGCCATGAAACAACTGTCTGTAAAATCCAAACCACTGACTTACTGCAAAGTATCTTCTCAGACCATAGAGCTATAAAAGTTGAAATCAATAACAAAAAGTTCATAGGTAGAAATTCAAAGTTGTGGACACTGAACAACACTTTGCTCATAACGCCTGGGGTTATATAAGAAATTAAAGACAAAATGAAGAAACTTATGGATTCAAATGAAAATGAAAACACATCCTACCATAACCTATGGGATACAGCAATAGCAGTGCTCAGAGGTCAGTTTACCTCTATAAATGCACACATCTGGAAAGAAGAGCCCAAATTAAAAAATTAACCTCACAGCTTGAACAAGTAGAAAGAGAGCAACAGAGGAACTCCTCAGGCACCAGCAGAAAACAGATTATAAGGATTAGAGCAGAACTAAATGAATTAGAGAATAGCAAAACAATTGAAAAAATTAACAAAACCAAAAGCTGGTTCTTCGAAAAGATCAACAAAATTGATAAACCACTGGCTAAACTTACAAAAGAAAAACAGCAGAAGATACAAATAGCCCGATTAAGAAATGAGTCAGGAGATGTTACAACAGACCCAGCTGAAATAATAAATATCATAACAGAATACTATGAAAGGCTGTATGCCTTAACAGATTTGAAAACTTAAGGGAAATGGACAAATTTCTAGATTCATATAACTCACCAAGATTATCACAAGCAGAAGTAGATCACCTTAATATATCTATCACAAAGGAAGAAATTGAAAAGGTCATCAAAAACCTGCCAATCAAAAAAAGTCCTGGCCCAGATGGTTTCACTGGAGAATTCTACCAAATTTTTAGAGAAGAGTTAACTCCAATACTATTGAGGCTATTTGACACCATAGAAAGGGACAGAATACTCCCAAACTCATTCTATGAAGCCAGCATTACACTGATAGCAAAACCAGGGAAAGATCCCACAAAAAAAGAAAATTACAAACCAGTATCACTCATGAACCTAGATGGAAAAATCTTCAACAAGATTCTAGCCAATAGGATTCAACAGCATATAAAAAAAATAATTCATCATGATCAACTTGGCTTCATTCCAGAGATGCAAGGCTGGTTCAACATCAGAAAAACAGTGTAATCAACCACATTAGTAACACAAAAGATAAGAATCACCTGATTTTGTCAATTGATGCAGAAAGGGCATTTGACAAAATTCAATACCATTCATGCTTAAAACTCTCAATAATTAGGAATAGAGGGGAAATTCCTCAATGTAATCAGTAGCATCTATGCAAAGCCAACTGTCTTCATCATCCTGAATGGTGAAAGACTGAAAGAATTCCCTTTGAAAACAGGAACAAGACAAGGATGCCCACTCTCACCACATCTATTCAACATTGTGCTAGAAGTTCTAGCCAGAGCAATTAGACAAGTCAAAGAAATAAAGGCCATCCGTACTGGCAACAAAGAAGCAAAGATTTTCCTCTTTTCAGATGATATGACTGTTTATAGAGAGAATCCAAAGAAATCGATCAGTAAGGTATTGGAGCTAACAGAAGAGTTCAGCAAAGTATCAGGATACAAGATAAACATACGTAAATCAGTAGGATTCCTTTATGCCAACAGTAAGATTATTAAAGAAGAAATCACCAAATCAATTCCATTTACTATAGCCCCCAAGAAGATAAAATACCTAAGAATAAACCTAACAAGAGAAATAAGAGATCTTTACAAAGAGAACTACACGAACTTACTATAAGAAACTGGAAGAGACTTACATAAGTGGAGTAACCTGCCCTGCTCATGGATAGGAAGACTCAACATTGTGAAAATGTCTATTTTGCCCAAAGCAATCTACTTATATAATGCAATTCCAATACAAATTCCAGCGACGTTTTTTTAACGAGATGGAGAAACAAATCATCAGCTTTGTTTGGAAAGGGAAAAAGCCCTGGATGAGTAAAGCACTACTGAAGAAGAAGAACATACTAGGAGGCCTCTCACTACTTGACTTTACAAACTGTTACACTGCCACAGTTGTCAAAACAGCCTGGTACTGGTACAAAAAGAGACATATAGACCAATGGAACAGAGTAGAGACCAAGGGATGCCACCATCCTCCTATGAACAGCTGATATTTGACAAAGGTCCTAAGATTTTGAACTGCGGTAAGAACAGTCTCTTTAACAAATGGTGCTGGCATAATTGGATATCCTGCTGCAAAAAATTGAAACAAGACCCATATCTCACACCTTATACAAAAATCAACTCAAATTGGATAAGCCAAAAGCCAAGTTCTGTCGAGTCGGATCCGACAAAGACCTAAAACTAAAAGCTAAAACGATAAAGCTCATCCAAGATAAAATAGGGTCAACAATGAATGTTTTAATACGCCCATGTAGTCAGACTTCGAAATCTGACAAACAAAACACATTCATCAGAAGAGAAAATAGATAAATGGGAATTAGTAAGAATCAAACACTTCTGCTCATCCAAAGACTTTATCAAAAGAATTAAAAGACCACCTACAGAATGGGAAAAAATATTTGGCAATTCTATATCAGACCGATGCCTGATCTCCATAATCTATAAGGTACAACAAAATATCAACAAAAAAAGGATAAATCATCCAATTAAGCAATGGGCAAAGGAGATAGATAGACACTTCTCTAAAGAGGAGATCCAGGCAGCCAAAAGACACATGTGGACATGCTCACAATCATTGGCTATTAAAGAAATTCAAGTCAAAACTACAATGAGATACCATCTCACCCCAACACAGTTGGCCATGATCCAAAAAACACAAAACACTAAATGCTGGAGAGGCTGTGGGGAGATTGAACTCTCCTACTGTTGGTGGGACTGCAGAATGGTGCAACTTCTTTGGACAGCAATCTGGCCCTTCATTAGAAAGCTGGATCTAGATATACCATTTGACCCAGCAATTCCACTGCTTGGAATATATCCTACAGAATCAAGGCCATTCACAGCAACTGATCCATGCACATGAATGTTCATCGCAGCACAGTCCACAATAGCAAAAAGATGGAATCAACCCCGATGCCCACCAACAGAAGAATCGATAGGTAAACTATGGTATATATACTCAATGGAACACTATGCAATAATAAAAAACAATGATGCTTTTAGGAAACATCTCTTAACCTGGTTTCAACTGGAGGACATTATGTTGAATAAAAGTAGTCAGTGACAGAAGGACAAGCATTGTATGAGACCCCTACGATAAAAACTTAAAAACAGACTCATGCATAGATGAAAGGGAGGGAGTGAGGGTGAACGGGGCGGGTTTAGATTAGTTAATAGAAATTTGGTTGGGTGAAATTGGTGACAGCACACATTAGAAAGAAGATCAATAATAACTGGACTTCAACACAATTTGAGTACTCCTCCCATCCTAATCCAATATTGCAAGGAGAGAATAGCTGGGACAGGGGGGTGGGGACCATGCTTTCTGGTGAAATCAAGGCCAATTGGCACAGCTAGTGTTTTGCTAATGAGGACCCTCTGCACCCCACATTGGTGAGTCGTGTCTAGGGCCTTAAAAGCTGCCAAGCTGCCATCTGAGGGTACAGCAAATGGTCCCAACTTAGCAGGAATCGATGATCACCAATGTCCATAATGACATGGGGGAAAGAGAATCTAGAAGACAGAGAGACCCATGTCAGTGGGTGTCTATATTGACTTGTGACCAGAAAAACCAGATGGTGCCCGGCCACCACCAGTGATAGCCAAGATGGAGCTCACGAAGTTGAGTCTCACTGGCAACACAAGTATAAATAAGGGGTGCACCCAGAAATCTCCACTAAAAGACCACAATTGATGGTCCAGGGACTTTGGGCTTCCCCTGGGAGCATGACCCCTAGCCCTGATGTTGCCCCTGCCCATAAATCATAATGGAGGTCAACTTTTCAGAGAGTAATGGATTGGACTTGGTGACGCAGAGGGACCACACTGTGTGAGCATCTAGGCATCTATAGGAGGTCATTCTGTTGACCTCATACTGGAGGAAGAGGAATAGGGAGAGAGAAGATAGGAGACTGCTGGGAAGATGAGACATGTATGGAGCAGAGAGGAAGAGTGTGCTGTCACCATACAGGGAGAGCAGTAGAAGCTGCATGTAGCTCAGCATACAAGTTTATATGGGAATGTACATTTTCATTCAATCATAATAAAAAAAAAACTTTTAACTGAGAGTAATTCACCAGTCCATAAATTAACATAATATCTAAAGCCAAAAATTCAAAGAGTGCCTACTATGTGCTTGGCACTATGGGAAACCCAGTGCAGAATCAAGCATAGTTCCTCTCCTCATAAACTAGCCAGGAAGACCAGCTATATAACGATTTGAAGATGAACAATAAAAATTAACAGCAAGGGAGGCAAAGATAAAATGGCTGAATAGCCACACATTTTCCCTGATCTCTCTAACAATTCAGAACGTGAAGAAGAGCAGTGGCACAAGAGCACAGCCCATCTTTCTCAGCTGGGAAGCTGAGCTTGGGATGGCTGCACCTGAGAGAAATGCTGGAACCAGCAGCCATGTGGGGTCATGGCATGTGAGTGAAGTGTGCCTTTCTCAACTAGGAAGAAGCTGAGCTGAGGACAGCCATACCTATAAAATACAGCAGCGGTTGGCAGCTGAGTGGTAGACGAGACGAGTGGGTCTTCTTCAGTGGGGAGATTGAGCAATGAATTGCCCTGCTCACAGACTTGCATAACTCAAAACTTGCCTACACACTGATTTCTCTCTCTTTCCCCAACCCTTCTCCCCTCCCTTCTCTGAGATACCAAACCCACTCTTGTCAAGTCAATTCTGACTCATAGTGAGCCTATATGGCACAGCAGAACTTCCCTAGAGTTTCCAAGGAGCACCTGGCATATCTGAACTGCCAAAGTTTTGTTAGCAGATGTAGCACTTAACCACTACACCACCCACCAGATGCTATATTCTGGTATGCTACCTGGGCCAGAAGTGGAACGTAGTACATGCGTGCCTGAGTTTTCTTCTAGGACTCAGAGAGGGAAACAAAAAGTAGGGTAGAAGCAAAGTTCTGCCATCATCACTGAGCTGACGATTTCTCAACCTACAGAGTCACAGAAGACATCCACTGGAGCATCAAAAGCTAAGTATTCCTGAAACCTCATGACTCTAACCTTTCCTACATGCTGACTTCCCTTCCTATCCCAAGCCTTCCCCCACCCCACCCCCAATCTTCTCTTCTCTACACAGGACAACAAATTCTGGTGTACTGTGTGCAATGAGCTTTTCTCCCAGTCCTGGAGAGGGGACCAAAGAGAGGAATAGAGACAAATTCTGCTGGCTACTATGAGTTGTGGATCACTGCATGCAGAGAGTCACAACAGATTTTCAGTGGAACATCACAAGCTAAGCACTCACCAACTCTTCTGGCTCAAACCTTTCCTATGCACTGACTTCACTCTATCTCTAGCTCTCCCCTGTTCTTTGCTCTAAACCAGGCTCTAAATTCTGGCATACTACCTAGGCCAGAAGTATGTGACCTGAGATTTTCTCCTGGGTCTTAGAGAGGGAAACAATGGGAGGGTTGGAGGAAGACTTCCGCCAGCCCCCCTGAGCTAGCAATTCCTGCTATGTTTCTCAGTGCAGTCAATGTTACAACTGGGCACCAGAATTATTCAGGGTCCAATAATCACTGTAGCTCAAATGATTAGACTATTTTAACAGTCAAAACCAAATTAAAAAAACTGTCTATGTGTGTACACACATATATACATACATATATGTAACAGATCACAATAAGCTAACAAATAAATCAAAATAGCTTTCTGATGGCTTAGAGACAACAATCAATTTCTAATTATTTAAAGAAGCAGATCACCATGACTTCAAAAGACTCCCAAAATACAGAATCAAATACTTCCCAGATAAAGAAGTCTTCCTGCAATTATTGGAGGTAGAATAAAAAAGAGTTATGTATACAGCCCCACAAGAAACCAGGATGGAGATTAGACAAAGTGAAACAGAACAAAATGAAAATGAAACAAGCTACAAGAATTGCCAGTGCAACAACCATCTGAAATTCAGCAGATTAACAATAAAGTGGCAGAGTTAGACACGTTGATAGAAAGTCAAAGGAGCAGGATCAAGGTAACAGAATGCAGAATTACTGAGAATGAAGGTAAAGCAACTGACACCAGCATTTATGAGGAAAAATTGGAGAAAAGATGTAAGAAAAATGAAGAATCACTAAGCGATATGTGGGACTTTATCAAGAGGAATAATTTACAAATAATTGAAATATCAAAACAGCAAAGGATAGCAGAAAATACAGAGAAAACTGGTGAAGATTTTCTGACAGAAAATTTCCCTGACATCATGAAAGATCACAAAATATCTACCCAAGATGCTTCTCGAACCCATGAAAGGTAGATCCCAAAATAAAGACACCAGGACATACTATCATCAAAGGTGAACAAAATGAAAGACAAGGAGATGCTTTTAAAGGCAGCCAGGCTCAAAAAGAGTCATGTAGACGGAGCTATGATTATTCAGCTGAAACCACATTGCCAAGAAAGCAACAGGATGACATCTACAAAGTCTTGAAAAGAAAAAACTTTCAGCCAAGAATTATACATCATGCAAAATTGTCTCACAAATATTATGGTGAAATTAGGACATTTCCCAGATAAATAGAAATGTAGACAATTTGCAAAAACCAAACCAAAATTACAAGAACTATTGAAGAAGTTCTGCAATTAGAAAATCAATAGCATCACATATATACTCAAAGATACAATTCAGGACACAGCATCCACAATCCAACTTGGACAGGGAATCCACATAGCTCAATCAAAGCTAAAATATTAAAAATAGGGAAACAGACCTCAGTACATAAAGTATCACATTATACTAAAAAGAGGGACAAGTTAATGTATTCAGAGACCTTTCAGACAGAGATGAAATCAAAAGTTAAAGACTACTTTAAACTCAGAACATTAGCAGGGAATACTGGGGTAGCCACAAAGCAAACTAACCATACTACACATCAAACAACAAACACAATCTAGAAGCCTCAACAGACATAAACTCAACATTGAAAATGACAAAAAGAAAATGTATAAAGAAAAATGTCTCGGTACAGAATACAACGTAGAACAAAAACACTGTCAACAACACACAGCATTAAATTCATACCTATTAATAACTGCACTGAATATAAATGGGTTAAATGCACCAATAAAGAAATAAGGAGTAACAGGTAGGATAAAAAATATGATCCATCTATAGTTGTTTACAAGAAACATACCTCAGAATCAAAAGACACAACCAAACTGAAACTCAAAGGATGGAAAAACATGTACCAATTAACAAAATGCACAGAAGAGCAGGAATAGCAATATTAATCTCAGATAAAATCAACTTTAAAGTAAAATCGATTCTTGTAGACAAGGACGGGCACTATTTATTCCTTAAAGGGTCAATACATGAGGAAATATAACAATGTTAAATATTTACGCACCTGACAACAGAGCTTCTAAATGCATCAAATGAATGCCAACAGGACTGAAAAGTCAGATACGTTACTCCACAATTACAATAGGAGACCTGAATACACTACTTTCAGTAATGGACAAAACATCCAGCAAGAAGCTCAATAAGCATACAAAAGATCTTACCATGACAATCAACTAACTCAGTCTCACAGACATTTACACAACTCTCCGCCCAATAACAGACAAGTGTATTTCCTTTTCCAATGCACATAGAACATTTTCCAGGATAGATCATGTATTGGGCCACAACACAGGTCTCAATAAAATCCAAAGCACTGAAATACTGCAAAGCATTTCCTCAGACCATTTCTATTCAGTGCAATTATTAGCAGAAAAAGCACTGGTAGAAACTCAAGCTCATGGAAACTGAACAACAACTTGCTAAAAACTTCTGCGTTATAAAAGAAATCAAGTACTGAATAAGGAAATTCTTGGAATCAAATGAGAATGAAAGCACATCCTACTACAACCTATACAACAAAAGCAGTCCTCAGAGGTTAGTTTCTCTCAATAAATACACACATTCAAAATGAAGAAAGGGCTCAAATCAAAAAATGAATCCTACAAAACTTGAACAAGCAGAAAGAGGATAGTAAAAGAACCCCTCAAGCACCACAAGAAAAAAGAAAATAAAAATTAGAGCAGAATTAAAGGAATTAGAGAACAGAAAAAGAATTGAAAGAAGTAACAAAACCAAAAGCTGTTTTTTGAAGAGATCAACAAAACTGATAAACCATTGGTCAAACTGACAAAGGAAAAACAGGAGAGGAAGCAACCAAAATAAGAAGAGATGGGTAATTTCACAATCAACCTAATCAAAAATAAAACAATCATAACAAAATATAAGTAAAACAACTTAACAAACTGATCACAAAAAAAAAAAATTGCAAAAGTAATCAAAAAAGTCCTGGACAGACAACTTCACCAGAGAATTCTACCAGACTTTTGGAGAGGAGTTAAAACCAATACTACTAACTATATTTCACAGCACAGAAATGAATGGAACACTCCCAAATTCATTCCACGAAACCAGCACAATCCTGATACCAAAACCAGGTAAAAACAGCCCAAAAAAGAAAAATGATAAATATTGTATGAGATCATTATTTAAGGACTTAAGAAAAGCTTTATTCACAGAAGAAAATAATCTCTGATGGCTACAAGTGTGTGGAGGGATGGAGAGGGTTATTCCTATGTTAGATAGTCAACAGGAATTCTGTTACTGATGGGAGTAGAGGGGAATAGTAGAACAGAGGTCAGCATGACTGGACTACACCACAAGCTAAAAGATTTTCTAAATAAAATCTAACAGTTTAAAGGACAGAGTAGCAGGGATAGAGGTCTGGGGACCACGGTTTCAGAGGGACATCAAGGTCAATTGGCACAACTAGTTATTTTCTAATAAAATGTTCTGCATCCCATATTGGTCAGTGGCACCTGGGGTCTTAAAAGCCAGCAAGTTGCCATCTAAGGAATATCAATTGGTCCCAAACCTCCTGGAGCAAATGGAAACCAAGATCATCAAAGACAGGAGGAAAATACGAGCCCAGGAGACAGACGGTCCAAATGATTGGGAGACTGCCTCAGCACGGGACCAGAAGAACTAAGCTCCTGGCCACCAGCAAAGATTGTGCTGTCAGGGAACACAATGTAAAGGCCCTGATGCAGCAAGAGAAAAAGGAGAGTGTAGATCTAGAACTCTATCAAAAGACTAGACTTCATGATCTGACAGCCTGGAGGGTCCCCTGAGAACATGGTCCCCGGACTAGCTGCTGACCCAGAGCTGAAACCAGTACTGAAGCTACCTCTTCAGAAAAAAGTTGGACTGGACTATAAGACATAGAGTGATGCAGATAGTGTCTGCACTTCTAGTCTTAAATACATAAATGAGGATGTCTGACCAGTTCCTCTCTAGAGGTGAGAATGGCAAGTAAAAAATAGGGCATAAATGTTGGTTGAAGGAATACAGAAGTACAGAATGGAAAGGAGCAGTGTGTTGTCACAGGGTGAGGAGAGCAGACAGAGTTGCATAGAGGCGTGTCTTCAGGGTTATATATGGCAAATTTATTTGGATTGTAAACTTTCACTTAGTCACAATAAAAATAAAATTAGAAAAAGAAAGCAAATCAACAGCAAAAGGAAAAAATACAAAGGCAAGACATAGCAAAGAAGCTTTATCATCTCAAGAAATACTAGGCATTTAGTGTTTTTAACTTTCTGCTATAAAGTACTATGCTCTTGAAATCCTGTTAAAATTATACATATTCCTGAAGGCTTAACTCAAATGTGATGAACTTTGTAATCTTCCCTGACCTTGTCTCAACTCTGTTCAAGGCTTTGTCTTCTCTCAAATTCTCCATCTACATCTGATGATACAACGGCATTCCTAATGGGCTATTAGCCAGCTGCATGAGAACAGAGGCCATATGTGCACAGTGTCTGGCAGCCAGTAGGGCCTTAGCAGTTACTGGCCAAATTACATGCAATTAAAAATTTACTATCTCTTGATCTATCTTCCTGGAGAAAATACTTAATATATGGCCTTTGACTTACAGTGGATTAAATTTTTAAAGTTCTATTTGTTAGGTTCTTACAAATAAAATAACAGCAACCAAAAACTTCAACAAACAAGCAGGAATTAGAATATATAACCTACATAACCACTGACACAGTAATAAAGCAGTGGTTGTCAAGAAGAAGCAATTTGTAAATTTGTGGCAATGTTCTGGAGACATTAAACACCTAGCAATTCTCTAGAGAATCCTTTACATGAACAATTATCACATATCTTACAGGATTCTCTGATTTTTACCGCACATTCACATAAGTAAAATAATCCACGCCTAAGACTAACTCTCTGCTTTATATAGAAACATCAAGGATTTACACAATACATTGAATTTTCTAGGGAAGCGACTACTAACGTAAACTGAGAGAAGACTGAACTTTGGAGATTCAGGTCTCTGACATTTATGAGTCTGTGTTATCTGATTCTTCAACACAATCACCTGTATCCACATGTTCTTGTGGCTCTAAGCATGGAGTACAAAGTGATCAGCAAACATACATGACTTTGTGTCATGGCCCTTTGTTTATCAACAGTGTACCCCCAGTTCCTCCTAGCTCAGTCCCACTGACCCTCACGGTCACTTACTCTGGCAATACTCAGCAAAAACTTGACTTTTGAGCTCCTTTAAAATTCACCTCCTTTAACACATATTCAACCCTCTAACTAAGCTCTTGCCTGCAAACCTCAGGGTTATTCACATTTTCATACCATTGTTTATTTATGCATTCCTCCCTTTGATACTCCCTCCAGCTTTTCCCTCGGTCTTCCCAAAACTTATTATTTTCTAAGGTCTACCTCAAGAGATACTTCCTTGTAAAATCTCCCTGGGTAGTGCCTTTCAACATAGATTTATTTCCCTTTGGATTGCTCATTACAAGCTTTTAGGGGAACTAATTTTATTCACCTTAACATTTTACTTTGTACTCTCATGTGATTTCCTCATTGTTTCATATCTTATTTTTCCCCCAAAAGAATGTAATTTTGAATGCAGAAATCACTATACACTTTCTTTAGGTGATCTATTTTGCAAACTAATAAGAACAGAATAAGTATTCAATTAAAAACTGTTTTAACTGAAGATCAACTGTTTTTAATTTCAAGGAACTAAGGTCAAATTTTTGCTGAGCACTGAATGGCACAAAGAAGACTTAAAAACGTTTACAAATCTGAAATAAGTAAAGACTATTAAGTTATATGCTGGATCACAAAGAAAATATAAACACATTAGTTTTTAACTGACCCACCTAAAATTTATCTTTAGTCTCATCTTAATAAGGATATGAAGCCCTGGTAGTATAGTAGTTAAGACCTACCGCTGCTAACGTGAAGGTCAGCAGCTCCAGTCTACCAGTTGCTTCTTGGAAATACTATGGGGTAGTTCTACTAGGTCCTATACAGTCACTATAAGTCAGACTCAACTCAAAAGCAACAGGTTTTTAATGAAGATATAGTAAGAATCCATTAAAATTTTATCTGTTACTAACATTCCTTTAACTCATTAGGGAATATAAAGGGCAATTCATGTCAAACATTACTTCATATTTTCAGATGAATGGAAAACAGTAGAAGCTGTTCTAGCATTTAAACATGTCCTAAAACAAGCAACTAGATCCTACTGCAGGGCTAGTTCTTCAACAAGTATTTGTATCTTCTCAAACTCTACATCTATACTTACAGTAGCTTCTACCAAAAAACATGTTGTCATGGAGTCAACTCTAACTCATAGCAACCCTATAAGAAAGAAGAGAACTCCCGACATGGTTTCCAAGGAGCTGTTGGTGAATTCACACTGCTACCTTTCAGTTAGCAAGTGAGCTCTTAACTACTCTACTACCAGGGCTCCAAGTTCCTACCACTGGTGCAAAACTATGGCTTTGCAACTCAAATTACAATGAAGAAAACTAAATATCATATATGCACTGCTGTAGTTAAACTTACAGAAAACATTAGAACTTTCCACACTTAAAAATAACCATGACTTTAGGTAAAACTTATCAGTCCCTACTGTTAGTCAAAGGTTAAATTAAACTGAACGTTGGTAATAAGGTAATTCTATCCTGAGGCAGCATGAAACATATATTGCTTATAAGGACCAGTTTTAATTTTTTAAACAATAAAAGTAAGGCAGGGGAGAGAAGTATTTTAGCACAATAATCCAGCATCACATCCCAGTGATAATGAATGAATACCAGTCTTAACATAATCCATTAACATTTAAATGAGAAAATGAACAGCCAAAAAAATTTAAGACAAGGGCTTACCTTTCTGTGTGGATACAGACACAGGACAATGACGGTTAGTATACGCAAGGAAGAGGAATTGTACAAGTAAATTGCACAGCTGACTATACAAAGAGATACAACTACCTCTGAAGAGACAAGATCATCACAAGTAAAAGTCTTATACTAGAGATTTTAGGAAACGTGAATTCCGCTCAGATCCTAAGTAGTCAAGCTGGGAGTAAGCAGATGGTAATTCCTTAGGCAAATGAATGGTAGCAGTAGCACAGATTGGGAGGAGGGCTAAGAAAACAGTGCTCTGGTGTTGTCTCACGTGTTTCATGTACCTTAATTCAGAATGAAAAGCAACAGTCTGTTCCCACATAGTCACCAATTTGTGGTTTTCTCCCAATGACCAAATACCTGATCTTTGGAAATACAACCTAAAAACATACCCACAATAGCAATTACCAACACAGTTGTGGTTTAGGATGTTGTATAAAGGAACACCAAGGAGTTTCTATTGCTCTGTCTCAACACTCCAATTGCTGAGAAAATAAAAAACTAACTTTTCAATAAAAGCTATTTTTTTCACAAAGCCAGCCAGAGTTCCCAAGAAATATAAGAATATTTGAGATACATTATGGGCTCAATTCTAGACCACAGCAACAAAGCAAATATCACAATGGTGAATCATACAAATTTTTGGTTTCCTAGTGCACCTAAAAATTATGTTAAGACATTACGTTGAGTGAAATTAGTCAGCGGTACAAGGGCAAATATTTTATGACACCCCTACTTTAAGGACTTGAAAGCAGAATCATGTACAAAAGAAAAGACTCTTTGATGGCTGCAAGGGAGGGGAGGAAGGAAGGGAGAGGGTTGTTTATAGCCTAGATACTTGATAGAAATTTGGTTGGGTGAAATAGGTGATAGCATACATTAGAAAGAAGATCAATTTAACTGGACTTCAACATAACCTGAAACTCTTCCAATCTTAACCCAGTATGGCAAGCACAGAGGAGCAGGGGCAGAGGTCCAGGGACCATGCTCTCAGGGCACATCATGGCCAACTGCCATAGCTAGCCTATTGCTAAGGGAATCTTCTCCACCCCATATTGGTGAGTTCTGTCTGGGGTTTTAAAAGCTAGCAAGCTGCCATCTGAGCTACACCAAACGGTTCCAACTCAGCAGGAACAGATGATTACCAAGGACAAAATTGACATGGGGGAAAGAGAACCCAGAAGACAGTGATGGCATCAACATGCGACCAGAAGAGCCAGATGGTGCCCGGTCACCTCCAGTGACAGCTGTGATGGGGCTCACATAGTTGAGTCCCAGTGGCAATACGAGAATAAAAAGGGGTACACCTTAGAACTCCACTAAAAGACTGCAATTGATGGTCCAAAGGCCTGGGGGTTCGACTGGGGGCATGGCCCCTAGATTCAATGCTGCCCCTGATCATAAATCATTACTGAGGTCAACTCCTTGGACAGAAATGGATTGGACTAGGTGACACAGAGTGACCATATCATGTGTGCACTTTATGGTTTGATGCATCTATAGGATGTTGTCCTACAGGCCTCTTACTAGAGGGGAGTGGAGAGGGTGGAGAAGAGGGCACAGGAGATTGTTAAGAGGATATGACTTGTACAGAACAGAAAGGAAGAGTGTGTTGTCACCGGGCAAGGAGAGCAGTAGGAGCTGCCCATAGGCGGGCATGCGAATATAAACTGGATTGTACACCTTTACTCAATCACAATAAAAATAAAATAAAGTTATGTTTACACTATACTGCAGTACATTCTGTGTGCAATAGCACTATGTCTATAAAATAATCTATATACCTTAATCAAAAAACACTTTATTACTGAGGTCAACTCTTCAGACAGGAATGGGTTGGACTCAGGGACACAGAGTGATCATATCGCTTGTGCACTTTATGGTTCTATACATCTGCAGGATGTTGTCCTACTGGCCTCTTACTAGAGGGGCATGGAGAGGCTGGAGAGAGGGGGATAGGAGATTGTTAAGAGGATATGACATGTATAGAACAGAAAGGAAGAGTGTGCTGTCAGCGGGCAAGGAGAGCAGAAGGAGCTGCAGATAGGCGATCATGCAAATTTAAACTGGATTTTACACTTTCTTTTAATCACAATAAAAAAATGAACACTTTATTGATAAAATGGAATCAACCTAGGTGACTGTCTATAGAGGAATGGATAAACAAATTATGGTATATTTCCACAACAGAACACCATGCAATGATAACAAACAACTATGATCTTATGAAACATTTCACTATGAAGGCATCTAGAAGACATTATACTGAGTTAAATTAGACAGCTGCAAAATAACAATTATTGTATGAAACCACTACTAAAAGGACTTAAGAAAAGGTTGAAGCACATAAAATAAACTTTGATGGTCTTAAACGTGCAGTGAAAGGAAGAGAGGCA
Organism: Heterohyrax brucei; assembly: GCA_028571685.1. Classification (NCBI taxonomy): domain Eukaryota; kingdom Metazoa; phylum Chordata; class Mammalia; order Hyracoidea; family Procaviidae; genus Heterohyrax; species Heterohyrax brucei. The sequence goes on from CM053140.1 coordinate 205,597,998, forward strand.
TTCATAGTTTAGACGAGTGGGTTAGGTGAAGGGAGTGACTATACAAAGTAGAAGGGAGTTTAGCAGTGTTGGGATATATCGAAAGCTAAGAGATTTCCTAAATACAATGCAACCATTTCTAAGGGTACAGCAGCAGGGGCAGGGGTCTGGGAACCATGGTTTCAGGGGATATGTACATCAACTGGCATAATTTTTTTTTAATAAAATGTTCTGCACCCCACTTTGCTGAGTGCAATCTGGAGTCTTAAAGGCTAGTGAGCTAAGTAGCATCAATGGGTCTCAAACCATTTGGAGCAGAAAAGAAAAGAGGACATCAAAGACATGAGGAAAACATAAGTTCAGCAGACAGAAGATGCCATATGATCCAGAGACTACATTAGCATGACAGATGGTGCCTAGGCACCACCAATCACAACATAAAGTTTCTGATGGAGTGGGAGAAAAATGAGTGTGCAGAAGTAGAACTCTATTAACACATCAGACTTGATGGTCTGACATCCAGGAGGATCCTCTGAGGACACGCCCCTGAACTTTCTGTTAACCCAGAGCAAAACCAGTACCGAAGCCAAGTCTACAGACAAATATTGGACTGGACTATGAAAACATCGTGCTCAACACATCAAATTTGTTGTTGAGACGGTCTCTACATTCAGGTGGAAAGTACTCAAGGTCATACTTTGGCTCTCATGGACTTGTTCTAATCTTCCTCAGTTTCAATTTTAACTTGCATATGAGCAGCTGATCACCTGTCTTGCAGTCAGCACCTGATGTTGTACTGACTGCTGATATTGAGCTTTTCCATTGTCTCTTTCCACAGATACAGTCAATTTTATTCCTATATATTCCCTCCAGTGAGGTCCATGTGTATAGTCACCATTTGTATTGTTTAAATAAGGTGTTTGCAACCAAGAAGTTGTTGGTCTTACAGAATTTCTATCATGCAATCTTCAGCATCATTTCTGTCACCAAGGCTGTATTTTCCAACTATCAATCCTTCTTCATTTCCAACTTCCGCATTCCAATCACCAGTAATTATCAAGGCATCTTGAATGCATCTTCGATCAATTTCAGATGGCACAAGTTAGTAAAAATCTTCAGTTTCTTCATCTTTGGCCTTAGTGGTTGATGTGTAAATTTGAATAATAGTCATGCTAACTGTCCTTCCTTGTAGGCAGACGATGTTATCATAATACTGATAGCATTGTACGTCAGGACAGATCTTGAAATGTTCTTTTTGACAATGAATACAACACCATTTGTCTTCAAGCTTTCATTCCCAGCATAGTACACCATATGATTGTCTGATTGAAAATGGCCAATACCAGCCCACTTGAGCTCACTAATGCCTAAGTTACTGATGTTGTGTATTCCATTTCATCTCTGACACTTTCCAATTTTCCTAGATTCAGATTTCATACATTTCACTCTCAGAATATTAATCGATGTTTGCAGCTCTTTCTTCTCATTTTCAATCATGCCACATCTTCAGATGAAGTTCCCAAAGGCTTTACTCTGTCAACATCATTAAGATCAACTCTACTTTGAGCAGACAGCTCTTCCACAGTGGTCTGCTGAGTGCCTTCCAACCAGGGGCACTCATTTTCTAGAACTATATCTGAAAATGTTCTGCTACTGTTCAGAAGCTTTTCACTGGCTAATTCTTTTCAGAAGTAGTCTTCTGGGTCCTTCTTCCTAAGTCTGTGTTAGTCTGAAAGCTCAGCTGAAATCTGTCCCCATGGGTGACCCTGCTGGTATCTGAATACTGGTGACACAGCCTCCAACATCACAACAATGCAAGCCTTCCCAGTACGACAAACTGACAGACAAGTGGGGACACTTGTGACAGACAACAAAAATTTGATGTGCTGGACACAATGACCAAAGGCCAGACAAGTTGTGGAATGACATCAAAGACATCATACATGAAGAAAGCAAGAGGTCATTAAACAGACACGAAAAAAAGAAAATAAATTGGATGTCAGAAGAGACTCTGAAATTTGCTCTGGAATTAAGTAGCTAAAGCAAAAGAATGATGAGGTCAAAGAATCTAACGGAAGATTTCAAAGGGCAGCTCAAAAAGACAGACTAAAGCAAATTTATTACAATGACACATGCAAAGAGCTGGAAACAGAAAACCAAAAGAGAAGAACACATTCTGCATTTCCAAGCTGAAAAAACTGAAGAAAAAATTCAAGCCTCACATTGTAATAGTGAAGGATAATACAGGAAAAATACCAAATGACTCAGGAAACATCAAAAAAAAAAAAGATGGAAGGAATATACCATCATTATACTAGAATAAACTGGTCAACATTCAACCATTTCAAGAGGCAGCATATAATCGGGAAATAATGGTACTGAAGAAGTTGAAGATACACTGAAAGCACTGACAAAAAACAGGGATCCAGGAATTGATGGAATACGAACTAAGATGTTTCAACAAATGGATGCAGTGCTGGAATGGCACACTCATCTATGTCAAGGAATCTGAACGACAGCTACCTGGCAAACTAACTGGAAGAGACCAATATTTACACCTATTCCCAAGAAAGTAGATCCAACTAGATATAGAAATTAATATCATTAATTAATATCACTAACATCACACACATGTAAAATTTTGCTTAAAAGATCTTTCAAAAGTGACTGCAGTAGTGTATTGTCAGAGAACTGCTGTTCAAGCCAGAGTCAGAAAAGGATGTGGAATCAGGGTTATCATTGCTAATGTCAGATGGATCTTGGCTGAAAGCAGAGAAGATGCTTCCCTGTGTTTCACTGACTATGCAAAGGTATCAGACTATGCAGATCATAAGAAACTATGGATAACATTGTGGAGAATGGGAATTCCTGAATACTTCACTGTGCTTATGAGGAATCTATATATGGATCAAGAGGCAATCCTGTGAACAGAACAAGGGGACACTGCATGGTTTAAAGTCAGGAAAGATGTGCATTAAAGTTGTATCCTTTCACCACACCTATGCAATCTGTATACCAAGGAAATTATCCGAGAACCTGAACTACATGAAGAATGAGGCATTGGGACTGGAGGAATACTCTTTAACAACCTGTGTTACTCAGATGACACAACCCTGCTTGCTGGAAGAGGTTCTCAAACACACAATGATAAAGATCAAAGACCATAGTCTTCAGCACAGATTGCACCTCAACATCAAGAAAACAAAAATCCTCACAACTGGACCAGTAAGCAACATCATGATAAATGAAGAAAAGATCGAGGTTGTCAGAGATTTCTTTTTACTTGGTTCCACAATCAATGCTCACAGAAATAGCAGTCAAGAAATCAAAAGATGCACTGCATTTGGGCAAATCTGCTGTAAAGGACCTCTTTAAAATCTTGATAAGTAAAGATGTCACCTTGAAGACTAAGGTGTGCCTAACTCATGCCATGGTATTTCTAATTGCACTATATGTGAGAGAAAGCTGGACGGTGAATAAGGAAGACAGAAGAAGAATTGATGCCTTTGTATTGTAGTATTGGAGAAGAATATTCCATGTACCAGACTGCCGAAAGAACAGATCTGTTCTGGAAGAAGTACAACCAGAGTGTTCCCTGGAAGCAAAGATGGCGAGACCGCATCTTACATACTTCAGACATGTTGTCAGGAGGATTGTCATGGACTGAGCTGTGTTCCCCCAAAACTGTGTGTGGTGGTTTGGCTGGGCCCTGATTCTTGGTAATGTGTGATGTTTCTCCATGTTGTGGATCTCAACTGTATGATGCCAATGAGGGTGCTAGGACTGGAGTTGTGTAGGTGGGCAGGATTCAATGTTTACAACTGTTTTGTGCCTTGAGGTAGTCTCTTGACATATAAAGGAAAAAAGGTAGCAGTGAAATTTGGGGACCTCATACCACCAAGAAGCAGTGCTGGAAGACAACTGCATCCTTTGGAAAGGACCAGAGTCTCTGTGCCTCAGAAGCTTCCAGTCCAGGGAAAGATGACAAGAAGCACTTTTCTCCAGATCCAGCAAAAAAAAAACCCTTCCCATGGAGCTGACACCCTGAATTTAGACTTCTGGCTTACTGGACTGCGACAAAATAAAATTTCTCTTGTTAAAGCCATCCTCTTGTGGTATTTGTTAAAACAGCTCTAGAGGACTAAGACAAGGTTCAATCCCCAGACATCATAACTGGTAGAGAGTCAGCGAAAAAAGAAAGAGCCTCAACAAGTGGCTGCAACTATGGGCTTAAGCACAAAACCGACTGTGGGCATGGGATAGGACTTGTCAATGTTTTGTTCTGTTGTCCATGGGGTCACTATGAGTCAGAACCGGCTTGATGACACGTAACAATGACAACAACATAAGACACAGAATGATGCTGGGGAAGAATACACTTCCTGGCTTAAATACACAATTTACATGAGGCTCTGAGCAGCTCTTGTCCAGAGGCAAGATGAGAGGGTGGAAGGGGAAAAATTGGTTGAATGGATGTGGGGCATACAGGGTGGAAAGGAGGGGAGTCCTGTCATGGGGGAGGAGGGGGCGGGAATAGAGTTGCATAATGGTGCATGTGTGGGGTTTCATACGGCAAATGGATTTGGACTATAAACTTTCACTTAAAGTACAATAAAATATTTTTTTAAAAATAGTCTATTAGTGAACAAATGCTAACCATAATCCAAACTTTGTGAGATTTAATCTTTCTCCTAGCAGATAGTCAGTCTTGTCTCAATGTTGATGGCTGTCAACTGATTAGGGTGGTGGTTGCTAAAGGCTGGAGTGGCTATGGTGACTTCTTAAAATAACAATGACACTGAAAGATTTCACAAAAGATTTCTATATAGCATTTAGTGCTGCTTAATGGTATTTCACTCACAGTAAAACTTATTTCAAAATTGAAGGCAACCCCCTTAAACTCTGCTGCTGCTTTATCAACTGAGTTTATATAATATTCTAAATCCTTCATTGTCATTTTACCAATGTTCACAGCATCTTTACCAGGAGTACATTCTATCTCAAGAAACCACTTTCTTTGTTCATCCATAAGAAGCAACTCCTCATTTATTAAAATTTTGTCATGAGATTGCAGCAATTCAGCAACATCCTCAAGATCCATTTCCAGTTTTCTTGCTATTTTCACCACACCTGCAGTTACTTTCCCATGAGGTCCTGAATCCCTAAAAATCACTCATGAGTATCAGAATCAACTTCTTCCAAATTCCTATTAATGTTGATGTTTTGACCTCCTCCTATGAATTGCAGATTTTACATATGAGTTTGCAAACTCATCCTAGAAGAAGTGCTGTATAGCTCACTGCTGAATATTACTGCAGTCACCATCAATGTACTCCCCTTGGGAAGCTATGCAGTGATGCCAGTGCCTAGACAACCTTTCAAAGCAATTTTGGAACTCATTTTCTGGAATGGCCATCAGAGCTGTCATCATATTACCCTTGATGTCCTGAATGTCATCCAAATGTCTTCCTTTCAATATTTCCTTTACTTTCAGGTAAAGAAAAAACTCATTAGGGGTGAGAGCTCAGATGAGTAGGGAGGGTGTTCTGATAGCTCTCACGGACACCCTCACAGACAACTATACAGTTAAGTTCATGAACTTGCCACTAGGCCACTGTGCACAATGGCCATTCCAGAAAGAGCTCCAAAATCGCTTTGAAGGGTAGACTAGGCCCTAGCATCAGTGTATAGCTTTCCAAGGAGAATATTTCGGAAATGATCACAGTGATATTCAGCAATGAGGTATATGGCACTTGGAACAATTAAGTTCATGGACTTGTCAGGCTTCGCGCACAGATGTGCATGTGTGTGTGTGGTTTTACTGGAACACAGCAATGCTCTTTATTCACAATTGTTTATGGCTACTTTCACACTACGGTGGCACAGTTGAGTAGATGTAAGTCCATCTGACCCACAAAGCCTAAAATATTTACTAGCTTGCCTTTCACAGAAAACAAAAAAAGAAGAAGAAGTATGCTGACTGTTGCTTTAAAATCTTGTTTGGGAACCTAAGGAAAAAACCCACTTCCAGTGATTCCTTGAGGAAATGGAGAGTTTTTAGTTTTTCATTTGTAACGTTAGATAATTGTAAAACAAGCATATTTTTAAGGTAACTTCTTTTTGTTGTTGGCCTTTTCTGTGTGTGTGCTTTTAGTCAAAGTTTACAATTCAAGTTAGTTTTTCATACAAAAACTTACACATACATTGCTATGTGACCTTAGCTGCACTTCCTACAATGTGACGGCATACTCCTCCTCTCCACCCTGTATTTCCCTATTCAACCAGCTCCTGTCTCCTCCTGCTTTTTCATCTCGCCTTTGGATAGGAGTTGCCTATTTAGTCTCATGTATCTACTTGAACCAATAAACATACTCTTTATAAGTACTGTTTTACATTTTATAGTCCCATCAAATCTTTGACAAGTTGGCTTCAGGAATGATTTTAGGTCTGGGCTATGTCTTCCAGGAATACTCCAGTCTGTCATACCATCAAGTCTGGTCTTTTTACTAGAGTTCTAGTTGTGCATCCTACTTTCCTCCGGCTTTCTCAGGGACTCTTTGTTGTGTTCCCTGTCAGCGCAGTCACTGGTGGTGGCTGGACACCATCCAGTTCTTCTGGTCTCATGCTGATATAGTCTCAGGGTTTATGTGGCCCTTTCTGTCGGTTAGTTGTTATTGTCCTGGTATCTTTGGTATCCTTCATTCTACTATGTTCCTGGTAGGCTGGAGCCAATTGATGCTTCTTAGTTGGCCGCTTGCTAGCTTTTAAGACCCCAGGTGACACAAAAGAAGGATGTAGAACATTTTCATAATAAACTGTTATGCTAATTACATGTTAAAGTGAAAGCAGAACATTTATGTTACAGTGGGATGCAAAACATTTTCATAATAAACTCTGTTATGCTAATTGACCTAGATGTCCCCTGAAACCATAGTCCCCAGACTCCCAATCCTACTATTCTGTCCCTTAAAGTGTTTGATTGTATTCCAGAAACAGCTTATGGTTCAGTCCAGTTGTGCTGTCTTCTGTACTCACAAATGTTCTTAATGGCATCTAGAACGGTGAATACTTTCCAGAAGGTTTTCAATTTGCTTTACTCAGATCCATCAGGGAAATTACCATTATGGAAACTATAACCTCATAAAAAAAAAAAAAAAAAAAAAAAAAAAACACTGCCATCGAGCTGGGTCTGTCTCACAGAGACCCGATAGATCAGAGTAGAACTGCACCATAGAGTTTCCAAGGAGCATCCAGCAGATAAAAGCTATTTCTCAAATAGTCAAACTTGAAAGTCAAAATTACTCCTTGATCCATCAGCTGCAGAATGAATGTTGTGTGCTGTGTTAGCAGACATGAAAACAAACTTAATCTCCATGTACATCTCCACGAGAACTCTTAAGTGACCAGGTGCATTGTCAATGAACAGTATTACTTTGAAAGGAATCGTCTTTTCTGGGCAGTAGATCTCAAGAATGAGTTTAAAATATTTGGTAAAACTATGTTGTAAAGAGATAGAATGTCATCTAGGCTTTGTTGTTCCATTTACAGAGCACAGGCAGAGATTTAGCATAATTCTTAAGAGTCACATAATTCTGGGAATGGTAAATGAGCACTGGTTTCAAGTGAAAGTCATCAGGTGCACTCTGCCCCTAACAAGACAGTGAGCCTGTTCTTTGAAACTCTGAAGCCAGGCATCGACTACATGCCCCTAGCTATGAAAAGTTCTAGACGGCATCTTCCAATATAAGACTGTTTTGTCTACACTGAAAAGCTGTTGTTTAGTGTAGCCACCTTTATCAATTATCTGGATAACTTGTTGTAGCTTCTATACATCAGCACTTGCTGCTTAACTTGGCACTGTTACATTATGGAGATGGCTTCCTTTCTTAAATTCCTTGTACCAACTTCTGCTGGCTTCAAACTCTTCTTCTGCAGCTTCCTCACCTTTTTCAGCCCTGGTAGAATTGAAGAGGGTTTAGGGCCTTGCTCCGGATTAGGTTTTGACTTAAGGGAATGCTGTGGCTGATGTGATCTTCTATTCAGACCATTAAAACTTTCTCCCTATCAGCAATAAGGCTGTCTCACTTTCTTATCATTCCTGTGTTCACTGATGTAGCATTGTTCATTTCCTTCAAGAACTTTTGCTTTGTATTCACTTGATTGTTTGCCTCTCTGTTCCCACATGCTGTACCCACTAAGCTGAATCATCTCTAGCTGCCAACACATCCCCCTCACTAAGCTTAATCATGGAAGTTTTTGACTTAAAGTGAGAGACATGGGACTCTTCTTTCACTTAAACACTTACAGGCCATTGTACAGTTCTTAATGGGCTTAATTTCAACACTGTTGCGTCTCCGGGAACAGGGAGGCCCCAGGAGAACAGGGACTAGAGTGAGATAGGGTAGCAGCCTATCAACTGAGCAATCAGAAAACAACGTACATCAATTAAGTTTACCATCTTATATCGGTATAGTTCATGGTGCATCCAAAACAATTACACTGAGCACATATCACTGTAACAGATAAAATAATAATGATAAAGTCTAAAGTATTATAAAAATTCCTAAAATGTGACACAGAGTCACAAAGTGTCCACATGCATCTGAAAACTGAAGTCAATAGACTTACTCAAGACAGTTGCCACAAACCTTCAATTTGTAAAAAACAGTATCTGTGAAGCACCGTAACAGGAAGCACAATAAACAAAGTGTGCTTGCACTGACTTAGAAGAGAGCTAAGTCTCCTTCCTTTCTGTCTGAAAAACTGTGTAAGCTGTAACACCTCTAACTCAATTATGCATGTCTGTGAAGAGGCCGTTAAATAGGTTGAATTTGAGCATTTCAAACAGATCTTCAGGAAGCTGCTTACTGCTCAAAAATTTCCACTCATACACACAATGTGCAGATTGAAGTACTGAAGCTGAAAACAGGAAGAATCACTTGGCTTGATATCAAGTACTTAGGGTGGTTTGCTTTCTGTCCCTTGGCTTCAAAAGACCACAAGAGAGACGGATGCCAGGCATGCCATGAGTTGTGCTCATGATATCACTCAACAGCCTCAGCAGGGAAGGTGGGGCTCAGGCCATGAATCAAAGAATTGAAAACTAGTTGATCTTAAGAGATACTTCCTCTTAGGAAATCACACTTCTCACTTGAACAAAAAGAATCCTTTGACTACCAACCCTGTTAATCACAATGGGGATGACACTGAATGGAAATACACAGAGATCAATCATGTGTTCAAGAGTAATTCAAAACAGCTAAACTCAATGTGAAGTTTCGGAAATAATTACCCCGTTTATTTATATTTTACAATTTCTACATGCATAAGAGTGATGTAATAAAAACCTATTTTTAAAGACTAGCAACAAGTATAAAACAAAAATTCTAAGCGATAGGGAAACATGTGTAACTGATAGTGGTTTGTTTTTCTTTTTCTTCTTTCTTTCTTAGCTGTATACAAAACTAATGCATCTTAAAATTACAGCATCTTTGAGAGATAAAATATGGTTGTTGTTCACTGCAATCATTTCAGCTGCAACTCCTGGCAACCCCATATGTGCAAAGTAGAACTGCAGTCCATAAGGATTTTACAACTGTGATCTTTTGGAAACAGATCACCAGGCCTTACTTCTGAGGTACCTTCTGGGCAGGTATGAACTACCAACCTTTCAGTTAGTAATCCAGCATTTCACCACTGTACCACCTAGGTACTCCTTGATGAAGTATGGTAGGTTAAATGGATATTCATATAAATTGCTCACCAAGCACCAAATACTAGGATGATGAGGATTCCATCTGAAAATCAAGTAAATTCAAGATCTATTAAATAAATAATAATTTCCAAAGTGGTTAATTAATACTAAATACTCATTATTCCAAGAAGAGGCTAAAAATAAGTGAGTCCAAAGCAAATGTAGAAAATTTTATGAATGATAGTATCCTAAATATGTGAAGAGAAGTTTAGGTTTTTTGCTTTAAGATTAATACCTAAAAGGAAAACGACATTCTCTGACACCTCCCATGGCACACTACTTGGGAGAGTATCCATTAGCAGAAGATTCGTGGATTGTTTGAACTATAGGTGTGACCTGACACACCCTAGTACAATATAACTTCTATATTCCAAATACTCAAAGCCACATTAAAATAGAGGGTTTTTGTTTGTTTGTTTTGGGGTGAAATAAAGTCAACACAGCAGGGCAGAGATAGGAGTGTAGCTCAACTACCGAACCAGTCACCATTTCTACAACAAGCCAGACACAAGTATACTAAATTTCAAAAGTAACCACATCTCATATGAATATACATTTGCTTCAAATCTGTGAAATTTTCATCTTATTTATCCTCTGGGGAGAACTGCTCTAACGGTCTTGACTTTTATTCCTGCCCAAACCATTCCAAGGTCTTCTTCATATGCTGCGGAAGTGCCCACTGCTGATGTCAAAGGCTGCACTCCATGTACAGTTACACATGTAGCTTGTAAGTTTAAAAACATTTGGCCTTTATTAGAACGTAACAAGCACCTAAGTATTTAAAATAAGACACAAAAGCAGCTTTTGAAATATGGCCCTAAAATTCCGTGGTGTGTGCACTGACAAAGAAGACAAACTTCTCAAAATCTATATGCTATCCAAGCCAATGATGATGCATGCAACTGCAAAATTTACTAAACACCTAAAACCAGATCCACTGCTATCAAGTCAATTCCAATACACAGTGGCCCTATAAGACAGAGTAGAACTGCCCCATATTATTTCGAAGAAGCACCTGGTGGATTTGAACTGCTGACCTTTTTGTTAGCACCTATATCTCTTAACCATTAAGCCACCAGGGTTTCCACTAAACACCTACTGCGTGAAAATTATAGTACAGCATATAACAGGGACTTAAGGATGCAGGAAAGGTGATGTACAGATGCTTATAACATGACAGGGCACATAAAATAGTAACCAATATTCAGAAAGTCCACAAGTTGGATCTGAAAAATACAAGTGACAGTGTAAGAAAAAGAAAGCATGCTTAAGCAAAGCTGAAAAACTAGAAAAGGCTTTAGAGAGTAAGCAATACAAGGTCAGACAATTAAGGCCACGAACTTAATTGTTCTAAGTGCCATATACCCTACTGCTGAATATCACTACGGTCACTTTCAAAGTACTCCTCTTGGGAAGCTATGCACTAATGCCACGGCCTAGTGCACCCTTCAAAACAATTTTTGGAATTCTTTCTGGAATAGTCATTGCACACAGTGGCAAGGTGGCGTATTGGAACACCTTCCCGACTCACCTGATCTGGCCCCCAATGGTTTTTTCTTTACCAGAAGATAAAGGGAATATTAGAAGGAGGACATCTGAGTGGCATTGAAGACATCGACGGTGATACGACGACAGCTCTCATGGGCATTCCAGAAGAAGAGTTCCAAACTTGCTTTGAAGGGTGGACTAGGCGCTGGCATCAGTGCGTATCTTCCCAAGGGGAATACTTCGAAGGTGACCACAGTGATATTCAGCAATGAGGTACATAGCACTTTTTCTAGGATGAGTTCACAAACTGTCAGTCTTCACACAGTGGATGTGAGAAAACAGCAGGATTGAAAATGGCATAAATGGTTCAAGGTTTGTTGATCAAGAGTAGAAATCATCAACACACTGAAGAAATTAGCTATTTGGAGACAATTACGCTAATAGCAAAATTATGAGCATTTAATTTGAAGCCTCAACAAGCATCTGAAAATGTGGAGCTGATCCTGGAGTAAGGATCCAGGCTCAAAAGCCCTAAGCCACTTGCCCAGCTGAACCTTGGTGACCGGTGAGGTCACAGGGGAAGTAAATACATGTTGCTACGAAATATGAAAAATTATTTTCAACTCAGCAATAGAGGAAACTGTCTGAACAAGTTTCTTATTACTGCTGGCAAAATTAACCAATATTATTTCACTTTTTCCCCTGACTACCAGGATCCCTACATACTTTCAGTTTCAGTATCATGACAGTCTTTATGTTTGGAAATTTTCTATTCTCCTTTTCTAGTCTCACATTGGTTATTTCTTTTTCCTGGTCCTGCCTATTCACTTCTACTTTACTGTTTCATTTCATGTGTCCAATATCTCTACAAATATTTGTTGAAAAAAGTGAGTGAATATGTTTTATGCAATATGCTTTCTTTTGTGAAATATGAATGTTTTCCTTTGTGGAAAAATAGAATATAAATAAAATTTAAATTGAAAAATGGTTTTAGCTGCAGGAAAGGTAATTAGCCTCTCAGAAATTACAAGAATGTTTCTCTCCAATTATGAAAATCTGGCTACATTTTAAGTAAGTCTGTATTTTAAAATGCAAATTAAAGAATGATTAATTTTATTACAAAAAAAAGTTCATTCCACAAAAGGATTCTCCATCCAAATTAAAAACTTCTGAGCTACACAGTAAAAAAGAAAATTCTGCAAGAACTGTATCTGGCTAAGTACAGTCTAAAAATTAAAGCAACTCTAAAATAATAATGCAAATCATTAAGAAACACTATTTGCAATACTGTATTTATATAGCATTTGTAAGGGGATATTGTTATTGAGTAAAGCAAGCTATACAATTACATTTCAACAATCTTGTACCCCATCCAAAATAGAGATTTTTTTATATATGTAAACTATTTGTCACATACTTTTAAAGGATATGTTCAGCAGTTTTCAGTATAGTCACTATGTTGTGCAACTTTCACTGCTCAACAGAACAATTTTTTTACTGTGATTGAGTGAAAGTATACAATTCACTTTAAATTTGCATGTCCGCCTATCTGCAGCTCCTCTGCTCTCCTTGCCCAGTGACAGCACACTCCTCCTTCCTGTTCTATACATGCCATGTCCTCTTAACAATCTCCTGTCCCCTCCACTCCACTTTCTCCACTCCCCTCTGGTAACAGGCCAGTAGGACGACGTCCTATAGATGTATAGCACCATAAAGTTCACACACAATATGGTCACTTACACAGAACATTTTTGTCACATAAAAAGAAATTCCATAATCACTAGCAGTCATTCTCCATTTCCCCTTCACTCCAGTCCCAGGCAACCACTAACCTACTTTCTGTCTTTATAAATTTCTCTATCTGAACATTTTATACCAATGAAATCATACAATATGTGAGCTTTAGTGAATGGCTTCTTTCACTTAGCATATTTTCAAGCTTCATCTATGTTGCAGCATATTATCAATACTCCATTGTTTTTATGGCTGAGTTACAGTCACTCATATAGAAAATACTATGTTTTTCGTATCTGTTCATCAACCTATGGCCATCTGAGTGTTTTTACTTTTTGGCTATTGTGAGTAATGCTGGTACGAACACTGTCACGGATAGAACTGTGTCCGCTAAAAATGTGTCATCAATTTGGTTGAGCCGAATCACACAGTATTGTGTGATTTTTCCCATGTGTTGTTAATGCTGCCTCTGTGATGTTAATGGGGAGAGTGGGCGGCAGCTCTGCTAGTTAGGTGAGACTTGATCTATATGCTTTGACTGTGATGAGGTACTCTCTTGAGAGATAAAAGTAAACAGAGTGTTGGGAAGCTCATACCACCAAGAAAGGAGCACTGAGAGCAGTGTGAGTCCTTTTGACCTGAGGTTCCTGTGCCAAGATGCTCTGATACTAAATTCAGACCCTTAGCCCAAGAGACTGTGGTCATTTCTCATACTAAGTTTGGACTTGTGGCTTAAGATTTCTCTTTCTGAAGCCATCTACTTATGGTACTTTTTGTTATAGCAGCACCAGTTGACTGAGACAGACATTCATGTACAACTTTTTATACAGGCTTGTTTTTACTCTCTTAGGTATACACCTAGAAATGGAATTGCTGGGTCATGTGATATCTCACATTTAACTTTTGGAGGAACTCCCGAACTGTTTTCCAAGCCAGCCAAGTGCCGTCGAGTCGAATCAGCAGCTATACAATTCCCACTAGCAATATATGATTTCTCCATATCCAGTTTCTACACGCCTCTTCAACATAGTCTTTTTAAGTGTAGCTATGCCAGTGGGTGTAGGAAATCCTGATGACACCGTGGTTAAGAACAACTGCTGCTTACCAAAAGGTGGACAACTAGAATTCATCAGGTACTGTGTGGATACTCTATAGCGCAGTTCTACTCCATCCTTTAAGGTTGTTAGTGTCAGAATCAACTTGCCAGCAGTGGGTTTCTTTCCTCTTCTTCTTTTTTTTTTAATAGGTGTAAAGTCATATCTCATTGTAGTTTTGATTTACATTTCCCTAATAACTAATGACTTGAGCATCTTTTCACATGCTTATTGTGAATTTCTATATCTTCTATGGAGAAATGTGTATTCAAATCTCTTGCCCATTTTTAAATTGGGTTATTTGGCTTTTTACTGTTGAGTTGTAATACATGATTTGCAAATATTTTTCCCCACGTTGTTGGTTGTCTTTTCACATTTTTGACAGTATCTTTGGAAGCAGAAAAGTTTCTAACTTTAATAAAGTCCAATTTATGTTTTTTTTTCTTTCTTTTATTGCTTCTGCTTTAGGTGTTTTAGCTAGGAACCAGGATGTTTTAAGAATTACACCTATGTTTTCTCCTAAGACTTTTGCCATTTTACCTCTTACATTTGGTTCTTTGACCATTTTGAGCTGATTTTATATATGGTATGAGGTAGAGAAGTACAATTTCATTCTTTTGCATTTAGATGTCCAGTTTTGATGGCTCCATTTATTGAAAAGATTATTTATCCTTTCCTCTTTGAATTGTCTTGGCACCACTGTTGAAAATCAATTGACCGAAGTGCTAAATGCATCCAATGGGGAAAGAAGAGTGTCTTCAATAAATAGCACTAGGAAAATTGAGTATCTACCTGCAGAAGAATAAATCAGGGTACAATCCTTATGTCATAACAAAACCAAATTCAGAATGAGTCAGTGGCTGTCATGGATTGAATTGTGTCCCCCCCAAAGTGTATGTGTTGACTGGAATTGGTTTGGCGTTCCAACATGGTGCCTTTCCTCCCATGTGTTGTGAATCCTCCCTCTGTGATACTGATGATGAAGAATGGTTTGCATTTGTGTTAGTGAGCCAGGACCCAAGCTACAAGCTTGTGGAATATAAGGGAGAGAAGTGAGCAGAGGAAGTTGGGAACCTAATACCACCGAGAGAGAAGCACCAAGAGCAGAGCATGTCCTTTGGACCCAAGGTTCCTGTGCCGAGATGCTCTCACTGGATGTGGACTCAGCCTACCGGACTGTGATGATCTCTCATTCTGAATGGACTTACAATTTATGAATGGATTTGCGGCTTACCAGACTGTCTCAATAAAGCTTCTCTACATGAAACCTTCCACTCGTGGTATTTTCCATTAGAGCAGTATCAGGTGACTAGGACAGAATTTGGTACTGGGAGTGGGGTACTGCTCTAACAAATATCTAAAATATGGAAGTTTTTTTTTAATTGTGAGCACATAAATGAAGGCACCCAAGAGAACCACTAGCACCTACGAGCACAGCAAATGGTGAGGAAAGCAACAACAGCAGTGAACTGGCAGCAGCAGAACCAGGAGCCTACCCACGGAACAAGAATGCTGAATGCCTGTGCGCAGGAGGCTTCCTGATGGAGTGGGGTGCCTCTGGGCACTTGAATAGGTGGAGCTAGGCTTGCTGACCCACGGAACAGGAGGGCTGAGTGCTTGTGTGCAGGAGGCTACTTGACGGAGTGGGGTGCCTCTAGGCACTTGAATCAGTGGAGCTACAGAGCTCCCTAGTGTTGGAACACTTGCCCTGTAGGGCAGATGCAGAGGTGCGGCCCCAGCTTGGCAAGAAGCTGAGCTGTCTGAGTCTCAGAAGGTATGGCCATGAAAGGGTGGAGACAGGGTTGTCTGTGTTTGTGGGAGTGGAATTACCACTGTTGGGCTTAGAATGCACCTAAAGCCAAGGGGGCAGTGTTCTGTCCAAGCAGGCCTGGAAAGCCAAGATGAAGCCCAGGTGCCTCCACTAAGAATCTGGAGAGTGTGGCCAATAACAAGAGTTTGAATGGAGTGGTTATGAAATGTCTCAGTTTCTGAAGCCATGATGTTTAATGTGGTCTGATAACCTGCCTGGTGTATGTTATAAGTGAAAACTGTTGCTATGTTATAAATGAAAACTTGCTATGTTATGGAATGAAAACTTGCTGTGCTATGAATGACTATATTTTGTGTGTTCTAATGATTTTTGGGGTGCCAAAGGGTGGGATGTCATGGATTGAATTGTGTCCCCCCCAAAGTGTATGTGTTGATTGGAATTGGTTTGGCGTTCCAACATGGTGCCCTTCCTCCCATGTGCTGTGAATCCTGCCTCTGTGATACTGATGATGAAGAATGGTTTGCAGTTGTGTTAGTGAGGCAGGACCCAAGCTACAAGCTTGTGGAATATAAGGGAGAGAAGTGAGCAGAGGAAGTTGGGAACCTCATACCATCGAGAGAAGCACCAAGAGCAGAGCACGTCCTTTCGACCCGAGGTTCCTGTGCCAAGATGGTCTCATTGGATTTGGACTCAGCCTACTGGACTGTGATGATTTGTCATTCTGAATGGACTTACAACCTACAAATGGATTTGCAGCTTACCAGATTGTGTCAATGAAAGCTTCTCCTTATGAAACCTTCCACTCATGGTATTTTCCATTAGAGCAGTACCTGGTGACTAGGAAAGTGGCCTTAATGTGAAAACTAAAACTATAAAATTCATAAACAAAACTTTAGGGATGAAGCAATGGGATGTGGGTTTCTATGATACACTATCTGACATGACAACAAAAGCCTGAGAAACAAAAAATAAATGAGAAGCCATAACAATAAAATACTTCTATTCATCAGACTTTACCAAAAAAAAAGACAGTTAGAGTAGTGGGAGGTAATTTAGAAGAACCACATATCCAAAAATAGTCTTATATTCGAATACTTACACAACTTAACAAAAAGAAATAAACATGGAAGAACTTGAACAGACATTTCAAGGAGGACACTCAAACAGTCCAAAAGCACATAAAAAGTTGTTCAAGATCATTTACCATTCCATACAACTATAAAGAGAACAATGAAAAGGAAATCCACAAAACAATACCATTGATAATAACCCTTAAAAAAAAAATTCTTATGAATGCATCTAACCAGGGAGGTAACAGACATATACAAAGAAAACTACAGACACTCATACAAGAAACCAAAAGAGTTCTACATAAATGGAAAAACATACCATGCTCATTGACAGATTAAACATTGTGAAAATGACAATTCTACTTAACCCCACAAAAACCAAACCCACTGCCATCAAATCGACGCTGACTCATAGCAATCTTATATAGGACAGAGTAGAACTGCTCATAGAGTTTCCAAGGAGCACAGGGCAGATTTGAACTCTTGACCTTTTGGTTAGCAGCCATAGCACTTAACCCCTACACCACCAGGGTTTCCGTTCTATCAAAAGTGATTTGTAAATACACTGCAACCCCAATCCAAATGCCAACAACATTCTCAAAAGACATGCAAAAACTTGTCATTAATTTTATTAATTTTATATGGAAAGGAAGAAGCCTGAGGTAAGTAAAGCACTATTGTAGAAGAAGAAGAAGAAGGAGGACTCTCACTACCTGGCCTCAGAATTTACTATACAGCTACAGCAGAAAAAACAGACTGGGACTGGCAACAACCTACGCTGACCAATAGAACAGCATCAAGAACCCAGATGTAAATTAAGTTGCAAGAAGTTGGAAACAACCTAGATGTCTAAACAGGAATAAAAAGGTTGTTTACAAAGTTTGTTTATATTATTGATAAACTGTGGAACACACACACAATGGAGTATTATGCAACAATAAAGAACAACAATGAATTTGTGAAGCATCTCAACACAGTTTGGGCATTGTGCAGAGTGAAACAAGTCAGTCACAAAAGGACAAATATTGCATAAGACCACTATTAAAAACTCATGAAAAGCTTTGCACACAAAAACAATCTTTGATGACAACAGAAAATAGATAAGTGGAACTCTGATAAGGTTAAGACAGTATACCACACTGGGGACAACTTGTATAAGACAAGGCCATGGAAGCTCCACAGACACATCCAAATACCCTGAGGGATGATACCGGGCTGAGGCTGTGAAGATCATGGTCTCATGGAACATCCAGTTCAACTGCCATAAAACAGCTTATAAAAAAATATTCTACAGTCTACTTTGGTGAGTAGCATCTGGGGTCTTAAAATCCTGTGAGCAGCCATCTAGGGGTACTCCACTGGTCTCATCCCTTCAAGAACAAGCAATAATGAAGAAAACTAAAGATACAACAGAAAGATTAGTCCAAAGGACTAATGGACCACCAACACAACGGCGCCCACCACGCTGAGTACAATGTAACTAAATCTTGACCAGCACTGACTGAACTGACAGGGATCACAACAGAGCTGGAGATAAATGTAGAATAAAATTCTGCTCAAAACAAAGACCAGACTTTTTGGCCTGACAGAGACTGGAGAAATCCTGGGAGTATGGCCCCCAAACACCTTTTTAGCTCAGTAAAGAAGGCACTCCTTAGGTTCACTCTTCAGCCCAAGACCAGACAGGCCCACAAAACAAAACAAGACTAAAGGGGCCTATCAACCCAGAGGCAAGGACTAGAAGGCAGGAGAGGATAAGAACACTAGTAATAGGGAACCTAAGGTCAAGAAGGCAGAATGCTGACATGCTGTGGGGTTATTTACCAATGCCATATAACAATATGTGTACTGATTAATGAGAAATTAGTTTATTCTGTAAACCTTCATTTAAAGTACAATTTAAAAAAATGGATCAGTAAAAGACAAAATCAAACTTACTGTTGTTAAGTCTATTCCTACTCAAAGAAGGCCTATAGGATAGAGTGGAAACATCCATTAGGGTTTCCAAGGCTGAGATTTTTACAGAAACAAACTTTCACATCTTTCTGTTGCAGAGTGGCTAGTGCGTATG
This sequence comes from Heterohyrax brucei, assembly GCA_028571685.1. NCBI lineage: Eukaryota > Metazoa > Chordata > Mammalia > Hyracoidea > Procaviidae > Heterohyrax > Heterohyrax brucei. Next base: position 205,616,959 of record CM053140.1, read on the forward strand.
AAACACTGACCTTTCAGTTAGCAGATGAGCTCTTTAACCACTGTGCCTCCAGGGCTCTTTCATTAGCCACTGAATAACCTCCTCCAACAAAAAAAAAAAAAACGTTGCCATCAAGTCAATTCCTAACAACCCTACAAAAGATAGTAGGATGGCCTCATAGGGTTGGTTTCCAAGGAACAGCCAGTAGATTCAAACTACTCTCATTTCGGTTAGCAGCTGAGCTCTTAACCACTGCACCAGCAAGACTCCTCGTTAACCATTAAACCTATTATCATCAAGTCCGTTCCAACTCATAGTGAACCTATAGGAGAGAGGGGAACTGACTTACAAGGTTTCCACTGAGTAATTGATGGATTCAAACTGTCAATCTTTTAGTTAGTAGCCAAGCTAGTAACTACTTTGCCACCTGGTCTTCATTGCCATCAGGGAATTGGAAATCAAAAGCACCTGCTCATACCCATCAGAATGGAAATAATTTAAAAAAGGGAAAATACAAGGTCTGACAATTAGGTTCATGAACTCATCATAGAAAAAATGCTATATACCTCATTACTGAATATCACTACAGTCACTTTTGAAGTACTCCCTTTGGGAAGCTATTCACCAATGCTAGTGCCTAGTCCACACTTCAAAGCAACTTTGGAACTTTTCTCCTGGAATGACCATCAAAGATGTTGTCGAATTACCCTTGATGTCTTGAATGTCATCCAAATGTCTTCCTTCCAACATTTCCTTTACCTTTGGGTTAAGAAAAAGTCATTGGGGGCCAGATCAGATGAGTAGAGAGAGTATTCCAATACAGCTACTTGTTTACTGGCTAAAAACTCACTCACAGACAGTGTCATGTGAGCTGATGCACTGCCATGATGCAAATGCCATGAGCAGTCGGTGAAAGTTCAGGTCATTTTCCGCTAACTTTTTCACACAGCCTCTGAGCACTTCCAAATAGCAAACTTGGTTAACTGTTCGTCCAGGTGGTACAAATTCACAAAGAACAATTGCTCTGATATCAAAAAAGGTTAGCAACACTGTTGTGACCCTTGATTTGGACTGACGGAACTTTTTTGGTCATGGAGAATTGGTTGACTACCATTGTGTACTTTGATGCTTTGTTTCAAGGTCATATCGGTACACTCATGTTTCATCACCACTGATACCACGGTCCCAAACTTTGTCTTACCTCTCCAAAACATCTTAGCAAACTTCAACTCTTCTTTGCTTTTGTACATCAGTGAAATCCTTACACACCATTTTTGCACAGACCTTTCTCATGCCAAGATTTTCAATTCAGATTTTCTTCTATCAATGTTTACTTGGTCTGTCATGCATCTCACAGTCAGTTGATGACTTTGATGCACAATTCAACAAATTTTTGCAATGTGTTTATCATTTCTGCTTGTTACCGGCTGTCCTCACCTCTCTTCATCAGTGACACTTTCTCTCCCCTCAGAAAAATGTTTAATCCATTTGTGCCCTGCCATTTTCTTCATGGCATTATCCTCATAAACTTGGACTAATATATCCCTGATTTCACATCCACTCTTGCCAAGTTTAACAACAATTTTAATGTTTGTTGATTGCTCTAGTTCAAGCTCTGCCATTCTTAGGATGGCACAGAAAAACATGCAACAACAATAATGAGCACAATTCAGCAAGACACTGCCACATGTCGACACAAACACAGCTGTGAGACACTGATGTACCAAGGTTATGAAACTTTACTGAGTTTTTTGTACAGTGCTGCCAACATAAGCACATGGTGACAACTTCACAAACTTAATTTGTCAGACCTCATGTATAATTGGTAACATTGGTGAAGAGTGAGACAGGGCATGTTACTGGGGAAGTTGGCATAACTTGACAAAGGCAAAGTCATATTAGCTTCACAGACACTTATAAACTTTCTGAGGGACCAAACCTCTGGAGTTGGGGCTAAGGACCATGGTCTCAGGGGACACCTAGCTCAACTGGCATAATATAGTTTACAAAGACAACATTCTATATTCTACTTTGGTGAGTAGCATCTGGGGTCAAAAGCTTGTGAGTAGCCATCTATTTCACTAGTACCACCCCATCAGGAGCAAGGGAGAAAGAAGAAAATCAAACACACAAGGAAAAGATTAGTCCAGAGGACTAAAGGACCACTAGTGCCACAGCCTCTATCAGACTGAGTCAGCACAACTAGATGGTGCCTGGATACTACGATCAACTGCTCTGACATGGATTACAAGAGAGGATCTGGACAAAATCCACTAAACTAAACCCAGTGCTGTCAATTCCAACTCATATGAACCCTAAAGGACAGAACTGCCCCACAGAGTTTCCAAGGAGCACCTGGTGGATTTGAACTGCCAATCCTTTTGGTTAGCAGCTGTAGCACTTAAAATTATGCCACCATGGTTTCCAAGGATCTAGACAGAGGTAGAGAAAAATGTAGAACAAAATTTGAACTCACAGAAAAAGAACAGACTTGCTAGCCTGACAGACTGGAGAAACCCCAAGTGTATAGCCCCCAGACACCCTTTCAACTCTATACTAAAGTCATTCCTGAGGTATACTACTGAGCCAAAGATTAGATAAGCCGACAAAACAAACAATACACACAGCTTAATCATGTATATGAGACTAAATGGGCACACCAGCCCCAGTGCAAGTATGAAAGGGTAGGAAGGAACAGGAAATCTAGATAAATTAGAATGAGGAACTAAAGTCAAAAGGGGATAGTGTTGGTGTGTTGTAGGATTGGCAACTAATGTAACAAAACAATATGTATATTACTTATTTAATGAGAAACGAACTGCTCTGTAAGCCTTCATCTGAAGCACAATTTTAAAAAAAAATTGAAGGAGAGTGGGTGGAGAGGAGGCGAAAGGAGACTGTTGGGAGGATGAGACATGTATGGAGCAGAGAGGAATAGTGTGCTGTCACCGGACCAGGAGAGCAGGAGAAGCTGCATATAGGTGGGCGTGTAAATTTATACAGGAATGTACATTTTCACTGTCATAATAAAATTAATTAATTTTTTAAAAATTGAAGACAGAATTACCATATGACCCAGCAATTTCATTCTTTCAGGCATACGAGGTCTGACAATTAAGTCTGTGAACTTGTTATAAGTGTTACATATCTCACTGCTGAATATCACTACAGTCACCTCTGAAGTACTCCCCTTGAGAAACAATGCACTGATGCTAGCATTTAGTCCGCACTTCAAAGGAATTTTGGAGCTCTTTCTGGAATAACCATTGCACATAGTGGTACAGGGACAAGTTCATGAACTTAATTGTATACTTGTCTGTGAGGGAGTTTTTAGCCAGTAAACAAATAACTGTATTGGAACACCCTCCCTACTCACCTGATCTCTCACCCCCAATGACTGTTTTCTTTATCTGAAGATAAAGATCTCACAAACACTGAAAAAAAGACATTTGGATGATATTCAAGACATCAAGGATAATATGACAACAGCTCTGCTAGCAATTCCAAAAAAGTTCCAAAGTTGCTTCAGAGGGTAGACTAGGCACTAGAGTAGACTAGGCACTAGAGTCAGTTCACAGTTTCCCAAGGGGAGTACTTCGAAGGGGACTGTAGTGACGATATTCAGCAACGAGGTATGCAGCACTTTTCTAGGAAAAAAATCACAAACTTAATTGGCAGTTCTCATATATTGAAAAGATATGAAAGTAAAGATACAGACACATATACCCATGTCTATATACAACCACCAAAAGTAGATAACAATTAAAATATCCATCAACTGATGAGTGGATTTTTTTTAAATGTTATATACATACAATGCAATATTATTTAGCCATAAAAAGAAAAGAAATCCTAGTGCAAGTCAAAATATGGATAAATGTAGAGAACATATGCTGAGCAAAGTTAAGTCAGATACAAAAGGACAAATACTGCATAATAACACTAAAAAGAAACTAGCAACTGAAAAGAAATCATGGTGAAATGACACCACTCTGGTATACCTCTTTTCTGCTTTTAAACCACATGGTATCCCCTTCTTCTCTTCAAACAACTCTATTTGGGTCTATGTACAGTACCCATATGAACATAATCAAGTATTGTGAAACTCCCATTCTCTGCAACGTTATCCACAATTTGCTACAAGCCACACAGCTGCAGGTCTTTGCACAGTCAATAAAACACAAGTAAACATCTTTCTGGTACTCTCTACTTTCAGCCAAGATCTACCTAACATGAGCTATGTTACCCCTTGCTCTAAGTCCTCTTCTGAATTCAATTTGAATTTCTGGAAGTTCCTTCTCCATGTATTGTTGCAACCATTTTTAATTACCTCTAGCAAAATTTTACTTGTGTGTGATACTAATGATGCTGTTCAATAATTTCCACTTCCCACTGGAACACTCTTCTTTGGAATGGATCTCTTCTAGTTGCTTGGCCAGGTAGCTGTCTTTCCAAATTTCTTGACATAGATGAGTGAACACTTCAGCATTCATTGTTGACATTCCATCAATTCCTTGATCCTGGTTTGTCATCAATGCCTTCCGTACAGCTTGGACTTTTTCCTTCAGTACCATAGGTTCCTGATAATGTGCTCCTTCTTGAAGTGACTGAACATCAGTCATTTTTTTTTTTTTTTTTGGTACAGTGATTCCTTCCGATTCTTTTTGATGCTTCCTGCGTTGTTCAACTTGTTGCCCATACAATCTTTCAATACTGCAACTCAAGGCTTGAATTTTTTCATCAGTTCTCTCAGCTTGAGAAATGCCAAACAGGTTCTTCCCTCTAGGTTTTCTAATTTCAAGTCTTTTAACATTCATTATAAAACTCTAGTTTCTCCTGTGGGGTAGCTGGTGTCGTCTCAAGCCATCCTTTTAAATCTGTTCAGCTCTTTCACTTTATCATTTCTTCCATTTGCTTTAGCTACTCTGTGCTCAACAGCAAGTTTTAGAGTCTCTTCTAACATCTATTTTAATCTGTGTGCTGAGCAAAAAACTCAAGGAGTTGGACCACACGAAGAGGAACGTGACATCAGGATTGAACACAACCTGCAATGTACACGTGATACAACTTTGCTGACTGAAAGCGAGGAGGACTTGAATGAAGCACTTACTAATGAAGATCAGACAATACAGCTTTCAGTACAGAGTGTACCTTAACCTAAAGAAAGGAATATCTTCACAACTGGATCAAAAGTAACATTATGATAAATGAAGAAAACACCAAAGTTGTCAAGCAATTCATTTACTCGGACCCACAATCAATGTCCAGGGAAGCAGCAGTCAGGAAATCAAATGACGTACAGCATTAAGCAAATCTGCTGCAAATGACCTTTTTAAAGTATTAAAAAGCAAAGATGTCACTTTGAGTAAAAGGATGTACCCGACCAAACCCGTAGCATTTTCAATCACCTCATCCTATGTATGCAAAAGATGGACAATGAATAAGGAAGTCTGAAGAAGAACTGTTGCATTTGAATCATGGCATTGGTGAAGATACTGTATGTATCACGTACTGCCAGAAGAAAAACAAATCTGTCTTATAAGAAGTATGGCCAGAATGCTCTTAGAAACAAGTACAGAGCGACTTCATTTCCTGCACTTTGGACATGTTAGTGAGAAGGAATGGTCCCTACAGAAGACCATCATGTTTGGTAAAACAGCATCACCAAAAAGGAGGAAGGCCAACCAGATGGGCCAACAACAGCTGCAACAATGGGCTCAAACACAGCAATGATTGTGAGGTTGATGCAGGACAGGACAGCATTTCATTCTGTTGCAGGTAGGGTAGCTACGAGTCAGAACTGACTCAAAGGTACCTAAGAATAAATCACAACAATAGAAATCATAAGTAGTTAGTGGTTACCACAGGCAGGATGGAGCTGGAAAGTGGGGGTGTTTGCTTAAACTGAGCTCAATAAACATCAGTGATGGTATAATTTAGAAAAAGATAACAAGAATAGCTGTACAACCTGAAGAATGTGATCAGTGTCACTGAGACATACATGTAGAAATGATTAAATAATATACGTTTAGTTGCACATATATCAATATAAGAAATAAATTTTTTTCAATCAATTGGCCATAAATGTAAGATTTTACTTTTGGATTCTCAATTCTATTCCACTGATTTATATGTCTATGCTTATGCCAGTACCAAACTATCTGTATTAACCTAGTTTTATTATAAATATTTAAATCACAAAGTGTGAGTCCTTCAACTTTGCTCTTATTCTTCAAATTGTTTTGGCCACTCTGGACCCTTGCATTTGCATATAAATTTTAAATATTCTGTTTATACTCCTATCCTCAACAATAATAACCATAAACACGTAACTAGGTGTGCCAGGCACTATGTGCTTTACATGTATGAACTAATTTAATCCTCACAACCATACCATAAGGTAAGTGCTATTATTACTCAGTTTTACAGATGAGGAAACTGAGGTTCAGAGAAGCTAAACAATTTCCTAAGATCATACAGCCATTACATAACAGAACCAGGATATAAACTTCAGCAGTCTTGTTCCACAGAGTACATTTTCTGAGCCTCAGCACCCTACAGCTTCTCAAGTATGCCGTGCACTAGTTACACAAGACTCTGCTGAGGGTAAAATAGTGTCTTTCACATAGCAAGTACTCAAATATGGGATGATTATTTTATGTTGGTCACAAAATATGCTCTACTCACACCATTCTAATTCCTATACAATCAAGAATGACCATGGCATACACAGAAAGGTGACAAAAATGGTAGAAAACACATATTGAGGAGAAGTACAAAACAAAAATTAGACAGGTAAGAGACTTTTTTGAACAGAGGTGGCAAATGCAGGTTCTTGACACAGAGACAGAGCTGCATTTTGGAAAATTAATCTGTGTGAAACAATATTCAGCATGAAATGGATGAATGAGAAATAGCGGAAGTTAGAGTGCAGAAAGCTGGCAGAGTAACAGGTGAGGGAGGTGGGGAGAGAGCCTAGACTAGCATGGTAAAGATGAGAGCAAAGAGAAAAGGGTGAAGCTAAAAGATGTTTTGAATAAAGAAACTCTAATACACATTAAATCTAAGGAGGTAAAAAAGAAAGAACACTAAACAATCATTTTCTTTAAGTATCCAGACCAGTAAACTACTAAAAGAAGCAGAATTTAGGAAAATGTAGGTACTCAAATATGAGATAATTATTTCAATTTATGTTGGTCACAAAATGTGCTCTGCTCATGCCATTCTTATTCCTATACAATCAAGAATGACCATAGCATACACAGAAAAGGTGACAAGAAGTGGTGGAAAACACACATTCAGAAGTACAAAACCAAAGCACCTTTAAAAATCTGACAGATTTTACAATCAAGCTGTTGTTCAACTCTTTTTCCAAAGAATAAATACAATTTATCACTAAAACATCCTTATTCACAGCTGCCTTATGGAATTAGCCACTCCATGAGAAACTCTAGTGTCTTTATATTCACACACTGACATCCACAGCTATTTTTCAAAAGCCTGGAAGGGTTGCACCCAGAGAGATCTTTCACCTTTTTTAATGTCTGCCATTTCTTATCTACCTAGAAATAGCTATAAACCCAAAACCAAACCCAGTGCCATTGAGCCGATTCTGACTCATAACGATCCTATAGAACAGAGCTGAGCTGCCCACGGAGTTTTCAAGGAGCACCTGGTGGATCTGAACTGCCAGTCTTTTGGTTATCAGCCCTAGCACTTAACCAGTATGCCACCAGGGTTTCCTGAGAGATGGCTATAGAAACATTTTATTAAATCCAAGTTTCTCTTTGATACCCAGCAAGCCAAATCAAGACTCTTACGCTGAAAAGAAACTCCAGTGTTAAGAAGATATGACAACTACAGAATGAAATGGAGTAATGTGCTGTCACATAGCAAGGAGAACAGAAGGAGCTACAGACAAGTGGGCATGCAAAATTAATTTGTGTTGTATACTTTCACTGAATCTCAATTAAAAAAGGAAGTCAGAAAAAAAAAAGAAAGAAAGAAAAGAAACTCCAAAGTCTTTTTGTTCAACCTCCCTTCCATCTACACAGTTCCTGTATTTCCAGTGATGGAATACATACTGCCTCACAGGCAACTCAGTCCATTTTTAAACCGGTGTGTTGAATGGCCTTTCCTGTTAAGAATAAATCTGTCTGCCTCTAGCTTTCACTCATAGCTTCTTTTCTGGGAACGTAAACCCAAACCCGCTGTTGTCAAGTCAACTGTAACTCATAGTGACCCTAGAAAACAGAGTAGAATTGCTCCACAGCATTTCCAAGAAGCACCTGGTGGATTTGAACTGTCAAATTTTTGGTTAGCAGATGTAGGACTTAAATCACTATGCCACCAGGGTTTCAGAAAGTCATTGTGATCTTTCTTCAATTAACAGTTCCTCAAATTGTACATGGCATCATAACACCATCAACAATTATCCAACAAATGTTTCTCATTAAGAATTGCCACCCTACTAACCCTGATAATAACAGTACAGTACACACCAACCATGATACCCTCCTGGGCCACCAATATCACAGAAGGAATGATTGTATACATAAAGCCTCAGACAGTTTCTGGAGTATAGTAGATGCATAATCACTGCATGTAAATTACTCAGTGAACAAACAAATACATCTGCTAATAATCTCCATACGATCTTGGTTTTGCCTTCTACCTATAAACAAGCAAGTTTATTAAACTCTCTCTGATCTCCAATATCAAACTTCATATAAAGAAAATGCAAACTCAGAAGAAACCTGGCAGAAATGAAAGTAAATTAAACATCCTAATAAACAAAAAATGTAGGATGGGAAAAAGGTAACTAATATTGCATACTTTTCTAGAATATATGAATTTTTACCATCTGTACATATGACTTTTTCAGTTAAAATCAGTCAATATAAAAAAATAAAAAATAATAAAATGATTTCCATTTTATCTCATGCTAATGGAAAAGTATACTGAGAATTGCATGCTCTATAAAAAAAGATATGTCCTACTACTTGAATATGCTGCTATTGTTGTTAGGTACTTTGAAGTTGGTTCCAGCTCATAGTGACCCTATGTACAACACAATGAAACACTGCCTGGTTGTACACCATCCTGACAATCATTGTTAACGCTCGAGCCCATTGTTACAGTCACTGAGTCAATCCATCTCCTTGATTTCCTTTTCTCCATTCATAATGATGTTGCTTATTGGTCCAGTTGTGGGGATTTCTGTTTTCCTTACGTGAGGTGTAGTCCACACCTAAGACTGTGGTCCTCGATCTTCCTTAGCCTCAAGTCTTCTTCACTTACATCAAGCATGTATAATCTGTACATCACAGGTAGTTAATGAGTCTTCCTCAGTCCTGATGCCCCATTCTTCTTAATACAGTCCAGCTTCTCAGATTATTTTCTCAGCATACAGACTGGATAGATATAATTAAAGAATGCAATTCTGACATGCACCTTTCCCGACTTTAAACCACCCAGCATCACCTTGTTTTGTTCCAACAACTGTCTCCTGATCTATGTACAGGTTCTTCATGAGCACAATTGCTTTGAATTTCTATTCTTCACAGTGTTATCCATAATCTGTTACGATACACACAGTCAAATGCCTCTGCCATAGTTAACAAAACACAGGTAAACAACTTCCTAGTATTCTCTGCTTTCAGTCAGGATCCACCTGACATTAGCTATGATATTCCTAGTTCCAAATACTGTTCTGAGTCTGGTTTGAATCTGGCAGTTCCCTACGGATAAACCACTGCAGCTCCCCCAGTCGCACCTTTTTTTAACTTTTTATTGTGATTAAGTGAAAGTTTACAATCCAAGTCAATTTTCCATATAAAATCCCAAGCACCTGCCTCTCTGCAACTCTATCTGCTCTCTTTATCCTGTGACAGCACGCTCTTCCACTCTTTACTTCCTGTACCCACTCAGCCAAAACTTGTCCCCTCCTCTCCACCCTCTTCTCTCCCTCTAAAAATAAGCCAGTAGGACAGTCTCATATATATATTAAACCATAAAGTACACACACCACCTGCATCACCCTGTGTCCCCTGATCCAGTCCATTCTTTGTCTGAAGTATTGTGCAGGCCCCTTTTAAAAGATCTTCAGCAAAATTTTTCTTACAAGTGATATAAATGATACTGTTTAATAATTTCCACACTAAATATAGAATTATGAAGTAGAGGACTAGTGCTAATATTCAATTTAATCTAGCCCAGAGGTGTTTAACAATTTTCAAGACAACTCAGCATAAAAAACACATTTTATATTGCAGCTTAGTACACATACATGGATTCTTGGTGGCACAGTATTAAAAGTTTGGTTGCTAACCAAAAGATCAGCAGTTTGAATCCACCAGCCACTCCTTGGTAACCTACCTTATGGGATAGTCCTGCTGTGTCCTATAGGGTTGCAATGAGTTAGAATGAACTCAGTGACAACAGGTTTGGTTTTGGGGGTTTGGTGGCAAATGGTTAAGAGCCTGGACACTTACTGAATAGGTGATTTGAATCCACCAGCCAGTCTGAAGAAGAAAGACATAGTAATGAGCTTCCATAAGAACTGCAGCCTTGGAAATCCTGTGGGGCAGTTCTATTCTGTCAGTAGAGTCACTGTGAGTCTAAACAGACTACCAATCAGTAGAGCATACATACCAATATATAAGTAATGAAAAAGTTTATCATCACTACCTGTAATATACTCTGAAACTTTTTTTTGAAGACTGGGACAAATTATTAAGCAGATATTTAGCTCCACTAAGAAGTGCTCATTCAGAGAAAGTCAGTACAACTGTACTAAACCAAAAGATAAAAATTTTCCTGAATACAAGCAAACACTTCAAGGGACAGAGTAGCAGTGGCAGGGGTCTGGGGACCATGTTTCAGGGGCACATCTAGGTCAACTGGGATAACAAATTTTATTAAGAACATATTCTCCATCCACTTTGGTAAGCAGTATCTGCGGTCTTAAAAGCTACCAAGAAGCCATCTAACATGCATCAATTGGTCCCAACTCACCTGGAACAAAGACGAACAAAGAACACCAAAGATACATGGAAAATCTGAGGCCAAGAGACAGAAAGGGCCACATAAACCAGAGATTTCATCATACGGAGAGCAGGACTAGATGGTACCCAGCTACCATCAATGACTACCCTGACAGGGAACACAACAGAAAGTCCCTGATGGAGCAGAAGAAAATGGGGTACAGAATATAGTAAAAAGGCCAAAACTAATGGTCTGACTGAGACTGGAGGAACCCCAGAAAATATGGTTCCTGGTCTGTCTGTTAGTCCAAAACTAAAACCATTCCCCAAGCCAACTCTTCAGGCAAAGATTAGACTAGACTACAAGACATAAACAATACTAGTGAAGAGTGTGCCTCTTACCTCAAGTAGATACATGAGACTAAAGGGGCAGCTCCTGCACAGAGATGAGATGAGAAAACAGAAAGGGACAGGAACTGGCAGAATGGACACAAGAAATACAGGGTAGAAAGGGAGAGTGTGCTGTCACATTATAGGAAGACCAGTAATGGTCACATAATAATATGTGTATAAATTTTTATTTGAGAAACTAACTTGAACTGTAAATTTTCACTTATAGCACAATTTTAGTACAAAAAAGAAAGAAGGGTTGATTCAGCCTGTGTAAGTGGCTTGTACAGAATTATGTAGCTGATTCATTCATTTAGCTCCTGCTGCATGAAGAGCATTGTATTGCAGACAATGAGAAATGCGACACAGCTCCGGATTTCAGGGGACTGAAACCAGTTGGGCAAACAGACAAAGCAACCAACTGTACAGTAATATCCCTGAACAGAAAAGCATGAACAAGTACCACAGAGTACCAACCAATCAACCAGCTGCCGTGTATAGATTCTAATTCATGACAATTCCATGTGTGTCACAGTAAAATGTTGCTCCATACCACAGTGTAAAAAAACCCATTGCCAACAAGTCAACTCCAACTTACAGCGACCCCATAGGATGGAGAAGAACCTTTACAAAAACAGACTGCTGTACCTGTGATGTGTGCCTCTTAATACTGTGTATCTCCTTGGCTGTGCCACGATTCTCGGTGTTTTGCTATCCTATAATATTGTGATCACTTCCTTGTTGAGATTTGATATTCAATCATTCCTATGGTGTGATTTGTTAAATCCTACATCTGCTAACAAAAAGGTCGGCAGTTCAAATCCACAAGGCACTCCTTGGAAAGTCTGTGGAGTTCTACCCTGACCTATAGGGTGGCTATGAGTCAGATATGACTGGACGGCAGTGGGTTTTTATGGCATGATTTAACATTAGCCAGAATTGACAAGGGTGGGGCCTACAGTGGTTCACCAGCCCCTCCTCAGCCTTCATCTCTCCACCCTCTGTGACCATATTCTTCCTTCTGCCCTTGCTTATTCTGGGTCCTGTAGTGGCTCTCATTCCTCTAATCTCTGGTTCTTGGGGCTTGAGCTAACAGTCTACCCTTAGGTCTGGCCTGCTGATCTTGAGATCCATGGATCTATGCAGCCTATAAGCAACAGCCTTGCTTTTTAGCCAGTCAATTTTCAGTTTTCTCCTAGACATATGACCAGAGTGCTCTTTGGAAAACAGGGATGGCAACACTGCATCTGCATACTTTGTACATACTGTCAGGAAGGATCAATCACTGGAGAAGGATATCATGCTTGGTAAAGTAGACTGTCAGTGAAACAGGAGAAGACCTTCAACAAGATGGATAGCCACAGTGGCTGTAACAAAGGGCTTAAGGATAAAAACGATTGTCACCATGGTGCAGGACCAGGCAGTGTTTCATTCTGTTGTGCACACTCAACGGCACCTAACAACAATAACAGCAACAATTTTGGGTTCACCATCCCCTGAGGCTACATGAATCAGGAGAAATGTCCTTCATGACCCACAGACTTGGGACATTACAGTCTCTACAACGTGAGCCATTTCTTTCAAACAGGTCTCTCCCTGTCTCCTCCCCTCCCCCATATAAACTCACGCTGTTGAGTCAATTCCAACTCATAGCAACCCTACAGGTCAGAATAGAACTTTCCGACAGTTTCCAAAGAGTGCCTGGAGGATTTGAGCTGCCAGCCTTTTGGTTACCAGACATAGCACTTAACCACTACACCATGAAGGTTTCCTTCTCAGCCCCCACACACCTGTACAAGGACTGCCAATTAAGCGAACTCATCCTAGTAAAAGTGCTACATATCTCACTGTTGCCTATCAATGCGGCCACCTTCCAAGTACTCCCCATCAGAAGCTATGCACCAACGCCAGCACCTAGTCCACCTTCAAAGCAATTTTGGAACTCTTTTCTGGAATGGCCATCAGAGCTGTTATCATATTACCCTTGATATCCAAATGTCATCAAAATGTCTTCCTTTCAATATTTCCTTTATCTCTGGCTAAATAAAAAAGCCACTGGGGGCCAGATCAGGTTAGTATGGAGAGTATTCCAATACAGTTACTTGTTTCCTGACTAAAAACTCCCCCACAGATAACTGTACTATTAAGTTTGTGAACTTACCACCTTGCAACTATGTGCAATGGCTATTCCAGAAAGAGTTCCAGAATAGCTCTGAAAAGTAGGCTAGGCACTAACACTGGCACATAGCTTCCTAAAGGGAGTATTTTGAAAGTGACTATAGTCATATTCAGCAATGAGATATGTAGCACTTAAAACAATTAAGTTTGTAGACTTAATTGTCAGACCTAGGTGTGTGTATGTGTGTGTGTGCGCACCCGCAGGGTTATATATATGCTTTACTGGTTTTGCTTCTCTAGAGAACCCAGCTTGAGACAACATGATAGGTATACATTTTTTAGTATTACATAAACAGACCATATTCTGTTAAGTTGAATCCACCAAGACTGCAGCCAGTATTCAGCTAGTTGTATCAGTATTTTTAGGTGAGAATGTAAAATTCTCAGCACAGAACAGATGTTGTCTAGGAAGTAGGACTCAGAAACCCATGAATACTAGGACCCTTGAAAATACGTTGTAGGCTTTTTCCCCTCATTTAAATACATGGAAAGAATATATCTCAGTTCCTTTTTTAAACCAATAAATATAAAACATACACACACAAAGTTTTACACCTCCTCTACATTAGACACCCAAAGCTATCATCATATGAGTTTCCAAAACATACCTACTGATAAAAAAATGTATTTCCAAATGGAAGCAGTTAACTGTTTCAGAGCTGAAACTGGTGGTTATCAAGCTGAGGAAATGTCAATCAAGTCAGACTATGAATCTTTCCACTGAAAATAGAATCATCATGTATTACCACCACAGCATCTACTACAAAAATGTTTGTATTTCTTTCAAAGTCTAATGCCACCAGACACCAGTATTTTTTCTTTTAACTCCTTATCCCTTAGCTGTACATCTTTTCTGTTCCTTCAGCTTAGTCCATACTCTTGCTAAGTAGTCTCGTTTCTCCAATTTTTTTTCCCACACTACCCAATTCTGGCATACAATTTCATCTAATATTTCCAAAAGATAAAAGTATGCTAAGAATGGTTTATTTCATATTGCAAAACCAAATATTTTCCTTAAAATTTAGACTCTAGGTGAATGATAAAAATTTCAGCAAGATTCATTTTAATTCTATTCTTTTTCCAGCTTATTCTTTCCTCATTTCTAAGTTAAAGTTAATAACGTGCAGTTTTACTATCAACCTAGGGATATTATAAGGATTAGTAAAAATGTAAGTAGAAAAGTACTTTGAAACTCTTGGAAGGGAAGATTATACACATTGGGTCTATACTGTGTACATCTGTTTACAGAAAAAATATACATTGTGGCAATGCTGTACATATGCAATGATTTCTTTAAAAAAGGCCAAATACACTCTAAAATATATTAGCAACCCTACAGGACACAGTAGAACTGCCCCCATAGAGTTTCCAAGGAGCACCTGATGCACTTGCCCTGCAGACCTTTAGGTAAGCAGCCATAGCACTTAACTACTACGCCAGCAGGGTTTCCCGAAAGTACACTAGCCTGACCTAAAAGGTACCATTTTGATACAGCACATTGCCAGTGTTCACAAGAAAAGAAAAAAAACTGCAAATATACATTATCATCTATCTTCCCTCTTAAACTGACTTTTGCTTTTAAAAATTCAGAAAATCTCCAAATAAAAGACTTAAATATAAGTACCAGCTACCACTGAGTCATTTCCAACTCATGTCAACCCTGTGTGTGTAAGAATAGAGCTGTGTTCCATAGGGTTTTCAAAGGCTCATTTTTTGGAAGTAGATTGCCAGGACTTCCTTCCAAGGCGTCTCCGGGTGAATCTTAATCTCCATCCTCTTGGTTGGCAACAAATCATTTACTCTACCTAGAGACTCAAGCTAACAGCCATCAACTAGTGAATGCTCATTTCATGCCACACACTTTACATATATCATTTTACTTAGAACTCACACATACACTGAATAAAAAAATAAAACCTGTATCATCATTATTCTTATTTTGCAAATGAGGAAACTGTGGTTCAGTGAGGCTAAATCCCTTGAAAAGGAGCCAAGCTTTAAGCAAAATTGAGAGGTGGGGCTCAAACACATCTCCATCAGCCTACAAAGTCTGCACTCCATCAGCAAGACTCCTTTTTTAAGTATTGGCTTTTTGTGGATGTAAGAAAACAAGGATCATAAACAAGATTAGCTATCCCATCAAATTATTTATTTAAATGGATTAGTCTTTTCAGTTCCAGGACCCTGAAGAGATAGACAATGATATCGTTTGGATGCCCTGCCCATATGTAATGTGTATATTTGTGCAACTCACCAGGATATCACAACTTTGAAGCATGAAAAATTAAAATGAGTCACTGTTATAAGGAGTAGTGAGACACAGTTTAAACTTCCATTAGGCCTCCCATTAGGGATTTTAGGGAAAAACAAGATAGTAATGCTGCACCCTTCAAATAATCTAGGAATTCAATATATCACCAACAGCTAACCTGTCTTTCTTACCAATTAACATTAAGGATTTAATATGATATTAGTGTTTGTTGAAATTCACCATCACAATAATTTCTGTGAAATCTACGGAAATCATTCTAAGAGTGTAAACAGACAAATGCAGAAAAAGCAAGACTATGAAATAGGTAAACTGAAGGGTAAGTACTGGCTACACAAACATATCTTTTATTTTACCAAAATGTTCATCAATTTCTTTATAGAGTGATTTTTTTCCTTCATAACTTTTCATAAGCTTGGCCTATCAGTAACTATCCCAGGTACAAATGTCTAGGTAATGTCCATGAAGTGAATAAATATTAACAATATGAAAACATCTAATATCTCATTGTGTCTCTTTCTGGGCCTATCTGGTCAGCAAAAGTTACAATTCACTCAAGAGTAAACAATCTTTGGAAACCCTGGAGGCCTAGTGGGTTGAGCGCTACCTCTGCTAACGAAAACGTCGGCAGTTCAAACTCGCCAGGCGATCCTTAGAAACTCTATGGAGCAGTTCTACTCTACCCTTTAGGGTCGCTGTGAGTTGGACCGAGTCAACGGCAGTGGGTGGGTAAACTATCTTCGCTAAATTACCTTGTTTTAGCGTAAGTAACATTCTGCTCCCTGTCTCCTCCCACTATTCCTTTCGGGAAAAAATTGTTTTAATGTCACTTCTGGTCTGCTATCAAGGGCAGTATCAAGGAGGAAAAAAAGAAAGGTCCAACAGAAGGGGCTCAGAAGAGAAGGGGGCAGGGTGAGGAGGAGAGGGAGGCACTCTAAACCTGTAAGTGGACAAAGAGAAGACAGTGAACTGAAGCAAGACTCCCAGTTCTGAAAACACCAACTTCCAAACCCAACACTGACTTTAGTTTTGACCTTGAGCAGCTCTAGGAAGGTAGCAAAAATCAGGACAAGATAAAGCTGCTTACAGCAACCCAGTGAAGTGCCAGTCCTTCCTTCCTACTTATGAAGGAAGAAAAGCTAAGCTACCTCTGTTTTGGAGCGGATGGAGGTGGGGGTGAGCGGGGGAACATCAATACGGTATTAAAACACCCTGTAATTTCTTGGAACGTTTCTTTCATTCAAGAACATGCAAATCATTTAGAATCCACTCTCCCAACCCTGTCACTTCTCACTTTTTGAACACAACAGTCCACTTTGCCTGACATTTTTGTCCTCAATGCATTCCACTACTTTCACTAAATACCACACATTTAGAAAAAGAAAGCAGACTTCCACCTCTCAGTAATCGTGCCTCGAAGGTCCTTATAAAGCAGCTGGTCGAATCCATCTCACTCTCAGTTAGTCTTCATCGCAGCCAGTTGGAGCCCCAGTGATGCGGTGATTAAGCATTCAGCGGCTAACACAAAGGTCAGCAGTTCAAGTCCACCAGCTGCTCCTCGGAAACCCTACGGGGCAGTTCTAATCTGTCGTACATCGTCACTGTGAGTCTGAATTGCCTCGAAGGCAATGGGCTTAGTGGTTATTTTATTTTTGCATACAGTCATACTTTCAATCTCTCCAAAGTGTTTTCTTTCCTGCTACTTTTCTCTCAGGTCTTCTCCAGTAAACACTATCTCTTTGTGACAAAGTAACAGTCTACATCCAAGGCCTTGTTAGGCCACTCATGCTGAGACACAGATCGTCACCTCCGCTTTAGCGTTGGGTGCACACAGACTTGAGCTAAAATGACACAGGCAGCCAAATGACAGGGGAAGCTCACCTATTATCTCCTTCCCACTTGGATCCCAACTCAACTGCAGAATTATAGTTTTTCAGGGCTTTTTTGTACATTTTTTTAAATAAATTTACACTATGGTCTTTTTTATTCAATTACCTTGCATTATACCCAACTGCCTTCATTTACATACTTATTTTGAACTTGTAATTTCATACTTTATCCTACTATTCATCTTTTTATACATGCATCATTTTTTATATATTCATACTTCTGTGTCCACTCTTATGCGGTACACTTAATCAGAACTCAGTGAATACATGCTTACTGACTTTATTTGCCCTGGTGTCATAACCAAGGCTAAATCCCAGTTCAGCCACTTATTAGTCTGTAGCTCCAGGCAAACGACTTGTCTCTTTTAACCTTCAGTTTCTTCCCCTACTGACAGGGAGATGTGAAAATAGATAAGGTATAGAAGTCAAAAAATTATACAATAAGGTTCTTGTCAGGCATCCTAGAAGGACTAAACAAATATTGGTTCCATTCTTCCTTCCACTTTATAAAAAAATGTTTAGTACAAGTCATTAGAATTTTTAAATTAATACTGAGAGTATGAGAAATTGCAAAACAGGCTTAGAGATACGAAAAGCTTTGATCATTTAGCAAATTAAGTTACATTATTCTATATAGTACAGTAGGTCAAAGATCTCTTGGGTCTGATGGGACAAGAAAAAGAAAACATCAATTTCCTTCTAGCTGCTTCCAACTCTCTCTTAAAACTTAAATAAATAATAATAGTGAATAAAACTTTATACTTCAGCTCCACTCACTGGGCTTACCAGAAAGAAGCTACCCTAATAAAAACATCTGATGTACTAAACGTTTGTGACATTTATACAACACCCAACAGCCTACTCCCTAGTATAGTTAACTACTAAGTTTCCATTTCTCCAAGGTTCTAGATGGCAGTCTGCCCAACTTCATCCTTTAAAGAAATTGAATCAAGTAAGTTTTTTTATGTCTGTTAATCATAAGAAAACTGTACAATATAGATACTTTATTGAGTCCATATCACCTAGTTGTATTGCTTCTGGGACATTATTAATTTAAAAAATAAGTTGATTACAATAATTGAATTCTATCAACTAAAATTTGTGATAACCTAAAAATATATTATATAATATTAATTCATCAAAAATGTCTTTGGGATTCCAGGTTCTATTAATTCATTTTTGGACGAAAAATTTTTCATGGTTTTGATACTTTATTTAGATAGATCCCTGGGAACCAGGAACTATAGTTTTCTATAAATTATTGAGTTTTAATCATTAGTACCTATTTATCCAACAACTATAGTTCTTGGAAGCCACTTCTCAAAAACACTCACTAAATTGGATGCTTTGATATTTTAACAAAATCCTATCCCTGAAAAGAAGCCCATTTCTAAATTTAGAAGTTTTACTAACATGTATACTTGTCCATCTAATTCTCATTTTCAATTAAAAGACTTGTACCTTCTCCATTTTTATATACTCTCTTGAAATAAGCAAAACGATTTAAGAATAGATTCGTGTCTATCTAAGGCCACATAAATGACTTTTCAATTTGTTTTAATTATCTGGTCATGTTTGTTCAACAATTGCATCAAATGGTTCATTTTTAAGGCTCTCCCAAAATCAACTTTAACTTGATAATCAACATACATATCTTTAGAAAACTCACACCTTTTACACATTGCATAAACACTGCCATATTGAAATGAACTTCCTCAACATAGTCACCTGTTTTTAAATCTTATTTGATCCCATTAATCACAGAATCTATTTTATTTTGCAGAGTTGAAACTCTATTTACCACTCAGACTAGAATAAAATAATGTGGAATCCTCTGCCTGTATAATTAGCAGTGAAGAGCTAAATGTTTCTAACAAGCGTATCACTGAAAAGCATTTGCACATTAGCAACTAGTACAGTTTTCACTTAACACCTCTATAAACAAGTTATATGCACTCTAAACACATACTCAGAACTTAAATAAACAACATGAGTACATTTAGAGCTCTCTTAAAGAAGCTCTAATATCGTAAAGGCAAATACTTACCATGCAAATCAAGTTTCTTCTATGTACAGAGTAGCCTCATATTCTCTGTGGATTTATATATAAACATATATAATGATTCCTATAGCAGCTTATTTACATAGGTAATATTTTCAGTGCTTTCAGACTCAACGGCACTTGGCTGGCTTCAGCAAAAGAAGTTTAAAAGCATTATTCTGGAAAACTTTTTAACTTCAGTATGGTACAGTGATTGAACATGGACAATGGAGCACAGAAAAGCCCTGGTGGAGCAACAGATAAGTAGTTGTCTGCTATCCCAAAGTTTAGTGATTTGAACCCACCTAGCAGCTTCAGGATCTACTCCCATAAAGATCAAACCCAAACCAAACCAATCCCGTTGCCACCAACACATGTACTGCTCACAACAAGTCCATAAAGATGACAACCTAGACCTTATGGGACAGTTCCATTCTGTCACATGGAGTCACTAAGAGTCAGAATCAGCTCAATGGTACCTAATACCGAACACAAATACCCGGGGTTGACTCCTGGATCTACTGTTTTTATGTCAAATACAATTAGCCTTAAGCAATTTATTCCAACCCTCTAAATCTGATTCTTCTTCTGTAAAATACAACTCAAAAGAATATCTTCCTTTTTAGGTTTTTTATGAGACTTTCATTGATTATCAATGGAAAAGCACATATAACACAGCACCTGACACAGAGCAATCATTCAATCAATGTTGACTGTTACTGTCATCATTCTCATTTTACTTCTGCAAAAAAAGACAAGAACATAGTTGAATAAATTCAACTATTCTATACATAAACCAGACCAATGGGGAGACCACAAGCTAACTACTGAACCCTTGTGTTCAGACTGTGAGTCTCAGCTTCTATTCAGTAGACCTTACACTGCCTCTCACTGCCAGTAGTATAGCTCATCCTGAATAACCAAAAGAACAATCTGGTTACTCACACTATAGCACATTAATATGTAAATTCATCACTTCAGCAAGAAAATCAAAAACAAGTGGTTCATTCATGACTCATTTTATTCATAACAATCTCAAACCTGTCACCAAAAATCAGTTTCTACAGCTGCAGTTAAATGAAGTAAACATATTCACATCCTAATTTATCCAGTCGTATCAAAAATAAATTAAAATATCTGAGAAGAAGATATAGTTAGTCCGCTACACATGAATTGTTAAATATTAAGGAGCAAATGCGTCATTATTTTCTACAGAACAAGCTTCAATCATGAGCTAACACTATTCATTTACACAAGCAATGACTTCTTGTTTTTAAGACTACATTGATAACTGGACTGTAAATCAGAGTCAGATGAAAACAAATGCATATAAAAAAGACATTTCATCCTTAAAGGAAAAGGCCTCATCTCTACTGCATAATACCTGCTTAATAAGAAGCGAAAATGCTGTAGTGGAATATGCCTAATTTTTTTCCTCCTAGGCTGAATCCATCATCAAAATAGGAAAGCCCTTTCTTCCTAAGGCTGGTTTGTAATTAGAAATTAGATTTTTCAATAACTTAATGACTTAAACATTTATTAAATGACCCTTCTAATTAAATTTTCTCTTAATATATAAGCTCTACTAGGCAGGTATCATTTACAGATAATAAAGGCAACATAATCTTATTAAAGAATCTTTCTTCTATGAACATCATTTGATTTGACATTTTAACATTAATAAATAATTGGTAAAACTTTTCAATGTATAATAAGTGACTGACGCATTCTGGTAAATGCTGTGATTTGTGGAGACAGCAGTGGGTTATATACATTTTTTTATATTTTTAAACTTTTTTTATATGTATTTCAAAAGGTAGCTAGGAGGAGAAAATATATACAATTTTATTACAGCACTAAGAAGAGTGTTAGGATTTGAAAACTTGCAAGAGTAGAATTTAGGTATTTACATAAAATTAACATTAGGTTCAAAAACTCTTGCCACAAACTATGCACTTATAGGCTCATACAAATAAATACGTAAAAATATGTAATTGCACTTGAAGTACTTACATTCCTAATCACTAAGTATTTGCTTAAAACACAAAAGTAATTAAATGACTATTAAGGTATCATGATGGAATGCTCTGAAGTGTGGAAACCCCATAATACATTGTCATCAAACCTCCCTCTCCCTATGGATACCACTTTTCATTTGCAATAAATGAAAGTACAATCTTGAACCTGAAGTATGTAACTGTTGTGTGTATATGTTGGAAATGACATATTCATCAGTCACTTCACCGTAAACCCAAGATGACACAGGCAAAATGCTTTACCATGACTCTTCTCATTACTCAAACGATAAAACTGTAGCCCAGCATTAAGTGACTTAGGTATACATGATAATACATACCAAGTTTTATATGTTTATAAGGTTTCTTGGCTTTTTAGTTCATATGGGGGAGTAGTTTACACCAAAAGGAGCATCATCTGAGAGAAATGCATATTCACTTTATGAATACAGCATTCCCAAAGAAGATGTGTAAATAGTCATCTCCCCTTAAATTTTACACATCGCCAAACACAAACAATAAAGCAGAAACATGGACAAGAACCGTGTAAACCACAAGCCACTAACTGGCAAAATAAGAAAAAAAAAAGTACAATCTCTGGATTGTCCTCTCTTCAGCTCACTTGCTTGCTCCACGCCTCTCTCTCTTCTCTCCTTTTTTTTTCTTTTTTTTTTTTTTTCCTTTCTCTCTCTGTTGCTGTGTATTTCTACCTAGTTTACTACTAAGGAACAGACTTCGGTTTTCATAAAGCCTTCAAATGAGCTTCTCTTAGTAAATGTCTGCACTCCTCATGCAAGGCCGTTAAATTAATTTAATCCCCCGTGAATTGCTCAGTGGAAGAAATGCTGATTCGTCATTCAAAGATTAATTCTTCAGTTTTTTTTTTTCTTATAAAGACGCATGAAGAAAACCATAACTATAATTTAGATTCAGAATGGTATCTTGAAGACTCGTAGGGCAAGTAGTAGCTTCGGGAATAGAAGATGATTGGGGGGGCGGGGGTGCCGAGCAGAGAGTGCTAGAAAGATGCGGTCAATGCTGAGATGATGCAGGAATGACAGGGCACCTGGACCACACAGCGCACGTTCACCACCGGCGGAGTAAGTAAGCCTCGGTGCCTCAGGCAGCTGCCTGGATCTGTGAACAGGAGGCACACGCAAACACACTACCTTTTATTTCTCGACCCCCAGGAGGAGAATAGTGCGGACGCGTTGCTGGAGCCTGAGGCTTCGCCACAACAAACGATTTCTTTCTCCTGGCACTCCCCTCCCCTGTTGGGGGCAGACAACGACCGTCTCCAACAGCAGACAGCTGATAGGAGACGAGAACCTCGGCGGCGGCGAGGATGCACAAAACCCACAACTCCGCCGAGAGCCTCGCGGAGGGCAGCAGGAAACAGAGGGGGAGGTGAAGCCGGGAAAACGGGAGAAGGACACCGGGAAGAGCCTGGAGCAGGCGCTCACTCCGCAGGGAAGTCACCCCGGCACGGACCCCCAACCCTGACTCGCGCACAGCAGTGACGGGAGGAAATGGCTTTGTATCGCAGGACGGAAGGCACACGGGGAGGGCCACCAGGCAGGGTGGGGACGGAGGATGCCCGGAGTCGGGAGGACCGCGCCCCACCGGCACCGCCGCAGCCCCGACCCCTCGGGCTGCCGCCGCTCGTCCACGTTCCAGCCGCCCGGAGGCCGCGCGCTCACCTGCCCACGAAGTTTTCGAGCACAGAGCTCTTGCCGGCGCTCTGGCCACCCACCACGGCGATCTGCGGCAGCTCCAGCAGGCAGCTCTGCCCCAGAGCCGAGAAGGCGTCCTGCAGACGGTTCACCAGCGGAATAAGCTCCTCCATCTCCCGGTTCCCCATCCTGTCTGCGCAGCCGGCCGGTCGCCGGACCCTGTTCGCCTTGGCCACCTGGCCCCAGCCTGGCTCTTTGCTCTAGCCCCTGCCTTCGCTGCGCTGGGCTGGGTCCGCTGGTGCCAAGCACAGGCGTCGGATCCCGCCGCCCGCCTGCAGCTCGCTACTGACAGCTAACTGCCCGCAGAGCGCCTGCGCGGGAGGCCGGGGGCGTGGCCTGGCTCCGCAGCGGCGCCCCCCACCGCCCGCGCCCTGCCCGGAGGCTGCTCCGCCCCCAAGATTGCCTGCGGGTAGCTCAGACCCGAGAGCGCGCGCATGCCTCCCAGCTGCTCCCAGATGCCATGGCCTCTGTTTTCAGCTGTCAACGCTCAAAGAGACCAAGGTGGTCAGGGGATGGCAGGAGCTCATCATCAGGCGGCATCACTGCTCCCTTCCAGCAGCTACCAAAGCCAAAACTCAGTGGCCGGCGTGCGCGGCTAACTACACAACGCCGTCACCAACAAACAGCAGTATCACTTTGATCACCACCGCCTGTGCAAGCCACGAGGGTGCAGTTCCCAAAAGGAAATGTTGTAGTGTCAGGCCCTACTCTTGAACCTGCGACGGCTCTTCTAGAGGTGGCTGGCCGAAGGAAATCTGAATTCTTTAATCTGACGTTTCTTTAGGGACCTTCGTAGTCTGATCCTACTTAACCATTCAACTTCAATGACTTGTCCTCCCCAGGTCGGCGTCAGCAAAGGAGAAGTCCCCCGAGCTCCATTTTTCCCTTCCCCATTACATTTACCACGCTCATTGTGTCCTTTGAAGCTTCTGAAGCCATTTCTTCTCCCAATCTATCTTCTTCCACAGTTTATTCACAAGCGTGCAGTCTGTACCCGTTCTGTTAAATTTAGCAAGTCGAAAGGTCTAGCCCGGGGTCGGGGTGGTTGGCGTGTTGGTGCTTGGCGATGGAGACACAAAGACAAATGGTTGTGCTTCTCTCAGCCTCCTTAGAAATTTACCTGCTCCTCAAATATTCATATTCTCAAGATGTCATTCATGGACGTTTCCTTTCCTGATACTTCATTCTCTGCTTGCGGACTTCCCCATGATTTTAATTCCACATGAGGGCTATAAACTACATGAACCTAAACTGCTAGTAAACATCTCTCTTGCAGTCCAACCTGTACTCAACCGTATCCCGGACTTCCTTACTTGAATGTTTCACAAGCCTCAGACTCAATTTCTTAAAACTGAACTCACCTTTTTAATCTCAGCATTTAGTGTTATAACTTTGCCTGTAACCTAAAAAGATGTGTATAAGAACATTAGTAATAACCAAAAACAACCATCCTGGGTAAATGAATAGTGCTACGCGGATTTACTCAAATAGTCTCGGCAATTAAAGAGTGACTCAGAAACCCTGGTGGATAGTGGTTAAGTACTACAGCTGCTTAACCAAAAGGTCAGCAGTTCAACTCCTCTGGGCGTTCCTTGGAAACCCTATGGGGCAGTTCTACTCTGTCTATAGCGTCACTATGAGTTGGAATCAACTCGATGGCAGTGGGTTTAACGAGACAGCAACAACAGGATTGAATCTCAAATGCATTATGTTGAATGAAAGAAGCCAAAGAGAACATCTCGGCATGATTCCATTTACATGAAGTTCTAGAATACATAAAATTAACCTAAGGCAATAAAAATCAGAACAGTGGTTGGCTTTGAGGGATTGGGACTGACTGCAAGGGGCATGAGCAAATTTTCTGGAAGAATACAAAATGTTCTATATTTTGATTGACATGTGAGTACACATCTGTCAAAAGTAAACACTTAAGATTGGTTCATTTCACTGTCTGTGAATTATACTACAATTAAAAAAATATAAAAAGGCAAACAAAGCTGAACACATCATTGTTTCTGGTGGGCAGCAGACCTCAAGTGTGCCAAACAGAGCCCTTTTTCCTGAATGTGGAACTAAGACAGAGATTGGTCTTTTTCTGAATAGATCTGGGAATTGTTTTTAGTAACTTTTTCATCAGTAGAAGGGAGATGTAAAAGATTCTAGTCTTCAGAGGAACATAAGGATAACAGAGATAAGTTTCCACAGTATTTGTTTCCAAGTTCTAGTTCCCTTTTGATACTCAATTACAGTCCTATTCTGAGCTCCAAGATATACCCACCCCCCATAAATTTATAATAAAGTCTTCTCTTAGTTCAATTTGGATTCCTTTAACTTGCAACCAAAAAAATCCTAATAAATACATCCTCCAACATGCTTTCTATCTCAATGATATGCTCAAGCCTCAGCACCAAGTCTCAATCCAGAATCTGGAAGACATTCTAACTCCTTCTCTTTCCCTATCATTCTCATCCAGTTGGTCTCAAACTGTTATGGATTTAATTATTTTCCCCAAAATATTTGTTATAAAATACAGTCACTAGGCCCATGGTTATAATCCCATTTGTCATTGGGTTGTCTGTCTTTGTTATGTTAATAATACATGATTAGTACAGGTTGTGTCCTGAGTAGATCTATTCTGAGATACAAAACAGATTAAACAAGCAAGTAGAAACAAGGGAAGAGAAATATCAAGCCACATGAAGATCAAACAAGAGCAGAAGCTCAGAGACAGGGACCTTCCTTCAGAGCTGACAGAGAGAGAAAGCCTTCCTCTGCAGCCATCACCCTGAATTCAGAGTGAATTCAGCCTCCTAAACTGTGGACCTATTGACATCTAGTCGATTCCAATTCAAAACAAGGGTTGCTATGAGTTGGAATCAACTTGACAGCAATCGTTTGGTTTTTTGTTGTTCTTTCAACTATTTCTCTTTTAGCAGCACTGGATAACTAAGACACAAAACACAGGCGTTCTACCTCTCTGGAATCTGTCTCCTCCTCTCTATTCTTCCTGTCAATGATGGTCAGTTACAACCGTCATTCACTGAACAATCACCCTCCTCTTCACTTCCTATTTGTATGCTCCTGCATGAAGTCACTCATTTACAGGTCTCTCTTCCACTAAGGTAGCAGGTAGAATAATGATCTCACAAAGATGTTCACATTTCAGTACCCAAAATCTGTGAACATGTTACCTTACATGACAAACGAAAATCTGTAGATGTGATTAAGTCGTGGACTTTAGGTTGGGGGAATGGACAGCCTCAGTCTAATCACATGGATTCTTAAAAAAGAGAACTTTTCTTACTATGCCAGAGGGAGATGTAACTATGGAAGAATGGTCAGAGAGAAGCAATTTCTGCCGGCCAAGAAGTGCAGGCAGCCTCTAAAATCCTCCGACAGGAAGTCTGTTCTGATGCACAATAACCTCATAGGACAGAGTAGAACTGACCCGTAAGGATTTGAACTGCTGACTTTAGCAACTGAGCTCTTAACCACTAAGTCAGCAGGACATCTGCTAGGAAAGGCAAGGAAACAGATTCTCCATTAGAGACTCTAGAAAAGAAGCAACCCCACTAATTTTAGCTCAGTGAGAAGTAAGTAGGACTTGTAACTACAGAACTGTAAGATAATAAAATTATGTTGTTTCAAGCCGCTAAACCATAACCAAACCAAACCCACTGCCACTGAGTTGATTCTGAGTCATAGCAACCCTTTGCACAGAGTTGAACTGCTCCATAGAGTTTCCAACAAGGACCCTGCAGATGCTACATGTAGAGCTTTTTGTTAGCAGATGTAGCACTTAACCACTATGTTTCCACTGTTTCCTTTAAGCCACTAAATTTCCCTATTTTGCTGCAGAAGCAAGAGGAAACTAATACACATAACGATAACCTCCAGGAGAGCAGAATCTATCTTTGTGATTCTCAGCACCTACATAGCACAGTGCTTAGTATCTGTCATGGACGAATTATGTACCCTAAAAAAACGAGTGTATCAAATTGGCTAGGCTTTAATTTGTGGTGTTGTGTGCTTCTCCTTTTTGTGGTTGTAGCTCTTCTGTATGTTGTAAATCTTAATCTCAGTCTGTGGTTAATAGGGCAAGGCTGGACTATGTTAAAGAAAATTAGGATGGGAGCGGAACACCCTTACTAAAGTCGCATCCCTGACATGTTAAAGAAGTTCCCCTGGGTTGTGACCTGTACCACCTTTTTGTCTTGAAAGAGATAAAAGGAAAGGGAGGTTCCTGTGCTGAGATGTTCCTAGAACAACGGAAGTGTGATGCATCACAAGGACCTTCCTCCAGAGCCAAAAGGAGAGAGACCTTTCCTCCAGAGCCATGGTATTTCTGTTACAGCAGTACTAGATGATCAAGACAGCGTCTAAGGACACCACAATAAACGACTTATTGTAACACAATGCTTCAGGTAAAGGTGAGAGAGGAAGAAAAAAGTTTCAAGAAGATACCACTTAAATTGCAGAAGGCCTGGGTGCAGGGCCTGTGAGCCTGTGAATGCATGATTGTAAACAGCTGAAAACGGCTGGAATGCATGACATCAGACCCTCAAAAAACGACGGGTCTGGCCTGCTGAATGTGACCTCTGCACCCACACCCAGGCCTACGTACCTTCCTCCTTGAGAGGAGAATTCACCTGAGGAAGTAACCTTTGTTACACTGTTTGGATGAGAAGGTACCAGTTATTTTGTGAGGAACTTCCCAAACCCTGTTTGAATCAGTGCCTGGTTTCTGCCTGACGCCTAAATTAGGGTTTGGGTGTCAAATACCAGCTTCCCCATGGAGATCCTGAGATAAGCTCAGTTTCGAAGGAGAAGGTTCAAGTCCAGATGCCTCTCTCTGGCACCAGCCCAAGATGGCCCCTCCTTCCCCCCCCAGAAATCCTTGATAAGCCCAGTTTGTAAGGAGCGGGTAGCTTCTTCCCATGTAACTTAATGCTAACTGCTTCTATAGTGCCTCTTTAAGTATGCTGGACCAATAGAAATGCAACACGAAAATCTATATACCTGTAACTGTCAATTAAAAGAATATATGGAAATTCCTTTGTCTGCTTATAAACAGTTGTGTCTGATAATAGAACAGGTGTGCGGCTATTTTTCAGACTTGAGTCCATCCGCCGCACCGCTAGCTAGTAAACAGCCTCTTCCTCTGCAAACTAGATGGCATTCGAGGTGTTTTCTGCTCCATGGGCCATACTTATCTTTTTCCTGCTACAAAGGAACATGAGACGAACCAAGTTTACTGTTCTCCTGTCTTGAGATGGACTAACACAGTGGCTAGATGAAGTCTAATAATTAAGTCTGCAAACTTAGTTATGCTAAGTACTACATAAGAGTAGTATTGTTCTATATATAACTTAGAACCCATTCATTCAGCTTCTTCAGTTCTCTCTCCACAAGTTTTCACCTGGGTGGTGTCTTAGTCAGCTAGAGATGCTTTAACAGAAATACTAAAAGTGGATGGCTTTAAAGAGAGAAATTTTATTTTATCATAGTCCAGTAGGCTAAAAGACCACATTCAGGGTGTCAGTTCCAGGGGAAGGCTTTCTTTGTTGGATCCAGAGGAATGTCCTTGTCCTCAATCTTCCCGTGGACTGGAAGAAAGTGCCTCCAGGCAAAAAGCAATCTTACATAGTAAGTCCAGCCCCAGCAACACAACTGCTGCCCATCCACCCTTATTAGCATCACAGAGGCAGGACTGACTGGATTCACAGTATACGCAACACTGAGAATCATGGTTCAGTCAAACTGCAATGGACAGTTTTGGAGCAACACAATTCAATCCATGTCAGGTAGATTTTAAATCTTACTGCAACAGGCATCTTTTGAATTTTATTAAACCTAATGAACATGCAATATGGACACTCAGGCTGGCTGATACATACCTCACTCAGGACTTTTGTCTTCTAGCCTAGAGGGGTGGATGAGGAGGTAACTTTTACCAATTTTGTTGCCTATGCTATCCATCAGCTATCAATAGTGTCAAGGTCATGCAGCTGATTAGACCCCGAGTGACCTGATTCGGGTTTCAGAGATCAAACTAGCAAGTTCTGTCTCCCGATTGGTGGCAAACTGGGATCCCCCTCCCCCAAAGCACACAAGGATGCATCCTTTTTAGTAGCAAATGAGGAAAAGTTTATTAAGGGAAAGTATGTTCCAAAGAGGGAACGGGTCAGTCTCCATGAGTGGAAAAAAGAACCCACATAGATTTTGGGGGTGCTTTTTATAGGCAAAAGGAGGGGAGTGATGTCATAGACAGGAGCAGGAGGTAGCAACTTGGCTTCTGATTGGGCCAGAGGACACCATGACCACCTCACAACTGCCAGAAGGAACTGTTCTATTTGCATCACAATTTCCAGGAAAAACCCACATCTGCATCACCAACTGCCAGGGAGAGCTGTTGATATGTGGCAGGTCAGGTTCCCCTGGCAACGTTATCAATACTGTGTGTGTTCTATAACATAAACCGTGACCTTTGTTATCCTTAGAAAATGTTAGATTTGGGGGTAAAATATGTTAGTATGTGGCTGCAGAGATCAGGTTCCCTAGCTAACCTTGACAAATACGAAGCAAAATATCTCTAGAAGAACCACTCAAGTCTTCTACATCTATCACTTCAGTCAGTTTGAGATCTGACAGATGGAACTCACCAGTAGTTCCATCAAAGCACAGTTAAATCAAGACACATAGGGCAGAAAACATGGGTAGGAAAGCTGAAGGTGGTAAGAACGAAGAGTTAGGAAAACCTCTCCACGTCACCTAGGTCTGACTTGGCAGCCAGTTTGGGTTTCCTTCTAACAAGCTGTGTTTTGCTTTAAGCATAATCTATATTTATTGAGGAAGAACAGAAATCTCACTGAATTTCTTTCACAGAAGAGGTTCCATCGAACTTTTTAAACATCATTTGTTTAATTAGTAACATTTTCCACGTACCTATATGTTATTGTTATGAGGTGCCATCAGGTCAGTTCCGACTCATAGTAATCCTTGCGCAGCAGAATGAAACACTGCCCAGTCCTGCACCATGCCCCCAATTGCTGCTATGCTTGAGCGCACTGCTGCACCTGCTGTGTTTTTCTCATTGAGAGTCTTGTTTTTCACTCACCCTTTGCTTTATATACTGTTTTAGAAAGCTAGGGCTGCTGTTAACAGTAATACCATAGAGTGGATGGCTTTAATAAAGGAAAGTTTATTCCTACATAGTCCGGTAGGCTGCAAGTCCATATTCAGGGTGTCCGCTCCAAGGGAAGGCTTTCCCCCTTGTCAGCTCTGGGGGAAAATTTGGTATGGCATCAGTCTTTGTCCAGGGACCATCTTGGTGCAGGAACCTCAGGTCTGAAGGAGACGCTCTTCTCCCGGTGCTGCTTTCTTGATGATGTGAGGTTCCCAGTTCTCTGCCTGCTTCTCTGTCCTTTTATCTCTCACAGTATGAAAGGATTAAGGGTGGGGCAAGCCATGCTCCAGGGAAACTCCCTTTACAGTGGAGCAGGGAGGTAATCCTATGAAGTGATTTACAGCCCCACCCTAATCCTTGAACATACAGCATAGGAAAATCACAAAATGGAGGACAGTCACAAGATACTGGGAATCATGGCCCAACCACATGGCTTCACAAATTTGGGGGGGGGACACAAGTCAATCCATGATACATACCATGATGTTCTTCTCCAGGGCCTGGTCCCTCCTGACATTCCCAAAGTATGTGAGATGTGATCTAGTCATCCTTGCTTCTAAGAAGCACTCTGGTTGTACTTCTTCCAAAATAGATCTATTTGTTCTTTTGGCTGTCCACAGTACATTCAATATTTATTTCCACCACCACAATTCAAATTCATTAGTACTTAGTCTGTCTTTCTTATGCATTGTCTGTCTGTTTCATACATATGATGCCATTGAAAATACCATGGCTTGAGTCAGGTGCATCTTAGTCTTCAAGGTGACATCACTTTTCAATACCTTAAAGAGGTTTTTTGCAGCATTTTTGCTCAATGCAATGCATTCTTTGATTTCTTGACAGCTAGGCCCATGGGCATTCTTTCAGTCATCCAGTACTCTTCTAACAGAAATACTATGAGTGGCTTTAAAAAGAGAAATGTTTATTCTTATCCATTCCAGAGTAGGCTATAAATTTGAATTCAGGAAGTCTGCTCCAGGAGAAGGCTTTTCCTCTTTGTAGGCTCTGGAGGAAGGTCCTTGTGTTGCATCAGTCTTTGGTCAGGGAGCATTCGGGCACAGGAACCTCAGCTTTGAAAGAGATGCTCCACCCCCGGTGCTGCTTTCTTGACGGTGTGAAATTCTCAATCTGTCTGCTAGCTTCTTTCCTTTGTATCTTGAGAGACCGCCTCAATGCTCGAAACAATCTTACAGAGTCTGGCCCTACCAACACCACTGCGTCCAACCACCCTCATTAACATCACAGAGGCAGGATTTCCAAAATGGTGGAACATCATACAATACCAGGAACCTTGGCCCAGCCAAATGATTTTTTTTTGGAAACACAAATCAATCTGTGATGGACATTGATTACGGACCTAAGTAAAATGACAACCTCAATCTTTTCTCTGTTTATTTAGATGCTGCTTATTGAGGGAACTTTGTCCCTGGATTTCAGAGAGGTTTAACATAAGCTATACTCTCCCAACATTACTCCAAAACAGTCCACAGGAATTTGACCAAAACCAAAACTTTATGCCTACACCTCCTAAATAAAGCTCTTCCCTCATCAATCTATGACCATAAACAAACTTTATCCCCTTCCCCTTCTGATCAACACTTCTTCCTTATCAGACCATAAATCCCCCTACTGGAATTTCTTGCAACCCTCTCTCCTCTCTTAACATTCTTCCCTTATCAAATTATAAACCCCTTCACCCCACACTACCTCACTGAAACTTTTAAAAACTTACCCTACTTGCCAGGGATGAGTTGAGCCACCCTTGGCTCAGACCCCACTCTCTCTCTCTTTGAATAAACTTTACTGGACCCTTGAGCTCATGTGTCTCTGCCTCTGTTTCATACCATTCTTTTCCCAACACTTACTGATCCAGTTGTAAGGATTTTTGT
This sequence comes from Heterohyrax brucei, assembly GCA_028571685.1. Lineage (NCBI taxonomy): Eukaryota > Metazoa > Chordata > Mammalia > Hyracoidea > Procaviidae > Heterohyrax > Heterohyrax brucei. The sequence continues at coordinate 205,649,513 of CM053140.1, forward strand.
TTTCTTGATGCTGAGGTGTAAGCCATACTGAAGGTTGTGGTTTTTTATATTCATCAGTAAGTGTTTCAAGTCCTCTTCACTTTCAGCAAGCAAAGTTGTGTCATCTGCATAACACAAGTTGTAAAGGAGTCTTCCTCCTATACTGATGTCCTATTCTTCATGTAGTCCAGCTTCTTGGATTATTTGTTCCACATACAGACTGAATAGGCTGTATAGGAAAGAGGATTCTCTTGATTCATGTAGCCACAGGGCTTGGCAAACCCAAGGTTGGAAGGCCAGACACAGAGCTGAATCTAAGATTGGTGGGCAAGCTGTTAGTTCAAGTTTCAAGAACCAGGGGTCAGATGAACAGGAGCCAGCTGCAAGATCAGAATGAGAGAAAGTTCTGACAAGGTGAGCAGGAAGGAACTATGTCAAGGAAGGTGGAGAGATAAAGGATGAGGAGGTGGTGAGCTGACACAAGTACCACTCAGTAGATTCCTTCATGGGAGTGATCATATATCAAATCTGAAAAGCAAAGTGATCATGACAGTATATAACTGCCAAAACACTGAGAATCATGACTAAGCTGATACACAATCTTAACCATGACAAAGGGGCAGAAAGTAGGGCAGAAGGACAATAGTAGAGAGGGCCAACAGGCAAACCACATGGAAAGGGCTAAGACAAACATTACCTATTTCACTAGATCTCTCTCTTTTAGTCTATAGAAGGAGAAATTTAAGTCTAAGAAAAGTTCGTTTTAGAGTATACATGTAAAACCTACGGAACGTCCCTCCTTTCTGAATTTTTGCCCAAAATGATGGTGATAGCAACACTGACAGCTTTGTTCTGCTTTATATACTGATTTTATATACTTTTGTATACTGCTTTACATCCACAAATAATTTTCATGTCAATTATTTTGTTAGTTCAACTCAGTAACTTTTGAAGTATTAACAGACAGACAGCATTAGCATTCATATTTCACAGTTCAGGAAACAGAAGCTCAGAGATCTTAAGTGGTTTGGCTAATGTCACACAATCAGTAATTCTCAGAAATGTTCCCTGACGTGCTTCAGTGGCTATACTTGGATCACACTCACATGAAATCTTGAACATGGTGACATAGCAGCTACATATGCCAATATTGAGATTGAAAAGACATGGTAAATTATTGTCCTGCAAGTGCTTGTGGACAAAAGCAGGCTTTATCTTTACAGAAATTGTTTCAATTGCCATGACCTAGAGTAAGCAGATTACGATTCAAGTTCCCACTAGATGTATGACTTACTCATCAAGGCTTTAATGTCATTTGTAAAATGGGTATGTTAATGCTTAATCTTCTTAATTCATATAAAAGTATTATAAGACCAATAAATAATGAATGCTAAAATTATGTAATCTACACTAACAAATGAATGTACAAATGTTTTATTTATAGTTATCAAAATCTATGAAGAAATTGTAAATATATTTTATTATCAAAGATTTTTTCCTATAGATTAATTGTAACTTAAAAATAATACCTATGTTAAAAATTTATATGATAAAAACCTGCATGATAAAAATATTCGTATCTCTTACTATTCAAGTAACATCGATTTTAGGATTTTTTCATCTGGTAAATTAGAAATGTAGAAGAGTTCATTCTTAGAAAGATCCAAGAAACAACTAAACAGAAAGTGTAATTGAAAGCAACAATTCACCCAGGAATCAAGCATCACACAGTACTAGAAAGCAAACTGAGTTCACAAGTACATAAGCACATTCAAGAAACTGTGAGTTAAAAGGAGGCTAAAACTGACTTTGATGAAGAAATTAAAATTAAGCCAAATTCCTTACATATTCTGTTGTTTTCCATGTATAACTGAAAATAGGATCAAAGTAGCCAGTGATTCAAGTATGATTTTCAGATTCTCCAGCAAAATTGTGCAAAGAAATCTGGCACCAAAAACGCCCGCTCCTTGAAGGGGCTTCTTTAAGATTTCCTCAGTGCCTCTTCAAGCAGACCTGCCCTCTGTGCCTTACCTGTTGCCCCCCTCTGTCCATCTCACCCAGCTTTGGCCACTTGCTGATTCTCCCCTGGCTAACAGTCTCATTTGGTGTGGATATGTATTCGTGTACCTAAGAATCAGTCCTTTATGAAGGTGGCCAACAAGCACTGGTGGCACACTGGTTGAGAGCTCAGGCTACTAACCAAAAGGTCAACAGTTGGAATCCAGCAGCTGCTCCTTGAAAATCCCATGTGGGAGTTCTATCCTGTCCTATATAGTGGCCATGAGTTGAGGTTGACATGATCGCAACAGGGTAACGAACGCCCACTAGTAAGAAATTAATACATCCCAAGGGTTTGTAACTGAACCTGAAAAAAAGGTCAAAACTGTAGACCTTTGATTTACCACCCTGTGCTCCTGTTGCTGTTTGATAAAATGGCCTCCATGCCTCCCTTTTTGACCCTCAAAATCTCTTCAACCCATAGCAGCCTGAGGACATTAGATTCTCTTTTTTGTTTGTCTCCATTCTCACATAGCTTTCATTTAGCAGTATAAACGACTACACAGGTGTGCTGATAGAACAGAAAGAAAGTTTTCACATAAAAGGGATCAGGCAGGTTTGACCCATCTTGCTCTTAGGCAATTTATTTATATTTTCAGGGGTGCAAATTATCACCAAACACTTTTTTCCAGAAGAAATATCTTCTGAGACATAAAACACAGAGAGGAAGACAGATCTCCAACTCCAGAACTACAAAACCCCTCGTAATGGTTAAGATTGTATGTCAATTTGGCTGGGCCATGATTCTCAGTTTTGGCAGTTGTATAATGTTGTGATTACTTCCTCATAGAGATGTGATATATGATCATACTGATGATGGGATCTGCTGTGAGTTGATATTGGTGGAGGGAGGGTTTGTGGCGACTCACCACCTCTCTCAGCCTTACTCTCTTTGCCCTCTGTCGTTTAGATCTGTCTTGTCTGCTTGCCTAGGCTTTGTTTGTGTGGAACACTGAAGCTGGCTCCTGTTTCTCTGACCTCGAGTTTTGGGGACTCCACCTAGATGCTTACCTGCAGATTTGGGGATTTGTTGATCCACAGCCTGTGACTAACAGCCCTGCTCTCTGGCCTGCTGATTTTGGGTTTACCTCCTGCTATGGTTACATGAATCAGTTGTGTATATGTTTGTATATACTTATATGTTTTAGGTGTTTTTATCTAGAGAATTCAGCCTAAGATATCTGGTGCCAAGAGTGGTTCTAGAGAAACAAAATTATAAGTCTGTATTTTCTAAATTAGTTCTCAAGTCTGATTAGTCTTAAAGATGCTGATGACTTTTCTTCCAGTAACAGAGAGGCCACTGCTAATCCACGGCCTGAGATGCAATTCAAATACAAAAAATATCACCACCAATACATCAGATACCGGTGAAAGACAAGGCTCCTGGTAATTGCACATATACCTTTCTACAATTTCGTTTCTCTCTCTGTTTCTTTCAATATCTAATTGTGTTTTAAGTGAAAGTTTATAGTCTAAGTCAACTTGCTATACAAATCCTCCCCCGCCCCAACAACTATACAAGTCTACCTGCTCTCCCCACGGTGTGATAGTACACTCCTTTATTCCACACTGTAATTCCCCTATTCATTCAACTAACTCCTGTCCCTCCCTCTTCACCTTCCCATCTCATCTCTGGGCAGGATCTGCTCAGACAGCTTCACACACACATTTAAGCCAAGAAGTACACTCAGCACCAGCATCACTCTGTGTCTTACTGTCCAGTCCACACTCCTTGTCTGGAGAGTTGGCTTTGGTACTGGTTTCAGATCTGGGCCAGCACAAGAGTCCAGGGCCATGTTCTCCGGAGAACCTGCAGGATGCCAGACCATCAAGTCTTGTCTTTTAGTAGAGTGCCAGAACTGTACCCCCATCTTTCTCCCACTGTGTCAAGGCCTCTATGTTGTGTTCCCTGTCAGGTCAGTCATTGGTGGTGGCCAGACACCATCTAGTTCTTCTGGTCTCACGCTGCTGTAGTCTTCAAATCATATGGCCCATTTTGTCTCCTGGGCTGATATTTTCCTAATGTCTTTCATGTCCTTTCTTCTGCTCTGCTCTGGGTGGATTGGGACCAGTTGATACTCATTAGATGGCAGCTTGCTAGCTTTGAAGACCCAAGATGCCACTCACCAAAAGAGGCTAGAGAACATTTTCTTTAAAAAAAAAGTTATGCCAGTTGATCTACTTGTTCCCTGAAACCATAATGTCCAGGCCCCTGCCCCTGTTACCATGTCCTTCAAATGTTGGGTTGTATTTAGGAAAACTCTTAGTTACTGATATAGTCCAGCAATGTTAATCTCCCTTCTACTGAATGCTTTTACTCCCTTCACTTAACTCCTGTCTAGTATCTAATCTACAAATACTTCACACCCTTCCTTCCCTCCCTTGTAACCATCAAAGATTACTTTTTCTGTTTAAACACTGTCTTTAGTCCTTATAATAGTGGTCTCATACATTATTTGTCCTTTCACAGTTGACTAATTTCACTCAGTGTAATGTCTTCCAGGTGACTCCATCAGATGTTTCCCAAAATCATCATTGTTATTTATCACTGCATACTATTCCATTGTGGGAATATGCCATAGTTTGTTTACCTGTTCATCTGTTGATGGATACCTAGTTTGATTCCACCTTTTTGCTATTGTGACAGTGCTGCAGTAAATATTGGCGTACATGCATCTATTCATGTGAAAGCCATTATTTCTCTAGGACATATTGAAAGTGTGGGATTGCTGAAGTATATGGTATTATTTTTCTTATTTTTTATTTTTTCCCTGTCTTATTTATTTATTTATTAAATAAAAAATGAAAGTGTACATACTCTGTGCTTACAATATTGGGTTAAGATCGGAGGAGTACACAAGTTGTGTCAAAGTCACAACTAACATGTATTGTTACCAATTTCACCCAACCAAATTTCTAACAACTATCTAATCTAAACCCTCGCCCCTCGCCCTCCCACCCTCCCACCCTCACCACCCTTGTAGCCATCAGAGTCTTTTCTGTTATGTATGAGTATGCTTTTAAGTTTTTATCGTAGGGGTCTCATATAGTAATTGTCCTTCTGTTGCTGACTAGTTTCACTCAACATAATGTCCTCCAGTAGAGACCAAATTGAGAGACGTTTCCTGCTATCATCATTGTTCTTTATCAGTGTATAGTATTCCGTGGAGTATATATACCAGAGTTTACCCATCCATTCTTCTGTTGTTGATCTGGGTTGATTCCAACTTTTTGATATTATGGACTGTGCTGCAATGAACTTTTGTGTGCATGTATCAGTTGGTGTGAATGGCCTTGATTCTGTAGGATATATTCCGAGCAATTACTGGGTCTAATGGTATATCTATATCCATTATTTTAAGGTAATGCCAAATTGCTTTCCAAAGAGGTTGTACCATTCTGCAATCCCACCAACAGTGTAGGAGAGTTCCAATGCCTTCACAACCTCTTGAACATTTATTGTTTTGCGTTTTTTGGACCATGGCCAATCTTGCTGGGGTGAGATGGTATCTCATTGTCGCTTTGATTTGAATTTCTTTCGTAATTAATGATCGTGAGCATGTCCACATGTGTTTTTTGGCTGCCTGGATCCCCTCGTTAGAGAAGATCTGCTTTGCCCATTGCTTAATTGGATGATTTGTCTTTTTCTTATAGATATTTTGTAGAACCTTATAGATTATGGAGATCAGGTGTTGGTCTGACATAGAGTTGCCAAATATTTTTTCCTATCCTGTAGGTGGTCTTTTAATTCTTTTGATGAAGTCTTTGGATGAGCAGACGTGTTTGTTTCTTATTAATTCCCATTTATCTATTTTCTCTTCTGATGAATGTGTTTGTTTGTCAGATTTTAAAGTCTGACTACATTGTGTATTAAAACGTCCATTGTTGACTATTTTATCTTGGATGAGCTTTATTGTTTTGGCTTTTATATTTGGGTCTTTTGTCCAATTTGAGTTGATTTTTGTATAAGGTGTGAGACATTGTTCTTGTTTCAACTTTCTACAGATGGATATCCAATTATGCCAGCACCATTTGTTAAAGTGACTGTTCTTACCCCAGTGCAACATCTTAGGACTTTTGTCAAATGTCAGCTGTTCATAGGAGGATGGTGGCATCTCTGGGATCTCTACTTTGTTCCATTGGTCTCTACTTTGTACCAATACCAGGCTGTTTTGACTACTGTGGCAGTGTAATAGGTTCTAAAGTCAGGTAGTGAGAGGCCTCCCAGTATGTTCTTATTCAGTAGTGCTTTACTTATTTGGGGCTTCTTCCCTTTCCAAATAAAGCTGATAATTTGTTTCTCCATCTCATTAAAAGATGTCGCTGGAATTTGTATTGGGATTGCATTATATAAGTAGATTGCTTTGGGAAAAATAGACATTTTCACAATATTGAGTCTTCCTATCCATGAGCAAGGCAGATTACTCCACTTATGTAAGTCTCTCCTAGTTTCTTGTAGTGAGGTCTTGTAGTTTTCTCTGTAAAGATCTCTTATTTCTCTAGTTAGATTTATTCCTAGGTATTTTATCTTCTTGGGAGCTATAGTAAATGGAATTGATTTGGTGATTTCTTCTTTAACAATCTCGTTGTCGGTGTAAAGGAATCCTATTGATTTAGTTAGGTTTATCTTGTATCCTGATACTTTGCTGAATTCTTCTATTAGCTCTAATAGTTAACTTATGAATTTCTTTGGATTCTCTGTACAAACAATCATATCATCTGCAAAGAGGGAAATCTTTACTTCTTCACTGCCAATACATATGCCCTTTATTTCTTTGAGTTGTCTAATTGCTCTCACTAGGACTTCTAGCACAATGTTGAATAAAAGTGGTGAGAGCGGGCACCCTTGTCTAGTTTCTGTTCTCAAAGGGAATTCTCTCAGTCTTTGACCATTCAGGATGATGAAAGCAGTTGGCTTTGCATAGATGCTACTGATTATATTGAGGAATTTCCCCTGTATTTCTATTGATGTTGAACTTTTTCAAATGTCTTTTCTGCATCAATTGACAAAGTCAGGCGATTTTTATCTTTTGTGTTATTAATATGGTTGATTACATTAATTGTTTTTCTGATGTTGAGCTAGCCTTGCATCTCTGGAATGAAACCAACTTGATCATGATGAATGATTGTTTTTATATGCTGTTGAATCCTATTGGCTAGAATTTTGTTGAAGATTTTTGCATCTAGATTCATGAGTGATATTGGTCTGTAATTTTCTTTTTTTGTGGGATCTTTCCCTGGTTTTGGTATCAGGGTTATGCTGGCTTCATAGAATGAATTTGGAAGTACTTCATCTCTTTCTATGGTGCGAAATAGCCTCATTAGTATTGGAGTTAAATTCTTCTCTGAAAGCTTGCTAGAATTGTCTGGTGAAGCCATCTGGGCCAGGACTTTTTTTGGTTGGTAGACTTTTGACGACTTCCTCAATCTTTTCCTTTGTGGTACATTTATTAAGTTGATCTATTTCTCCTTGTGATAGTCTTGGAGAGGAATATGAATCTAGAAATTTGTCCATTTCCCTCAGGTTTTCAAACCTGTCGGAGTATAGCTTTTCATAGTATTCTGTTATGATATATTTTCTTTCAGTTGGGTCTGTTGTAACATCTCCCAACCCATTTCTTAATTGGGTTATTTGTATCTTCTGTTGTTTTTCTTTTGTAAGTTTAGCCAATGGTTTATCAATTTTGTTGAGCTTTTTAAAGAACCAGCTTTTGGTTTTGTTAATTTTTTCAATTGTTTTTCTATTCTCTAATTCATTTAGTTCTGCTCTAATCTTTATAATCTGTTTCCTTCTGGTGCCTGAGGGGTTTCTCTCTTTCTACTTGTTCCAGCTGTGTGGTTAATTCTTTAATTTGTGCTCTTTCTTCTTTCCGGAAGTGTGCATTTATAGAGATAAACTGACCTCTGAGCACTGCTTTTGCTGTATCCCATAAATTCTGGTAGGATGTGTTTTCATTCTCATTTGAATCCATAAATTTCTTTAACGTGTCTTTAATTTCTTTTATAACCCAAGGCTTTATGAGTAAAGTGTTGTTCAGTTTCCACAAGTTTGAAGTTTTATCTATGAATTTTCTGTTATTGAGTTCAACTTTTACAGCTCTGTGGTCCGAGAAGGTACTTAGCAATAAATCAATGTTTTGGATTTTACGGAGAATTGTTTTATGACCTAACATATGGTCTATTCTGGAGAATGTTCCATGTGCTTTGGAGAAGAAGGTGTATTTATCTGTTGATGGATAAAAAGATCTGTATATGTAGATAAGGTCAAGTTGGTTGATTGTTGTAATAAGATCTTCTGCATCTTTACTGAGCTTTTTTCTGGATGATCTATCCTTAACTGAAAGGGGAGTGTTAAAGTCCCCAACTATTACTGTGGAATGATCAATCTATTTTTCAATGTTGTCAGTAGTTGTTCAATGTATTTAGGTGCTTCAGTATTGGGTGTGTAAATATTTAATATTGTTACATCTTGCTTGAGTATTGAACCTTTCAGCAATAAATAGTGACCATCCTTGTCCACAACAGTGGATTTTACATTAAAATCTATTTTATCTGAGATTAATATTGCCACGCCTGCTCTTTTTCGTGTATTATTAGCTTGATATATATTATTCCAAACTTTAATTCTCAACCTGTTCTTATCTTTAAGTCTAAGATGTATTTCTTGTAAGCAATATATAGAGGGGTCATGTCTTTTGATCCACAATATCACTTGCTGTCTCTTTACTGGAGCATTCAGTAGATTTACATTGAATGTGATTATTGATAGGTATATGTTTAGTAGTGTCATCGCAATATGTTTATTTTCATGTTGATGAGTTCTCTGTTGTTCTTATTAATCTGTTCTGGGACATTGTTCTTTATAGATGGTAGGAGTTTTGATTTTATATTTGTTGAGACTCCTGTATTGCGATTTTTAATTCCAAATGATATATTGTTAATCTGTTCTATGGCTACATACCTAATCCTCCTTAACACATTAATTATTGAAGTCAATTTTAACTATTTTATAAGTCAGAAACTTTCACTGCATCAAAAACAAGTAACTATTGTAGTGTATCCCTCTTTTAATGTGATGATATTATTGTTGTCATGATATGATTGTGGATTTCCTTATTATAATACTGTAGCTTTTGGCTTGGTTTGGTGAAGCTGTGTGCCTTCTTTAACTGATTAGAAATTTGGATGAAGTGCCTTAAATTATCACCTAAGACATACATTTAGGGAAGAGCGACTTTCAATAATGCATGTAATTTTGGTTTAGTTTTTATGAAGTCTTTAAATTTCTCTTTATTTTCAAAAGTCTTAATTTCACCATTATATTTGAGAGACAATTTTGCAGGATAAATAATTCTAGGGTGGAAGTTTTTCTCATTCAGGGCTTTGAATGTGTCTGCCCATTGTTTTCTAGCTAGCATTGCTTCAGCAGAAAAGTCAGATGAAAGTCTACAGGGATTCACTCAGCATGTTAGTTTTGATTTGAGCCTTGCTGTCTTCAGAAGCATCTCTTTGTGTTTTAGCTTATTAAGCTTAATTATAATGTGCTTTGGCGTTCTTCTTTTTGGATCTAACTTTTGTGGTGTTCAATAAACATCTTGGATACCTATGTTCTCTTTGTTCATAATCTCAGGGAAGTTTTCTGTCAGCATCTCTACAGCAATACTCTCTATGTTGTCATTAATCCTCCCTTGTTTAGGAACTCCAATTAAATGTAAATTATTCCTCTTCATGGAGTCCCATATATTTCTTAATGTTTCTTCATTTTTCTTATTTCTTTTCTGTGATTTTACCTCATAAATGTTGGCATTAGTTACTTTGTCTTCTAGGTCATTGATTCTAACTTCCATCTGTTCAATCCTACTCTTTTGGCTTTGGATAGAATTATCCAATTCTGTAATTTTGTTACTAATCTGATGTACTTCAGATCATTGATATTCTAGCATTTCAGATAGTTTACCAAATTTTTCATTTTGTCTATTGTATTTTGTTTAATCTCTAGGAGGTTTTTATATATAACTCTTTTATATTCAACCTCTATTAGATTCAGAAAGGCTTCTTCATCTGGGAAATTTTTTGAATTTTTATTTAGGGAATTTTCTGGAGCATTTGAAGACTGTTTCTTTAAATGATTAATTACGGTCTGCTGCCTTTGTGTCGTCTAGATGCTATTTGATTTCTCTGATAATGGATCTAAGAGAATTGTTGGTCACCAGCTGTCTCTATTACGCTAGTGATTTGCCCCAGGTGGACTCTCAAGGGTGGAAGACTTTGCTTGTTGGGTAGCAAAGAGGCTGCTCTGTTTATGGATAAACAGGGGGCTGTCAGCCAATCTTATAATGTGAGTGAGAGAAAAGAGGTTTTTCAATAGATGTTTCAGGGAGAAAATACAAGCCTCTCAGCCTTAAAAAGTAAACTGTAAAAGTAAACTGCACTTCTATGCAGGGAGCTGTCCAGGTGCTGAATTGGGAGCTGGAAGCTGTCCCACAGGCTGGCCTTAACAAGCAGTGGGGAACAGCAGACTTCACCTGCCAGCTTATAATGAAAGTATGTTACCATTACTGGCATATGGTATTACTATTTCACTTTTTAAGAAGATGCCAAATCAATTTCTAAAGTGGTTTACCATTTTACTTTCCCACCAGCAGTGCATAAGAGTTCCAGTCTCTCCACAACCTCTCCGACATTAAGCATTTTTTATTTCTTGGATTAATGCCAGTCTTGTTGGGATGAGATGGTATCTCGTTCTAGTTTTGATTTGGATTTCTCTAATTGCTAATGATCTCGAGCATTTCCTCATGTATCTGTTAGCTCCCTGGATCTCTTCTTTAGTGAAGTGGCTGTTCATATCTTTTGCCTAATTTTTAATTGTATTATGTGTTTTTTTCTTGTCAAGGTTTGCATTACCTTGTAGATTATGGAGACTAGATGCTGTTCAGATTCATTGTTGTCAAAATTTTTCCCAGTACATAAACAGTCTTTTTACTTTTTTGGTGAAGTCTTTGGATGAGTATAAGTTTTTGATTTTTAGGAGTTCTCATGTGTCTATTTTCTCTCTTGGAGTTTGCATATTGTTAGTAATACTTTGTAGTCCTTTTAAGCCATGTATTAGAGCTCCCAGCATTGTCTGTATTTTTTTTCTTTTCTGATCTCTATCGCTATAGATTTGACATTTATGTCTTTGATCTATTTTGAGTTAGTTTTTATGCATGGCATAAGATATGGGTCTTGTTTCTTCCTTTCTTTCCTTTTTTTGCAGATAAATACCCAGTTTTGTCAACACCATTTGTTGAAGAGACTGTTTTTCCCTCAGTTCACAAACATCAGGCCTTTGTCAAGTATCAGCTCTTCATAGGTGGATGGTGTTCTTTCTGGATTTGCTATTGCTTTCCATTGAAATATGTATCTATTTGTGTACCAGTCCTATGCTGTTTGGACAATCATAGCGATGTAACAGTTTCTAAAGTCAGGTAACGTCAGCCCTCCCACTCTCTTCTTTTTCAGTAACGTGTCTTTATTGAGCTTCTTTCTGGATGTTCTGTCCACCACTCACTATTATTGTGGACGTATCCTCACTTTTCAAAGCTGTATTTGATGTATTTAGAAGGTCTGTCATTTGGTGGATAAATATTTAACATGGTTAGGCACTCTACACATATTGATCTTTTAGGCAGCATATAGTGGCCTTCCTTGTCCACAGTAGTAGGTTTTACTTTGAAGTCTATCTAACTTGAAATTAGTATTGCCCCTGCTGCTCTCTCTCTCTCTTTTTTTTATAATGTTATATATTTTTCCATCCTTTGAGTTTCAGAGTTTTATTGTATCTTTAAGTGAAAGGTGTGTCTCTTTTTCACCCATTCTGCTATTCTTTGTCTCTTTACTGATGCATTTTATCCACTTACATTCAGTGTAATTACTGATAGGTATGAAATTGGTGCTGTCATTTTGGTGTTTTTTTTTTTTTTTTTTTTGCGTGTTGTTGACAGTTTTTTGTTCCACTTAATTTTCTGTGCTGAGTCATTTTTCTTTATGGATTTTCTTTTCATCTTTTTCATTATTGCTGGTTTTATATTTGCTGAGACTCCTTGGTTTTGTTTCTTATTCTGATGTGTAGGATTGGTCATTTCCTTTGCAGTAACCTTGATATTAACCCTAATGTTCTAAGTTTAAATCAGTCTTTAAGTTCTTTATATTGCCTTGACTTCACCTCCATCTGAAAGACTGATGAATACACTAGTTAGTCTCCCTTTTTGGTATAATGTTCTCCTCATTAGGATGATGTGCAGCAGTTCTGGTGGTGGGTCAGGACTCACTGTGTAAGACTGTATTGGGCCTGGGGGCTATGTCTTGAAATATAAAGGAAAGAAGCTAGGAGTGAGAATTGGAGACTTCATATCACCAAGAAAGCAGTGTCAGGAACAGAGCACATCCTTGAGAAAGGACCGGTGTCCCTGTGCCTCAAAAAATCCTAGTCTGGAGGGAAATTGATAACAAAGATTTTCCTCCAGAGCCAGTACAGAAAGCCTTCTCCAGAATCTACACACTGAATTTGGACTTTTAACCTACTGGTCTGTGATAAAATTTCTCTCTTTAAAATCATCCATTTGTAGTATTTCTGTTAAAGATGCATTAGATGACTCAGACAGTTCTCAAAATGTGAAGTACAAAGTGTAACCTAGTGGGAGGTATGCTACACTCCAAAAGAATCATTTGACTTTTCTAATATGTACAAACAGAATCTTGAGGAGTATGTACAGGAATGGCTATTAAGGGTTTAGGTTAATGGTACAAGGAACATAAAGGTGGATCTGTATGAGTTTATAGATATGGGCTCACTAAGGACAGATTCTTCATTCAATATTTCATCTGGTGAAGTTAGGAAAGAATCTAATAATTTATGTGGTTGATGTTTTAGTCATCCAGTATTGCCATAACAGAAATACAAGTGGATGGCTTTAACAAAGAGAAGTTTGTTTTCTTACAGAAAGTCCAAATTCAGAGTACGAGCTCCATGGAAAAGTTGCCTCTGTTGACTCTGGAGGAAGGTCCTTGTTGTCAATCTTCCCCTTAACTTGGAGCTTCTTAGGCAGAGGGACCCTGAGTACAATGGGCATGCTCTACTCCCAGTTTTCCTTTTCTGGTGGTATGAAGTTTCCCAGTTTCTCTGTTCACTTCTCTCTTCTATATCAAAAGAGATTGCCTCAAGGCACAATACAATCTTATAGATTTAATCATGCCTTACCAACCCAACTACCTCCCAGCTTTCCTCGTTAACATCATCGAGGTAGGATTTACAACATATGGGAAATTCATATAATACCAGGAATCATGGCCCAGCCAAATTAATACATGTATTTTGGGGGGAACGTAATTCAGTCCACGACAGGTGGATTGCTAACACATGGATTATGAGGTCACCCATACTAAATCAATTTGAAGTACCAAACTTGGTATATTAGAGTATGGGGTACCCAGAGGAACATAAAGATGGATCTGTATGAGTTCATAGATATGGGCTCACTAAGTATGGGTTCTTGATTCAATATTTCAACTGAAGAGGTTAAGAAAGAATCTGATAATTTGTTTGGTTGGTATTTTAGTCGTCTAGTATTGCCATAACAGAAATACCACAAATGGATGGCTTTAACAAAAAGAAATTTATTTTCATACAGAAAGTCCAAATTGGCATGCTAGACCAGATTTGGAAACCCTGGTAACATAGCGGTTAAGTGCTACATCTGCTAACTGAAAGGTCGACAGTTCAAATCTGCCAGGTGCTCCTTGGAAACTCTGTGGGGCAGTTCTATTCTGACCTATAGGATTGCTATGAGTTGGAATTGACTTGATGGCAGTGGGTTTGGTTTGGGTTTTAGTGTGGATTTATCAGTTTAGACCCAGAGATCCAAACATAAAGTGCCCAGAGGACAGATGTTTTACCATAACAATAAGAAAAAAAAATTGTGAAGAGACCACCAGCATCCTTAAAGACTACTGTCCTTGCTATTTTATGTAAGTCAGATTCAACAGTGGGAACCACCCTAACTGAATTAAGACACCTAATTGCAATGGGGCCGACTGGCGCTCTTGTAGTAAGGGCCAAGTAGTGGCTCTCAGCTGACAAAGACAAAGTAGGCACAGTTATGGTGATGGACAGCAGAGTCAAAGTCGTAATCAAAATAGTCTGACTTGTTTGGACTTATGGCTTTGGCTGTTTAGTTATGGTGTCCAAAAGAGTGGAAGAGATAGGAAATCTACCAAATATTTACTTGATCTGTACAAGTGGATAAATTGTAGATCTAGTGAACAGCAGTGGAAAATGTATCACCAGAACACAGTCCCTCAATCAATTCCCAGACTTAGCAAATTTACAGATCCACAACTGCCTTAATGAAGAGAAGGCCAGGTTTCCTTGAGAAAGGACTCCCAATAAACTGCCTAAAAGTTATACAGTTAATACTTCCCACAGTCTTCACAAAGGAATTGATGGCCTTTTATGAGAGTGACAGTTTATAGGGGAAAATGAAATAATCAGACTTTCTGGAAATTACTAGATACACTAATTCCAGGAGAACTAATTCCAGAAGATGCAAAACATCATGTGGTCCACCAGTCAGAGTGGAGGCACATGGAAATCATTTTAATAATGGAATCTTAGCTCATGTCAGTCTCTCAGTAGGTCCAATGGGTCCCTGAACCCATTCATTAGTGATTTTCCCAGTTCCAGACTGCATAATTGAAATAGGTATACTCAGTAGCTGGTAAAACCCCACAATAGATCCCTGACAAATGGAGTAAGGACTATTAATAGAAGATGCAAGTGGAAGCCATCATAACTGCCCCTACCTAGGAAAATCATAAATCAAAAGCAATACCACATTCCTAGAGGGACTACAGAGGCAATTGTCACTGTCAAGTTCTTGAAAACTGCAGGGATGATGACTCCTGGCCCATCCCCATTCAACTCAACTATTTGACCTTTGCAAAAAATGGATGGAAATAACCTCTGGGACAGCAGAGGAAAACAAATAATAAAAATTAGAGCAGAACTCACCACCAACGACTGCCTGGATAGAGTATACAATTTGGAGTCCCTGACACAGCAGGAGAAGGATTAGAGAGCAGAACTAAAACTCTACCAAATGACCACACTTGATGGTATCTTAGTCTGAAGGAACCCTGGAGCATGGTCCACAGACACTCTAACCCCAAACTGCATCCAGCATTGAAGCCAGCTCTCCAGACAAAGATTGAACTGGCTATATAAAACATAGAGTGAGGCAGGCAACGAATAGAATTTTGAACATAAATATGTACACAGGACTGTCAATGAAACCCATCCCTGGAGATGAGATGATAGAGTTAGCAGGCAGAGATCTTGGTCAAATAGACACAGGAAGTACAGGATGAAGGAGGGGGGAATACGCTGTCACGGGGCAGGGGAGTGGGGTGGGAGAGGAGAGCAATTTGAGTAGAGTAACGGTGAAAGTTCTGGGTGTTATATGTCAGGTTGATACAGGTTGTAAACTTGTACTTAAACCAGATTTTTAGAAAAGAGGGTAAAAAGACTTAATGGTTAAGAGTGAAAAAATAAATTAGAGCAAAACTAAATGCACTGGAGAATAGAAAAATAATTGACAGAGTCAACAAGACCAAAAGCTGTTTCTTTGAACAGATCAAGAAAATCAATAAGCCACTAGCTAAACTGACAAAAGAAAACCAAGAGAGGAAACAACCCAAATAAGAATTGAGATGGGTGATATCACAACATACCCAAATGAAATGTAAAACATTTTAACAGAATACTATGAAAAATTGCACTCTAAAAAAAAAATGTGAAAATCTACAGGAAATGGACTAATTTCTAGACACACACCACCTAACTAAACAAACACAAACAGAGGTAGAACAACTAAATAAACCTACGAGAAAAGAAGAAATTGAAAAGGTAATTAAAAGCTCACAACAACAACAACAAAAAGCTCTGCCCTGATGGCGTCAATGGAAAATTCTACCAAACTTTCAGAGCAGAGTTACCACCATTACTACTAAAGATATTTTCAAGCACAGAAAAGAATGGAATATTCCCAAACTCATCCTATGAAGCCACCATAAGCCTGACAGCAACACTAGGTAAAGACACCACAAAAACAGAAAGTTACAGACCAATGTTTCATGAACTTAGATGCAAAAATGTTCAACAAATTTCTAGCCAATAGAATTCAACAACATATTAAAAAAATAATTCACCACAACCAGTGGGAAACCCTGGCAGCATAGTAGTTAACAGCTATTGTTAGCCAAAAGATCTGCAGTTTGAATCCAACGAATGCTACTGAGAAATCCTGTGAGGCAGTTTTCTCTCTGTGCTTTAGGGTTGTTCTGAGTTAAAATTGACTTGAAGGTAATGGATTTTTTTTTTAAGAGCAGGATTCATACCAGGCATGCAGAGATGGTTCAACATTAGAAAAATGATCAATGCAATTACATAAATAAAAGGATGAGACCACAAGATTTTATTAATGGACTGAGAAAAGGCGTTTGACAAAGTCAAATGACATTCATGTTAAAAACTTTCAGCAACATAGGAATACAAGGGAAATTCCTTAACATAACAAAGGGCATCTATGCAAAACCAACAGCCAACATGATCCTAAAAGGAGAGAGTCTGAAAGCATTTGCCTTGAGAACAGGAAGCAAACAAGGATGTCCTTTGTCACTTTTATTTAGCATTGTGCTAGAGGACTAGCCAGAGCCATTAGGCTAGAAAAATAAAGAACATCCAAATTGGTAAGGATCTCTGTTTTCAGAAGATATGATCTTACACACAGAAAACCTTAGAGAATCCATTAAAAAAAGAAAAAAAAAACTACTAGAACTACTAATTTAGATTTCAGCAAAGTATCAGGATACAAGATAATCACAAAAATCACTTGGCCTTCTCTATACCAACAAAGAGAACATCAAAGAGGAAATCACCAAATCAATACCATTTACTATATTCCAAGAAGATATGATACTTAGGAATAAATTTAACCAGAAATGTAAAGGATCTATACAAAGAAAACACTATGGGAAGAAACCAAAAGAGACCTGTATAAGTGGAGAAACACACTTTGTTTGTAGATAGGAAGTCATGACATTGTGAAAACATCTATTCTAGCCAAAGCAACCTACAGACACAATGCAATCCTGATCCAAATTCCAAGGCATTTTTATTCTTATTTTTTATTATGATTAAGTGAAAGTATACAGTCCAAATCAATTTTGCATGCCTGCCTATCTGCAACTCTATCTGTTCTCCTCACTTTGTGACAACACATTCCTCCCTTCCACTTTTCCAGTATCCTCTTAACAAACACCTGTCCCCTCCTTTCTACCCTCTCCTCTCTCATCTATAAAGAAGCAAGTAGGACAGCCTCCTATAAATGTATAAAATCACAAAGTACATACACCACATGCTTATACTTTGATCCTAGGTCCAGTCTATTCTTGTCTGAAGAGTTGACCTCAGTACTGGTTTCAGGTCAGGGTTCAAGGGCTTTTTTAAATGAGATATAGAAATAAATCACCAGCTTTACATGAAAAGAAAAGAGGCCCTGCATAAGAAAAACATTACTGAAGAAGAAAAACAAAGTGGTAGGCCTCACAGTAGTTGACATTAGAATCTATTATAGAGCCATAATAGTCAAAACATGCTGGTATTGTGATACAACAATTGATACACAGACCAGTGAAAAAGAACTGAGAATTCAAATATAAAATCATACCTAGAGTAGCCAATATTTGATAAAGGTTCAAAGTTCATTAATTAGTGAAAAGACAGTCTCTTTAACAAATTACATTTGCTTCACTGAATATCCATCTGCAAAACCTTATGAATAGCAGTGGAACACTGATGTAGTGCCAGAAGCTGAGCCCTTGGTTGGAAGTCACCAACTGTAGAAGAGCTGTCTCCTCAAAGTAGGGTCAATCTTACTGATGTGGATGGAGTCAAGTTTTGGTGATCTTCATTTGCTGATGTGGCATAACTCAAAATGAGAAGTAACAGCTGCAAATATCCATCAATAACCAGACCATGGAATGTACAAAGGTGGAAAACTGAAGATCATCAAAAATGAAATGGAGCACACAAACATCAATATCCTAGGTATTAGTGATCTGAAATTGACTGGTATTGGCCATTTTGGCTTGGACAATTATATGATCTACTACACTGGAAACAACAGTTTGAAGAACGGTGTTGCGGTTGCATTCATAATCAAAACACAGTTCAAGATCTATCCTGAAGTATAATGCTATCAGTGACAAGATAATATTCACAAGGAATTCTACAAGGAAACCCACTAATATGACTACTATTCAAATTTACATACCAACCAATAAGGCCAAAGATGAAGAAACAAGATATTTACCAGCTTCTGCAGTCTGAAATTGGTCAAACATGCATTCATGATGTGTTAATAATTACTGGTGATTAGAATGCAAAAGTTGGAAACAAAGAAGGATTGGTAGGTAGAAAATGCAGTGCTGGTAACAGAAACCATGCCAGAGATCACATGATAGAATTTTGCAAAACCAATGACTTTTCATTGCAAATACTTTTTTTACCAACATAAATGGAGCCTATACACACGGACCTTGCCAGATGGAATACATAGGAATCAAATCAAATACATCCGTGGAAAGAGACAATGGAAAAGCTCAATATCATCAACCAGCACAAAACGGGGACTGATTGCAGAACAGATCATCAATTGCTCAGTTCAAATTGAAACTGAAAAAAATTAGAACGTATCTACAAGAGCCAAAGTATGATCTTGAGTGTATCCCACCTGAGTTTAGAAACTATGTCAAGAAATAGATCTGCCGCATTGAACAGTAATGACTGAAGACCAGATAAACTGGAATGACATCAAGGATATCACCCATGAAGAAAGCAGAAGGTCACTAGAAAGACAGGAAAAAAAGACCAAAATGAGCAGACTCTGAAACGCGTTCCTGAATGTCAAGTAGTTAAAGCAAAAGGAAGAAATGATGACATAAAATGACTGAACAGAAAATGTCAAAGGAAAGTTTGAGAAGACAAAATAAAATTTTATAATGACATGTGCAAAAACTAGAAATAGAAAACCAAAAGTGGAAAACACACTTGATATTTCTCAAGCTGTAAGAACTGAAGCAAAAATTCAACTCTAGCTGCAATAGTGAAGGATTCTATGGGGAAAACATTAAATCATGTAGGAAGATCAAAATAAGATGGAAAAGAATACACAGAATCATTGCACCAAAAAGAATTGGTTGATGTTCACCCATTTCAAGGGGTAACACTGAAAGAAAAAATCCAAGCTACTCTGAAGGCACTGGGAATATCAAGTCTTCAGGAATCGATGGACTATCAATTGAAATGTTTCAACAAATGAACGCAGCACTGGAAAGCTCATTTACCTATACCAAGAAATTTGAAAGACTGCTACCTGGCCAACCAATTGGAAGAGATCCATATTTATGCCTATCCTCAAGAAGGGTGATCCAGCCGAATGCCGAAATGATTGACCAACATAATTAATGTTACACAGTAGTAAAATTTTACTGAAGTTGTTCAAAAGTTGCTTCAGTAGTATGTAGACATGGAACTGCCAGAAACTCAGGTTGGATTCAGAAGAGGACATGGAATCAGGGATATCATTATTGTTGTCAGATGGATCTTGGCTGAAAGCAGAGAATACCACAAAGGTGTTTACTTGTGTTTATCAACCATGCAAAGGCATTAGACTACGTGGATCATAACAAATTATGGATAACATTGTGGGAAATGGGAATTCTAGAACACTTTATTGTGCTTGTGAGGAATCCATACACAGATAAAGAGGAAGTCATTCTAACGGAACAATGGGACATTGCACGGTTTAAAGTCAAGAACAATGTGCATCAAGGTTGCATCATTTTACCACATCTAGTCAATCTATATGCCAAGCAAATAATCTGGGAAGCTGGACTGTATGAGAAAGACTGGGGCATCAGGATTGGAGGAAGACTTGTTAATAATCTGTGTTATGCAGATGACAGAATCTTGCTTGTTGAAAGTGAAGAGGACTTAAATCACTTACTAATGAAGATCAAAGACCACTGCCTTCAGTATGAATTACACCTCAACATCAAGAAGACAAAAACCCTCACAACAAGACCAATAAACATCATGATAAACAGAGAAAAGATTGAGGTTGTCATGGATTTCATTTTACTATGATCCACAGTTAACTCCCAGGAAAATAGCACTCAAGAAATCAAAAGATGCATTACAATGGGCAAATGTGCTGCAAAAGACCTCTTTAAAGTGGTGAAAAGCAAAGATATCACCTTGAAGACTAAGGTATGCCTGACCCAAGCCATGGCATTTTCAATCATACCATATGAAGTGTGAAAGCTGGAAAATGAATAATGAAGATACAGAAAGAACTGATGCCTTTGAACTGCGGTACTGGGGAAGAATATTGAATACACGAAGGCCTGTCAAAAGAACAGATCTGTCATAGAAAAAACACGGAGTGCTCCTTAGAAGCAAGGATGGAGAGACGGCATCTCACATACTTTGGACATGCTGTCAGAAGGGATTAGTCACTGGAGAAGAATATCATGCTTGGAAAAGTAGAGGGTCAGTGGAGAAGACAAAGGCCCTAGGTAAAATGGATTGACACAGTGGCTGCAACAATGGGATCAGCAATAACGATGATTGTGGGAATTGTGTAGGACTGCGCAATGTTTCATTCTGTCATACATAGGGCTGACATGAGTCAAAACCAGCTCCATGCATGTAACATCACCACTGACAACATCTGAAAAAAATTTAACAAGACTCATATCTCACACCATGCATAAAAACTAACTCAAAATGGTTCAAAAACAAATATAAAATGTAAAAAGATAGAGATCATGGAAGAAAAACTAAGGATAATGATGGGAGCCTAAACACACAGCATAAACAGAAAAAAACTACTAACAATGCACAAACATCAGAAGAAAAAATGGATAGCTGAGAGCTCATAAGAATTGAACACTTAACGCTCATCCAAAGATTTCATTAAAAGAGTAAAAAGATAACTTATAGACTGGGAAAAATTTTTGGCTGCAAGTCTAATCAGCCTCTAATTTCTAAAATCCACAATATCTGCAAAATCTCAACAACAAAAAGACAAACAACCCAAATAAAAAGTGAGCAAAGGATATGAACAGGCATTACACAAAAGATGTTAGGTGGCTAACAGATATATGAGGAAATGATCACAATCATTAGCCACTAGGGAATCCAAAATCAAAACTACAGTGAGATACCATCTTACTCCAACAAGGCTGGCATCCACCCAAATACACAAAATTGTGGTTGTGAAGAGACTGGAACACTTACACACTGTTGGTGAAAATATACAATGTTGTAACCACTTTGGAAAATGATTTGGCACTTTCTTAGAAAGCTAGAAATAAAATACCATACAATCCAGCAATTCAATCCTTCAAATAGATTCTAGAAAAATAAAAGTTGTCACATGAATAGATTCATGCACACCAGTGTTCATGTTGCAATGTCCACAATACCAAAGAGATAGAATCAACCTAGATGCTCATCAATAGATGACTGGATAAACAAATTATTGTATACTGACACAATGGAATACTACACAGTGATAAAGAACAATGACAAATTTTTGAAAGGTAACATGGAGGAATCTGGAAGGCAGTATGCTGAGTGAAATTAATCAGTTGCAAAAGCACAAATATTGTATAACATCACTATCATAACAAAAGCTTTAAACACTAAATAAAAACATTCTTTGATAGTTATGAGGGTGGGGAAGGAGGGAAGGTTATTTACTAACCAGATAGGAGAAAAGAATTATTTTAGGTGATGAAAAGACAACAGACAACGCAGGAAAAGTCAGCAAAAGTGGAATAAACCAAAAGCGAAGACATTTTCAAAACTCAACCAGACACTTCGAGGAGCAGAGTAGCCTGGGAAAAAGTCTGGGAAACATGGTTTCAGAGGACATCTAAGTCATCTGGGAAAACGAAGTTTATTAAGAAAATCATCTCACTTCAGTGAGTAGCATCTGGCATCTTAAAAGTTAGCAAAAGACCATCTAAGAAGCAGTAATTGGTCCCAACCCACCTGGAGCAAGGAGAACAACGACCACCGAAGACATAAGGAAAATATGAGCCCAAGAGACAGAAAGGGCCAAGTAAACTGAGACTATATAAGCATGATTCTGAAAGAACTAGATATTGCCCAGCTACCTCCAATAACGACTCAACGGCACTTGGCTTTTGGCGACCTCCAATAACTGACGTGACAGGGAACACAACAAAGAGTCCTCGCTGGAGCAGGAGAAAAGACAGGTGCAGAATTCAAATTTCAATAGAAAGATCAGACTTGATGATCTGACAGACTAGACAGTTCCTAGAAGAAATGTCCCCCAGACTCACTGTTAACACTGACCTGAAACCATTCCCAAAGCCAACACTTCAGACAAAGATTGAACAGGACCATAAAACATAAAAAGATACTAGTGAAGAGTATGCTCCTTGGCTGAAGTAGATAATTGAGGCTAACTGGATAGCTCCTGGAAACCCTGGTGGAACAATGGCTAAGTGCTATGTCAGCAGTTCAGATCTGCCAGGTGCTTCTTGGAAACTATGGAGTGTTCTACTCTGTCCTACAGAGTTGCTATGAGTTGGAATCAGCTTGACAGCACTAGGTTTGTTTGTGCAACTCCTTTCTGGAGGCCTGCTGAGGAGGTAGAGGGGGACAGGAGGTGGTTGAATGGACATGGTAAATACAGGTTAGGAAGAAGAGTCCACTGTCATATTGTGAGGAGAGCAATTAGGATCACATAACAATGTAAGTTTTTGTATGACAAACTGACTTGAATTTTAAACTTTTTTTAAAGGACAATAAACAAACAAAAAACCAATATGATGGTCAAATCAAATCATTTCTAGATACACAGAAATTAAAGGAATGTGTAAAAGCTAAACCAAACTAAAGAGAGTTATTTAAAGGAGTCCTTTATTACAGCCTGAATCAAGGATGGGTCACACTATTTGGGAGAGGGTTGTGGTGTTTCACCACCCCCTCAGCCTTCATCTCTCTGCCCTCTGCCACCTACTTCTTCCTGCTTGCCTTGCCTTTGTGGCTTGCTCTGGATCCTGCAGCTGCCTCTTCCCCATCTGACCTCTGGTTCTTGGGGTATAAGCTAGCAGCATACCTATTTATCTTCACAGCCTGTGAGTGACAGCCTGGCTCTTTAACCCTCCAATCTTGAGCTTGCCAGCCCCTGCAGCTAGGTGAATTAGGAGAATTCTTGCAGTTTTATCTGCCAGTCTTGTATTAATCAACCCTCACAGCCTGTGAGCAGGAGACCTGTTCTCAGAGCTGCCTATCTTGAGTTCACCAGCCCCTGAGGTTACATAAATCAGAAGCCTTATTCTGATCCATGAACTTGGGGCATTCCAGCTTCTACAATAGCATGAACTGTTTCTTTAATGCAAATCTCATGCTCTCTTTGTGTGTGTGTGAGTGTGTGTGTACATACACATACGTACACATATATTGGCATTGCTTCTCTAGAGAACACAGCCTAAAACAGAAAGGTTCAGCAGAGTTAATGGATGCAAGATCAACATACAGAAATCAGTTGGTATCCTACAGAAGAACAAAGAGAACTTCAAATAGGAAATTAGGAAAACAATACTATTTATGACACCCCCTAAAAAGATAAAATACTTAGGAACAGGTCTAACTAAGAACATAAAACATCTATATAAAGAAAACTACATAAAACTACCGTCATGGTTTGAATTGTGTCCCCCCAAAAATATGTGCAGCCACGTGGCTGGGATATGATTCCCAGTATCTTGGGACTCTCCTCCATTGTGTGGCTTTGCTAAACCGTATGTTAAAGGCTTAGGGTGGAGCAGTAAATTCTGCATAGAATTACTTCCCTGCCTGCTGTAGGAGGGGTTTCCCCAGAGTATGGCTTGCCCCACCCTTAATGCTTTCAGAGATAAAAGGGAAAGAGAAACAAAGGACAATTGTGAGCCTGGTTACCATCAAGAGAGCAGCACCGGGAGCAGAGCGCCTCCTTCAGATCTGAGGTTCCTGTGCTGGGGCGCTCCCTGGACAAAGACTGATGCAATACTGGACTTTCCTCCAGAACCAACAAAAGGAAAGCCTTCCCCTGGAGCGGACACCCTGAATATGGACTTGTAACCTACCTGACTGTGTAAGAATAAACCTTCCTTTGTTGAAGCCATCCACTCTGGTATTTCTGTTAGAGCGGCACTAGCTGACTAAAACAACTACTTAAAGAAAACAGACTCATATAAATGGGAAAGTATATCATGCTCATGGATAAGATCAACGTTGTGAAAATGTCAGTGATTAACAGATACAATGCAATCCAAATCCAAATGCCAACAGCATTCTTTAACAAGATGGAAAAACTAATCACCAAATTTTTATGGAAATGAAAGAGGATAAAGAAACCATTATTGAAGAAAAAGAACAAAGTAGGAAGCTTCACACTACCTGATTTTAGAACCTACCATTCCACCACAATAGTTAAAACAGTCTGGTATTGGTACAACAACAGACATAAACAAACGGAACAGTATCAAGAACCAGATGTACACCCATCCACCTATAGTCAGCTGATCTTTGACAAAGGACTAAGGTCCATTAAATGGAAGCAAAAAACAGTCTCTTTAACAAATGGTGCTGGCACAACTGGAAGTCTATCTGTAAAGAAATGCAACAGAATCCATACTTCACACCATTCACAAAAATTAAAAAAAGAAAAGGTATCAAAGACCTAATTATAAAATCTAAAAGGATAAAGACTATGGAGTTAAAAATAGGGAAAACATTAGGGACCCTAGTATGTGATGAATAAAATACAAACCATAACTAACAATGTACAAACACCAGAAGATAAACTAGATAAGTAGGAGCTCCTGAAAATTAAATACTTACAAGGTCTGACGATTAAGTTCACAAATTTGCCACTATGCACTTATGTTGGCAGCACTGTGTAAGGAACTCAGTAAGGTTTCATAACCTTGGCATATCAGTGTCTCACAGTTGTGTTTGTGGAGACATGTGGCAGTGTCTTGCTCGGAGATGTTCATTATTTTTGTTGCGTGTTTTTCTATGCTGTTGCTGGAATGTCAGAGTTTGAATTAGAGCAATGAACAAACATTAAATTTCTTATTAAACTTGGCAAGAGTGGAAGTGAAATCAGGGACATGCTAGTACAAGTTTATGGAGATAATGCCATGAAGAAAATGGCAGTGTACAAATGGATTGAACATTTATCTGAGGGGAGAGAAAGCATCGCATCACTGACGAAGAGAGATAAAGGCAGCCAGTAACGAGCAGAACTGATGAAAACATTGCAAAAATTCATGAAATTGTGTGTCGAAATTGTCTGCTGACTGTCAGAAGCACAGAAGCATAGTAGACCAAGTAAACATTGATAGAGAAACAGGAAAATCTTAATTGAAAATCTCAGCATGAGAAAAGCATGTGCAAAAATGGTCCCAAAAGAGCTCACCAATGAACAAAACCAAAAGAGAATCAAAGTTTGCCAAGACCTTTTAGAGAGACAAGAGGATGTTTGGGGCCATGTTATCACTGGTGATGGAACATGGGTGTACCAATACAAACCCAAAACAAAGCATCAAAGTGCTCAATGGATGTCAGCCAAATCACCACCAAAAATCTTCTATCAGGCCAAATCAAGAGTCACAACAATGTTGCCCACCTTTTTTGATATCAGAGAGATTGTTCATCATGAATTTGTACCAGCTGGGCAACCAATTAATCAAGTTTACTATTTGGAAGTTCTGAAAAGGTTGCATGAAAAAGTTAGAGGAAAATGACCTGAACTTTTCAGCAACAACTCATGACTCTCATGTCATCACAATGTACCAGCTCACCCAGCACAGTATGTGAGGGAGTTTTCAGCCAGTAAACAAATAACTGTATTGGACACACCCTCCCAACTCACCTGATCTGGCCCCAAATGACTTTTTTCTTTACCCAAAGATAAAGGAAATATTGAAAGGAAGATATTTTGATGACATTCAGGGTGATCCAATGACAGCTCTGATGGCCATTTCAGAAAAGGAGTTCCAAAACTGCTTTGAAGGGTGGACTAGGCAATGGTGTCAGTGTATAGATTTCCAAGGGGAGTACTTTGAAGGTGAAATATTGATACTGAGCAGTGAGGTATGCAGCACTTTTTCTAGGATGAGTTCACGAACGTAAATCTCACACTGCCTATTCACCTCAAAAAATCTTACCAAAAGAGTACAAACAGAACCTATATGCTGGAAAAAAAATTTTTGGCTACAGTATACCCAACAAGGCTCTAATCTGTAAAATATGTACTTCAACACCTCTACAACAAAATAACCCAGTTAAAGCATGGGCAAAGGATTACACAGACAATTCATCAAAGAAGATATTCAGGCAGCTAACGGACACATGAGGAAATGCTAGTGACTGATGATCTTTAGAGAAACGCAGATCAAAACTACAGTGAGATACCATCTCAGTGAACATTATTTGCACAAGTCCAAAAAGCAGAATAGAACAAAATTTTGAAGAAGTTGCAGCAAGGTTAGAACTCATGCACTGCTATTGGCAATGTGAAATCATACCACTATGGAAACCAATACAGGGCCTCCTTAAAGAGATAGAAATAGAAATACCATATGATCAGAAATCCCTCTCCTAGGCATATATCCCAGAGAAACAAGAGCCATCACACAAATTGACATATACATACGCATGTTCATTACAGTGTTATTCACATTAGCAAACCAAAATGGAAACAAACGAAGTGCCTATCTTCAGTGGTCTAGTGCTGTTAAAACAGAAATACTGCAAATGAATGATTAACAAAGAGAAACTTATTCTCTTGCAGTTTAGGAGGCTAGATGTCCAGATTCATTGTGCCAGCTCCAGAGGAAGTCTTATTCTCTGCGTCAGCTCTGAGAGAAGGTCTTGGTTATCAATCTTACCCTGCTGTAGGAGCTTCTCAGAGTGGAAACCCTGGGTCCAAAGGATTCAGTCCACTCGCGGTGTTTGTTTCTTGGTAGCGTGAGGTCCTTCCTTCTCTGTTTGCTTCTCTTTCTTTTATCTCTTGTAAGATAAAAGGTGATGCAGGCTACATCCCAGAGAAATTCCCCTTATATTGGATCAGGGCTGTGATCTGAGTAAGGGTATTGCATCCCACCCTATTACTTTTTCACTAATCTTGCCTTGGAGCCCTAGTGGCACAGTGGTTAACAGCTCAGCTGCTAACTAAAAGGTCAGTAGTTTAAATCTACCTGTCAGTCCTTGGAAATGTTATGGGGAAACTCTACTGTGTCCTATAGGCTTGTTATGGGTAGAAATCAACTTGAGAGCAATGGGTTAGGTTGGGTTAATCTTGCTTCAGTAACCACAGGTAAAGATTAGGATTCACAATACATAGGAAAATTGTATCAGATCACAAAATGAAGGAAAGCCATATAATACTAGGAATTGCAGCCTAGCCAAGCTGATGACATACGTTTTTTAGGGGACACAATTTACCCCATTATAGTGTCCATCTACAGATGGACAGATAAAAAAACTATGATACATACACACAATGGAATACTACATAGTCATGAAAACCAATGATGAATCTGTGAAACATTTCACAAGAAGAATGAATCTCGAGAGTATTATGCTGAGTGAAATAAGTCAATCACAAAAGGACAGATACTGTATGAGACTACAATTGTAAAAACTCAAGAAAAGGTTTACACAGAAAAAGAAAACAATCTTGGATGGTTATAAGAGTAGGGAGCAGTGAGAAGAGGAAATCACTAGATAGTGGACAAGTGTTAATTTTGGTGAGTGGAAAGACATAACATAAGCTTTATGAAGACAGAGTCATAAAGCTTCCTAGATACATCCAAACTCCTTTAGAGACTGAATTCCTGGGGTTGAGGGCTGGGGACCATGGTTTGGAGGGACATCTAGGTCAATCAGCATAACATAGTTCATAAAATAGTTCTACATCCTATTTTGGCAAGTAAGTATCTGGGGGTCTTAAAAGCCTGCAAGTTGCATCTAATACACATCTATCGGTACCTTGAGGTTGAGAGCAAAGGAGGATGGAAAAACAAAAGTCAAAAGGAAAATGTTAGTCCAGAGGACTAACGACCACATGGATTACAGTCTTCACTACCCTGAGCTCAGGAGAACTAGATGGTACGTAGCTACCACCACTGAGTGCTCTGACAGGGATCACAGTAGAGGGTCCTGGGCACAGCAGGGGAAAAATGTAGAACAAAATCCAAATTCACAGGGCTGCAGTCAAGATGGCGGGCTAAATGCACGTGTTCCTAAATCCCTCTGGATACCAAGACCTGAAATGATAATTAAACAGAGCCTTCTGGACACTTACTGAGCCCTGGGATACAGCATAGGGCTTTAACATTCATACCACTGAATGCAAAACCTCCTCTCTTTCACTGACCCCGTTCTCGGCAAGCAGAGGTTTGCACAGACCAAAAGTAACTCACCACTTTGATTTTTTTTTCCCCTCTGTCTTGGCTGGTGGGCACAGCTGGGACTTGACTAGCTGCTGGTCTCAGGCACACTGCTGGTGGGACCAGCAAACATAACTGCCAGATTCTGAGAGCCTGGCTTTGGACTCTATACACCTCAGTTCCTTTGACCTATCTTTCTGCCTCCACCATGTGGTAGCCATACAGATGTGCTTGTGCGGGAGCCATCTTGATCCACTGGGAAATGGAGAAGCCCAGGCAGAGGCCCCGGCTGGACTTGGTTCCTAGGCTGGGAGGTGGTGTGTGCCACAGGGAGAGTGCTTTTCCAGCAGGGAGGCGGTATTTTGCAGTGTTGCGGGGGCTGGGACCCAGCGGCAGAGGCTGTGGACTCTGGACATTTTGGCACTCTTCCCCTCTCCTTCCGCTGGGAGCCTAGTCTCGGCCAGCTGGAGAGCTTGAGCAGGTCGCCATCTTGTTTTGCTGGGAGGTGGAGTCATCCATATAGAAGCTTCAGCTGGACCTAATGCCTGTGCTGGGAGGCAGCGCCTACCCAGAAGAGACCACTTTTCCAGCAGAAAAGCAGAATTTTACACAGTATCGCCTACAGCTAGGGCCCGGCAGCAGAGGCCAGCAGGCCAGTAGCATTTCTGTATGTTGAGTTAGTTTATAACATCTGAGGTTCAATATAGAGGTGTTTACTTTGCCAGCTGGGAAGAGGGACATATACACCTGAAAACCTGACTGACTTTGGAAATTGTCAAATACTACTTACTTCTCATTTTAAGACAGCCTAGAGAAACAACTCTGGTCCATCTTCACAGCATCTCTCCCACCCTCTATTGACCCACATGAAGCCCAAAAAGCAACAAACGTTGGAGAAGATGGTAACCCGGAAATCACTGATGGTATCTGAAGGCCCCCAAAAGAAACCACCTCAGAACTTCCCAGATGAAGAAGCTTTTCTCAAACTATCAGAAGGTGAATACAAAAGGATTATATAGAGAGCCCTCCTAGACCTTAGACAAAACACAGCAGAGCAAAACAAAAAATTATGCAAGCTGTTCAATCTGATGGAACATCAGTACTCTGAAATCCAACAGAGTAAGAACAAAATCAAAGACATAAAAACTTCAATTCAAAGCCAAGAAAACAGAATGGAACAAATGGAAAAAAGAATTTCTAATTTGGAAGACACAGCTACTGACTCCAGCATCTATGAGACGAAATCAGAAAAAAGAAACAAGAAAAACAAAGAAGCACTGCTGAACAGGGTGAGACACCTGAGAACACAGAGAGTATTGTGGCTTAGCTGCTGACAGAAAACTTCCCAGAAATTATGAAAGAAGAGAATACAGATATCCAAGATACATATCGAATACCACTCAATATAGATCTCAATAGAAAGACTCCAAAACATTATAATCAAGCTTAACAAAGTGAAACATAAGCAGAAGCTCTTAAAGGCAGCAAGACTCAAAGCAAAGCTAACATTCAGAGGGAAAACCTGTAGGCTTTCGTAAGATTTCTCAGAGTGGCATAACACATTCAAAGCCTTGAAGGAGAACTTACAATCAAGAATTATATATCCTCCAAAACTATCTTTCAAATATGAAAATGAAATGAAGACATTTCCAGACAAACAGAAAGTCAGAAACTTTGTAAAAACCAGATCAAAGCTACAAGAAATACTGAAAGAATTTCTTAGCTTGGAAGAAAAAAACCACTAACTTTGTATTTTAGAAGGACACATTATCCAGAATCCTACTCAGTTAGGGAAGGCTCAAAACACAATCGAAGCTATAATAAAGAAACTATCTTAGTGATATATCATGTAAACTATGATATCATCATATTAAAAAGAGGGATATATTACAGTCCTTACAGTCCTTCTAGATGGAGAGGAAGATTACAAGACTGGTATCAATCAAAATTAGGTTGATATATAGTTTAGTAAATGGGATCATAGGGACAGCCGTAAAGCACAATAAAAAAGCAACATATCGTATCAAGAAAGATAATACAGGAGTCTCAACAACCACAAAAAAAAACATGGAAAAAGTGAAAAATCAACTCACAAAGAAGAAGGCCACAGAACAGATTAATAAGAACAACAGAGAAAACACCAACACAAAAATAAACATATCACAATGGCAGCACTGAACACATATCTATCAATAATTACATTGAATATGAATGGATTGAATGTTCCACTAAAGAGACACTGAATGACAGCTTGGATCAGAAGACATGACCCATCTATATGTTGCCTACAGGAAACTCACTTGAGACTTAAAAGATATGAACAAACTGAAAATTAAAGGATGGAAGGATATATATCAAGCTAACAATGAACAAAGAGCAGGTGTGGCAATTCTAATCTCACATAAAATTGATTTTAATGTAAAACCCACCATCGTGGACAAGGATGGACACTGTTTATTGCTGAAAGGTTCAATACACAAGCAGGACTTAACAATATTAAATATTTATGCACCTAACATTAGAGCACCTAAATACATCAAAGAAATACTGACTGACTACACTCGAAAAGGAGAAAGGTCACTTCACAATAATAGTAGGAGACTTCAACACTCCACTCTCAATACTGGATAGATCATCTAGAAAAAAGCTCAGTAAAGACACAGAAGACCTCATTGCCACAGTTGACCAAGTATACCTCATCAACATATACAGAACTTTCTGCCCATCAGTGTACAAATACCCTTCTTATCTAGTGCACATGGAACGTTCTCCAGAATAGACCACCATGTGTTAGGACATAAAGCAATTCTCAACAAAATTCATACCATTGAATTAATGCAAAGCATCTTCTCAGATCATAAATCCATAAAAGTTGAAATCAATAGCAGAAAAAACATAGATAGAAAGTGGAACTCATGAAAACTGAACAACACCTTGCTCAAAAAATTGTGGGTTACACAGGAAATCAAGGATGAAATAAAGAAATGTATGGATTCCAATGAGAACGAAACACGTCCTATCAGAACCTATGGGATACAGCCAAAGCAGTGCTCAGAGGTCAGTTTATCTCCATAAATGCACGCATCTGGAAGGAAGAAAGAAACCAAATCAAAGAACTGACCCTACAGCTTGAACAAGTAGAGAGAGAACAACAGAGGAACCCCTCAGACAACAGAAGAAAACAAATCATAAAGACTGGAGCAGAACTAAACAAGTTAGAGAATAGAAGAACAATTGAAAAAATTGAAAAGACCAAAAGCTGTTTTTTTTAAAAGATGAACAAAACTGACAAACCACTGGCTAAACTTACTAAAAAAAAAACAGAAAAGGAAACAAATAAGCCAAATAAGAAATGAGAGGGAAGTTGCCATCACAGATCCAACAAAAATCAAAACTATCATAGCTGAATACTATGAAAGACTGTATTCTAACACATTTGAAAACCTAGGGGAAATAGACAAATTCCTTGATTCATATAACCTACCAAAATTATCACAAGGTGAAGCAGAACAACTTAATAAACTCATCACAAAGGAAGAGATTGGAAAAGTCATCCAAAAACTACCAACCAAAAAAAGCCCAGGCCCAGATGGCTTCACCGCAGAATTCTACCAAGCTTTTAGAGAAGAGTTGTCTCCATTACTACTAAGACTATTTCACAGCATAGAAAGGGATGAATACTCCAAAATTTGTCCAATGAAGCCAGCATAACCCTGATACCAAAGCCAGGGAAAGACCCAACCAAAAAGGAGAACTACAGACAAATATCACTCATGAATCTAGATGCAAAAACCTTCAACAAAATTCTTGCCAATAGAATACAACAACATATCAAAAAAATAATCCATCATGACCAAGTTGGATTCATACCAGGGATGCAAGGCTGGGTCAACATCAGAAAAACAATTAATCTGATCAACCACATACATACCACAAAAGACAAGAAACACTTGATCTTGTCCATTGATGCAAAAAAAGCATTTGATAAAGTCCAACACCCATTCATGTTAAAACCTCAGCAAAATAGCAATAGACGGCCAACTCTGCAATAAGAGCCACTTATACAAAGCCAATTGCCTACATTATCTTGAATGGAGAGAGACTGAAATAGTTTCCCTTGAGAACAGGAACTAGATGAGGATGCCCACTCTCACCTCTCCTATTCAACATTGTAATAGAAGTTCTAGACAGAGCAATTAGAGAAGACCAAGGAATAGAAGGCGTCTGCATGGGCAAGGAAGAACTAAAAATCTCCCTGTTTGTAGACGATATGATTGTATATGCAGAGAATTCCAAAGAATCCTTAAGGAAACTATTCAAACTGATAGAACAGTTCAGCAACGTCTCAGGATACAAGATAAACATAAGTAAATCAGTAGGATTCCTTTATACCAACAACAAGATTATTAAGGAAGAAATCACCAAGTCGATACAATTTACCATAACCCCTAAGAAGATAAAGTATCTAGGAATAAATTTAACCAGAGAAATTAACAGAATTTTACAAAGAGAACTACAAACTCTTACTACAAGAAACTAAGAGAGATTTACATAAATGGGGAAACCTACTATGCTCGTGCATAAGAAGACTTAACATTGTAAAAATGTCTATTTTACCCAAAGCAATCTACTTATATAATGCAATCCCAATACAAGTTCCAGCGTCATTTTTTAATGAGATGGAGGAACAAGTTACCAACTTTATCTGGAAAGGCAAGAAGCCCCAGATAAGGAAAGCATTATTGAAGAAGAAGAACACACTGGGGGGCGGGGGCCTCTCATTACCTGACCTTAGAACATATTACACTGCCAGAGTAGTTAAAACAGCCTAGAACTGGTACAAAAACAGACAGATAGATCAGTGGAACACAATCTAGGCCCCAGGAATGAGATCACCTGCCTATGAACAGCTGATATTTGACAAAGGCCCTAAGATATTAAACTGGAGTTTAAAAAAATCTCTTCAACAAACCATGCTGGCAAAATTAGATATTCACCTACACTACATTAAAACAAGACCCATATCTTACACCTTATACAAAAACCAACTCAAACTGGATAAAAGATCTAAATATCAAATCTAAAACAGTAAAGCTAGTCCAAGAGAAAGTAGGAACAACAATGGAAGCTTTAATACACAACACAGACAGACTTCAAAGTCTGTCAAACAAACCACAGTTATCAGAAGAGAAAACAGATAAATGGGAACTGCTAAGAATCAATCACTTTTGCTCATCCAAAGACTTTATCAAAAGAATTAAAAGTCCACCTACAGAATAGGAAAAAATATTTGGCAATTCAATGTCAGACCAACACCAGATCTCCATAATCTATAAGGTACTACAGAATATCAATAAGAAAAAGATAAATCATCCAATTAAGCAATGGGCAAACGAGATGGACAGACACTTCTCTAAAGAGGAGATCCAGGCAGCCAAAAAACACATGTGGACATGATCACGATCATTAGCTATTAAGGAAATTCAAATCAAAATGACAATGAGATACCATCTCACCCCAAAAGGTTGATTATGATCCAAAAAATGCAAAATAACAAATGCTGGAGAGGCTATGGGGAGATTGGAACTCCCCTGCACTGTTGGTGGGATTGCAAAATGGTGCAACCTCTTTGGAAAGCAATCTGGTGCTTCCTTAGAAAGCTGGATCTAGATATACCATTTGACCCAGTAATTCCACTGCTTGGAATATATCCTATAGAATTAAGGCCATTCACACCAACTGATACATGCATACAGCACAATCCACAATAGCAAAAAGATGGAATCAACCCAGATGCCCAACAACAGAAGAATTCATAGGTAAACTATGGTATATATACTCAATGGAACACTATGCAATGATAAAGAACAATGATGATAGCAAGAAACATCTCTTAACCTGGTTTCAACTGGAGGACATTATCCTGAGTAAAATTAGTCAGCGACAAAAGGACAACTATTGTATGAGAACCCTACGATAAGAATTTAGAAACAGACTCATGCATAGAAGAAAAGACTCTTTGACTGCTACAACGGTGGGGGAGGGAGGGTGAGTGGTGGAGGGTTTAGATGAGATAGCTAACAGAAATTTGGTTAGGTGAAAGTGGTGACAGCACACATTAGATAGAAGGTCGATAATAACTGGACTTCAACACAATTTGAATACTCCTCCCATCTTTACCCAATATTGCAAGGACAGAGTAACTGGGGCCAGGGGCCAGGGACCATGCTGCCAGGTGAAATCAACGCCAATTGGCATAGCTAGCATTTTGCTAATGAGGACTCTCTGTATCCCTCCTCAGTCAGCAGCATCTGAGGTCTTAAAAGCTGCCAAGCTGCCATCTTAGGGTACGGCAAATGGTCCCAGCTCAACAGAAACAGATGATCACCGAGGACAAGAACGACATGGGGAAAAGAGAACCCAGAAGACCAAGAGACCCACGTGAGTGGGTCTCTACATTGACTCGTGACCAGAAGAACCAGGTGGTGCCTGGCCACCACCAGTGATAGCCATGATGGACCTCACAAAGTTGAGTCTCACTGGCGACAAGAGAATAAATAGGGGTGCATCCTGAGATCTCCAATAAGACCACAACTGATGGTCCGGAGGCTTCAGGGTTCCCCTGGGAGCATGGACCCTGGCCCTAATGCTGCCCCTGTCAATAAATCATAATGAAGGTCATTTTTTTGGACAGCAATGGATTGGACTTGGTGACACAGAGTGACTATGTCTCGTAGTAATTTTATGGTTCTATGCATCTATAGGATGTCATCTTGCTGACCTCTTGCTGGAGAAAGGGGAGTGGGTGGAGAGGAGGGGATAGGTGACTGTTGGGAGAATAGGACATGTATGGAGCAGAGAGGAGACGTGTGCTGTCACTGGGCAGGAAGAGCAGATAGCTGAGCATGCAAATTTATATGGGAATGTACATTTCCATTCAGTCATAATAAAGAAAAAAAAATCTAAATTCACAAAAACAGCAGACTTGCTGGTTGTCACAGACTGAATTGTGTTTCCCCCCAAATCTGTGTAGCACTTTAGCTTGGCCATGATTCCTGGTATTGTGTGATGTTGCTCCACAGTGTAAATCCTAACTCTATGGTGCTAATAAGTTTGGATGGGCGGCAGTTGTGTTGACGGGGCAAGACTCAATGTGCAAGATTGTTTTGTGCTTTGGAGCAGTCTCTTGAGATACAAAGGAAAGAAAGATATGGGGACTTTGTATCATTGAGCAAGAAAGCAGTGCCAGGAGCTGAGTGTGTCCTTTGGATAAGACAGGGTCCCTGTGCTGCTGAAGCTTCCTGCCTAGAGAAAGACTAAGGCTGAGGACCTTCCTCCAGAGCCAGCAGAGAAGACTTTCCCCTGGAGGTGGCACCCTGAACTTGGACTTTTAGCCTACTGGACTGTCACAAAATAGAGTTTCTCTTTTTAAAGCTATCCACTTGTACTATCTCTGCTATGACACTGTACTCACAGAGACTGGAGGAACCCCTGAGACTACGGACCCTGGATACCCTAACTCAGAACTGAAGGTACTCTCAAAGTCTATCTTTCATCCAAATTTTAGACATGCCTATAAAACAAACAACACATGTGAGGAACATGCTTTTTAGTTCAGTCAAGTGTAGGAGATCAAAAGGGCAACACCTGCCCAAAAGCTAAGGGGAGTAGGTGGGAAGTGACAAGAACTGGATGAATGGACACCAGGAACTCAGTGTGTAAACATAAGGAGGGAAAGTGCTGACACATTGCAGATTGTCACTAATGTCACAAAGCAATTTGTGTATGTATTTTTTAATTGATAAACTAATTTGTGCTGTAAGCTTTCGCCTAAGGCACAATAAACTTAAAAAAAAAGTAGTAGTACCTGCAGAGTAACAAAAATCAGATGTGCAAAGCCTCTTACGCATTTTATATTGAACATTAACTGTCCCTCTCTTTTTTATGCACTCAAACACTGTTCTATACCCTTCCCCACTTTTAGTACCTCCTTGTCATCATCCACCAGCTATCTGCAACCAGCAGCCAAGTAGCCTTGAGGCAAGAGTAAAATCCACACTGAGAGTAAAAAGGGTTCAGGCTATCTCAGGAAGATTATTGCGAAGAACCTTCATTTACATGTCAAAATTTCAAAACAGAACCAGTATGTTCCAGAAGTTTTTATCTAGAAGGCAGTGTCTGCTACTGCATGTTAATGTCTTTGTTATCGGGACCAGCTCATCTAATTTTTGTGTTCCCTCTGGTCAGCAAAAATATTACTGCCACTCTAATCTTAAATGAATCTGACCATATTACAGGAATCATAGACTAATTGATATGCATTCCCTTATAGTTTTGACCCCTGATGACATTGTAACTGGCTGCTAACCAAAAGGTCTGAGCTCAAATCCACCAGCTGCTCCTCAGAAACCCTATAGGGCAGTTCTACTCCGTCCTATAAGGTCATCATGAAACAGAATTGACTCAAAGGCACTGGGTATTTCCTTATATTTTAGAGTTTCTTTAAATGATAATTAAGAAACGGCAAAAAAGAAAAATAATAAGTGTTGGTTCTACCCTGGCCCCTAGGGTCGCCATGAGTCGGATCCGACTCGACGGCACTTGGCTTGGCTGGCTGGTAAGGATGTAGAAAAATTGAAACACTTGTACATTGCTGGTGGGAATGTCAAATGGTGCAGCTGCTAGGAAAACAATGTGGTGGTTCCTTAAAAAGTTAAACATACAGTTTACAATATGACCTACCAATTCCACTAAAAGAATGTGGGGGAAAAAAAAACTTGTATATGAAAACTCATTGAAATAGTAATCAGAATAATCAAAGGTGGAAACATCCAAAATGTGGTATATACAAGCAATGGATTATTATTCTGTCATAAAAATAAATGAAGTACTGATATATCAGGTCTGACAATTAAGTTCACAGCTTAATTGTTCTAAGTGCTACGTATCTCAGTGCTGAAATCAGTACTGTCATCTTTGAAGTACTCCCTTGGGAAGTTATGCACTGACATCAGCTCCTAGTGCATGCTTCAAAGCAATTTTGGAACTCTTTCTGGAATGGCCATTGTGCACAGTGTCAAATTCATGAATTTTATAGTTGTCTGTGAGTTTATTATTTATTTTTTTTATTTAACATGACTGAGTGAAAATGTACACTCCCTTATAAATTTACATGCCCACCTATATGCAGCTTCCACTGCTCTCCCTGTCCGGTGACAGCACACTATTTCTCTCTGCTTCATACATGTCTCATCCTCCCAACAGCCTCCTTTCTGCTCCTCTCCACCCACTCTCCTTCCTCCAGCCAGAGGTCAGCAGGATGATATCCTATAGATGCATAGAACCATAAAGTGCAACCAATATATGGCCACTCTGCATTGCCAAGTCCAATCCATTCCTGTCCAAAGAGTGGACCTTTGTTATAATTTATGGGTAAGGGCAGCATCAGGGCCGGGGGCCGTGCTCTCAGGGGAACCTGGAAGCCGCTGGACCATCAATTGAGGTCTTTTAGTGGCGATCTCAGGATGCACCCCTTTTTATTCTTGTGTTGCCAGTGAGGCTCCTCTCTGTGAGCTCCATTGTGGCTATCACTGGTGGTGGCCGGGCACCATCTGGTTCTTCCGGTCCCAAGTCGATGTAGGCACCCACTCTTGTGGGTCTCTCTGTCTTCTAGGTTGTCTTTACCACATGTCATTTTGGTCCTTGGTGAGCATCTGTTCCTGCTGAGTTGGGGCCATTTGCTGTGTCCTCGGATGGCAGCTTGGCAGCTTCTGTGAGTGAGTAAACAAGTAAACAAGTAACTGTATTGGAATGCCCTCCCTACTCATCTGATCTGGCCCCCAATGACTTTTGTCCTCACCTGAAAATAAAGGAAATACTGAAAGACATTTCAATGACGTTTAGGACATCAAGGGTAATATGACGACAGCTCTGACGGCCATACCAGAAAAAGAATTCCAAAATTGCTTCTAAGAGTGCACTAGTTGCTGGTGTGGGTGCATAGCTTCCCAAGGGGAGTACTTCAAAGGCGACTGTAGTGATATTCAATAATTAAGTATATAGCACTTTTTCTAGGATGAGTTAGAAAACTTAATTGGCAGTCCTTGTATGCTACAACAAAATGATACACCTGGAAAACTTTATGTTAAATGAAAGATCTCAGAAACAAAAGATTACATATTGTATGATTCCATTTATATTGAAATATTATATATTTCATTATATTGAAATATTCCATTTATATGAAATATCCAGATTTTAAACTCATAGGGAAGGAGTTTAGAACTGCCAGGGACTAGGGGGAAGGGGAAAGAATCCTACTGGTATGGTGGTTAAAGTAATCAACTGCTAACCATAAGGTTGTGGGTTCAAACTCTCTAGTGACTCCTGTAAAACGCTATGGGGTTGCTATGCATCAGGATCCACTCCACGGCAGCGTGCTTGATTTCTATTTATTTATTTTTTTGGTGGGGTGTGGGAAAGACAGGATTAGTGCTTAATGGGTTTGTGGTTTCCTTTGGGAGTGTTGAAAGATTTTGGAATAAGATAGAGGTAGCTGTTGCACATATTGTGAATGTACTAAATGCCACAGAAGTTTACACTTTAAAACAGTTACTTCTGTATTATGTGAATTTTACTTCAGTTTTAAAAAATGCATCAAAGAGGGCCCACCTAGGCATATACACACACCCTCACCCTCAGTCACATTGGGGTGAAACATACAATTGCTCCTTGGTCATGGGAAACCTGATTTCGGCCTCCCACACCCACAATCCAGAGACTGCAAGAAAAAGCAGGACTGGAACAGACATTGTCCATGGCCCTTGGGCTTCTTGGTGGGCCACGTTTTTCTGTGTCTTCTGCAGGGAGCTGAAAGTGATACAGACTATGCTTTTCCTCCTCAGCTTTGAGCCTGTTCCAAGACCAACCATTGGCTACCGGCTCTTCTTGAAGCCTAAGAAGCCTTGGTACTGGACCAGGAGTCTGGACTGTGCCCTGTTGGCTAGGTGCCAATGCTTTGTGCATCCACAGCAGAGTTTTTGAATAATCTCTCACCAGTACCATTTGCACTGATACTTGCCCAAAGAAATTTGGATGTTGTTACTTTAACTTTTCCTTTTCATTGCTACATCCTGAGTTCTAGACTGTTAATGTTCATACAACAAGTACATGGCTGCTAAATACTGCTTCTTAGGTTTGCAACAATCTGGCAACTGTTTGGGAAGTCTCTCTCTACCCTTACTCATCTTCCCTTTCTACTGAACCCCAGAAGCAACAGATAGGGGAACTATGCCTAGCAAGTCATAGCCTTCTATTAAAATAAACAACAGGCAAAGAGCAGGCATTTTCTGTCTGGAAAGTTCTAACATTGCAGTCTATACACTTGCTAATTTTATGCAAATCATTTATCACAAGCATGTGCTAAACTCATTCACCATGGCTCCTTTTTTGCATGCAGTGATATTTCAAACATCTTTAAAGATACCACAGTGACTTAGCTGACATCACAGAGACCACTGCTGAAGGCACACTTAATAGGACAGCATCAAAATCATATTTTTTTATTGATTCATTTAACAAATATTTCTTGAAGCCTTTTTGAATACCATGTCCAGCACAGAAGATAAAAATAGGAATATGAAACAAAGATACAAGCTCAAAGAACACAAACAACTCAAGTACTTCATCACATTTTCAAAAAGGGCTGTCTCTAAACCCAGCGGGTGGGTAACAACCCTTACCTAACAGTCCAGTGTGTTGACACCTCAAGATACAGTTTCCAGTCCAAAAGTCTACCCTTTTGAGCACCTTTTCTGATTGCCCCATCTGTCTCTAGTCATTCCTGTATGTGTTATTTCATTTTGCATGTGTCTGCATTATCCTTTCATTGTTTATTGTATATGTACATTTGCATAGACAACTTTATATCTTTCTATATATTTCACATCTATTTATATACATACAGGATACATGTGGGGATGGGTCTTATGTTTTTTTAAACTGTATTACAGGCTTTTGGGGGAGGAATGGCTGTGTTTTATAGCTGCCATCATTTTTCTTATAGCCTAGCCATCCTCTTTCCCCATGCTCACCCCCTCATCACACAGGGCTATAGACACAGTAGAGTCCCAAGAAGGGCTGGTAAGCCAACTAAGAAGTAAGGAATTACTCTGGTCACTATAACATTGCCAAGCCAAGTGGACATTACTGATCACTTTTTCTTGAAAAGCAGCAGCTGTTAAACAACTTCATACTCAGCATACACACACTCCTCAGGGCTTTTCTTCTTGTTAAAAAATAGCATTGTGTTTAAGATGGAAGCTTATACAGCAAATTAGGTTCCAATCTAACAACTTTTATATAAACTATTTACTGATGCTAGTTACATTTTTCACAATGTGTCATTATGCTCATTGATGTCATTCTGGTTGTATTATTTCCAGTGCTCTGATTTCCCTGCCTCCTTACCAGAGTTCTCATCTTTGCTTTAGAGTAATTTTTGGTCATTTATTATCCTATAGATAAATTTTTTAAAGGAACATGTTACTCGTGGGTGACATGTTTTAGTTTATGAGCCAATCTCTTGTTTAGTTAAAAGAGATAATTTCATTTTAAAGCTTAAAGAGTATCTCAGGGCATAGTCCTGGGGAGTCCTCTAGTCTCAACCAGTCCAATAAATCTGGACATTTTAAGAATTTGGATTCTATTCTATATTTTCTCCCATTCTAATAGGATCTACCTACTATAGCCCTGATCAGAAAAGTCAGTAGCCAGGCACCATCCACTTCTCCCGGTCTCAGGGTATAATTATGGCTGTGGTTTATGTAGACTCTTAGTACTGTAGACTACTTTCTTTTCTGAGTCTTCAGTTTCCTTTTTTCTCTTCTGTTCCAGACACACAGAGAATAACAGTTGTATCTTAGAAGGCTGCTCAAAGCCTTTTAAGATTCTAGACACTACTTAGCACATTGGGAGGTAAAACATACATTTTTTGAACTATATTCTGCCAGTTAACTGAGTTGTCCCACAAGACTATGGTCCTAAGTCT
Source organism: Heterohyrax brucei (assembly GCA_028571685.1). NCBI lineage: Eukaryota > Metazoa > Chordata > Mammalia > Hyracoidea > Procaviidae > Heterohyrax > Heterohyrax brucei. The sequence goes on from CM053140.1 coordinate 205,691,175, forward strand.
TTAAAGCCAGAAATCCATTGTAAGAAGAATCCATAGCTGTGCCTGTATGTGGTTTTCTGCAAATATAAACACACATGTGTGCACACACATTGGTTGCACACGCTTAGAGATACATTCATCTGTGCACATATATTGTTGTTACCCACTATCGAGTTGGTTCTGAGTCACAGAAACCTTATAAAAAACAGAACAAAACACTGTCCCATCTTCTGTCACATCCACGATCATTTTTACACTTCAGCTCATTGCTGAAGCCACTGTGTCAATCCATCTCATCAAGGTCTTCCTCTCTTGCACTGACCCTCTATTCTATCAAGCATGATGTCTTTCTCCAGGGACGGATCCTTGCTGACAACATGCCCAAAGTATGTAAGACACGCTCTTGCCATCTTCGTTTCCAAGGACCACTGTCGTTATACTTCTTCTAGAACAGGTCTGTTTGTTCTTTTGGCAGTCCATGATACAGTCAACATTCTTTTCCAACACCACAATTCAAAGGCATCCATTCTTCTTCTGTCTTCTTTGTTCATTGTCCAGTTCTCTCATACATAGGCTGTGTGATTCAAAATACCGTGGCTTGGGTCAGGCACACTTTTGTCTTCAAGGTGACATCTTTACTTTTCAATACTTTAAAGAGATCCTTTGCAGCAGATTTTCCCAGTGCAATGCATCTTTTGGTTTCTTAACTGCTGCTTCCATGGGCATTGATTGTGGACTGAAATAGAATGAAATCCTTGACAACGTCAATCCTTTCTCCACTTATTATGTTGCTTAATGGTTCAGTTGTGGGGATTTTTGTTTTCTTGATGTTGAGATGCAATCCATACCGAATGCTGTGGTCCTTGATCTTCATCAGTAAGTATTTCAAAAGTTCTTTACTCCCAACAAGTAAGGTGGTGTCATCTGTGCAGTGCAAGTTGTTAATGAATCATCCTCCAATCCCGATGCTTCGCTCTTCTTCATATAATCCAGTTTCTCGGATTGTTTGCTTGACATACAGATTGGAAAGGTATAGTGTAAGGATACAACCTGACACACACCTTTCCTGATTTTAAACCATGCAGTGTCCCCTGGTTCTGCTTGCACAACTGTCTCTTGATCCATACACAAATTCCTTAAGAGCACAAGTAAGTGTTCTGGAATTCACATTTTACTCAATGTTAGCCATAATTTGTTATCATCCACACAAATGCCTTTGCACAATCAATGAAACACAGGTAAACACCTTTCTTTTTATTCTCTGCTGTCAAGATACATCTGCCATCAGCAATGATATCCCTGGTTCCACATCCTCTTCTGAATCCAGATTCTGGCAGCTCTTTGTTGATATGCTGTTGCAGTTGCTTTTGAATGATCTTGAGCAAAATTTTACTTGCATGTGATATTAATGATATTGTTAAGTAATTTCCACATTCAGTTGGATCATCCTTCTTTGGAATGGGTATAAATATGGATCTTTTCCAGTCAGTTGGCCATATAGCTGTCCTCCAAATTTCTTGGCACAGATGGGTGAGCACTTCCAGTGCTGCATCTGCTTGTTGAAGTATCTCAGTTGGTATTCCACCAATTCCTGAAGCCTTGTTTTTTACCAATGCCTTCAATGCAACTTCAACTTATTCCTTCAGTATCATCAGTTCCTGATCATACATTGCCTTTTCAAATGGCTGAACATCAATGTTTTTTTCTGGTATAATGAATCTTTTAACCATCTTTTGATGTTCCCTGGGTCGCTTAATATTTTCTCTGTAAAATCCTTCACTATTGCAACTCAAGGCTTGAATTTTTTCTTCAGTTCTTTCAGCTTGAGAAATGCAGAGTATGTTCTTCCCACACATTCATATCCATACACATATATACCTATATACATTTTTTGGTTGGTCTTGGTGTTACTACAAAATCCTTCAAGGATTTCCAGATTCTTTTACTTACATTCTCTAATTCCATTTTTACCACGCTGTAGAGTAGGTAGTGATTTTCCATCTTAATGATGAGGAAAACTGAGACCTTGAAAGGCATCTGACTAGTCTAGCCAGTAAGTTATGCTTGACAGGTTGCTCCTCAGGTCCATTCTCCCCCTTCTCCATGTTCCCTCCTCCAAGAGGGAGACTGCAAGGCTCTGTATCAATAGCTCTCTTGCTGTCTGACTTAGATTTGGCCAATGGAAGGATTCAAGGCAGAAGGGCGGAAGAAGAGAGATGTTGGTATTTGTTACCTTAGCTCCCTTCCTGCTGGTTCTCTGTGTAAGTTGACTGAGAGCTCCTCTTAGGTGGCCTTCTCCATACTTCTACTCCTTCCAGATTCCAGCAACCACTCCCTTCCCATCCTTCTTCAGCCTAGTAACAGCCCCTACACTTGCTTTCCCTGGGACCCGGAACTACCCTTTATTGGTTTCCCCAAAGGCTGCCACACTTTCATAACTAATGCATTAGGCACATTTCAGTTGCCCAGTGAAAGTGCCATCTCTCTTGCCAGGATCTTGACTGATATATATGGGGACTGTTCACATCTTCTGGTGCTTACCCGCTCCTTTGGGCTCCAACTCTTAAATGCTTGCTCAGATACCGCAGAGGAGAGCTGTACCATCACATGTGCGCAGCTCCTAATTCCTGTTACATGTAAGGACTTTTCAGAGAGCAAAACCCACTGCCATTGAGTCAGATCTGACTCACAGTGACCCTATAGGTCCGAGTAGAACTGCCTCATAGAGTTTCCAAAGAGCGCCTGGTGGATCTGAACCACCGACCTTTTGGTTAGCAGACACAGCACTTAACCCACTATGCCCCCAGGGTTTCCTTCAGGGAGCAAAAGCTCCTCAAATTAAGGCTGCTCAGCTCAGCTGGCCAGCTACAAAGCACAGGAGTCCGTACCTGCAGATAGCTATAGCTTTCTCTTTGTAAACAAGCAAGCCCCAGCCACTGGGGCACTAGTGGGGGCAGGACAATGACTCATAAGAGAAGCTGCAGTCACTTGACTCCCTGTGACTCAGACACACTGTGTTGTCAACGGGGTGCTGAGCTGAATGAAAACTGAATAAATTGATGTTTTGCCTCACCAGGTTCCTGGCAATTGATGAGTTAAAAAGTGCTAAGAATATTATTCCATCTGTTTGTACTCTTAAATGTAGTATAAGCCCTCCAATCTCCTTCTGCCAACTTTCTTCTTTCCATTCTGTCTTCAAAGAAATGCTTATTGCTGAAAATGAATCAGACAGAGCTTCACAAGGGCTGCCTTTCCAAGATAGCAAGTGGGTGGCCATCGGTCAGCACTGCACTTGGCTTTAATCATTCTGCGGTGCTTGGTATGCACGACTCCAGACCCCCATTTCTCTTGGCTTCCAACTGCAGCTTCTGCTGAAGCAAGTGTCCTCAGCTGACTGACTTCTAATCGAGTCTCTCTTTCCTGGTTCCTCTCTTAATTGAGACTCCATCAGTATTTGTAAATTTAAGACCTATGCCACTGACTTAGTGTTGCAACATTTTTGGTATTATAGCTTGATAACGTGGTGAGCATAACACACTCAGTGACACAATAATCAGCAATTACTAGGTGTTGAACATCATGCTGAGGCTTCTGCTTTGGTTGTTTCATTCCACCGTCTTAGTAACTATCAGAGGTCATGAGTGTGCACACTGTCTGTGTGTGTGTTACACATGAAGATAGACTCATAGACGTTAAGTGACTTAAGCAAATCACACAGTAATGAAAGAATCTGAACCCAGATCTACCTCTCAGTCCTCACTCTTAACTATTATCCTGCTCTGCAATCATTCAAGTTTCAAAAGCCAGACTTCCTCACCTCCAGAAAGAAATTCCCAAGAGAACGCAAAATGTGCCCTGTATTTTTTTAAATTAAGCTTAACACCCATTTATGCGCACACTAGTCACTGTGCAAGGTAACAGTTCTTCGCCTTCACAAAGTTGAAGAAAACACAACCTCTTCTTTCAAAGAGCTCCTAGTCTGTTAAAAGAACAGTTTCTGGGTTTCTTTTAAAAACACTCGGTTTGCCTTAAGTTCTGAGAATGTGTAAAAGTGAATTTTTGCCTTTGTTTATGTCAACCTCATACCTGAAAATTTATGCTTCCTACTCAACACCTTTAGCTGAGGACAAAATAGATGATCATTTACGTGGACGTGGGGTTAAGGTGGCTTTTGTCTTTGTTGCCTAATAGCCATTGGAGTAATTGAGGGTACCTTAGTCTGGGACTTCCACGCTGTATATATTTTGTGCTGTTGAGGAGAGGCTGGCCAGACCAGAAAAATTTACCAAGGAGGCTGCTGTCAACTAGTCTTACAAGACATGATTTAGCTTATCATGTAAGACTGGCTGATAAAATCCCAGAACAGAAAGGCTCAGAGAACATCTCAGGTTGGTGAGAACATGTGCTCTCAGTGAGGTAACTCATCCCTTAGGCTGAAAACTCCACATTGGAAACTCTATGAGACTGTGTCCTGTGTATCTCTTCATCTATATCCTTTTTGAGTGTAACAAATCTGTGCTTGTAAATACGGTATAGGGAGGCAGCAGATCAGAAAGTAAAAGTGTTGTATGGACTCCTGAGCTTGGGGCTGGCATCTAGGAAGGGTAGTAGGAAACCAGCCCTGGTTTTGTAGTCAGCAGGTGTTTTAGTCAGCTAGGCTGCTCTAACAGAAATACCACAGAGTGGATGGCTTTAACAAAGAAAGATTTATTCTTACACAGTCCGGTAGGTTGCAGTCCATATTCAGGTTGTCCGCTCCAGGGAAGACTTTCCCCTTGTCGGCTCTGGAGGAAAGTCCGGTATTGTATCAGTCTTTGTCCAGGGAGCATCCTTACGCAAGAACCTCCGGTCTGAAGGACGCGCTCCGCTCCCAGTGCTGCTTGCTTGATGGTAGCGAAGTTCTCAAATTGTCCTTTGTTTCTTTTTCCTTTTATTCCTTGCAAGCTAAAAGCATTAAGGGTGGGGCAAGCCATACTCCAGGGAAACTCCCCCCACAGCAGGAATTCACAGCCCCACCCTAATCCTTTAACATACAGGTTAGCAAAACCACACAATGGAGGACAGTCCCAAGATACTGGGAACCATATCCCAGCCACGTGGCGGCACACATTTTTGGGGGGACACAATTCCAACCATGACAGCAGATAAGAAGGTTGAGATGTCATGCAAACTGTCCAAACTTGCAGCTTGCATCTGTTTGGCAGTTTGAAGAGAATGATGTCCTCTCAACTCATAAGTGCTGATCTAGTTCCGGTGACTAGATGTGTAGGAAGTGCTGTGCAGGTGGCTGGCAATGAGGATGGAGAATGATCATTGACTCAATCATCACATTTTCAGGATTGGATTTGTGTTGATCTTTACTCCACAGTGTATATTTTACAAACTAATGAAGAATTAGTACATTGCCCTTACTATTACTTAAAGTAGAAAAGGAGGAATGCTTGAAATAGAAACTGTCTCCAAAAGGCCAGGACATCACGTCACTACACCTACACAGCAGGATTCATTCAACAGTCATTTGTTGAGCACTCACTATGAGCCATGATTAAGGTGTGGTAACACATGCGTGAAACACTATCCTCACTCTCAGGGATTTATAGTGCAATGGATGAAAAGACAAGTAAATAAAGAATTACAGTCCAATTGGAGAAAAGTCAGTTTGCACAGCATCCCAAGAGAACACAAGAGAGAACAATCTGCTGAATGAGAGGGTAGAGGAGAAAACAGGACAACAGCAAAAAAGTTATGCTTCAGCCAAGATTTGAGGTTAAATGCAAGTTATCCAAAGAAGACAGGTTGAAAGGAGAATTCTAGAAAAGAGATAGTGTATGTAAAGGCAGAGAAGCCCTAAGTGGTACAGTGATTAAACACTAGACTGCTAACTGAAAGGTCACTGGTTTGAACTCACTAGCAGCTTCATGGAAGAAGGATGTAGTAGTCTTTTTCTGTAAAGATTTACAGCCTTGGAAACCTTATGGAGCAGTTCTACTGTGTCCTATGAGGTCTGACAGTTAAGTTCGAAAACTGAACCTAGAAAAAGTGCTACAAATCTCACTGTTGAACATCACTACAGTCACCTTCGAAATACTCTTTTTGGGAAGCCATGCACCAATGCCAGCACCTAGTCCACACTTCAAGCAATTTGGGCATTTCTTTTTCTGGAATCAGAGCTGTCAGGAGCCTTAAACCTCCAACCTTTTTGTTAGCAGCTAAACACACTGACTGTTGGCACCACTAGTCCCTTCTATATTCTACCTTTATGCAAATGCAAACCAATACAAATATAGCAACACATAAATCCAAGATTTTCTGAAGATGTGTGCGTTTTTACTATGCTAAAGCATTTTCTTTCTTGGAAAAATAAAATACCATGCGTTGAACATTGAAAAAAAAACCATTTCTTGACTTCCTATTATTGGTAGTGGATGTGGTGCTCCAAATAGTTACACCTAATGCTCATCACAACTTCCATTTATAGTTGAGGAGAAGCAAGACTTGGAAAAGTCACATAACCATCAGGTTCGGATAGCTGGTGAGTGACAGAACCCGAAGGATGCCCCCTCCTACAGCACAGTTTTGGAGAAATGGCCCTGCCACTCACCTAATTAACGGAGCTGGAAATCTGCATCTCCTTTACTTCTCACGTGCAGTCAGCCAACAAGTCTCATGAACTCAAACCCCTTACTCTTTCTCCTAACAAGGTATTTTTTTGAGTGTTCATTATGTGAATGGAGTTCCTGGGTGGTGCAAACTGTTAAGGAGCTCAGCTGCTCACTGAAAGGATGTAGGTTCAAGTTCATGCAGAGACACTTTGGAAGAAAGGCCTGGCAATCTACACTACCCCCTCCAAAAAAAAATTAGACATTGAAAACCCTATGTACTTAGTAGTGAAATATAAAAAGAAAAGAAAACCCTATGAGTACAGTTCTGTTCTGACACATGGGATTATCATCAATCAGAATTGATTTGAAAACAACTATTTTTTGTTTTTAACTCATCAGTGAGTGAATGTTTTTAAGTCATGTGGCCTACATTCTCATTCCATTTAAGAATCTAGTCACTTTTAGGTGACCGGGTGTTTATATAGTTATCTATTTGAATGCTCCAGAGATGGAAAAGCTCATGACCTCACTTTGTAATCCAGTCTAATTGAAGGAAGCTTTAATTGTGGGAGCCTCTCCTTTAGTAACAATCACACTCTATCGTATTTACATTTTTACATTAGCTTAGGAGAAAGGGCTGTTTCATATTTCTCTCTGTACCTGCTCTACAGAGAGTGTTCAAGAAAACATTCAAGGAATAAATGGAGAAATCTGTTTTTCATATTGAGAGTAAACTATTCTTCTAGCATTTAAAAAATAAAATCCTTTTTCTCTCTCAGGCACATCCTATCCAACTGCATTTTCATGTCCAGTTAATAAGCATTATAAAGAGTGAAAGATTGGGGTCACATCCCAGGAGATGGTCAGGATTTCTAAGAGGTCCTGCAGAGCTCTGGAAATAAGCACTTATCCAGAAAAAGGTGAACATGCTTCCGAGAAGAACACCTTGTGATCCTGACCCACACTGCTGAGAAGAAACAGAGTTCCTCCAGGGCAGTCTTCAACCTGGATTCACCGTCCTGCCCTCTGCCAATATAGGTTTCCATCACTACCTGTGCTAAATTTTTGCTGCCACAAGAGAATCAAAGAAAGTGTTATGTGTATCTGTGTTTGTGTTTATGTGTATGTATTTCTGTATTCCAAAGACTGCCTCTCTGAATTATGGCCTTTCTGCCACTCTCTGCTCAGAGGAACAACCTCCCAACCTGGGCCAAAATCACTGCATGTACGCTGCTGTATTCATATACACAGGGATGAATGATCCAACAAACAAGATAAGCCCATACTTAAATGGTATCACCAAAACAGGGGCACTATCTGTCCAAAGCAAAGAACTATAGATGCCAAGCAGATATAACACCAGGAAAAGTGACCTCTATAGTGTAAGGGAATTGGCAGGACACTAAATGAAACTGATACCAGCTTCAGTGCATGTAAATGTGCCAGCTGTAAGTAAAGTTCATGTAGGGTCACAAGAGTGACTGTGCACTGAGTTGTTTAAGCTCTGAGACCCTTACCACTTCAGTGCCTTCACTGACATGTCTCCTATAGCCCCCTTGCATGTAATTAAACTCCCTATCTTGATGGGTCTCTTGGCAGTATGCTATTTCTTTCTAATAAACAAGAGGTGAGGTGGGCTGTTGATTCTATCGGTAAACTCAGTCAGTATGCAACAGTATCCAACATGAGTAGTTACTGGAGAAGGATGGATTATGTTAATAGATAACAGGTCTCTGATCCATTTTGAGAGAACTGTCATATATACGTGTACATTTGATAATCCAGCAACTCCAGACACAAGGCCCTGTAATGCTCTTGGCTGTGATACAAACACAAGAGTATGCTATTGTGATATCTACTGTAAACAACTGTCTTATAACACTGCTATAACAGAAATACCACAAGTTTATGGCTTTAACAAAGAGAAGTTTATTCTTTCACAGTCCAGAAGGCCCAAAGTCTGAATTTAGGACACTGGTGCCAGGGGAAGACCCTCTTTGTCAACTCTGGATGAAGGTCCTTGTGATGCATCAGTCCTCCCTTGGTCTGGGAGCATCTCAGCATAAGAACCTCAGATCCAAAGGATACACTTTGCTCCTGACAGAGATTTATTCATAGTGTGAGGTCTCCATTCTACTCAGTTCTCTCTAATATCTCAAAAGAGACTGGCTTAAAACACTTTTCTTGTAGATCGCATCTACATGGTGTTGTTAGGCACTGTCAAGCTGGTCCTGAATCACAATAACCCTGTGCACAACAGAACAAACATTGCCCAGTCTTGTGCCACGTGCACAATCATTTTTATGCCTAGGCCCATTGTTGTGGCCACTGTGTCATACCATCTTGTCAAGCATCCTCCTCTTTTCCACTGAGCCTCCACTCTAACAAGCATGATGTCCTTCTCCGGGGATGGATCCTTCCTGACAACATGTCCAAAGTATGTAAGACACAGTCTTGCCATCTTTGCTTCCAAGGAGCACTCTGGTTGTACTTTTTCCCGAACAGATCTGCTTGTTCTTTTGGCAATCCATCGTATAGTCAATATTCTTCTCCAACACCACAATACAAAGCATCAATTCTTCTTCTGTCTTCTTTGTTCACTGACCAGCTTTCACAAGCATATAATGCAATTGAGGATACCATAGTTTCAGTCAGGTGCACTTTAGTCTTCAAGGTGACATCTTTACTTTTCAGTACTTTAGATGTTTTGCAGCAGATTTTCCCAATCTTCATCAATATAACTGCCGCTAATCCATCTCATTACATCATAGTGAGAGGATTTACAACACATAGGGATACCACATAAGATGACAAATGGTAGGCAATCACACAACACTGAGAATCATAACCTAGCCAAGTTGACAGATAGTTTTGGGGGACACAACTCAGGCCATAATACTGACCAATAGGAACTCCAGTCTCAGATGACTTTAAAAAATATGAAAATTTGAGCAAATCAACTATTATTATAAATTCAATCAAATTACTTTGCATTTACATACAGAGCTAGTCCTAGGTTTTGTAAACAATTAATACTTACAACTTCGAAATACATTTGCATACACACAGATGCAATCCAGCATCCATTTAATATAATGCAAACATGGATAACAATTCAATATAATACTAGTATAACCTACTACTGTCAAGAATACAAGCATAGCAAATGTTTAAAAATACTAGAAATATTAATATTTAACTAACACAAAAAGTGATAATTCATGTTTCAAGTGAGTTTCTTTTTTATTGTCTACTGCACAGGACACAGTACTTGATACTACTGTACATATGATAACCAGTGAGGTATTAGGCACAGCAAGAAGATGTAAAATTCAATATTCATAGTGCAAATTACATTTCTGTTTTGCATCAGTGTCTCTCTAAATTAATCTTCCAAGAAAGCAACAAAGGACATTTATCAAAACATTACATTTGCATTTAATCAGAATAATATTTGTTACTCTGACATAAAGAAACTAAACAATTCCTTGAGAAAATAAATTGATATTCAAATGATAAAAATTACATAGATGTATTTTATTTTCTATTTTCCTTCAGACTGACTTAAGAAATTGGTACTGTTGTGACCCATGAAACAAACTCGCTTGTATGGCAGTGGTGCTGTTGTTAACATCAATTATGTACATATCTCTGAATATGGGAGTTGAACAATTCCACAAAGAAACTGAATGCTCATTTTATAAATTTTGCATATGATAACAGTTATAATGTCCTTTGCATTTTAGACCAGTTATGTATAATCTCACATTCAGTTGTCTCTCACTGATCATACAAGAACACGTCAGTGGCACTATAATCACGTGACAATTTGGTCCTGTGCAAAGTGAACCAAAACACGTTGCTAGATTGAGCATGCTAGCATTTGTATTACGCTCTTTGGAATCAGGTATCAGCAGTAGTACAATGAACTATGAAGATGCAGCATTAAGGGACAGAAAGTGTGCAAGTTTTTAAATATTATTTCAAGATGAAAAATGTGGAGATCTGCAACAGGCCCACCAATGAACATCATATGACAAATAAATGAAATTATTTCCTACTGCCTTGTAAGTACTATTTCTTTTGACTATGTCAGACCTGAAGAAAAAAATTATATATTCAAAATAATTTTTTTTTAACTTACTGATTTTCAACCACAAGCTTTTGTGTTAACATCCAGACCTAGATGTAAATTTTATCTAGTAGTTTTTACTTGGTTTATAAATTTTATTTATTTTCCATTATTCAAATTCATTAGCTTGGTAGGATCAAATAATTTTATATCTAGATAAATGAAACAGCAACAACTAAGTGGAGCACAAAACTGAAAGCTAACAGAAGATTTAAAAAAGAAGAATTTGTGGATCCCTAAAGACAATTCCAAAGGTTACTTCCTTTTTGAAATATAATGATCAGAAGATACTTTTTCCATTGAATGCTAAGACTAATGGGTACAAATCACTGTACTAGCACCATTAGCACTGAAATTACTAACAGGAATACAAATAAAACAGAATTTGTTCCAAATCATGCATCCATTCCTTGCTATAACAAAAAATAAATGGCATAGAAAGTGAAATTATTTTAGAATCTAAAATTGTCACATCTGCAGACCCCATACATACCAAAAATATAAACCCTGCTTTGGGGAATAATATTTTTTCTAATGACAAAACAACTGGATGGAAAGGGCCAAATGATTGTTAATGTCACAGTGGACCATTTCAAAATTCCTGTGAAAATTTTCTGGATGGTAAACAAACAAGGTTTTGTAGACAAAATACATTTCAATGTGCAAAGACAATGATGAAAATTATAAAAGAGTGAGTACTGTTTCTCCATCAGTTGCCTCTGTAAATTGTTTTCTTTGCCAACTAGTCAGTCCTAAATCATTTAATTCTCCATTTGCTACAGATGGATTTAGTGGTAAGTTAAACTGGAATATGACTGATAAACATGAAAACAGTTCAAAGGAACTGTATGTTGTATTGTATTGTATATGTTTAAACCTAAAACATGATTTTTGTTTAACTCACTAACTGGAAACACAAATTAATGAAGAACATTAGTACTGGAAAACCGTTTTGCACCTCATTGCATCTCATTATTGTTGAAGGTTCAGTAACTTCTTGAGGAAGAAATGAAGTGCTGGAGTCTCCACAAGATGGAAATTTGGAGGATTTACTTGAACTTGTTGCTCAGTTCAATCCCTGCTTAGCAAGTCACATCTCAAAACACAGTAAAACAGGAAAGAGCAACCCATCATATATGTCTAAAACAACATGTGAAGAATTAATAGACTTAATAAATGATGAAGTTCAATCAACTATTTTCATGAATTAAATACAGGTGGATATTTCAATTTGTAGATTCCATGCCTGATTTTTCTCATACAGATCATCTAAGTATTGTTTTAAGATAGATAGCTCCAATTAATGGAAAAGTTGTCAAGTGATTTATTGCATTTATTGCTTAAAAAGTCATACTGGTGATGAAATTACAAATCAAGTACTTCTGGCAATGCTGTCAATATATTCAAACACTATAAAGGCATAAACAGATCATTTTAGAATGTAAAGCATAAGGTATTTTCATACCATTGGTTGTGCATTCACTCAATCTTGTAGGACATACTGCAGTAGCTTGCTATCTAGAAGCAGCTGGTTTCTTCTCTATTGTTTGGCTACTCTACACATCTCTTGCCATCTCTGTTCACTGACTTGTAGTTCTTAAGACATATTTATGCAATGATCAAGTATTAAAAGGTGTTTCTAATACATGTCAGGAAGTACATGCTGTAGCAAGAAATGCAATCCTAGAATTGTACACACAAATTCTATATGGCTTAGGAAATATTGCTGAAGACCAGACACAAAAAGGTGATACCAAAAGAGAAGTTGAAAACATTGTCAACAAAACGCAAACACTAGAGCACATGTTTGTTGGTTATGTGGAATAATACACTGCAGCATTTTCTTTGGATGAGTCATGCGTTCCAAGATTCAGAAGTACATTTAAAGATGTGTATAGACCTCTACCAGTTATTAACAGGGTATGTACACCGCTTAAGATTTTGAAAACACAACAAATACTGCCAAATTATTAATTTGCTGATTACCAACCAGTTCACTGTCACAAAAGCATTAGAAAGAAACAAGTCAATGATGGAAGTACTCCAGAAGTATCACAGAGTGCCAGAGATCAATTTCAGATAACCACATACTACATCATCATTGACACACTTGCATCTTGCATAAAAAGAAGGGCAAAAGTCTATGAAGTTCTTTCAAATAGATTTTCTTCTTAAACAATGTGGATGTACTTGATGAAGAATGTATGACAGTATCCAAGAAATTAGTGCAGGCTTATCTGGATGACTTGAATACAAACCTTCATGGTGAAATGTAACAATTTAAGTCTTACATAAGAACTAAGTTTACAGATTCAGGAAAGACAATTATCACTTATGCAGGCATGTATGAATCCAAAAAAGAGAATAAAATACAATGTGTATTTCCCAGTGTTGAACCTGCTTTACATATTCCTAACTTTAATGATCACAAACTGCACAACAGAATGCTCATTTTTGTCTATAAAGAGACTCAAAAACCCTCAGCATATAACAATGATTCAAGAAAGACTCAATTAATTACATTTATTATGTATGGATGTATATATTGTTCAGCAGCTTAGCTGTGATAAAACCACTGACAAATTTGTAAAAGCAAAGAATAGAAAGAAATGTTTTAAATTATAATGTCAGAGATTAAAGATTTGTCTAAAAACTAAATACAGCAATTTCTTGCAGTATTTGTTTTCTAATCATCAAATTTTGTTTTCTGTGTATTTTCATTTATTCATCTACATTTATAGCATTTATTACAAAAACAAGCATCAAATTTGAAGCACGAACTGTTTAAAATAAAATAAAATTGAGGAAAATAAGTTTTTGTTGGAGAGCAACAGAATTTTACATTGATTGCTGAAAAACTAAATTCAATGACTCATTTTCTTTCCTGTGGAATACGTGGAATACTATCTTGTAGAAAACGTGGCATGTAGTAAAAATCTGGAGTGTGGCCAAGATGGCAGACTAGACATGTGTCTCCCTAATTCGTTTGAGAACTAAGGCCTGAATTAATAATTGAACGCAGCACTCTGGACACTCAAGAAGCCCTAGAATATGGCTCAGGGTTGTCAGATTGGACTAAGTGCCACTAAATGGGAAGCTACCTCTCTCTGATGAGGCAGCGCCTGCTGAGCCCCGCTCCTGCTGACTCACTGCTTGGGTGGACTGCAGGTACTGATGCCATCTTTGTTATCTGGGAGGCTGGGGACAGGCACTAGCCAGCAAACACGCTTAACTGCAGTGCTAAACTAAACAGCATGTAGCACAGCAGAGAGACAGTACATGGAATAATCACATTTTGAGAGTCTGGCTGCTGACTGAGGGCACCACTGTCCCTCCATCATCTCTTTTCTGAGTTGTATCATAGATTCTGTGGTTTTGTAGCAGGAAGGACAGCTCAGTTGGGGTGCCATCTTGGTTGGCTGGGAGGTGGAGTCACTCAACTGGAGGCCTCAGCAGGGGTTAATTTCCAAGCTGAAAAGCAGCACTAGTCTGGGCAGTGCTTTTCCATCAGAAAGGCTCTGTAGGACAATGTTACCTTACACGAGTGGTCCGGCTGAGGAAGGCAGCTAGGGTGTAACCCCTTCCTAACTAAACTATAGCATACCATCTGAGGATAGTTGAAAAGGTGTCTCTGTTGTCAGCCGGAAGGCGGGGCCTGACACACCTGATGGCCTGATTTTGGCAGCTGTCAGTCAACTTCCACCTTCTTAAAATAAGACTGCCTGGAGGAATAACTGCTGAGTGGTCCAGCAGCATTTATTCCAGCCTTTAGTGACCTACATCATAGGGTTGGTTGACAGTCCTCCAGTGAATTTGTAAGTAGGCAGCTGTCTTTCCCAGCCAGGAGGCAGAGCCTGTCACCCAAGGGAGTCCAATGGGTCCAGTCACTGGAATACACAGAGATGGCTGGTGACCAACTCCCTTCTCAGAACTCCTTTCAGCTGCACTGAGGTAAAATCAGAGCCTCTAGATGGCCTGAAGGCAACAAATCATTCCTAACGATTTACAGAAACAGTCCACTATGGCTCTGGAAAACTGCCAAAGAACCAAAAAATTTCCCAGATGAAGAAGCCTTTCTGAAACTATCAGAGGTCAAGCACAAGAGAGCCTTCCTAGAGATTAAACAAAATGCAGCAAAACAAAATGAAAAATTAAGCAAGCTATCTGAACTGATGGAACATCAACAATCTGAAATCCAGCCGATCAATAACAAAATTACAGAATTAGTTCAACCCAAAGCCAAAAGAGCAGAATTCAGCAGACAGAAGTCAGATTTAATGATCTTGCTGACAGAGCAACTGACACTATCATTTATGAGAAGAAATCAAAGTAGAGAAATACAAAAAATGAAGAAGTATTAATAAACATGAAGCCTCTGTTAAGAGGAATATACAATTAACTGGAGTTCCTGAACAGAGAGGGATAGCTGACAACACAGAGAATATTGTTGCAGAGCTGTTGACAGAAAACTTTCCTGAAATTATGAAAGAAGAGTGCATAGACATCCAAGACATGTATTGAACGCCACAAAAACTGGATCCAAAAAGACAGACACCAGACATGTTATAATTAAGCTTAATAAAATGAAACATAAACAGATTCTCTTAAAGATAGTGAGGCTCAAAACAAAGCTAACATTCAGAGGCAAGTCCTGTAGGCTTTTGTCTAACTTCTTGGCAGAAACAATGGTGGAAAGGAGGCAGCAGGATGACACATTCCAAGCCTTGAAGGAGAAAAATTTCCAACCAAGAATTAAATATCCTGCAAAATTTTCTCGCAAATATGAAGACAAAATTAAGACAGTCACAGATAAACAGAAGCTTAGAGACTTTGTACAAACCAAACTAAAACTACAAGAAATACTGAAAGAAGCTCTGTCCTTAGAAAAACAAAACCATTAAGTGTCTATTTAAGCAGGCAATGCAGGACACAGTATCCAGAATTCTACTCAGCTAGGGAAATCACAAAACTCAATCAAAGCTGCAATATGAAAAGAAGGGAAACAGTGATCATATCACGAAAACTAAGACACCATCACACTAGAAAGCAGGATATCCTACAATAGTTACAGTCCTTTCAGATGGACAGGAAGTTAAAAAGATATGCAGAAGTTAAAATTGGGTTTAAACTTACAATATTAGGGGGAGCATAGTGATAACCGCAAAGCACAATAACAATGCAACATATCAACAAGAAATGTAATACAGGAGTCTCAAAAAACACAAAACCTACACTGAAAAAGATGAAAAGTCAATCTATAAAGAAGATTGACTCAGAACAGAATATTAAGAGTAACATAGAAAACACCAATGTAAAAAATAAATACATCAAAATGACAGCACTAGACACAAACCTATTAATAATTAAACCCAATATAAACGTAATGAAAGCACCAATAAAGAGACAAATGACATCCTGGATCAAAAGACATGACCTACCTATATGTTGCATAGAATCAAAGATATAATAAACTGAAAATTAAAGGATGGAATACTATATACAAGCTAGCAACACACAGAGAAGAGCAGGTGTGGCAATACTTATCCCAGATAAAATAGATTTTAATGTAAAGTCCACTATCATGGTAAAGGATGGTGACTATTCATTGCTGAAAGTTTCAATACACAAATAGGACATAACAGTATTAAATATTTATGTACCTAAAAAGAGAGCATTTAAATACACTGAACAAACTCTGACTACACTGCAAATGAGACAGATCACTTCACAACAGTTGGAGACTTCAACACTCCACTTTCAGTCACAGACAGCTCACCTAGGAAAAAAGCTCAATAAAGACACTGAAGATCTTATTATGACAATTAACCAACTAGACCTCATTGGCATATACGAAACATTTTATCCATCAACAGATAAACTAACTTTATTCTCCAATGCACATGAAACATTTTTCAGAATAGACCAAGCATTAGGACATAAATAAAGTCTCAACAAAATCCAAATCACTGAATTATTGCAAAGCATCTTCTTGGACCATAAAGCCATAAAAGTCAAAATCAACAGCAGAAAAAACACAGACAGAAATTTGAACTCACGGAAACTGAACAACATTTTGCTCAAAAAGCCAAGGGTTACAGAAGAAATCAAGGATGAAATAAAGAAATACATGGAATCAAATAAGAATGAAAACATATCCTATCAGAACCTATGGAATACAGCAAAAGTAGTGCTCAGAGGTCAACTTATCTCTACAAATGCACACATCCAAAAGGAAGATAGGACCCAAATCAAAAAATTAACCCTACACCTTGAACAAGTAGAAAGAGAGCAATAGAGGAACCCCTCAGGCACAAGAAAACAGATCATAAAGATTAGAGCAGAATTAAGTGAATTAGAATAGAAAAGCAATTGAAAACATTAAGAAAACCAAAAGGTGGTTTTCTAAAAAGATCAATAAAATTGATAAACCACTGGCTAAACTTACAAAAGAAAACAGGAGAGGAAACAAATAACCTGAATAAGAAATGAGATGGGAGATGTCACAACAGACCTAGTGGAAATCAAAAGTGTCATAACAAATGCTACAAAAGACTGTACTCTGACAGATTTGAAAACCTAGAGAAAATGGACTAACTTCTAGATACATATTACCTACCAAAATTAGCACAAGGAGTAGAACAACTTAATGAACCCATCACAAAGGAAGAGATTGGAAAGTTATCAAAAAACTACCAACCAAAAAAAGTCCTGGCCCAGAGGGCTTCACAAGACTATTCCACCAAGCTTTTAGAGAAGAGTTAATTCCAATACTACTGAGACTATTTCACAGCATAGAAAAGGATAGAATACTTCCAAATTCATTCTATGAAGCCAGCATAACCCTGATAACAAAGCCAGTGAAAGATCTCACTAAAAAAAAAATTACAGACCAATATCACTCATGAACCTATATGCAAAAATCCTTGTCAGTAGAATTCAACAACAAACCAAGAAAATAATTCATCATGACCAAGTTAGATTCATACCAGGGATGCAAGGCTGGTTCAACATCTGAAAAACAATTAATGTGATCAACCACATAAATCACACAAAAGATAAGAATCATCTTGTTTTCTCAATTGATGCAGAAAAGCCATTCAATAAAGTCCAACACCCATTTATGCTAAAACTCTCAGAAAAATAGGCATAGAAAGGAAATTCCTCCATGCAGTAAGGGGCATCTACCCAAAGTCAACCATCAATATACTGAATGGAGAGAGACTGAAAGAATTCCCCTTGAGAATGGGAACTAAAGAAGGATGCCCACTCTCACCACTTCTTTTTTTTTTTTAATTTTTATTTGACATGACTGAGTGGAAATGTACATTCACGTATAAATTCACATACCCACCTATATGCACCTTCCACTGTTACTGCACACTATTTCTCTCTGCTCCATACATGTCTCATCCTCCCAACAGCCTCCTTTCCTCTCCTCTCCATCCGTCCCCTTCCCACACCCAGAGGTCAGCAAGATGATATCTTATAGATGTATAGAACCATAAAGTGCTTCCAATATACGGTCACTCTGCATTCCCAACTCCAATCCATTCCTGTCCAAAGAGTGGACCTTTGTTATAATTTATGGGGAAGGGCAGCATCAGGGCCGGGGGCCATGCTCTCAGAGGAACCCCAAAACTGCTGGACCATCAATTGAGGTCTTTTAGTGATCTCATGATGCACCCCATTTTATTCTTGTGTTGCCAGTGAGACTCCTCTCTGTGAGCTCCATTGTGGCTATCACTGGTGGTGGCCGGGCACCATCCAGTTCTTCCAGTCCCAAGTTGATGTAGGCACCCACTCTTGTGGGTCTCTCTGCTCGGTTGTCTTTACCGCATGTCATTTTGGTCCTCAGTGGGCATCCATTCCTGCTGAGTTGGGACCATTTGCTGTGTCCTCGGATGGCAGCTTGGCAGCTTTTAAGACCCCAGACGTCACTCACCAATGTGGGGTGCTGAGAGCTCTCTTAGCAAAACGCTAGTTGTGCCAATTGGCCCGGAATTCGCCTAAGAGCATGGTCCCCCGCCCCCTGCCCCAGCTACTCTATCCTTGCAGTATTGAGTTAAGATGGAAGGAGTACTCAAGTAATGCTGAAGTCCACTTAATGTTGTTCTTGTTTCTAATGTGTGCTATCACCACTTTCTCCCAACTAGATTTCTAGTAAGTATCTAAACTAAACCCTCCCCCCCTCACCCTCCCTCCCTCCCCTCTCTTGAAGCTGTCAAAGAGTCTTTTCTTCTATATACAAGTCTGTTTTTGAGGTCTTATCACAGAGGTCTCATACAGTATTTGTCCTTTTGTCGCTGACTACTTTCACTCAACATAATGTTTTCCAGTTGAAACCAGGTTAGAAGATGTTTCCTGGAATCGTCGTTATTCTTTATTATTTCGTAGTGCTCCATTGAGTATATGTACCATAATTTACCTATCCATTCTTCTATTGTTGGGCATCCGGGCTGATTCCATCTTTTTGCTATCGTGGACTGTGCTGCGGTAAACATTCTGGTGCATGTGTCCGTTGGTGTGAAAGGCCTTGATTCTGTAGGATATATTCCAAGTAGTGGAATTACTGGGTCAAATGGTATATCGATATCCATTTTTTTAAGGAAGCGCCAGATTGCCTTCCAAAGAAGCTGGACCATTTTGCAACCCCACCAACAGTGTAGGAGGGTTCCACTTTCTCCACAGCCTCTCCAGCATTTGTTGTTTTGTGTTTTCTGGATCATGGCCAATCTTGTTGGGGTGAGATGGTATCTCATTGTTGTCTTGATCTGAATTTCTTTAATAACTAAAGATCGTGAACATGTCCGCATGTGTTTTTTGGCTGCCTGGATCTCCTCTTTAGTGAAGTGTCTGTCCATCTCCTCTGCCCATCGCTTAATTGGATGGTTTATCTTCTTCTTATTGACATTTTGTAGTATCTTATAGATTATGGAGATCAGGTGTCAGTCTGACATAGAGTTGCCAAATATTTTTTCCCACTCTGTGGGTGTTCTTTTAATTCTATTAATAAAGTCTTTGGATGAGCAAAAGTGTTTGATTCTTAATAGTTCCCATTTATCAATTTTCTCTTCTATTGATTGAGGTTTCTTTGACAGATTTTGGAGTCTGTCCTCAGTGTGTATTAAAACTTCCATTGTTGTTCCTACTTTTTCTTGGATGAACTTTATCGTTTTAGGTTTGATATTTAGGTCTTTCATCCAGTTGGAGTTGGTTTTTGTATAAGGTGTAAGATATGGATCTTGATTCAGTTTATTGCAGATGGATAACCAATTTTGCCAGCACTATTTGTTGAAGAGACTGTTTTTACCCCAGTTTAATGTCTTAGGGCATTTGTCGAATATCAACTGTTCATAGGCAGATGGTGTCATCTCTGGGGTCTCAATTCTGTTTCATTGATCGATCTCTCTGTTCTTGTACCAGTACCAGGCTGTTTTGACCACTGTGGCAGTGTAGTATGTTCTGAGGTCGGGTAATGAGAGGCCTCTCAGTGTGTTCTTCTTCTTTAGTAGTACCTTACTTATCCGGGGCTTCTTCCCTTTCCAAACAAAATGGGTGATTTGTTTCTCCATCTCATTAAAAAATGATGCTGGAACTTGTATTGGGATTGCATTATATAAATAAATTGCTTTGGGTAAAATAGGCATTTTCACAATGTTAAGTCTTCCTATCCATGAGTAGGGTAGGTTTTGCCATTTATCTAAGTCTCTCTTAGTTTCTTGTAGTAAGGCCCTGTAGTTCTCTTTGTAAAGGTCTGTTGTTTCTCTCGTTAGATTAATTCCTAGGTACTTTATCTTCTCAGGGGCTATCGTAAATGGTATTGATTTGATAATTTCCTCCTTAACAGTCTCGTTGTTGGTATAAAGGAATCCTACTGATTTACTTATGTTTATCTTGTATCCTGAGACCTTGCTGAACTCTTCTATCAGTTTCAGTAGCTTACTTATAGATTCCTTGGGGTTCTCTGCATATACAATTATATCATCTGCAAATAGGGAGACTTTAACTTCCTCTTTGCCAATGCAGATGCCCTTTATTACTTCGTCTTGTCTAATTGCTCTGGCTAGAACTTCTAGCACAATGTTGAATAGGAGAATTGACAGTGGGCATTCTTGTCTAGCTCCTGATCTCAAGGGAAAGTCTTTCAGTCTCTCTCCATTCAGGATGATGTGGGCAATTGCCTTTGTATAAATGGCCCTTATTGTGTTGAGGAATTTGCCATCTATGCCCATTTTGCTAAGAGTTTTTAGCATGAATTGGTGTTGGACTTTATCAAACGCCTTTTCTGCATCAATGGACAAAATCAGGTGATCCTTGTCTTTTTTGTTATTTATGTGGTTAATCACATTAATTGTTTTCCTCATGTTGAACCAGCCTTGCATCCCTAGTATGAATCCCACTTGGTCATGATGGATTATTTTCTTGATATGTTGTTGTATTCTGTTGGCAAGAATTTTGTTGAAGACTTTTGCATCTAGGTTCATGAGTGATATCGGTCTTTAGTTCTCTGTCTTTGTTGGATCTTTCCCTGGCTTAGGTATCAGGGTTATGCTGGCTTCATAGAATGAGTTTGGAAGTACTCCATCCCTTTCTATTATGTGAAATAGTCTCAGTAGTATTGGGGATAACTCTTCTCTAAATGCTTGGTAGAATTCTGCTGTGAAGCCATCTGGGCCTGGACTTTTTTTGGTTGGCAGTGTTTTGATGACCTTTTCAATCTCTTCCTTTTTGATGGGTTTATTAAGTTGTTCTGCTTCATGTTGTGATAATTTGGGTAGGTGGTATGAGTCAAGGAATTGGTCCATTTCCCCTAGGTTTTCAAATTTGTTAGAGTACAGTCTTTCATAGTATTCTGTTATGATATTTTCGACTTCTGTTGCATCTGTGGTGACAACTCCCCTCTCATTTCTAATTTGGGTTATTTGTTTCCTTTCCTGCTTCTCTTTAGTAAGTTTAGCCAGTGGTTTATCAATTTTGTTGATCTTTTCAAAAAACCTGCTTTTGGTCTTTTCAATTTTTTCAATTGTTTTTCTATTCTCTAATTCATTTAACTCTGCTCTAATCTTTATCATCTCATTTCTTCTCGTGCCCGAGGGGTTCCTCTGTTGTTCTCTTTCTACTTGTTCAAGCTGTAGAGTTAGTTCCTTGATTTGGTTTCTTTCTTCCTTCCAGCTGTGTGCATTTATGGAGATAAACAGACCTCTGAGCACTGCTTTGGCTGTATCCCATAGGTTCTGGTAGGAAGTGTCTTCATTCTCATTGGAATCCATGAATTTCTTCAATTCATCGTTGATTTCCTCTATAACCCATGTTTTTTTGAGCAAGACGTTGTTCAGTTTCCAAGAGTTCCACTTTCTATCTCTGTTTTTTCTGCTATTGATTTCAACTTTTATGGTTTTATGATCTGAGAAGATGCTTTGCAGTAATTCAATGGTATGGATTTTGTTGAGCACTGCATTATGGCCTATCACGTGGTCAATTCTGGAGAATGTTCCATGTGCACTGGAGAAGAAGGTGTAGTTGTCTGCTGATGGGTGGAAAGTTCTGTCTATATCAATGAGGTTTAGTTAGTTAATTGTGTCAATGAGGTCTTCTGTATCTTTACTGAGCTTTTTTCTAGATGATCTGTCTAGTGATGAGAGTGGAGTGTTAAAGTCCCCACTATTATTGTGGAGTCATCTAACTCTCTTTTGAGCATAGTCAGTGTTTCTTTGACATATTTAGGTGCTCTGACATTAGGTGCATAAATATTTAATATAGTTAAGTCTTGCTTGTGTACTGAACCTTTCAGCAATAAATAGTGTCCGTCTTTGTCCACGATGGTGGATTTGACATTAAAATTGATTTTGTCTGAGATTAGAATTGCCACCCCTGCTCTTCTTTGTTCATTGTTAGCTTGATATATATTCTTCCATCCTTTAATTTTCAGTTTGTTCCTGTCTTTAGGTCTCAAGCGAGTTTCTTGTAGACAACATATGGATGGGTCGTGTCTTTTGATCCAAGATGACACTCGGTGTCTCTTTACTGGAGCATTCAGTCCATTCACATTCAATGTAATTATTGATAGGTATGTGTTCACTGCTGCCATTGTGATATGTTTATTTTTATGTTGATGTTTTCTCTGTTGTTCTTATTAGTCTGTTCTAGGACACTCTTTTTTGTGAGTTGATTTTTCACCTTTTTCAGAGCTGTTTTTGTAGTTCTTGAGACTCGTGTGTAGATTTATTGAAATGGTATGATACATCTTTGTTGTGCTTTACAGCTGCCCCTATGAACCCCCTTAATAAACTATTTATAAACCCAATTTTAATTACTACCAGTCTTGTCATCTTCCTCTCCTTCTGGAAGGACTATAACAACTGTAGTACATCCCTCTTTTTATTTTGATGACACCATCGTTTTCATGATGATCACTGGATTGCTTCTTTCCATATCAAAGCTGTGATTTACTTTGGAGCCTTCCCTAAATGAGTAGAGTATTGAGTAGTGTGTCGTTCTAAAATATAAAGTTAGTGGTTTTGTTCTTCTAAGCCAAAGCCAAGAACTTCTTTCAATATTTCTTGTAGTTTGGGTTTGGTTTTTACAAAGTGTCTGAGTTTCTGTTTATCTGGGAATGTCTTAATTTCATTTTCGTATTTGAAAGATAGTTTTGCAGGATATATAATTCTTGGTTGGAAGTTCTTCTCCTTCAAGACTTTGAATGTGTTGTGCCACTGTCTCCGTGCCAGCATGGCTTCTGCTGAGAAATCTGACAAGAGCCTACAGGGTTTCCCTCTGAATGTTAGCTTTGCTTTGAGTCTTGCTGCCTTTAAGAGTTGCTGCTTGTGTTTCATTTGTGAAGCTTGATTATAACATGTCTTGGAGTCTTTCTTTTGAGATCTATGTTGGGTGGTGTACGATATGCATCTGAGACATCTATATTCTCTTCCTTCATGATTTCTGGGAAGTTTTCTTTCAGTAGCTCAGCAACAATACTCTCTGTGTTCTCAGATGTCTCACCCAGTTCAGAGACTCCAATTAATCAAAGGTTGTTCCTCTTAATAGAGTCCCACATGCTTCTTAATGTTTCTTCATTTTTCTTGTTTCTTTTTTCTGATTTCTGCTCATAGACGTTGGCATCAGTAGCTCTGTCTTCCAAGTCAGAAATTGTTTTTTCCATTTGTTCCATTCTGTTTTCTTGGCTTTGCATGGAAGTTTCTATGTCTTTGATTTTCTTCTTGATCTGTTGGATTTCAGAGTACTGGTGTTCCATCAGATTGAACAACTTGCTTAATTTTTCATTTTGTTCTGCTGCATTTTGTATAAGGTCTAGAAGGGCCCTGTATATAATCAATTTGTATTCACTTCCTGATGCTTTCATAAAAGTTTCTTCATCTGGAAAACTCCTTGGTTGCTTTGTTTGGGAGCCTTCTGAAGCCATGAGTGATTGCTTGTATGCCACAACTGTCTGTTGCTTTTTGGGTCCCATGTGAGTATATAGAGGCTGTAAGAGGTACTGTGAGGATGGATTGCAAGTGTTTCTCTAGGCTGTTTTCAAATGTAAAGCAAAAGGTATCTGACCAGTTCACAAGTCAGTTAGGTTTTCAGGTATAGAGGTCCCTCTTCTCATCTGACAAAGTAAGCGCCACTATATCCAACCCCAGATGGTAACAAACTAGTTCAGAATACAGCAATGCTACTGCCCTGGTGGCCTCTGCTGACAGGGCTTAGCCTTAGCCAACACTGCGCTGAGTACTGCTTTTGTGATAGAAAAGCGCTCTCCTGTGGGCAGACTCTGGCTCTGAAGCTAAGATTTAGGGCCAGCTGCGGCCATCATATCCAAGATGGCGTCCTCCACACAGGCAGCAGACAGAGGGGCTAAGGGTGCTGAGAGGTAGTGATTCCTCTGCTTCTGTTGCAGGGCCCCCAACATAGGTAGCACTGTGCAAAATCACTGCTTTTCTGTAGGAGAAGCGCTGTCCCATTTGCAGGCGCTGGCTCCCAGGCTAAGAACGAGGTCCCACTAAAATCCCGGTACCAACATGGCGTCCCGCACACTGAACGCAATGTTCCGCACAAACCCCACTGAGGCAGCTACAAAATGAAAGGCTCAAAATGGCTAGATTAACAGAGTCCCAAGCCTGGCTCTCAGAATATGAGAATTTTGCCTGCCTATACCCCAGCAGCATGTCTGAATCCAGCCTCCAGGCAAGACCCAGCTCTGCCCACCAGCCGAGACAGAGGAAAAAAAACATCAAAATGGTGCGTTTACCTTCTGTCCATGAGAGCCGGGGCTGGCCAGGAGCGGGAGTCAGCGAAAGAGAGGAGGTTTTTCACTTAGGAGTATGAAGTCTCAATTAACAGCCCTGTGCCGTGTCCTGAGGGTGATTAGGTGATCAGAAGGCTCTGTTTGATTGTCAATTCAGGTCTTGGTTTCCAGAGGGATATAAGGAGACGTATGCTTAGTCCACCATCTTGACTCCACCCCCCACTCTCGACACTTCTATTCAACATTGTACTAGAAGTTCTAGCCAGAGCAATTAGACAAGACAAAGAAATAAAGGGAATCTCCACTGGTAAAGAAGAAGTAAAAATTTCCCTGTTTGCTGATGATATGACTGTATATGCAAAGAATTCTAAAGAATCCATATGTAAACTACTCAAACTAACAGAAGAGTTCAGCAAAGTATCAAGATATGAGATAAACATAAGTAAATCAGTAGGATTCCTTTATACCAACAGAGTTCATCAAAGAAGAAAACACCAAATCAATACCATTTACTATAGCCCCTAACAAGATGAAATACCTGAGGAATAAATCTAATTAAAGAAATACGAAACATATTCAAAGAGAACTACAAGACCCTAATGGAAGAAACTAAGAGAGACTTAAATATAAATGGAGAAACCTACCCTTCACATGGATAGGAAGACTTAACATTGTGAAAATGTCTATTTTACCCAAAGCGATCTACATATACAATGCAATTGCTATATAAATTCCAGTGACATCTTTTAATGAGATGGAAAAACAAATTACTGCCTTTGTTTGGAAAGGGAAGAAACCTTGCATAAGCAAGGCACTACTGAAGAAGTACACTGTAGGAGGCCTCTCACTAGCTGACCTTACAACCTATTACACTGCCACAGTAGTCAAAGCAGTCTGGTAGTGGTACAAAAAGAGACATATAGACAAATGGAATAGAGTTGAGACCCCAGAGATGCCACCATCTTCCCATGAACAGTTGGTATTCCATGAAGGCCCTAAGATTCTAAACTGGGTTAAAAACAATTTCTTTAACAAATGGTCTTGGCAAAACTGGATATCCATCTTCAAAAAATTGAAACAAGGCCTATCTCTAACACCTTACACAAAAACGAACTCAAATTGGATGAAAGAGCCAAATACCAAATCTAAAACAATAAAGACCATGCAAGAAAAATAGGGTTAACAATGGAAGTTTTAATACACAACCTGGACAGACTTCAAAATCTTACAAAGCACAACCAACAGAGAAGAAAACAGATAAATGGGAACTACTAAGAATCAAACACTTTTGCTCATTCAAAGACTTTATCTAAAGAGTTAAAAGACCACCTATAGAATTGGAAAAATATTTGGCAACTATGTGTCAGATCAATGTCTGATCTCCATAATCTATAAGGTACTACAAGTGATGGGCAAAGGAGATGGACAGACACTTTACCACAGAGGATACACAGGCAGCCAAAAGACATATGAGGAAATACTCACAATCACTAGCTATTAGAGAAATCCAAACCAAAACTACAATGAGATACCATCTCACCCCAACACGGTTGGCTATGATCCAAAAAACACAAAACAACAAATGCTGGAGAGGCTGTGAAGAGATGGGAACTCTTCTACACTGCTGGTGGGATTGCAAAGTGGTACAACCTCTATGGAAAGCAATCTGGAAATAGATATATCATCCGCTCTAGTAATCCCACTGCTTGGAATATGTGTTACAGAATCAAGGGCAGTCACATGAAGAGATACCTGCACATGGATGTTTACTGCAGCACAGTCCATAATAGCTGAAAGATGGAATCAATCCAGATGCCCAACAACAGATGAATGGATAAAATATGGGGCATATACTCAATGGAACACTGTGTAAAGATAAAGAACAACGATGATTTTAGGAAGCATCTCATAACCTGGTTTCAATTGGAAGACATTACGCTGAGTGAAATCAGTCAGCAGGAAAAAGACAACTACTATACGAGACTCCTACTAAAAGGACATAAAAATAGATTTATGTACAGAAGAAAAGACTCTGACAGCTGTAAGGGTGGGGAGGGAGGAAGAGGACTGGTCATAGATTAGATAGTTGACAGAAATTTGGTTGGGTGAAAGCACTCACAGTACACAGTAGAAATAAGATCAACTTAACTGAATTTCAACATAAACAGAAAACTCTTCTAATCTCAACCCAATAATGCAAGGATAGAGCAACAGGGATGGGGGTTTGGGGATCATGCTCTCAGGGGACATTAAGGCCACTGGCATAACTAGCACACTGCTACGAGAATCTTCTTCACCCCATATTGGTGAGTGGTGTCTAGGATCTTGAAAGCTAGCAAGCTGCCATCTGTGATACACCTAACGGTCCCAACTCATCCAGAACAGATGATCACCAAGAACAACAAAGACATGAGGAAAAAACAACCCAAGAGACAGAAGGACCCATGTGAATGGGTGACTGTATCAACTAACATGTGACCAGAAGAACCAGATTTTGCCTAGCCACCACCAAAGACAGCCGTGATGGGGCACACAATGTTGAGTCCCAGTGGCAACACAGGAAAAAGAGGGATGCACCTCAAGGACTCCACCAACAGACAGCAATTGATGATTTGGCAGCCTGGGGGTTCCCCTAGGAGCATGGCCCCTGGCCCTGATGTTGCCTCTGTCCATAAGTCATAATGAAGGTCAGCTTTTTGGACTGCAATGGATTGCACTTGCCGATGCAGAGTAACCGTATCTTGTGGGAATTTTATGGTTCCATGCATCTATAGGATGTCATCCTGCTGACCTCTTGCTGGAGGGAAAGGAAGGGGAGGGGAGTGGGTGGAGAGGAGGGGATAAGAGACTGTTGGGAGGATAGGACACGTATGGAGCAGAGAGGAGAGGTGTGCTGTCACCAGGCAGGGAGAGCAGTGGGAGCTGCATACAGGTGAGCACGCGAATTTATATGGGAATGTACATTTTCATTCAATCATAATAAAAAATAAGAAAGAAAAAAGAAATAGGCCAACTAAATGCAATACAGTATACTGGGTGGGATGTTAAGTAAAAACTAAGGAAATCTGAATAAAGTGTGACATATCAAAAAGAAAATCTTGGCAGGAGAAAGGTATGAGAAAAAATTATCCCAAAGGAGCTCGCCAATGAACAATAACAAAGAAGAATCAAAGTTTGCCCAGACCCTTTGGAAAGGCAAGACAACGTTTTGGACCAAGTTATCACTGGTAATAAAACACAGGTGTACCAATACAATCCTGAAACAAAGTATCAAAGTGCATGAAGGAAGTCAGTCCATTTTCCATGACCAAAAATATTCCATCAGTGCAAATCGAGTCACAATGATGTTGCTAATCTTTTTTGATATCAGAGGGATTGTTCATTATGAATTTGTACCAACTGGACAAACATTTAACCAAGTTTACTATTTGAAAGTGCTGAAAAGTCTGCATAGAAAAGACAAAAATGACCTGAACTTTTCACCAAGAACTCAGGGCTCTTGCATCATGACAATGCACCAGCTCGTGTAACACTCACTGTCTGTGAGGGAATTTTTAGCCAGTAAACAAATAACTTTATTGGAACACGCCCCTTACTAACCTGATCTGGCCCCTAATGACTTTTCTTTACTCAAAGATAAAGGAAATATTGAAAGGAAACCATTTGGATGACATTAAGGGTAATACGATCATAGCTCTGATAGCCATTCCAGAAAAAGAGTTCCGAAATTGCTTTGAAGGGTAGGCTAGGCACTGGTGTCAGTGCATAGCCTCCCAAGGAGAGTACTTTGAGTTGACATAGTGATATTCAGCAATGAGGTATGTAGCACCTTTTCCAAGATGAGTTTGTGAACTTAATTGTGAGATCTTGTATACAAAACCAAGAAACTTCATATCACATACAAAAATTAATTAAAAATTGTCTGTAGAACTAAATGTAAAACCTAGAATTCTAAAACTTCTACAAGAAAACACATGAGACAATATTTATGACCTTGGGTTCAACAAAGTTATTACACATATTACAAAGTACACAATTTCCTGTCTGTCAGTTTGTCTTAATGTGTACTTTTTTGTGTAGTTGTACTGCAGGAAGCTATGCCACTGGTCACCCATGGTGGACAGGTTTCAGCAGAGCTTCTAAACGGAAACTGACTAGGAAGAAGGACTTGGTCATCTACTCCTTAAAAAAAAATGCCCAGTGAAAGCCTTATGAGCAGCAGTGGGATACTATCTGATACAGTGCTGGACAATGACCCCTCCATTTGGAAGACACTCAAAACACAGGTGGGAAAGACCTGCCTCTACAAAGTACAGTCAAGTCAACCTTAATGACATGGATTCAGTAAAGCTTTCAGGACCTCACTTTCTGATGTGGCACGACTCAAAATGAGAAGCAGCAGCTGAAGTGAAATGGACTGATATTGGCCATTTTGAATTGAACAATGATATGGTCTACAATGCTGGGAATGACATATTGAAGAAGAATGGCATTCCATCCCTTGTCAAAAAGAACATTTCTAAGCATAATGCTGTTGGTGACAGGATACTATCCATATACCTATAACAAAGACCATTTAATATGACTATTATTCAAATTTACATACCAATCACTAAAGCCAAAGATGAAGAAACTGAAGATTTTTACCAATATGTGCAGTCTGAAATCGATCAAACATACAAATCAAGATACACTGATAATTACTGGTGACTGGAATGCAAAAGTTGGAAACAAGTGTTGGTAGCTGGAAAATACTGCCTTGCTGACAGAAAAAAATGTTGGGTATTATATGATTGAACTTTGTAAGACCAACAACCAGTTCACTAGAAATACGCTTTTTCAACAACATAAATGGCAAGTATGTCCATAGATCTCACCAGACAGAATACATAGGAATCAAATCTACTACCTCTGTAGAAAGAGACAATGGAGAAGCTCCATATCATCAGTTAAGGATGACTAAAAGATTTCAATGGTTCATGTGCAAGCTCAAGATGAAGCTGAAAAAAATTAAAACAAGTCCAAGAGATGCAAAAGACAATCTTGAGTATATTCCACATGAAGATACAGATTAGATTTGATGCACTGAACGTTAATGATTAAAGATAAGATGAGTTGTGGGATGACATCAAGGACATTGTACATGAAGACAGCAAGAAGTCCCTAAAAAAGACAGGAAAGAAAGAAAAGACCAAAATACATGTCAGAAGAGACTCTAAAACTTGCTCTTGGACATAGAATAGCTAAAGTGAATGGAAAAAATGATGAACTAAAAGAACTTACCAGAAGAAGCTTGAGAAGACAACACAAAGTATTAGAAAGGAATATACAAAGACTTGGAGTTAGAAAAACAAGAGGAGAAGAACATCCTTGGCACTTCTCAAACTGAAAGACCTGAAGAAAAAAAATCAAGCTTCAAGTTGCAATATTGAGGGAGTCTATGGGCAAAAAATTGGATGACATAGGAAGCACCAAAAGAAATTGGAAAGAATATAGAGTCATTGTACCAAAAAGAACTGGTCAATGTTCAGCCACTTCAGGAGGCAGCATGTGGTCACAAATGAACGATATTCAAAGAAATCTGAACTACAGTACAGGCACTGGTGAAAAACAAGCCTCTTGGAATTCACAAAATACCAATTGAGATGTTTCAACAACCTAGTGCAACACTGGAAGCACTCACTCATCTACGTCAAGAAAATTGGAAGACTTAGCCAACCACCTAGACGATATCCGTATCTGTACCCATTCCAAAGAAAGGTGATCCAGCAGAATGAGGACATTATCTCACAGCATCATTAATATCACATGCAAGTAAAATTTTGTGAAAGATCACTCAAAAGTGACTGCAGCAATGTATCGTGAGGTAAGTGCTAGAAATTTAAGCTGGCTTCAGAAGAAACTATGAAACAAGGGATATCACTGTTGATGTCATACAGATTTTGGCTGAAAGCAGAAAATACCAGAAAGATGTTTACCTATGTTTTATTGACCATGCAAAGACTTCAACTATGTGGATCATAATAAATTATGAGTAGCATTGGAAAGAATGGGAATTTAGAACACTTAATTATACTCATGCAGAATTTGCAAATAGAGCAAGAGGCAGTTATTTGAACAAAGTGTGGGTTTTGTTTATGGTTTAAAATCAGGAAAGGTATGCGTCAGGGTTGTATCCTTTCACCACACCTACTCAGTCTCTATGCTCAGCAAATACTCTGAGAAGTCAGATTATATGTACAGACCATCAGGATTGGAGAAAGACTTATTAACCACCTGCTTTATGCAGATGACACAACCTTGCCTGCTGAAAGTGAAGAAGACTCAAAACACGTACTAATGAAGAACAAAGACCACAGTCTTCAGTACAGTTCACACCTCAAAATGAAACAAAAATCCTCACAACTGGACCAAAAAGCAACATCATGATAAACAGAGAAAACACTGAAGTTGTCAAGGATTGCTTTTCCCTTACATCCACAATCAACACCCATGGAAGCAGCAGTCAAGAAATCAAACGGTATGTTGTACTGGACAGATTTGTTGCAAAAGACTTTTCAAGTATTAAAAAGCAAAGATAACACTTTGAGGACTAAGATACTCCTGACTCAAGCCATGGTATTTTTCAGTCGTGTCACATGCACGCAAAAACTGAACAACGAATAAGGAAAACCAAAGAACTGATGCATTTGAATTATGGTGTTGGCACAGAATACTGACTTTGAAGAAGTACAGCCAGAAGGCTCCTTAGAAACAAGGACGGCAAGGTTTCAGCTCACAGACTTTGAACATGTTATTAGGAGGGATTAGTTCCTGAAAAATGATATCATGTTTGGTAAAGCAGAGAGCCAGCAATAAAGAGCAGGTGAACTGTGTTCATGAGGAATCTGTGCACAGACCAAGAGGCAGTCATTTGAACAGAACAAAGGGATACTGAATGATTCTGTATTCTTTCACCCATAGTCTACACCCATAGAAGCAGCAGTCAAGAAATTCAAAGCTGTATTGCATTGGTCAAACTTGCTACTGAAGACCTCTTCAAAGTGTTATAAAGCAAAGATGCCAGCTTGAAGACTAAGGTGCATTTGACCCAAGTCATAGTGTTTTCAATCACATATGCACATGAAGGCTGGACAGTGAATAATGAAGACCAAAGAAGACTTGATGTCTTTGAATTATGGTGTTGGTGAAGAATACTGAATATACTGCGGATTGCCAGAAGAACAGATTTTTTCTTGAAAGTAGTACAGCTAAAAAGTGAGGATGGAGAGACTTTCTCACATACTTTGGACTTGGTATCAGGATATCATGCCTAGTACAGAATAAGCAAAAAGAGAGGAAGACCTTCATAGAACCAGATTGACACAGTGGGTACAACAGTGGGCCCAAACACAGCAACAGTTGTGAGGATGGTGCAGGACTGGGCACAATTTCATTCTGTTGTACATAGGATAGCTCTGAGTCAGACCCAATTCAGTGACACCTAAGAACAAAAGCACAACCTGTAGGAAAATAAAGTAATAAATTGCACTCATTAAAATTAAGGATGTCTGCTCTTTGGACACTGTTAAGAAAATGAAACAGAAGCCACAGAATGAGTGAAAATATTTGTAGATCTCATGTCTGATAAAGGACTTGTATCTAAAATATTTAAAGAATTCTCAAAACTTAATAAAAAAACAAAGAATCCTTTTTTTTTAATGCTGAACAGATACTTCACTGAAAAACATATACATATGGCAAATAAGCATTATGAAAAAATGGTCAATATCTTTAGTCATTAGTTCTATGCACTATTAGAACACCTAAAGTTAAAAAGCCATCTGAAATTAAGAAAACTGACGTGTTGACAAGGATGTGGAGCAACCAGAGCTTTCATATACTGCTAGTGGGGATGTAAGATGGTACAACTACTTTCAAAAGCACGTTGGCTGTTTCTTAAAACGTGAAGCATACACTATCACAGCAATTCCACTCCTGGGTATTTACCCAAGAAAAATTAAAGTGTATGTCCATACAGACACTTCACATGAATGTTCATAGCAGCTTTATTTGTAACAGTTGGAAACTGCAAATTACCTTTAGGTAATTTCATCAAAGGAGGAAAAGATAAAAAATTTAGGTTGTGTTCATACAATGGAGTACTCCTCAGCAACAAAAATGAAATCAACTGTCAATACATACAACAATAAAATGAATCTCTAAATACATTATGCTGAGTCAAAGTAGTAAAAACAAGTACATACCCTATAATTGCATTAACATAAGATTCTAGAAAATGCAGACTTTTGTACAGCAACAGAAAGCAGAGCACTGGTTGCCAGAGGAGACGTCTGGATAGCGAGGGACAGGACAGAGGAGTAACAAAAGGGCACGACGAAACTCTTGAAGATGTTCACTACCTTAATCGTGGTAACTGTTTCTTGAGTGTATAAATATGTCGCATCTTATCAAACTGTACACATTAAACATACAGTTTGTTATATGTCAATTTTACCTTGACGAGCAGCTTTAAAAAATTACATATTTATATAGTACCTCTCACAGAGCATGTCCTCAGTAAGTATTAATCTCTTCCTTTTAACAAGTATGCTTTGTAACTATGTACTATTAGGATCTGAAGTCCCAGGTACAGGAGCTCTTTCCTCACCAGAAGACTATAGACACCATTTCTACAAGGCTAACCTGCTCAGTCATCTTTGCTGTCACCTTTCCAAAGGCTGGCAGCTCTGTACCAGCAATGTCCCTGAGAGCCAGGTAGTGAGGAAGGCCAGCCTGGCTTCCGTCTTCTCAACCATCATCGCAACCTACCATCTTTAGCAACCTAAACCAATCTGATGATTCATTAGAATGCAAGGTTCTGAAGTTTTGTACCTCTGCTGCCCCTAGCACAGGGCCTGGGACATAGCTAAACGTGAAATAAAGCAAGCCCATTGCTGTCAATTCAGATAGCAACCTTGTGTCTTACACATTAGAACTGTCCCATAAGGCTCTCCTGGCTGTAATTTTTACTGAAGCTGATCATCAGGACCTTCTGCAGTGGGTCTGAACCACCAGCCTTTACTAAATTAGCACACACTGCTGGTGCCACCCACCTACCACAGTATGTGGCTAGTACTTGATACTGAAAGAAGGAGCGAAATTTCTATCCCTTTTCCTGCCCACCTGTGTGGTGGCCTCTTATTCTTCCAATATGTACTTAGACTTTCAATTTTTGTTCTAGGTTACTCTTCACGACCGGTGTATCCTGAATCTTGCCAGTACCACCAACTTAAGAACACAGATGAGGTCACACTGCCAATAATATAGGTTCCAGCAGAGTTTCTATACAGTGGCTTCTGGTAAAGGCAAGGAACTCAAGGCTGGGACATGATGCTTGCTTTGTAGGGAGAGGGGAGAGGGCCCATGAGGGCAAAACTGGTGCAGAGCCACCCCAGAGGACACCAAACAGCAGCTGACACACCCCTGAGAGGCTTGGCCTGGCCTCCTAGCAGTGTTACTTTGGAAGATTAAGAAATACAGCTCAGAACAGGAGGCAGCGGGAATCCTCCCCACTGCTGGCCCAGATCCAGCAGGACTCTGGTGCAAGGACAGAAGGGAATGCCTTGCCATTTTGGCATCGAGTGGTTTAGAGCTTTGCCGGTGCCAAGACCAGAGCAAAAGGTTGAGAAGCCTTTCCAAACCCTCAGGATGCACAGAAAGCATCCAGTTTGCTGGGGGCGGGGGGAACTTGGACCTTACTTCAGACATTCTTTGCCAGTGAGAACAGGAGGTGTAGGAAATTTGAGACCTTGCTACTAAGGTGACCTCATTTGTGCCCCAGGGATGGTGGGCTGGGGCAACCGGGAGACACCTCCACTAGAAAAAGATCTCATGGTGTGGAATAAGCTGGCAGAGTTATTGCTAAGAATACGAAGGCCATGCCTTAGGAAAACATAAAAGTTACATTTTCAATCTCCCAACTAGCTTTAAACATCGGCTTTTCAGTGTCTTTTCTCTACTCATCACTTTCAGATAGGTTGAAAGTATGCTTATCTTTTAGGTTCTTACTGTTTCTCTAAATGCTTACCTTCCAGAATGCCCCCTAAAACACTACAAGAGACTACTGTTGAATGTTTTTGAATCAACTCCAACTGATGGGGACACAATATGACACAGTATACCGACATGCTCCCACTGGGTGAATTCAAACCACCAGCCTTATGGTTAGCAGCTGAGCACTTAAGTATTGCACCTACCAGGGCTTCTTACAACATACAGCAGGCATAGTCAAGTTTGTTTCAGTATGGTCTCAAAATGGACCCCAGGAAAATCTAAAGTTGACTCTAACAGTGAAGGATAAAAGGCCTTGAACTGCTTCTCTCAGGCCCTAGCTCTCTCCAACGGGTACAGTATTTTACAGTATTTCCAATGCAACATAATAGTGCCTGGCACATACTAGGCACTCAGTAAGTGTCTAATCAGTTAATAGAATCATTTAATAATGTCCTTGTGGACTGAATCTGTTTGCAATGCTTTGACCAACTGCCAAATGTATGTAACCTTCCTTGACCAAAAGAATGGTAATTTCATTTGCCTAACAACTTTCTTTGAATACTCTCACAATATTTCCTCATTAATTCCTTCAGATAGTCTACTAGCATCTATAGCAGACTGATGAAAGCTAATCCTTATTTCAAAGAAGGAAGACAGAGATAGCTATTTCAGAGTTACAAATTAAATCACAACCCCATTGATGCTATTGCTCAAGACGGTGCTCCACAGGCTATCCTTTAGCAGGTCCGCAAGTCCGGAGCACCAGCCTCTCAGCCTGCTCCCACCCAGCACCAGATAAGTGGATGACCGTTACTATAAAAATGTTGCCTAGATAAATAAAATGTATCACTTCAACTTTAATGAAGAGTTTACTTGTGTGCTTTTTGCTAAGTCAGAACCAACTCGATGGCAACGGGTTTGGTTTTTCACGTTTGTGTGTTTTCTAACAAATGAAAAGCCTTGTTTTTTTGCCACTCTTGGTTTATAGATACTTACACAGAAAGCAGCTGACAAACTCATGCACAGCTGCATAAAAGACATCATTCCGATTTCCATGAAAAAAATGTTTTCAAAAACACTATGTTTCAAGTACCTCCAGTATGACAAGAAAGTTCAAAGTGCCTCCCTCTTCTACCCCTGAAGATAATATCCTGGAGAAATTATTTTAATCCCTTCTGATTATGGCAATTGTTTGAGTGCTTTTAAAAAATGCATATTCCTGAGTCAAAAACACAAGCAGGTCTATGGTTGCAGCATTAGCAGCATCAGGGTCCTGGCTGACTGGTGCTCTAAACAGTATTACAATGCTGCAGGGTTGAGTGAACTCAGGTTAATGCGAGATGATCACACACATGATGATGACAGGAAAGACACCAGAAGAAGGCTTCCTAAACCTTTCTAATGACAGAATACTTCACATTAAGAGAACACTGGACCTGACCATGAGGCACAGACCTTGCCTAAAAAGCAAAGAAAAATATGAGGATAAATCATATCCAAAAGAATTTTTTCGGGAAAGAAAAGAGGATACGCAAATAATCACGCAATTGCAATGTGTACACAGCTGTCCTCAAAGTATTTTTATGAAGTTGGTTTAAACTTGAACTGTATGATCTAAGAATTATTTTGGCTGTACTTGTCTTACTTTAAATGTATCTTTTTTTTTAAAGGGCATTCCTGGGCTCTCTAGTCATATCCTAGATCATCACCCCTCTGCATGTACCCTAAGATTTTAATATAGTAGCGTTATGATGTGGTCCAGATCTGTATATTGAAAATGAGATCTCCAGGTGGTTTTGTTAAGCAGCCAGATTTGGAAACCACCTTCTACATTGTGCTGCTATATAAGAAAATTCCCAGAATAATGACAGCAAAATTGGGGTGCTTCTTTCCCCTTGTTCTAAAGGAAAGGATTGTATCCTCTAACCTACTATACCTGATGCACATACGCTGTTGCACACCATCAAGTCCATTCCAATTCATAGGGACCCTATATGACAAAGTAGAACTGCCCTACAGTTTCCTAGGCCGTGATCCTTATAGATCCTTCCTTCTGACAAGTAGCTGGTAGGTATGAACCTCTGACCTCTCAGGAGCCAAATGCTTACCCACTGCCCCACCCCAGCTCCTTGATACATACACAGAAATCACAAACTTACAAGTTTGTTGGACCAGGAGCATAACACACATGCATGGAGACAGAAGTGGGCACTGCAGCAGGCATGACCACCTGAAGAGGGCTAAGCTTCCCATATCCAGCCCAGCCTGAACACAGGCCCACTACTGCTACAACTTCCATGTTTTCAGAAGCCAGAAACCTGGTTTTTATGAAAATTTCCAGTGAGGGCTAAACCAAACACAGCATGTGACTGAGAGGCCCTGCAATCTCTAGTTTGGGAAGTGGCTTGAAGAAACACATCATTTCAAAGGTTACTTTAGCCAATTTCCTCCTTATCTACGATTTTTGTTGTTGTTGTCGCTGTGCACTGCCAAGCTGATTTTTGACTCATGGCAAATGCATGTAACATAGTAGATACAACTGTCCCACGTGATTTTGTAGAGTGTAATCTTTACAGGCGCAGATTGGCAGGCCCTTCTCCCACAGGCCCCTGGGTATGAAGCATCCACCTTTGGTTAGCAGCTGGCAACTCAGCCGTTGTACTACTAGGGCACCTACTGATGTACTACCACGACAGAAGTGACTTACATCTTGGCAGAAGACTTGCAGACATGCAAGCTCAGGCTCAGATGTACACTGTTACATTTTTATTTCTTATAATGCCTACTTACATTTTGAGGGGGAAGCAGGAGTATAACTTATTAGATTCATTATTCACAGTTGCCTTAAGTATGTGCCTTAGCTTAAGCTCCCACATGTCCTATCACTCTTACTCTATTGCTCTATTTCCAGTAATTATTTCTAAAATCAGGGTGTGAGGAAAAGGAATCCTATCTCCACAGAGAGTTTCAGCCAATGCAGATACCCTTGATTAGAGAAGAGCATACTCTCCTCATCTGCAAGGGAAGGAAGAGTGACAGTAAAAAGAATAAAGTAGGCAAAATATTGAGTGAACAGAGAGAAATGCAGGCAAAGTGATAGTCTGTCCTTATCAGTGAGAAAAAGCAGCAAGACAGCAGTTCAGGTGAAGCAGCTCATTGAAAGAGTGCAGCTATCCTAAAGGAAATTTTGTAAAAAACCTCAGAACTTAAATGTGCAGTTTCTAGTGCCATCTGCTGGGAAGCACAGGAAGCAGCTCTGACCCGGTGTAGAATGAAAAACCCACCAGTCTTACCTTCAATCACTAGAACCAAGCCCATTGCCATCAAGAGGATTCCCACCTCATAGCCACCCTATAGCACAAAGTGGAACTCCCTATAAGGTTTCCAAGGAGAAGCTGGTGGATTTAAACTGCCGATTTTTTGGTTAGCAGCCACAGCTCTTAACCATTATGCCACCTGGGCTCCTTAAAAGCTGGCAAATGGCCATCTAAGAAGCTACAGTTGGTCTCAACCTACTGGGAGCAAAAGAAAATGAAGACTATCAAACACATAAGGAAGATATGAGCCTAGAAGACAGAAAGGGCTGCATAAATCAGAAACTTGATGGTGCTCAGCTACACTCCTCCTATAGGTCCTTTCTTGATGGAGCAGGAAAAACATGGGTGCAAAACTCAAACTCTAGTAAAAAAAGATCAGACTTGACTGTCTGACTGGAGGGTCTTCAGAAGACATGATCCCTGGATTTTCTGTTAGCCCACAAATGAAACCATTCCAGAAACCAACTCCTCAAAGACTGAAACTCTGTTGAAGACATAAAATGATACTGAAGAGTATACTTCTTGGCTTTAGTAGATAAAGAGTAGACTACTGGGCAGCTCCTTCTGGAGGTGATGTAAGAAGAAAGAAGAGGACAAAAGCTGATTGAATGCACACGGGAAATTTGGAGTGGGACGGAGGAACATACTGTCACAGTGCAGGAAGAAAAGATAGGGTCACACATAACAAAATGTGTAACTTTTGGCATGAGAAACTGCTTTGTAAACTTTCACTTAAAACACAATCTGTTTTTCAAAAAGCTGTTTTCCAGACCAATTAAATCAGAATCTCATGGGGGAGGGGGGAGCAAGGAGAGGGGACAAGCAGTCCTAAGTATTTTTTTAAGGTTCCCAGGTATATTTGGCTCTTACTGCTGCTGTAACAAATTAAAACAAAATTATTGGCTTGAAACAAGACAAATTTATTATCTCACAACTCTGTGGTTCAGATGCCTGAAACAGTTCACTAGGCCAGAGCAGCGTCCAGCAGACTGCTGTGACTGGTAGCTCCAGTTTGCTCCTCAGTCAAGCTCACGCCAGCACTCTGCAGGCTGTCTTCTGAGATGCAGATTCCAAGCCCACCAGCTGAATGTGACTTGAAAATGTATTTTATTGGCCAAGATTTTAATATGAAGATATTTCTGTCTGTCACTGTTACTTACTTACATATACTTTCCAGATTGCAGCAAGTCTCACCCTACCCTTTCTGTTTTACATTTAGTTCACTTTACACTTTTGTTACTTGCCTAGCTTGATAAGCCCTTGAGATTACAACGTTCCTCTTCTCCCAAGTCTTCATATCTAAAGCTAAGAGAAATAGAGGCAAAAACCCATTTGCCTGTCATTATTTCAAAAGTAAACAACTCTGTTGTGGCACAGATGGCTCTGCCCAGACAAACGAAACTCTTCCCTCATAACCCAGGGTGTGTCCAAGCAGCTGGGACCAGGGTTTGTGTTCACAGCTTACAGCCACCAGCTATTCTGACGAACAAACCCTCTGCAGCTTGGAGATGACACCTGAACTTGGTGATCACATAATCTTCACAGTCTTGAGCATATCTGAGAGGACATATGTGTCATCCCAACCCCGTCCAAGACTCCTCAGGGTCCGCTCCAAGGCCTGGGCTGTTTCCAGGAGCTCTGGTGTGGCAAGTTTTGGCTCTGGGTGCAGCTGGCAGAACAGGATCTCATTGACTTCACCCTCAATTCGCCGGACATACAGGAGGGGGAATACTGCTTTGAGCCCAGCTAGCACTGAGTCCTTTAGCCCCGCATCTCGGCACACAAGGTTGAGGATAAAGACACCTGATGGGTGGGAAGGAAAGAGTCAGAATGCCTGCAGACCAAGGGGAACATCAACTCTGAGGATAACACCCATTTCTGCCCCAGGGAGGCTGGCAGACTAAGAACTCTGAGAGAAACAGTGCATTTGCAGGACACACAGCACACAAAGATAGAAAGGGTAAGCCCTGGGGAATATGTGAAGAAGCTTCCTCACTCCTCTGTGCTAATGTCAATTATTTTACCGTTCTCTATGCCTCGGTTTCCCAAAGAAAGGCTTTGAGAAAGAATACCACAAGAAAGAATTTAACTCCACAGGAATTACACATGCTTGATATATACCTCATAGAGTATCACTAAGTAAGAGGACCAAGGTGACCTTACACCAAATCATAACACCTGGGAGACCATGAACTTTTGAGTTAAGAGCACCAGTTTTCATGGGACACAGTGCTTGGCTAGAGCCCCAGCTGAGATCTTATGTTGCTTTGGCGAGTCTCTACCACAGTTTCCCCATCTGAAATTCTAGTAAAAGCTAAAATAACATAGCACTGCCATGCTGGTGGGAGTATAAATTGATACAACCACTTTAGAAAACTGTGTGGCAGCATCTATGAAAGCTGAACCCGTGACCTAGCAATTACAAATCCTAGGTATATATACACTTAACAGACTGGCCAACATAACTCACCAAAAGGCATGGAACAGAGTGTTAATGGGAATACCATCTATAATAAAATACAGGAAAGAAATACCAACAGTAAAATGGATGAGATGTGCTATATCAAAAAAAAGACTATTAATTGAGTGAGAAAGAACCAACGACGAACTGGATCTCTTTTCCAGTGTTAAGCGGATACAGTCAGTGATACTATAAAGCAGTAGAATGAAAAACATAACACAACACTATGGATGAGAACTACAAACATGTTGAGGGAAGTACATTTACTGTGATTCCACACTGACAGAAGTTAGAAGGAGAAGGATGTTACAGGAAGGGGATAAGAGGTGGGCTTCTGGGAGGCTAGAAACATTCTATATTTCACACTCGTAAATAGGTGTATTCAATTTGGGGAAACTGATTTTCTATATAAAATGCTACACGTATTCTCCATTACAAAGATTGATTTTTAAAAAAGAATCCTTTCCTCCTCCCTACCTTCAGGAGTTAAGATGCTTTTGACATTCTGCAGAAAAGCCTGGTCCACAAATGCAGGGGGTGGGCAGCTCATGCCCAGTGCTGGGTCCTTACTGTCCACATCAAACATGATGACATCATAGCGAAGCTGAGCTGGAAAAGAGAAGCACAAGCCTTAGCTCTGGTGGATTAAATAACACTGTTCATATTTTAGAGCACACCTCCGTTGACTTGGGCAGCCACTGTCAGCTAGGCCAGAAGACAGACCCAGAGGATGTGGTTTGCTTGTAAGTGTATAGACATCACAGGTGTGCACATCTTACAGGGAGATGGATCTTTACCTCGTCTTCTACCTTCACATATAGAAGGCCCTTCCAAAGGCACATGTGCTATTGAGATCCACTCTCATGTGAACACTGCTTAGCTCAGAGTTCATCTACAACAGTCGTTTCCAGACTTGTAGAACTGGAGCAGCTAAACATTCCCAGAACCTAGGCCTCATTTCTGACCACCTGAGCAGAAACTCTGAGTGACAGGGGCCGAGAAAGGAGAGAAGGGAGCCTCAGACAAATTCTTAAGCTCTCCAAGTAACTCTCAACACAGACAGGGCCAACAACCACTAATGTACACAAAGTAGCCATCTAGGCCTTTGAGGGGTGACCCAGCAAATAGTAACTCTGCCTTAAGGAGATGTGTGGCAACTCAGTGTCTGCTGCCCCTTAGGAGAAAATGTTTCTAAAATTTGAGTTAGTGCATATTTTCTCATTATTCAAACAATAACTGGTTCAAGAAAGAAATCATTTTACTAAGTGGGTGAGAAAGAACCAGTGATGATCTGGATATGCTCTTTGCTCTAATGTAACATAGTTTTAGTTGAGGTTAGGGCTGGTATAGCATTGATTTAACAAATGATGAGTCTGTACTGAGGATTATTCTGTAATCAGTAAGTATTTCCTTAGGACTACTATAAGCCCAGTACTGTTCATAAGCAAAGTTCTGAGTTTGGTCTCTTAGAGAGCAGAACACATTAGCTCAGTAAACTCCAAAAAAAATACAACCCACATTTGCAGCCTTCAGCACTCCAACAATCTAGAAAGTTGTGGTGGTTAGAAAAGATGGGCAAGGCCATTCAAAACGCATCTGCAGATAAGAACAATGCCAGCAGTCATCATGGACTGAATGCCTCCCACGTGCCTGGTGCAGTGCTAAATGCTTCACATGTATTTGTTATCTCAGGTCTGGGCTTCCAAACTGGCCCTCATCTCAGAGAGGGAGGCTGTGAAAC
The DNA here is from genome assembly GCA_028571685.1 of Heterohyrax brucei. Taxonomy (NCBI): domain Eukaryota; kingdom Metazoa; phylum Chordata; class Mammalia; order Hyracoidea; family Procaviidae; genus Heterohyrax; species Heterohyrax brucei. Next base: position 205,733,690 of record CM053140.1, read on the forward strand.
TCTAATGTGGTTAAGACTCAGTTTAGAGTTAAAATTAAGGCAGTGTCTGTCCACCCCAGCAACAAACCCTAACTCTAGACAACTTGGTTTGCCAGACCTATACCAGAAGATATTCTACTCTAGTGAGAACTGGAGATCTGTTACAAAATGAACAGATCAGTAAAGCACACCCCAAGCATCCCAGATGGACTGAACTAGCCTAACTGACCTCTCCTTGGGCATTCAAGCTTTGGAAAGCATGCAGGTCACCAGGAGCCTAAATGAAGCTATAAAACCATCAGGAAAAGTTACTGTCGCTAGTGCTGCAGAAATCAACAAGCTTTTGTGTTAACTCTGTAGTACAAATTGTTAAGAGCAGAATGGAACCTTAACTCCAGCAGCAGGTGGCTGTTAGATAATGCTGAGTCAATTCTATCTCAGCAACCTCATGGGACAGAGTGGGAATTGCCTTATAGTATTTCCTAGGCTGTAATCTTTACAGAAGCAGGTTGCCAGGTCTTTCTCCCATGGAGCTGCTGGATTGTCACCTGGGCTCCTTTCAACAGCAAAAGTACTATCAAGGTTCCCACTGAACAGCATGTGAGTTGGCACAGATGACATTTGGGACTGGACAATTCTCTGCTTTGGGAAGTTGTCCTGTGCAAATTAAATGCTGAGCAGCATTCCTGACTTCCACCTACCAGATGCCAGTGGCAGTTCTCTCTCCCTAGGTTGTCACAAGCAAAAACTGTCTCCAGACTCCTGGGAAGCAACCGTGACCCAGCTGAGAAGCACTCATCTACATAAATGCAGTTTTACTCCTTTACTGGCCACTACCCCAAGCTGAAGAATATGCAAGAAACACCTCCAAACACCTCCCTCTGCTCCCTCACTGCAATCTTTTCTTCCTCTTTTCCTCCCCCAACTGCAGACTTCAGATTTCTTGGGATGGTGAAGAAGTGCAGGCTTATAGGGTCAGAAGAGAAGCCCATTGGTTTGTCAGTGTCATTAAAGGCAGAAACGGTCTATTTTACTTATTGCTATAGCTCAGCATATAGCAGAGCACATGGCTAACACTCTACACATATTCAGTAAACACACAAGCAGGTGACTTTCTGAATGACCGGGGTGGCATTGATGCCACCCTCTTAGAGGTAATTTTAAAGGTCCCTACAGGCCTGAATCTTGGATCCATCTTCCCTAGGCATCCTTCCAAATGTCCCAGCAGTGTACCTTTCCCTCCTTGTGCCAGTCTGGTGACATAGTCCAGGCCATCTGCAATGTGGACCTGCAGCCGGTCACTCTGGGAGAAGCCAAACCACTGGGTGGCCACTTCCAACATGGAGGGGTCAATTTCCACAGCATCGATGCAGGACTTCGGGAAATGATCGTGGACAAAGAGGGGGAGGCTGCCCCCACCTAGGCCAACCACTAACAGTGCCAGTGGGGTCTCTGTGATAGAAGAAGAAAGCATCACTTAGTCATCTGGGAAACTTGTACCACTCTCAGGGAAGGCAGATAGGGACAAGGGAATCAGGTTCTGCCGAGGAGACACAAGATTTACCAAACTGGCTTTCTTTTCTCATCCCAGGAATTCAGGAGTCAATGTGACATCTGAAAAGTCAATCCTGACTTCACAACAACCATGGCTGGAAAACTGACTAGTGTGCTATTATGGTCCCTTAAAGATGCCAATACACTCAGTGGAGATCAAATCAAGAGTCCTCACCAAAACGGTTATTATTCCCTCTAGGAAACGCAGGAACAATGACTGAGAAATTTTGCTCACAATCACAAGGCACTACAGGTGCAGTGTCCACTGTCCAACTCTTGACTCAAAAGTCACAAGCACGCTCTCAGATAACCCAACCACACAAAGGCAATCCATCCAAGTTCCATAAACTACAGAGAAACGAAGGCCCAAACCCCATTCTTAAACACAGAAAGACCACTGCAACTTGTCTTGAAGAAAGACATGAAACAATGATCAACAAAAGATGACACACTTGAGGATTAAATTTAAGAACCCAGACTCTAGGTCTTCAAAAGAAAGACAGGACAAAACTACAGGATGATTCATTGAGGAACAGGTCATGAGAGTTTTGAGTGCAGACAGAAACACGAACATTTTTGCTTATGTGATTAAATCCAAACCTGCTATGAGTTGGAATCAACTACACAGCAATGGTTTTTTGGGGGGGGTTATTAGTTATAAAGCTATGAGTACACTAACCATAATATGGATTTTTTTTTTCTAAGCAGCAATTCAAGCTAGAATTACTTCTGACGGTGAAGTAATCCATTATGGAAAAGCTGGAAAGTTTCTTATAGTACAAAGGCATGGGAGACAAGATATTAAAAAGCATGACCAGTTACACAGGTATATACATATGCCACTGTATGCTTTTAAAAAACTCTCTATAAGGGACCGAACTGGCAATAGCAACTCAAAAGGTTAGGCAGGAAGCTTGGGGAGCAGTGAGTTTATGGAGACAGGAAGGAACACTTTGGAAAAGGAGGGTGACAATGGCTGCACAACTTGAAGGATGCAATCTGTGTCACTGAATTGTCTATGTAGGAAATGTTAAACTGATGTATGTTTTGCTGTGTGTTTTCAACAGTTAAAACAATTTACCTAGCTAAACTTAAGATTTATGTACTTTATGTATGTCAAATACTTCAATGAATATATCTTATATTGCAACTTTAAAAGGAAATGAACAGGAGAAAAGGAATGAGATATTGAGATACCAACACAAAGTTACTTGGAGTTTCATTAACTAGGATGATGATTGGGATGAACAGAATGTCTGCATCTGTCTGTATACAACCACTGTTCTCAAAATGCAGTGTAATCTTACACACTCCCCGCTATAGAAAGCAGTGGTGTCTCTCTCACCCAGGAGCAACTCTGAATTTCCCAGAAGGGCAAGGCCAGCGATCATGGCTTTATGGTGTTCACAGCACAGGTAACTCTTATCAATAGACTGGTCCGCAGGGAGGACACCTGGAGTTTCAGCAGGCCGCTGCTTCTTCCTGTCTTTTTTCCGTTTCTTCTGGGCTAAGTGAGAAAGACAAGGGAAGTCCTATGCTTAGTATGCTAGTGCAGGAAAGCAAATACCAGTAGTAGTGTGCTGGAGGCAGCCTGAAGAGAGTCAAGAGAGTCAACTGTTAAATATTCGGGAATTTTGCGAGTGGCTTCGCATCATGCTGGTTACCTGAAATCAGCCAAAGTGGGAATCTTTACATCACGGAAATGAGCAAACACTATTAACCCAGAGACTTGTAAAACATTTAACAGCACAGCACTGGGTATCAGGGAATCAGAAAAGGTAACACAGCACAGAAACCTCTAAGAGCCTGGAAAACGTCAGCTGAGGAGCCCTAGCACCTCCCCACGGAGAAACCTAAGGCCACTGCTAGGGGAGGCCTTCATCACAGAATTCTTCTAGTAATTCACTACCTTCTCTGTGCCAATTATTGATGCAGGATTTCTATTTTTTTAGCTCTCTAGCAGTCGTAAAAATTGAGAATTTGAAGAGTTATGTAAATAAGCCCAGAATCAGTAAGTAGTGCAGCCAGGGCTGCATCCTAGGACTACCTGTCTCCAAAACCTATTGTCTTTCCACTGTGCCACAGGGACTGTGATGCGCACCTCTACTGGTCAAAGGTGTTCAAAGAAGGGGAGAAATTCTTTATAGGAGGTCCCACTACTCCCCTCTACCTACTCCCTTGGTTTCTCAAGGCTCTCCCTGAACAGACATCCTGTGTTTTCACTGACACCAGCTTCATCCCACAGCAGCATCAGAACTAATGTGCATGACTGGGTGCTTGTCAGAACAATAAATCATTTTTAATGTGCCTGCTTTCTTACACATCAATACTTCTAAGAAGCAGACCACTCTCATGAGGAGAAAGTCATAGTAAGAAAGCAAGAAGCCTGTCAGAAGCAGAAAAAGGTGAAACCTACACTGGACAGCAACAAGTTCTTTTAAGCATTTTTTACTTAGGTTTTAGTGAGATGAAACTGATCTGGTCCACAGCCAGGGTAACCACATAACAAGGCAAGGGCTCAAGAAATCCATCCCTCTAAGGAGTAAATCCATGACTCAAGGGTTCTGAATTCTATCTCCATCCCCTTCCCAGACAACCTTGCCAAAGGACAGTCAGAAAAAAGGAGTGACTGGGCATCAGAAACCCAATTTCAGATTCCATCACTCAAGCTCTGTGCATTTTTTTAAACCAATTTCAACAAGGAAGTACTGATTCGATAATATAAAAATACCCACATGATGAAAGAAGGCAGAGGAGACTGCCACCAGTGGAAGTTTCTGAATGGCAAGTGGAGGGTCACTTATGGGGTTCCACAGGAGATAGTCTAGGGCTACACTGTCCAACGCAATGGCCACTAGCTGCCAGTGGCCACACAAATCACAATTAAGTAAAAATTCAGTTCCTCAGTCATGCCAGCACATCCCAAGTGCTCAGCAACCACAGATGGCTACTGATTACCATGTTCTACAATGCAGTTAGTCAATACTCCCTCAGCGCAGCAAGTTCTGCTAAACAGAACTAAATAACCTCCAGGGTCTCTGGGTGGTGCAGTTAACATGCTCAGCAGCTAACTGAAAGATGAGATGTTTGAGTCCACCCAGAGTCACCTTGGAAGAAATGACTGGCAATCTACTTCCACAGCTTTAGCCATTGAAAACCCTAAGGAGTACAACTCTGCTCTGACACACTCAGGGTCCCCACTAGTCAGAATCAACTTGACAGCAACTGGTTTTAATGGATCTCTAAAGCAACTGTGAAAACTTTGGTGGTAAAGTGGCTAAGCACTATGATTGCTAACCAAAAGGTCAGCTGTTTAGCTATGTCAGGTACCCCATGGAAACTCTATAGGGCAGTTCTACTCTGTCTGTAGGATCACTATGAGTCAGAACTGACTCAACAGCAATGGGCTTAATTTTGGTTTAGGGCACTTTTGAACTCTAGAACAGGTGACAATGAGTTGTGTCAGAGAGAAGAGCTCACTTACATCCCTGTGTTTCTGGTGCACCCCACAAAGTCTACTGAAATAATATACAGGAGCATACAGAGCAACCTGAAAACAGATGCTGTTTAAACTGAAGGCAGTGAAGTGATTATCAATGTTTACTTGGTAATCCGCCATTCTTATTCCTTACATTTCAGAGCCAGGTTTTGCTAAAGAACAGAATATATGTTCTGTTCCACATGGTAACCACTAGCTGCCAGTGGCCACATAAATAAAAATTTCTATCTGCTTATCACCACTTGTATCCTAAAAGACCAGATGGTAAGACAGGGCAACTCACAGAGCCTGTGGGACCCACGTCTGTCTACATTTTGGCCAAGCTCGCACTCTAAATTGAGAGTCTATGCCACACCTACTTGTGTCTACCACCAGGCTCACCTCTACGAGACACGTCCTTGAGCAGCCTGGCTTCTGACTGCACTACGTTCCTGTTGTTGAGGAAGATGAGTCGCCGGAAGAAGTGCTTGTCATCCCCCTGCACGTCCTCAATGACATAGTCACCACTCAGAGGGCTGCAGTCTCGGTGCTGAATGGTCCGGATGCCGATGTCCCCACCCACGGACAGAAAGGGCACCTGAAGGTACAGCCAGAGACATGAGATGGGATCAAAATGCCAGCCTCATCAAGAAAGTGCAACTGCAATCCTTTCCTTTCTGAATACGTGAGGATCACCGTTTGGGGTCACTGGGTTGATTCTGACTCATGGTAGTCCTATGTGACAGCAAAAACTGCCCCATAGAGTTTTCTAAGGGGTTTCTTTATGGGAGAGGTCTGATGGCACAGTGATCAAGAGCTGGACCACTAACCAAAAGGTTGGCAATTCAAATCCACCAGCCACTCCCTGAAAACTCTCTGGGCAGTTCTATCCCGTCCTATAGGGGTGTCATCAGTTGGAACTCACTCAACGGCAACAGGCAGCTGTTTTGTTCACCTTTAAAGGAGCAGATCGCCATGAGCCACAGTGCAGATTTGAACTGACAACTTTTCAGTAACAGCCAAATGCTGAACCATTTTTCACCATCAGGGCTCCTTCTACACAAGGATACAAAGCACTATATCTCAAGGTTCCAGGCACTAACAAAATTCCAAAGATTTGCTACTATATTGGAACACTTCTCTGAGGCCTAGAAAAGGCTTCTCTTTTGAAAATCAACTAAGCATATAATTATTAGTGAACAGCAGTTGATTCTCTTGGGAAAAAAAAATGTATAAGCATCCCATCAGTGACCCAAAGATTCTCTATATCCAGAACAACGAAAGCTAGACAGAACCCTCAGGAAGGGACAAACAAGAGAAAGAATTTGAACAAGGATAAACATAATAAAAGTCTAGGGGTAGAATGATTCCAAATTTGGAGATATTTCTCTTCTTCCAGTTATTCTATTCTTCCCATTTTTTTTAAACCTCAGGAGAAAAGTTTATTTTGCCCCTAAACCTTTTCACTTTGTCCCTAGTCTTTACATCTTCTTTTTTTTAAAAGCAATTACAAGAATGCTTAATACTATCAGTGACAGCTGGACTGCAAAGAAGTGGGCAGTAGTAAGAGAAGGTCACAACTGAACCACCCCGGGAGAGCTAGCTAGCCTCTCTGAGAGAAGTCTCTCTGATGGACACTAACCCCAGAGCCTGCTCAGGAGGAACCAAACACGTATTCTTCTGGAAACTCAAGTCAGTCTAGTAGGCAGAACCACAGGCTGGGAACCTGAGTTCTTTCTTTCAGATCTGCAAGAACAGCATCAAGCCTCTAGGTACCCTGGATTTCCCACTACCAAGCAGGATAAACTCTTGACCATAAAGTTCTGGCTATGAGGTCAGCTGGCAAGTACATACGTGACTGGACTGGCATAACACAGATGTCATTTTCTGGTAACCTTACATCACCATTTTGGCAAAAATTATCAGTTTCCTTCCCAGTAAAACACTAGACCAGACATGTTGATATCCTGACAACTGTGCTTAACTGTGCATAGACCCTTTCCCACTCTACTGTCAAATAATGATGGTTCTGAGAAGCAAAACAGCCAAGAAAGTCCTGTTCAAAAGTCCTATTCAAAAGTGGGGAAGAAGAAACTCAGAGTCTGGGGAACCCATTATAGCCAGCAGTGGACAGGGTGTTTCTTTCACACTCTCCCTTCGAGTCCAAAAGGCCCCAGACACAAGTGTTGCCATGGTTCTGAACAAGTGCAGCTGCTCAGCTTCCTTTAAGTACCTGGGACAGGCAAAGGTGTTTTTCTGCCTGCTTATCCCTGAGCTACTGACACATCCTTCAGAACAGACTAGGGTCACGGACTCTCATCCTTGCTCCTTCCAAAGTCCTCTCTGCCCTCCTGGATGCTAACATGACTTTCCCAGAGGCCTATAAAGCTGCTGCCAAAGCTTTGTCTTTGTTACCTGATGCTGGGTGGGCATCCCCAATGGGGCCAGCTCCATGACTCTGCCCGACAGCTCAGCCTGGATGCTGTCCATGCTTTCGTACTGCTGACCTCGGTGAAGGGCTACTGTGACCAGCCTCCTGAAGCCTGCACTGGCAGCCAGCTGCTTGCGGCCTTCCTCCATGCCAAAGAGCCACTCGGTCTCCCTGCCCTGGGGGACTAGAAAACGGAACTTGGTGACAGGGAATCCTGGGAACATGGCTCAAGCCCATATCTAATATCCATCAAGTGGCAGAGAGCCAGTCCCCATCTAGGACTAACATCTTCAACCATAACCCACTGAGGCTTATCGATTCCCAGAGCAAAGCAGCCCATCAGACAGGGGACAGGACCAAGAGGTGGATAAAAAGTGTAAGCACATATATAAAGGCAGGGAGACAGGCATCCAGCACAAGAGAAATAGCAATACTAGCACTTATTACATGTCAAGCATTATTGCAAGCAGTCTACAAACACTTGTATAAACCAATCAAATCCTCACAATAGTTCAAGACACAGACATTTCTATAACTATTTTTATTTTACAAATAAAGAAACTGAGACCCAGAAGTTACACCACTGGCCCAAGTTCACAAAGCTAGTATATGGTAAAGCTAAGCCTAGAATCCAGGCAGACGGATCCAGAGTCCACACTCACGTCCACTGCACTGTTCATTCCTACACGTGAAGTTAGGGTTATGGAATCTCTCCTGAAAAAATGTCTCAGCCACTAAAAGCCAAATTACCAGAATGACCACATCAATACTTTGCATTTGTCTAGAACATTCTACTTCTGAAGCAATGTCCTCACACTATCTTTTGATCCTTAAGGTAAATCTGGTGTCATTTATCCCCTTCAATAATAACACCCACTGCCGTTGAGTCAGGTCTGACTCATAGTGACCCTACAGGTCAGAGGAGAACTGCCCCATAGAGTTTCCAAGGAGTGCCTGGCAGATTTGAACTAGATCTTTTGGTGAGCAGATGTAGCACTTAACCCACTACACTGCCAGGGTTTCCTCAATAATAATCACTAACACTTATTTTAAAACAAAACAAATAAAAAAATTTTAAAAACCCAAAAAACAAAAAACTATTGCTTGGAGGTATAGTGGTTAAATGTTACAGCTGCTAAGCAAAACATTAGCAGTTCAAATCTACCAGGAGTTCCTTGGAAACCCTACTGGGGCAGTTCTACTCTGTCCTATAAGGTCACTACGACTTGGAATCAACCTATCAGCAATGGGTTTTCTTTTTTTTTTAACACTTATAAAGCACTTAGCACTTGCCAGGTGCCGTTCTAAGTGCTCTTACATTTCTCACAACTACCAAAGATACTTACTATCATTATTCCCATTTTATAGATGAATAGAGGCACAAAAAGAAAACTTGTCCAGTGTCACACTGCCAGGAAATGACTGTGCCAGGACCTAAATGGTCTGCTTTCAGAGCTCATGTTTTTAGCCACTATTCTGTACTGCCTCTATAAAGTCTGCACAGAAGCATAGTGACTTCTCTAGATGCTCCAGCTCACAGGGTACACAGCTAGGACTAGAACCTATGTCTCAGGGCAGCTGGTCCAGTGCTTTTCCCCTACACTATAAGGTAAGTAACATCTCTACACAGTGTATGATTTGCCTAAGTTTCTATTATTTCTCTCTCCTCCCTGCCAATCTCATCCTCACATTTTATCAAGCCTTTGGAATGGAAGACAGGAAGGAATAAATCTCCGTCTATGTAGCAGCTGGAAAGCAACTTTCTCTTCATATGCCTTGGCTCTAGCTACTCTTTCTAGGGTCCTGCAAGACACAGATAACCAAACATAGCCACCACCACAGCCTGTGCCCCAGCCCCAGCCCCTGTAAGCCAGCCCCTCCAGAGAAGAGAGGGAGCAGTGCCAACTCACTGATGAAAATGGCAAAATGATTGTCCCTCGATGGTTTCACAGTGGAGCTGTCCACCACGTGGAGGGTGTAGCGTGGCTCCCCCGTGTCCCCATCGCACAAGTCCAGAGACACATTCCCCAGCCCAGCCTTGCGGCGTAGCTGGCTGCACAGCCAGGCATACCGCTGCCGTTCCAGCACTGCCTCAGCCAGCCGCTCAGCACTCTCCAGCCGCATGGGCTTGCCATGCTCCTGAGCACACAGCTCAAAGATCTGCACAGCAGAGCCAGGGACTGGTCTGAACTTGGTCATGATGAGGGCAAAGACAGGTAGGGAGAACCGATGCTCTGCTTCCAACACCTGGTCCTGGCTGCTGGCCACCTGATGCACCCTCACCATCCACCCCTCCCGAGAGAAGTGACCCACTGCTTTCTTCAGGACATGAGCTTGTGCCAGGGAAATGCAGAGGTAGCGACCGCCCACCTGCAGGACACGCCCAACCTCAGCCAGCATCCTGTCCACCTGCTGCAGGGTCTTCTCCTCCTGGTCTGTCAAGACAGCATCCAGGGTGCCCTTGTCCAACACCACCTGGAATGAAGCATCAGGAAACTCCATCTGCATCATGTCCATCTTCAAGAAGCTCATCTGGGGCCGTCGGCTGGCATTGTGTTCCTTCATTTGCTTGATGACAACTTCACTGATGTCAATGTTCACTATATCCTGATAGCCTACATCGTAGAGCTGCTCACTCAGTTCTGAGTTGCCGCACCCAATCACTAGCACCTGTGGGGAAAACAGGACAAGAAGCTGGTTATTAAAGCAAAGAAATGTATTCCAAACACTTCAAGGAATCTAGCTCTGCCTGTCCTGCTACATATTTTCAGATGGTAAAGATGTTACTGTCAGAACAGAATGGTATTTCAGAGTCACTTTTAGGCTCCATCCTGAAATATCACAAGTTAGAGAAACTCACTAGTGAAAACAGTACTCAGCTACAACACACTACATGAGACTGGGCTTTCTAGCTGCAGAAACAAATTAATCACGAGTGTCTTTCTCTGAAACAAGTATTTATTATGCAAGAATTGAGAAGAAATCACAGGCTCCAAATACACTAGCTACAATTGAAATCTCCTGCTATTTACTTTACTGTTGAAAGCCTAGGCCTGGTATAATCCAGTTTTCTAATCCACTCATGCCCTTGGCTCCACCATACAATAAACAGTGTTCTGTGAAGATTCAAATCTTATTCCCACCTCAGTTTCCACCTCATGAAACTCAAGTATCGTCTGAAGCCAAACTTAAAACAGTGTTGTGCCCCTCTCTGTGAAGTAATTGCCCATTCAGTCTTCAGAACTCAACTCATCTCTGGAAAAACATGGTACAATGAGAAGTGCATAAATTCTGAAGCCAGACAGACTCGACTTCAAATTCTCATGTCAGCACTTACTACACATAACTCACCTTGGGTGAAAAATGACTCTCAGTCTGTTTTCTCATTTGTAAAATGGGATGACCACCACTCCCCACAGATTATGAGAATCAATTATCATACACAAACACAAACACAAACACAAACACACACACACACACACACCCCACCCTACACAAGGTCTAGCTCCCTCAGTAAACTTAGGTTTTTCTACTTTTCTTCCTCCTAACCCCCGTACAACCCATGGCCTATCAAACCTCCTGTGGCTGTACTTACTACTTTTCACATTTAATCACAATCTCTACTTATGCAAAGTGCTTGGGGTTTATGCTTTAACGGTCTCAGTCTACGGCTAATCACAGTGCTCATGGTAGAACTCAGAACATGCTCAATAACTATTCGATAAAGTTACCTGTCAGTGAAACCAGGTGCGCTGCCTGCTCCAAAGCGCAGTGACAGAGTAGTCTAGCAGTTGCACCGACGAAGCTACAGTTTCAGAAGACATTTAGGTTGGACTACCAATTAAATCATTCTTGCACTGAGGTAATCAACTCAAAGATGAGTTGGAAACGTGGATAATTTGTTATATGAACACCTGAAAAACCTTTAAGGGAACTTTTTTAAATTGCCTTTTCGCTGAACTGTGCACCGGAGCCATGAATATGGACCTAAGTAGGGCTAGCCACCTGTCACTCGACCAAATAGAGGATTAATACTGCCAGTTCCCACCTAGAAGCTCTGGTGGCAGTGGTCAAGTACAGGGTAGCTACCCGAAAAAGCAGGTGGTTAGAAACCAACACCACCAGTTCCAAAGCAGAAAAACGTAGACAGCTGGCTTCCGAAAAGATTTACAGCTCTGGAAACCCTACAGGACAGCTCTACTTTGTCCCACAGGGTCGCGAAGAGTCGAAATCGACTCCACGGCAGCTGGTTTGGTTGTGGGGTGTAGTTCCCACCTTCCGAGCACACACATAACAAGCTGCGCTCCGTACCTTTTCTCTGGGCTTGATGTATTTGTGTAGCACCCCGCACAGTTCCAGGTAGGTTCCGTACCACTCGAAAGCTTTCTTTCCTCGAAGCTGGAAGAACTTCTCCCAATAGTCAGCGGAGCCAAACTCCTTGGAGCTTTTAGGTAGCAGATTCATGTTCCCACTGTCTGAGCTGCGTTTTCAAGATTCTCTTACACCCTCTGAGATGCCATCTGAGGGGCTTATCCACATGCAAGGTTCCGGGACACTGCAGTGGGAATTCTTTCCACAGGAAAAAGACCACATTGATTTTCCCCGACTCAAAACACTGTTAACAGGTCAAACGCACGCGCGTGCAACCCTACCGCCCAAGCACACCCACCTACTCCAAGCGCCGGCAAGCCCCAGCCCACGTGGTGAACTCCTCACGCTTTCTTAGAGCTTGATTTTAGAAGCCAGCAACCACATCCGGGTTCGTGGAGTCCTGATTGGTCGGCAACCCATAGCGTTCCGGCAACTCATTCGTCACAGATTTCAATCCAGGCACTCTATTGGTCAACACCCACGCCCGCGCCCCATCACAGGCTTTTTACTGTCGTTGTGGGGCGGGGCCAGGGGAGGGGGTCAAACTCTGGGCGGAAGTGGCGGAGCTGTCCTGCTGTCAGGCGCGCGTCTCGCCTCGGTTCCACCGGAGACTTCCTGGGTTGTGAGCGCCCAGCTGTTGCGGAGGACGTGGGGCTTTGATTTCGTTTTGTCTCAGAGGCAGCATCGTGGTTGGGTTTTGGAATCCTGGTTTAAGCTGAAGGCCGCCGACGGGAGTGTGCAGTGAAGGAGGGACCGAAAAGAAAAATTTGTACATTAGGAGTGGGGCGAAGGATGAGCAGAGTCAGTCTGTAGTAAAAGAGAACTGCCAGTGTCAGTCCTGTTGTCGTCTCTTCTCAGGTTTAATTTGGAGAAAAATGGTACCTGGCTGTAAATTTTCTCCACCAAAATATAGGGTTCACAATCAGTAGTGTGAGAACATGAAAATCCTGGATGAAAAGGTGACAACTAGATACTCATAGGTGCCTCATCTCTCTTTTCCGTCTCCCCACAAATCATAGTATGCAAAAGTCTCAGGCTTTTTAATTGTGCTACTCTGCTCCCCTTACCTGTAAGTAGTTCTTTTGTTTTTAATGAACATGCTGTACTTTGAAGTGTTTATCTGTGCCAGCCCCTGAGAAGATTCCTGTAAAGGGCACTATTATTTTTGGATTGGGATTAAGTGAAAATATGCAGTCTAAATAGGTTTTGCATCCCCACCTATCGTGCACTCCCTCTAGAGCTCTCCTCACTAGGTGACAGCACACTCCTCCTTTTCACCTATGTATCTAGTATCCTCTTAAGCATCTGTCCTTCTCCATCCTCTTTGACTTTTCAGAGACCAGTGGGACAGCCTCCTGTAAATGCATAAAATCATAAAATACACACACCACATGGTCACACTGTGTACCTGAATCCAGTCCATTCTTATATGAAGAGTTGACTCATTACTGGTTTCCAGTCAGGGACAGCAGCAGATCTAGGGGCTGTATTCCCGGGGGATCATCCAGGCTGTCAGACCATCACTTCAGGTCTTCTAGTAGAGTTCTTGGGCTGCACACCTGTTTTTCTTGTGTTGCCTCAGGGACTCTACGTTGTGTCCCCTGTTGTGGCTGTCTTTGGTGGCGGCCAGGCCCATCTGGTTCTTCTGGTCACATGTTGATAGTCTCCCATTTGTATGGGTCCTTCTGTCTCCTGGCCTCTTTTTTCCACATATCTTTGTCGTTCTTGGTGTCATCTGTTCCACATGAGTTGGGGCCATTTGGTATACCTCAGAGAGCAGCCTGCTAGCTTTTAAGATCCCAGACGCCACTGACCATATGGGGTGCAGAAGACTCTGTTAGCAATAGACTAGTGTCCCCTGAATAATGGACCCCATATCCACCTCCTTTCTACTCTATCCTTTAAAATAGGTTGAGTTTAGAAAACCATTCAGTTTGTGGTGAAGTCCAGTTAAGTTGATATACTCTTTATGCTGTCACTGCTTTCACCTAACCAAAGTTATATCACCTATCTAATCTATGCCCAACCCTCTCCCTCCCTCCCCACCTTTGTAGTCATCAAAGAGTCTTGTCTTCTATGCATAAGTCTATTTTTAATTCCTTATAGCAGGGGTCTCACACAATATTCGTCCTTTTGCCGCTGACTGATTTCACTCAGCATTACGTCTCCCAGTTGAAACCAGGTTATGAGATGCTTCCTAAAATCAGCATTGTTCTTTATCATTGCATAGTGTTCCATTGAGTATATGTACCATAGTTTATCCATTCATCTGTTGATGGGCATCTCAGTTGATTCTGTGCTTTTGCTATTGTGGAGAGTGTTGCAATAAACATTCGTGTGCATGTATCTGTTTGTGTGAAGGGCACTATTTTTAAAAGACTAAAATATATGCAGTATTGGACCTTTTGGGCATGATAAATAGCATTAGGAATATACAGTCTGAGGAAAATAGAGAGTTGGAATTGAACAGCTTTAGTGTAGGCTAAACCCTGATAGTTTAGTGATTAAGATCTACATCTGCTAACCAGAAAGTTAGAAGTTCAAATCCACCAGCTGTTCCTTAGAAACTCTGTGGGGGCAGTTGTACTCTGTCCTGTAGGGTTGCTAGGAGTTGAAATTGACTCAATGGAAATGAGTTTTTTTTTATGGGAGCCTAGGCTATTCTAGACTTCAGTAGTATAGAAATTAGATAAGCAGATAGATAGCTAGATGCTTTTTTTTAAAAGAGTCAAATAGGTTAAAATGAATTTAAACTTTGATTTAAAAGAGTAGTTCTTAAACCTTTCCATGTATCACAGTCATCTGAAAACCTTATTAAAAGACAGGTTTCCAGCTGTCCCTCTGCCCCCCACCTTCCCCACCAGCAGGTCTGGGGTGGTGCCCCAGGGTTTCCACTCATGACAAGTTCCAAGATGATGATGATGGTGGTGGTCCAGGAACCATGCTTTGAAAATCACCACTTTAAGATATAACTAGGAGATAAATTAATATGATTCCATCTCCATCATTTTAAAATGTTAACCCAAAAACCTTCTATGAGTAAATTTTTTAAAAAAGCGACATGTACCCCTTCCTGAGTTCACATTGTTTTTCCTACCCCAGGTAAGGAGCCTCTGAGATGGCTTCAGCTACTACATCATGCAAAGTGCCTAATGAGTGAGAGGTGGGTACCTTCAGAAAGCACTTGAGAGTTCCCAGTGAAGTGCTACACAACATGAAAGAAACAGAAAAACACAGGCACTGCCTTTCCCTAGCCAGCCAAGCCAAGTGCCGTCGAGTCGGATCCGACTCATGGCGACCCTAAGGATTTATTAAATTCGACAAACTAAATATTTAGTTCAACCTTGGTGACATAGTGGTTAAGTGCTATGTCTGCCAACCAAAAGGTCAGCAGTTCAAATCTGCCAGGCACTTTTTGGAAGCTATGGGGCAGTTCTACTCTGACCTACAGGGTCACTGTGAGTCAGAAGCAACTCAAGGGCAGTGGCAATATGAGCCAGTCACTGTGCTAGAAGCTAGGGCTACAGCCAGCCCCTGTGCTAGAAGTTGGGACTATTGCCAATCACTGTGCTAGGGATATACTCAATCACTGCTAGAAGCTAGGGATACAGCCAGTCACCACTAGAAGTTAGAGATACAGGCAATCACATACCAGTCACACATTAAGCAATTAAAAAATAATTTTGCAATGTGAGTTGGATGAGTGCTGTGAAGAAGTACAAGCTACTGTGACAGCTGATACCAACAAGATCCGTCCTCATCTGGAGGGTGGCCAGAGAAGGCATCCGTGAGGAAGAGACAGAGAGATTGTGTAATCTCATACATTAGAGGCCTCTCCAAGAACTTTTGCTGTCCTTTGTCTCCCTTATACTCTCTCTTAAGAGAGTGCTATTGGAAGAGGCAGGAGAAACAAACTATCACAGGTAGGTTCTAGTCTCTTCTTTGATGCTGTATGAATAAAATTATTGTTTGTACTATGTCTCCAACCAAGTGGATAAATAACTTATCTCCATTTGTACTTGCCTGCCTCCCTTCTGTGAGTGTTAGAAATCAGTAGCAACCAGAGCACCTTACGCTAAAACATGCCAGAGGTTTTCTAAAATTCTAAGAAACACTAAATCAGAAATATTTTAGATATATTCTAATGCTAGGATTTGGCAGTAGTCTTTTTAAATACTTGTATTTGTGATTTCTTTCAAAATATAATTCATAGGCATCTGTTATCATTAGTTAATTTAAGCTAGCTCAGCAATTAAATGTTGAAATGCATTATGTTTTATTAGACTCCCCAGAATGGTTACTAGTATGATTTAAAATTCAGAGTTTAGATAAAACCATTATAATACTGTGATTTTTTTCCTAAAAACATAAACCCAGAATTCTGGATATATAATTTGCAATTAGTCTTTTTTAATAGAAATATGAAAGTTTGGGTGACAATATTCAGTTAATTGATTGTTCCTAGAAATAATTACACAGTGAGAAATAGATAATTAAAAGCATTTCTGACAGTTTGGGGCACAGGACTGGAGACAGCATGTGGGGACCCAAAATAATGGTTTCCCAAAGATGTTCATGTCCTAATCTCCACATAAAAATAAACCCATTGCCATCAAATCAGTTCCTACTCCTAGCAACCCCGTAGGACGGGGTAGAACTAGTTGTTCCATCTAGTTTCCAAGGAGTACCTAGTGGATTCAAACTGCCACCCACTTGAATCTACCACTTGGTAGATTCAGACTGCCATAGCACTTAACCACTGTGCAACCAGAGTTTCCCTCTAATCCGTAGAACCTGTGAATATGTTCATAGCAAAGGAGAATTAAAGTTGTAGGTAGAATTAAGGTTACTATTCAGCTGACTGTAAACAAAGGAGATTATCCTGGATTATCAAGGTGTGCCCAGATAGGTCCTTAAAAATGGAAAATGTAAGCAGAGGGAAGAAAACCAGAGAGATGACGGGTGCGGAGGACTTCACCCGATGTTGCCATCTTTCAGTTTCCAAGAAGAGGGCTGTAAGTCAAGAACAGCAATAGACCTCTGGAAGCTAGCAAAGGGAAGGAGGCTCCCCTAGAGCCTCCAGAAAGGAACACAGCCCTGAGAACACTTTGATTTTAGCCCAATGAGACCTGTTTTGAATTTCTAACCCCCAGAATTATAAGAGAATAAATTTGCATTATTGAAGCCACTAAATTTGTAGTAATTTGTTGTAGCAACAATAGTCAACCTGCTTATTTCCCACCTGAATCCCCAGCCAAATTGTCAGCATGTAACTAGCATAAATGTGACAGGGGGAAAGTAAGTGTGGTTGGGATAGAGGGTTTGCTGTGGGAGGACAGTAGCAGAAACTGAGGTGAAGGTCAGGTTTTGAGGTGTTTTTATGTGTAGCATTTGGATTAAATTTTTTAGGCCACAGCAGAAGACCAACACTGTGGCAGGTGGAAAGAGCAGATATGAGAGATGTTCTCAGAAGAAAATGAAATGTTCAATGGTTGATTGATGACAGTAGAACAGTACATGGGAATCAAAATGTTTTTCATGTTGGCCTCTAGATAACTGGAGAAACAGTCTATGGAAAGAAACAAAGAAGATAAAAGAGGCATCCTTTGTAGAACTGTTGCCTAAAAGGGGTTTTGAGATCCTCATGCTAATAAAAACCAGAGATAAAAGCCAGTCTCTGCATCCCAGCTGCCTATCCTAGAGCTCTTGGCCACCTCACCTTTTATCAATGGTTTCCAATTGGAGCTGTCTTCCAAGACATGAAAATTTTTCATGATTAGATTATAAAATTAGTTAAAAGGATGTCTCCTTGGTGTACTGGGAGCATACATGAAAGCAGCAGTCAAGAAATCAACAGGCACATGGCAGTGGGAAAATCTGCAGAGTACCTCTTTAAAATATTGGAAATAAAGAAGTCACCTTGAAGACTAAAGGTGCACCTGAAGCAAGCCATGGTAATGTCAATTGCATCATATGCATGCAAAAACGACAACGAATGAGGAAGACAGAAGAAGAATTGATGCCTTTGAATTGTGGTGTTGGAGAAGAATAGTGAATGTACCATGGGCTGACAAAAGAAAAAACACCTGCTCTGGAAGAAGTACAACCAGAAAATGTTCTCCAGATGGCCGACCAGTCACAAGTCTGCTTGACTCCCTCTGAGAACTACGACCTAGAAAAACAAATGAACAGAGCAGAGTGGACATTCTGGGAGCCACAGGTTCAGGTGTAGGGCTGTGAGATTGGAATGGATGACAAGAAGGGAAAAACTACTTTTGTTGGAGGCAAGATGGCAGCACTAAGAGTCCTGATTCTGCTGGCACAGCAGCTGGGAGGGATGCCACCTTTGTTAAGTGGCAAACTGGGACCGGGACTGGGACTGCCCAGCCTGAGAGCTTGTCAGAGGCTGGCTGGCATGCTGACCTAGAGTGCCTAAGTAAACAGGATCTTTTGCTGCAGAGAGGCTGTGCTTAAGACAGTCGCATCCAGAGAACCCGGAAGCAGCTGGCAACAGAAGGTACCAGTGCCCTCTCGCCCTCTCTTCTCTGAGCGGCATCATAGACGACTGCTGGCTTAGTGCAGGAGAGGTGGCTCAAGCAAGATGCCATTTTAGTCAGCTGGGAGGCAGAGTCAGCCATGCCTGAGGGCCCAGTTGGGGCTGGCTACCATGCTGAGCAAGAGTGCCTAACTGGACAGTGCCTCTTCCAGCAAAAAAGCTGTTTTTAAGGTAATCATACCTAGAGAACACAGTGGAGGCTAGCAGCTGACCATGGTGATGCCCTTACCCCTTCCTTCTTTGAGCCACATTATAGCATCTGCGGATCCAGCCCGAGAGGCTCCACAAGTAGGTCGCCATCGTTGTTGGCTAAGAGGTGGGGCCTGCCACTCCTGAGGGTCCAGCTAGTATCAGCTGCTGTTGGACAGCACCTCTCTCAGCAGAAAAGCAGTTCTCAAGAATATTGCATCTAGAGAAGACCGTAGTGCCTGGTGGTCAAGTGTGGCAGCACCATTTCCCCTGCCTTCACTGAGCCATGCCATAATGTCTGCTGACGGGCCCCTGAGAGACTCCATAAGTAGGGTGCTATCTTTCTCAGCCAGGAGGCAGGGCCTGCCTCCCTGAGGGCCTAGATGCTACCTGCTGCCTCTGGATAGTGCCTCTCTCAGCAGAGAATAAGTTTTTACATAACTGCATCTAGAGAATGCAACAGTGGCTGGTGATAAGTGTGGTGGCACCCTTCTTTCTTCCCTTCTTCAAGCTGTGCCATAGTGTCTGCTGGCATGACTTCAGAAAGCTGGCATAAGTAGGTCACCATCTTTATCAGCCAGGAGGTGGGGCCTGCCACCTCTGAGGACCCAACTGGGCCAGCCACCAAGCTGAGTAGCATTGTGGGACTGAGCAGTGTCTCTCTCACCAGAGAAGCTGTACATAAGTCAGCTGCACTTACAGAACACAGTGGCTGGTGGCCAAGTCTAGGAGTGGTCTTACTGCCTTCTTATAGGTAAACCAAAGTTATGGCTGGTGCAACACTGGAGAAGCTGAACAGCTTTTTGATGGTGTGAAGACAATAATAAATATCTAACCATTTAAAGAAGCAGACAACCATGGCTCCAGAAAGCTCCCAAAATAAAGAATAAGAAAACTTCCCAGATAAAGAGGGTTTCCTGAAATTAATCAGAGGTAGAATACAAAATAATTGTGTATAGAGTCCTACTGGGGATTAAACAAAATGCAGCAGAACAAAAGAAAAAATTAAGCAGCTATATGAATGGCTTAGAATATCAACGATCTGAAATTCAAGTCAATAATAAAATTACAGAGTTAGAAAATTCAATGCAAAGCCAAAAGAGCAGGACTGAGGAAATGGAATGCAGAATTAGCAAGGTTGAAAATAAAGCAACTGACACTAGCACTTATGAGGAGAACTTAGATAAAAGAATCAAGAAAAATACAGAAGCATTAAGAAGCATATGGGACTCTATGAAGAGGAATAACCTGTAAGTAACTGGAGTTTCTGAACAGGGAGGGATGGCAGAAAATACAGAGAGAATTGTTGGAGTTGGTGACAGAAAACTTCCCTGACATCATGAAAGAAAAGAACATAACTATTCAAGATGCTTATTGAAATCTACATAAGATAGAATCCAGAATCCAAAACAAAGGCTCCAAGACATGTTATAATCAAGCTTAATAAAATGAAACATAAGGAGAGGCTCTTAAATGCAGCTAGGCTTAATTCAAAAATGACATACAAAGGGAAGCCTTGTAGGCTTTCCTCTGACTTCTTGGCAGAAATCATGTTGGCAAGATGGCAGTGGAATGACACAAACGAAGGAGACAAGTTTCCAACCAAGAATTATATACCCTGCAAAATTGTCTCTCAAATGTGATGGTGAAATTAAGACATTCTCAGATAAACAGAAACTTAGAGACTTTGCAAAAGCCAAACCAAAATTATGAGAAATACTGAAAGAAGTTCTTTGATTAGAAAATCAATAACATCAGACATATACTCGTCTGCAATTCAGGACACAGCATCCAGAGTCATACTCAGTTAAGGAAATCACAAAACTCAATTGAAGCTAAAATGTTAAAATTAGAGAAACAGAGATTTTAACATGTAAACTATGACATAATCACACTATAAAGAGGGATGTATTAGAGTGTTTATAGCTCTTTCAAATAGGAGGAAGTTAAGGAGATATATAGAAGTTAAAGATTGGTTTAAACTTAGAACATTCATGGGGAACAAAGGAGTAGCCATAATGCAAGCTAACAATACTATATATCAAAACAACAAAACTAATACAAGAGTCTCAGCAGACACAAAACTAATACTGAAAAGGATGAAAAGGAAACCCATAAAGAAAAATGACCCGGAACAGAATATTAAGTGGGACAAAGAAAATGTCAGCAACACAAAAATAATGTCACCAAAATGATAGCACTATATACATATCTATTAATAATTACATTGCTTGTAAACTGATTGAATGCTCCAATAAAGAGACAGAGAGTTAACAAGTTGGATCAAAAACCACAATCCACCTATATGCTACTTATAAGAAACGCACCTTAGACTCCAAGATATGAACAAACTGAAAATCAAAGAATGGAAAAATATATACCAAGTTAACAACATGCAAAGAACAGGAGTGGCAGTACTAATCTCAGATAAAGTAAATTTTAAAGTAAAATCTACCATCATGGACAAGGATGGACACTACTTATTGCTGAAAGGTTCAATACATAAGGAGGTATAACAAGATTAAGTGTTTATGCACCCAATACCAGAGCATATAAGTACATCAAACAAAAGCTGACAACATTGAAAAATGAGAAAAATCACTCTAAAGTAATAGCAGAAAACTTCAACGCTCCGTTTTGAGTAATGGAGAGATTATAGAGCAAAAAGCTCAATAAAGATACAGAAGATCTTATTGTGACAATAAACTAAACATCGTTGACTTATACAGAACTTTTTACCCAACAACAGATAAATACACCTTCTTTTCCAATGCACATGGAACATTCTCCAGAACAGACCATGCATTAGGCAATAAAGAAAGTCTCAACAAAATCCAAACCACTGAATTATTGCAAAGCATCTTCTCACACCATAAAGTCATAAAAGTGGAAATCAATAGCAGAAAAAACATGGGTAGAAATTCAAGCTCATGGAAACTGAACAAATGCTTGCTTAAAAATTCATGGTTTATAGAAGAAACCAAAGATGCAATAAAGAAATTTGTGGAAGCAAATGAAAGCATGTCCTAGCAGAACCTATAGGACACATCAAAAGCAGTTTACAGACGTCAGTTTATCTCTACAAATGCATACATCTAGAAGGAAGAAATGGCCCAAACCAAAGAATTTACCCTACAACTTGAACAAATAGAAACAGAACAACAAAAGAACCCCTTGAGCACCAGAAGAAAACAGATGACAAAGATTAGAGTAGGACTAAATGAGTTAGGGGATAGAAAAACATCTGAAAGTATTAACAAAACCAGAGGTGGATAAACCACTGGCTAAACTTACAAAAGAAAAACAGGAGAGGAAACAAAGAAGAAATGAAACGGGAAATGTCACAACAGATCCAACTGAAATCAAAGGTATCATAACAGAATATTACCAAAAATTGTACTCCAACAGATTTGAAAACCTAGAGGAAATGGACAAATTTCTAGATTCATACCACCTACCAAAATTATCACAAGGAGAAGTAGAATAACTTAATAAACCCATCACAAGACATTTAAAAAGTAACAATTAAAAAAAACTACCAGCCAAAAAAAGTCCTGGCCCAGACAGCTTCACCAGAGAATTCTACCAAACTTTTAGGGAACAGTAAATTCCAGTACTACTGAAGTTATTTCGCAACACAGAAAAGGACGGAATAGTCCCAATTTCATTCTATGAAGCCAGCATAATCTGATTCCAAAGCCAGAGAAAGACCTCACAAAAAAAATAAAATTACAGATCAGTATCACTCATGAACCTAGATGCAAAAATCTTCAACAAAATCCTAGCTGATAGAATTTAACAACATATCAAAAAATAACTCCTCATGACCAAGTTGGATTCATACCAGGGATGCAGGGCTGGTTCAACATCGAAAAACAACTATTGTGATCAACCACATAAATGACACAAAGGAAAAGAATCACGTAATTTTGTCAATTGATACAGAAAAGGCATTTGATAAAGTCCAACACCAATTCATGCTAAAAAACTCTCAGCAAAATAGGAATAGAAAGGAAATTCCTCGATACAATAAGAGGCATCTACACAAAGCCAACTATCAGCATCATCCTGAGTGGACAGAGACTGAAAGAATTCCTCCTGACAATGGGAACTTGACAAGGATGTCCACTGTCACTACTTCTGTTCAACATTGTGCTAGAGGTTCTAGCCAGAGCAGCCAAACAAGACAAAGAAAGAAAGGACATCTGCATTAGCAAAGAAGAGTAAAAATATCCTGATTTGCAGATGATGTGATCATGTATACTGAGAATCCTAAAGAATCCTTAATAAACTACTGGAACTAATAGAAGAGTTCAACAAAGTACAAGATATAAGATAAACATAAATAAATCAGTAGGATTCCTTTACACCAACAAAGAGTTCATCAAAGAGGAAATCACCAAATCAATACTGTTTTAGCAAGCTAGAGCTGCTGTAACAAATACCACTAGTGGATGGCTTTAACAAAGGAGAATTTATTCTTACACAGTCCAGTAGATTACAAATCCAAATTCAAGATGTCTACACAGGCAAAGGCTTTCTCCCTTGTCAGCTCTGGAGGAAACCCCTTGTGTTGCATGAGTCTTTGGTTGGGGAGCATCCTGGTGCAGGAACCTCAGGTCTGAAGTATGCAGTCTTCTCCCAGTGCTGCCTTCTGAATGGTATGAGGTTCCCAATTCTCTGCTTGCTTCTCTCTCTTTTTATCTCCCATAGGACGAAAGGACAAAGGATAGTAGAAGCCACACTCCAGGGAAATCCCCTTAACAAGGGTGTTGCAGTCCTACTCTAATCCTCTTTTAACATAATCATCCTATCCATTAGCCACAGGCAGAGATTAAGATGTGTAGCATAGGAAAATCACAAAATATTGGGAATGATGGCCCAGCCAAATGGTTACACACATTTTTAGGGGGACACAGTTCAGTCCATGGCAAGTACCACTTACCATAGTCCCAAAGAAGATAAAATACCTAGGAATAAATCTAACCAGAAAAGAGACCTGTACGGATAAAAGTTACAAGACCTTACTGCAAGAAACCAAGAGGCTTATGTAAGTGGAGAAATCTAGCTCGCTCGTGGATAGAAAGACTTAACATTATGAAAATATGTATTTTACCCAAAGCCATCTACATATACAATACAATCCCAATACAAATTCTAGTGTCATTGTTTAATGAAATGGAGAAACAAATTACCAACTTAGTTTGGAAAAGGAAGAAACCCCAGATAACTAAACACTGCTGAAAAAGAGGAACACAGTGGGAGGCCTCACACTACCCAACCTTAGAACCTACTACACTGCCATGGTAGTCAAAACAGCATGGTACTGGTACAAAAAGAAACGTACAGACCCATGGAACAGAATAGAGAATCCAGAAATGCCACCATCCTCCTATGAACAGTTGATATTTGACAAAGGCCTAAAGGTTGTAAACTGTAGTAAAAGCAGTCTCCTTTAACAAATGGCATTGGCAAAATTCAATTTCAATCTGAAAAAGCTGAAACAACACCTGTATCTCACACATTACACAACTAACTCAAAATGGATCAAAGACCTAAATATCAAACCTAAAGCAGTAAAGATCATGCAAGAAAAAATAGGGACAACAATGAAAATTCTAATACACAGTTTAGACAGACTACAAAATGTTACCAGCAATGTACAAATAAAAGAAGAGAAAATAAATGGGAACTTAAAAAGTCAAAAACTTATCCTCATCCAAAGACTTTATCAAGAGACTTAATAGACTACCTACAAAATGGGAAAAAATATTTGGCAACTATGTATCATGACATCCGATTTTGATAACCTACAAGGTTCTGCAAAATTTCAACAAGATAAAGGTAAATAACCCAATTCAACAATGGGCAAAGGACATGGACAGACATTTTTCAAAAGAAGTCATCCAGACAGCCAAAAGACTTATGAGGAAATGCTCACAATCATTAGCCGTTAGAGAAATCCAAATCTAAACTACAATGAGATATCATCTTACCCCAACAAGGTTGGCCATAATGCAAATAACTCAAAACAACAAATGCTAGATAGGCTATGGAGAGATTAGAACTCTCCTACACTGCTGGTGGGAATGCTAAATGGTACAATCTCTTTGGAAAATAATTTGGTGCTTTCTTAAAAAACCAGAAATAAAAATACCATATGATCTAGAAATCCCACTGCTTGGAATATATCCTACAGAAATAAAGGCGGTCACATGAATTGATACACGCACATAAATGTTTATTACAGCACAGTCCACGACAGCAAAAAGATGGAATCAACCTAACATGCCCAGGAACAGATGAATGGATAAACAAACTATAGTACATATACTCAATGGAACAGTATGCAATGATAAAGAACAATGAGGATTTTAGGAAGCATCACATAACCTGATTTCAACTGGAAGACATTACTCTGAGTGAAATCAGTCAATGGCAAAAGGACAAGTGTTGTATGAGACCCCTGCTATGAGGATTTAAAAATAGACTTATGTACAGAAGAAAAGACTCTGACAACTACAAGGGTGGGGAGGGAGGGAGAAAGATGTTCATAGATTAGATAGTCAACAGGAATTTCCTTAGGTGAAGGGAGTGACAGCAGGCAGTGAATGACAGATCCGCGTAACTGGACTACAACATAAACTAAAAAGGTTTCTAAACTCAACCCAACATTTCAAAGTATAGAACAGCAGGGACGGGGCCTGGGGTCCAGATTTTCAGGGGACATCGAGGTCAATTGGCATAACTAGCCTTTTGCTAAGACAGTCTTCTCCCTTGCTTTATTGGTGAGTGCTATCTGGGGGTCTTAAAAGCTGGCAAGCTGCCATCTGATGAACAAATAAATGATCCCAACCCACCTGGAACAGATGATGACTGAGAACATCAAAGACATGAGGAAAACTGAACACCGGAGACAGAAGGACACGTATCAATGGGAGACTGCATCAGTATGAGACCAGAAGAACCAGGTGGTGCCTGGCAAACACAAAAGACAACCATGATGGGGTAAACAGTGTAGAGTCCCTGATGTGTCACAAGAAAAAGATGTGCAGTTCAAGAACCAGAATTTTTGGTCAGACAGCCTAGAGGGTTCCCTGGGAACATGGTGCCCTTGGCTTACTGCTGGCCCTAACATGACATCAGTACTGAGGTCAGTTTTTCAGACAAGAATGGACTGGACTTGGGGACACAGTGTGAGCATGTGGTTTGTGTTCTTTACAGTTTTATACAGTTAAAGGAGGCTGTCCCACTGGTTTCTTTCTAAATGGGAGAGGAGACAGTGAAGAGGAGGGGGACAGGTGTTAGTTAAGGTACTAAAAGAGTGGGAAGGAAGAGTGTTCTGTCACATGGTAAGGAGAGCAGATAGAGTTGCAGATAAGCGGGCATGCAAATTGATTTGGATTGCGTGCTTTCACCTAATCACACACACACACACAAAGAAGAAATACAACCAGAGTGCTGCTTGGAAGCAAAGACGGCGAGAGTGTGTCTCACATACTTTGGACTGTTGTTGGGAGGGATCAGTCCCTGGAGAAGGACATCATGCTTGGTAGAGTGGAGGGTCAGTGAAAAAGAGGAAGACCTTCAATGAGATGGACTGACACAGTGGCTGCAATGAGAAGCTTAAGTATAAAAATGATTGTAGGCATGGTGCAAGACCAAGCAGTGTTTCTTTCTGTTGTGCATAGGGTCACTATGAGTCAGAACCAGCTCATCAACACCTAACAACAGGAACAACAACAGCTAATTACAGTCTGGTTTTGAAGACGTGAAAGTGCTTCATGAGCGGTAAATTATACCGGTTATAGGGATGACTCCTTGTTGTACAGCGAGTGGCTCATATAATGCTGCAAATGATTTCATTTGGAAGTCTTTTTGTAAGTGTGTTTGTTTTCCATATTTGGGAAGTTGAAATGAACGGTGTCCTTTGTCTTGCAATAACAGCAGGCAGGCACCACATACTAGAATAATTTTGTAACTGTTTTATTAGCTGGGAATCAACACTTTCTTGAAGATATTATTGACCTGAGAAGTCATTTTCAAGCTAATGTTGCATTTCTAAGATTAGGATAATCACAGTAGTATTTCTTTAACTTTGTAATTTGCCAAGTATTTTTCTTGAACACAATTTTGAATTCACAGAATGGAAGTTCAGAGTTGCAAGATTAATTCTGGCACTGGCAGATTTGACCCTCTCTGACTGGGAGAACATGTCGGCCTTGCACAAGATTAGTAAATTAGTATTACTTTGGGAGATGATTACATGCTAGCTTCTTTAAAAGGTATGTGTGTTTAACTGAGACAAAACTCCAAGAATATGTTGAAAATTTTTACATATGACTGGGTGAATTCAGCACTGCTTTTCTCTGGATATTTGATTCCCAAGATCCCTTTTTAAGTAGTAGCCTATCCTGTCACTACAGAGCACTGATTTCTTGATAAGTGCAAACTTACATGCACATACATACATAGCCAGTTGTTCACTTTTGGGGGCTGCAAGAGGATAACATTTTGCAAGTGGAAAAGCAAGGGAAGAGGGGGAACGGTGCCCAGGATATGGAGCCCAAAATGAAAAGGCTCACAAAGTGTTCTTAGAATCTTTTATTGTTTTTAGCCTGGAACCTGGGAAAAAGTATAAAGGTCAAGCATCACAATGTGTTCTCTATAATTTTATTCAAAATCTCAGGTCCTTTGCAGGAAAAAAAAAAAGGAAAAATACTTGAAAAACAACTGGTTTTTCTATTAAACTCTAGCACTTGGCACCTTCAACCTTGCTCATCTCACACTTTCCATTCTACTGGATGATCTCTGCACATAAAATATTTTTCCACCACCTAGAGAAGGGATTTAAGACATTTGATAAAGATACTTTATTGAAGTACTTCATCCAACGTATTTTTTTAACACTCAGATTCAAAGCCCTCAGTGAAAGTAGAAAAACAAAATTCCCTCCAGTCCAACAAAGAAGTGATAGCTATTAATAATTTTCTCTAGAACAAAAACTGTTTTCTTTCCATGAGAGAGCAAGAAAGTTCTTTTCCTGATAAGATTCTCAGGTTTACTAAGCACTTTATCTTACCTTGGAGCTTTCTATCTTGACCCTCAGTGTTCTGAGTACATGAAAAAGTTCTCCCAATATGTGGAGATTTCACCCAAACAGCAGCTCTAGTGTTTGAACACTCAACAGAGAAAAAAGACTTCAGAGAATTGGTGTGGATACTTTTGGAGGTAGCTGTCAGGGGAAGAGACTTTCAGCCAAAGGAAACTCCTGTCATTTAATTTTTAACTTTATATCATAGCAGGCATTGGTGGTTCATTGGTAGAAGTTCTGCCTTCCAACCGGGAGATCTGGGTCGCTTTCTGGCTAGTCTGTCAGTGGGGGGTTGTGTGTTGTTTTGATTCTGAAGACAAACACTGGTGGAGGCATGGTTAAGACTGTATCCGCTAAACAATTAGGTTGGCAGTTCAAATCCACCAGATGCTCCTTGGAAACTCTATGGGACAATTCTACTTTGTCCTATAAGGTTGCTATGAGTTGGAATTGACTCATCAGTAATGGGTTGTTTTCTATTTTTTGTTGTATGATGCTGAACAGGCATCAGTGGTACCTCCAGACGAAGACAGACTGGTAAGAAAGACTTGAAAATCGGCCAGCAAAAAGCATATGAATCGTAACAGTTTGATCTGTAACTACTGATCCTGGGGATGGTGCAGGATTAGGCAGTATTTTTTTCATTGCACTTGGGGTTGCCGTGAGTCAGGGGTGACTTGATGGTAGCTAACAACAACCATGTACCATAGAGCTTAAGAGCATGGAACTAGGGTCAGAAAGATTTACCACTTTCTCCATGTGTCAGTTTAGTCCAGTTTATTGATTTGGGGTCCTTTGCTTAATGCATCCTTTTTTAACCACACAGCAGCTACAGTAGTCTTTGTTTTCACTGTTGGTGTTTTTTTTTTTTTTTTGTATACCATTTAAAAAATCAAGATATATTTCACATGACAAAATTCACCATCTTACGGTTTAGACTTCAGTGGTTTTTAATATACTCACAATGTTGTTCAATCATGGGCACTATCGAATTGCATTGCATTACATTTCTATTACCCTGAAAATAAATTCTTTACTATTAGCAGTTAGTCTCAACTCTTTCTCCTCCCAG
This sequence comes from Heterohyrax brucei, assembly GCA_028571685.1. Lineage (NCBI taxonomy): Eukaryota > Metazoa > Chordata > Mammalia > Hyracoidea > Procaviidae > Heterohyrax > Heterohyrax brucei. The sequence continues at coordinate 205,762,414 of CM053140.1, forward strand.
CCTGTGGCAGCCTTAATTTCTGTCTCTATGGCTTTGTCCATTCTGGACAATTTAGATAAATGTAATCATATTATGTGTGGCCTTTTATTCTGGCCTCTTTTGCTTGGTCTGATTTTTTTTTCAGTGTTCATTTATGTTGTAGCATATGTCAACACTTCATTCATTTTTGTGGCCTGGTTATATTCCATTGTATGGCTCTGTAATGTTTTCTTGCACGATGCCTCACTGATAGACCAGCCAGAAAGTGATCCAGATATCCTGCTATGATACGAAGTTAAGAACTAAATGACAGGAGTTTCCTTTGGCTGAAGGTCTCTTCCCCTGACAGCTGTCTCCAAAAGTATCCACACCAAGTCTCTGAAAAAAACAGGGACTAAACTGACACATGGAGCAAGTGGTAAATCTTTCTGACCCCAATTCCATGTTCTTAACCTGTGTGGTACATCGCTGTTGTTAGCTACCATCAAGTCACCCCTCACTCATGGCGACCCCATGTGCAATGAAAAAAAAATACTGCCTAGTCCTGCACCATCCCCTTGATCAGTTACAGATCAAACTATTGTGATTCATATGGCTGATAGACATTTGGGTTGCTTCAGCTTTTTGGCTATTGCTATGGATTGACTTGTGTCTCCCAAAAACACTCGTTGTAAATCCTAGCCTCTTCGTACATTGAGTCACCATGAGTTGGAACTGATCTGAGGGCACCTAACAACATCTATGGATATAATCCCACTTGAGAATAACATTTTTTTTGTAATGTTAATAAGGCCACATCATTGTAAAAAACAAAAAACCATTGCCATTGAATCAATTCTGACTCCTAGTGACCCTATAGGATGGAGTAGAACAGCCCTGTAGAGTTTCCAAGGAGCACCTGGAGGATTTGAACCACAGACTTTGGGGTTAGTAGCCGTAACATTTAATCACTAAGCCAGCAGAATTTACCCACATTATTGCAGGGAGGCAAAAGGGAGCAAGCAAGCAGGAATAGGGAAAAAGATAACATGTGGCAATCTCGAAGGAATGACAAGAATGCAGAGGAAACTGAGATAAAGATTTTCCCCTAGGGTGGACAGAGAATCTTCCTCAAGAGTTGGTGCCCTGAATTCAGACTTCTAGCTTCTTAAATGGTGAGAAAATAAATTTGTTAAAGCCACTCACTTGTGGTATTTCTGTTATGACAGTATCAAGAAACAAAGAGACTCCAGGCTAACATGGCCACCATGGACAGAAGTACCACATCATCCTTCCACAGCAAAGATCCAAAAAACTAAATAAAACAAAGACAAACATCACTCCTGGAACTTGAATTGTCAGATTGAATGGAGTACAAAATTTACATTGAACAACCAAACATTGAATGGAGTACAAAATTTACAGAGAACAGAGTGAGAAAAGATAATCCAGCAGGAATTCGCTATCTTGAACTCCTCTTGGAGATCTACAGACAGAAAGCATGGGAAAGCAGATTCACAGAAATTCAGCAGGAGGCAAAATAGCTGGTAACCACTATACAGGCTTTCCCGTTGACATCTTGCTGCCCTACCTGACACCTCCTAGCTAGCTGCAGTAGCTGAGCCAGCTGGAAAGTGCAGTCTGTGCTGCTTGAGTTACACCAACCCACACCAGAGATTGGAGGTCAGCAGACAGGGAGTTCAAGAAAGCACCTTCAGGAACACTCATCAGGACACAGACGACCTGGGTAACCTGCAGTACATGCTTTCCTAACCCCGTCCTTCCCACCTGCGGTTCTCCTTCCTCAGCTGCCTGCTAGCTGCAGTCTCTTGGCTAGGAGAAACTCCTTTGGCCCCAGTCACTTGGATTCACCCCCATCACTAGCCAGTTCCTTGAGTGAAATTTATTTGTATCTGATGTTGTTTTTTCCATTTGTTTTGCTTTCCTCTGTGCCTCCCACCACCTTCCTTTCTTTTCTTTTTAACACCTGGCTTCATGTGCCATCTTTGCCTCTCCTTGAAAGGCTGTGAAGCTTCCTTCAGCTGGGGAACCACTTCCCTGGCCTGTGATACCATACTGGTAGAATCCTCAGGGTTCTTTTGTTTCTTTTGCTTTGCTTTTTTGTGTGTTGTGTGTTGTCTGTTTTTTTGTTTTTTAGCTTTGTGGCTTGGGACTCCCTGCTAGCCAGACTATACTATGCAGTTTAAGACTCACATCCCCAGTCTGGTCACCCATGTCAGTAGGCTCCCTGGGGAGTTTCTTTTCCCCTTCTTTTTCTCTCTTTTTTGCTTCTTGTCTTTTTTAATTTCCCATTTCTTGTCTCTCTATACTTACCTTCTTTTCCTGGCTCCTGAATACCTGACACTGTGTGGCATCTGTATCCCTTCAAGCTAAGCTATTCATTACGGACTAGTAAGCACTTCTAGTCTCACAGAAGCAGGACCTTTCATTTTGTTTTCTGTTTTCTTGATCCCCGCCCCCTATTTTTTTTTTTTTTTTGGGTGTGTGTATGATTGAGTGAAAGTATACAATCCGGTTTAAATTTGCATGCCCACCTATGTGCAGTTCCTATTGCTCTCCTTGCTCCGTGACAGCATACTCCTTTCTGTTCCATACAAGTCACATCATCCTAACAATCCCCTCTTCCCTCTTCTCCACCCTCTCTACTCCCCTCTAGTAAGAGGCCAGTAGGACAACATCCTATAGACATATAGAACCATAATGTGCACACACAATACAGTCATTCTGTGTTGCCGAGTCCAATTCATTCCTGTCTGAGGAGTTGAACTCAGTAATGATTTATGATCAGGGGCAGCATCGGGTTTAGAGGCCATGCCTCCAGGGCAACCCCCAGGCCTTCATACCATCAGTTGTGGTCTTTTAGTGGAGTTCTCAGGGTGCATCCCTTTTTATTCTCTCATTGCCACTGGACTCCACTTTGTGAGCCCGATGATGGATGTCACTGGAGGTGGCTGGACACCATCTGGTTTTTCTGGTCACATGTTGATGTAGGCATCCATTCACATGAGTCTTTTTGTCTCCTGGATTTTCTTTCCCCTTTGCATTTTATCATTGGTGATCATCTATTCCTGCTGAGTTGGGCATTTGGTGTATCTCAGATGGCAGCTTGCTAACTTTTAAGACCCCAGACGCCACTCACCAAAAATTTACAAAAATTTACATTGAAGTCTATTTTATATTATATTAGTATTGCCACTCCTGCTTTTCTTTGTATATTATTAGCTTGGTATACATTGTTTCACTCTTTGATTTTTCAATTTGTTCATATCTTTGAGTCTAAGGTGTGTTCCTTGTAAGTAATACAGATGAATCATGTCTTTTGATCCAGGGTATCACTATCTGTCCCTTTATTGGAGGATTCAGTCCGTTTACATTCAGTGTAATTATTGATGGGTATATATTTGGTGCTGTCATTTTGATGTCTTTATTTTGTGTTGATGTTTTCTATGTTGCTCTTGATATCCTGTTCTGGGTCATTCTTCTATATGGGTTGACTTTTCATCTTTTTCAGTGTTGGTTTTGTTTGTTGAGACTCTTGTATTATGTTTCATTTGCTGATGTGTTACATTTTTATTTTGCTTAGTGGGTCTCCCTGTGATCCCCCTTAATATTTTATTTAAACCATATTTTAATTTCTGCTTATCTTTTTCATTTCCTCTCTGTCTTAAAGGGTTATACCTAGTGTAATATATCCCTCTTCTTACTGTGATGATGTCATAGTTGTCATGTTAAGATCACTTCTTCTCTTCTTTTAATAGTGTATCTTTGAGTTTTATGACATCCCTAACTGAGTAGCATTTTGGATGCTGTGTCCTGCATTGCCTCTTTAAGTATATACTCGATGTTTTTCTTTTTTATAAACAAAGAGCTCCTTAAAGCGTTTCTGGTAGTTTTGGTTTGTTTTTTAAAAAGTTTCTAAGCTTCTGTTTATCTGCTAATGTCTTAATTTCACCTTCGTGTTTGAGAGACAGTTTTGCAGGGTATATAATTCTTGGCTGGAAGTGTTTCTCCTTCAGTGCTTTGAATGTGTCATCACACTGCCTTCTTGTCTACATCGTTTCTGCTGAGAAGTCAGGTGAAAGCCTACAGGGCTTGACTTTGTATGTTAGCTTGCTTTAAGCCTTGCTGCCTTCAAGAGCATCTCTTTATGATTCACCTTATTAAGCTTGATTATAACTTGTGTTGTTGTCTTCCTTTTGGGATCTAGTTTTTGTGGCATTCGATAAGGATCTTGGATACCTGTGCTCTCTTGCATAATTTCAGAGAAATTTTCTGTCAACAAGTCTACAACAATAGTCTCTATGTTTTAAGCTACCCCTCCCTATTCAGGAAATCCAATTATTCGTAGATTTTTCCTCTTAACAGAATCCCACATATTAATGGTTCTTCATTTTTCTTATTTCTTTTCTCTGATTTCTCCTCATAAATGCTGGTGTCAGTTGCCCTGTCCTCAAGCTCACTAACTCTGGCTTCTATCTTCTCAAATCTGCTCTTTTGGCTTTGGATTGAATTGTCTAATTCTGTAATTTTTTTATGAATCTGATGGATTTCAGTTCCATCAGTTCAAATTGCTTACTTAATTTTTCATTTTGTTCTGCTGCATTTTGTTTAATCTCTAGAAGGGCTTTCTATATAATTCTTCTGTACTTCACCTCTGATAATTTCAGAAAGGCTTCTTCATTTGTCAAGTTTTTTTATTCTTTATTTTATGAGTTTTCCAGAGCCATGGTGGATTGTTCCTTTAAATGGTTAGCTATTGATTGTTGTCTTTGTATCATCTAGAAGCTGCTTGGTTTCTCTGGTGTTACCTCAACAGGAGCTGAGGCATAGTTCTAAGAGGTCATAAGGGCAGTACTAGAGTTGGTCACCAGCCACCTCTGTGTACTCTAGTGATTGGCCCTAGGTGGACTTTCTGGGGTGGCAGGCTCTGCCTCCTGGCTGGCAAAGATGGTGCCCTACTTACAGATTTCCATGGAGGCTGTCAGCCACTGCTATGATGTGCATCAGTGCAGGGTGGTGGAGATCCTGCATGGCTACTCAGCAGTCAGTGCTCCAGGTGGTCTTATTTTAAAAAGCTGCCTTACTATAGAGCTTGGAGCTATCCAACTGTTGCTAAAATCAGTCAGGCCCTCAGGTGTGGCAGGCCTCACCTTCTGGCTTCTAATGAAAGTACCGCATAGGCCGGCCCCAGATTCTATGTCATGGGTCAAAGAAGGGAGAGGCTAGGGCCTTGCTGACATCCTCTGCCAGGCCTCACTCATATCTTAGGCACCACCATCCTAAACACAATGTTTCTGCTGGAAAAGTACTATCCAGACAGGGACTGTTGCACAGTGTGAGAATCTGCCCAAGCTGAGACCACTGAATGGCTGATTCCACCTCCCTGCTGACCAACATAGTGTCCTGCCAAGGCTGCTCTTCCTGCCATGAAACAGCAGAATTCTTTATTATTATTATTTTATTTAATATGACTGAGTGAACACGTACATTCCCATATAAATTTACATGCCCACCTATAAGCAGCTTCCACTGCTCTCCCTGCACAGTGACAGCACACTATTCCTCTCTGCTCCATACATGTCTCATCCTCCCAACAGTCTCCTTTCCCCTCCACTCTACCCACTCTCCTTCCTCCAGCCAGAGGTCAGCAGGATGATATCCTATAGATGCATAGAACCATAAAGTACATCCAATATGTGGTCACTCTGCATTGCCAAGTCCAATCCACTTGTGTCTGAAGAGTGGACCTTTGTTATGATTTATGGGCAAGGGCAGAATCAGGGCCAGTGGCCATGCTCCCAGGGGGAACCCTGAAACTGCTGGACCATCAATTGAGGTCTTTTAGTGGAGATCTCAGGATGTTCCCCCTTTTATTCTTGTGTTACCAGTGAGACTCAATTTAGTGAGCTCCATCATGGCTATCACTGGTGGTGGCCGGGCACCATCCGGTTCTTCTGGTCCCAAGTCGATGTAGGCACCCACTCACATGGGTTTCTATCTTCTGGGTTGTCTTTACCCCATGTCATTTTGGTCCTTGAAGAGGATCCATTCCGGCTGAGTTGGGACCATTTGCTGTGCCCTCTGACGGCCGCTTGGCAGCTTTTAAAACCCCAGATGCCACTCACCATGTGGGGTGCAGAGAGCCCTCTTAGCAAAATTCTAGTTGTGCCAATTGGCCTTGATTTCACCTAAAAGCATGGTCTCCTGCCTCCTAACCCAGCTACTCTGTCCTTGCAATATTGGGTTAAGATAGGAGTATTCAAGTTATGCTGAAGTCTACTTAATATTGTTCTTGTTTCTAATGTGTGCTATTACCGATTTCACCAGAATTCTTGATACAGCTCAGAAAAGAGAGGGTGGAGAGGTAGTGGTGTCCTCAGTTAGCAACTAGGCTCTCAAAATGTGGCCATCCGAAGCACAGCGTTTCTGCTGCACTATACAGTGTTTACTTAAGAACTGTAGTTCATCATTTTAGCCTGCTCATGTCCAGTCTCCACCTCCTGGGTAACAAAGAAGGTGTCAGTACCTGTCTTCGTCCCAAATGATGAGTCAGCAGAAGCAGGACTCAGTGCGCTGCTGCCTCATCTTTGAGAGAGGTAGTTTCCCACTTGCTGGTGTCTAGTCAAATCTGAAAACACTATGTCAGATCCTAGGGCTTCCCGGATTCCATGCTGCTCTGTTCAGTTATCATTCCAGGCCTTAGTTTTCAGAGGGAATCGAAGAGATATGTGTCTAGTCCACCATCTTGGCCCTATCCCTGGTGCTCTATTTTTATTATTTGCTTTCTTTTGGTGGCTGAGGGGTTGTTTTGCCACTTGCTTTCCACCTGTTCAAGGTTTAGGGTTAATTCTTTAATTAGGTCCCTATTTCTTTTTGGATATGTGTATTTATTGAGATAAACTGGTCTCTGAGCACTTTTTTTGCTGTGTCCCATAGGTTCTAATAGGATGTGTTTTCATTTTCATTTGATTCTATTAATTTATTTATTTCATCTTTGATTTCTCCTATAACCATCATTTTTGAACATGTTGTTCAAAATTGTTGTTCAAACATGTTGTTCAAAATTGAACGTGTTGTTCAATTTCCATGTGTTTGATGTGTTTTCCTTTTTCTTTCTGTTAATGATCTCTACTCTTACATCTTTATGTTCTGAAAGGATGCTTTATAATATATGAATCCTTTGAATTTTGTTAAAGATTTTTTTGTGGCCTAATATGTGGTCAGTTCTGAAGAATGTTCTATGTGCATTGGAAAATAAAGTATATTTGACTGCAGTTGGGTAGAGTGTTCTGTATACATCTGTGGGGTCAAGTTGGTTGCATTTAGATCTTCTGAATTTTCTAGATGTTCTATCCTTCCTTGAGAGTAGTGGATTGAAGTCTTCTATCATTTTGGAACTGTCTATTTCTCTTTTCAATGTAGTTAGTGTTTGTTTATTTTGGAGCCTACTCATTGTGTTCATAGATATTTAATGTGGTAGTGTCCTCTGAGAGTACTGATCCTTTAATCATTATATAATATCCTTTCCAATTCATGACGGTGGCTTTTACTTTAAAGTCTCTTTTATCAGGATTAATGTTGCCACTCCTGCTCTTTGTTGAATGTTGTTAATATGTATTTTTCCATCCTTTGAGTTTTGGTTTGTTTGTGTCTTTGAGTCTAAGGTGTGTTCCCACTAGGTAGCATATGGATGGGTCATTTTTTTTTTTAATCCAACCTGTCACTCTCATCTCTTTATTGGTGCATTTAGTTCATTTACATTCCGTGTATTTATTGATAGATATGAGCTTAGTACTGTCACTTTAATGTCTTTTTGTGTGTGTGTTGTAGAGAATTCCTTTGTTCCCTTTAATTTTTGGTGTGGAGTTTTTATTTCTGTGTTTTCATCTTTGTCAATGCAAGTCATTTTGTATTTCCTGAGACTTCGTGTTTTTCTTGTTTATTACTTTGGTGTATAATATTGACAGTTTCCTATGTGCTTGCTTTAATATTTACTCCTAGTTTTTAAAATTTAAACCAGTCTTTAATTTCTTTGTATTGCCTTGACTTCCTCTCTATATTAAAGATTTTTGACTACATTTTCTTTTGATTCCATTTTTTCTATAATATTTACAAAATGACATCTTTTGTTTCCATATTTTCAGTGTTTTGCCTGTGATTTATTTTTGTGATTCCACTGTTTGAGTTGATATCCAGTTACTTCTTTCTGTGTGATGGTCTTGGGTTATTAACTGGTGTTATTGTTATTGATATTCTAGCCAAAAGACTCCTTTTAATAATTCTTGTAATATTGGTTTGGTTTTTAGAAATTCCTCAAATTTATGTTTATCCGGAAACATTGCAATTTAAACCATCATATTTAAGAGACAATTTTGCTGGATATATAATTTTTGGCTGATAATTATTTTCCTTCAAGGCTTTGTTTGTGTCATCCCAATGCCTTCTTGCCTGCATGGTTTCTACTAAGCAGTCTGAAATTAGTCTTACTGATTCTTCGTTGTAGGTTACTTTTCATTTATCCTTAGGCACTTTTTTTAGAGGGGGGAAGGATATTTTTATGGCTTAAAAATTTTTTTTATTATGATTAATTTCAACTTTACAATCCAAGACAATTTGCCATATAAAATCCCAATCACTCACCTCTCTGCAACTCTATCTACTGTCCTCATCCTGTGACAGCACACTCTTCTAGCATCCACTTAACCAACATCTAGCATCCACTTAACCAACACTTGTCCCCTACCTTCCACCCTCTCCTCCCCCCTAAATAAACCACTAGGACAGCCTCTTATATGCATTAAACCATAAACTATATGCATCACTTACATTACTCTCTGTTCCCAGGTCTAGTCCATTCGTTGTCTGAAGTGTTGGCTTCATTAATGATTTCAGCTGTGGGCTAGCAAAAGACTAGGGACCATGTTGTCATGGGACCCTCAAGGGTGTCTCACCATCAAATCTGGTCTTTTAATAGAATTCTAGATCTGCACAGCCCTTCCTCTCATGCTATGTCAGGGACTCTACATTGTGTTCCCAGTCAGGGTTTTCTTTGGTGGTGGCTGGGCACCATCTAGTTCTTCTGTTCTCCAGCTGATATAGTCTCCCACTCATATGGGTCTTTTTGTCTTCTGGGTTCATCTTTCTTCATGCCTTTGATGTTCTCCAGATGGTCTGGGACCTGTTGATGTTTGTTAGACAGCAGCTTCCTGGCTTTTAAGACTCCAGGTGCCACTCACCAGTATGTATCCCTAGCCACTTTTAAAACTGTTTCCTTATCTTCAGTTTTGGTAAGTTTGATTATAATATGCCTTGGTGTCTTTCTTTTGGGATCTACCGTGTATGGAGTTTGATGAATGTCTTGGAAAGACATCTTCTCATCTTTCATGATATCAAGTAAGTTTTCTAACAGCAAATCTTCGACAGTTTTCTTTGTGTTTTCGGTTACCCTCCCCACTCCTATTCTAGTATTCCATTACTCATAGATTATTCCCCTACATGAAATCCCACATTCCCACATAGTTTTTAGTGTTTCTTTTTAATTCTTTTATCTTATTTTTCCTCAGATATGTTGATGTCGTGTGCCTTATCTTCAGTCTGACTAATTTGGCCTACCGTTGGCTCAATTCTGACCCTTTGATTTTCTACTGAGTTGTCTAAATCTGAAATTTTATTATTTTCTGGATTCTTGATTCTTTCTACTGTATGCTTTCTTGCAACCTGTTCAATTTGTCATTATGCTGTGCTACATTTGCCTCATCTCCTTCCTCATCTCTTCAAGAGTTCTTAATATTGATCCATGGTATTCTGTTTCTGACAATTCCAAGGAAGTTCTTTTCCTGTACAAAATTTGACTCTTCATCAGCTTTCTGCTTCTTTAAGTTCTTGGATATGGGCCATTGTTTCTGAGCCACCAGTAAACTGTTTTTAGTTTGTTTGCCTGCTGTGTTGTAGCTTGTTGTTTTGAAATGTACAAATAGGCTGGTCATGTGTGCTAGTTTGGTTATTGTTGTCTTTGAAGCTCTAATGTTCTTTCACCAGGTGGTTAGAGCTATTACTAGACATGGGAGCACCAGAGTTCATTTACTCCTCTTATGTGGATTCACCACAGGTATCCAGGTAGTCAGTCACCAACTATGTGGTACAGGCTCTCACCTACTGTTCTAGATGGACAGGGGTGTAGGATTGGTGTAGGTACAAGTGTCTGGCTGCAGCCACTGAGAGATGCAGGGGCTAACAGCTGTCCCTGAGTATCTGTCTGAACCTATGCGAAGGAAACACTTTCTGTCCTTGCTTTCTGGCTTAGGGGAGTTGGTCAAAGTCTTAAAAAAGTTTTTTCCCCCTTCCCCACGTTTGTTAAATTGTTGCCTCTCTGAGTCTCAGAGAACAGTTTAGGGTGAGCTTAAGGAGTCCTACTTCCAGCTCAGTTAATGACGCAAGACTTCAGAGCCAGGTGCAGTGCAGAGAAGGGAGAGAGAGAGAATGGTTTAGTGCGGGTTTGAAGAGTCTTATTTTTTTTTGCTCAGTTAATGGCATCAGATTCTAGCACTGGTCACAGTACAGAGAAAGGAGGGGGGCAACTTGGAGAAAGGAGATTAGTCTATCTCAAGGAAATATTTAGACCTATAGGCACTAGGTTACATGGAAAGTCTTAGCTTTCAACAATTTGGTGCTGTTTCTCACTGTTTCTGGAGGTATAAGTGGACTCTGTGGACTCCTGCTGAGGAGGAGGCCCACCAGCCTCCATGATTAGCTCACCATGCAGTGGCTACAGCCTTTCCTGGCAGGTCATGTCTGTGAAATCTTATGTACTTATGGTGCTAGTGTCCTTTCGCCATTCGTCAGACCAATTTGTCAATTTTCCCTTTGATGTCCAAGGCTTCTAGGATGTCATATGTATTAGATTAACTTGTTCTTTTGGGTCTTTGTTATTAGAGTGGTCACAAGAAGCCTTAATCTACTCTGCCATTTTGGTGCTGACCAACTTAGATTATCATACTCCAATAAAGGGAAAGATGAAAAGGAAATCGAAAGAAGAAAACTATTCCATTCATAATAACACCGCCAAAACCCCACTGCTGTTGAGTCAGTTCTGATTCATAACAACCCTATGGGACAGAGTAGAATTGTCCCATAGAGTTTCCAAGGAGCACTTGGTAGATTTCAACTGATGACTTTTTGGTTAGCAGGCGTAGCACTTAACCACTACGCCACTAAAAAAATGCTTAGCAATAAATCTAACAAGGGATGTAGAAGACCTATAGAAAGAAAACTACAAAACACTACCACAAAAACCCACAAGATACCTATATAAATTGCAAAACATACCATATTCATGGATAGGTAGACTCAATATTCTGAAAATGACAATTCTATCTAAGTGATTTAAAAACACAATGTAATTTGGATCCACATATCAACAACTTTCTTTAAAGAGATAGAAAAACTTATAATTATCTTTATATGTAAGGGGAAGAACCCCGGATGAGTAAAGCACTACTGAAGAAGGAGAATAAAGCAGAAGACTCACACTACCTGATCTTAGAACCCACTATACAGCTACAGTAGTTAAAATAGCCTGGTAACTGGTACAATGACAGATAAGTTGACCATTGAACAGAACTGAGAATGCAGATGTAAATCCACCCACTTCCAGTCATTTAATCTTCAACAAGGGCCCAAAGTCCACCAGATACGAAAATGACAGTGTTTTCTAACAAACAATGCTGGCAATATCAGATGTCCACCTGCAAAAAATTGAAACAACACCCATACCTCACACCATACACAAGAGATCTAAATACAAAACCCAAAAGTATACAGTTAATAGAACAAAAAATAGGATGAATGCTAGAAGCCCTAATACATGACATTAATGGGATACAAACCATATCCAACAACACCCTAACTCCAGAAAATAAACAAGATAATTGGGATCTTATAAAAATTAAACTCTTTGATCATCAAAAGGCTTCACCAAAAGTGTAAAAGAGAACCTATAGGAGGGAAAAAGAAAACTGTGCCTATTAAAAATCAGGTAAAGACCTAATCTCTAAAATGTATAAGAAAATTCAACACATCTACAAAAGACAATCCAATTAAAAAATGGGCAAAGGAAATGAACACTTCACCAAAGAAGTCAGTCTAGCAGCCAACAGACACATGAGCAAGTGCTTGAAATCACTGTCCAATAGAGAAATGCAAATAGAAACTACAATGAGGTACCATTTTACCCCAATATTACTTTACTGATGCAAATCACCAAAATAGGAAATAACGTGAGAAAGGCTGTATGAAGATTAGAACTCTTATGTACTGCCAGTGGGAATGTACAATGATACGTCGATTTTGTAAAAACAACATGGCATTTCCTAAGAAAGCTAGAAATAGAAATACCATATGATCTAGCATTTCTACTCTTAGGAACATGTCCTAAAGGAGTAAGAGCTGTCACAAGAATAGACATATGCACTCCTATGTTCATTACAGCATTGTTCACAATAGCAAGAAGTTGGAAACAACCTAAACACCCATCAGCAGATGAATGGATAACCAAGCTGTGGTATATACACACAACGGAGTATTACGTAACAGAAACGAACAATGATTAATCTGTGAAACATCTCATAATGTCAAAGAAACTGGAGGGCACTCTTGTGTGAAGTAAGTCAATCACAAAAGGACAAATACTTTATGAAGACTGTATGTACCACTACTGTAAAAACTCATGAAAAGCTCTATACATACAAAGAAACAATCTTTGATGGTTACCGGGGTGGGGGGGAGGGCGGACAGTTGCAAAACACTAAATAGAAAACAGATAAATGGTAACTTTGGTGAAGGGTAAGACAGTACAACTGCACAAGGCAAGGTCATGGAAGCTCCATAGATATATCAAAACCTTCTGGGGGACTAAATCACTCTGCTGAGGTCTGTGGGGACCATGGTCTTGGTGAACTCCTAGCTCAACTGTCATAAAATAGTTTATAAAGAAAATGTGCTACATACCATTTTGGTGAGTAGCATCTAGGGTCTTAAAAGCCTGTGAGCAGCCATCCAGGATACTCCATTAGTCTGATCCCCTTGGGAGCAAGAAAAGTTAAAAAACTGAAAAAAACAAAGGAAAGATTAGGCCAGAAGACTAATGGACCAAATCTACAATGGCCTCCACCGGACTGAATCCAATCCAAATAGATGGTGCCCGGCTACCACCACTATTTCCTCGGACACAAGTTACAACAGAAGGTCCCAGACAGAACTGCGGTAAAATGTATAGCAAAATTCTAACTCAGAAAGGAAGACCAGACTTGCTGGCCTGACAGAGGCTGGAGAATCCCTGAGTATGGCCACTAGACACTCATTAGGCTCACTAACGAAGTCCTTCCTTAAGTTCACTCTTCAACCAAAGATTGGACAGGCCCATAACGTAAAGTGAGACTAAAGGGGCACACTACCCAGAGGTAAGCCCGAGAAGGCAGGAGCAGACAGGAAAGCTGGCAAAACAGAACCTAGGGTTGAGAAGGGAGAGTGTTGAGCTGTCCTGGGATTGTTAGCCAATGTCATAAAACAATATGTATGCTAACTGTTTAATGAGAAACTACTTTTTTTCTGTAAACCTTCACCTAAAGTACAATTTATGAATAATTCTGCTATGAACATTCATGTACAAATTTTTGCTTGGACATGTTTTCAATTATCCAGATATACCTAGGAGTGGGATTGCTGGGTCATATGGTAATTCTATCTTTAACATTTTGAGGAACATAGTAACCTTTGAACAGTGTAAATCTGTTGCTGTCACTCTACAGTGACTCCTCAACGCACTGAGGATGAAATCTAGACTCCTGGCATGCCCTTTAATTTCTGCATGATCCAGACCCTGATTATGTCTCCAATCTTATCCTTTACCACTGTCCTAGCTTCACCAAGCTCCAGCCATACTGGCCTGTGTTCTTCTTCTTCAAAATGCCAAATTCAGTCCAGCCCAAGAACCTTTGGTTCTGCTGTTCTATCTGCCTGGAGCAGACTTTCCCTTGATTTTTACACAGCTTCTCATATTTCTAGTTTTAGCTTTAATATTTCCTCCTCAGAGCTTCCCCTGACAAGCCTATTTGAAATAGGTCCCTGCTGCATCGCAGCCACTTTTGTTTCCTCAGAACACTTAGTACAATTTGCAATAGTGTAGTTTTTGTCTCCTTCCTGCCAGAATATAAATTTGGGCTAGAATATAATTTCTATGAGGACAGTAACTTTTTTGAATTATTATTATTGTGGTTAAGTGAAAGTATACAATCCAAATCAGTTTTGCTGGCCACTTAACTGCAGCTCCATCTGCTGTCCCCACCTGGTGATAGCACCATCCTCCTTTTCACTCTATGCTTCTAGTATCCTTCTATTGAGCACCATGTTCCCAGGGGACCCTCCCAGGCTCAGACCATCAATTCTGGTCTTTTAGTAGAGCTCTTGAACTACACACCTCTTTTTCTCATGTTGCCTCAGGGACGGTACATTGTCTCCCCCATCATGGCTGTCTTTGGTGGTAGCCAGGCACCACCTGGTTCTTCTGGTCTCATGTTGAAACAGAGAACAGCAACTTTGTATCTTACAGGCCTCCCCTAACTTAGTAATGAACATAAAAGGCACTGTGTTTTCCTTTATCTAAAAGAACAAATGAATATATGTAAAATAGAAATATTAATATCTGTCTCAGGATTGCTGTCTGAATTTGGTGCTGTAAGTCATATGGTACAGAGTAAGAACTCAAATATTATAAGTGTATGATATTTTTATTGCACCAGACATTTAAAGCTGTTTTTAACCCTGAGATTCCTCTAAATGGTGCAAGGGCACTGGGTAAGGCAAAGACATGCGTCTATTAGTAAGCAAAGTGTCTGTATTCCAGTCTAGGAGGGTGTCTTAGGCTGGGTTCTCTAGAGAAGCACAACAGAAGAAGATAATAAATAGATTTTCAAGGAGAGACCTCATGCAGTTGTCATTGTTGTTAGGTGTCCCCAAGGTGATTCTGACTCATGGCCACCCTATGTACCGCAGAATGAAACATGACCAGTCCTGTGCTATTCCACAGTCACTGTTATGCTTGAGACAATTGTTGCAGCCACTGTATCAATCCATCTCTTTAAGGGTTACCTCCTTCTACTTTAGAGGAAACCCTGGTGGCTTAGTGGTTAAGCACTATGTCTGCTAACCAAAATGTCGGCAGTTCAAATCTACCAGGTGCTCCTTGGAAACACAATGAAGCAGTTTTACTCTGTCTTATATTGTCACTATATGTGGGAATCAACTTGACGGCAGTGGGTTTCTGCTTTGTCAAGCATGATGTCGTTCTCCCGAGGTTGATTACTCCTGAAAATATATTCGAAGTATGTAAGACATAGTGTTATCATTCTTGCTTCTAAGGAATACTCTGGTTGTATTTCTTCCAAGACAGATCTGTTTGTCCTTTTGACAGTCCATTGTATATTCAGTATTCTTCTCCAAAAATACAATTCGAAGGCATCAATTCTTCTATCTTCTTTATCCTTTGTCCAGCTTACACATGCATATAATGAAATTGAAAATATCATGGCTTGGATCATGTACACTTTAGTCCTTATGGTGACACTTTTGTTTTTCAACACTTTATACAGGTCTTTTGCAGCAGATTTGTCCGATGCAATGCATCTTTTGATTTCTTGACTGCTGTTTCCATGAGTGTTGATTGTGGATCCCAGAAAATGAAATCTTTGACTACCTCAATCTTTTCTCTATTTATTATAATGTTCCTTATTGGTCCACTTGTAAGAATTTTTGTTTTCTTGATGTCGAGGTGTAATCTGTACTGAAGGCTATGGTCTTTGATCTTCATCAGTTAAGTACTTCAACTCCTCTTCAATTTCAGCAAACAAGGTTGTGTAACTTGCATGAAATAGGTTGTTAATGAGTTTTCCTTCATTCTGGATGCCCTATTCTTCTTCCTATAGTTTTTCTCAGATGCTCACTGTACAAATTGAACAGGTATGGTGAAAAGATATAACTCTGATGCACACATTTCCTAACTTTACACCATGTTGTGTCTTTTTGTTTTGTTCAAATGACTGACTCTAGATCCAGATACAGATTCCTCATGAGAACAAATAAGTTTTCTGGAATTCCCATTCTTCACAATGCTATCCATAATTTGTTAGTATCTACACAGTCAAATGCCTTTGCATAGTCAATAAAACACAAGCAAACAGCTTCGTGGTATTCTGTGCTTTCAGCCAAGATCTGTCTGACGTTAGCAACGAAATCCCTGGTTCTATATTCCCCTCTGAATCTGGCCTGAATTTCTGGCAGTTCCTTGTCAATATACTTTTACAATCATTTTGAGGATCTTTAGCAAACTTTTACTTGTATGTGATATTAATGGTATTGTTTGATAATTTCTGCATTTGGTTGGATCACCTTTCTTAGGAATAAGCATAAATATGAATCTCTTCCAGTTGTTTGGCCAAGTAGCTTTCTTCTAAATTTCTTAACATAGATGAGTGAACACTTTCAGCACTGCATCTGTTTGTTGAAATATCTCAGTTGATAGTCCATCAGTTCCTGGAGCCTTATTTTTTGCCAGTGCGTACACTGCAGCTTCAACTTCTTCCTTCAGTACCATTGGCTCCTAATCCTATGCTACCTCTTGAAATGGCTGAATGTAGACCAATTCTTTTTGGTATAGTGATTCAGTATATTCCTTTCATCTTCTTTTGATACTTCCTGCATCATTTAATATTTTCCTAGTGGAATCCTTCACTACTCAGGGATTGGTTTTTTCTTCAGTTCTTTCAGCTTGAGAAATGTAGAGTGTGTTGCTTCCTTTGGTTTTGAATCTCCAGCTCTTTGCACATATCCTTACAATATTTGTCTTCATAAGTCACCCTATGAAATCTTCTATCAGTGATAACGACAATATGCTTACAAGGAAGATAAGCTAATATGACTAGTATTCAAATTTACACACCAACCACTAAGGCCAAAGATGAAGAAATTGAAGATTTTCACCAGCTTTGGCAGTCTGAAATTGATCGAACATGCAATCAGGATGCACTGATAACTACTGGTGATTAGAAAGCAAAAGTTGGAAATGAAGAAGGATTGGTAGTTGAAACACATAGCATTGGTGCTAAAACTGATGCTGGAGATCTCATAATAGAATTTTGCAAGACCAATGACTTATTCATTGGAAATACCTTTTTTCACCAACATAAATGATAACTATACACATGGACCTTGCCAGATGGGATATACAGGAATCAAATTCACTATATCTGTGGGAAGAGACAATAGAAAACTCAGTATCATTAATCACAACAAAGTCAGGTGCTGATTGCTGCATAGACCATCAACTGCTCATTTGTAAGTTCAAATTGAAACTGATGAAAATTAGAACAAGTCCACGAGAGTCAAAGTACAACCTTGAGCATATCCCACCTGAGTTCAGAGACCATCTGAAGAACTGATTTGATGCAGATCACTAACGACCAAGGAACAGATGAGTTGTGAAATGACATCAAAGACATCATATATGAGGAAAGCAAGAAGTCATTAAAAAGAGAGTAAAGAAAGAAAAGATCAAATTGTATGTCAGAAGAGACTCTGAAAGTTGCTCTTGAATGTCATGTAGCTAAAGCAAAAGGAAGAAGTGATGAAGTAAAAGAGCTGAAGAAGTGGTTGTGGAGGCTGGAAGTCCCAGGTTCACGGGCATGCATCAGGCTGGATCTTCTGCAGACTCTCATAGAGGCAGAGGCTGATGAGCCCAAGATCAGAAGGTAAGATGGCAGGTTGCTGACTCAAGTCTCAAGAACTGGAGGTCAGAAGAGGGTGAGCTGGATGCAGGATCCAGAGCAAACAAGCAAGCTTTGCCAGAGTTTCCATTTATATATCGGATGTAGGCCACACCCCCAAGGAAACTTCTCTTGTGAGTAATTGGCTGACAACATCAGATCACATCATAGAGGATGATTACAATTTTATATAACTGCCAAACTACATCATTATATAACTTTCGAACTGCTAAGAATCATGGCCTTCCCAAGTTGACACATAACCTTAATCATCTTAGTCCATCCCTTGTTTACCGGAAACCTGAGCATGTATCTTTAAACCACAAATAATCTCCAGATAAAGACAACTGCAAAGTCATAACGTACACCTAACGTGTATAACCAAAAACACACTAGCCCTATTTACAGCTCATATTTTATAAGTGAAGAAACAAAAATATATGATGCACACATACAAGGAAGAAATACTCATACCAGTTACAGTCCTTATTTCTGTGATTGGTCATGTGATTGCGACTGCTATTTAGAGCTACCTTCTTCCACCACTCATGTATTTCCTTTAGCCTCAGCAAACTCCTCAGCTTGTTTTTTATTGTCTAGTGGGGACCCAAATTTTCATTCTTGAAAGGTTTGGGCCATTAGTAATCATTTTCAGATTGGTTGGATGTAGTTTCCCATAGACTTTAATCACTAAGAGATACCCTAAGAGCTCTATAGTGTTCCAGACATACTGTACAACCTCCATCTCTGCCACCATGACCACTTTGTTCATGAGCCCATTGAGCAATGACAGGACTAGCTAGGGAAAGAAGATGACTAGTTTAAACAGAACGCGTTATCCTATCTACCTGATTGTTAAAATTATCCTCTGCTGAGGTTACCCTGTGGTGAGCATTCACATAAGATACAAATACTTTCACTTTTTTGTCCCACTCACAGAAGTCTATTCACAGACCTCTTTTCCATAAATCCTTGTCTCCAATTTTCCTCCAGTCATGTTCCTTCAAAGTCCTGGACCATACAGCCAAACCACTGACCACAGTCCGTGAATGAATACAAAATGGAATATCTGGCTATTTCCCCTTCTAAGCAAAGTGAGCAACTAGGTACTCTGCTTCAAGTTCTGCCTATTGGAGGATTTCTCTTCATAACTGCCCTTTAGGGAGGACTTGCAAATGGCCTGTAGGGTTGCTGCTTTTGAGTGGTGCCTGAATATCACACAGAACCATCTATAAACCAGATACAGATTTTCTCTTCTTCATTCAACTGATCACAAGAAATTCCCCATGAAGCCATTGGGGCCTACTAGGAGATGGAAAGTAATGTGACAGGAGTGGAAACCACGGGCATTTGGGCCACTTCTTCATGCAACTTATGCCTTCAGGTCCTGCTCTGGCCTGATTTCGTATATACTGTTTCCACTTCATGATGGAGTGCTGCTGTGTTTGGCTGACTTTATGACTCTGTGGGCCAGACAACACTCAGTTCATGATGGGCACCTCAGGCTGCAATGTGACTTGGTGGCCCATGGATACACATTCAATCTCTACTAAGGCCTAATAACAGGCAAAAACTGTTTCTCAAGAGGTTAACTGTAAAGAATGGTAGGTCTTTGCTCCAAATTCCTAAGGTTCTGCACTGTGATTCGCCAACAGAGGCTTGTCAAAGACTCTGAACAACATCTCTCGCTGCTGCTGCTGGAATGGCAGCCTGAATCAGTCACAGAACCTTCTCTTGTTCTGGGCCATACTGAAAATTAGCATCTTTTTGAGTTACTTGATAAACAGGCTACAATAGCATTCTCAAATGGAAGATATGCTGCCTCCAAAATCCAAGAGACCCACCAGGTATTGTATTTCTTTTTCAGTTGTAACAGAGGCTAAAAACCAAACTCAGTGCTGTCAAGTCGGATCCAACTTATGGAGACCCTAGAGGCCAGAGTAAAACTGTCCCATAGAGTACTCAAGGAGCGCCTGGTGGATTTGAACTGCCGATTTTTTGGTTAGCAGTGGTAACATTTAACCCACTACACTACCAGGGTTTCCCGTAGCAGAGGCTAAATGTAACACATTATCTTTCACTGTAGAGGGAATACTTTAACATTTCAGTACCACTGGACTCCTAGAGATTTCAGCGAGGGAGAAGATTTCTGAATTTTTGTGGGATTAATTCCCTGTACTCTAGTACACAAATCTTTTACCAATAAGTCTAAAGTAATTGATACGTTTTCCTTACTGGGTCCAATAATTGCCCATGGTGGGGTAGGTACACTCTACCACCAGAAAGAGCTCGGAGTAGAATATATCCTTTGGATTTGGGATTCCCA
The DNA here is from genome assembly GCA_028571685.1 of Heterohyrax brucei. Lineage (NCBI taxonomy): Eukaryota > Metazoa > Chordata > Mammalia > Hyracoidea > Procaviidae > Heterohyrax > Heterohyrax brucei. The sequence goes on from CM053140.1 coordinate 205,782,532, forward strand.
CATGAAGAACCTCTTAGACCATGGAAACAGAGAAGTATAACACCAGAGACAGTATGAGATGATGAGAAGCAGCAGCAGCAGCAGAACCAGGAGACCGGTGCGAGACGGTGTGGTTTCCTGGCTTGTGTAGTGAGGGTGCTACAGTGGGTATGCTTACTCAGAGTGAGAAGGCTGAATACTTCAGGCAGGAGGTTTCCTATCTGACTGGAGTGCTTCCAGGAACTTACTGATGGAATTGGCTTGCCATGAAATGAGAGGGCTGAGCGCCTTTGGGCTGAGTCTCAGAGGCAGAGTAAGGTATCCTCAATGTTTTAGTCAGCTAGGGCTGCTCTAACGGAAATACCACAGAGTGGATGGCTTTAACAAAGAAAGATTTATTCTTACGCAGTCCGGTAGGTTGCAAGTCCATATTCAGGGCGTCCGCTCCAGGGAAAGACTTTCCCCTTGACGGCTCTGGAGGAAAGTCCGGTATTGCATCAGTCATTGTCCAGGGAGCATCCTCACACAAGAACCTCTGGTCTGAAGGACATGCTCTGCTCCCGGTGCTGCTTGCTTGATGGTAGCGAGGTTCTCAAATTGTCCTTGGTTGTTTTTCCTTTTATTCCTTGCAAGCTAAAAGCATTAAGGGTGGGACAAGCCATACTCCAGGGAAACTTCCCCATAGCAGGAATTCACAGCCCCACCCTAATCCTTTAACCTACAGGTTAGCAAAACCACACAATGGAGGACATTTCCAAGATACTGGGAACCATATCCCAGCCACATGGCTGCAAACATTTTTGGGGGGACACAATTCAAACCATGACATCCCACCCTTTGACAACCCAAAAATCACATCACAAAACATTTAACACATTCATCTCACCATGGCAAAATTATGTCCATCCATATAACAGAAGTCTTAAATCAGCTCCAAGTCCAAAATACAAAAACTCTTCTACATCTGTGAAACTTAGAAGGCATTAACAGGCAAGAGGCAAGTCAACAGAACACATTACATTAGCCCTCAGAGCTTTGGAAATACTCTTACATTTTCTGAGACATTCTACACAACAGCAATGCTCTCCAGACTCTAGGTATCGGCCACACTCTCAGGTTTCTGAGTGGAGACCTCCAGCCCCGTGCTACAACTTTGTCTTCAAGGCCCACTTGGACAGAAACTCTGTCCCATCGGCTTTAGGAGCACCCTAAGCCCAACTGAGTGGCAATTCCACCCTTACGAACACAGCACGCCATGGTTCCACCCTTTCAAACCCCTGAGGTCATGGTCATACCTCTTGAGACTGAGGCAGCTCAGCTTCTCACGCTATCTGCCTCTTCAGCTTCAGCTTCCTATGGCCGCATGGCCCGGGCCTCAGGCCCACATCTGCCCTGCCGGGCAAGTGTTCCAAAGCTCTGTAGCTCCACTGGTTTAAGTGCCCGGAGGCACCCCACTCTTGCTGGAAAGCGTCCTGCCCAAAGGCACTCAACTCTCTCACTCCGTGGGTCAGCAAGGCCAGCTCACCGATTCAAGTGCCCTGAGGCACCCCGTTCCGCGAGGAAAACTCTGCGCAGGCACTGACCTCTCTCGCTCCACGGGTTGGCTCCAGCGCTGCCTCTGGTTCTGCTGCTGCCGCTGCCGCTGCCGCTGCTGCCGGTCCTCTGTTGTTTCTCACCATCTGCGCCTTCTTCGTTCCTTCTGAATCTTCTATCCATTTGCAGTTTCAAAGTGGCTTCCACATTTTAGGTATTTGCTAGAGCAGCACCCCACTCCCGGTACCAATTCTGTTTTAGTCAGCTAGGGCTGCTCTAACGGAAATACCACAGAGCGGATGGCTTTAACAAAGAAAGATTTATTCTTACACAGTCCGGTAGGTTGCAAGTCCATATTCAGGGCGTCTGCTCCAGGGAAAGACTTTCCCCTTGACGGCTCTGGAGGAAAGTCCGGTATTGCATCAGTCATTGTCCAGGGAGCATCCTCACACAAGAACCTCTGGTCTGAAGGACGTGCTCTGCTCCCGGTGCTGCTTGCTTGATGGTAGCGAGGTTCTCAAATTGTCCTTGGTTGTTTTTCCTTTTATTCCTTGCAAGCTAAAAGCATTAAGGGTGGGGCAAGCCATACTCCAGGGAAACTTCCCCCATAGCAGGAATTCACAGCCCCACCCTAATCCTTTAACCTACAGGTTAGCAAAACCACACAATGGAGGACATTTCCAAGATACTGGGAACCATATCCCAGCCACATGGCTGCACACATTTTTGGGGGGACACAATTCAAACCATGACACTCAAGCACTCATGGGCAGACCTCATGAGGTTTCAAACACTTGCTAGAGCAGGAAAGAGGCTGGGTTGAATGGCCAAGAGCTGGAGATAGAGGCCTACCTGGCCTACCTACCAATTGTCCTAATTGAAGAACTGTATCTTGAGTCATTTCTGATACTAAACTGTAACCTGTTACTTCCCTGATAAGCCCTACTCTTGGTAGCAAGTATCTTAGGCTATGGTCTCCAGAGAAACAAAATAAGTGCAGGATAGATGGTTAGATACAGTTAGATACAGATAGATCTAAGATATAGATGATATATACACAGATCTCAAGGAAATGTCTCTCACAGTTGTAGAGGCTGGAAAGTCTCAAGTCTACAGGTTAAGCATCAGGCTGGAGGACTCTTCTGACTCATGTAGCTGCAGGGACTGATGGACCCAAGATTGACAGACAGTACACTAGGCCACTGGTCAAGTGACAACAACCAAAGGTCAGATGATGAACAGGATGATGCAGGATCTACAGCAAGCACGTGAGCTTTGCCATACTAGATGGAGGTCACACCCCTGTGGAAACTCTCTTCACAACTAGTTGGCCGATCACATTGCATCACATCATGGAGGTGATTGTGTCACAAAATGGAGGATGACTACATCATTACATTAAATTGCCAAACTACTGAGAATCATGGCCCACCATAAAACAAAATGAGACTTAAGGGATATGCCAGCCTAGGGACAAGGACTGGAAGCCAGGAAGGGACAGGAAAGCTGGTAATAGAGAACCCAGGGTTGAGAAGGGAGAGTGTTGAGCTGTTGTGGGGTTGTCAGCCAATGTCATAAAACAGCATCTGTACTAGCTCTTTAATGAGAAACTACTTTGTTCTGTAAACCTTCAGCTAGTGTACACTAAAAAAAGTAATAATTACAAACATGCAAAAAAGAAAAAAGAATCATGGCCCATCCAAATAGACAAACTACCACAGAGAGCAAGCATGCCACCAATAGGCTTTTCCAAGCCTCAGATGTACAGATCAGGATGTATTCATTCATCATTTGTTTGGAAACTTCTGGACCATCCACACCTTGTGACAGAGGCTGAGATAATTCAAAGCAGGAGTCCTAAATCTGAGTGCCCTTGGGCATTCATAGATAAAATATGAAGGGAGGTCTGTGAACCTGGATGAGGCAAAATTTACATCTTTATTTTCACTAATCTCCAAGAAAAATTCAGTATATCTTTCACTTATAAATGTAAACAGAAAATCAAGCCACTCCCCCAAAAACACTCCTTAGCATTAGCAGTCACTGTGATTTTGTTTTCAATAAAAATGACTAAGGTTTCCATGTCAGAATGCAGCTGTTGTAGTCATCCTTAAATATTGTTTATGCTCATTACTAAATAAAAATCACAGTAGATGTTAGGGCTGTCACTAGACTGTATTACTTAATGCACTAATAAAGAAGTACATATCTTGATGTATCACAGATTCTGCATTTGAAATATTTGGATAACATTAGTTAACATAATTGGCTTCCATTGTAATCCTGTGTGTTTTATTTTGATGTATTTAGAAATATTATTCCAAATAGAAGTCCTTAAGTTCCACCAGACTGCCAAGGGGGACTTTGTAGATAAAATTTTCATTAAGCATAGTACTTATCACTTAGTGAGAGGTCATGAACGATTAGTCATGGTCCTGAAAAATTGTTTCTTACACTTTTGGTTCTAACTTAAATCTGTAGTTATGTACAGAATACAGTAGAAAGGCCACTTCGGTACTCGGGAAAACTTGCCTACATTTTTTTTTCAAATGCCATTAGAGGATGACTTACTATGTCACTTTAATTTTTCATCCTCTGAGGAAAGTTTAAAATGTATTTTTTAAAGTATTCTGACGACATCATTCCATTCCTTGTAAGTAACTGCTCATCCACCACCTGTGGCCACAGCATCTTAAGTAGGCATTGCAGCTGATAGTAGAGCTCTTGTGCTTTGTAAAGTGTGACTGTGCCTCTGAGAGTAAATTCTCCTGGATTGTGCAGTAGGGCTAGAAATAAGTCTCGGCAGAGGATACAGAACTTCCTTTAGTTAAAGACAGAGGAAAAGATAAATTGAAATCATGAAGGCACTTACACCTCTGGTAAAGGAAAACTGCAGTGACGAATGTGTGTACACACACACAATTGAGGTAAAAGTTTATGATTCATACATTTCCACTCATTGCTGAAATCATGAAAGAATGCTTTTTATCATTAACTTTTTACAATGTACTTTTTCATTAATTACATTTATAGATTATATTTCAAAACAAGTTTATATAGACTTCAAAAATCCTCGTCTCAGAGACAGTGAAATCAGTTTAAATATTACTAAAGTTATGTTGTATGCTGCTGCTGTATTCATTATTACAGTTAATAAAGAAACACTGAACTTTTTAAATACTAGTGAATGCAACAGTATACTGGCAAGGAACTGCCAGAAATTCAGGCTGGTTACAGAAAAGGACGTGGAAGCAAGGAAATCATTGCTGATGTCAGATGGATCTTTGCTGAAGACAGAGAACACCAGAAAGATGTTTACCTGTGTTTCATTAACTATGCAAAAGCATTCAACTGTGTGGATCATAACAAATTATGGCTAACATTGTATAAGATGGGAATTCCAGAACACTTAATTGCTCTCTTAAGGAATCTGTATATGGATCCAGAGGCAGTCATGCAAACAGAACAAGGGGACACTGCATGGTTTAAAGTCAGGAAAGGTGTGTGTCAGGGGTGTATCCTTTCACCATACCTTTTCCATCTGTGTGATGAGCAAATAATCTGAGCAGCTGGATTATTATGAAGAATGAGGCATCAGGACTGGAAGACGACTCATTAACAACCTGTGTTATGCAGCCCATACCACCTTACTTCTTGGAAGTCAAGAAGATTTGAGGCACCTAATGATGAAGATCAGGGATCACAGTCTTCAGTATGGATTGCACCTCAACAACAAGAAAAACAAATCCTCACAACTATACCAGCAACACTGTCATAAATGGAGAAAGAATTGAGGTTGTTAAGGATTTCATTTTACTTGGTTCCACAATCAATGCCCATGGAAGCAGCAGTCAAGAAATCAAAAGACGTAATGCATTGGGGAAATCTGCTGCGAAAAGGAACTCTTTAAAGTATTGAAAAGTAAAGATGTCACCTTGAACACTGAAGTGCACCTGACCCAAGCCATGGTACTCTCAATCACATCATATGCATGCAAAAGCTGGACAATGAACAAAGAAGACAGAAGAAGAATTGATGCCTTTGAATTGTGGTGTTAAAGAAGAATGTTGGACTGCCAAAAGAACAAACAGATCTGTTCTAGAAGAAGTACAACCGAAGTGATCCTTGGAAACAAAGATGGCAAGACTGTGTCTTGTACATACTTTGGACATGTTGTCAGCAGGGATCAGTCCCTGGAGAAGGACATCGTGCTTGGTAGAGTGGAGGGTCAGTGAAAAAGAGGGAGACCCTTGATGAGATGGATTGACACGGTGGCTGAAACAGTGGGCTTAAGTGTAAAAACAACTGTGGATGTGGCACAAGACTGGCAGTGTTTCGTTCTGTTGTTCATAGGGTTCCTGTGAGTCAGAACTGACTCGACAGCAACAACAGCAGCTTTGAAACAAATATGTTTTCAGTAAAACATTCACGACCTCAACAAATTTTAGTTAAAAATTGGAAACCTAGGTTCTGACTAATCAAAGTGCAAAGTTACTTCTCCAGCTGAGAATGCAGATGAGCATATAAATTGGAAGGCTTTAGAAAACTTCACAGAGCACACTGTTTGAAGCTTTAGTACAAAACATTAAAATGGAGTTCTCAAATTTATGACTTAACAGCACAGTTTTTATCTAGTCAATAAAATATATCCAGAGGCATCAAAGACAAGTAATGCCACTATTTACAGTTATTTACAAGAACTGGGAGAATGCAGCATTGCTTTAAGATGTTGTACTTAAATCCAGTGATGGAAAGCTAATGAAATAACACTATCTGTTAAACACAGGAAGTGCCAGTTTCACATTTAGATATAATACTAAATAAGTCATTGTTCTGATAGATTTTTACTGAGGGATGAAAATAAAAATTCCCAAATAGACTCATGGCTTGAAAGCAGTATTAAATACTGAGTGCCTGGAAAGACAGCACAAAATTATCTCTAAGTAGAATCTATTTTTTAAGTAGAAATTCTGGAACGAAAAAACACAGTAACTCAAATTAGGGTAGCATGGGAAATTTGGAGTGTGTGACACCAGTAGCCATTGAGTAGACAGCAATGTCTATGCACACGTGGAAGCTGACACTGATTCAGGGTGTGTCTCCTACATGTTTGGAGCCCTGTGTCAGTGCAGGAATCGGATGCAAAAAGCTGTGCACATATTAAAAAAAAAAAAAACTTTAAAAATGTAAACTCAAAAGAATTTTTTTCATCAAGAATATACTCTCATTAGCCCACTTTGCAATAAACATTTCAAATCACAACAAAGTTCATCTGTCAAAACCGTTATCACTGAGCCAACTGCAACTCATAATGACCCTGATGGCATGGTGGTTAAGAGCTACTGCTGTTAACCAAAAGACTGGCAGTATGAATCCAGCAGGCACTCTTTGGAAGCTCTGCGGGGCATTTCTCCTCTATTCTGTACGGTTGCTCTGAGTCATCTGCCAAAGTACTCCTCAAAATGTTTCTGTTCAGGATTGAATTGGGCCTTCTTCCCAAAGTATGTTCTAAATCCTAATATACCTGTGGTTATACTCCCATTTGGAAATGGATTTTTCTTTATGTTAGTGAGCAGTATCAGTGTAGGGTATTTCTTGAGTCACATTCATGGAAGAAGAAAAGCCTTCCCCTAGAACCAGCACCCTGTATTTGGACTTCTTGCTTCCTTAAAAAAACAAGACAAAACAAAAAAAACTGCCCTTGAGTTGGGTCTGAGTCATAACGACCCTAGAGGACAGAGCAGAACTGTCCCATAGAGTTTCCAATCTTACTTTGAGAAAATTAATTTGATTGTTGAAGTCACCCCCTTTTAGTATTTTTGTTGCAGCAACACTATATAATTAAGACAAATTCTAAGCACTGGTATTTTTAATTTACTATCATGATATTTTGGAGCCCTGATAGTATAATGGTTAAGAGCTTGGCTGCTAGTCAAAATATCAGCAGTTTAAATCCACCGGCTGCTCCCTAGAAATCCCATGGGGCAGTTCTACTCTGTCCTACATGATTGCTATGAGTCACAACCAACTTGCTGACAGCTAGCAACAATGATAATGATATTTTAGAAAACAGTTGGAAAATTTTGTTATTGTTCTATTACAAATGGGAAAAAAGTGGCAAAGTAACTGCCAAAATGCTTTCCTCAAAATTACTCCATAAGGATTGATGTGAGCGAGCTTGAGGCCAGAGAAATTTCCTACAGTTAATCTCATATACCATGTTTGAGACCAGGGCCTGTGTAACATTAAAGCAAGTATTATAAGCTAATATGATAAATTCAGAATTACAGAAAAGATGAATAAAGTTTTCTGGTTACCTTTTTTCTTTTTTTAAAGTTAGATGATTAGTAAACTCAAAGCAATGAAAACAACCAGAGCTAGCAGGAAAACTGATTTATTATTGATTAAAAATAAACACAAAATCTACCATAGAATAGGAAAAAGTGCAATACATGACAAGGCAAGCCATGGATGATTTACAAAGTTGTTTTCCACTTAACATTTTTTAAAAAAGTATCTTGGTTTTATTACCTTTTAAGAATAAAAGAGGGAAGCTTGGTGGTTATAGTGGTTAAGTGCTAAGGCTGCTAACCTAAGTGTTGGCAGTTTGAACTGCCAGGTGCTCTTTGGAAACTCTATAGAACAGTTCAACTCTGTCCTATAGGGTCTATATGAGTCAGAATCAATTTGATGGCTGCAAGTTGCTTTTCTTTCAGTTAATTTTTTAATTTATTTTTAAATTTCAGTAAGTAATTCACTTTTGATTTATAGATCATCTTAGCCAATTATGACATTTGCATATATACACAATGTACAAATATAAAGACATGTTCATATTAAATACATATAAAAACAAAATATATTTTAATAAAGACTATGTATATTTACATAATAAATTAAGTATATATAAATTTTTATATAAAAATGTTTATATGTTAAATATATAGATACATATATAAAAATGTGTACATGTATAAGCAAATCGTGTAATTGGCTAAGATGATCTATAATATACATATTTTATAGTTCACTTGACTTGTAATGACTCAGATGTAATTGTTACTTAGTTTTGTGTTTCTGTATAACTCTGTGAGTTCCTGGAAGACGATACACACATTTTACTATCTTTGTTTCCCTAGACTTTAACAGAGTAGCTGTCACATAGGTGATGGATCAATTTACTCACTGTGATTTAGCACCCAAGATTGATATTACCATCTTCAGCAAGAAATTAAAATTGTCTTCTGACCACAACAGACTATAGTGTCCTAAATCAAGTCAGATCATTACAGGACAGTATTCTACCTGTATGATGTTTTAAGAATTAACCACCTAATTTCTATTTTTAAGGGTAAACCATGTGGCTAAATTTAGATAAAATATTTACCTCTCTTTAACTCATGCACGTAGCACTGCAATATTTACAACTCTACTTAGTTTTCCCAATTCTTAACCTTGGACAAATTTGATAATCTCTCTGAATCTTGGTTTCTACATTGACAAAATGAGGAAAATTATTCTCTTATCAGAGTGCTTTTGTTCAGAAATGAAATATGTGCTATTCATTAAGCATAGCACTTAAAGAAAAGTTATCATTTAATAAGTTTCAGAGAAGTAACAGTACAACAAATCAACTCATAGCATAATTATAGCATATACAGGTTTCTCTGTTGTTGCCATCTTTGTGGGAGGTAATTTCTCCAAGAAAATCTTTCCAACTTATCATTACATCAGTAAACAAGAAGAGTTAGGAGAGGAACACAGTCTCTGTAAGTACATCTCATAATGTCATACCTAAAGTTTCATGATTAAGTATAGAGCATTCCCATTTTATTATATATATAAAAACCATTGCTGTCAAGTTAATTCTGACTCACAGTAACCCTACAGGACAGAGGAGAACTGCCCCATTGTGTTTCCAAGGATCAGCTGGTGGAAAGGTCAGCAGCTTAACTCTTAACCACTGTACCCCTAGTGCTACACACATGCACACATACATATATCTCCCTGATGGCACAAACAGCTAAGTGTGCTGCTAAGCACATGATTGGTGTTTGAACCCAACCTGCAGCTCCACAGAAGGATGATCTGCTAGGTGCCATCAAGCTGGCTTCAGTGCATAGCAACTCTATGTACAATAGAGCAGAACACTGCCAGATCCTGTGCCATCCTCATAATCGCTATTTGAGCCTGTTGTTGCAGTCTTTGTGTGAATCTGTCTTGTTGAGGGTCTTTCTATTTTTTGCTGACCCTCTTCTCTAGTTTACTAAGAATGATGTCCATCTCTAGGGACTGGTCCCTCCTGATAACATGCCCAAGTGTCACTATCCTCCCTTTTAAGGAGCATTCTGGTTGTACTTCTTCCAAGACAGATTTGTTCATTCTTCTGGCAGTCCATGAAACATTCAATATTCTGTGCCAACACCATAATACAAAGACATCAATTCTTTTTTGGTCTTCCTACTCATTGTTGCGATTTCACATGCATACGTGGTGAAGGAAAATATCATGGCTTGGGTCAGAAGCACCTCAAAGTGACATCTTTGCTTTAAAGAGGTCTTTTGCAGCAGATCTGCCCAGTGCAATACATCATTTGATTTCTTGACTGCTGCTTCTTCTGGTGTTGACTGTCAATCTAAGTAAAATGAAATCTTTGACAACTTCAATCTTTTCTCTATTTATCTTGATGTAAAGATTACAGCCAAGAAAATCCTATGGAGCAGTTCTACTCCGCTACATGGAGTCACTACGAGTCAAAATCAACTTGATGGCACCTAAAACTAAACTTCAGTAGATATTCTCTAACTCAACCAGACATCACTGAACCTGCTTGCTGTATCACTCTTCACCTTCCCCTCTAGTGGCATAACTGAAACCATGGCAAATTTTATTAAGTAAGTTAGAAAGTGGTATTATATGTCAATGTTGAAAAAGCCTGAATTTGAAAACTGTACCACAGTTGTGACGAAAAAGTTCCTTTTCTTAAGAAATACTTGATGAAGTATTTAGGTGTAAAGGGACATGCTGCTTGTAACTAACTCTCAAATAATGTAGGGGTGGCCTATATTTAGAGAGCGAATAAAGCCAAGGAGACAAAATGTTAATAATCCCCCTGAGTTAAGCTGTGTAAACTCTCTGGTCCACTGATCCCTTATCTATTTAGAGAAAAAGAGAGATGGGCTGAACTATCTCAGAGTCCTTTAAGCTGTGAGTCATAAAATCCATTTAGGGGTTGAGACCAACAATTAAAAAAGTGTTAATAGCTAGTGAATCTGGATAAAAGGCTTACAACAGTTCTTTGTACATTTTAAGTTTGCGATTGTTTCAAAACAAAAAGCAAAACACACTTACATCATATTTACCAAGACCCAAGGCTCTCTGAGCATAAGTCTAATGGGTTAGCTGATAAGCCTGTGCTCTTCCTTTCTAAACCAGCAATATGCTTACCAAGAGTCAATTTGTAAAAGATAACTCTGAATCAGGGTGAAGCATGCACTACTTGACAAGGTAAACAATGTCAATAAAGTGTACACAAGCAAAAGAACATTTTTCCAATTGCTAAGGCATATATAATTATGAAACAACAGGAGCAACAACCAAAAAACATACGTGCAGGTATATATGTATGTAGAAATGAATATGTGAGTATATATTTATGTATTTACAGGTGTATGCATGTGTATATGCATGTTTGTGACTATCCGTACATATGAGGTCTGACAAGTTTTCAACTCATCCTAGAAAAAGTGCTACACACCTCACTGTTGAATGTCACCATGGTCACCTTTGAAGTATTCCCTTTGGGAAGCTATGCACCAATGCTAGTGCCTAGTCCATCCTTCAGAGCGATTTTGGAACTCTTTTTCTAGAATGGTCATCAGAACTGTCATTGTATTACCCTCGATGTCCTGAATGCCATCAAAATTTCTTCCTTTCAGTGTTTCCTTTATCTTCAGGCAAAGAAAAAAGCCATTAGGGGCCAGATCAGGTGAGTAGAGACGGTATTCCAATAGTTATTTGTTTACAGGCTAAAAACTCTCTCACAAACTGTGCTGTGTGACATAGTGTGTTGTTGTGATGCAAGAGTCCTGAGCTGTTGGCAAAAAGTTCAGGTCATTTTCATCTAATGTTTTCATGCAGTCTTTCCAGCACTTCCAAGTAGTAAAATTGGTTAACTGTCCAGCTGGTACAAATTCATAATCAACAATTTCTCTGGTAGCAAAAAAGTTTAGCAACATGGTTTTGACTCTTGATTTAGACTGACGGGGCTTTTTTGGGTTGTGGAGAATTGGCTGACTCCTATTGTGCACTTTGATGCTTCGTTTTGGGGTCGTATTGGTACACTCATGTTTCATCACCAGTGATAACACGACTTAAAACATCATCTTGCCTCTCTAGAAGATCTTGGCAAACTTCAGCTCTTCCTTGCTTTAGTTTACCAATGAACTCCTTTGGGACCATTTCTGCATATATCTTTCTAATGCCAAGATTTTCAGTTCAGATTTTCCTGATTCTCTATTGATGTTTACTTGGTTTGTTATAGTTCTCACAATCAGCTAACAATTTTGACATACAAATTGCCAAATTTTTGGAATGTTTTCATCAGTTATGCTTGTTACTGGCTACCCTGACCTCTCTTCATCAGTGATGCTTTCTCTCCCCTCAGAAAAATGTTTAATCCATTTGTATACTGCTATTTTCTTCATGGCATTACCTTCACAAACTTGGACTAACATGTCCCTGATTTCACTTTCATTCCTGCCAAGTTTAACAAGAAATTGAATGTTTGTTCACTGCTCTAATTCAAGCTCCGACATTTTTGTGATAGCACACGAAAACACACAATACTAAACAGAACTCAGCAAGACACTGCCACATGTCAACATGAACACAGCTGTGAGACACTGATGTACTAAGGTTATGAAACCTTATCGAGTTGTTTGTACAGTGTTGTCAACGTAAGCACACAGTGGTAAGTTTGCAAACTTAACTGTCAGACCACATATATATGTAATAAAGCACTTCTTTAGACATAATCAAACACATGGTGAATCATTTTCCTAGGTTTGAAGGATTAGGACCTCAGTCTCATGAGACAGCTCAATCAACTGGCATAATACATTTCCTTAGTTTATGTTCCACATCCTAGCTTTGTGAGCAGTACTTGGGATCTTAAAAGCCTGCAAGTAGCCATGTAGGATACAACTATTGGTCTCTACTTACCTAGAGCAAAAGCCAAAGAAAGATACCAAAGATGCAACGAAGATACTAGTCTATGAGCTAACAGTCTACACAAACCATGTCTTAAGACATGAGACAAGAAAAATTAGAAAGTGTCTGGCTGCCATTACCAACTGTTCTGATCAGGGCTACAATAGATGAACCCCAATAGAATGGGAGACAAAATGTGGAAGAGAATCTCAAATTACTGTTTAAAAAAAACAAAACACTTACTGGATTGGTTGAGACTGAATGGTTCTCTGAGAATATTCTCTGAGTTACTCCTTGAACTGCAACTAGTCCCTGAGATCATCTTCGTCTAATAACAGATTGGCTCACAAAATAAAGAGTATCACTTTTGGGTACTGTGCTACTTTAATCATCATCTATATGGGTTCAAACAGTTAGCAATTACTTTATAACAAAGATGCAAATGTAGAGAGGGCAGGGAAATTAGATTAAGGGAAATGAAACCAGAACAGGAACATTTAACCAATGTCACCAAACCATTTGTGTAGAAATTATCGAATGGGAACCTAAACTGTTAAGTAAACTAAGCTGAAAACACAATAATACTTTTAAAAAGTCAATCTGTATACTAAAATATTTAAACTTGCTATCATACTTATGGAATTTAATAAAATATTTAAACTAATGAAACACAAATACAAATGGAATATTATTTTTCTATGAAAACTAAATTGATAAAGATGAACAATAAACAAAAATCATTATAGAACATAGTTGTATAAGAATGCTCATAGCTGAATTATTGACAGTAGCCAGAAAGTAGAAACAATCTAATTATCCATCAACCAAGGGACAGTGAAATGTGTGAGAGCCAGAACTAGCTAGGACTGCCTTGTGTTTCTCGGTCTCGCAAGTTTTCTGCCTTTGGTAGTCTCTCTACTTTTTTGTAGCTATTAGTGAAAAATATTTAATTTTCTTTCTCTGACAAGTTTTTACTTTACATAGATTCCAATTTTCACAGGTTTTACTCTATAAACAATATGGGGTATACACAGGATAGAACATTATTCAGTCATAAAAAGGAATGAAATTCTGATACATGTTATAACATGGATGAACTTTGAAAACATTATGTTAAGTGAAATAAGCCAGATATAAAAAGTAAACTGTTGCATGATTCCATTTATAGGAAAGATTTTGAATAGGCAAATCCATAAAGACAGGAAGTAGATTACAAGTTACTAGAAGCTGGAGTGGAGGAGAGAAGGGGAATTTATTGCTTAATGGGTACAGTTTTCGTTTGGATGATGAAAAAGTTTTGAACAACATTGTGATTTCATGTAATGTCACTGAATTGTATATTTCAAAATGGCTAAAATGGCAATTTTGTTATGCATATTTACCACAATCAAGTTTTTACAGAATCATTGTAGAATTAGGTATGGGTAAAAAAAAGTCTGTAAAACTCTGGGAAAAACTATACAAAATCTAGACAGACTTTGTATTCGAACTGATTCAAAAGTGTCTTTCAGATTTTGCTCTACTTTTCGACTCAACAGCACTTCGCTTTTGGCTTTGGCTTTTGATGAAAATGAAACTAGAAATTGTAAACACTGCAAATTATAACAAAAGGCAATGAGATCTTTGAACCAGCAGAATCCCGCTTAGGTAATGTCTTGGGCCCATATCAAAGACTGAGGCACCCTGGCCCAAGTTAATACATAGGTAAAGTTGCAAATACTTCACTAACACAGGAGGAGCCAACTCAGTACAAAACATTTTTATTTTATCTTCAGATAATTACATAGATGACATAACATTTTCCAGGAATCATACCCATCAAATACCAGTGGATTCCTGGTGCATTTACCATGAACAGTCCAATGTCAGGGACACGCTGCTAAAGGAATTCCATTTAAGGTTAGACTGCATCTCCTGCCTGCCTGCAGATCTGCTTAAGTCTTTCCTTCTTACTCACTGATAGATGAAAAGTGATCTTCCATTGTTCATTTACATTTTTAGTGATTTTGAACTTTTGTTTATATGCTTACAGTTGATTTATATTTTTCTGTCTCATGATAAGAGGTAACTGAAACAAATTTCTAAAAGCTGGGAATTAGTAGCGATCATGTTAGACAATCTGAGAAACAGGACTCCTATGCAGGCCAAGAAGCAACCTAATTTATGTGGCAAAATTACAGAACCAACATCTGAATAATTGGAGTTCAGTCAAGAGAAAATAGAAGAAAATAATTCAAGTTGGCAAGACTGCAACCTAGTTCTAACTCCAAAATTCAGTGCTATTAATAACCTTTCAGGATGAATACTATATTTGGTCCATATTAGTTGTAAAAGGACACTTTCTAAGCTTCCACAAATGTCAGGGATAGTCAAAGGTACTTTGTTTAAATGAAAAAAGGGGGTGAGGTTTGCATTACTCACTCACCCACAAACAATCATACCAAAATGACTAGCAGAATTAAAGAATTTTGGTGAAAACAGTAGAAAGTAGATTAACTTAACTGGACTCCAACATAAACTGAAAACTCTTCTAATCTTAACTCAAAATTGCAAGGCTAGAGTAGCAGGGGGAGGCTCTGATGGCCATGGTCTCGGGGGACACCGAAGCCAACTGGCATAACTAGCCTATTGCTAAGAGAGTCTTCTGCACCCCATATTGGTGAGTGGTGCCTAGGGTCTTAAAAACTAGCAAGCTGCCATCTGGGGTATACCAAATTGTCCCAACTCATGTGGAACAGATGACCACCAAGAACAAAGATACGTGGAAAACACAACCCAGGAGACAGAAGGACTCATGTGAATGGGTGACGGGATCAACATGTGACCAGAAGAATCAGATGGTGCCCAGCCACCACCAAAGACAGCTGTGATAGGGCTCACAATGTTGAGTTCCTGTGGCAACACGAGAAAAAGTGGGGTATACCTCAACACCTCTACTAAAAAGACCACAATTGGTAGTCCAACAGCCTTGGCCCCTAGACCTGCTGCTGCACCTGTCCTGAAAACACTACTGAGGTCAACTCTTTGGACAAAAATGGACTGGACTTGGGGACACAGTGTGACCATATGGTGTGTGTACTTTATGGTTCTATGCATTTACAGGATGCTGTCCTACTAGTCTCTTTCTAGGTGGAAGAAGAAAAAGTGGAGAGGAGGGAACAGGGACTGTTAAGAGGATACATGTATAGAATGAAAAGTGCTGTCACTGGGCAAGGAGAGCTGTAGGAGCTGCAGATACATGCTCATGCAAACTTAATTTGGATTGTATACTCTCACTTAATCACAATAATAATAATAATAAAGTTATGACAAAAAACTAAGAAAGTGAATGGATTATTCAAAAGCATTCTCATGCAGCTCAATAAACATATAACACTGCCTTAAGTTGACAAGGAAACTCTGGTGATATAGTGGTTAAGTGCTATGGCTGCTAACCAGAAGGTCAGCAATTCAAATTTGCACTCCTTGGAAACTCTATGGGGCAGTTCTACTCTCTATATAGGGTTGCTATGACTCGGAATCGACACGATGGCAGGGGCTTTTTTTTTTTTTTTTTTTTGTAAGTTCACAAAGCGTGTGGGCTATAAGTGGCTACAGCTATAACCGGCTAAGGCAGCAAAGTAAGAAAACTTGCACAAACAAGCAGATACGGAGAGAAAATCAACTCGTCTAATAAAAAGGTAAAGAGTATCTGTGTAGTCTATAGCATCTGGGAGTCTCACCATCATGCCTAGCCAGAGAAACTGTAAGAAGTCAGCGTGGCCCCAAGCGATAGACTCACAGATAATGTAACACAAGGCTTTCAGAAACTTTCAATGACAATGCCGTCACTCACTGTTTCTCATCAACCAACTAAATCAGAATCTCCAAGTAGTGCCTGGGCATGCCAAGCCATGGGCATAAGGAGTTTTTAAAGGTCCTCAGGTGATTCAGCTTCAAGTAATTCACCTACGGTTGCGTCACTGCCCTAAGCCAACGCATCTTTCAATTATTTGGTCCATTTTTTAAGTCAAAACAAACACCAACAAAAGAGAAGCTGGTAGGAGGGAGTCTATTGGTTCCTTTCCTTCAGCGTCCCAGAGCTTTCCTCCTCTTGTTCACTGTCTCTTCGTTCTTCAACACTCCCCTTTCTTTTAAGATGTCTTTATACCTGGCATAGCATTTCAGAGAGTTAAAACACTGTATCAACTAAGGACCTATAGATATTAAAGATGTATGTGTAGTAAATAAGAGACAGGAAAAAAAAAAGGTAAAATAAGTCAGTTGGACAGGGGCAGGAGGAACCTATAAGTAAAACAAACAAGAAAAAACTGAAACAAGATTAGTCGTATTACTATGTCAAGCAGTTGCAGCCACGGAGGTTTAAATATGATATGAAAAGGGTGGGGGGAGCAAGGTGGTAGTGAACAGAAGGTGGAATGGCCAGGCAAAGGTGATTACCCCCCTGAAAGCTGGGTACACCATCTGTTGGGATCTGGTTATTTTAGGATACAGCTAAGCGACGAGTGGGAAAGAACGCTGTACAAGTGTGTGAGCGCCAAGTTAGTCTCCTCGCAGAACGAGAAATTCCTTACACCTAAAACCAGGAGACTGGACAACCAACCCTCAACATCTCTGTCCAGGTCTAACTCTGATCTATAAACAGAGATCGAAAGGATTTCCTTTCTTCACAAAAGGCCCTACGCAATCCGAAAATCAGGACAAAGAACCATCCTCTCTTCCTACTCGGCTTCCTTTTCCCGGGCTGGGAGGCACTCTCCAAACGACTCATCCAACCCCAGTCACAAGCATCTCTTCAGTGCCCTACCTCCCTGAACGCCCTCCACCCACACCGGATCCCGGCTGAGACCTCGAGAGCCCGAGCCAGCTCTTCCTCTTCCCTCAAAGAACAACGTTAGACGTGGGATCCGGGTCAACGCTGGACGTCGGCTACAGGTCGGCTTGACAGCCGAAGACGTAATCGACTACTTCGACAATCTTCGCTCCTTGGCCCCGCCCCTGAGCCCGGCCGTAGGCTGCTGAGCGCCGATCGGCTCGATGGGTCGCGGGGGTAGCTGCAGTGGAGCGGCGGACACAGGTCTGCGCCCACTGTCTCCCCCTGCCGCCCTCCTCCCTGCCGCCTGCTCCTACCCCGCCCGCCCGGCATACCCCGCCTAGGAGAGCTGCCCGACTCCCCGGGAGCCACAGGTACTGGCCCGCCGGGCTCCAGACAGGAGGGGCTAGAGTCTGGAGGAAGGAAGCGGAGCCGACGCCCCTGCCCCGCCTCCCCGCAACGTCTGGTCTGGCTGGGCGGCTGGCTTGGGGCGAGGGGCGAGGGAGCCGGGCTGGATAAGGTTGGGCCCAACCGAAGGAGCAGTGGAGGGGTAGGGGCCGAGGGCGCCTTGAGGAAGGTGGGCGAGGATGGGGGTGTGCGGCCGCGGTCTTTGAGGAGGACGAGGCTGCTTTGGGGAAATGAGAGGAGAGCCTGCAGGGGAAAGATCTAGTGGGAGGCAGCTGGGAGTTGGAATGGATGTCCTGGAGCAGGAAGGGACGCAGTTCAGAGCAAGTGTAGGGGAACGAGGCTTGTACAGCAGATGGAGTGTAGGGATGAGCAGATCTGCTTGCTAGAGGACATCGGTTATTTAAAAGCGCTGGAGAAAGAGCACCAGTTCTGCTGCGTTTTTAATGACTAGGAGGTGACGTGAATTATTCACACTTTGACGGGTTTTGTGATTAACATCACCAGGCTGTGCCCATTCAAGTCACTTTATTTCCATGAAACTGTACCTACCAAGACTGACGAAAGAGGAAGGAAGAGGAGGCAGAGAGGCAAAGGAAAAGAAAATCTCTACCCAGATTCAAGCTTTTTGTGAAATGAAATACATAGGGTTTTTGCATAAAGCAAAAAAGAAGCCAACATTTATTAAACAACAGGTTAGAAGTTTATTGTTTGTAAAACCACCAAATAGAGGAAACACTGAATAAACTACGCGCTACCTTTTAAAAAACACATATTAAAATTTAAAGGTGTGTTGTTGGCATAAAAAGCATATAGTGATGTGATACTTTGTGGTGAATTGCGTAGTGATTGCCTATCCTAGGTGTTGAAATAGGCCTTGAAAACTCCCTTATTTACATATATACCTAGACACAAATATGTAATTCACCTGTACTGTCTTGCAGGTGAAATCTCGGGCCAAATACAAGTCTTATTCCTGAGCGGTTTGTTTCTACTAGTTACGTGGTGCACATATCATCGGTTACCTGAGTAGATCAATGTGACTGATTATTCCTGCCTCCTGCTTTGCTGATGGCTTTTCTGTTTTCTGTGAACTAATTCCTTTCATGAGACTAGTTTTCGGAGTACTGGGCCTGAAAATGGGGCTTGCTCATCATTAAGGTTGTAACTTACTCTGTATTTTGTAAAGATTGCTGTCTGTAGTTTGCTTTCAGTTGTTGAGGTAGCCCATTTGCAGGATTTAAAATGGGAGACAGATACGTATACCTGATGTATGTCTTTTTCTATGTGGAATTGATGACAGTGACCTTGGTTGTATATATGTATATAAGAAGCACCTCAAGTTCTTCACTTGCTTCTTTTGTCCTCTGGTTTTCCATGCATTATGTAACATTTCTGCATGAATGAATTATTCTCAAATCAAAGTATGATGAGTAAAATGGCCAGAGGTACTGACAGGTACAGTGTGGAATGAAGAACTCAAACAAGAGTTTGGTTTTTGCTTCGAGTGGTTAAATTTCTAGTTTAGAATCATTTCTTATCAAAGAAAATTGTGGCGATGTATTTTCACAGGAAGCTTATTTACATGGGAATGTACATTTTCACTCAATCATAATTTAAAAAAAAACTAATTTGGTTTATGGAAGTGGACCCTGACAACATTTGAAGATCTTAGGGGTGTCTCTTCTTAGGGAGTCTTTTTTTAGGGCTACCAATGGGTTGTTAGAGGGAAGGGTGCCTTTTTAAAAGAAGGTTATAACTCGGTAGGCAGCTAATTAAATAAATATTAAAATTGGTAATGTACAGCTGTCAACAGGTTTAGGCCTATATTTCTGCTAGTGAAATGAGTTAAGTAATTAACATTGTTAACTTATTTCTAGTAAGCCCTAATTTTGCTCTAGTTTCCAGTGTGTTTTTCAAAGGAGTATTGTAAGCATTGAAAGAAAATGCCTATAAGTCACTGAGGATAGTGCCCAGCACAGAGTGTAACATTCAGTGTGCTTTAGCTACTCTTAATATGCGTTCATCTCCTAATCTGAGTTTGTGAAACCTTGTATTTTGATAGGACAGCTTTTTCTCAAGTAAATTTTGACTATATTGCATACCCAGGCATTTTTCTGGAAGTCACAGTGCATATCAGCACATTAAATACTGTAAGAAGTTCTGTATCAAAGAAAACTGTCTTTATTTAAACCAGTAATTACCAAATTTATCTTGTATCTTGGAATTGAATGTTATCATTTATGTAATGTTTTTCCATGTATTATTTAATTTGACTATTCCAATTCCATGCAGAAGCCTCAAAATGACCAGTTTATAGATAAAGAAATGGAATCATTACCTCAAAAACTAAAAGCAGGGGAACTAAGAGTTCCACTGTTTTCTGATTCCAAATTAAAATCTTAGTCATTATGCTTCAGTTTCGGAGGATCACTTTGTAGTTTTCCCTTCTCCTTCTTTCATTTTGTCAAAACCTTAAGTCACTCATTTCCTCTATATGTACCCTTAAAGTTTTAGCTGTTTCTTAGGGTGTTAGCTGTCTCTTACCTCCAGAGGCCAAGCCTAGAGCCTGGGCTCACTGGAGCAGAACAGCTGAGAGGGAGTCAAAGTCAGAGAAGCGAGGAGCCCAACCTGCAGGCCACTTGAAAATACTTAGGCTTATACCTCAAAGCCTCAGATCTGATGGAATTTATTTTCTTTTTAAGGTGGGGAATTCATATTCTACTGGGAAGTAGAAAAGTACTTCGTGAGTAAAACAATATGCCTCCCAAGTTCAAGCGCCACCTGAATGATGATGATGTCACTGGTTCTGTGAAAAGTGAAAGAGTAAGTTGAGACTCTTCAGCTTTATAAAAGAAAGACTCAGCATAGGTATTCATGCCTTTTGTAAATAGTGTGTTTTAGAAAAATCTAAAATATGTGACTATGTTCTAATCTTATTTGTTTTACACATGTTGAGAAGTATATGTTACTTAGATTGGTGACTCATTGAGGTGTACCTGTATTAGCTACCAAATAACACTATAGCTTGTTAATTTTATGCAAATACACAATACCTTTTTCAGACTTTTTTAGATTTTAGAAAGGTAGTTAAGGGCCTATTATCTAATAAGTTTTTGAGCACTTGGGTAACCAAAACTCAAACCCATTGCCATTGAATCAATTCTGACTCACAGCTACCCACTAGGAAGAGTAGAACTGCCCCATAGAGTTTCCAAGGCTGTATATCTTTAAAGCAGATTGCTGCATTTCTCCCACATAGCAGTTTGTTTTAGTTATCCAGTGCTGCTTTAACAGAAGTAACACAAGTAGATGGTTTTTAAAAAGCAAAATTTTATTTCGTCACAGCCCAGTAAGCTAAAGGTCCAAATTTAGATTGTCACCTCCAGAGGAAGGCTTTCTCTGCTGGCACTGGAGGAAGGTCCTTGTGGCCAATCTTCTCCCGGACTGGAAGCTTCTGAGGCACAGGGACCCATTAAAGCACCATGCCCTCAACTCCCAGCACTGCTTTCTTTCCTGATGGTGTAAGGTCCCCAAATCTGAGTCAGCCTCCTTTCCTCTGTATCTCAAGAGATGCACTAAGGCACAAAACAAACTTACAGATTGAATCTTGCTCTGCCAACACAATTGCTGCCCATCCACCCTCATTAATATACCAGGAGTAATGGCCCAGACAAACTGCTACAGATTTTTTAGGGAATACAGTTCAGTCCATGACACAGTTGGTGAGTTTAAACCACTAACTTTATCATTAGCAGAAGAGTGCTTAACCACTGGGCCACTGGGTTCCGGGGCTTGGGTAGCATGTTGAAATAAAATACATTAATATTTCTCAGTGATATGTATGGTTATTTTAAGTGTATAAATAGTTAATAATCAATTCAGGTCAGGTTTCCCTCCAAAGGCATTTTGGTACCAAACTTAGAAAACTTTCTGGTTTTCAGAACTTTTTAGAGTTTGAACTTTCAGGTTAGGAATTCTGGACCTGTAATTGCCTCAGAGTCCAGAGAATCTTTTATGTAATGTTTTAATTTCTACTTTATTCCAGAAATATTTTATACAAGTATGTGTAAATCTAGAAATTGTGTAGCTTTTTGAAAGAAGACATTTGATATTAATGTTCTAGACATGTTAATTTTAGAGTAAGTACTAAATAAATAGTGAGGGAAGAGTAATGTTCTTACTCCTTTTTTACCCAGCAGCCTGAGGCCCTCTTTCAGTCTCTTTCTTCTTAACATTAATTCATTTACTCATTTACGTAGCAAATATTTGGTGATACCTTCCATGTGTTAGGTAAGGACTGGAGGGCAGGGTCTTTGCTATTAGGGAGTTTATACTGTACTTGACTTTACTTCACGTGTTTTCTTTGTGTATAACCTCAGAACCTCATAATCTACTCAAACCAACATTTGTCTTCACTTGTTCTAACTCTTTCATCATTTTTTTAAAGGTGGATTAAAATCTACATAGATTAAATCCTATAAAACAAACAAACAAACAAAAAACCAAATCTACTGTCATCAAGTTCGGTCTTACTCAGCAATATTGTAGGACAGAGTAGAACTGCCCTACAGCATTTCTAAGAAGCATGTGGTAGATTTGAACTGCCAGCCTTTTGGTTAGAAGACATAGCATTTAACCCACTATACCACCAGGGTTTTGTAAGTACATAAGCTTTTAAAAATAAACATTATGTATGTACTTAAAAACAACATGTACAGTGCTAAATAAGTTTCACTGATGAGACTGTAACTGTAATATCTTGTATTTACATTATGGGTTGATTACATCCAGAATTTGTCACGAAAACAGGATGTTGGTAATAAAGCCCTCTTTTTTCTGGATGCTTATCAGATTATGAAACTTGATACTTGATTGGTCATAATAATTTATAAATTATTTTTAAAAATTTAAAAAAAGTTGCTCCTCTTTCCCATTACACTTTTATTTTATAAAAGTTTTTTGAAATACAACTGACATACCACACAATTCACCCATTTAAGGTGTAAAAGGATAAAATTATGGGGACAGGAAACAAAAATCTTGCAAGTGGGTCCCAAAGGTGATAGTGAGTGATGCCACTTCTGCTTCTACGCTTTAATTCCTGGAGCCATGAAACCTGGCTGTGGGAGAAATAGTACCATATATTGGACATTGGTATAGAGCATATGCAGCCTCCGGAAGAATATTCCCCCAACCCTGCAAGGCATTGCCACTTACCTGGCACCATAATTGTGTCTTTAGAAGACCATTCCGTGGTTGTGTCATGCTACTTGTCTCTGGATGATGGGGAACATGGTAAGACCAGTGAACTGCGTGAACGTGGGTCCACTGTGGTACTTCGTTAGCTGTGAAGTGAGTGCCTGTGTCTGAGACAGTGCTTTGTAGGATACCATGATTTTCATTCATTTCAGTCCACAAATGGTAGTTTTAGTGGAAGTATTGCATGTGGGGAAGGCAAATCCATATTCAGAATAAGTGTCTATTCCAGTAAGGACAAAAGGATACCCTTTCCATGATGGTGTGGTCCACTGTAATCAACTTGCCTCCAGGTTGCTGGCTGATCACCTTAAGGAATGTTACCATATTGGACACTCAGTGTTGGTTTCTGCTGTTGACAGACTGAACACTCAGCAGTGGCTGTAGCCTTGCTGAGTGGAAGTCCATGTTGCTGAGCCCACACATAACCTCCATGCCTGCTACCATGGCCACTTTGTTCATGATTCCACTGAGTAATGACAAGAGTAGCTAGGGAAAGACAATAACTGATTTCCATGGAATGCGTCATCCTATCCACTTGATTGTTAAAATCATGCTTTGGTGAGCATTTACATGAGACACAAATAACTTCTTTGATCTACTCAGAGAGAGCTCTGTCGACATACCTTTTCCCCATACCTGCTTATCTCCAATTTTCCCATCATGCTCCTTCAGAGTGCTTGACCATCCAGCCAAACCATTGGCCACATTCCATGAGTCAGTATACATTCACACCTCTGACCACTTCTTCTTTCAGCTGGACTGCTGAAAGTTGTGCCCATTGGGAGGATTAACCTTTATTACTGTCCTTCAGGGCATCCCACAAAGGGGCTGTAGTGCTGCTGCTGTACATTTTTGAATGGTGCTTGAGTATCACACAGAACCATCTGTAAACCAGTCAGCTGGTCATAAAGAACTTGCCATGAAATCCTAAGTGCAGACTGGGAGATGGAAGGTAATATGATAAGTACATAGACCATGGACATTTGGGCCACTTCATGCAACTTGTCCCTTCAGGTCTTTCATGGGCCCAGTCTCATGTATACCACTTCCATTTAATGACGGAGTGCTGCTTTTCATCTCCAACTTTATGACTTTGTGTGTCAGACAACACCCATTTCTTGAAGGGCAGCATTGGCCACATGGTGACTTTGTGTCTCATAATTAAGCATTCATTGTCTACTAAGGTCGCGTAACAAGCCAGAAGGAGAGTAGTTATCAGCAGAAGATGACAGGGCTTTGCTCCAAAGTCCTAAAAGCCTGTGCCGTGATTCACCCATGGGGGCCTGCCAAAGACTCTAAACAGCATCCTTATCTGCCATAGACACTTCAAGTACCATTGGATCAGCTGGGTCATATGGCCCAAGTGGCTTGTATAGCAGAGTGAACCCGTTGCAGAGTCTTCTCATGTTCTGGGCCCCACTCAAAACCTAGCAGCTTTGTAAGTCACTTGAGAAACAGGCTGGAGTAGGACATTGAATAAGGAATATGCTGCCTCCAGAATCCAAGGAAGCACACCAGATGTGCCTCCTTTTTACCTGTGAGAGCAGCCAGATGCAGTAATTTTTCCTTCATTTTAGAAGGGATATCTCAACATGCCCCACACCATTGGACACTTAGAAATTTCATTGAGGAGAAAAGGGCCCCAATTTCTGTGGGATTAATTTTCCTCTCTGTGGCATGAAAATATTTTAACAGTAAGTCCAGAATCATTGACAATTCTTTCTTACTAGGTTCAGTAAGTGTAATGAACCAGTGTGGCATATAGTGGAAGGGAAAGATGGTAGAGGACTCTGAGGACTAAATTATGGCATAGGATGGAGAGTTGATTGAGTCTTGAGGAAAGCAAATGAAGGTGTATTGCTGGCCTTGCCTGCTGAAGGCAAACTGCTTCTGATGCTCTTTTAAGACAGGTAAAGGCATTAGCTAGATGGATACCTGTATACTAGGTACCAGGAGATACATCAGTTTGCTCAATCAGTGAAACAGCAGCTGTAATTGGAGTCACCACCTGGTGAAGTTTTCAGTAATCTGCTGTCATTTTCCAAGATCCATCTACTTTTTGCACAGGCCAGATAGGTGAGTTGAAAGGGGATATGGTGAGAATCACCACACCTACCTACATCCTTTGCATCCTTGATAGTGGCAGTAATCTCTGTAGTCCCTCTAGGAATGTGGTACTGCTTTTGGTTTACTATTTTCCTAGGTAGAGGTACTTAGCTTTTATAATAGCACTGACTCTTTGTCAGGAATCCACTGTTGGTATCTTGTCAGTTGCTGAGTATATCTATTCCATTTGTGCACCTTAAGCTGGTGAAGTCACTACAGGAAGTATTTAGGAACCCATTGGACCTACTGTGAGTGTGAGATGGTCATGAGCCAAGATTCCGTTAATAACCTGACTTCCATATGCCTTCACTCAGACTGGTGAACCACAGTGACATTTTTGGGTCTCCTGGAATTAATATCAGTTCAGAGCCAGTAACCAGTAATCCCCCAAAAGTCTGATTATTTCCTTTTCCCAGTGAACAGTCACTTTCAGAAAGGGCCATATATCCCTTTGGGGAAGGCTGAGGGAGACATTAATAGCAAAAATTTTTGGCAGCATATTGGAGTCCTTTCTCAAGGGGACCTGTTTTTCTGTTTGCTCAAGGGGTTGTGGATCTTTAAACTCACTTAAATATGGGGACTGATTGAGGGACCAAGGCTCTCTATTCTGGTGATTTGTGTTAGATTGCTGTTTACCTAACCTAGAATTCATCTATTTGTACCAAAAGAAAACCTCAAACTCACTGCTGTTGAGTTGATTCCAACTCATGGTGATCTTATAGGACAGTAGAACTACTTCATAGAGTTTCAAGGAGGAGATGGTGGCTTTGAACTGTGACCTTTGGGTTAGCAGATGTAGCACCTAACCATCTAGCCACCAGGGTTTCCGACTCTGTACAGATCAAGTAAATATTTAGTTGGTTTTCTGTTTCACTTCTAGGGATACCGTGACTAAGTTAAGTCCACGTTAAGTCCATACAAATCAGACTATTCTGGTTAGTGCTTTGACTCCATTGCCCATTACTGTAACTATGCTTAATTTGTTGATTGAGTCTAGACACTTGGCTCGTGGAGTCCATTCAGCCCCATTTTAGTTAGGTATCTTAATTCATTTAGGGCAGTTTATATTAAATAGTAATTACAGCAGCCTTCAAGGATGCTGGAGCTCCCTTCACAAATATGTTCCTCAACCCCCCAAAAAATCCACTGCCACTGAGTCGATTCCAACTCATAGAGCAGAAATGCCCCATAGAGTTTCCAAGGTGTGCCTGGGGGATTTGAACTACAGATCTTTTGGTTAGCAGCCGTAGTATTTAACCACTACACCACTAGAGTTTCTTTTTTCCTCACAGTTGTGGTAAAAGGTGTCCTCTGAGCACTCCATGTGTGGATCTCTGGGTTTAACCTGATAAATCTACTGTAGCATGCCAGCTTCCCTAATGCTTTGGATACCTTCTCCAGTATACCAAAGTAGGTCAGGTATAGGCCACCTTATAATTCATGCTTCTGCAGTCCAGCATACGTTAAATCCTTTCCTAACTTCTCACACTGAAATATTGAATGATGAATCTGTGCTTAGTGAACCCATGTCAGTATACTAGATTGGTCCATCGTTATGTTCCTTGCGTCATTATTTTACATTCAGTAACAATTCCCACACATATTCCCCAGGTTTCTGTTTGTACATTTTAGAAAATTCAAGCTGTTCCGTTAGACTGTAGTGTACTTCTTCCGGGATTGCTCTTCATCCTTTGTCTTTTGGGGTTTGCAGGGACTTAAGTCAATTTATATGTTTACAATCCAGAATTGGTAGTGTAGAATTGTTTTGAGAACATGCAACATTGTTTTGTAAAGCATCTGCTTCGGGTGATGCCCCAAACAATGATTCAGTCAAGGGCTCTTTGGAGTCAGCTGGGCTAGGACTAGTCTCATTAGATTGGGTTGGAGGGGCTAATGGTTTTTCTGGGGAGGATAGTTTAGCAGACAAACATGAAGTAATCTCTTCACGTGGATGTAGTTCAACTGGCAGGAGTGGTTCACCAAATTTTAAGGGCTCAGTGTCTCCAGCTTCCTGATTACCTGCCCATATGTCCCCATTTCCAGTTTCAGAATCCCACTTTTCCCAATTAGTACCCTTATTTTAACTTTAGACACCTCTTGAAGTTGGCAGTTGAGTTGGCATTGTAATTCAGCAACTCTTAGAGTAAGACTCTGGGTTTGGTTTTCAACAATTTTATATCTGTTAGTACAAAATATAAAGATTTCTTTTAAAGCACAAGTGGAAGTCTTGAGGTCATTTATATGTGGTCCTCAAGCTTTGACTCTGAAGCCCTAAATGCTTCTCTCCATTTTACCAGTTTGTCTAGCAAAAGTTGGACCAACCAACCAGCTCCCTTACACTTCTTCTTATTGTGACAAAACTGTAAAAAGATACTACACACATGTTCACCCAGAGGCCTGCCTTTCACCAATACCAAATTTATTGGTGGTATTATTATTATTTTTTCTTTTTTCTTTTTATTTAACATAACTGAGTGAAAATGTACATTCACATGTAAATTTACATGCCCCCCTATATGCAGCTTCCACTGCTCTCCCTGTCCGGTGACTGCACACTATTCCTCTCTGCTCCATACATGTCTCATCCTCCCAACAGTCTCCTTTCCCCTCCTCTCCGTCCACTCCCCTTCCTCCAGCCAGAGGTCAGCAAGATGATATGCTATAGATGTATAGAACCATAAATTGCTTCCAATATATGGTTACTCTGCATTGCCAAGTCCAATCCATTCCTGTCCAAAGAGTGGACCTTTGTTATAATTTATGGGAAAGGGCAGCATCAGGGCCGGGGGCCATGCTCTCAGAGGAACCCCAAAACCGCTGGACCATCAGTTGAGGTCTTTTAGTGGAGATCTCATGATGCACCTCTTTTTATTCTTGTGTTGCCAGTGAGGCTCCTCTCTGTGAGCTCCGTCATGGCTATCACTGGTGGTGGCCGGGCACCATCCGGTTCTTCCGGTCCCAAGTCGATGTAGGCACCCACTCTTGTGGGTCTGTCTGTCTTCTCGGTTGTCTTTACCACATGCCATTTTGGCCCTCGGTGAGCATCCGTTCCTGCTGAGTCGGGACCATTTGCTGTGTCCTCCGATGGCAGCTTGGCAGCTTTTAAGAACCCAGACGCCACTCACCAATGTGGGGTGCAGAGAGCTCTCTTAGCAAAACGCTAGTTGTGCCAATTGGCCTGGAATTCGCCTAAGAGCATGGTCCCCCACCCCCCACCCCAGCCTTTCTATCCTTGCAGTATTGAGTTAAGATGGAAGGAGTACTCAAGTTATGCTGAAGTCCACTTAATGTTGTTCTTGTTCCTAATGTGTGCTGTCACCGCTTTCTCCCAACTAGATTTCTAGTAACTACCTAAACTAAACCCTCCCCCCCTCGCCCTCCTTCCCTCCCTCCCCTCCCTTGCAGCTGTCAAAGAGTCTTCTATACACAAGTCTGTTTTTGAGATCTTATCGTAGAGGTCTCATACAGTATTTGTCCTTTTGTCGCTGACTATTCTCACTCAACATAATGTCTTCCAGTTGAAACCGGGTTAGGAGATGTTTCCTGGAATCATCGTTATTCTTTATCATTGCGTAGTGCTCCATTGAGTATATGTACCACAGTTTACCTATCCATTCTTCTATTGTTGGGCATCTGGGTTGATTCCACCTTTTTGCTATTGTGGACTGTGCCGCGATAAACATTCTGGTGCATGTGTCTGTGATGTGAAAGGCCTTGAATCTGTAGGATATATTCCAAGTAGTGGAATTACTGGGTCAAATGGTATATCAATATCCATTTTTTTAAGGAAGCGCCAGATTGCCTTCCAAAGAGGCTGGACCATTTTGCAACCCCACCAACAGTGTAGGAGGTTCCACTTTCTCCACAGCCTCTCCAGCATTTGTTGTTTTGTGTTTTCTGGATCATGGCCAATCTTGTTGGGGTGAGATGGTATCTCATTGTTGTCTTGATTTGAATTTCTTTAATAACTAAAGATCGTGAACATGTCCGCATGTGTTTTTGGCTGGCTGGATCTCCTCTTTAGTGAAGTATCTGTCCATCTCCTTTGCCCATTGCTTAATTGGATGGTTTATCTTCTTCTTATTGATATTTTGTAGTATCTTATAGATTATGGAGATCAGGCGTCGGTCTGACATAGAGTTGCCAAATATTTTTTCCCACTCTGTGGATGTTCTTTTAATTCTATTAATAAAGTCTTTGGATGAGCAAAAGTGTTTGATTCTTAATAGTTCCCATTTATCTACTTTCTCTTTTGTTGATTGAGGTTTCTTTGACAGATTTTGGAGTCTGTCCTCATTGTGTATTAAAACTTCCATTGTTGTTCTGGTGTTATTATTTTGTGTATTTGTTACTACCACCTCATGCTGTGAATTAGCATTGCCTTTTTTACTGCTGAAAGTAGAGCTATCAACATCTTTTAAGACTAACCAAACTTGAGAACCAATGTGGAAAACTCATCTCTGTAATTTTTTTTTTTTCTAGAACCACTCTTGGTACCAAATGTCTCATGCTGGGCTTTCCAGAAGGCAAAAGCAGTGAAATGTATAAAAGAGAAATTTATATCAAGGAATCAACTCACATAGTTGTAGAGGCTAGAACATCCCAAGTCTGTGAATCAGCATGGAGGCTTCTCAGGATTCATATAGCTGCAGGAGCAGGTGAACACATGGCTTCTCAGGATTTGTGTAGCTGCAGGAGCAGGTGAACCCAAGATCAGCAGGTTGGAACGCAGGGTTCCTGGTCCCAGGCTGTGAAGATCCACGAATTCCAAGATCTGCAGATAAGCTGATAGCTTACGTCCCAGGAGCTGGATGTCTGAAGAGCAAGCAAAAAGCCAGAATGTGTGCTTATATAGGGATGCAGGCCACACATCCAAGAAAACTCCCTTTAAGCTAATTGACTGCTCACAGTAAATGCGATCATGGGAGTGATTACATGTAAACACTGGGAAGCATGGCCCACCCAAACTGACACACAGTCCTAAGCATCCTAGTTTTTCACTTAGCATAATGTTTTCAGGGTCCATTCGTGTTATAGCGTGTGTTGGGACATCATTCCTTTTTTATTGTGAAATAATATTCCAGTCTGTGGAGATATAGCACATTTTGTTTATCCATCAGTTGATGGACATTTGGGGTTGTTTCCACTTTTTGCTATGAGGAATAATGCTACTTCAGCATTTGTATACAAGTTTTTATGTGAACACATGCTTTCATTTATCTTGGATATATTCATAGGAATGGATGCTGAATGTTATAGTAACCCTATGTTCAACATTTTGAGAAACTTCCAAACTGTTTTCCAGTGACTGCATCATTTTACATTCCTGTATTCCTGTTTTTCCATATTCTGCCATCACTTGTGATTGTGGTTTTTGTTTTTTAATAACTATCCTACGGATCCAACTTGACGGCACTTGCCTTGGCGAGTGAGCATGAAATGGTAGCTCACTGTGTCCTGTTATGCTTTGACATTGTATCCCTAGCACCTGAAATTGTTGAAAGAATAAGTGTAAAGGTGTTGGTTTCATGGTGTATTTCTCAGTGTACAGCTGTAATAAACACATCTGATCTTTAATGTGGTAACCCTGGTAGCATAGTGGTTAAGTGCTTTGTCTGCTAACCAAATGGTCAGCAGTTCTTATCAGCCAGGCACTCGTTGGGAACTATGGAGCAGTTCTGCTCTGTCCTACAGGGTTGCTATGAGTTGCAGTTGATTTGATAGCAGTGGGTTTGGTTTTGTGGTATCTTTAGTGTCTTCATGCACTAAGCCACATAAAAGACAAATATAGCGGTTATCTGTTAAAACTTATCAGTTAGAAGGTCACTTAATAGGTATTTGCTGAAGGAATGAGTAAATGCTTTGATTTTCCTAATTATTACTGATTTTGAAAATCTTTTCATGTGGTCTTTGGCCCTTTCTTTTCCTGGGATGAATTGTCTAATCCTAACCCTGGTGGTATAGTAGTTAAGTGCTGTGGCTGCTTACCAGAATGTCAGCGGTTTGAAATCTACCAGGTGCTCCTTGGAAACTCTATGGGGCAGTTCTCTGTCTTCCAGGGTTACTATGAGTCAGAATGAACTCGATAGTAGTGGGTTTGGTTTTCTTTTTGTTGTTTGACTGGAAACCTGGATAGCATGGTGGTTTAGTACTTTCTCTGCTAAGCAGAAAGTTGGCAGTTCAAATGCACCGGGTGCTCCTTGGAAATTCTTTGGAGCTGTTCTGCTGTTTCCTGTAGAGTCACTATGAGAATCAACTCAACAGCAGTGAGTTTGGGTTTATCTTTTGACTGTTTTTCTGTCTGTTTCTTACTGATTTGTTAGAGCTCTTTATATAATACAGCTCTCAGTTCTTTCTGTCTGGATGTATGTCACAGATGTTTTCCCCATCTATTGCTTGCTTTTAAACTTTGTGATATTATGTGTTCTTCAAGTTTTAAGCTTTCATGCAACCAAATCTTTGAATCATTTTTTTTAAAGCTTCTGGGTTTTTTACTTATGAATAGAAGAATTAAATATTATTTCATATATTATTGCATATATTTGCATGCCTTTGGTTTCATAAGAAAATGCATTTAAGATAACGTCTTTTTTTCTGAAGTACTGTTGTGGTCAGACCCTACAGATGTTGAACTATAATGCCCCATTATCATTCATTTCTAAATAGTCTGTTCAGCTTCCATTTATGTTTTAATGTAAGAATTAATATAAAGTATTTCAGGATTTCTTTTGTTATTTCAATTTTTACTGCATTGTTACCAGAGAATGAGGCCCAAGTAATTTCTGTTTTTTTGGAATTTATTAAAATTATTTTGTGAATTTTTCATTTTTGAATATTTGAAAATAAAATTTGCTACTTGGGTCCAGAATTCTTTTTTTTTTTGTCTTTTGGGTTTGACCATCTCTGGAGGGTATATTAAGATCCTCCCTGTGGTTTAGAATGGATAATTTCATCTTGTCATTTGAACAGCTTTGATTTTACATATTTTGTGTTATATTCCTTGTTGAATCTATTGTGTGGATTCTGTTTTTCCTTGAAAATCTTGTTGGATTGTTGAATAATTTTCCCTAAGATTCTTCTTCCCATTTGTATTGCTGACTTGAACATTCTTTTTGTTAGAATTTACTAAGCTATCTTTTCCTAAGTGTCCTTTATTTGACACTTGTTTTTGGTAAACTATTTATAAATAGATATGGCTGGATTTTTTAAAACCTTAATAATAGAATTTTTGTTTTTAAATGGTGGCATTCAAACCGTTTGTATTTATTGTCATAACTAATATATTTTGGGCTTTTTTTTTTGCAATACATGGTTACTCTGCCAGCAACAGATGCTGTTTACCATGATCTTTGGCTGACTTCTTGTTCTCATTTTGGACCTAAACTTAAATTTTGCCTATTCAGAATGATTATCCATGACAACCTAATCTCATGTGGCCACTCCGTCACTTTCTATTCCATCACTGTTTTAATTCTCTGTATAGCATTTATCCCTGTTAAATATTTTTCTGTGACAGCTTAGACCTTGCCTGTCATATTCAAACCCGTGTGTGTGTGTGGTACTTAGAACAGTGCCTAGTGCCTAAAAGATACTCGGAAGAGTTTTTAAATGAGTATTGCATATATCCTTTTCATTTATTTTCGCTTTAATGCATGTTACACATTAATCATTTTACAGAGATACAGTGATATTTATTATATTTCTTTTATTATTCCTCTTTTCCCTTGACTTCGTTTGCTGCATTGGTTATTCTCACTCTCTCTATTCCCAGAATCACGACAGTAGGTGTTAGAAATTTTACTCACCGCAATCTGCCTTTCATTATTGGTTAATTTTGTTTTTTAACAATAGTGTTTAAATCTGTGTTTTGTGTCAACACACAGAAAAGTATGCCTCTTCTGTTGTTCTTTTTCTGTTTCAGCCCTTTTCTTCCTGTCTCTGCTCCCCTCCCCTTCCCACCTCAAGGAGATGAGTCTATTATGCTTGAATTCCTTGTTTCCCTCTCCCATTCCCAGCTCTTGGGCTTTGTTAGAAAAATGTTAGGGTCTTTTTAGGCTTTTTCTTATGTTAAACCTTTTTTCCCCTAGTAGCTGTCAGTTAGAGTTGACAATCACATTATTATCATCCCTTTAGATTTGATCACACAGTTTTATTAGACCCATTAAGAGTGTGAATCTGTCTCTTAAGGTTTTTGCTGTAGTTTAGTTTTATTTCTGTCTGCTATAATTCTCTGAGTAATTTCCTCAGGAAAGATACATGGGTGACGTATCCATTTCCTACTGCTGCTGGAGGAAATTACCACGAACTTAGTAACTTAAAGTAACAAAAATTTATTATCTTAACAGTTCTGGTGGTCAGAAGTCTGGGCTAGGACACCTTTCCTCGGGGGCTGTGGGGGGCTGTCTGTTTCCTTGCCTGTTGTAGCTTCCAGAGGCCACGTACATTCCATGGCTTGTCTTCTTTCATCCGTCTTCAAAGCCAGCAGTGTAGCATCTTCTGCCTTCCTCTTGTAAGGACGCTTGTGATTTTGTTGGGCTCAACTGGGTGATCCTTAATAAACTTCTCACCCCAAGTTCTTAATCACATGTTCAAAGCCCCTTTTGCTTTTAAGGTAACATATTCACAAATTTCAGGGGCTAGGGTATAGACATCTTTGAAAGGTCATTTTTTTGTCTTTAGTAGGTGGTATATGAATTTTTGTGTGTCTGAGGAGGTCTGTTTTTTACTCTTATTTAGCGTAGTTTTTAGACTTTATCTCCCCCTTTTGGGAAAGTGAGAGTATCTTCATTTTAAAGAGCATAATTGCATTTTATAAGGCGAAATTACAAGATTGTTTTTGTTTAGGCATTCAAATACATGAAGGACTGTTTATGGACTAAGAAACTGAAAGATGGACTGTGCCAGTTACAAAGCTGTTGTTTCTCAACTCCAAACCTACCCCATGTGTACTTCCCTCCCATGTTGGAGTTGGACTCTGCAAACTATACTTCTCATTTGCCCTATTAGATTCCGCTAATAGAGAGACTGGAAGGCAAGAGGAAGGAAAAGGGACCAGCTTCTCTCTCTGACTACCTGCAGATCCTTATTCCCACACCCATCTGAATTCACCCTTTCTACCCTTTGAGTCAGCTGTAGAATTCTGAAATTATGGGAAATCTGTAAAGGTTGTCCCATGTCTTTTAATTTCCGGAGAAGTATTTATAATCACTCTTCCTTCTGTATGGAAGCTTAGAGTTAAGCTATTTCACCAGGATAGGAATTGTCGCATTACTGCTTCCTGATAGTTGGTAAGCCCTCTGAATTTGTAAACTCAAGACTTTTTCTTCTTTTAACAGAGAAATCTTTTGGAAGATGATTCAGATGAAGAAGAGGACTTTTTTCTGTAAGTTTTTTTTAAATCTATAGATATATATAGATTTGAGATATAATTGACATACAATGAAATATATATATTTAGAGTATATAGTATAGATTTTGACATATGTCCACACTCTTGAAATCATCGCCCAAATCGATAATGAATATAGCCATCACTCCAAAATTCTCCTTATCACTCCTGGTAATTTATGACTCCCCTCGTCCCCAGGTAACCACTGATAGGCATTCTGTCACTGTGGTTTAATTTGTGTTTTCTAGAATTTTATATGATTGGAATCATTAAGTATGTCACTTTTTTACTGCTTCATTTACTCAGAATAAGTATTTGGTGATCATCCATGCTGTTGCATGTATCAATAGATTATTTCTTTTTATTGTTGGATAGTATACCGTTCTTTCTTTCCTGTCTTTTTAATAACCTTTTGCTTTCTTCATGTATGGCACCTTTGATGTCATTCCACAACTAGTCTGGTCTTTGGTTGTTAGTGTTCAGCACATCAAAACCTGTTCTTGGGATGATCTCTGCATTCAAGTGGGATATAGTCAGGGCTGTATTCTGACTCTTGTGAACTTAGTTATCTTCAGCTTCAACTCTGAACTTAAATATAGCCAAAAAGAAAGAAAAGACCAAAATGAATGTCAGAAGACACTCTGAAACTTGCATTTGAACATGGAGTAGCTAAGCTGAACACAAGAAATAATGAAGCAGAAGAACTGAAAAGATTTCAAAGGGTGGCTCAAGAAGACAAAATAAAGTATTATAATGAATATATAAAGACTTGGAGTTTGAACACCAAAAGGGAAGAATACAGCAGGCATTTCTCAAGTTGAACGAATTAGAAAAATTCAAGCCTCAAGTTGCAGTAGTGGAGGATTACATGGGCAAAATGTTGAACAATGCAGGAGATAGCAAAAGAAGATGGAAGGAATACAGAGTCACTGTACCAAAATGAATTGGTCAACATACATCCATATCAGGAGGTGGTAGCTTATGATCAAGAACCTGTGGTGCAAAGGAAGAAATCCAAGGTACGCTGAAGCCATCGTTGAAAAACAAAAAACTGGCAGAATACCATTTGAGATATTTCAACAAATGAATGTAATGTCAAAAGTGCTTGCTATGCTGAAAAATTTGGAAGATAGCTATCTGGCCAGCTAACGGGAAGAGGTTGAGATCTGTGCCCATTCCAAAGAAAGGTAATCCAAGGGAGTGTAGAAATTATTGAACAGTATTATTAATATCATACAGAAGTAAAATTTTGCTGAAGATAGTTCAAAAGTGTTTGCAGCACTATGTGAACAGGGAACTGCCAGATACTTGAGGTGGATTCAGACGATGTGGAACCAGGAGTATCATTGCTTATGTAACAGAATACCAGAAAGATACTTACGTGTGTGTTATTGACTGTGCAGAGGCATTCATCTGTGGATCATAACAAATTATGGATGACGTTACAAAGAATTCCAGAACACTTAATTTTGCTCATGCAGAATCTGCACATAGACCAAGAGACAGTTGTTAAAACAGATCAAGGGGATACTGTGTGGTTTAAAATCATGAAAAATGTGCGTCAGGGATGTGTCCTGTCACCTTATTTATTCATTGGTATGCTGAGCAAATAACCTGAGAAGCTGGACTATGTGAAGAAGAAAGCAGCATCAGGATTGGAAGAATACTCATTAACAACTTGCATTAGACAGATGATGCAACCTTTCTTGCTGAATGTAAGGAGAACCTGAAGTACTTACTGATAAGGATCAAAAGACTACAGCCTTCAATATGGATTAGACTTCAACATAAATCAAAATCCTCACAACTGGATCAACAAGGAACATCATGAAAAATAGAGAAAATATTGAAGTTGTCAAGAATTTTTTTGTCCATGGAAGCAAGAGTCAAGAAGTCAAATCATCTATGTATTGCATTAGGCAGATCTGCAAAATTCTTGTTAAAGTGTTACAAAAGTAAAAATGTCACTTTGAGGACTAAGATATGACTTTTTAAATATTGTACTTTATGTCTAGGTTTCCAATCCAAGCCTAGCTGCTGTCCCTGTCCTGTGACAGCACACTTCTCCTTTCCACCCTGTATTTCCCGTGTCCATTCAACCAGCTCTTTTTACTCCTCTCCCTTCCGTGTCACCTCTGGACAGGAGCTGCTCAGTTAGCCTCCTGTATATACTTAAGCCTAGAAGCATGTTCTTTGCCAGTATCATTTTGTCTTAAAGTCTTTGTCTGAAGAGTTGGCTTCGAGACTGGTTTCAGTGCTGGGATAATAGAGAGTCCAGGGCCATGACTTCTGGGGGCCCTCCAGTCTGTTGGACAGTCAAGTCTGGTCTTTTAATAGAGTTCTAGCTCTGCACACCCATTTTTCTTCCTCTACAGTCAAGGGCTGTATATTATATTCTGTGTCAGGGCAGTCGTTGGTGATGGACAGGCATCATCTAGTTTTTCTGGTCTCATGCTGATGCAGTCCCTGGATTATATCGTCCTTTCTGTGTCTCGGGCTCCTGTTTTCCTTATGTCTTTCATTCTCCCCTGCTCCAGGTGTGTTAGGACCAACTGATGCTACTTAGATGGCCACTTGCTATCTCCTAAGACCCCAGATGCCACTCATCAAAGTTGGATGCAGAAAATTTTCTTTAAACTATTTTGTTACACTGCTTGATCTAGATGTCCCCTGAAGCCATAGTTTCAAGAGCCCTGTCCCTACTACTCTGTCTTTTGAAGTATTGGGTTATGTTTAGGAAAACCATTAGCTTTTGGTTTAGATCAGCTGTGCTGACCTCCCTTCTACTATTGTGTACTGTCACTCCCTTCATCTAACCTGGTTCCTATCTACTATCTAGTCTATGGATATTACTTTTCCTCCCTCCCTACCCTTGTAACCCTCAAAGACTATTTTCTTCTGTGTTTAAATATTTTCTTGAGTCCTTATAATAGTGGTCTCAGACAATATTTGTCCTTTTGCAACTAATACCACTCAACATAATGTCTTTCAGATTCCTTCATGTTATGTTTCCTAGATCATTGTTGTCATTTATCATTGCACAGTATTCCATTGTGTAAATCTATCATAGTTTATCTATTCATCTGCTTATGGGCATCTAGTTTAATTCCTTCTTTTTGCTATTGTGGACAGGGCTGCAATAAACAGTGGTGTGCATGTATTTATTTATGTGACAGCCCTTATTTCTCTAGGACATATTCCAAAAAGTGAGATTGCTGGATCATATAGTATTTCTATTTTTAGATTTTTAAGAAAGCACCAAATGAATTTACAAAGTGGTTGTACCATGTTGCATTACCACCAGCAGTGTAGAAGTGTTCCAGTCTCTCTACAGTCTCACCAATGTTTATTATTTTGTGTGTTTTGGCTTAATAACAGCCTTGTTGGCATGGGATGGTATCTCATTGTAGTTTTGATTTGAATTTGTGTAATGGCTAATGTTCCGACTCGATGGCATTTGGCAATGGCTAATGATTGTGAGAATTTCCTCTTGTATATATCTGTTAGCTGCCTGGCTGTCTGCTTTGGTTAAGTACCTGTTCATATCCTTTGCCTATTTTTTTTAAAAATTTTTTATTGTGATTAAGTGAAAGTTTACAATCCAAGACAGTTTTCCATATAAAGCCCTGAGTACCCGCATCTCTGCCACTCTGTCTTCTCTCCTCACCCTGTGACAACACATTCTTCTTTTTAACTCTTTACTTCCAGTATCCACTCAACCAACACTGTCCGCTCTTCTCCATCCTCTCCTCTCCCCTCTGAAAAGAAACCAGTAGGACAGACTCATATATATATTAAACCATAAAGTACACACACTACATGTATCACCGTCTCTCACTAAGTCCATTCCATTCTTTGTCTGAAGGGTTGGCTTCAGTACTGGTTTCAGCTCTGGGCTAGCTTCAAGTCTAGGAGTCATGTTCTGAGGGGACCCTCCAGGTTGTTGGAACATCAGTTCTGGTCTTTTAATAGAGTTCTTGGTCTGCACACCTCTTTTTCTCGTGCTATGCCAGAAGCTCTACACTGTGTCCCATATCAGGGGTATCTTTGGTGGTGGCCGGGCACCGTCTAGTTTGTCTGGGTCCATGCTGATGTAGTCTCCCAGTCATATGGGTTCTTCGTCTCTTCGGCTCATTTTTCCTTGTGTCTTTGGTGTTCTCAGTTGTCATCTGTTCCAGGTGGGTTGGAACTGATTGATACTGCTCAGATGGCAGCTTGCTGCCTTTGCCCATTTTTTAATTGGGCTATTTTTCTTTTTTTGTCATTGAGGTTTTGCAGTATCTTGCGTATTTTGGAGACTAGATGCTGATAAGATTTGTGGTAGCTGAAAAATTTTTCCCAGTCTATAGGTTGTCTTTTTACTCTTTTGATGAGGTCTTTGGGTGAATATGTTTGTTTGATTTTTAGGCGTTTCCAGTTATCTATTTAT
Source organism: Heterohyrax brucei (assembly GCA_028571685.1). NCBI lineage: Eukaryota > Metazoa > Chordata > Mammalia > Hyracoidea > Procaviidae > Heterohyrax > Heterohyrax brucei. The sequence continues at coordinate 205,821,658 of CM053140.1, forward strand.
CTGGTATTTGCACATTGTTAATAATGTTTTGTAGTCTGCTTATGCCACGTATTAGGGATCCCAGTGTTGTCTCTATTTTTTTTCTTGTGTGATCTTTATTGTTTTAAAATTTATATTTAGGTCTTTGATCCATTTTGAATTAGTTTTTGTGCACGGTGTGAGATATGGGTCTTGTTTCCTTTTTTTGCAGATGGTTATCCAGTTAAGCCAATATCATTTGTTAAAGAGACTGCCTTTTCCCCAGTTAGTGGGCTTTGGGCCTTTGTCAAATATCAGCAGCTAATAGGAGGATGATGTTATAGGTAGATGATGTTATTTCTGGATTCTCAGTTCTGTTCCATTGGTCTGTGTCTCTCTTTTTGTACCAGTAACGGGATGTTTTGACTACTGTGGCAGTGTAATAGGTTCTAAAGTCAGGTAGTGTGAAGTCTGCCACTTTACTCTTCTTCAGTAATGCTTTACTTATCCAGGGCTTCTTCCCATTCCATATGAAACTGGTGATTTGTTTATCTTATTAAAAAATGACATTGGGGTTTGTATTGGGATTGTATTGTATCTGTAGATCGCTTTGGATAGAATTGATATTTCCACAGGGTTGAATCTTCCTATCCATGAGAAAAGTAGGATTCTCTACTTACATAGGTCTCTTCTACATACTGTGATATTTTCAGTCACCTCATATGCGTATAAAAGATGGACGATGAATAACAAAAACTGAGGAAAACTTGATGCCTTTGAATTATGGTGTTGGCCAAAAATGCTGAATATATCTGTCTTAGAAGAAGTATAGCCAGAATGCTTTTTTTTTTTAATTATAATTGAGTGAGAATATACATTCCCATATAAATTTGCATGTCCACCTATATGCAGCTCCCACTGCTGTCCCTGCCTGGTGACAGTACACTCTTCCTCTCTGTACCATACATGTCTTATCCTCCCAATAATCTCCTGTCCCCTCCCCCTCTCCACCCACTGCTCCGCTTCCAGTTAGAGGTCAGCAAGATGACATGTGTAGAACCATAAAGTGCACACGTGGTATGGTCACTCTGTGTCACCAAGTCCAATGCATTCCTGTCCGAAGAGTTGACCTCCATTATGATTTGTGGACAGGGGCAGCATCAGGGCCAGGGGCCATACTCCAGGGGAACCCTGAGGCCCCCAGACCATCAATTGCAGTCTTTTGGTGGAGATCTCAGGGTGCATCCCTTTTTATTCTTGTGTTGCCAGTGAGACTCAACTTTGTGAGTTCTATCATGGCTATCACTGGTGGTGGCTGGGCACCATCCAGTTCTTCCTGTCACATGTCGATGTAGTCACCCACTCACGTAGGTCTCTCTGTCTTCTGAGTTCTCTTTCCCCCATGTCATTTTGGTCCTTGGTGATCATCTGTTCCTGCTGAGTTGGGACCATTTACTGTACCCTCAGATGGCAGCTTGGCAGCTTTTAAGATCCCAGCTGCCACTCACCAATGTGAGGTGCAGAAGACTGTCTCAGCAAAACACTAGTTGTGCAAGTTGGCCTTGATTTCCCCTGAGAGCATGATCCATGGCCCCCTGCCGCAGCTACTCTGTCCTTGCAATATTTTGTTAAGAGGGGAGGAATAATCATGTTATGTTGAAGTCCAGTTAATATTGATCTGCTTGCTAATGTGTGTTATCATGGATTTTACCCAACCAAATTTCTATCATCTGATCTAAACCCTTCCTCCCTTGCCCTCCCTCCCTCCCCACCCTTGCAGCCTTCAAAGAGTTTTTTCTTCTATGCATGGGTCTGTTTTTAAGTTCTTATCATAGAGGTCTCATATAATATAATATTTGTCCTTTGGTTGCTGACTGCTTTCACTCAGCATAATGTCCTCCAGTTTTATGAGATACTTCCTAAAATCATCATTGTTCTTTATCAATGGAGAAGAAGGTGTAGTTGTCCGTTGATGGGTAGAAAGTTTTGTGTATGTCAGTGAGGTCTGCTTGGTTAATTGTGACAATGAGGTCATCTGTGTCTTTACTGAGCTTTTTTCTAGACGATCTGTCCAATATTGAGGGTGGAATGTTGAAGTCTCCCACTGTTATTATGGAGTGATTTATCTCATTTTTCAGTGTAGTCAGTGTTTCTTTGATGTATTTAGGTGCTCTAATATTAGGTGCATAAATATTTAATATTGTTAAGTCCTGCTTGTGTATTGAACCTCTCAGCAATAAATAGTGTCCATTCTTGTCCATGGTGGTAGATTTTAGATTAAAATAGATTTTATCTGAGATTAGAATTGCCACACCTGGTCTACTTTGTTCATTGTTATCTTGATATATATTCTTCCATCCTTTAATTTTTAGTTTGTTCATATCTTTAAGTCTGAGGTGAGTTTCTTGTAGGCAGCATATGGATGGGTGGTGTCTCTTGATCCAAGATGTCACTCAGTGTCTCTTTACTAGGGCTTTTGGTCCATTCACATTCAGAGTAATTATTGATAAGTATGTGTTTAGTGCTGTCATTGTGATATGTTTGTTTTTGTGTTGATGTTTTCTCTGTTGTTCATATTAATCTGTTCTGGGACATTCTTCTTTGTGAATTGATTTTTCACTTTTTTCAGGGTTGGTTTTGTGGTTGTTGAGACTCCTGTATTACGTTTCTTGATTTGATATGTTGTGTCTTTACTGTGCTTTATGGCTGCCCCTATGATCCCTTTTAATAAACTATGTATAAACCCGATTTTAATTACTACCAGTCTTATTAACTTCCTCTCCATCTGGAAGGACTATAATGACTGTGGTACCTCCCTCTTTGTAATATGATGACATCATAGTTTTCATGGTATGATCATTGTATCATTTCTTTCACTATTATAGCTTTGATTGAGTTTGGAGCCTTCCCTGAGTAGGTTTCTGGGTGATGTGTCTTGTATTTGCTTCTAAAATGTAAAGTTAGTGGTTTTGTTCTTCTAAGCAAAAGCCAAGAGATTCTTTCAGTATTTCTTGTAGCTTTGGTTTGGTTTTTACAAAGTCTCTGAGTTTCTGTTTATCTGCGAATATCTTAATTTCATCTTCATATTTGAAAGATAGTTTTGCAGGATATATAATTCTTAGCTGGAACTTCTTCTCTTTCAAGGCTTTGAATGTATCATGCCACTGTCTCCGTGTCAGCCTTGTTTCTACTGAGAAATCTGACGAAAGCCTACAGGGTTTCCCTCTGAATGTTAGCTTTGCTTTGAGTCTTGCCGCCTTTAAGAGTTTCTGCTGATGTGTCATTTTGTTAAGCCTGATTGTAATATGTCTTAGAGTCTTTCTTTTGAGATCTATATTGAGTGGTGTTCAGTATGCATCTTGGAGATCTCTATTCTCTTCTTTCATAATTTCAGGGAAGTTTTCTGTCAGCAGCTCAGTAAAAATACTCTCTGTGTTCTTAGGTGTCTTGCCCTGTTCAGGAACTCCAATTAATCATAGTTTGTTCCTTTTAATAAAGTCCCACATGCTTCTTAATGCTCCTTCATTTTTCTTGTTTCTTTTTTCTGATTTCTTCTCAGATGCTGGAGTCAGTAGCTCTGTCTTCGGAGTCCGAAAGTCTGTTTTCCATTTGTTCCATTCTGTTTTCTTGGCTTTGAATTGAAGTTTGTGTGTCTTTGATTTTGTTTTGGATTTCAGAGTACTGGTGTTCCATCAGATTGAACAGCTTGCTTAATTTTTCATTTTACTCTGCTGCATTTTGTATAAGGTTAGGCGGGCTCTATACATATTCCTTTTGTATTCACCTTCCAATAGTTTCAGAAAGTTTTCTACATCAGGGAAATTCTTTGGTTCATTCTTTTGGAGGCCTTCTGAAGCCATGAATGATTTCTTCATTATACTTTTATTGAGAGTTTTTGCTTTGGGGGCATCATGTGAGTCAGTAGAGGCTGGGAGAGATGCTGTGAGGATGGACCACAGATGTTTCTCTAGCCAGAACCAAAGCCAAGTGCCATCGAGTAAGAGGCCGTCTTAAAATGAAAGGTAAAGGGTATCTGAGAACTTCCAAAGTTTGTCAGGTTTTTAGGTTACAGGTCCCTCCTCCCAGCTAGCAAAGTAAAAACCTCGATATCCAACCCCAGATGTTATAAACTAGTTCAAAATACAGAAGGGCTACTGCCCTGCTGGTCTCTGCTGCCAGGCCCCAGCTGTAGGCGACACTGTGTAGAATACTGCTTTTCTGCTGGAAAAGCACTCTCCTCCAGGCACGTGCTGCCTCTCAGCCTAGGAATTAGGTCCAGCTTAGGCCTCTGTATGGGTAATCCACCTCCCTGTGGAACAAGATGGTGTCCTGTACAAGCTCTCTGCCTGCCATGGTACGGGCCACTCAATGGCAGAGGCAGAAAGAGAGACCAAAGGTGTTGAGATGTACACAGTCCAAAGCCGGGCTCTCAAAGTGTGCCAGTTTTGGCTGCTGATCCCACCAGCACTGTGCCTGAGACCAGCTGCAAGTCAAGTCCCAGCTCTGTCCACTGGCCAAGACAGATAAAAAGAAGCTAAAATAGCAAGTTACCCTCAATCCATGACAGCCAGCATTCACTGAGAATGGGGGTCAGCAAAAGAGGGAAAGTTTTCCATTCACTGATATGAAGTCCAAATTAACAGCCCTATACTGTGACCTAGGGCTCACTAGGTGTCCAGAAGGCTCTGTTTAATTATCAATTCAGGTCTTGGTTTCCAGAGGGATTTAGGGAGAAATGTGTTTAGTCCACCATCTTGACTCCGCCCCCTCCAGAATGCTTCTTTAGAATGGAGGATGGTGAGACTTTGTATCATTTACTTTGTACATGTTTGTGAGAAGGGACCAGTCTCTGGAGAAAGACGTTGTGCTGGGTATAGGCTCAGTGAAAAAGAGGGAGATCCTTAATGAGATGGATCGGCAGAATGATAGCTCTGGGGGGTCAAGCATAGCAATGATGTTGAAGATGGTGCAGGACCAGGCAGTGCTTCTCCTGTTGTACATATCGGCGCTATCAGTTGGAACCAACTTGACAGCACCTAACAACAATGACAAATGATGTTTAACGTCATCTTCTGGTCTTGTTTGTCATTTGTGTATCTTTGGTGAGCTATCTGTTCAGTCATTTTGCCTGTTTTGAAGTAACTCTGTCTTTTTATTAAGTCATAAGAGTTTCTTTTATTGCAGATACTGATATCTTTGTTGGATATGTATTTTGCAAGTATTTCCTCCCAATCTGTAACTTATTATTCATTTTTATAACAGTATGTTTTGCAGAGCAAAGTATTTGATTTTGATGAAGTCAGTTTATTGAAAAATTTAATAGTTTTGCTTTTTTTGTGTCATGTTTAAGAAATTTTCAAACCCAAGGACACTAAGATATTCTTTGTGTTTTATTCCAGGAGTTTTATAGTTTTTAACTCTTACACTTAGGTTTGTTATCTGTGTCAAATTAATTTTTGTTTATGGAGTGTGAGGTAAAGGTAAAGAATGTTTATTTTTTTTATTTTTAGTTTTTGGCATATGAGTATACAGTGGGTTACCACCATTTGATGAAAAGGTTATCCTTTTACCACTGAATTGTCTTGGGAACTTTGTGCAAAGTAACTGACTGTATATAGGGGCCCATTTCTGGACTATGTATGTTCTTCCTTTAATCTGTATGTTTATCTACATCAGTTTCACATTGTTTTTATTACTATGACTTTATAATAATCAACAGTGTAATGTAGTATTTGTCTTTCAGCTTTGTACTTCCTCAAAGTTCTTTTGGCTATTAGAGATTCTGTGTATTTTCATGTAAATTTTAAAATCACCTTGGTAACTTCCTAAGGAAAAAAAAAAAACACTTGCTGGAAGTTTGAGATTGCATTCAATCTATAAATGTGGGAAAAAGTACTATCTTAATAATACTGAAATTTCTGACCCATGAACTTCCTCTGTTTATTTAGATCCTTTTAATTTCTCAGCGCTGTTCAAGTTTTCAGTGTCTAAAGATCCTGTGAAGTTTTAGAAAGTTTATCCTTAACTATTTTATAACTTGCTGATGTTGCCAAAAATGGCATTGAAAAAATTTTTATTTCCTGTTATAGGCAGTTCCCAGGTTATGAATCTCTGACTTAAATACAGTCTGTAATTACAAACCAAACCCTGTGAAACCTACTGTGTTAAAAATTTGAAGTGCATACAATGGTTTGTAACAACAAACAGGTGCTACTTTGCGATGTGCATGAGAACATTGTTGTTAATTGCTACTGTATTACTGTGTTAAACATGTTTTAGTGTGTTAAAGTATTTCTTCAATTTTTATGCATAGAAAGATATACTATATACTAATATACACATTTGACTGACATTAGGTATGAACTGTACCTAATTGTTCTGACTTACTTACAAATTCAATTTAAAGAGAGACTTAGGAGTGGAACTCTTTAATAATCCACAAACTACCTATATTCATTACAAATATATAGAAATACAATTAATGTTTATAAATTGATTTGGTGTTGTGTGACCTTCCTAAATTCACTTATTAGTTGTTGTAGCTTTCTTATAGATTTCAGTAGAATTTCTGTGTACACAATTATGTCCTTGGCAAATGAAGGCAGTTTACTTCCTTCTAGCTGATGTATGAAGCCCTGGTGGCACAGTGTTGAAGAGCTGTGGTTGCTAACAGAAAGGTTGCCCGTTTGAATCTACCAGCTGCTCTTCGGAAACTCCATGGGGCAGTTCTACTTAATGTCAACAAGTTTGCTTTTTTTGAACCCAATCTGTGGAGTTCTGGTGTCACAGTAGTTGTTAATACTTATGACTGCTAACCAAGAGGTCAGCAGTTTGAATCTACCAGCCACTCCTCAGAAACCCAGTGGGGCAGTTCTACTCTGTCCTGTAGGTTTGCTGTGAATTTGGAATCATCCTGATGGCAATGAGTTTGATTTTATGCACCAGTTGTACAGTGATTAAGAGCTTGGCTGCTAACCAGAGGCAGTTAGCAGTCCCACTAGCCACTGCTTGGAAAGACTGTGGGGCAGTTCTGCTCTGTCCTATTATAGGGTCTTTGTGAGTTGGAATTGGCTCAACAGCAACAGGTTTTGTTTTAGTTTTTGGACATATGCCTTTTATTTTTTTCACTTATCTCATTGCTCTGATTTGAGCCTCTAGTACAATATTGAAGAATTGTGGTGAAGGAAGATGCTTTTGCTTTAATGTTAGGAGAAACTATTCAGTCTTTGACCATTAAGTTTGATATTAACTGTAAGTTTTTTTTAGCTTCCCTTTATCAGCTTGATGACTTATTTCCTGTTATAAGCAATGCCCAGGTTATGAATCTGTGCTCCTAGTTTGCTGAGAGCTTTTATCATAATTGATGTTGGATTTTATCAAGTGTTTCTTCCTTATTTATTGAGATGACCATATGGTTTTGCATTAAAGTGCTAATTTATGGTGATTGATTTGAAAATTTCAAAACAGCCTACTTAATCATCATATAGTGGCTTTTAAACATGATTGGAGTCAGTTTGCAAAGATTTTGTTAAGATATTTTTATCTCTGTTCATGAGAGATGTTGTTTGATTGGTAATTGTTATGAACTGAAATGTGTGCCTCCACAGTGTGTTTCAACTTGGCTAAGCCATGATTTCCTGTATTGTATAGTTTTTCTCCATTTTGTGATCATATGTAATTTTACTTTGTATTGTAAATCCTTACCTCTGTGATATTAACAAGACGGGACTGGAGGCAGCTTTGTTAATGAGGCAGGATACAATCTACAGGATTACATTGTATCATGACTCATTCTCTTTCGAGATATAGAAGATAGAGAAGCAGGGAGAGAGGAGGGGGACTTCATTATCGCCAAGCAAGAGGAGCTAGAGTGGAATGCCTTGTTTGTAATCAGGGTCTCTGCTCTGAGGAGTTGCTAGACCAGGGCAAGATTGATGACTGGAACTTTCCCTCAGAGCCAACAGAGAACCTTCCCCTGGAGCTGGTGCCCTGAATTTGGACGTCTAGCCTCCTAGACTGTGAGAGAATCTGTTTGTTAAAGCCACCCACTTGTGGTATTTCTATTATACCTGCACTAGATAGTGAAGACAGTATTTGGTACCCAAATAGTGAGGTGCTGCTCTAACAGTTTCCTACAGTGTAAAAGAGGTTTTGAAACTAAATGGATAGAGGCTGGAAGTGTTTTAAAGTGCCTAGTGGTAGACATCCAGATTGCCTTGAAGAGACTATTGATGGAATTATGTGATAGCATATCAAAGATAATTCCGGGAGGGCTCAGAGGAAGTGAGGAGAGCTATAACAATGGAGATGGCACAGATAGTGCAGATGGCAAGAGGCAGCAGCAGAGGAACCCCAGCAGTAGGATCAGATACTGGGGTGAGATGGTACTCCAGCCAACGCACAGAGAAAGAAAGCTGAGAGCCTGTGGGCTAGAGGCTTCCTTGTGGGGTGGGGTGTGTCCAAGCTCTTACTGATGGAGGTGGGCTTGCTGATCCACTGAGTAAGAAAGCCGAGTGAGGTAGAAAGGGGTGCCTTCAGGAGCTTATCAGTAGAATTTGAACACCTGCCCTAAGCAGGGTATAGGCTGGGCTGGCTCAAGAGCCTTTAGGGGCCAAGTGGCCAAGGAAGCAGAAGCTGAAGAAACAAGGTGCAGAGGAAGCTGAGCTGCATCAGTCTCAAAGAGTATGTATGACCAGAACCTCTGAGATTTCAAAGGTCAGAATTACAGCCTGCTGGTTCTCCAGGAGCCACGAGGACTGCCAGTGGGACTGCCATTAATGAATGCTGGGGAGCTGGGAGCAGGGCTTCCATGCCCAAGGGGTAGAAAAAGGCCTGCTAAAGGTGAAAATGTGTTTGTTTCCTTGATAGCTGTTTTCTTCACCTCTTTAAAAATTACAATATGCCTAGAAGTTTAAGAACCTATTTTCATTTAAATTTTGTAGTTAATACTTTATTCTGTCTTCAAAGAATGAATCACTTAGTTTGAAGGTTTTCATATTGAGAATATTGAAATGGATAATAAAGATAATAACGAGAAATACGCTTTGGTATTCCCCCCATGCTGTGTTTGTGAGTAAGATGACTAATAAAGGAAACATACTTAAATGTTCAGTGTTCTCAGTGAATTTTTTCTTCACACAAACACGCCAGTCATCATGGTAGCACAGCTGAAGATCGAGGTGAATTATACGTTTAGTTGTTCTGTAGTTCATCATAAAGTTGTTCATATTCACTGGCAGTTTGTTAAATTTCAGCATTTATTGATTAGAACAATTGGTGTACAGTTAATGATTACATTAACCGTAATGTGTCTGAAAGGTTTAACACAACAATTGGATTAATAATGTCAAGCCATAAGTGTCAGTGAAGTTGAGAGGACTCCCGTCATTCAGTTCCAGTATTACCAGCAAAATGTGCTTCCTTGTAAGAAGTGACTCATCCATGTTTGGAATTCAGCTCCACTGTCTATGTGTGTGTATATGTTTTTTTTTTTTCTTTTCAGTACTGTCCACTAATATTCTATCTGTATTTTATTTTAGAAGGGGACCATCCGGACCACGATTTGGACCGAGAAATGAGAAAATGAAGCAGTAAGTTCCTGAGACACTCGTTAGTTTAAATGATTACATTTCTGTGTAACCAGGTGTTGGCAAACTATAGCCCACGAGCCAAATCTAGGTGCCACCTGTTTTTGTAAATAGAGTTTTATTGGAACACAGCCACACCTATTTGTTTACATATTACCTGTGATTGGCTGTGGTTGCTTTTGAGCTACAGTGGCAGTGTTGAGTAATTGTAACAGTGTCCTTATGGCCAACAAAACCTAAAATATCTACTATCCAGTCCTTTTCAGAAAAAATTTGTTAATACATGATGTAAAGTAATTCGTGGATTATAAGAACCCAATTCTTTTTATTTTCACAAAACTGCTAAGGAAATGCAATTTCTGGTTGATTATTTTTTTTTTTAAACTTGATTCCCTTGTCAAATCCATTTATTGTATACCATAATTTGAAAGTCTGTTTTGGTTTTAAATCTATGGGTTGATTCTCATTTTTAGAGTGATAATAAAAGTAAGTGACAGATTTAATTTTTTGAAGAATATTACCTTTATTATCAGCTTCCAGAATCTTTTCATATCTGCTACTTATCTTAATCCATATATGGATCTAAGTTTTGTGGCTGATTTTCAGTTTTAAAGTCTTTGCTGTATATACAGTAGAACCTGTGAAAGCTGGAATCTATGTAAAGCAGAAACTTGTCAGATAACGAGAACTAAAATATTGTCCACTAATGGAGAGTAATACAGAACTGGTAGACTGCAGAGCATGTGTGAGACCTGGGAAAACAGGACAGTTCTGGCATGTTCCAGCTGTCCTAGGTTTTACTATATTGTTGGTGCTAGATGATGGATAATAGGCTGTAGTAAATGTTTCTAGTGTTTGAAGGCTATGCATCTTGGCAGGGAGAAAGAATGGATAAAGCAGTGAATCACGCATTAGGTTGAGAGAAGGACCCTGAGCCAATTGACCAAGCTATGAAGACTAATACTGGAAGGTAAACTGAATGACCCGGGTTCATGATATTCAGGGATAAGAATCACTTCCTTAATCTTGGAACTAGTTGACACTGTAATGAGTTACCTAGTTGTTGGTCAGATACTTGAGCTTTAGTCAGATAGCTGTTGGTGAGAAGAAGTGTGTCCTCACCATAAACCTAATCCTGGCTAATTAATTTCAAAATCCACAACCAAGGTACCAACCAACACAGTGATTAAAGTTCCACATGTGAGGTGTTTGTAACTACATGACCTCAACAGCTTAAAACTGTATAAGTTTATTATTGCACAGTCCCATTGTTTAGAAGTTCAGACCTGGCCTAGCTGGGCCCTCTGTGCAGGGTCTCACAAGACTGCAGTCACGGTGTTAGCCAAGGCCCTGCTCTTGTCTGAGGCTCAGGATCAAGCTTCTGTGGTTGTTGGTGGAATTCATTTCTTCGTAGCTGTAGAACTTGGTGTGCTTGCTTTTCCAAAACCAGAAGGAAGAGTATCTTTGTGTCCAGGAAATGCCTCAGTCCACTTTTAAAGACTTACCTGATAGGCCCACAGTGAATAATTTTTCTTTTACTTATTCAGAGTTAAACTGATTACATCCCAAGGGAACTATATTGGACATAGTAGAACTGTCCTATAGGGTTTCCAAAGCTGTAAATTTTTATAGGAGTAGACTGCCACATCTTTCTTCTACAGAGCAGCCAGTGGGTTTGAACCACCAACCTTTTGGTTAGCAGTTGAGTGCTTAACCACTGTACCACCAGAGTTCCTGGAACTAATTAGGGACCTTAATTCCGTTTGCACAATCTGTTCATTTTTGTTATATAACAGCATAATCGCTGAAGTGATATCCCATCACCTTTGCCATCTTTTATTGGTTAGAAGCAAGGTAGAGCTTTCACTCACACTCAAGAGAGAATTACACAAAGGCATGGATATTGAGGGGCAGAAATCACAAGACCAGTCTTTCAGTTCACAGTGTTTTATACAGCATTGAAGTTCCACTCATCTGTTATGCAAATCAACTAATAAAAATTTAAATTGTTCTTCTGTTGATGTTTGTGGGACTTTGTACTGCTGCTGAAAAGCTGAGAACTAGCTGATGCCAGAACTGTGCCAGATAATGTACCAGGTAAACCTGAAACATCCGGAAGAAACACTTCAAGTATGATGGAGACATGAGAAAAGGAAGCAGAAACCAGTGTGAATGGGTCCCCACTGGCTAAAGCTAGGCAAGCATTAGCATGAAAATAAACAATAAAAGTTTGATGTTATAATCCATTGACATCCTCATTTTACAGTAACAAATTGAGGCACGTGTAACAAGTATCAGAACTAGAGGTGACTGACCTCATGACTTATGTAATATGAGGTCCGACAGTTAAGTGTGCAAGCTTAATTGTTCTTACTACTGCGTACCTCGTTACTGAGTATCACTGCGGTCACCTTTGAAGTACTCCCCTTGAGAAGCTATGCATCAACACCAGTGCCTCATCCACCTGTCAGAGAAATTTTGTGACTCCTGGAATGGCTGTTGTTCACGGTGACACAGTGGCATGGTGGCAAGTGCACGAACTTAATTGTATAGTTATCTGTGAAGGAGTTGTAGCCAGTAAACAAATAACTGTGTTGGAACACTCTCCTTCTGATCTGGCCCCCAATGACTTCTTTACCCAAAGATAAAGGAAATTTTGAAAGGAAGACATTTTGATAGCATTCGGGCCATCAAGGACAATGCAGTGACAGCTCTGATGGCCATTCCAGAAAGAGAGTCCCAAATTGCTTCGAAGAGCGGACTAGGTGCTGGCATTGGTGCATAGCTTCCCAAAGGGAGTACTTCAAAGGTGACCGTTGATACTCAGTAATGAGATATATAGCACTTTTTCTAGGATGAGTTCATGAACTTAGTTGGCAGTCCTCGTATGTGAATAAGTGTACTTTGTAGAACAGTCTGAGTGATGAATATGTGATTTCTCTATATTGCTAAATAAATGAAAATAGACAACAAATCCTTAGATTTGAAAAGTGGTGTCTTTGTTTCTAGGGTGACAAGTTAGAGTCTTTCCTTCTGGGGAGTAACTCCCATTTGATAAATTGCACCTGGACTATAAGTGCACTAACAGATACTTGGTGAAAAGCCATAACTTGGAGCTTTACCTGAATTTGGTGTAACTTGTGTAATCAAGCATGCGTCTTGTTGCCAGGACCCCTGAAAGCTCTGGTTTTGGCACTGTGACAGGAGACGTAGCTTCTCTAATAGAATGACAAGTCTAGTGTGGAGCACAGTGGAGGGGCTTCACAGCTTTTTCTGATAAAGACACAAGGAGCTGCTTTTAGATTGACACAGTATTACTTACATAGACAGTGAATGAAAGTTTCTGGTTCCCCAGGTCCTGGTCCCACACATCAGAAATAGCAATAGCAAACCAAAGGGGCAGTTGTGGTACCTAGCAGCCAATCTAGATTGCAGCTAAATGGCTTATAGGCAGCAGATGCGCCCTGCAGGAAGCTTCTACCTCATCACACCTGGGAGGCTGTAAGACTTGTCTTCTCAGAGCATTCCAGGGGAGACAGGTGAGTGGGAGATGGCCTTATAAACCACTCATCTTCTGATACCAGTTCCAGGAGGATCATGGAATATTCTACCGAGACTCAGATTAGCTGTGGTTCAGGCCTTCTCTTGCCTGCCTTGGTGAAAACGCCAGAATGCCATCCCCTTATGCTGAGCCAGAGTGACTCTTGTTCCCACCCACACAATCTCATTCTCTTATGCTTCAGCTGCTACTGGAGAAGGGGACTCCATTGATGGTATATCTGTTTTTGTGCAGTGTTTTCTGTCTGGTATGTAGCAGAGTAAGCCTGGTACTGGATGTGGCCTACTAGGTCTTTTGAGTATGATTTTGTAGCTAAGCCCTAAACCACTACCAGCTATAAAGAGTAGGTATCATGGAATATGTGTATATGCCAGGCATAGACACACCATGAACTATGTGTATATATTAAATTACCACAATAACAGTGATGATTATGAGACTTTAGAATAGTATGATGGTTCTTCCTGTAAAGTGGAAGGCCAACCGAATTTAGTAAGAAAGTTACGTCAAAATATACGAATTAAAGTTTGCTGAGACAACCTCATTGTCTTAGTTATTCTCTGACAGTCTAGGAGGCCAGAAGTTGGAATTCGGGCACTGACTCCGGGGGAAGGCTTTCTGTCAGCATTGGGAAGGTCCTTGTCATCAGTCCTCCCCTGGGTCTGGGAGTTTCTCAGTGCAGGGATCTGGATCCAGAGGACTTGTGCCATACCTAGCTTTTCTTTCTCAGCCTTCCCTGTCAGCTCACTTCTCTCTTTTATGTTTCCAAAGAGATTGACTCAAGGTACAGCTGAAGCCTGTAAATTGTATCCTGCCCATTAACACAACTGCCTGTGATCCTGCCTCATTAACATGATAGAGGTTAGGGTTTACAATACCTGGATAATTATGTCAGATTACAAAATGGAGGCCACCTGCATTGTACTGGGATTCATGTCTAGCCAAGCTGACGCACATTTTGGGAACACAGTTTCATCCATAACATTCATGAATGCTCATCTAATCAAGGTGCGACTTACGTTGCACCGAAGACGGTGGAGTGCAGGTTACCATTCAGCTTTCTCAAGGACCGATCTCGGGCATTAATTTAGTATCCCAGATTGCTAGCACTGGTGAGTTTCTTATGTTAGGATATGTTATTATCCATCACTTATAACATTGCAGTGCAGGGTATTTCTTGTCTGCATGGGCACATAGCGATATAGCAGCAGAATTGTTGCTTTGCTTGAATTTGATTGGCTACTAATTAGTAATGTTTGTTGTCTTTGGTGAAGGTTTACACAGCAGTTTAGGTTCCCTTTGGTCACATTCTTCACAGTGCATATACCTTAAAAGGCCACAAGATGGGGCTGTTAAGTATGAAACTATTTTGTTGATGAACTAAGAGATGCATGTTGGAGGATCGCAGAGCCTGACTTCAGTTTTAGTGGAAGAGCGCTGTCATTTATCAGGCACATGCTCAGTGTTAGACACTGTGCCAAGTGCTTGGAAAACACTGTCACTTTTAGTTCTCACAACTGAGATGAGATTATTCTCTTAATTTTAAAGGTGAGAAAATATGTGATGCAGAGAGACTTGCAAAGTGACTTGCAAAGCCACCCGGTGTTAAGTGGTAAAGCTGGATTGCAGGCTCCAGTCTGTCTGCATATGGAAGCCAGCTCTCTCCCCACAGCTACAGATCTTCCCTGTTGGTATTAGAATAGACGGATTTCAGGAACACAGCACTGTCAGACTCTAAAACCAAACAAACAAACTCATTGCCACTGAGTTGATTCCACTCATAGAGACCCTATAGGACAGAGTAGAACTGCCTCAAAGAGTTTTCCAGGCTCTAATCTTCACAGAGGAAAGCTTGGTGGCGTGGTAGTTAAGAGCTACGGCTGTTAACCGAGAGGTCGGCTGTTTGAATCCAGCAGGCACTCCTTGGAAACTTCATGGGGACAATTCTTACCCTGTCCTATGGGGCTGCTGAGTAGGAATCAACTTGACAGCAGTGGTTTTGGTTTGGTTTTAATCTTCACAGAAGCAGACTACCGTTACCTTTTTCCTGTTGAGTGGCTGGTGGATTCGAACTGCCAACCTTTTGCTTAGCAACATACTTGCTTTTGCTTTGAGATCTAAATTTTCTGTTTCATTTTGGTCATCATCCACTACCACTAAGTTGCTCAAATAATAAATCTAGGAGACCTCTATCCTTTTCTCTCCCCTAGTTCCCTACCCACTTCTGTTCCATCATCTAGGTTTTAAAATGTCCCCTCCTCATATATTTCTTAGCCTAGAACCTTTCTGCTGTCTACCACCTCCTTTCCTCTGCCTGTTACTGTGATCCAGAGTTCCCTAGAACTTAAATAGGCATCGGTGTGTCCTAGAATACACCGTACATGTCCATATTGGAAATCAGATGTTTTCATACATTGCTAATGGAACTGGGCAAAAGTGTATAGCAAATAAGGAACCCTCATGGTACAGTGGTAAAGTGCTTGCCTGTTAACCAAAAGGTCAGTGATTCTAACCCCACCAGCTGCTCTGTAGGAGAAAAGACCTGGTGATCTGCTCCTCTGAAGATCACAGTCTAGGAAACCCTAGAGATCAGTTCTACTCTATCCTGTAGGGTCACTGTGAGTCAGGATTGACTTGAGTGGTACCCAGCAACATCAACAGGTATGTAATATTTGTAACTGTGTTTGTGTGGTGCCTCAACAGCATACTGAAAAGAAACTGATCAGAATCCAGCTCTCTTAATTCTGCTGTTACGTGGCATTCTGAGAGTATACGAGAGTACACTTGTATGTGGGTTATGTTACTAGTCAGAGCAGGGCTAACAGTAAACTGTCTTTAAGTTCAATTGCCTGAGTACATAAGCTCAGAAACAGAACATTGCTACAATGCCTCCCACTTAAAATTTTTATACTTGAGCAATTCTCTGAGAATTTGCTGTTCTCTATTATTGCTGATAAAAGTTCTAAAATTTTTAAATATTATCAAAAAAGGAGTAAATACTTTATCTTTGTATTTCAAATAGTGTTCAGAACCAGGTGGATGAAGTTATTGATGTCATGCAAGAAAATATTACAAAGGTAATTGAAAGAGGGGAGAGACTAGATGAACTCCAGGACAAATCAGGTACAGATATTTTGTCTGCTTCTTAATATTATTAATTTGTGTTTTAGTGGCTTGTTTCTTCTCTCATTTGTCTAGCCAAAGTTGAGAAATGATGACTTAGGAAACTGACATTTGGTTCTTAAGTTTATGATTGTAATGGTTTCATTTTAGCTCCCTTACCTTTGTATCGGCCTTTTATTGTATTTTTTCTTTAATTGTTCAGTTGAGAAGGGAGAATTTAAGAATTCAGTGTTGAAGAGTTAGAGTAAACAACTCTTGGTTTTTTGGTGTTTTTTTCTTTTGCTCGGCTGTGTTGTGCTTTGTGGTTCTTTTGATCTTAGGGATTAGAGATATAAGACTTTTTTCCAAACTTCTGATATTTGTATGTTTTCTTTGGTAACATAGTCCTTTACAGACAAGGATTAGTCTTTGTGTCTGCAGTGGTTCCTGGAATATATTAGGAACTCAAATATTGTTCAAATGATGAGTGGTTGAGTACTTGAATCATTAATCCTTGACAAACTTATTTAGCTGAAAAACTTGTTTCACCGCTTTCAAAATACATACTGTTTTACTGGAGCATCAGTCTACTTTTCTTTAGATGTGCCAAGTATTTAAAATTTTAAAGGACATTTTCTTACCAGAATTTATAAGCTTAGTTAAAAGCATTGATTCCCTGCAAACACTTCTCTTAATCTTACAGTGAAAATGGATTAAGTGAACTGACCTGTAGCAGTTATTTTTTAAAATACAGAATGACAGAACTTGTGGGTGAAAGAAAGGGAAGAGGCTGTTTTCACACTTAAAAAGGACTGAGTCTGTAGAATTAGAAATTAATGTTTTCTTGTCTTTGTGTGACTAGATAAACAAATCCTGTTATGTCATTTAATCCCTCTCTCCATCTTCTGTGTGATACAGAAAGCTTATCGGATAATGCAACAGCTTTTAGCAACAGATCCAAACATCTTCGAAGGCAAATGTGGTGGCGTGGATGCAAAGTAAGTGAATCAGAAGATAGTAGTTGTGCTGAATAGCATCTCAAGTGATTTTCAAAGACACAAAAGAAAAAGGGCCTCTAGATTATAAACTCTGTGGGGACAGAGATTATACCCAAACTGCTTATTATTATGTCATCTGAAACCAGGTCAGGTAGGCACTCAGTAAACATTTGTCAAAAAATTACTATTGGGACAGGAATAACTAAAAGACTCTATCAGTGCCTAAAATGACACTTTCATAAATTTCTTTATAGAAATAATCCACATTTCACTCATAACTGGCTTTAAATATCTTGTAGCAAGTATAAATCTGTGTATTTATATTCTTATAATTTATTATTAGTATTTTTCAGAGACACCTATAGCACCTATAACAATACTGAAAAAATTAAATGGAAGCTAGAGAAAAATATAATTTTCCATTGAAGGGGAAAAATATAAAAGCAGTTCAGAACATGAGGTTAAGGAAAAAAAACCCTTGTATCCATCATTATTCTAGATGGTGTTTTATTAGACTCATAGAAATTTTTAACAAGAGAAAAGAAGGCTAGAAAACCTGAACACTAGATGGTATCCAGCCATCACCAATGACTGCTCTAACAGGGGACACAGAAAGACTCCCTGATGCAGTGAGAGACAAATGGGGTACAGAATTTGAACTCTATTGAATAGACCAGCCTTGATGGTCCAGCAGACTGAAGGGCCCTCAGAAGACATGGGCCCTGTTCTCTCTGTTAGCCCAGAACTAAAACCATTCCCAAAGCTGACTCTTCAGACAAAGATTGGACTAAAACCAAAACCAAACTCACTGCCTTCAAGTCAAGTCCAACTCATAGCGACCCTATAGGACAGAGGAGAAGTGCTCTATAGAGTTTCCAAGGAATGTCTGCTGGATTTGAACTGCTGACTTTTTGGTTCGCAGATGCAGCACTTAACTAGTACGCCACCAGGTTTCTAAAGACTGGACTGTCATACATAAAATGATATGGGTAAAGTGTACCTCTTGGCTGAA
The DNA here is from genome assembly GCA_028571685.1 of Heterohyrax brucei. Classification (NCBI taxonomy): domain Eukaryota; kingdom Metazoa; phylum Chordata; class Mammalia; order Hyracoidea; family Procaviidae; genus Heterohyrax; species Heterohyrax brucei. The sequence goes on from CM053140.1 coordinate 205,839,874, forward strand.
GTAGATACACGAAGCTAACTGGGCAGCTCCTGTCCAGAGGCAAGATGAGAGGGCAGAAGGGAGCAGGAACTGGTTGAATAGACACAGGTATCACAGGGTAGAAAGGAGGAGTGTGCTGTTACAGTGTAGGGAGAGCAGCTAGAGTTATGTAAGTAATCTGTGTGTAAGTTTCCCTATGGCAGATCGACTTGGATTGTAAACTTTCACTTAAAGCACAATAAAATGTTTTAAAGAGAGAGAGAGAAAAAGGTAGAGTCACTCTATACTAATATATTCCTGTGAAAAGTTTTTATAGAAGCTAATTTACCTCAAATGCGGCTGCTACTATTAAAAACAAAATTGTTTTTAAGATTTTATGGTGAATTTCCAATTTTATGAGGAAAGCCTTCATTTTTCTCCTAATTCTGTGTACTTTTTTTACTTGTTGTAAGTCTTAGACTTGAGCTCGTTATTAGTAGTCTGATTTGCAGATTTCACACTAACTTTGTAAACTTGAGTTTGCTGTATGTTAAGGCTTTCTTCTAGGAGTTGCCTTGGATTTGCTTCTTTTTTTTCTGTCTACTTGTCCAGTCCTCTTACTTTCAGAAGCAGAACTGCATTTCCCTCCCTTGTCTAGGCTAGTGAGCCTTCAGTTGTCTTACTCCATACAGTAGTTTGAAAGGACAAAAGGTCCACGAACCATGCCCTGTCTCCTCCGTCACCCGCTCCCCGCCCCACCGCCCATTCCTGTAGCCACAGTGAGGTGGTCCTAGTGTGCGTCTCACCAAGACTGTTTTACTCCCTCTGAGCAGAGTGCGACTCCAGGCCTATATTGACACGATCCACTCAGATGCACACACAGAGTTCACAACCTCTCTCACCTTTCAGTGAGTGGGGGCCACCCGTTAGGTACCCTTACCCGCAGGTAGGGAGGGAAGCTGTTACCTGGGAGAGCAGGCAGCTCAGGCAAGCAAGTGTTCTCAAGTTTGGGGAACTGTCTAGGGAGAACACTTAACCTTCTTTAACTGTGTCTAAAGACTTTTCATTTTATGATTTATGGGGTTCAGGCAAGAGGAATAGTATACTTTTAAGGGGAAAGAATGGAACTGTTATTCTTAAGCAGTCTTTATATTACCCTGAGGACCTGTGAAGATCCCTAATAGCATCAACCATACGTTGACAAACATTTTTCTATAACCTAACATTGATTACTTAGAGTACCAGGTGTTGCTTCAGTCTCACGGCAGGCCATTGATACCTCGTTGGGCCACTGCTCATGGGGGACTGCTCTGCCTGGCTGCCGTTTTATGAATTGTCCTCCGTAGTGATGGTTTAGAGAAGATTTTAAGAAAAGGGACAGAAAAGAGATTAGGATTGGCAGTGACCAAGATTGCGTATAACAAGGCATGAGGAAACGTTGTGGGGGTGTGGAAATGTGTCTCAATTGTGATGGTTGACAGCTGCCCATATTTGTCAAAACTCATGGAAATAGACCTCAAAAGGGTAAATTTTACTCTGTATAAAGTGCAGGTTCCCCCCCACTGTCCAAGAGTAGAACATTCTCATGAGACCTTTAGAAGCCAAATGGGCATAAAGTGAAGAATTAATCAACATTAATTTATATGAGGATTTATTTTTATTATTCCCAGACCCAAAAATTAACCTACTGAATCATACCAAATAGCGCATAAAACCACTACAAGCTCTCGCAGAATTTTCTCACACTTTAGGACACATCTGGCTAATGGATGCACAAAATAAACTGAGATAAGGCACAGATGCTCACAGACAGAAAGGTATGATGGCTTCATGCTGAGATGTTGCTTGTAGTTCCCGGGGAAAGAGTTTGAGGACACCAGTCTCACTGCTCAGGCTGCCGCTGCCTCTCTGATAGCTCACTATAAGCAAATGCTGAATGCTATTTCCACTTTTCACCTTTTTTTTAAACAGCAAAACTGCTTTTCAGATTTATTTTTGTTAATGAAAACAGGTACTAAAATAAATCTTTTGTAAAAATGAAGAGATGTAAAAACAGACTTTTGAAAATGAGGTATACCTGTACACTTCAATAAACCTGACAAGTAAATAAAGAGATTAGTGACTTGGGTGTAGTGGAGAGGGAGAAGCCCAGAATCTAGGAAGCTCAAATAAATGGATTTTTGTCTTTATGATTTAGAAGAGAGCTTTGAACATATACGGGTACGTTACTGCCATTTTTGGCTGTAAACTTTTCCTGACAGTACTAGAAACCCAAGGAAGAAAATGTGACTCACTGAGGTGTCTAAAATTGATCTTTCAGTTTAAATCATCTAAATGTTAAGGCTAGCACACATGAACAAGGCAAATCAATGTCTGTTTCGGGCAAAGGTGAAAAACTATTAAAATTCTAAATTGCTTTAGAAATATTTTCAAATTAAAAAAAGATAAAGGTGCTTTCTACCCTGGCCCCTAGGGTCGCTATGAGTCAGATCCAACTTGACGGCACTTGGCTTTAGCACTTGGCCAAAGGTACTTTAGTTTACAGTACTGTGTGAACACAGATAGCTGCTAAAAATATGGCTCCTATCTCCATCTCTTCTGAGTTGATTTCTGAAGTTTTTGGTTCTTGTAGTTAGTAGTTTTTGTAGGCACTGATGTCCAAATGCAAAGCTTCCGGGTCGTTTTGTTATTGTCATGAATGTAATGACACTAAAATGTCAGAGTATTTAAGTGACAGCTCATAGCAACTTGGTTGCAATTTGTGATGAGAATGTTTCATCTTTTTATAGTAACTGGATATCTTTTTTTGAGTGAATCATCTTTAATCAGTTGTGTGAAAATGTGTGACGGCAACAAGGTTTCATTTGAGCTCATCAGGACAGTCACATCAGCTTAGAATGTAGGCATTTAGGTGATGAAGGGGACGCTTTTTATGGGGAGAGATGAGACAGGCTGAAAAATTTAAGTAGCTGACCAATGACTAGTCTTAAGATTTCCCCTTTCAACTGAAACTGGCACACACAATGCTTTTAGGCAAGATGTCGACTAAATTAGGTTACTCATAAAAAGTCTAAATTATATTTCTCAAATGGAGATGAGAAAGAAAGAGCTAAGGGCAGAAAGTGTATTTTGAGAATAAGTGCTATAAAAGACGCTGCCTTAAACGTGTAATGCTGGACCATTTGGCAGTGGGGTGCCTGTGTCATTCATCATATGCTGACACTTGAACAGAGTGACTACAATATCCTTCTTCACCTGGGCTCATATTAGAAACAAGCTTGAGAGAACCAGTCCAGGTCCTTGAAGGCTTTGCTACTGTTCGCTGTAGAGTACAGCCTTGAACAGTAAAATCCCGCCCCCACCAAAAGTCAAATTTGGGGATATAAAATAGCCAGCAAGTTTATGTGACAAAAACTTTGAAAACCTTTCCAGAAATGTACCTGTTTATTGATGATTTAATATAATGCTATTAGAAAGTTTTGACTTTGTTAACAAGTCAGACATTAACATTTTTTTTTATGCCTTCTTTTTTTTGTGTGTGTGTTGTAGATAAAAGCCATTATGGCTTTGGTTGCTGTTATCCTTTTGCTAGTGATCATCAGTAAGTATTTACTGGAGTATTACTTGTTGGGGACATTGTTTTAGAGTTCATTTTCAAAAGGTTGGCAGTTCATATCCACCAGGTGCTTGTTGGAAACTCTGTGGGGCAGCTCTACTCTGTTCTACAGGGTTACTATGAGTCAGAATTGATTTGGCAGCAACAAATTTTAGTATGACTGATGTCAGGACAGAAGAATGACATCTGACCTGAGATGGGCTCATAGCTGAGGACCTATGGATCCCTGGAAATGCTCTAAATTGAGAATGTGCAAGTGTATATTTTTATGAGGAGTGAGTTTTATCTTTGAAGATTCTCAATAGGAATTTCCCTCTACTTCCCCTCTTTTCCCCTCCCCCACAAGAAGTAGGGCTGAATGACTTGTCTAAGGCCAAAAATGTATCCTGTTACACTCAAGACCACAATCCACACTTTCTGTTTATTATTAACAATCAGGTATGGCAAATTGTGTCTCATAACATTGTGTTTGAAAGACAAGATGAATTCTCCTTATGATGGAGTTATTCTTGGTTTATTTGCTTGGTGTTTTTGGATTTGAGCTTGAGTTTAGCCATTAGAATATAGCTCCTGCTCCATTGTTCCCTAATATTCTCTTTTATGGTAAGATAAGTTTTAATATCTCCTTTTCTCCAAAGCCTGTTTACCTGTGTTTACAGGGATTTTGTGAATATTTGGAAAGTATCTCAAAATAACCAAAGAACTCTATGGCACTGTTTTCTTTTTGAACAGAAAAATGTTTTGTTACAAAGAAATGTATATTCATGGAGGACAGTTTGGGAAATGTGGACTAACACAGTTACTATAACTGTTGTCTATAGTCTCTTAGGAGTATAAGCATGTTTTTTTGAAAAATAATATACATACTTTCTAAAAAATATGAATGTTTTTCCATATTGTTAAATATTCTTTACAATATTTTAGCAGCTGCATGCTGTACCTGTATGATAATTCATTTGATGACAATGCCAGCATTGGGGGTTTAGGTAATTTTATGAAATTTTTGTTTCACCTTTCCCATTTATCTAATATATCAGATAAAAATTCAGTCCTCATTAGCCCTTTCCAAAAGTAGACATAGGTGTGTTTAGGAATATAACTTCTAATGTAGCATATGAATCTGATTTTAGTAATGGTCCTTTTTCATTTTTTTCTATTGCAGTTCTTATAGTTGTGAAATACCATGCTTGATTTGATGACAGAGATCTTCCTTAAACAGGATCTGGGACAATAATAATAGAAAAGATTGCTGCATCATTTAAATGAAACCTATGTACATAACTTTCAAACTTCTTTTTCAAGAAACTAAGAAGAGGCAAGTATCACTTCAAATTGGAGCATTGAGAATGTCCAGTTACCTTCTTCCCTTCTAACAAAATGTGCTTTTAGTAATTATGTTTAAGGCAAAAATAACCAGCCTCTGTTTTGCCATATCCCAAGGATCTAATTTGAAACTAGATACTTGCCAGTTTATTATCTGTGTATATAGTTAAATACTGATGGTGATAGTTCATACCATTATTTTAATGGCATAAGGACTTGAATTACTGCTTCAAGGTGGGAATCAGGCAGGGGGTCAGGAAGCCTGCAGAGTACCCAGTCATCATGCTGAAAGAGAAATGTAACCATTCTGTCAATATCTGCAAGGCGATCATTCTTCTCACCATTGCAAGCAGTTTCTACATGTTTATGGGTGTTAACAAAGACTACATGTAAATGTTGCTGCCTTCAGAGATAACTAAAAACATTCCAATAAGACTATTTTTTAACCTTATATGGAATGTATAGAAATATTTTGGCATTCGGATTATGGAAATGGGAAATATGAGTAGTTTGAAAATCATAGTATGTCATTGTAAAACTGGAGATAATAAAATTATTGGAGAACATCATTTACAGTGTTTGAAAATGATCAGTATATAACTGCAAACTGTGGTCCAGTTTGTTTTCAGTTAACCTTCAGTAAGTCAGGATAATGTGAGTAAATGAAATTAACACTTTTCTCTATTTTTGTTTTCATTAATAACTTCCCTCTTTAACTCCAACTAGCCCTCTAACCAGAAGTGCTAAAAGTAGCAAAATTGTCTGCTTTCAACTGATACCCTTGCATTCCCTGGATCATTTTTTGGGTGATGCATGTTGTACAGTGAAGTGTTGAGTTGGTCAATAATAATCAGTAATAATTCAGGAGCCGAGGTAATCTATGCACAGGGTTTGATGTCTTTTTATAATGGTAAGATACATTGTTAACTTTAGAATGTGCCAACTTCCTTGTGTTGTTCAAACAAGTTATTGTGAGAATATAGTCCATTAATCCTATGTGGGGAGGAACCTTTATAATAAAACTGGATAATCTTTGGAAACCTGTGCACCTGGACATCTTGAGAGAATATACTCTCTCAAGTGTTTTATAAACTCCATAAATTTGAAATAGGAATACTAGAAAATGGCAGTATTTAAATAGAATACAAATGATCCTGTATAGATTTTTAATTTTTTTTTTTGTCATACTAATTCAGAATGTATGAAACATAGAACCTGTTTATGGTTTTTTGTTTTGTTTCAAATTCTGCAGGATTAGTACCAAGAGGCAAAAATACTCTGTTTAGAATGGAAAGAAATTTGAAAGGGCAGAGCTGATTATGAAACATTAAAGACACCTGAAAGTTAGGAATGTCTAAATATAATGGTTACCTTTTATAGTTTGCTAAGAGCATTAAAAAAAAGAGATGAAGGCCTTACATACTATGGAATGTTGTCTCTGGTCTCCCTACTCTTTTTAAATATCAACTAGTGTAAACATCTGGGTTCTAATATAAAGCCTTTGAGAAAGTGGGAGACCGAAGAAAATAAGCAACTTTAGTGTTGCGGTAGCTAACAGCTTCAACTACAGTGGAAATCTTTTAACTGCGTGGGCAGTATCAGTCTTAATGTGTGTTATGTATGCTGTTTATTTGAGATTGGAACTAGGATCCCAAATGATTAATTTCCCATTAGTTGGTGTAGAAATCTGATTTCTGCAGGATATCTGTCAGTAAAGACAGTGTCTCAAAAACGCTATCAGCCAAAATCTACATTTCTAGTGTTTCTGGATTCAGAAGAGGATATGGAACCAGGGACATCTTTGCTGATGCCAAATGAATCTTGACTGAAAGTGGAGAATACCAGAAAGATGTTTACCTGTGTTTCACTGGCTATGCAAAGACATTCGACTGTGTGGATCATAATAAATTATGACTAACATTGCAGAGAATGAGAATTCCAGAACACCCAATTGTGCTTTTAAGGAATCTGTATATGGATCAAGAGGCAGTCGTGTGAACACGAAAAAGAGGACACTGCATGATTTCAAGTCAAGAAAGGTATGCATGAGGTGTATATCTTTTCACCATGCTGAGCAAATAATCTGAGAAGCTGGATTATACAAAGAAGAATGAGGCATCAGGATTGAAGGACGACTCACATCAACCTGTGTTACACAGATGACACCACCTTACTTGCTGGAAGTGATGATCAAGGACCACAGCCTTCAGTATGGATTGCACTTCACCATCAAGAAAACAAAAATCCTCACAACTGGACCAGTAAGCAGCATCATGATAAATGGAGAAAGGATTGAAGTTATCAAAGATTTCATTTTACTTGGGTCCATAGTCAACACCCATTGGAACCAGCAGTCCAAAAATCAGAAGATACATTACATTGGGAGAATTTGCTGCCAAGAATCTCTTTAAAGTATTGAAAAGTAAAGATGTCACCTTGAAGACTAAAGTGCACCTGACGTAAGCCACGATGTTTTCAGTTGCATCATACGCATACAAAAGCTGGACAGGGAACAAAGATGATGGAAGAACTGATGCATCTGAATTGTGGTATTGGAGAAGAATGTTGAATGTGCCATGGATCGCTAAAAGAACAAAGATCTCTTCTGGAAGAAGTACAACCAGAGTGCTCCTTGGAAGCAGAGATGTCAAGACTGTCTTACATACTTTGGAAATGTTGTCAGCAAGGATTAGTCTCTGGAGAAGGACATCACGTTTGGTAGAGTGGAGGGCCAGCGAAAAAGAAGACGACCTTCAATGAGATGGATTGACACAGTGTCTGTAACAATGGACTTAAATATAAAAACAATTGTGGACATGGCACAAGACCAGGTAGTGTTTCATTCTGTTGTGCATAGGGTCGCTATGAGTTGGAACTGACTCAACGGCACCTAACAAGTGTTTCTTTTAATAAAAGTACACCATTTTAAAATAAGTAATTGTAAACAATAAAATAATTAAAATTTTTATCTGAGAAAATAAATATTTATGCGACAATTTGAATATACAGAGTTCCCTTTGTACTTAAATATACTTCTGTTGAGATTACTGGTGGCAGACCTGTAACTCTGTCAGAACCTCGTAGTGTTGGTAGTTTGATTCACAGTTTATCGTTTCATCTCTCTTGGTCCGGATTAATCCTCAGACAGTGGCTAGCATGTTTATGACTGTACAGTAGTAACCTTGGAGACATGAGCCTTAAGATCAAAAACAGAAAGAAAAATAAGTTTCTCAGATTGATGCCAGGCCTACCTTCCTTCTGTCCCGTAATCATTCTTTTTGTCATTTAACTCAGATCATCCTGTACTTGAGAAATGAGGGATTTCTCAACAATTTAAGAACAGTGAGGATCAGCATAAAAATTACAGCTTTGCAAATACTAGTTGTTATCTGATGAAATCAGGTTCTATTTTCATAATGCCTGAAACATACTCTTGTGGTTTTAATTACAGAAGCCTGTTACCTTGCAACAATTTTATAATGATAATAGTGGTTAGTTGACTCCCATTCTTCACTTGCAACTCAATAATACCTGTAGTTTTTTTGTTCTTACATCCTAGCAAAGTTCACTGGAAATTGTTCTCATTCAGATTGTATAAACCAAGGGATTTCTGGAAAGGAGAGTTCAGTATTAAAAATGGAGCATTATCTTAAATGACGAAACAAAATTTAGCATACATCAGATAGAGAAATACTTCGTGTTAGCTGTCTTGTAGATTACCAGTTGTTACAGCCTTTCTGTGCAGTTACTCTGTGTTGGAAAAGCTTCAGCATTTTTTTTCTCTCTTTTTTAAAATTGTGATTAAGTGCAAGTTTACAGTCCAAATTAAATTTGCCTGCACGCTTATCTGCAGCTCCTTCTGCCCTCCTTGCCCGATGACAGCACACTCCTCCTTTTCATTCTGTGTATGTCATATCTTGTTAACAATCTCCTGTCCCCTCATCTCCACCCTCTCCTCGCCCTTCTAGTAAGAGGCCAGTAGGACAGCATCCTATAGATTCTTAGAACCATAAAGTACACTCACCTTATGGTCACATTGTGTCCTCGAGTCCAGTCCATTGCTGTCTGAAGAGTTGACCTCAGTAATGTTTTCTGGTCAGGGGCAGCAGCAGGTGTAGGGTCCCTGCTCCGAGGGAAACGTCCAGGCCTTTGGACCATCTACTGTGGTCTTTTAGTGGGGTTTTTGAGATGCACCCTATTTTCTTGTGTCATCGCTGGAACTTGACATTGTGTGCCCTGTCATGGCTGTATTTGGTGGTAGCCAGGCACCTTCTGGTTCTTCTGGTCACATGTTAATACTGTTATCCATTCACATGGGTCCTTCTGCCTTCTGGGTTCTTTTTCCATCATGTCTTTGTTGTTGTTGATGATCATTTGTTCTGGCTGAGTTGGGACCATTTGGTGTACCTCAGATGGCAGCTTGCTAGCTTTTAAGATCCCTGATGCCACTCAACAATATGGGGTACAGAAAACTCTCTTAGCAATAGGCTAGTTATGGCAGTTGGCCTCGATGCCCCCTGAGAGCATGGTTCCCAGACCCCTGCTACTGTATCCTTGCAATATTGGGTTAAGATTAGAATAATTTTCAGTTTATGTTAAAGTCCGGTTACATTGATCTTCTTTCTACTGTGTGCTGTCACTGCTTTCACCCAACCAGATTTCTGTCAACTAATCTGTGACCAGTCTTCTTCCTCCCTCCCCACCCTTGCAGCTGTGAAAGAGTCTTTTTTTCTGTACACAAGTCTGTTTTCAAGTCTTTATAGTGAGGATCTCCTACAATATTTGTCCTCGTGACACTGATTTCACTCAGCATAATGTCTTCCAATTGAAACCAGGTTATGAGATGCTTCCTAAAATCATCATTGTTCTTTATCATTGCATAGTGTTCCATTGAGTTTGTGTACCATAGTTTGTTTATCCATTCATCTGCTGTTGGGCATCTGGGTTGACTCCATCTTTTTGCTGTGGTGGACTGTGCTGCAATAAACATTCATGTGCATGTATCTGTTCATGTCACTGCCCTTGATTCTGCAGGATATATTCCAAGCAGTAGGATTGCTAGATCAAATGGCGTATCTATTTCGAGCTTTTTAAGAAAGTGCCAGTTGCTTTCCAAAGAGGTGGTACCATTTTGCAATCCCACCAGCAGTGTAGCAGAGTTCCAGTTTCTCCACAGCCTCTCTAGCATTTCTTGTTTTGTGGTTTTTGGATTGTGATCAACCTTGGTAGGGTGAGATGGTATCTCATTGCAGTTTTGCTTTGGATTTCTCTGATAGCTAATGATCGTGAATATTTCCTCATGTGTTTCTTGGCTGCCTGAATGTCCTCTTTGGTGAAGTGTCTGACCATCTCCTTTGCCCATTGCTTAATTAGGTTATTTACCTTTATCTTGTTAATATTTCTCAGTACCGTGTAGATATGGAGAACAGACGGTGATCCAGCATATAGTTGCCAAATATTTTTTTCCCATTCTGTAGGTGGTCTTTTAATTCTTTTGTTAAAGTCTTTGGATGAGCAAAAGTACTTGACTCTTAGTAGTTGCCATTTATCTATTTTCTCTTCTGTTGATCTTGCTTTGTTTGTCATCTTCAGCATTTCTGATAGCAAAAATTGGCATCTTTCAACTCTGGGTAGCATGTGGATAATCTGAAAATGATACATGGACAGACTGAAGAGGTGGAAATAAAAAGAAATTGAAGTCTGTTACTGCCAGTACACTCTTAACCATGCTCAACGCCCTCTTAGCATCACTGTCCACACAGTGGAACTAGGAAATAGGCAAGGTAGGGTTTTTCGTTCTGAGACAGTGCCATTAGGTCTCCTAATTGCTGAGTAATAGAATCACTAAGTCAAGGATAACTCACTGTTTTGTTGGTCAGTTCTATTTTCACATGGGAGAGTGAGTAGAGTTAGCCTAACTTATTTTTTGTGAGTTAGGAATGAAAGCATGCATCAGTCACAAAGCTTTATATATTTGTTCTAGAATGCAGTGTGGCACTCTTGTTTCTGCACGAAATTGCCACAAAGTCACGTCAAGTCACTGGGTCATAAGAATGGAAGGTACCTGGCTCCTGAATCTATCCATGATTGCCTTTTCTGTGTTGTAGGTGATTGGCACCATTTCTTCCACTAGTGTAGGGCTTGGGCCGTCTGTATAAGTTCTGTGTTAGTCTGACTTTTTTCTTTGAAATCAAGTAGAGTAAAGGACAGGGACTGCAAACTCTTTTCTGATTCCTCCTCTATTCTGAGTAGCTGCTTGGAGTAGGTGAATGAGAATGAGGAAGAAAGAATGAAAGACCTAAGTAAAGGGCATAAGTGTAAACTTAAGCTTGTGGATACATCATGTTGCTGTATCTCCCTAGCACCCAGCACAAAATTGTGCACCTGGCAGGTGCCAGATAAAGGTGTTTTGAATGACCGTTGAAGGAATGAATGTGCCTTGGAAGTCACAGGTGGCTGTATGCTAGCCTGTAAGTGAGAGTTGTCTTTCATTGTACCCACTTAAGAGGTGAGGTGGTTGACATAATAATGGGGTATATAGCCTTTGCTAAGATATTAGTGCCATTGTATAATCACTGAATATAGAAGAATCCATTAGGTTCTTTGAGGAGCCCTGGTGATGCAGTGGTTAAAGTGTTAGGATGCTAACAGAAAGGCTAGTAGTTTAAAATCACCAGATCCTCTGCCGGAGAAAGATGTGGCACTTCTGTAAAGATTACATCCTAGGAAACTCTGTGGAATGATTCTGCTCTGTCTTAGAGGGTTGCTAGGCATCGAGTCAGTGGCAGTGGGTTTGTTAGGGTCTTTTCATTTGAAGAGATCTTGGAATAAAATGAACCGTTTAAAGACTACAGAGTAAGTTGCATAAATTAGCAGAGCATTTGATCAGTAAAACATCAGAAGTCAAACTAAGAAAATCTAAGCACTTTTTTTTTGGCCTCGGGTATGTGTATTTTATGTACCACACTCCTTGATTTGCCATTTTGACAAGTGCCTTTGATGTTTGGAGATGAATACTGGGAGATGAGCTCCTATCAATGTTTTGTGCCCTCTTCTCTAGCTTCTCAATTGCTCATAACCATTTTTAGCAGTGTTTCAAAGTCTAGTCCATTGTTTTCCTATCAGGTATGTATTTGTAGCCCTCCATAGTGAACAGTAAAATAAACTGTTTCACAGAAAACAAAAACCAAGCACTTTGACTTATTCAGTGCATGTTAACCTGTTGCCTTAACTTCAAAGCATAGCTTATTTAAAGTAAATCTCCCTAATAACTCCTAGGAAACCCTGGTGGCATAGTGCTGAAGTGCTACGGCTGCTAACCAAGAGGCCAGTATTTCAGGTCCACCAGGTGCTTCTTGGAAACTCTGTAGGGTAGTTCTCTGACCTGTAGGGTAGCTGTGAGTGAGGACTGACTCGATGGCCCCAAACAACACCACCTAATTTAGTCATTTGTTTCCCAATAAAGTACATAAGAGAAATTATTTTACTAAAAACTATACCACATACATAACCCATGGGCAGAAACTAATGACAGGAGGAATACCTAGGTGTAAAATCAGAGTCTCGATGCAGAATACTCATGCTTTACCTCAGTGCTGCCCACTTGAAAAAGGAAGGCAAGACCTTGGCTCACAGACTCACTCAGACTCCTGTGTGCCAGTCAGAAGGCCTGGTACCTGCCCCTCAGCTGCTGGGTGCTGCTTTTAGAGGCAGACATGGTATTCGTTCTCTCCGACTTCTCTCTAACCGTACAGTAGGCTCTTTTTAACCCAGCGAATGTGTGGGAAAGGGATGATACTCGGGTGTACTGTACCCTGAGACATGTAGTCTTCACAAATAAAGAGAAATGGAGATGGGAAGCACTGAGAATGAAGGATAGTATTTAATATAATGTGATCATTCAGTGTGTGAGAGAACCAGTTGGGAAGGCCACCTACATCCAGCGGAGTCACACTTAGTAAAGTTCTACTGACTGCTAATAACTGCTATGGAACAATAAACCACCTGCTTTTCAGCTGTAAGTGTAACAAAAGGTTTGCACTTGTAGTGGAATGCAGAACTGAGAGGAGCTGCTCTCAGCCTTTCTGAGGAGTAGTAGGTCTAGATCTCGTCATCTAAGGATGTCTGAAAAGATGTTGCATGGGGCTTATGAGTAATTGTAGCAACGAAGAAAAAAGAGATCACGTCCAGTAGCAGACAAGCATGCTGTTGTTTTCTCTGTCTTAAACTCTTTACCCTGCGTCCTCTGTCATTTTCATGCCAATCTTTTGCTCTTCACAGTAGTAGTCCTTGAAAGATGCCATGCTTGCTGCTCCACTTCTTTTTTACTCAATCTCTCCAACATTTGAATCGAACTTTCATCTCCGTTCTCCACCAAAACTACTCTTATTAGGGTCACCAGTGACTCTGCATTGCTAAACGAAGGGGACAGGTCTCCAGCTTAGCACATCAGCAGCATTTGATGTAGTCACTCTCTTCTTAATACGCTCTTCCTGGTCTTTCTTGCATTTTACCTTACTGGTTGCTCCTCTTCTCCCCAACTCCCCAGCATTAGTTCCTGGTCCACCGTCTATCTACAGCCCGTGGTACACTCCCTTGGTAATCCTGTAACTTGAAACACCGTCTGCGTGCTGATGTCTTAGGCAGCTAGTGCTCCTCTAACAGAAATACCATGAGTGGATGCCTATAAAAAGAGAAATTTTATTTTTGTCACACCCAGTAGGCTAAAAGTCCAAATTGAGGATGTCAGCTCCAGGAGAAGGACTTCTTTGCTGGATCTGGAGGAAGGTCCTTGTTGTCAGTCTTAACCCTGGACTGAAAGCTTTTGAGGCACAGGGACCCTGGTCCTTTCCAAAGGATGTGCTCATTTTCTGGTACAGCTTCTTGGTGGTATGAGGTCCCCAAATCTCTCTGCTAGCTTTTTTCCTTTATATCTCAAGAGACTGACTCAAGGGAAAAAAAAAAAAGTATCTTATGCATTGAGTCCTGCCCCACAACATCATAGAGGTAGAGTTTACAGTATATACAATACCAGGAATCCTGGCTCAGCCAAATTTCTGCACATAATTTTGGAGGAACACAGTTCATTCCATGATATTCTACCCTTTGTTCCCTAAAAAAATCACATTCTTGCAGCATGCAAAGAATATTCACCTCATCATAGCAAAAGTCTCAAGTCCGAGTCCAAAATCCAGAAATTCTTCTTTAACTGTGAAATCTAGAACACAGGTTATCTGCTTCCAAAATACAATGGCGGAACAGGCAGGAACAACTGAGACGTTTCCATTACAAGTGGGAGAAACAAGGTAAAACAGGGAAGAAGCAAATCAGCAAAACACATTACAGTAGCTGTCAAAGCTTTGAAAATAACCTCCCATTCTCTGAGACTTTACACAATGACCCTGACCTCCAGACTCGAGGTGTCAGCCACTGTCTCCAGATTCTGACTGGAAGCCCCTCCCCCGACCCCAGCCATGTGCTACAGCTCTGCCTTCCAGGCCTACTGAGACAGTAAGTACAGTCCCTTGGATTTAGGTGCACCCTAAACCCAACTGAGTAACAATTCTACCCTTAAAAACACAGGAAGCCATGGCTCCACCATTTCAAACCCCTGAGGTCATAGCCTTTCCTTTTGAGACTTTTGAGCTGAGAAATAGCTTGGCATCTCATTCTGTTTGTCTTTTCAGCTTCTGCAGCTTATGGCCTCATGGCCCGGACCTCAGGCCCACATCTCATCTGTCTTGCTTGGGCAAGTGTTCCAAAGCTGTGTAGCGCCACTGATTCAAGTGGCTTGAGGCACTCCACTTCACCAGGAAACCTCTGTGCACCGGCACTCAGCTCTTTCGACCCGTGGGTCGGCTCTAGTGTTGCCTGGCACTGGTCTGGTTCTGCTGCTGCCTGCCTGTTGTTGCCACTGCTGCTTGTTTCTCACCATCTGCTTCTTCAGTGTAGACAGTTCTCCTCAGTTCCTTCTGAGTCTTCTAGCCGTTCACAGGTTCAAAACTGCTTCCCATTTTAGGTATCTGTCAGAGCAGCATGCCACTCACTCTGTACCAAATTTTGTTTCCGTCACCTAGTGCTGCTTTAACAGAAATACCACAGAGGATGACTTTAAAAGGCCAGTCAAGCCAGCCAAGTGCCTTCGAGTCCTTTTAAAAAAAGAAAGTTTACTTTGTCATAGTACAGTAGGCTAAAAGTCCAAATTCAGGAAGGCTTTCTCTGTTGGCTCTGGCGGAATGTCTTTGTTGTCCATCTTCCCCTGGACTGAAAGCTTCTGAGGCACAGGGACCTTGGTCCTTTCTAAAGAACATGCTGCTAGCACTGCTTGCTTTCTTGGTGGTATGAGGTCCCCAAATCTCTCTGTTAACTTCTTTATATCTCAAGAAGCTCCCTCAAGGCACAGAACAGTCTTTCACGTTGAGTCCTGCCCCACCAGCACAACTGCCACCCATAATCCCTCATTAACAGCACAGAGCCAAGCCAAAGCTAAGTGCCGTTGACAGGATTTAAAGCATACACAATACTAGGAATCATGGCCCAGCCAAACTGTTACACACTTTGGGGAACACAATCTGTGACAGCTGCAAACTTCTAGTTGGTATCTTCCAGACAACTTGAGTTCAGACTCATAGCTAATATTCTGTTTAACATCTTCACTGTTACTCATTTCAAGTTGAACAAGTGCAAAACAGAACTCTAATCCCCTCTCCCAAAGCTACTCCACATAGATTTGTTCTCATCCCAGTTGAAGGCCCCTGAGTCCTTCCACTTGCTTGGGGCTAAAATCTTGTAATCATCACTGATTCCTTAATTCCTTTCACAGTGTACATCCGATTCGCTAGAAAATCTCCCTGGTTCTATCTTTACAGTACATCTAGAATCTGACCAGTTCTCCTTATGGTCGCTGGAACCAGTGATTCTTTAGCAATTGCCATCTCTCACCTGGAATACTGCAGTTGTTCTCTAACCCCATGTTCAAGTCTACCCCAGTGGTCCCCTTCCCCCCGTGGTCTGCTCTCGACAGAGTGGTAACACTGATTCTTTCAAATTGCTGTCAGATGAGGTCATTCCTTTACTCAGAATTCGCCAATGGCTACCCACCTTCCTTAGGCTAGAAGCCAAAATCCTTTCAGTGACCACAGTTTCATGGTAATTACCTTTCTGACTTCTGTCCTTGCGTCTCTCCCCCCTGGTCCATTTGCGGCAGCCACCCTGGCCTCTTTGGTGTTCCTCAGATGTACCGTGTCATCTAGCTCGATTTCTGGGTTCTGAACTGTTAGACTTCTGTTACTACACACCATACCAGGGTGAGGAACAGAGAAGGTTGATTCTGAGCTTGTGCATGCGCTAAGGCAGAGAGGAGGGCAGTCCTCAGATTCTGCCCATCTTGGTTCACACAGGTCACATCTTGCATACTCAGAGAAGGAGGGAGTTCTTGACAAATCATGTAACGGGGGGCGGTTTTACATTGTATAACACAGGGTCACTGTGAGTCAGAACCCACTTGATGATGTCAGGAATTTGGTTGTTGGTTTAACATACAGAGTGAGCACATACAGTCCTAATCTTACTACAGTGTCAGTACATGCCATTATCCTCTTGGGTCTCTGTCCCGAGAGTGACTTTTACTATGTTAACAAGCCTTTTTTCTGACCTTTAGGCTCAAGGTTAAGGTATTTGTGACAGTTGTCTTCATGTGACTGTACAAGGACTGCCAATTAAGTTTGAGAACTCGTCCTAGAAAAAGGGCTACATGCCTTATTGCTGAATATCACTATAGTCACCTGCCAAGTACTCCCCTTGGGAAGCTATGCATCAGTGCCAGCACCTAGTCCACCCATCAGAGCAATTTTGGAACTCTTTTTCTGGAATAGCCATCAGAGCTGTGGTCATATTACCTTTGATGTCCTGAATGTCATCAAAATGTCTTTCAGTATTTCCTTTATCTTTGGGTAAAGAAAAAAGTCATTGGGGGTCAGAGCAGGTGAGTAAGGAGGCTGTTCCAATACAGTTATTTGTTTACTGGCTAAAAATTCCCTCACAGAAAACTATACAATTAAGTTCACAAACGTGCCCCCGTACCACCATGTGCAATGGCCACTCCAGAGGTTCAAAATTGCTTTGAGGGTAGATTAGCCTCTGGCATTAGTACATACCTTCCCAAGGGAAGTACTTTGAAGGTGTAGTGATATTTAGCAGTGAGGTATGTAGCACTTAGAACAGTCAAGTTCTAAAGATTTGACTGTTAGTTTATAGTTGTGAAAGTTTAACAGAGTGTTGTTTTGTTGTTACCACGCTTTGTATAAAGTAGGCCTTTTGGGGAGATACTGATGTATCAACCAGGTATGCTGCTAGCTTCAGGGCTTTGAGCTTGCTGTGTCACCTGAGAAGTTCTTCCTTCAGTAGCTACAAGGCCAGTTCCCACACATCCCTCAAGTCTTTGGTCATAGTTCACCTTCTCAATGAAGTTTCCCCTAGTATGCCATCCAACCCCCTTACCCTATTTTCCAGAACTTCAAACCCTTATAATAGTCTGTAATTTCTAATTTGCTTAGTTATATTTTATTGTTATTTATTATTTTTCTTCCCTATTCCAAAATGGAAGCCTTATGAGAAGAGATACTTTCTCCTTTTGTTCTGTGATATATGCTGTCTTAGGCTGGGTTCTCTAGAGAAGCAAAGCCAGAGAGTGAGAGAGAGATTTATGTCCAGGAAATGGCTTACATGGTTGTAGAGGCTGGAAAGTCCCAAGTCTCTGAGTTGGACATCAGGCTGGAGGCTTACCCACTCGTGTAGTTGGAGCTGTTAATGAACTCAAGATTGGCCGATGGAATAGCAGGCCCCTGGCTCAAGGTCCAACTACCAGAGGTCAGACGATGATGAACCAAATTCAAACTGAGCAAATGCTAGAGAGTCTTGCCATATGTATTGGATGCAGGCCCCAGCCCAAAGAACACTGATTGACTGCTCATAGCAGATCCCATCATACCAGTGATTACAGCATTACACAAATGCCAAATTGCATCATAACAGCCAAACCACTGAGAATCCAGACTCAACCAAGTTTACACATGACCTTAATCATCACACATGCCAACCCTGTTGCAGTAGTGTCATAGTGGGTGATCAATAAATAACTGTTGAATGAATGAGCCACTTATCTTGAAGATATAAAGGAAGACCATAATTTTGAAAATAATGTACTACAGGAGCTAAATGGATTTTTTAAGACCTCAACATCTCCAACAGGAGGTAAGACATGACCTCCATAATTCAAAGAGCCATCAAGAGAAAAAAGGATGAGATGAAAGAATAATTAAATGAGATATGAAGACAAAGACTTGCTGCTGTTCAGTCGATTCTGACTCGTGGCAACCCTGTAGTACAGAGTAGAACTGCCCCACATGGTTTCCAGAGAGCACCTGCTATGAAGATATTTAGGTCAGCTAAAAGGGGAGCAAATTAAAATAAGTAAGGGTTTCCAGGAAACGAGATGCAACATAATTTATTAATCCCGTCACTGAAGCAGGAAAAAATAGAATTGACTGAAATACCAGTGATGTCAAAGAGGAACTCAAGAAGCTACCACATGACACAAGAGGGAAAAGACCAGACCTGTAGATGAAGAGAGTGATGATAGATCTAGGAGACAAAAAAAAAAAAATTAAAATTACCCAGAATTATATCATATTCTCAGGAAATCCAAAAAAGGGAAACAGAAGCAATTGCTTGGGGAAAAAAAAAGGTGCTGGTAAAGCCAGATGCCTCATAAAGCTCCTGTTGTAACAAATACCTGAGAAAACAAGTTAATTAGATACTAAGTTTGGAACCAACTTTGGAACCCTGAACTTCAAAAACAAGGCTGAAAAATCAGACAAGTGCCGGTGGATGGGGAAACTAACAAAGCAGAGAGGAGAATTAGGAGTGGCTGGTACCCTGCCAGCCCAGCCTGCATAGTACGACCAGAATGAGACAAAGCAAGTTGCTTTCCCAGTGAAAACCGCATATCACGTGGTCCAGCCCAAGCAGGAAAAACTCAGCATCTATGTAGGGAGCCAGGCAGGAGTATTCCCTGACCTGTTAAATGTGCTCACCTCAACCCCTGTACCACCCAACCCCCATCATGTGAAATGCCGTGGACCTGCAGTGTCCCCTAACCCCCTCATCTGTTGCCCCCACATGGTCATGGTCAGGTGGCACCCACTGCTGCCCTGCCTCCTGAACCGGGATCTGCTCTCCAGTGGCCCCAGTTTGTCTAGCCACCTTTGGCAGAGGCCTGTGGACTGGTGCTGTTTCCCCTTTCAGCCATCTACCCACATCAGGGGCCTGCAGATGGTGGCACTTACCCGTAAGGCCAGCCACGTGAACTGGGGCCTGAAAACTGGTGGCATCCATTTCCCATCCCGGCCACTGGCATCAGGGGCCTGGAGACCAGCAGCACCCTCTTCCACCCAGCCAGCTGCACCAGGGACCTGAGGCCTAGTGGCGCCCACCCCTATATCCAAGTCCTGGAAACAAGAGATGACCTGATCCTACACCCAGCTGCTGGCACCGGGGGCCTGCAGACCGCTGTACCTCCTCCTCTCTCCAGCCAGCTATGCTGGGGGCTGTGGGATGGGTAGCACACCCTCACTGATATCAGGGGCGTGCCCTTCGAGGTGGACACCCCTGCTTCTTGTGCCCCACCGCCCACTTGTACTTTTACCTGAGCATGCTGCCTGCTTCCTCCTCTTGCTGCCTTTCTGCCAGTCCTTTCCAGTGTGCCATCTGACACCGTGTTTGTTGTCCTGAGAGCACTCCAGCATGCTCATGCTGTGCTGTAAACAACAGCTCTCATCTCCTTGCCTTCACGTAAACCCACTTTCCCCTTCATGCCTCTCAGAGGAAGACTACATATTTTCCAAGGTCCCATAGAGCCCAGGGACAGAGGTGGGAATTTTCTTACTGAGTGCTTCTGTCAAATGCCCTGACACCTCTTTGGCCACACACATGTATACACAAACATGCTCCTGGGTTTGCTGTCAGGATAATCTTCATTACTTTAGTTCCACCATTGTTATCCCGTAGAGTATCAACGTATGTGTGGATGATGTGTCCACTTCCCTGGCTATGTAGCTCCTGACCTCATCCATTCAATAATATTCATCTGCTCAACTTCTTTTCCTTCATTACATGCTAGACATAACCTGGACTTGTCTAGGCCCTTAATCATAACCTCTACTATGCCACTAACTACAAACTCCTATCCTTCTAACTCCTTTACTCTCTTCCTGTGGCTCTGTGTCATCCAGAATTCCCACCCCTACATCATTCTATTTTCTTAAAATCTTGTAGGGCCTTTTTGGCTTCACTTTCTTTCCTTCCAGAAATCACACAGCCTATCTTTCCAGCTGTTATTTTGCCTTAACTGTTTTTCCTGCTTTGTCTTCCACTCAACTCATCCTGCAAAACATGACCCCAAAGCAGTCCAAGTATTTCATATCAGCTCTTCAGTGGCTGAGTGTTTCTGGGAAGTTAGACAGTGGACTTGGGCCTCCATGGAATCCTCCAGCACTGCCCAGTGTCTCTATCCCACTTTCCCTCACTGGCTATTCCAGATCTCTTTCTCGTCAAACATCTTATACAGCCGCCTCCAGTCCTTCTCTCCCTACCCCTTAATGTATTTCTCAGCAGGTATCCTAGCTTCCTACCTACAGAGAAGAATGTATGTCATCAGACAACAAATTCTTTAAATGCCTCCCAAGAAATCTAAAAAAATTAACCTCCATGTGCACATACACTTTCTTTCTTTACTTGTGTCTCCATGAAGAAAGAATTTCTCCTCCTACCCAGGGTTCACAGCAGGCACTCAAGAAATGTTCCGCAGAAGGAGGGAGGAAAAAGGAAGAGAAGGAAACAAAAGGGCAGGGAAGGGAGTGGAGGATGGGAGGGGAGGGAGGAACACGGGGAGGGTGGGAGGGGACCTGAAAGCCTTCCATGTAAAATGAAGGTCTTAAACAGATTTAAAAGAGGTTTTATGTTTTGTTTTATTTGTCAATGGTCATATTTTATTTATACTGCACACGGAACAACTCTGTGGGTTCTGATTAAGATAGGTATGCTGGGAATATCTTCTAGCTTACGTTTTTATAGCATCTTTTTAAATGTTAATAGAGCAATTAGAAGCTCAGGATTATGTCATGTTTGGGGACTATAACAGTATAGGCAATTATTGTATTTTAAATGCCTTTGAATTTTGAAACAAGATAGACATGGAAACAGTCGTTCCGTAAACCTCAAAAGTCACTGTAATTAGATACTTCTACTGTGAGTAGCGGTGCAGCACTAATCCATATATTGGTATAAAGAGAATTCTAAGTTTCATTTTCTTATTTTTAATTAAAGTCAGAGAAAGAATCTGTTTCATTGATTTCTCATAGACGTGTTTTTTAGTTCCATGAATAGTTTCATTTCTGCATTCAAGTTTTAACTCCACAAAAAAGCAGCTTAGGGAAGTTTTGGACTGTCTTTAGAGTAACGCCCAGTGACAAAAGAAACAAACAGGTCAGTGCTGGTAATCCAAATTTTGTGGTCTTTCACAAGGATGAAATCTTGTTGATAATAATTCCATGTTTTTGAATTTCCCTTTTGTCAGATTGCCTTCACATTTTCTCTTGATTATTCCAACACTCCTAAAATACAGATGTGGTTATTCATATTTTTAAAAATCTAAATTATGGAATTGAAGGGTGAACACACAATTAAATTCAAGTTCTAAACCTATTCTCTTTCATAGTAACTTTCATAACCAAGTCTGTTTTATTTTGCTCAATTAAAATAGTGTATCAAAGAGCATAAATTCTTATACAAAGGTTTTTATGATTACAAGGTAACTGTTGTGTTGTCATAGTTTAAGCTCAAAATACAACTCACCTTTGCTTCTTAAAACCTTTTTATATTAGTGAACGTTTTCTCTATACTTGGGTAAGCCCATTTACCAGTGCACGGATGACTTACTTTCTGTACAAATGGGCAAAGTTCTAACATAAGATTTTTAAAACTTGAATTTTACATGTATGAGCCTCTTAAAATTCAGATATACACAATGCAAAATAGCAATATGAATTTGAAATGTGCATCTGTATTTCTCAGACTTTAGACTATATTATGAATATATCATTGGTACTCCCTGTTTCAGTCTTAAGTGCTGCTGTAACAGAAATACAACAGGCAGATGCCTGTAACAAAGAGAAATTTTATTCTGTCACAGTCCTGTAGACTACAAGTCCAGATTCAGGGCATCAGCTCCAGGGGAAGTCTGTCTTGTTGGCTTTGGAGGAAAGTCGTTGTCATCATCTTCCTGTGGTTGGGAAGCCTCTAGGACTCTGCCTCCAAAGGACTGGTGCTCTGCTCCCTCACTTCTTCTTTCCTTATGGTAGATGGTCCCTCAGCAATATGCTTGCTTGCTTACTTTTCCTTAACTACAAAGAGATTGTCCCGAGGCACAATACAGTTTTACACTTTAAGTCCTGCCCCACCAACACAACTACTGCCCGTCTTCCCCCATCAACCTCATAGAGGCAGAATTTACAACATATGTAGGAACATTATGAAGTCCCAGGAATCCTGGTCTAGCCAATTTGCTACACACATTTTTTGGAGGACACAATTCAACCCATGACACCTCCCCATGAAAGTGTTGATCCTGCTAAACTGTCAGGGCATGTGCATCTGTGATCTCTGCATTCGGAGAGCAATCGTCTAGCTTATTTCTTGTTCAGGTGTAACACACAGTGGGTACTCAGTTTAAAGGGATACTAAATTCAGCACATCTGTTGTAAAAGATTTTTAAAAAGGACTAGAAATCTTTTGGTCTTAGACATCCATTCTTACCACCTTCTCCAACTTGAAAAAGAAATTTATTTGAATCTCAGTATCAGAAATAAGCTTAGAAAAAGTCCCTTTGGAAGTGAAAAGATGACTTCTTTTAATTACACATGTAAATGATTTCTTCTTAATAAGATTTTCACACATGGATTAACTAATATATCAGGTAGGATTATATGTGATTATTTAGCATTAACATTAAGGTTTTTAATTTGCTCATATGTAAGCTAAGGATATGAAAGTAAAATGGGAATCCAATAAAGCATAAAGAATAGCTGCACAGACAGATATAAAAAACAAACCAAACCTGTTGCCATTGTGTCAAATCTAACAGTGACCCTATAGGACCAAGTAGAACTGCCCCATAGAGTTTCCAGGGAGCACTTGGTAGATTTGAACTGCTGACCTCTTGATTAATAGCCGTAGCGCTTAACAAATACACCACCAGGCTTTCCTGAGACAGACATACTTTCTAGAAAACAAATTTCCTCCATGGATTGCTTTTATATTTGCTTTTCATAAACATATGCATTATACTGTGAATGCTGGCTTAATGCCTGGATGTTTAAAGGCTCTGTTTAACAGCATCTGCATGACCAATGGTGCCACTCTGATTGTCACAACAGAAATACCACAAGTGGACGGCTTTAAAAAGAGATTTTATTTTGTCCCAGTCCAGTATGCTGACAGTCCAAACCCACGATGTCAGCTCCAGGGGAATGCCGCCTCTGCTGGCTCTGGAGGAAGGCTCTTGTCATTCTTCCCCTGAACTGGAGATTCTGATGCGCAAGGACCCCAGTCGTTTCCAAAGGATGTGCTTTACTCTCAGCACTGCTTTCTTGGTAGTATGAAGTCCCCTAACTCTCTGCCAGATTCTTTATATCTCAAGAAACTGCCTTATTGAGTCCTGCCCCACCAATACAAATAGTGCCCATTCTCCCTCATTAACATTATAGAGGCAGGGTTTACAACATATATGAACATCACGTATACTGAGAATTACGACCTAGCCAAATTAATACACATATTTTGGGGGGAACACAAATCCATGACGATCCATGTTTCCAGATAGAAGACAAAAGTCAATGCAGTTTACACCACCCATGGGCTTTCACTTCTTTCAGGTTAATGAGATAGTAGAGAGACAGAAGCTTCAGGAGGTAGCTGGACACATGGGTAAATGAGTAAATAAAACAACTAAAGAAGTCTGCCTGCAGTATAGTGGTAAATTCTGGCTGAATTCACAAGTTTCATGTGTAAAGAGAAAAACGTTGTGGCATAGTGGTAAAGTACTGTTTCTGCTAACCGGGTGCTCCTTGGAAACTCTATGGAGTGGTTCTACTCTGTCCTGGAGGGTCACTATGAGTCAGAATTGACTAGGCAGCAGTGGGTTTGGTTTTTTTTTTTTTTTTTTTTTTCTCCCCACCTAGAGCTTCATCCTTGTGGTTATTTTTTCTGCTCCAAGATGTCTGGTCATGCTACATTTAGACATGAAATTCATTTGGTGTGAAATAAATCACCATGAAAGGAATTTCCGGATATGGTTGCCCTCTGCTGTAGATGACGAGTTGGTAATGCAAAACTACTGTTGTGCATGGAAAATGAAAGGCAGTCTTCATGGGTAATGAGCACATGACCAAGTAATAAATCAACACCCCCACTGACTCCTCTGCTTTCCGTGTAGAAAATGTGTATCTCTGTTTTAGTCAGCTAGGGCTGCTCTAACAGAAATACCACAGAGTGGATGGCTTTAACAAAGAAAGATTTATTCTTACACAGTCCGGTAGGTTGCAAGTCCATATTCAGGGTGTGCGCTCTAGGGGAAGGCTTTCCCCTTGTCGGCTCTGGAGGAAAGTCTGGTATTGCATCAGTCTTTGTCCAGGGAGCGTCCTGACGCAAGAACCTCTGGTCTGAAGGACGCGCTCTGCTCCCGGTGTTGCTTGCTTGATGGTAGCAAGGTTCTCAAATTGTCCTTTGTTTCTGTTTCCTTTTATTCCTTGCAAGCTAAAAGCATTAAGGGTGGGGCAAACCATACTCCAGGAAAACTACCCCTTAAGGAGGAATTTACAGCCCCACCCTAATCCTTAAAGATACAGGTTAGCAAAACCACACAATAGAGGACAGTCCCAAGATACTGGGAACCATATCCCAGCCACATGGCTGCACACATTTTTGGGGGGACACAATTCCAACCATGACGATCTCTTCTTGAACGGTTCAATTAGGGTACAACAGTATCTATAAAACATACAGACATCAGTGTCACTTCTACCCTGCTGTACAGTAGTGTAAACACAACATCCTTATTCTATGACTATTAGAGCCTATTAGGAAATGCTGGTGGCACAGTGGTTACAGGCTGTGGTTGTGAACCCAAAGGTCAGAAGTTTAAATCCACCAGGCACTCCTTGGAGATTCTACAGTGCAGTTCTACTCTGTCCTGGAGGGTCACTGTGAGAGTCCACTCAGTGGCAACAGGTTTAGAGCCTATTAGGACAGGTGGATATCATGGCATCATAAATAAATCTAGTATGATAAATGCTATATTCTTACAAATTAGCCTAATAACTAACTTCATCTGTATCCATAACTTCTGCCTTGACTGTTACTAAAAATTTTAGATGAACAATCCAAGTCTTCTTCTGCTTATGGCCAGGACTTTCACAGTGCCCTACTTCCCAACCCTCTCCCCTAAATCAAGACTGTATCCTCTTTTTGTCCCACCTTTATCTTGCATCTCCTGCATTCATCCCATCTCTCTGTCCTGTAGCACCAATTTTCCCTCCTCTGGATTGTTCCCATGAGCACATAGACATGCTGTAGTACCTCCTATCTTTTAAAACATATGGTCAGTCTTACATCGCTATAGCTAGTGTCTCATTTTTCTGCTTCCCTCCATGTGAAACTCAAGAGAACTGTCTGTATGCCCTGTTTCCATTTTCTCATCTTCAGATATCTCTCGAACCTTCTATAACCAGATTTTCTTACTAAGCTCTTACCACAGTCACCATGGACTTTCAGTTGCCAAATCTAATGGCCAGTTTTCTGCCCTCACCTGCATTAGATGAGAATAGAAGTCTGGTCTAAATACAAAGATCATAGATACCAATGACATAGAATCAGTTCAGACTCAGAAGTTTGCTTTCCTTCTGTTTACTAGCAGATCTTCCAGAAAGCAATGCAGAGGACTCACAAGCTAAGAATACAAGTGAATGGATGGATGCAGCTTCCCAGTGCTCTCCTCATACCTCTCAGAGCAGTGCTATAAGTTTGAAGGTGAACACTGCCTGTGAAGACTGGGAAGTAATCAAGCCAGAGGAGAGAAGTACGTCTACCTATAAACAGCTAATTTACAAAGGGCCAAAGTCCATTAAATGGGGGGAAAGAGACAGCCTCTGTAGCAGGTTGTGCTGGCAAAACTGGATGTCCATCAGGGAAAAACAAAAAAAAAGCAGGATCCATATTTCACACTATGCACAAAAACTGAAATGGATCAAAGTCCTAAATAGAAAACCTAACACTATAAAGATCATGGAAGAAAAAAAACAGGGACAACACTAGGGGCCCTAATATATGTCACAAATAGAATGTCAAACATAACTTAAAAATACACAAGCAGCAGAAAATGAACTAGATAAATGAGGCCTTGTGAAAGTTAAACACTTAGGCTCATCAAAAGATGCTTGAAATGAGTAAAGAAAGAACCTAGTGACCAGGAAAAAAAAATTTGACTATGACATATCTGACAAAGCTCTACTCTCTAAAATGCATAGGAAATTTTATATCTTCAAAACAAAAGGACAAAGAGTCCAGTTAAAAAATAGCAAAGGATATTAACAGTCACTTCACGAAGAAGACATTCGGGCAGCTAACACACACAGGAAGAAAGGCTCATGACCACTGGTCATTAGAGAAATGCAAATCAAAAATACAGTGAGATTCTATCTCACCCTAATGATTAATGGCACTAATAAAAAAAAGTTGACAACGTTGTGGTAAGATTGAACTATCATATATCCTGCTGGTGGAAATGTAAATGGAAAACCATATAGTGCTTCCTTAAAAAGGTAGAAACAGAAATAAAATATGATCCAACAATCCCGTTCCGAGGTATATATCCTAAAGAAATAAGAGCTATCACACCAATAGACATATGCACACCCATGTTCATTGCAGCATTATTCACTATAGCAAAAATATGGAAACCATATATCCACCAATCAATGAATAAGCAAATTGTGGTACAGACACACAATAGAATACTACACAATAATAAAGAATAACTATGAATCCACAAAACGTCTCACAACATGGATGAATTTGAAAGACATTATGCTGAGTAAAAGAAGTCAATCAGAGAAGGAAAGTTACTGTGCAAGACCACTATTCTTTAAAAAAAAAGTTTACATAGGAAAAAAAATCCTTTGATTGTTACCAGAGATGGGAGAGGGAGGGAGAGAAAATTGCTAACTAGGTAAAAGACACATTATCAATCTTGGTAAAAGGAAAGCAACACACAATATGAGGGAGGTGAGCACAGCATGACAAAGGTAAAATAAGACATTAAAAGGAACACAAGAACAAAAGGGAACTATGGCAATTACTATAACAGTCCTGAGACAATAGTTTTAATAAGCCATAATTTACAAATTGATACCTAGGTGAATCACTGAGCTAAAGAGGTGTGAGCACATACACCTGCAAATAAGGTTTGGTTGTGAATATTTCTACATACATAATTGTAGGTTCTGTGTGTACATTAGACAACAGAGCACATAAAGGGCATAGTCATAGAAACTTCTTAGACATAACCAAACAATGCATTCCCCAGCTATGGTGAATGTTGTTTCCTAATAGCCCATGGTTGCTTCCCTTCTCTAGAGAATTATCCTCAGCCTGTGAGTCACCATGTGTGAAGGTTATACTCCACCTTTAGGGGCCAATGATTAGCTGATGCCAACTAAACAAACAACTTATAAGAATCAGAACACTGCTGGTTCCTATGAGGCAGAGGTTCCAGATATCCCAAATGTCAAGCTTTTCCAAACTGCTGTCCTATTCCATCATCTCTGTTCTCAGTGCTCTTCCTCCTTTCTCTGAATACCCTAATTTGCTACAACATTTCACAAAAACTCACCAGGCTTATAAAGGAAATGACGAACTTGGGGGGGAGGGGCAGAGCCAAGATAGTGGAGTAATGACACCTCCCTGCTAAACCCCTGAACTACTAAGATCCTCAGAATTAATGAAATTCACCAAACACAGCAATCTAGAAGGACTAAACTGTGCTTAGAGGACCCTAAGTATAAAGGGAGTGAAAGGAAGATCTCAGGACCCCTGAACCATCTCGGACAAAACAATGTGGCCTGGGCAGAGATTCTTTGCAAACTGAAGGCAACCCGAGTTGGGAGAAAACCCTCCTCCAGAGAAGCTTAGCAACCAAGTGGAGCCACAAAATAATAACTGGAGCAACCTTGGATTGGACTGAAGAGATCTGTCCCAGCCTAAGCATTTCAGTCACAGTCCACAGCCCAGATCTGAAGACCCCCATGCAGGTTATAACACACTTGGAAAAGGCTGGCTGTTGGTCACTGTCCCAACAGTGCCACTGGCCAAGTGGCCAGGCACTGACTCGGAGCAGCAAGGGTCTGGGAGGCCTCAACTAGAGGAGCAGGGAGACAGGTTGGGAAAGCACAGGGACAGGAAGCCAGGGCTGCCAGTGTCCCAAGGCAGTAGTGCAGGAGAGGGCAAAGCTGAGGGAGAACATGAGTGCCATTCACACAGCAGGCCTTAGTCCTGCGTGGGACTCGGAGGCCCAGGTTCAGGTGCCCCACAACTGTGAAGCAGGAGATCATGGGACCTAGGGGGAGCACCGAGTGAACAGTCCTGATGCTGGCAGACATGGGACCAGCCTTGGAGCTAGTGAGCCAGGAAGCTCTGGGCTTCTGTGGCCTGGGGAAGGGAGCTCAGAGAGTGCACCCATTACTGGGGAGGATTGGAGGCATGTGGGCCAGTGAGGGTGGGTTCAGGCAACTGGGGAAGGTCCAGAGTGATCCCTTGAAGCAGCTGGGCAGCCACTGGAGCTGGGCACACCAGGGAGAGCTGGGCTCAGGTGACCATGGGGGAAGGGCAGTGATCACCATGGCTAGACAGCCATTAGTGCTGTGTACACTGGCGAAGCTTGAGCTCAGGTGAACCAGAAGGTGAGGTGAGATTGCCCCAGCAGCCAGACAGCCATTGGTGCCACACGTGCTAGGGAGACCTGGGCTCAGGTAACTCCTGCGAAGTGGAGTGATCATCCCAGCAGCTAGGCAACCATTGGAACCTGGGCATCTGGGCAGCTTAAGCACAGGGAACCCTAGAGGAGTTAGGCAATCACCCCAGTGACTGGGCAGCCACTGGAACCAAGTGTGCTCAGGAGGCTTGGGCTCAGGTGACACCAGGTGAGGGGACTGATCACCCCAGTGGCTAGGTAGGCAGTGAAGCCATGGCTTGGGGAAGAGGGCACAAGCAGCAATCATTTGCTGTCCCTACAATTGAGTCTGAGGCTGAAGTTCCATAAGGGATCTGCCCAAACCAGAGGCAGCTGCAGCAGTAGCACTTGACTCTTGCCCACCTTAGAGTATCTGTGAAAGCACAGGGCCTGTGCAAGCAACTCACCCCACCCCCCCCAGCCCAGAGGCAGAAACAGTGTTAGTTCTGCTGAAAGCAGGTGTGACTCCTCCACCCAGGAGTTGCATGAGCAGCAGAAGCAGACCAGTGCAGGGCAATAAGAGCAGCAAAAGAAAATAATCAGACTGCATGGAGAATCTATGACCCAGCCCCAGCAGAGAGATGCCAGTCAGGCCTACTGAACTATTAAGTCTCTGGAACAACTTCTGGATGGCTCAGAGACAACAATCAATCTCTGGATACCTGAAGAAGCAGACTACCATGGCTTCTGAAAAATCCCAAAATAAAATGTCAACAGATTTCCCAGATGAAGAAGAGTTCCTACAACTATCAGAGATGGAATACAAAAGATTGATGTACAGAGCTGTGCAAGATATCCAGAGAGAGATCAGGCAAAATACAGCACAGCACACTGAAAAATTAAATAAGCTGCAAGAAATGCTTGAGCAGCAAAGATCTGAAATTTGACAGATTAACAATAAAATCTGTGAGTTTGATAACTCAGCAGAAAGTCAAAGGAACAGGATTAAGGACATGGAAGGCAGACGACAAAGTAAACGACACCAGCACACACGAAGAAAAATCAGATAAAAGACTCAACAAGAGCAAAGGATTCCTCAGAGTGATGTGGAATTCTATTAAGAAAAACAGTCATCTGTGTGATTGGAGTACCAGAACAAGGTGAGATAGCTGAAAATACAGAGCAAATAGTTGAAAACCTGCTGACAGAAAACTTCCATGATATCATGAAAGATGAGAAGATCTCCCTTCAGGATGCTCATCAAACTCCACTCATGATTGATCTCTAAAGAAGTACACCAAGGCATACCATAATCATGCTCAATGAAACTAGAGACAAGGACAGACTGCTGAGGGCAGCCAGAAACAAACAAAAAAAAAACAGCCTACAAAGGAAAATTATTCAGATCAGACTGCTCAGCTGAAACAATGCTGGCTGGAAGACCGTGGGATAACAATATGTAAAGCCCTGAAAGAAAAAGCTGTCAACCAAGAATACTATATCTTGCAAAATTGTCTCTCAAATAGGAAAATAAAATTAAGGCTTTCACAGATAAACAGAAATTTAGAAAATTTGTAAGAACCAAACCAAAATTACAAGAAATATTAAAGGAAGTTCTTAGATTAAAAAAAGCAGTAACATTAGATATATACTTAACCATCCAGCACTCAACAGAGCATCTAGATAACATCAGGAAAGGAAATCCAAAAATTATAACCAAAATCAAATCACAAAAAATAGGGATTCAGAGATCTCAGGATATAATTCACAACTATATTATATGAAAAAGAGGGTCAAATAAAGGTAGACATAGGCCTTTCAGATGTGGAGGAAGACAAGGAGATACACAGACCCTGAAGTTTGGACTAATTTTAGATTAATAAAAGGGACTAAGGGAGTAACTGCAAAAGAAACCTGTAATTCTACATGTCAAAAAGCAACATACAAAACTACAACTTCAAGAGAACAAACACTGAAAGCCACTAAAAGAAAATATGTAACGAGAAAAGACCCAGCACAGCAAATGGAATGCAAGAGAGGAACTGTCCACAACACCCCCAAAAAGGCATCAAAATGGCAATGCCAAACCAGCCAAGCCAAGTGCTGTCAAGTAAGATCCGACTCATAGCGACCCTAGGGGCCAGGGTAGACCTGACCCCCAGAGTACTCAGGGAGCACCTGGTGGGTTTGAACTGTTGACCTTGTGGTTAGCAGTGGCAATGCTACCATTATATTTAGCCATAATCACACTAAATGTAAATGGACTAAATGCACCAATTAAGAGAAGAGGAGTTGAAGATTGGGAAAAAAAAAAAAAAATGACCCCTCTATATAGTGCTTACAGGAGGCATAACTTAGGCTCAAACACACAAACAAACTACAACTCAAAGGCTGGAAAAACATATCATTCTAAATAACATTCTAAAAAGAGCAGGGGTGGCAATATTAATTTCTGACAAAATAGACTTTGAAGTTAAATCCACCATATAAGATAAAGAGAGTCACTATTTTAATGGTCAAAGGCTTAATTCAACAGGAGGACATAACCATACTAAATATCTATGTACCCAATGACAAGTCTCCAAAATATATAAAGCAAACACTATTTGCACTGAAAACAGAACTGGCCAGCTCCACAATAATAGTAGGAGACTTCAAAACACCACTCTCAGTAAAGGACAGAACATCCTGAAAAAAGCTTAGTAAACACATGGAGGATCTAAATGCCGTAATCAACCAACTTAACCTTACAGACATAATCAGAACACTTCATCCAACTGAAGCCAAGTATACTTTCTTTTCTAATACTCATGGAATGTCCTCCAGAATTGAGCACGTACTAGGTCACAGAGTGATACTCCACAAAATTCAAGGTATTGAAATAATAAAGCTTTTTCTCAGAGCACAAAGCTGTAAAACTAGAAATAAATAACAGAAAAAAAGATGCAAATTAAATAAAAAACATGGAGACTGAATAAGATTTTGCTCAAAAACTACTGGATAACAGAAGAAATCCAGCATACAATAAAGAATTTTATAGAATCAAATGAGAATGAAGACACATCCTACCAAAATCTATGGGACACAGCAAAAGCGGTGCTCAGAGGTCAATTCATCTCAATAAATGCAAACAACCAAAAAGAAGAAAGGGCACAAAACAAAGAACTCACTGACTTGAACAATTAGAAAGATCTAAGCAAGAGAACCCATCAGACTCCAGAAGAAAGCAAATTATTAGAATTAGAGCAGAAATAAATGAAACAGAAAATAGAAAAATGTTTGAAAGAGTAGACAAGTCCAAAAACTGATTTTTTGAGAAGATCAACAAAACTGATAAGCCATTGGCCATACAGACAAAAGAAAAACAGGAGAAGAAACAAATAATCTGAATTAGAAATGAGATGGGTGATACCACAATGGACCCTGCTGAAATTAAAAGAATCATACAAGAATACAATGAAAAGTTATACTCTGATAAGTTTGAAAACCTAGATGAAACAGCCAATTTTCTGGAAAAATATGACTTACCTAAATGAGTAAAATCAGGGATAGAACAACTAAACAACCCCGTTATAAAAGAAGAAATTGAAAAGGTAATTTAAAAACTTCCATCCAAAAAAAGCCCTGGCCCAGATGGCTTCACTGCAGAATTCTATCGAATATTCAGAGAAGAGTTAACACCACTACTTCTAAAGGTATTCCAGGGTCTGGAAAAGGATGGAATATTCCCAAATTCATTCTGTGAAGCTGGTATAACCCTGGTACCAAAACCAGGTAAAGACGGTACAAAAAAGTTACAGTCCAATATCTCTCATTAAGTTAGATGCAAAAATCCTAGCTAACAGAATTCAACACTTATCAAAAAATAGTTCATCCCGACCAAGTAGGATTCATACCAAGGATGCAGGGATGGTTTAACATAAAGAAAACAGTTAATGTAATCCACTACATAAACAAAATAAAAGATAAGAACTACCCGATTCTATCAATTGACACACAAAAAGGCATTTGTTAAAGACCAACATCCATTAATGTTAAAAACTCTCAGCTGCAGCCAAAAGACACGTGTGGACTTGCTCATGATCATTAGATATTAAAGATTCAAATCAAAACCACTATGAGATATCATCTTACCCAACAAGGCTGGCCATGATCTAAAAAACACAAAACAACAAATTATGGAGAGGCTGTGGAGAAATTGGAACTCTCCTACACTGCTGGTGGGATTGCAAAATGGTACGACCTCTTTGGAAAGCATTCTGGCCCTTCTTTAAAAAGCTAGAAATAGAGGAGGCAGAGTCAAGATGGCAGACTAATTACACATCTGCACATCTCCTTATATCCCTCTGGAAACCAAGACCTGAATTGATAATCAAACAGAGCCTTCTGGTAACCTAGTGAGCCCCCAGGACACGGCACTGGGCTGTTAATTCGGACTTCATACCACTTCAAAACCTCCTCTCTTTCACTGACTCCTGCTCTTGGCTAGCCCTGGCTCTCATGGACTGAAGATAAATGCACCATTTTGACTTTTTTTTCTTTGTTTTGGCTGGTGGGAGGAGCTGGGTCTTGCCTAGTGGCTAGACTCAGACGCACTGCTGGGGGGATAGGCAGGCGAAATTCCCATATTTTGAGAGCCAGGCTTAGGACTCTGTTCATCTAGACACTTTGGGCCTGTCTTTTTTATCACTGCCACAGCATGGTTTGTACAGAACCGCGCTGCCAGAGTGCGGGATGCCATGTTGGATACAGAGATTTTAGCGGGACCTAATTCTTAGACTGGGAGCCAGCACCTACAAACAGGACAGCACTTCTCTGACAGAAAAGCAGTAATTTACACAGTGTCACCTGTGGTGGGGGCCCGGCAACAGAAGCAGAGGAATCAATACCTCTTGGCACCTTTAGCCCCTCTATCTGCTGCCTGTGTGGAGGGTGCCATCTTGGATACAGTGACTGCAGCTGGACCCATTTCTTAGCTTGGGAGCCAGAACCTGCCCACAGGAGAGTGCTTTTCTATCAGAAAAGCAGTAGTTTACACAGTGTCGCCTAAGGCTGGGCCCTGTCAGCAGAGGCCAACAGGGCAGTAGCACTGCTGTATTCTGAACTAGTTTGTATCATCTGGGGTTGGATATAGAGGTGCTTACTTTGACAGTTGGGAAGAGGGACCTGTACACCTGAAAGCCTGACTGACTTGGGAAGTGGTCAGATACTTTTTCCTTTACATTTTAAGACAGCCTAGAAAAACATCTGCAGTCCATCCTTACAGTATATCTTCCAGCCTCTACATACTCACATGGGACCCAAAAAGCAACAGACATTGTGGCATACAAGAAATCACCCATGGCTTCAGAAGGCTCCCAAACAAAACAGCCAAGGAGTTTTCCAGCTGAAGAAACTTTTATGAAATCATCAGAAAGTGAATACAAAATGATTATATACAGAGCCCTTCTAGACCTTATACAGAATGCAGCAGAACAAACGGAAAAATTAAACAAGCTGTTCAATATGATGGAACACCAGTACTCTGAAATCCAATAGATCAAGAACAAAATCAAAGACATAGAAACTTCCATTCAAAGCCAGAAAAACAGAATGGAACAAATGGAAAAAAGAATTTCTGACTTGGAAGACAGAGCTACTGATGCCAGCATCTATGAGTAGAAATCAGAAAAAAACAAACGAGAAAAATGAAGAAACATTAAGAAGCATGTGGGACTCTATTAAGAGGAACAACCTTCAATTAATTGGAGTCCCTCAGCAGGATGAGACACCTGAGAACACAGAGGGTATTGTTGCTAAGCTGCTGACAGAAAACTTCCCAGAAATCATGAAGGAAGAGAATATAGACATCTCAGATGCATATCATACGCCACCCAATATAGATCTCAAAAGAAAGACTCCAGGACATATTATAATCAAGCTCAACAAAATGAAACATAAGCAGCAACTCTTAAAGGCAGCAAGACTCAAAGCAAAGCTAACATTCAGAGGGAAACCCTGTAGGCTCTCATCAGATTTCTCAGCAGAAGCCATGCTGGCACGGAGACAGTGGCATGACATATTCAAGCCTTGAAGGGGAAAAACCTCCAACCAAGAATTATGTATCCTGCAAAACCATCTTTCAAATATGAAAATGAAATTAAGACATTCCCAGATGAACATAAACTCACAGACTTTGTAAAAACCAAACCCAAACTACAAGAAATACTGAAAGAAGTTCTTGGCTTTGGCTTAGAAGAACAAAACCACTAACTTTATATTTCAGAACGACACATTACTCAGAACTCTACTCATTTAGGGAAGGCTCCAAAGTCAATCACAGTTTTAATACTGAAAGAAGCAATCCAGTGATTATCATGAACACTATGGTGCCATCATATTAAAAAGAGGGATGTACTACAGTCGTTATAATCCTTCCAGATGGAGAGGAAGATGACAAGACTGGTAGTAATTAAAATTGGGTTTGTATATAGTTTATTAAGGGGGATCATAGGAGCATCTGTAAAGAACAACGAAGATGTATCATACCATTTCAAGAAATGTAACACAGGAG
Source organism: Heterohyrax brucei (assembly GCA_028571685.1). Lineage (NCBI taxonomy): Eukaryota > Metazoa > Chordata > Mammalia > Hyracoidea > Procaviidae > Heterohyrax > Heterohyrax brucei. Next base: position 205,875,382 of record CM053140.1, read on the forward strand.
TCTCAACAACTACAAAACCAGCTCTGAAAAAGGTGAAAACTCAACTCACAGAAAAGAATGTTCCAGAACAAACTAATAAGAACAACAGAGAAAACATCAACATAAAAATAAACATATCACAATAGCAGCAGTGAATACATATCTATCAATAATTCCACTGAATGTGAATGGACTGAATGGTCCAGGAAAGAGACATCGAGTGACATCTTGGATCAAAAGACATGACCCATCCATATGTTGTCTTCAAGAAACTCACTTGAGACCTAAAAACAGGAACAAACTGAAAATTAAAGGATGGACGAATATATATCAAGCTAACAATGAACAAAGAAGAGCAGGTATGGCAATTCTAATCTCAGATAAAATCAATTTTAACTGATTTCGTGGACAAAGATCGATACTATTTATTGCTGAAAGGTTCAGTATACAAACAAGACTTAACTATATTAAATATTTAGGCACCTAGTATCAGAGCACCTATAAATGTTGAAGAAACACTGACTACACTCGAAAACCAGTTAGATGACTCCACAATAATGGTGGGAGACTTCAACACTCCCCTCTCAATACTGGACAGATCATCTAGAAAAAAGCTCAGTAAAGATACAGAAGACCTTATTGCCACAATTAACTAATTAAACCTCACTGATATATACAGAACTTTCTATCCATCAGCAGACAACTACACCTTCTTCTCCAGTGCACGTGGAACATTCTCCAGAATTGACCATGTGTTAGGACATAATGCAATTCTCAACAAAATCCATAGCATTGAATTACTGCAAAGCATCTTCTCAGATCATAAAGCCATAAAAGTCGAAATCAGTAGCAGAAAAAACATAGATAGAAAGTGGAACTTTTGGAAACTGAACAACGTCTTGCTCAAAAAACCATGGGTTATAGAAGAAATCAAGGATGAAATAAAGAAATTCATGGATTCCAATGAGAAGGAAAACACTTCCTACCAGAACCTGTGGGATACAGCCAAAGCAGTGCTCAAGGGTCTGTTTATCTCCGTAAATGCACACATCTGGAAGGAAGAAAGAAACCAAATCAAGGAACTAACTTTACAGCTTGAACAAGTAGAGAGACAACAACAGAGGAACCCCTCAGGCACCAGAAGAAACCAGATCATAAAGATTAGGGAGGAGCTATATAATTTAGAGAACAGAAAAACAGTTGAAAAAATTCAAAAGACCAAAAGCGGTTTTTTGAAAAGATGAACAAAATTGACAAACCACTGGCTAAACTTACTAAAGAGAAGCAGGAAAGGAAACAAATAACCCAAATTAGAAATGAGAGGAGAGTTGTCACAACAGATCCAATAGAAATCAAAAATATCATAACAGAATACAATGAAACACTGTACTGTAACAAATTTGAAGAACTGGAGGAAATGGACAAATTCTTTGATTCGTACCACTGACACAAATTATCACAATGTGAAGCAGAACAACTTAATAAACCCATCACAAAGGAAGAGATTGAAAATGTCATAAAAAAAACTGCCAACCAAAAAAACCCCGGGCCCAGATGGCTTCACCACAGAATTCCACCAAGCTTTTAGAGAAGAGTTATCTATCTCCAATACTACTGAGACTATTTCACAGTATAGAAAGGGATGGAGTATTGCCAAACTCATTCTATGAAGCCAGCATAACCCTGATACCTAAGCCAGGGAAAGACCCAACCAAAAAGGAGAACTACAGACCACTGATCACTCATGAATCTAGATACAAAAATCTCCAACAAAATTCTTGCCAATAGAATACAACAACAGATCCAAAAAATAATCCGTCATGACCAAGTTGGATTCATACAGGGATGAAAGACTGGTTCAACATCAGAAAAATAATTAATGTGATTAACCACATAAATATCACAAAAGAGAAGAGTCACTTGATTTTGTCAATGGATGCAGAAAAGGCATTTGATAAAGTCCAACACCCATTGATGCTAAAAACTCTTAGCAAAATAGGTATAGATGCAAAATTTCTCAACGCAATAAGGGGCATTTATACAAAGCCAACTGCCTGCATCATCCTGAATGGAGAGACGCTGAAAGACTTTCCCTGGAGAACAGGAACTAGACAAGGATGCCGACTCTCACCCCTCCTATTCGACATTGTACTAGAAGTTCTAGCCAGAGCCATTAGAGAAGACCAAGAAATAAAGGGCATCTGCATTGGCAAAGAAGTCAAAATCTCCCTGTTTGCTGATGATATGATTGTATATGCAGAGAACCCCAAGGAATCTATAAGTAAGCTACTCAAACTGATAGAAGAGTTCAGCAAAGTCTCAGGATACAAGATAAAAAACATAAGTAAATCAGCAGGATTCCTTTATACCAACAATGAGACTGTTAAGGAGGAAATTATCAAATCAATACCATTTACGATAGCCTCTAAGAAGATAAAGTACCTAGGAATTATTCTAATCAGAGAAACAACAGACCTTTACAAAGAGAACTACAAGCCCTTACTACAGGAAACTAAGAGAGACTTACATAAATGGAGAAACCTACCAGGCTCGTGCATAGGAAGACTTAACATTGTGAAAATGTCTATTTTACCCAAAGCAATCTACTTATAGTGCAATCCCAATACAAGTTCCAGCGTCATTTTTTAATGAGATGGAGAAACAAACCACGAAATTTGTTTAGAAAGGGAAGAAGCCTCGGATAAGTAAGGTACTACTAAAGAAGAAGAACACACTGGGAGGCCTCTCATTATGCGACCTTAGAACATACTACACTGCCACAGTGGTCAAAACAGCCTGGTACTGGTACAAAAACAGACAGATCGATAAATGGAACAGAATTGAGACTCCAGAAATGACACCATCTGCCTATGAACAGTTGATATTCGACAAAGGCCCTAAGACATTAAACTGGGGTAAAAACAGTATCTTCAACAATGGTGCTGGCAAAATTGGATATCCATCTGCAATAAATTGAAACAAGATCCATATCTTACACCTTATACAAAAACCAACTCCAACTGGATAAAAGACCTAAATATCAAACCTAAAACAATAAAGCTCATCCAAGAAAAGATCGGAACAACAATGGAAGTTTTAATACACAATGTAGACAGACTTCAAAATCTGTCAAACAAACCACAGTCAACAGAAGGGAAAATAGATAAATGGGAACTATTAAGAATCAAACACTTTTGCTCATCCAAAGACTTTATTAATAGGATTAAAAGGCCACCTACAGAATGGGAAAAAATATTTGGCAACTCTATGTCATACTGACGCCTGATATCCATAATCTACAAGGTACTACAAAATATCAATAAGAAGAAGATAAATCATCCAGTTAAACAATGGGAAAGGAGATCGACAGACATTTTGCTAAAGAGGAGATCCAGGCAGCCAAAAAATACATGAGGAGATGTTCACGATCTTTAGTTATTAAAGAAATTCAAATCAAGACAACAATGAGATACCATCTCACCCCAACAAGGTTGGCCATGATCCAAAAAACACAAAACAACAAATGATGGAGAGGCTGTGGAGAAATTGGAACTCTCCTACACTGCTGGTGGGGCTGCAAAATGGTCCAGCCTCTTTGGAATGCAATCTGGTGCTTCCTTAAAGAAATGGATATCGATATACCATTTGACCCAGTAATTCCACTACTTGGAATATATCCTACAGAATCAAAGCCATTCACACCAACAGATATATGCACAAGAATGTTTATCGCAGCACAGTCCATGATTGCAAAAAGATGGAATCAACCCAGGATTCCCAACAACAGAGGAATGGGTAGGTAAACTATGGTATATATACTCAATGGAGCACTATGCAATGGTAAAGAATAATGATGATTCCAGGAAACATCTCATAACCTCGTTTCAACTGGAAGGCATTATGTTGAGCGAAACTAGTCAGTGATAAAAGGACAAATATTGTATGAGACCCCTATGCTAAGATCTCAAAAATAGACTTACGCATAGAAGAAAAGACTCTTTCATGGCTGCAAGGGAGGGGAGGGAGGGAGGGCGGGGTGGGGGAAGGCTTTGGATTAGATAGTTGGTAGAAATTTTGTTGGGTGAAATTGGTGATAGCACACACTGGAAACAGGAGCAATATTAAGTGGATTTCAACATAACTTGAATACTCCTTCCATCTTGGCCCAGTGTTGCAAGGACAGAATAGCTGGAGCAGGGGGCAGAAGACCATGCTCTTAGGCAAAATCGAGGCCAATTGGCACAACCAGCGTTTTGCTAAGAGGGCTCTCTGCACCCTACATTGGTGAGTGGCATCTTGAGTCTTAAAAGCTGGCCATCTGAGGCCACAATAAACGGTCCCAACTCAACAGGAACGGATGCTCTTCGAGGACCAAAATTACATGGGGTAGAGACAACCCAGAAGACAGAGAGACCCACATGAGTGGGTACCTACATAGACTTTGGACCAGAAGAGCTGGATTGTGTCCAGGCACCACCAGTGATAGCCACAATGGAGCTCACTAAGTCGAGTCTCACTGGCAACACAAGAATAAAGAGGGGTCCACCCTGAAATCTCCACTAAAAGACCACAGTTGATGGTCCAGCGGCTTCAGGGTTCTCCTGGGAGCATGGCCCCAGGCTCTGATGTTGCCCTTTCCCATAAATCATCATGAAGTTCCACTCTTCAGACATGAGTGGATTGGACTTGGCAATGCAGAGTGACCATATCTTGGATGCACTTTGTAGTTCTATGCATCTATAGGATGTAATCCTGCTGACCTCTGGCTGGAATAAGGGGAGTGGGTGGAGAGGACAGGATGGGAGACTGTTGGAAGGATGAGACATGTATGCAGCAGAGAGGAACAGTGTTCTGTCACCGGGCAGGGAGAGCAGTGGAAGCTGCATATAGGTGGGCATGTGAATTTATATGGGAATGTACATTTTCACTCAATCATAATAAAAAAAAAAAGCTAGAAATAGATACATCATTTGACCCAGTAATCCCAGTACTTTGAATATGTCCTACAGAAGCAAGGGCATTCACACAGATAGATACATGCACATGAATTGTTGCAGCACAGTCCATAATTGTGAAAAGACAGAATCAGCTGAGATGCCCAGCAACAGAGGAATGGATAAATAAACTGTAGTATATATATATCCAGTGGAACACTGTGCAATGATAAAGAATAATGATGATTTTAGGAAACATCTCGTAACCTGGTTTCAATGGAAGACATTATGCTGAGTGAAATTAGTCAGCGGCACAAGGACAAATATTGTGTGAGACTCCTACTATAAGAACTTAAAAACAGACTCATGTACAGAAGAAAGGACTCTTTGACAGCTGTAAGGGAGGGAGAGGGCTGGTTATAGATTAGATAGATAGTTAATAGAAATTTGGGTGAAATCAGTGACAGCACACATTAGAAAGATCAGTTTAATTGGTCTTCAACATAACCTGAATACTCTTCCAATCTTAACCCAAGATTACAAGGACAGAGTAGCAGAGGTGGGGGATCCCGGGACCATGCTCTCAGGGTCATCAAGGCCAGTTGGCATAACTAGCCTATTGCTAAGAGAGTCTTCTCCACCCCGTATTGGTGAGTAGCGTCTGGGGTCTTAAAAACTAGCAAGCTGCCATCTGAGGTACAACAAATGGTCCCAACTCAGCCAGAACAGATGACCATCAAGGACCACAACAGCATGCGGGAAAGAGAACCTAGAGGACAGAAAGATCCACATGAATGGGTGACTACATCAACATGCGACCAGAAGAACCAGATGGTGCCAAGCCACTACCAGTGAGAGCCGTGATGGAGCTCACAAGGTTGAATCTCAGTGGCAACACGAGAATAAAAAGGGGTGCACCCTGAGAACTCCACTAAAACACCACAGTTGATGGTCCAAAGGCCTGAGGGTTCCCCTGGGAGTATGGCCCCTAGGCCTGATGCTGCCCCCTGTCTATAAATCACTAGTAAGGTCAATGCCTCAGACAGGAATAGATTGGACTTGGTGACACAGAGTGACCATATCATGTGTGCACTTTATGGTTCTATGCAGGGTGTCTACAGGGTGTCTACAGGGTGTCATCCAACTGTCCTCTTACTAGAGGGGAGTGGAAAGGGTGGAGAAGAGAGGACAGGAAATTAAGAGGATATGACACGTACAGAACAGAATGGAGGAGTGTGCTATCACCAGGCAAGGAGAGCAGTAGGAGCTGCACATAGACATGAATGCAAATTTAAACTGGATTGTAGACTTTCAGTAGATCACAATAAATAAATATGTATATACACATATATATATTTTTAAAAGCCCTCAGCAAAATATGAATAGAAGGGAAATTTCTCAACATAATAAAGGCCATCTACATTAAACCAACAGCTAGCACCACCTTTAATGGGGAAAAGTTGAAAACATTGCCTTAAGAACAGGTACTAGACAATGATGCCCATTGTCACAACTTGTATTCAATATTGTTCTGGAGGTCCTAGCCAGAGCAATTAGACATAATAAAGAAATATGGGGCCTCCAAATTGGCAAAGAAGAAGTCAAGGTATCACTATTTGTGGATGATATGATCTTATACTCAGAAAACCCTAACAAATCCACCAAAAAACTACTGGATCTAATAGAAGACTTCAGCGAAGTATCAGGATACAAGATGAGCATACATAAATCAGTGGGATTCCTTTACACCAACAAAGAGACAACCAAAGAGGAAATCACTAGATCATTACCATTTATTATAGCCCGCAAGACAATAAAATACGTGGGGATAAATCTAACCATAGATATAAAAGACCTATACAAAGAAAACTACAAGTCCCTACTGCAAGAAATGAAAAATGACTTACACAAGTGGAGAAATCTACCTTGCTCCTGAATAGGAAGACTTAACATTGTGAAAATGTCTATACTACCCAAAGCAATCTATACATGCAATGCAATCCCAGTTCAACTTCTAATGACATTTTTTAAAGAGATGGGAAAACCAATCACCAACTTCATATGGAAAGGGAGGAAGCCATGGATAAATAAATTATTACCAAAGAAGAGGCACAGAGTGGGGGGCCTCACCTTTCCTGACCTTAAAACCTACTACACTGCCACGGTAGTCAAGACAGCCTGGTAGTGGCATAAGAACAGACATATATACCAATGGAACAGAATAAAAAATCCAAATATAACTTCATCCACTTATGAACAGGTGATATTTAATAAAGGCCCAAAGACGGTGAATTAGGGTAAAAACAGTCTCTTCAACATGTACAAAAACAAATTCAACATGGATAAAAGACCTAAATGTAAAAGGTAAAACAATAAAATTCTTGGGAGGAAAAATTCAGAAGATGATGGAAACACTAATTCATGGCAACAAAAGTCTACCAAAAGCCACTAACAACCATCAGTCATCAGAAACAAAAATAGATAATTGGAAACTCTTAAAAATTAAACACTTATGCTCATCCAAAGCCTTCATCAAAAGAGTAAAAAAGACTACCTACTGAGTAGGAACAAATATTTGCCCACCATGCTTCCAACCATCGTCTCGTTTCACTAATCTACAAGATACTGCAAAACCTCAATGAGAAAAAGACAAATAACCCAATGAAAAAATGGGATAACGACAGGAACAGGCACTTCACAAAAGGAGACAAATAGGTTGTCAACAGATATATGAGGAAATGTTCATGATTGCTAGCCGTCAGAGAAATCCAAATGGAAATCACAATGAGATACCATCTCACAGCAATAAAGATGACAATAATTCAAAAAACACAGAATAATAAATGCTGGAGAGGATGTAGAAGGATTGGAACTCTTCTACACTGTTGGTGGGACTGTAAAATGGTTCAATCACTATGAGAATCAATTTGGCACTTTCTTAAAAAACTAGAAATAAGAATGCTATATGATCCAGCAAGCTGAAAGAAATAATGAATACCACTCAGATACTTGCACGCCAATGTTTATTGCCACTCTCACCACAACAGCAAAAAGTTGGAAACAACCTAGATGCCCATCAACAGACGAATAGTTAAACAAACTGTAGTATATTCATACAATGGAATACTATGCACTGATAAGAAACAATAATGGCTTAAAGGAATACCTGTCAACATGGGACCATCTAGAGGAAATTATGCTAAGTAAAATTAGCCAGACACAAAAGGACAAATTCTGTATGAGATCATTATTATAAGGACACAACTAATCATTTATGTGCAGTAGAAATCGTTATTTGATGGTTATGGGGGTGTGGGCAGGGAGGGAGAGGGATATTTTACAAATTAGATAATGATTAGGGTTAAGGATGTGTATAGGATGTGACGGCATGCACTGGAAGTGGGGTACCCACAACTACTCAACTCCAAACCAAATTGTCCCCTTAAGGTGGACCACCTCTTTGGAAGAACAGAGAAATGGAGTCTGGGATTGGTCAGCCTTGCACTCAGGGGTCATCCAGACTAACTGGGATACCCGAGATTTTTCTTTCTCAAGATCCTGCTCCACACACCACCTCAGGGAGTGGCAACTGGAGTCTTAAAAACTAGCAAGATGCCATCTAAATAGCACCAAATGGGCCCAATCTACCTGGACCTGGAGCAAATGGCAGACATCGAGAACAGGAGAAAAATGTGAGCCCACCAGATGGAAGGGACCATATGAGCCATAGCCTGCTTCAGCATGGGACCAGAAGAACTAGATGCCTGGCTACCATTAATGACAGCCGGGATGGGGTATGTGGAATGGAGCTCTGGACACAGCAGGTGACAGAGTAGAGGGCAGAGCTAGAACTCCACTGAAAGACCACACTTGATGGTCCTTCTGAACATGGGGCCTCCTGGGAGCTGGCCCCCAGACTCTGTAACCCCAAACTGCATCCAGCACCAGGGTCAACTCCCCAGACAAAGACTAACCTGGACCATTCAAACATAGAGTGATACTGGAGGCAAACAAACCTTTAAAATGTACATGGCGTTGTCTGAGGGACACTTTGCTGGAACTGAATTGATTGAGGAGGGCCAGACCTTTGTCAAAAGATCACAGGAAGCTCTGAATAAAAGGGGAAATGTCATGTGTGTGCAAGAATAGAATAGCAGTGAAAGTTCTGAGTGTTATATGACAACATGATATAGTCTGTAAAATTGTTCTTAATTCACAATAAAAAGGAAAAAAAGAAAATGAAATGGCTTGTGCCATTGTGGAGGCTGGTGAATCCCAAATTCACAGGCCAGGCATAGGATCCTCCAGATCTACGTGGCTGTGGAAGCTGAGGAACCCAAGGTGACAGTTTAGACCACAAGCTGCTGGCTGACAAGGCTGTGGAACCATGTACATCAAGGTGTCATGGTAGGCCACCAGCCTGTGGGGCTACGGTGCCTGTGAATCCCGTAATCAACAGGTGAGACAGCAGGCCTCTGGGAAGGTCAGTTGATCATGAACTGAATGTGGGATCTAGATGCAGATAGAAAGTCTCCCAAGACACCTTCAGATATCTTAAATACAGTCCATACCACATGAAAGGGTGTAACTTTAGTAAGAGTGGGGCTTTAGTCACGCCCTCCTGCAATGCTGTGACCCAAGGCACACCTTACACCTATCCTGCCTCATCAACATGTAGAAGTCAGGATCCACAACACATAAAATGGAAGGCAACCACACAACACTAGGGACTATGGCCCAGCCAAGTCAACATGTAAACTCAACCATCACAGATTTCATATATCTTGTTTGTGTAGTCACATGCTGTCATGGATTGAATTGTGTCCTCCCAAAAATATGTGTAGCCGTGTAGCTGGGCAATGATTCCCTATATTCTATGATTGTCCTCTATTTTGTGATTTTCCTATGCTGTATGTTAAAGAATTAGGGTGGGACTGTAAATCCCTTTATAAGATCACCTCCCTGTTCCGCTGCAAAGGGAGTTTCCTTGGAGTGTGGCTAGCCCCACCCTTAATCCTTTCATCCTACAAGAGATAAAAGGAAACGGAAGCAAGCAGAGAATTGGAAACCATGCACCTTCAAGAAAGCAGCACCGGGAGAAGAGCACGTCCTTTAGACCTGAGGTTCCTGCCCCAAGATGCTCCCTGGACAAAGATCTGCCCTGGAGCAGACATCCTGAATTTGGACTTGTAGCCTACCAGGCTGCGTAAGAATAAACTCCTTTGTTAAAGCCATAACTCTGTGGTATTTCTTTTAGAGAAGCACTGTCTGACTAAAACACATGCAGTCATTGTGTGTGAGTCACAAAGACCATGGCTAGAAGGGCCACGTTTAATTCTTTGTACCACAGACTACATCCTGGCTCTTCTAGTCATTGCCCCTTTTTCACACTTGAAGGATTAACTCCCCCCCCATCATTTTACCAGTCCTAAAGAATCATTAATGATTAGTCTTTCAGTGGAACAAAAGCTGCCTTAAGGCAGACAACTCAATAGTATGATTTATGCTTCAGTAGATGGACACAACACACACACACCTGCCTTGAGGTCTGACAAAGTCTAGATTTGCTTAGTCATTTCTCCATTTCTTATTCTTATCTTTTTCTCCATTTCTCCATTACAGTTTTCCACTACTCCAGCAAATCACATATACCTGATAATGTGTGTGAGATCTGACAAGTTTGTGAAATCATCCTAGAAAATGTGCTATATACCTCACTTCTGAATATCACTATGGTCTCCTTTGAAGTACTACCCTTGGGAAGCTATGAACTGATGCGAGTGCATACTCTACCCTTCAAAATAATTTTGGAACTCTTTATGGAATGACCATCAGAGCTGTTGTTGTATTACCCTGGATACCCTGAATGTCATCAAAATGTCTTCCTTCCAATATTTCCTTTATCTTCAGGTAAACATAAAAGTCAATGAGGGCCAAATCAGGTGAATAAGGAGGGTGTCCCAATACACTTACTTGTTTACTGGCTAAAAACTTCCTTACAGACAGTGCCATGTGAGCTGGTGCGTTGTCCTGATGCAAGAACCATGAGTTGTTGGTGAAAAGTTCAGGTCGTTTTTTTGTCTAACTTTTTTATGCAGCCTTTTCAGCATTTTCAAATAGTAAACTTGGTTAACTGTTTATCCAGTTGGTACAAATTCATAATGAACAATTCCTCTGATATTAAAAAAGATTAGCAACATCATTTTGACTCTTGATTTGGACTGATGGAACTTTTGGTTGTAGAGAATTTGCTGACTTCCATAATGCACTCTGATGCTTTGTTTCAGGTTCGTATTAGTATATCCATGTTACACCCATGTTCCATCACCAGTGATGACATGGCCCAAAACATCATCTTGCCTCTCCAAAAGGTCTTGGCAAACTTTGGCTCTCCTTTGATTTGTTCACTGGTGAATTCCTTTGGGACCATTTTTGCTCACATCTTTCTCATGCCAAAGTTTCCAGTTAAGATTTTCCTGACTCTCTATCAAGGTTTACTTGGTCTGCTATGCTTCCCACAGACAGCTGGTGATTTTGAGGCACAATTTGACAAGTTTTTGCAATGTTTTCATCAGTTATGCTCATTACTGGCCACTCTGACTTCTCTTCATCAGTGACATTTTCTCTCCCTTCAGAAAAATGTTTAATCCACTTGAACACCGCTGTTTTTTTCATAGCATTATTCCCATAAACTTGGACTAACATGTCCTTGATTTCACTTTCACTTTTGTCAAGTTTAACAAGAAATTTAATGTTTCTTTGTTGCTCTAATTCAAGCTCCAACATTCTCACAGTGGCATATAAAAACATGCAACAATAATGAATGCCACTCAGCAAGACACTGCCACATGTCTACACAAATGTAGCTGGGAGACTTTGATATGCCAAGGTTATTAAACCTTACCTAGTTGTTTGTACAGTGCTCCCAATGTACACGCATGGTGGCAAGTTTGTGAACTTAATTATCTGACTTTGTATTAGCCTCTGCTTCTGAGGATCTTAGCCAAAGTTGGTGGGCCCCAGGAGTGGCCCTAGGACACTTCCAAGGGTGGGATTCTGGAATTGACTTACCCACTGATTAGAGGGCACTAAGGATCTCATCACTAGTGGCAGATAGAGTACTGCTATCAATAGTCCTTGACTTGCAGTAGCAATGCAATTGCTAAGATGTCCTCTGGTGAAGTGGGACAGGACATAGGTAGAAGGGGATACATAAAATCATGCCATATCTCTGCCTGTTGAGAGGAACAGAGGCCATAGTAATAATAAGGACTTTGGAGTGGACTGGCTTCTGCTGACCATCATAATAGCTTTAGGGAAAAAAAAAGACACATGCAAGATGATTCATCAAAAATTTAAAGCAAAATGTAAGAATGAAAATGTTTGTGGAAGTACTTAAAGATACCCCCATTTCCTGAAACAGAGAGGTGAAGACCAGGCCCAAAACTTAACTGTAAGAGGGCTAGAACTCTAGAGAAGAATGAATTTTCAACCTAGACAAGTCTCTACCGAAGTCAAGGTCTTGGTAAGCAAGGAGCGCAATTTTAAGACTTGGGACAAAGATATATGGGTAGACGCTGTTGAAATCTTACATCTCCAGATTCTCCTGAACTCTTGGGGCCTGCAGATGTGGTCTAGTGTCTCTTGTTGAAAAATAGCTCCTGTCTATTCCTCACACCCACATGCTTGAAAGACATGCAGTATCCTCAATTGAGATAAAATGCTTTATGAGACAATGCTTGCCCACCTTGGGCTTCTCTTCCCACCTCCCTGCCTTGCATCCAGGCCCAGAACCCCTTGGAATCAAGACTCAGAGAGGTTTAACAGTTTACCCAGCATTACACAGTGATATATGACACAGATGAAGCTTGAATCTAAGGCCTCCTTATGAAAGCAATCACAAGATCCTTGACCTCAGGCTACATTGTCTTGTTCTAACATAGTTGTTGTCTGTAAATAAATCTTCTATAAATAAATCTCTAATATTTAAACAGGGTCTTTGTTCTCTACATTTGTAGTCAGTAAAGATGGGAACAGGTGTTCAGTATCTTTATACAAAGATGAAATCTAAGTCACTACCCAGCCTGTTTCCTCATTGTTTCTACTTTTCTTTCAGCAGGGCTGGCAGGCTATGTAATTTCTAGGACTGAGTGCAAAAATGAGAAGCTCCAGTGGTGCAGTAGTTAAGTCATACAGCTGCTAACTAAAAGGTCAGCAGTTCAAATCCACCAGCTGCTTCTTGGAAACCCTATGGGGCATACTGTTTTGCAGTGTTGCTATGGGTTGAAATTGGCTAAATGACAACAGATTTAACTTTTTTTGGAATGGAAAATAAAAATGTGGGGCATCTTGAACAAAAAGCAAAGGGAAAGTTATACTAAAATACTAATATAAAATTTAAAAAAATTTATTAGTAATAAAGAATAATGGGATAATTCTAAGTAAAGAAAATGAAAATTTTAAACTGTTAGAACAAATTTATTATTTAACTGTATATTGTGCAATGCTAATTTTAAATGCAAACACAAGAGCATTTAACTTGTATATTGAATCAGTAAAATTATACAATTCATATTCTGTAGCTCATAGATGGATACACATTTCATTTTTATTAGAACAATGAAAATGCTGCACAGAACTTTGTTTCACTTCTCAGTGATGTCCACATTCTCCCATCACTCTCTACTTTCTGCTTACGAAGGAGGTGGGAAGGACAGAAAGTACAAGGAACTACAGGTGGCCTTATTTTTCCCTTTCCTCTATGCCATCTTTTCTGGCATAGTAGTTGGCTAATATAGGAAAGCAGCGCAAGTACGAAAGTAGTGGCTAATATAGGAAAGTAATGATAGGGTTCCTAGGTTGGTCTTTCTTCATTGGAAGCAAGTTCTGGTTCTAATGCAAAGTCTGGTCTTTTGGGGCTATTGGCACCCCTACAGGCACCCCTCTTGTAGACCTGTTGAACTGAAACAAGAGCATAGAATTCTGGTGGACCCATGATGGGAGGGAGTTGAGTGAACCTTAAAGCAAGAATATGACTATGCTATCACAGCCAAGTAGCAGTTGTGAAGGTTATAGGGGAAAAAGTGGCAAGGCATGGTGAACACATTGTTCAAATGCATGCTCTATTGTTCAACTGAACTTCACTTACAAAATATAAGTTCAGAGACTAAGTCATCAAGAATTTCAAGACAGCAACACCGAGGTTTTAATCAAGTGTTGTACCCTTCTGAAGATGGGGGCTGACTTATGTGCAGGAAGCAGCTATCCTTCCTTGGAGTGCTGGCACATTCTTAACACTGATCTTAAACTATGGGACCCCGTGTTCAACTTAGCAGCATGAGTTTAGTAAGGTCAAGTACTAAAACAAACAAACAAAACTCAGTTTCTGGGAGTCGATTCTGACTCACAGTGACTGTGTAGAGCAGAGTAGAACTCCACGGAGTACCTGGTGGATTTGAATTGGCAACCGTTTGGTTAGCAGCCAAATTCTTAACCACTGTACCTCTGAGGTCATGTATAGTGGGAGAATTACCTCACAGAGCTTGCTTGTCCTGATTTGTTAATACCAGCATCATGTTAACTTAAAAAACAAAACAAAACAAAAACATGTGTTCTGTTGCTGATTTGTTCTCTGCTTGTCTTCAGTATCTTCTTTTTTACTGCCAGACTCTTCTCTGGTCCTTCAGTCATGGGTTGGTAGGATCATATTTGATTCAACTTTTGTAATCCCAAGCCTGACATTAAGTTGTACCCTAAACCAAATACACACAGACTTCACATTTGTTGCATCTATTAATGAATTATCTTAGGTAATCCTATTTTAATATCTAAATAAATTATTACTTAAAAACAAATGGCCTGAGACAGTCCTTCTACTTGTCAGTCAGTCACTGAGTCATTTATTCAATGATTTATTCAGTCCCCAATACTTACTGAACATCAGTTTCATCGCAGGCACTTTCCTCATCTCTTTTGCAACACCTCTTGCTCATTTCCCCTTATAGTGTTTTCCTTGTTAATCAAGTTTGAGGACTAGCGATGATTATCATTATTGTAAAAGTGTGGAGAAATAACTACTATATTTTCACCTCCACCCCTTCCCCCCAAACAAAACAAAACCTATTGCTGTTGAATTGATTTTGACTCATAGTGAGCCTGCAGGACAGAGGAACATTGCCCCATAGGATTTCCAAGGATTGAGTGGCTGGTGAATTCAAACTGCTGATCTTTTGGTTAGTAGTAGCCAATCTCTTAACCACTGGGCCACCAGGGCCCTGGTATTTCCACCCCATTCTTCCTATATTTTATTCTATCTGTTATTAGCCTTTTACTCTGTGTGTTTGGCAAACTTTTACTCTTAATAGAGTGTCTGTTATTGTTGTTTGCCATCGAGTCGATTCTGATTCATTACAACCTGGAAGCAACCCAGTAAGACTGAGTAGAACAGTCTCCAGGGTTTCCTAGGATATAATCTTTACTGCAGCAGATTGCCAGGTCTTTTCTCCCTTGGTGGGTTTGAATCATCAGCCTTTCAGTTAGCAGCCAAGGTCTTTAACCATTGTGGCACCAGAAATCCTTAATGTAGTATCTACTTTCTCTAAATCTGTCCTGGCAAGAAATCCTATTGGTCTGATACATATGAATTTTTCACATAGCCAAGTAAGTATTCATTTGGTACCAGGAAACGCCCTATGTATAAAGGGAGATTGTAAAAAGAAAAACCAATAGTGTTTCAAGAATCTCATCAAATCCTTTTAGCCCCACCTGACTGCTCCACTTTCTAATGTCTCCTTTCTGTTTACAAGCTCAGAACTAGCGCAAAGTTAGAATCAGGGTGCAGCTGGTAGGCGAATTTCCAAGCAAGGAAAATCTGCCCTGACCTCATTGTCTTCTCACTCTGTCTTTTGCCCTGTTCTCCTCCCTCCTTCACCTCTTTCCAAAACTTTTATCATAATGATCATAACTAGCATTTTTAAGTACTTACGTAGCGCCAGGCACAGTGCTTAGCACTTTACATGCATTATCTCAAAATGGTTACTTTATCAAATATACTCTGTTGTTGAGGATATTAATGAAACAAACAAGCCTACTTTATTTCTTCTCTAGTAAGGAGGTGAATTAAAAACCAGAGCCTTCAGTACAGATTTCACCTCAACATCAAGAAAACAAAAATTTTCATAACTTGACCCAGTAATGAATATCATGATAAATGGAGAAAGGACTGAAATTGTCCAGAATTTCTTTTTACTACGTTCCACAATCAATGCCCATGGAGGCAGCAGTCAAAAAATCAAAAGATGCATTACATTGGGAGAATCTGCTGCAAAGGACCTCTTTTATTTTGTGGATTTTTTTTTTATTGTGATTGAGTGGAAGTATACAATCCAAATTGAATTTGCATGCCTGCCTAGCTGCAGCTCCTTCTGCTCTCCTTGCCCGGTGACAGCACACACCTCCTTTCCATTCTGTACATGTCATATCCTCTTAGCAATCTCCTGTCCCCTCCTCTTCACCCTCTCCTCTCCCTTCTATTAAAAGGCTGGTAGGACAGCATCCTATAGATTTTCATAGCACCCTAAAGTACACACACCATATGGTCACATTGTATCCCTAAGTCCAATCCATTCCTGTCCAAAGAGTTGACCTCAGTAATGTTTTCTGGTCACAGGCAGCAGCAAGTCTAGCAGCCATACTCCCAGGGGAACCCCAGGCAAAGGACCTCTTTAAAGTATTGAAAAGTAAAGATGGTGATCACCTGGAAAACTCTGGTGCGTCTAACCCAAGCCATGGTATTTTTCAGTCACATGATATGCATGCAAAAGCTGGACAATGAATAAGGAAGACATAAGGAGAACTGATGCCTTTGAATTGTGGTGCTGGAGAAGAATACAGATTGTACTATGGACTTCCAAAAGCACAAACAGATCTGTTCTGGAAGAAGTGCAACAAGAGTGCTCCCTGGAAGTAAAGATGGTGAGACTGTATCTC
This sequence comes from Heterohyrax brucei, assembly GCA_028571685.1. Taxonomy (NCBI): domain Eukaryota; kingdom Metazoa; phylum Chordata; class Mammalia; order Hyracoidea; family Procaviidae; genus Heterohyrax; species Heterohyrax brucei. The sequence goes on from CM053140.1 coordinate 205,892,283, forward strand.
ACATACTTCGGACATATTGTCAGGAGGGATCAATCCCTGGAGTAAGACATCATGCTTGGTAGAGTGGAGGGTCAGCAAAAAAGAGGAAGACTCTCAAGAAGACGGATTGATGTAGTGGCTGCAATGATGGGCTTAAGCTTAAAAATGATCGTGGGCATGGTGCAGGATCGGGCAATGTTTTGTTCTGTTGTGCATAGTGTTGTTATGAGTCAGAACTGACTTGACAGCAGCCGACAAGAACAACCAAGTCAATCATAATACTTAAGATAAACCAGTGATTTGGCAAGCAGTTGCCATTGAGTCTACTCTGACTTGAGGAGAACCCATGTGTGTTCCAATAGAACTGTGCTCCATAGTTTTCAGTGGCCAACTGGGGGCCAGTATATAGCCAGACCTTTCTTCCAAATTGCATCTGGGGAGACATGAACCTCCAGTCTTTTCATTAGCAGCCTCACTCATTATCCTTTGCACCTGTCAGGGACTCCAGTGGTTTACAACTGGGAGTGATTTTGTTCCTCAGGGAACATTTAGCAGTGTCAAAAGATATTTCTGGTCATCACCCAGGGTGCGTGGTGGAGTAGAGGTCATGTGCTACTGGTATCTGGTTGGTAGAAGCCAGGAATGTGACAAACCATCCTGCTTTACACAGGACAACCTTCTACAACAAAATTCTCTGCCTAAGAATATCAAGAGTACTGAGATGGATAAGCCCGGAGATAATGTTTGACAAGATTTGGGAAGGACGCATCATTAAGAAGTATTTAGGTTATCACGGACTCCTTTTCACACCTTTCTGTAATCATCAGAACCATGTTTCAAAACAGTCAAAAACAATCACAAGTCAGACTGTTCATGAAGTGAACATTAAAAAAAAAAGAGCTTCCATCATTTCTCTGGGGTTAGTTCTACCCTGGCCCCTAGGGTCGCCACGAGTCGGGTCTGACTTGACGGCACTTGGCTGGCTTTATCATTACCAAAAAAATAATTTCTTAGTGGAAAGGATCTTACTCAGTGAGCAATGACTAATTTTATAAGAAAAACTAGGAAAATGTATTTATTTTGAAACTTTTCCCTTTAAAATTCAATCTTTTTGGTAAGCACAAACTGTTTCCTTTAAGGTAAAATTCTTATTTCTCATCTTTTCTGGAGTTGAGGGGCTTCTTGTACCTTGTAAAGGCAGAGTTTTTAAGCTTCTATTTCAAATAAACAATAGACCTCTATCCACCTCGAAGAAAAGTCAGTAATTTTCTTAGTTTTCTTTCTTTTCTGATATTAACTTCACATTCTTCTAGTTTACTTAATGTGGCATCTTCCAAATAAGTACCTTTACTTTAGGTATGTCCGCTTTTCTCCTGGCTTTCCTGAAAAAATAAATGCTTTTCCCCTAAATTTATATTATCTTGCTCTCCTCGAAATTGTATGTTGTCTTTTGTGATTCATCTTTGTAAACATAACTCGGCTCCCACTTCTTAACGGTTTCTGCACTTGAAATCTCTTCAGGCCTGCAGCCAACCCGCAGCTTGGCCAACCGGGCTTAGTATTTACAGGGTTGCTGTGAGTCAGAATCAGCTCGATGGCAATGGGTTTGTGTTTTGGTTTCAAAGTTGCTTGTGTAAATACTAGCGCCGGAAACAAAACCCAGGAATCTTGAATCTCATTGTTTAATTTTTTAAACCTCATATTCCTTATATTTAAGAATGCTTCTTCCTCACCCTTCACCCTGATTTTCAAACTAAATCAGCTTCTAAGACAGGGCTCATTTTAGACCCATAATACTTGGCTTATTCTGGCCACTTGGCCGGCAAGTTTTGAATTCTGAGTAGTATGCACTATTTAAAGGGGAGGTGGGGAGGGTGCAAGAGGAGAGAAAATAGCTTTCCCAGAAGATGCAGCTAAAATTCTTACCAATCCGCTTTTAAAATCTGAAATGATTTCTTATTTTACTGTAAGGAAGACGAACTGAAGGCAATTGTTGCTTGATGACTTTCAAAAGCTGCCCCAGTTTCCTTTTTGTAAACAGATGATCTCTTGCTCAAGCCTTCACCGTTATTTGGGCCTCGGTGTCTCAGGTCTTCGCCCATTCACCAATAGTTTATATTATTTCTAAATGGAAACTTTGATGAAATAGTTGCTGTATTGTATGACTTGAAAGGATAAATCAGCTCTAAAAATACTGACGGTTTTCTTGGCATTCTGCTTGCAACTTTGTTGATCTCACCAAGTAAGTATTGGCTCCCCGTATTTGGAAGCAACCTCCGATTGTAAACTTGCTCCAGATGTGACTGAAATAAACAAGACTATGATTTAAAAACAAAAGTTTAAATATGAACATAGCTTTCCTACTTCCCCATAACTATTTTTCCTCATATAAATAAATACTTTGATTTTCCCCAGGTACACATTAGACTCTCCTATTAAACTCAGCCATTAAGTATCACCATTAAAATCTTAATTCTTCCATTCTTCTATGAAGATTTACAAAAGTATCTTCCATTTAAAGTTTGAGTATCAAATGCTTAAACAGAACGTCTGACTATCGTAACCACATCTTCCTTCATAATAACTATGTTCTGCTGTTAATCACCTTGTATTAATTCTAATTCTCTAATAGAAGAGCCTTTCACGGGATTGCAGAGTGGTATTCCTAAAGTGCAGATCCCATTTAAACACTTTTACCTGTGAAATTTCACCTTGTCATTCAAAACCTGGAGAAAACAACTTCTTGTCCTGTAATAGTTTCCTTCCTGCCAAACAAACAAACAACAACAACAAACTGCCTAAGGAGCCACTTATCTAGAGCATCTGTCAACTCTCCTCTGTATGCTTTCTGTTATATATATTTTCTTTTTTTCCTCTTTGGTGCAGATCTTGGCAACATCTTTTGATTTAGCATGCAACTCATCAGCTGTCTCTTCATCTATATCTGAGTGCTATTTAACCTGTGTATTTGAGTTTTTACAGTGACCATGTATATTGTTTTTAGAAGTTATATTTATATTTCAAATCCACCTGTTCTTTTTTTTCCCAATAAAACCAGTTGCCATAAAGTTGATTCTGACTCATGGTGACCCCAAGTGTGTCACAGTAGAATTGTGCTCTGTAGGGTTTTCAATAGCTAAGTTTTTAGAAGTAGATCACCAGGCCTTTCTTCCAAGGTGCCTCTGGGTTGACTTAAACTTACAACCTTTCAGTTAGCAAAGGAGAGCCAACCAGTTGCACCATGCTATGTCTTATTATTTTTCTAAGATTTCAGTTGTTTCCCTTAAGTCTTCAACTGTGTTTGAAATGCCAGATCCACATTCTTTTTAATATTATTTTTGGCACAGTAATCTGAAGTTCTTGGATTCCACTCACCCTGCTATCACTTTAAGGACTAAGGTGTGCCTGACCCAAGTCATAGTGTTTTCAGTGAGTTCTCAACCAAACCACTTTCAAGTTACAAAAACATGCTGAATTGTCCAGAAGGAAGAAAGAGTCCAAGGAATGTCAAAGAATGCCACAGAACTCCAGGGACTGCTGACAAGAAACCATGCCCTGAGTTCAGACTTCCAGACTCTGAATTGTGAAAAAATAAATTTCTGTTCCTTAAAGCTACTCCCTTGTGGTGTTTCGTCATGGCAACATAGATAACTAAGGCAATGGCAAAGAAAGAAATAAGAGAGGGAGGGAGGGAAGGAGGAAGGAAGAAAGGAAGGGAAGCAGGAAAAACAAAGCAAAAAAAGCTCTGATAATACCAAGTGCTGGTGAGGATGTGGAGCAATTGCAACTCCAGTACATGGTGAGGGAAGCGCAAAGTGGTGTGACCACTTATAAAGCTAAACATGCACTTACCATACGCACTAGCAATTCTGTGTTGGTAGAAAACTGAAGAGAAAATAAAGGCACGTGACTACACAAAAACCTGTATACAGTTGTTTATAGCAATTTAGTAGTAGTCCCAAAGCAAAACAACTCAAATATCCACCAAATGGTAAAAGAATAAACATAGTATGGCAAGTCCCTACTATGGACTGTTCCTTGGCAATAGAAAGGAATGCATGCAATGCCATGCAGTACACACAGTACCATGGATGAATATCAGAAGCATTATGCTAATTGAAGAAGCCAGATGGTATATATTCTCATTTACATGGCATTCTTGGAAAAAAACAAGACAAAACTGCAGGCCTAGAAATCAGCAGTTGCTGAGGGCCAGTGAAGAGGGGAAGGAATTTATTCAACAGAGTCTGAGTGAACATCTGGGGAGATAGAAATGTCTTGTGTTTTCACTGTATATGTACATATACAGTTTTCACTCATATGTACATATGAGTGTTCATATTTGTCAAAACTTACACAGCTAAAAAATGATTTTACTGTATGAAAATCATGCTTCAGTATACCTGACTTTAAAAAATTAAAGTGTGTTACAAAAAAAAACAAAGAAGAAAAAAAAGACACATATTCTAATCACCTAAATTCAATCTATGTACATTTTCATATATTTATATCTAGTTCTTACATATAAAATGAAAACGAAGGAGCACATTATGCATACAGTTTTATGAGTAATTTCATTTAGCAAAATTTGGTCAATATCAATATTCTTCTGACACTTTATTTCTGACTCTTCTATTTTATGCTGTATGCTTGTTTTACCAACTCATCCTCATTTATTAAAAGTGAAGGTTAGTTTTCACATATTTATAAAAGTGAGATAATTTTTTTAATCAAATGATTAAGAACAGAGATACCACTTGATGTGAAACTACCGGTTTAAAAATGATTGGTTTATCTAGGGTTTTCCAGTGGTCACATCTCTTCAAAAGCAAGGAAGAATGAAGAAGACTAAACATACAAGGAGAAGATTAGTCCAAGGGACTAATGAACCACATCTGTAACGGCCCGCACCAGACTGAGTCCATTACAACTAGACGGTGCCCAGCTACCAGCACTGACTGTTCTGACACGAATCACAACAGTGGGTCCTGGGTGGAGCTGGAGAAAAATGTAGAACAAAATTCTGACTCAAAAAGAAAGGCCGCACTTGCTGGCCTGGTGGATACTGGAGAAACCCTGAGAACCCAGACACTGTATCAGCTCGGTAATGAAGTCACTCCTGAGGCTCACACTTCAACCAAATATTGGACAGGCCCATAAGACAAAATGAGACTAAAGGGTCACACTGCCCAGAGGCAAGGAGTGGAAGGCAGGAGGGGACAGGAAAGTTTGTAGTAGGGAACCCAAGGTAGAGAAGGGAGAGTGTTGACCTATGCAGGGTCATAAAACAGTATGTATACTGTTTAGTGAGAGCTATCCTCTACCTGTAGCAGGATTGAGGGAGGCTTCATAGCATAGTGAATCTATCATGGGTGCTGCAGTCGGGGTCCTGGGTTTGCGCCCCAGGTCTGCACCTTTATGACAGTACATTCACTAGCTCTCTCATCCATAAATTGGGGACAAAAATAATATTCTATGCCCACACTAATAATGACACTTTGTTGACTAACCAGATTTCTCTCTCTAATTGTCTGCTGTCTTTCTTACCTCCACTGTAGCACCTAGGATGGCTGTGTCACACAGCTCTGGCCAAAGAATAGTCTACTGTGATAGCTTTTAGTTTTCTGATAGAAATGAGGATGTTCCTGGTACCTGCTCCTTCCTTGCCCCTTATGGCAGCTGTACATCCAGACGTGTCGTCTGGAGCAGTTGCCTTGCAAACATGTGGCAACTTTCATGAGAGTCAGAGGCCAACATGAGCCTGAAGTGGAAGGTTGGAGGAGCCTGAATGCTCAATGACACTTTCGGGTCACAGCACCACCCCAGAAGATTACCTCCTGGACTCTTGTTAAATAAGAAAAATGTTCTCTACCTAATTCAGGTTTTCTGCTACGTGTAGGTGAAAGCGTTTTCTTTCTTTAAAATTTTTTCTATTATCGTTATGTGAATCCAAGTCAATTTGCCATATAAAACCCTGAACAGTCACCTCTCTGCAGTTCTATCTGTTCTCCCCACCCTGTGTCAGCACACTCTTCTTTTCCACTCTTTACTTCCAGTACCCGCTCAACCAGTACTTGTCCCCTCCACTCTACCCTCTCCTCTCCTGTCTAGAAAGAAACCAGTAGAGCTGCCTCAGATACATACTAAATCATAAAGCACACACCGCGCCTGCAGCACTCAGGTCCAGTCCCTCCTTTGTCTGAAGCGTTCGCTTCAGTACTGGTTTCAGCTCTAGGCTAGCAGCAACTCCAGGGCCTGTGTTCTCAGAGGACACTCAAGGTTGTTGTAAAAGCTTTTTTAAAGACAAATGTGGTATACGTGTGATGTTGTTATGGTTGTTAGTTGCCAGTGAGCAATTCTGAGACTCACGGTGATCCTATGTGTGCAGAGTAGAACTGATCCTCAGGGTTTTCGAGGCTGTGACCTTGTGGAAGCCAATTGCCAGCTCTGTCTTCCAAGACGCTGAGTGGGTTCAGCACTCAAACTTTTGGCTAGTAGTAGAGTGCTTAATTACTTGCACCACAAGTGTGCATAGTGCTTTCTAAAAATGGCAACCAACGTATGTAGTTCGGGTACTATTTGCTGATCAGTTAACATTGGCAATGTGCTGATTATTTTTCTACTTGTGATCTTTTTTCTTTCTCTCCAGGGTTCTCATCTATCAAGAGTGTATATTGCATGTCCTGTACTCTTTCAGTGGAGCCCTGGTGGTGCAGTGCTAAGAGCTTGGCTGCTAATCCAAACATGGACAGTTCAAATTCACCAGCTGCTCCTTGGAACCCTATGTGGCAGTTCTACTCTGTCCTGTAGGGTTGCATTGAGTCAGAATGACTCAATGGCAATGAGTTTGTTTGTTGGTTTTTTCTGGCTTAGTACTCTTATTTTTTTTTCTCAGTTACATATTCCTGAGTGATTATTTTTAGAACTTTATATGATTAAAATATACTGAGTGCTACATAGAAAATGCAGTTGTCTTACTTACTGAAATGCATGTTGTAAACAGGACCATTCCTGTATCATTAAAAGTGAGACTCAGAGTTCCACTGTTAAAAGCAAAGGTGCACTTGCCAAGTCACAGTTGTTGAGTCAATAGTGCAGCTGTTCAGCCAAACATTCCTAAGTTACTACTCCCAAAAGCACTAGTATCCTGAGCTAGAAATTCTTGTTCCAATTCATTAGATGAAAAGTGTTGTATACAAGGCTCATCATGGCTTGAGGATACAGATCCCCATGTTTATCATCACTCATGACAATGTAAGCAGACAGAAAAGATGAAGGCACCGAGCTCAGTCTGTCTTCTCACTTTTAAGATGAAGAGATAGACACTGAGCCTGAGAGTACCATAAACACCACAACTAACGTAAGTGAAGCACTGGACATTTCACGGGAGCACCTTAAACAAGAGCTTGGCTTTGGCCCCTGGACACCAGCCATCTCTGCCCTCCCAGCCACTCAGGTTCATAGCCCTGCATTCAAGTGACCACTCACTGTATGGTCTTGGACAAAGACGCTCTTTTCTCGTCTGTGCAATATTACCGTAGTAAGAGTACCTACTTTATAAGTGTTATGAAAGATTATGAGGTAAGCCAAGTGAAGTGCTTAGTGCTGGTCTTGGCACGTGGATGTGCTCAATAAATGTCAGCTATTATTATCGTGAAAACTTGCAACCTTTCCTCTCTGTTGGCTCTTTTCCTTTAGCATATAAACACATTAGGTTTCTTCTGTCGTTAAAAAAAGAAGTAACAGCTCTCAGGTATTACCTTTTATTTACGCTTCCCTACAGTTTATTTCTCTCCGTTTGTGTTCCCCACTTGGCCTCTGGCAGAATATGCACACTCATGGTGATGGCTGCCTCACCACAGTGCAGTCAGTCCTGGGGACAAGACAATTACAGAAGAGGACCTTGAAGTTCCCAGTCACAGTGTCATCTGTCCTAACCTGCCTCCACCACTTTCTAGGTATGTGATCTTCAGAAATTTTGAGTCCTCTCTGAACCTCAACTGTCTCATCTGTAAGTTGGGGGTGAAAACAACTGCCTTGCAGAACTGCAAGGAGGTTAAAAAAAGGTTGTGTGTGTAAAGTGGAGTGCTTGGGTGGTGAAAATGACTACCATATTCTGCTGCAAACCAGTAGGTTGGTGGTTTGAGGCCACTCAGTGGTGCCTTGGAACAAAGTCCTGATGGTCCACTTCTGAAAAATTGGCCTTTGAGAACCCTATGGAACAGAGTTGCACTTTGATACACATGAGGTCGCAGTGAGTTAGAACTGACTTCCCAGTCACTGCTTTATGTATGTCAAGTACACAGCACAATGCCTGGTACATAGCAGGCACGCAGTACATGGAAAGTATCAATTATTCTCTAAGATATAAAGTACTGTATAGCCTCCAATCTTGTGGTGGTAAGAGTAATGCATAGAAAATGATTCAAGAACAATTTTGTATCTTTTTGCCACCATCTTTATGAGCTGAGAAGAGAGTGTGTGTTGAATCCTCTGACCAGACGTCCACTGGAAAAGGCTAAGCTGACACCTGACAAGGGGGTGGCTCTGAGGAGCACAGATGTGAGCGGCTGGAGAGCAGCAGGATGGGGAGGATGTGCTTGCCAGGAGTCAGGCATGGTGCAGGACGTTTGAACACCCTTCCCATCTTCTAATTGCTCGGTGTTGGTGGTGAGCATCTCAAGACGTCTTGCACTTGGGTAGTATTTTGTGTTTGTTTCTCTCATTTGGCCTTGATAACAACTCTTTGCAGTAAACAGTGAAGTAACTGTGGACCCCTCTCACAGACAAGAAACATGAGATTCAGATAGGTGAAATAAATCACCTTAGGTCCTCCAGCTTACCCAAGTAGCTCACACTTGGGTCTTCCGGTTTCAAGGCCAGGTGTCTTTCAATGAATCAGAACTGAAGCTTCATTTCTTAAGCAATAGGAATCCACTGTGGGTTTCTGAGCAGGTGACAGACAGATGAAAGTAGGGAGTAGGGATGATTAGCTCAGCAGTAGTACACAGGAAGTGTGGAAAAATTTAGAGATCAGAACTGGGGAGAGCCTGGGACAGGAGACTGCTAAACGTTCTTGAGGTAATGAATGCTGGGAGATACTTTGAGGGCAAAACTGGAAGCTGATTTCACACAAGAGCAAATGAGAGAAAGTCAAATAAAACACTGTATGTATGACTAGGAGGAAGCTAGCAGGGAATGTGGGAGGAGGAGTGAATGTGGGAGCAGAATGTGGGAGCAGGTTTGGAAAGGGCTGAAATAGAGGTGAGGCGGATGGGAGGTAATCTGAGATGAAGATAATGGCTTGGTTCTTTGGCAGGACTTTCAGGCATTTGCAAATCTGGGATTGGCATGCAAGTAATCAGGGCTGGAAAATTCTATTTGGAGTTTGTAGTTAAAGACAAAAATGGATGATATATTTTACCTATTACTACATAATTACCTCAAAGCTGGGTGACTTAAAACAAGCTTTTGCTGTCTCACAGCTTCAGTGGGCCAGGAATCCTAAAGTGGCTTAGCTGAGGGGTTCTGGCTCAGGGTCTCTCAGGAGCCTGCAGTCAAGGCGCTCAGTGGGGGCAGGGCCTGCAGTGTCCACTTCCAGGCTCCAGCGGTTGTTGGCAGGAGGCTTCACTTCCTCTCCAGGAGGGCCTCTCCACAAAGCTCCTGACAACAGGGCTTCTCCCCAAGTGAGCAGAGATCCAGCAGGGGGTGAAGAACATGAGAGGTCTGAGAAGAAAGCCACACACTGTATGTATTGTAGGAAAGGTAGGAACCTTTAGGTAGAGCGCTGGGCCCCCCACATGTGAGTCAAATGAGGAAAGGAACTTGCATCTAAGTCAGAGGAGGAATCCCTGGCTGGTGAAAGCAGTTAACTTGCTAGGACGCTAACTGAAAGGTTGGTGGTTTGAATTCACCCAGTGGAGCCTCTGAAGAAAGGCCCGGCAATCTACTTAAGAAGAATCAGTCATTAAAAACCCTGTGAAGCACAGCTCGGACCTGGTACACGTGGAGTTGCCTTGAGTCAGACTCCGCTCCGTGGCAACGGCAGAAGAAGCAGAGGGAGAGACAGCAGGAGACTGAGGCAGCGGCCCTGTTGCTTCAGCAAGGAGGAAGCCACTTTCCAGGAAGTGGGCAGTTTCAATATTAAATGCAACAACGAAAGGAAAATGTAATGAACCATAATAACAATAACAACAACAACAAACAACCAAAGTTATAACTAACTTCTACTGCTTTATGTACTGGGTTTCTGTTTATTTACCAATTTGACAGATTCAGCGCTCAACTACTACGTGAAAGGTTGGCTGTTTCAACCGACCCAGAGGCTCCATGGGAGAAAACAAAGATTGCAGCCCAGGAGACCCTATAAGGCAGTTCTGCTCTGTCCTGTAGGGTTGCTGTGAGTCAGAACCAACTTGCCAACCTCAAACAACCTGCTAAATTAATTCTTGCTGGTGATAACATTGAAATTATTCTGAATTCCCTGATGACAAGCTGGCTACATTTTGCGGTAAAGTTGCCTGGAGTACATGGGTAGCTGGCTAGGGAGCTATGCTGACAGGTAATCTGCAATATATGTAACTTCCAGAAAGACACTCTTGAGTATGATGGTTAAGGTTGTGTGTCAGCTTGGCTGGGCCATGATTTTCAGTGGTTTGGTAGTTACAGTATAGTTTGGTGCCTATGTAATGTTGTAATCATCTCCGTAAAGAGTTCAGTTTTGAGCAGCCAGTCAGCTAAAAGACAGTTTCCCTGTGACTGTGGCTTGCATCCAATTCATGTAGACTTTCTTGCAAAGCTCAAAGGCCTTTGCTGGCTCTGGATCCTGCGTCTGCTCTCTGAACTGTTGGGACCTGAGGTAGTAGCTTACCTGCTAATCTTGGAATTCATTGAGTTTTATAGCCTGTGACACAGGCATCTGTTGTCTGACCTGCCAATCTTGAGTTTACCTGTACCTGCAAGTAACAGTTTAGTGAAAACTTCTAGCATGACAATGGACTTGAGACTTGCCAGCCTCAACAGGGGGAGCCATTTCCTTAATATAAGTCTCTCTATGTATATGTATGTATATGTTCGTATATGTACATATATATATGTCACTGTTTTGCTTCTCTCAACAGGGGGAGCCATTTCCTTAACATGACTCTCTCTATGTATATTTAGGTATATATGTCTGTATGTATATGTCACTTTTTTGCTTCTCTAGAGAACCCAGCCTAAGACATTTGGTACTGACTGTTTCTAGAGAAACAAAACATAAGGGTGAGTTTTCTAAACTGGTTCTCAAGTCTGGTTAGTTTTAGAGATATCAGTGACTCTTCTTCCAGTTGTAAAGAAGACAGTGCTAATCCATGATGTGATGTGGCTATAGAAATATGCAAAATATTGCCATAAATAGATCAAGTGATCAGATTTGGTGAGAGGTAAGACTCTGGGTGGTCACACATGAGATACTTTTCTATAGTTTTGTCATGATGAGAAGTATAAAGAAGCTGGATGATTGGTCCTGCTATCACTAGATAAATTGTAAAAGAAAGAAAGATAAGAGATCAGGGTTTCACAGTCACAGGTCAAGTGTCACGTAAATGACCTCAAAATTGCCCCTTGAACCTTAAAAGAAAGCCTTAATTCTTGTAGTAAAACAACTAATACTGCTGAAGACCAAACCTAGAGGCTTGTAAGAATGACTGAACTACAATACTAACTGGGTTTCCAACCTCAAACGGTGTCTGAAGTTAAAGTGAGGACATTGATTGTAAAGAAAGAGGATCCTCAGATCCTGAAACTTGCATGGGGGAATATGGACAGACAGGTAGGAAGCTGCGGACACCAAGTGCTGAATTCCACCAAATTGCTCCTGCCAATAGAACCAGCCTCTCCTCTCGGAAGACAGTACTCCATCTTTGTCTGCTAAGCCATCCTCTGCAGCACACCCATTATTCCCTTTACCCCTTCAAATGAGAGTCACTCAGCTGTGTCTGAAGAGCTGTTGTCTGAGTCATTCCCAGGGAGGTGGCCAAGTCAATGCCTGGGAATTACTTGTGGCATAGACACTGATGAATGTTTTCAGCACATATCCCTAGCACCCATTTGTGCTTCTAGACCTTAACTAGACTTAAGCCCCAGTAAGCTCCCAACAGGGAAGTACAAAATGTGACCCAGGGTGAGTTACACTGTACTCCTAAAGAACAGCTTGACTTTTCTTTAGGGTGTGGGTATAATGGAGCAAGTAACATAAAGTTGGATCAGTTTGAGTTTATTGAGATGGTCCCAATAAACACAGATTCTTCATTCAGTGTTTCAGCTCAAACAGTTTGGAAAGGATGTAATAGTTCATTTGGTTGGTTCACTGAAGCATAGATTACTTGGTGGCCCACACTAAATCAAGCTGGCGGCAAGACAGAGCAGCAGAGGCTGGTGAACCCAGGATCGGCAGGTCAGGGAGCAGGACCCTTAAGCGCCAGCTGTAAGGATCCACCGACCTACACAACTGGTGATCTAGAACTCTGGTCTCTGACCTGCTGACCTTGGGTTCACCAGCTCCTGTGGCCACTTGAGGCTTGTGCCAGGACTTGGGACATTCAGCTTCTGTGATTGTGTGAGCTACTTATCTCTATCTGTCTATCTATCTTTCCTTGTACTTTGTATATATTATAAATCTTTCCTTGTACATATGTGTGTTACTGGTTTTGCTTCCCTAGAAAACCCAGTCCAAGACAATTTGGTACCATGAAAGTGGGGTGCTGCTCTAGAAAATACCTAAAATGTGGGGGCCATTTTGAAACTGCATGTGGGTAGAAGATTCAGGAGGAATGAAGAAGGCACAGATGGTGAGAAACAACAGAGGACTGGTGGTGGCAGCAGCAGCAGCAGCAGAACCAGAGGCAGCACTGGAGCTGACCCATGGAGTGAGAGAGCTGAGTGCCTGCACACAGAGTTTTCCTCGAGGAACGGGGTGCCTCTGGGCACTTGAATCAGTGGAGCTGGCCTTGCTGACCCACAGAGCGAGAGAGCTGAGTATCTTTGGGCAGGATGCCTTCCAGCAAGAGTGGGGTGCCTCCGGACACTTAAATCAGTGAAGCTACAGAGCTTTGGAACACTTGCCCCAGCAGGGCAGATGTGGGCCTGAGGCCCAGGCCATGTGGCCATAGGAAGCTGAAGCTGAAGGGAAAAACAGCATGAGAAGCTGAGCTGCCTCAGTCTCAAAACGTATGGCCATGACCTCAAAGGATTGAAAGGGAGGAACCATGGTGTCCTGGAATTGCCACTCATTTGGGTTTAGGGTGCTCCTAAAGCTGGTGGGGCAGAGTTTCTGTCCAAGTGGGCCTTGAAGGCAGAGTTATAGCACAGGGCTGGGGTCTCCACCCAGAAACCAGAGAGTGTGGCCAGTACTTACAGACTGGAAGGCAGGGCCGTTGTGTAGAATGTCTCAGAAAGTAGAAGATTATTTCCAAAGCTTTGAGAGCTAATGCAGTGTGTTCTCTGACTCACTTGCTGCCTGTTAATGCCTTCTTTCCCTGCAATTTCTCCCATTTGTAATGGCATGTCTAATTTGTGCCTTTTCTGCCATTGTACCTTTGGAAGTAGATAGCTTGTATTCTAGGTTTCATAGATGTAAAGGAATCTTTAAATTTTGGACTTGGAACTGATTTAAGACATCTATCATATGGGATGGGCATGATTTGGCTATGACGAGATGAATGTGTTACATGTTTCTGTGATGTGATTTTGGGTGTGCCAAAGGGTAGGATGTCGTGGATTGAATTGTGTCCCCCCTAGAAATATGTGTAGCCATGTGCTGGGCCGTGATTCCCAGTATCTTGCGACTGTCCTCCATTTTGTGGTTTTCCTAAACTGTATGTTAAAGGATTAGGGTGGAGCTGTGAATCCCTTCATAGGACCACCTCTCCGCTGCACTGTAAAGGGAGTTTCCCTGGAGTATGGCTTGCCCCACCCTTAATCCTTTCATCCTGCAAGAGATAAAAGGAAAGAGAAGCAAACAGAAATTTGGGAACCTCATACCATCAAGAAAGCAGCACCAGGAGAAGAGTGCATCCTTCAGACCTGAGGTTCCTGTGCCAAGATGTTTCCTAGACAAAGATTGATGCAATGCTGGACTTTCCTCCAGAGCCGACAAGGGGGAAAGCCTTCCCCTGGAGCTGACACCCTGAATATGGACTTGTATCCTACCGGACTGTGTAAGAGTAAACCTTCCTTTGTTAAAGACACCACTCTGTGGTATTTCAGTTAGAGCAGCCCTAGGTGACTAAAACACCTGCCAACCTTGGGTTTATTAGTCCTGCAGCTTTCATAAGTGAGGACAGCCTCTAACCTGTCATGCGACCCATGGACTTGGGACTTTTCAACCTCCGCCTCCATGAAAACCATTTCTTTGAGATCTCTCTCTCTCACATTTATTTATTTATATACAACCCCCCCTCCAAACCACTGCTGTCATGTCAGATCTGACTCACAGTAACCCTAGAGGTCAGAGTAGAACCACCCCATAGAGTTTCCAAGGAGCACTTGGTGGATTTGAACTGCCGACCTTTTGTTTAGCAGACGTAGCACTAAACCCACTGCACCACCAGAGTTTCCATATATTTGTATATACACACATATATATATGTTGTTGTATATGAGGTCTGACCTCATATTAATTGTATAGTTGTCTGTGAAGGAGTTTTCAGCCCGTAAACAAATAACTTGACATTTTTTCATTACCTGAAGATAAATGAAATCTTGATAGGTAGACATTTGGATCACATTCCAGGACATCAAGGGTAACTCAGCAATAGCCCTAACAGCTGTTCCAGAAAGAGAGTTCCAAAATTACGTTGAAAGGTGGACTAGGTATTAGTATTGGTGCACAGCTTCCTGAGGGGACTACTTGGAAGGTGACTGTAGTGATATTTGGCAATGAGGTATTTAGCACTTTCTGTAGGATGAGTTTGTGAACTTAATTGGCAGTCCTTATATATATATATATATATATAATGTTGTTGCTGTTACATGCCATTGAATCAGTTTTCAGACTCATAGCAACCCTAGATACAACAGAATGAAACACTGCCAGTCCTGTCTTGAGCCCACAATCATTCTTATGTTTGAGCCCGTTCTTGCAGTTACTGTGTCAGCCCATCTCATTGAGCACTTTTTTTCACCCAACCCTCTACTTTACCAAGAATGATGTCCTTCTCCAGGGACTAATTCTTCCTGATGACGTGTCTAAAGTATGTGAGGTGTACATCCTTGCTGCTAAGGAGCACTCTGGTTGTACTTCTTCCAAGACACATCTGTTTGTTCTTCTGGTAGCCCATGGTTTATTCAATATTCTTTACCACCACAATTCAAAGGTGTTAATTCTATTTTGTCTTCCTTATTCATTTCCCAGCTTTCAGCTGCTTATGAGACAATTGAAAACACCATGGCTTGGACCAGGCACACCTCAGTCCTCAAAGTAACATCTTTGCTTTTGAACATGTTGAAGAGGCCTTTTGCAGTAGATTTGACCAGTGCAATGAGCTTTCTTCCTTGACTGTTGTTTCTGTGGATATTGATTGCAGATCCAAGTAAAATGAAATCTTTGGCAGCTTCAGTCTTTTCTTCATTTATCACGATGCTGTTCATTAGTCCAGCTGTGAAAATTTTTCTTTCCTTTATGTTGACGTGTAATCTGTATCAAAGGCTATGGTCTCTGATCTTCATCAGCAAGTGCTTCAAGTCCTCATCACTTAACAGCAAGCAAAGTTGTGTCATCGGTATAAAGCAGATTGTTAATGAGTCTTTCTCACATCCTCCGTCCCTTGCTTCATCATACAGTCCAGCTTCTCAGATTATTTGCTCAGCATACAGATTGAATAGGTGTGGTGAAAGGACACAACCCTCACACACCTTACCTGACTTTAAAGCGTGCAGTATCCTCTTTTTCTGTTGAAATCTTGATCCGTGTACAGCTTTCTCATGATTGCAATGAAGTGTCTGGAATTCTCATTCTCCACTGTGTTATCCGTAATTTGTTACGATCCACACAGTCAAGTGCTTTTGCATAGTCAGTGAAATGCAGGTGAACATCTTTCTGGTATTCTCCGCTTTCAGCCAGGATCCATCTGACATCAGCCATGGTATCCCTGTTTCCACCCCCTCTTCTGAATCTGGCTTCAATTTCCGGCAGTTCCTTGTATATATACTGCTTCAGCCTCTTTTGAACAATCTTCTGCAAAGTTTTATTTGTGTGTGATATTGATAATACTGTTCAATGATTTCCGAGATCAGTTGGATCACCTTTCCTGGGAATAGTCATAAATTTTTCAGTTGGCTGGCCACGTAGCTGTCTTCTGAATTTGCTGGCATAGACGAGTAAGCATTTCAGCATTGCATCCATTTGCAGAAACATCTTAATTGATATTCCATCAATTCCTGGAGCCTTGTTTTCCACATATATATAAGACTGTGTGTGTGTGTGTGTGTGTGCCCCAGGGCCTGAAAGGTAGAAATCACTAACCTCTTTACCCTCAATTCTCTGGATTGATCTTTTGTGACTTGTGTACACAGACCTGGTGATCTTTTTCAAGTGGGTTATTTTTTAAGTCTTTAAATGTGTCTGACTTTTTCTCTGTTTCCTATTATACCCTTGCTGTTGTTGTTAGCTGCTGTTGAGTTGGCCCCCAACTCATGATGACTCCATGTGTTACAGGATAGAACTAATCCATGGTGTTTCCTAGACTGTCATCTTCATGGAAGCAGTTTGCCAGGCTTTTTCTCCATGGAGCCATTTGATGGGTTTGAACCGTCAATCTCATTGCAAACTGCCTGTGCTACCCATGCCCATTTCATAACCTTATAATCTCCACATGCCTTTGCAAAAACCCCACCCACCTGTAGTTAGAGGAAAATCAACTTAACATGCCATGCAATAAG
This sequence comes from Heterohyrax brucei, assembly GCA_028571685.1. Lineage (NCBI taxonomy): Eukaryota > Metazoa > Chordata > Mammalia > Hyracoidea > Procaviidae > Heterohyrax > Heterohyrax brucei. The sequence goes on from CM053140.1 coordinate 205,909,182, forward strand.
GTTTTTCAGACAGTCATGGGCTTAATGGTAGGACTAGGAGTCCTCAAACTGTCAACAATGTTATTATGATGGTTTAAAGGTGGTTTGATTTAATTAAGGAACTCTGGCCATGCAATGGTTAAGTGCTTGGTTGCTAACTGAAAGGTAGTGGGAGAAACATACAGCGGTGTGACTCGGAAACCTTGCGGGGCAGTCCTGCTCTGTCCTGTGGGGTTGCTATGAGTTGAAATCAACTCAATGGCAATGGCTTTTGACCTTAATTAGGTGGAAACAGGACATTCGGAGTTTTCTGGACCCTGCTGAGAGGGCTGTCACCATATCCATTCAGTCCCATAAAGGCCTTCCTCTTGGTATAGAGACATACTTCCAAATTATACAACGTGGCTGCCTTTGCTGGGATCTGGCTTCAGAAGTTTCTTGGTTTTTCAGCAGGAAAGGATACCCCAACACCAGGCAAACGCTGGATAAGAGAGATTGTGCAGTGTCCTCTAGTGTGAGACCTTTCTTTTCTTCCTGATTTTGACTGATGGAAGGCAGGAGGCAACAATAAAGCAAATGTGTGTGTTCTGAGAGTTATTCTCTGTGCCTTGTTATTTGAACCCAAGGTATCTCTGTGACTAATCTATAACCCACATGCCTAAACCATCACTAAAATAACTGTATGTTGTACAGGTTTCAATACAAACACCAGTCCTTTGTGAAGCCTTTGCTGATTGTGAGAAAAGTCTCCTCTTCTGGGTGTCTCTAGCTCTTCAATTACACAATAACTTTACGCAGTGTTCACAGCTAGAAAATGACTCGCGGGCAGGTCCTGTGTCTACATGCCTCTGTATGCTTCATTGTCCCTAATGTGTTCCACCCACTGCTACACTGAAAATCTTTCTGGAAGCAGATGCCGTGTCTTTCTCTCACGGAGATGCTGGGAGGTTTGAACCATGCATTGTTTTGGTTAGCAACCAAATTCATTACCTGCTGCACTACCAGGGCTCCTCCTAAGACCTGGGGGTGGGGGGTGACATTGCCAGGGAGTCGATTCCAGTGCACAGTAGCCCTATAGAACAAAGTAGAACTGCTTCATAGGATTTCCAAGGAGGGGCTGGTAGAGTTGAGCCTTTTGTTTAGCAGCCAAGTATTTTAACAACTACACTACCAGAGCTCCTCCTAACATATAGTAAGTAGTTAATAATGAACAGTTTGAATGAATTACTAAATGAGCAAGGCAATAGATAAAAGTTGTTATTACCTCAGGGAGCCCAGTAGGATGGAGAATAGTACCATGAGCTCCCCAGCTCAAGACAGTCAGTGTTCTAATTTAGACCAATCAAATTCTAAGTTAAAAAATTGACAAACCTGTGTCCAAACTGACAGAGAAAAACAGGAGAGGAAGTAAATAACCCAAATAAGAAATGACACAGCTGATACCACAATAGACTCAACCAAAATAAAAAGAATCATAACAGAACACTATGAAAAATTGTACACCAACAGATATGATAAATTTACATCTTTGTTTCTAAGGTGTCTGTTATAAACAGCATGCTGGTGGATCCTGTTCTTTTATCCATTCTGTTGCTCCCCATCTCTTTATGGATACATTTAGGCCATTTGCATTCACTGTAACTTATTCATAGGTGTGAGTTTATTACTGTCATTTTGTTGTGCTTTTTTTTGTATGTATGGTGCTGACATTTTCTTTATTCCTCTTACTTTCTTGTGCTGAATTCCTTTGGTTTGTGGATCTTTTTTGTCTTTTGGTAGATTTTTTTTTTAAATGAGATTTAATGTTTTGCTCTTTTCTTTTGGTGAGTAGGTTTGCTAACTTTCTTTGTGGTTATCTTGAAAATTACTTTTATCTTTCTAGGTTTGAACCAGTCTGTTACTACTTGGTATTACATTGCCTTCCACTCCATTAGACAGTTTTGTAATTACACTGTTTATTCCCTCTTTTATTGTTCTGAAATTGTTGTTACTTATAGATAAATTTCTCTGGTTCCCTATTGAAATGTTTTGGGTTTTGGACAGTCTTTGAGAGTTCATTTCCCAGGTTGGTGTCTAGTTGGTACATTCCTGAGTCCTAGATTCAGGCTATGGTCTGATGTTGTTTGTTCTCAGACTAAAAGACTCCCTTTAATAAGTGCATTTGGTTTGGTTTTTACATACTCCCTTCACTTCTGTTCATCTAAAAATGTCCTAATTTCATCATCATACTTGAAAGATTGTTTTGCAGAATATACTATTTTTGATTGATAATATTTTTTTTCAAGGTTTTAGATATAGCATCTCATTACTTTCTTGCCTGCATGGTTGCTACCAAATAATCAGAACTCAGTCTTACTGGTTCTCCTCTGTATGTGAATTTTTGTTATTCTTGAGCTGCTCCCAGAATTTTTTCTTTGTCTTTGGTTTTAGCAAATGTACTATGATATGCCTTGGTGAATTTCTTTTAGGGTCTATCCTATATGGGGTTTGTTGAGCCTCTCAGATGGTCAGTTTTTCATCTTTCATGATATTAAGGAAGTTCTCTGTCAGCAATTCTTCAGTGATTATCTCTGTGTTTTCCATTTTTTCTCCCTCTGTTCTGAAAGTCTGATCACTTGTAAATTTTTGCTTTTGATTGTATCCCACATAATTCTCATTTTTTTTCATTTTTTTCTTTCTCTTTTCTAATTTTTTCTCAGAGCTGTAGCCAAGTGTTTGTCTTAAATTTCACTGATCCTGTCTTTCATCATTTCAAACCTGATCCTCAGCCTTTTTATGACAGTGTCTGTTTCTGAAGTCTTGCTTATCTTTTGGACTTCTAATTGTTGTTTTTTATGATTTCTAGTTGTGAATTTATTTTGATATTTTATTTCTGTACTATTTTTCTGAATTTTCCCATGAATGTGTCTATTTTTTCCTCATTTTCATCATCTCTAGGATAGTTCTGAATATTAGAAATTTGAGTTCCCTGTCACGTAATTCTAATGCTTTTTATTCAACTGGAAAGTCATTTGGTGTTTGTTTTCTTTTTGGATGTCTACTGGAACCACCCTTTGCTTTTTCCCTTTTTTTATGTTTTGATATTATCTGCTGTCTTTGGGACATTCTCTTGTTATTGCCTTTAATTATTGATTGTAGATCTGTTTGTTTCATCCTGCTTTTTTTAAAATTTTGTTACATCAGAGCAGGCAGGCTGTTTGTTCTTTGTTAGCTTGTCTGTGGTCACAGTATTTTTCTCTTCCTTGTCCAATGGCTCGGCCATTTGGTAAGTTATAGTGCAGTACAGAAGGTCCAGCTGAAGAGGATGGATTGAGTTGGGTTGTTTGTGGCATGTACTAGGGCCAACATGGTGAGTGAGGAATCAGTGCAAGGTAGGTTCTGATAGGCTGTGCCTGTTCTGCTCAAGGGTGTGATGTTCAATGTACAGAGAAGGTAGGCAAGAAATGGAAGGAAAGTTGTAAGGTTTGGAGCTAGGATGGGTTTGGGAAAGAGGAGGAGGGGAGAGAGAAATAGGGGCCAAAAACAAACAGACCAAAAAAGAGTGCTAAGGGAGCTTGTTGTAACTCTAGCAAATTTGAGAACCTAGAGGCAATGGCCTATCATTAATATCACATGCAAGTAAAATTCTGCTAAAGATCTTTCAAAGGCAACTGCAAGTATATTGACAGGGAACTGCCAGAAGAGGACGTGGAACCAGAGATATCATTGCTGATGTCAGATGGATCTTGGCTGAAAGTACAGAATAACACGAAGATGTTTACCTGTGTTTCATTGACTGTGCAAAGGCACTTGACTGTGTGGATCATAATAATTTGTGGATAATGTTGCAGAGAATGAGAATTCCAGAACACTTGACTGTGCTCGTGATGAGTCTGTAGGTGGATTAAGAGGCAGTTGTATGAACAGAAGAAGGGGACACCACACAGATTAAAGTCAGGAAAGTTGTGTGTCAGGGTTGTATCCTTTCACCATAACTTTTCAATTTCTATGATAAGCAAATAATCCAATAAACTGGACTATATGAAGAAGAGTGAGTCATCCAGATTGGAGGAAGACTCGTTAACAACCTGTGTTATGCAAATGATACAACCTAGTTTGCTAAAAGTGAAGAAGATTCAAAATACTTACTGATGAAGATCAAAGACTACAGCCTTCAGTGTGGGTTGCACCTCAACATCAAGAAAAAAAAAGTGTCTCACAACTGGACCAGTAAGCAACATCATGATAAATGGAGGAAAGACGGAGGTTATCAAGGATTTAATTTTACTTGATCCCACAATCACCACCCACGGAAGCAGCAGTCAATAAGTTAAAAGACACATTGCACTGGGAAGATCTGCTGCGAAAGACTTCTCTGAAGTACTAAAAAATAGTGTCACCTTGAAGACTAAGGTGCAGCTGATCCAAGCCATGGCATTTTCAATTGCATTGTGTGCTTGCAAAAGCTGGACGATGATTAAAAAAGACAGAAGAAGAATTGATGCCTTTGAATTGTGATGCTGGAGAGGAATATTGAATGTACTGTGGACTGATAAAGGAACAAGCAGATCTGTTGTGGAGGAAATACAATCAGCGTGCTCCTTGGAAGAAAGGATGACGAGATTGTGTTTTACACAGTTTGGACATGTTACCAAGAGGGGTTAGTCCTTGGGGGACATCATGCTTGGTAAAGTAGAAGTCAGCAAAAAAGAGAAAGACCCTCAAGGAGACAGATTGACACAGTGGCTGCAACAATGGGCTTAAGCATAAAAACAGTTGTGGGTATGGCACAGGACTGGCCGTGTTTTGTTTTGTTGTTCATAGGGTTGCTATGAGTCGAAATCAGTTCTATGGTGCCTAACAACAACAACAGGAAATGGACTAATTTCTAGAAATACACTACCTAAGCTAAAGCAGACTGAGATGAAAAATCTGAACCAACTGATAACAAAAGAAGACATTGAAGAATTAAAGAAAAACAAACAAACAAGCTCCTAGCAAAAAAAAAAAAAAGTTTTGGTCTGGATGGCTTCACCGAAGAATTCCACCAAACATTCAGAGAAGAGCTCATGCCTCTGTACTACTCAAAATGTTTCAGAACATAGAAAAAAAAAAGAATACTCCTGAATTCTTTCTATGAATTCAGGGCAAGCCTGATATCAAAGCCAGGCAAAGACACCACAAAAGAAGAAAACCATAGACTAATATCATAAATGTAGATGCAAAATTTTTCACCAATAGAATTCAACATCACATAAAAAACATAGAGTAATCAAGTTCTGATCAGGCACCCCTGGGCCTTATTGTAATGTTATTAATTCACTAATTTAGTCACCACAACTTTGCACTGAAGCTCTTTATATGTGAGGAAGCAAGGCGTACTTAAAGTTATTCCATTTGGGATGATCTATGTGTGTTCAGAAGAGGGGCATGCTTGCACAGAGATAAACTCCTGTAAGTCCACAGGGAAACCTTTCTCTTCAGCAGAGGGAGCACACACCAAGGAGTTGTACAGACTCTCCTTAGCAGCCTAGAACATACTGCCACTGGTTGCTTTGTTCTCATCCCTTAGGGCTGTTTCATTTGATTGCTGTTCAAAGCATTCATACACCATGTATCCACCGAAAACTAATCACAGCCTCATGGAATTTACAGTTCTAAGGGAAGAACTGTCTGAGAAAATCAGCAGCCAATCAACTTAAATGCAGTGCGAAACAATGAAAATAAACCCAACTTCAGTAACTGTGGAGTCCCTGGGTGGTGCAGATAGTTGGCACACTTGACCACTGATCAAAATATTGGTAGTCTGAGTCCACCCAGAGATGCATTGGAAGAAAGATCTGGTGTTCTACTTCTGAAAATTCAGTCATTCAAAGCCCCATAGAGCACACTTCTACTCTGACATATATCATGTCTCCCTGAGTTGGGATCCACTCAAGGACAGCTGGTTTGGTTTTGAGTAACTTTACACCCCTGAACCAAACTGACCTTATTGCTGCTGAATTGTTTCTGATCATAAAGACCCTATAGGACAGAACAGAACTGCCTCGTAGAGTTTCAAAGCAGCAGCCGGCAGATTCAAACTCCCAACCTTTCGGTTAGGAGCCAAACTCTTAAACACTGTGCTACCAGGGCTCCTAATGTTCCCTTGGTAATGACACGTCTCTTAACCTCCGGCTGCCTGCATCCTGCACCAGAGGTCCCTAGGCCAGCGCCTTCCGATCTGCTGGAACAGCGACATGCATCATGCTGCAGTTGGCTGAAACATGTCCCATGGGCACCTTCCTGGCTGTCTGATGCATCTGGGCTGGAGACTCCCTGGCTCCAGGCTCCCGAAAGGAAATGGAGAATGGAACACAGTCTGAAGGAGAATCCAGAGAGACAGTGTTTCTTCCAAGGGAAAGTGGTCTCCAAGTCCAGGACAATTCCAGGAGGTGGGGATGCTGGCGCTGAGGGGCTGGTGGAAGACAGGAAGGGGAAAAGGGCAGGCCGAAGTAGACCAGATGTGTATTACTGTTCATGGAGCTGTGAGTTTCCTGCTTCTTCCTGTGAGCCTTTTCCTCTGTTTTTCAGAGAATAGTTCTGTTTTATGAAAGGATGCCAATTCATAAAATCAGCTGTGAAAATCAAGGGCATATATGAGTTTTTCTTTGCTAAAAGCTTTTAGTTAATAGTTATACAGCCAAGCGCCGTCGAGTCGGATCTGACTCATGGCAGGAGAAAGCTTATTTCCTATAGCTCCAATTCATGGAAGAAGTGGCTGAAGTCTTCTATTCTGGGAAACTGTTGGGCACTTTGTTGGGCTCAGTTTATGCAAGAAGGTGGTAAATCTCTGGGGTTAGGATACCACAGCTTTGTTTCTGGTTCTGCCACTCACTGGTTGCGTGGTTCTGGGCAAATCTCAAGAGTCCCTGATCTTTAGCTTTCTTGTCTGTAAGTGCCCCCACAACTCCAGTGTTCTGGAACATTTGTTTGTGATTCTGTTCCAGAGGAAGATGCTTGAGAGAAAGCAGCAGGCAGAGCTCAAGTAGTTGAGCTGCAGTGGAAGTGGTGCAAGGGAGCAGGAGGTAAGAGCCTGATCCATCCTCAGCAGGTTAGGCTCTGGGGACAGAAACAGCGGTGAGCCATGTGACTGAACAACTTACAGCAAACAGCTATGCCTTCTTTACCTCAGCATACACAGCGGACTTTGCCATGTATCACAAAGAGCTCTGGGAGGGACTGGAGGATGTTTTTGCCTCATGTTCAGAATTTGGGCTGGAACAGCTATAAATGCCAGGGATTGCCAACATCTTCATCCCTAACCAGTGCCCACACAGCTCAACAGCCACTGAGTGGCCTGCAGCTTAGGCAAGAGGGAGAAAAGATGAAGAGAAAGAGTGGACTCGGGTATGGCTGAAAGAGACAGGGATTCATTTAAAAGCCAATGGGAGCTGACGAGAAAGGCTGCCAGAATCACAGATTGCATGTTCTTGGATTACACAAGGCAGCAAGATAGCAGTTCAAAGAAGGACTGGAGGTCAGACTTCTAGGCCTATGTTCTTTACAAGCCAGGTCATTTTGAGCATGTCACAAAGTGTAACAGGAAACCAGTTGCCATTGATTCCAGCTCTTGGCGACCCCATGTCTGTCAGAACAGTACTGCGCTCCACAGTGTCATCAATGGCTGAGTTTTTGGAAGTAGGTCACCAGGCCTTTCTTCTGAGACATCACTGGGGGAATTCAAACCTCGACACAACCAAGCATGTTAACACTTTGTTAATGTGGTAAGTACCACTCAGGTATAAATTGAAAGCAGTAGGATAACTTAGGTTTCTTTTTATCAGAAGCTCTCTGTCGAACTGGCAATACTAGAATGATCTTAGTTATTTAATAAAAACATTCCTAAAAGTAAGACAAATCGATTTGAAATCAGCTTTGCTGACATTATTTTTTTCGAAAAATTATTGCAGTGATGCTTACTGTCTGATTCAGGAACTGAGAATAGTACCTTCGGTCAGCTGTAATGGACACTGATCCCCAAACATCTAAAGTTCAGGTCTAACTTTAGAATCTGTCAGCTAAGAATAGAAGCTTTAAAGCAAAATGCATTTACCCCGGTCTTGAGGTAAGTCTGTCGGTGTACATCTGAGCTCTCTGCACAGCGCACATCATTCAGATATCTGAAGTATCTGTGAGGCAGATACTGAAGTTGCTATTGACGTCAGACAATGCGTAGTTGCTCAAGCGTAATTTTAAAAGTTTCTGGTGAGGCTACCACGTATGTGCTGACTGTGTGGGCCTCCAGTGACTCTTGGTACGGAGGATGGAGTTTTATTTTTTTCTTTGTGTTTATTAATGGAAAACAGAGACTCGCCTGGGTGCCAGAATGTTAGTGAATTTGGAAGGGAAAACTGCATCTTTATTTTCACCACTTTCTGTCTAAAATTTACATTCAGCATTTCTTTCCAGGACAGACAGAGCCCCCGATCCGCAGTATATCAGCAGTACCTGTGATGCTGTAGGGTTAGTAGAAATGACAGACGTCTTCCTGTTACATTTCATTAGTTGTCAGTATCACGAAATATCATTTACAGTCAATATCACTTTGAAATTAGGCTCCCCTGCTAGATCTTGTTTTTAATGTGCTAATAAACAAGTTTTTATGTGTATTTCAATTTTTAAAAATATTTTGATACTGTATTCAATATCATTTGTTTCCTTCATAATTTTACATATTTTATACATTTAACACCATCTCTCCAGGAAGGATTCCCAAGGCTCCATCAGTGGAGTTCATGGCGCACACACATGCACACACACAGATGCATACTCACGCACACACACTCGCATTCACACTTACACGTGGTAAGAGCCAATCCAAAAGGCCAGTGTTGGCACACTGGTATTAAGAAGCTTTCCACCAATGTGCCCACACCGGTTTTAAAGCAAGGAGTAGGGAAAGATTCTGCTTTCAGCTGTTTCTCCAAAAATGCTGCAAGCTGAAGCCGATGGCCTGCTGTTTCTCTGTTGTCGCTGCAGGGGCCAACTTTCTCCGGCATATCTGTGCCCCAGTTCTAGCCTAGTGCCAAGGTGCAGAGTAGGTGATCCATAAAGTGTGTGCAGAGGGAAGGAAAATGCAAAATAGAAATGAGTCTTTGTCAAAAATGGAATGCTGGTAGTCAAACTTGGTGAGGTGGGGACGTTTGACTGTGTGTGTGTGCAAAATGGCTGGTGGTACTGGGGGTGGGTGTAGAGATGTTAGGTGGGACATTCTTGTTTGAAAGAATTTCAAAACAGACTTCTTTACAGTGATTTTTAAAAATCTTGCTGGAATGTGAAAACAACCCCCTGGGTGTGGCCCCACCAGGCCTCACGTGGCCACCCTTTCTCCCCACGTGTGGGACTGGCTTCCTAGTAAGTATAAAACTCTCTGGAGCTTGGGCAAGAGCTGTGGGGCTGCTCATCCAGGGGAAGCCTCGCCTGGCCTCGGCACCAAGGGTGTCTGTGGATGCTTCTGCAACTGCAGGCCCACCATGCCAGTTATCCAGCTGCTGCTCCTAGTCTGCCTGGCAGGGGGTGTGGGAGCCAGGACAGCCCAGCTCCAGAAGGCCAATGATCCGAGGGGCCAATGCCAGTATACCTTTAGCGTGGCCAGCCCCCATGAGTCCAGCTGCCCTCAACCGGGCCAGGCCATGTCAGCCATCCAGGACCTCCAGAGAGACAGTAGCACCCAGCGTGCAGACCTGGAGGCCATCAAGGCCCGACTCACCTCCCTGGAGAGTCTGCTCCAGAGGCCGAGCAGGGATCAGTCTGCTGGACCTCAGGACACTGAAGAGAGGATGCAGATGGAGCTGGCCACCCTGAGGAGGGAGAGGGACCAGCTGCAAAGCCAGACCAGGGAGTTGGAGACAGCCTATAGCAACCTCCTCCGTGACAAGTCCACTCTGGAGGAAGAGAAGAGGCACCTGCAACAGGAGAACAAGGACCTGGCCAGGAGGCTCGAAAGCAGCACCCAGGAGGTAGCAAGACTGAGAAGAAGCCAGTGTCCCCGGGCCCGAGACACACCACAAGGCTCCAGGGAAGGTAGGCATCCTGGTGGAGGGTCCCCTTGTCCAGCCGGTAATATGGCTCGTGGCAATCCAGTACAGAAGCTGCAGGTCTGATCTTCCTGACTTCTCCTCTCTCCCAACACAAAGATGAGCAACTGAGGAGACCAAAGCAACCACTTCGATAATTTATTCGTAATTTAGCTCCTGACAGTTTTATTTAGGTCACTGCTTCCAAGTTCTTGTGGCTGTCCATGACAGAAGTTTCACAGCTGTAGCCAAATGAGAAACGTAAGGACTGGGCAATAAGTACTCATACACACACAAAAAAACAACCTCATTGCCTTTGAGTTAATTCCAACTCATAGTGGTCCTTTAGGACAAAGTAGAATTGTCCTATAGAGTTTCCAAGGAGCAGCCAGTGGACTTTAACTGCTGACCTTTTGGTTAGCGGCTAAACTCTAAACCACTGTGATACCAAGGCTTTGTGTGTGCGAGTGTGTGTGTATGTTCATGATCAGTATACTGTGTGTGTATGTATATGATCAGTACACTGTGCATATGTATGTGTATGATCAGTACTCTGTGTGTATGTATGTATATATATGATCAGCACCTTGTTTATGTGTGTGTATGATCAGTATACTTTGTGTGTATATGTATACAGTCAGTGCACTGTGTGTATGTATATATATGATCAGTACACTGTGTGTGTATGTATGCATGTACATGATCCATACACTGTGTGTGTATGTATGTATGTGTGTGGTCGGTACACTGTGTGTGTATCTGTGTATGTATATGATCAGTACACCGTGTGTGTGTATGTATGCATGTATATGATCCATACACTGTGTGTGTATGTATGTATGTATGTGTGTGGTCGGTACACTGTGTGTGTATCTGTGTATGTATATGATCAGTACACCGTATGTGTATGTATGCATGTACATGATCCATACACTGTGTGTGTATGTATGTATGTGTGTGGTCGGTACACTGTGTGTGTATCTGTGTATGTATATGATCAGTACACCGTGTGTGTGTATGTATGCATGTATATGATCCATACACTGTGTGTGTATGTATGTATGTGTGTGGTCGGTACACTGTGTGTGTATCTGTGTATGTATATGATCAGTACACCGTATGTGTATGTATGCATGTACATGATCCATACACTGTGTGTGTATGTATGTATGTGTGTGGTCGGTACACTGTGTGTGTATCTGTGTATGTATATGATCAGTACACTGTGTGTGTATGTATGCATGTACATGATCCATACACTGTGTGTGTATGTATGTATGTGTGTGGTCGGTACACTGTGTGTGTATCTGTGTATGTATATGATCAGTACACCGTGTGTGTATGTATGCATGTATATGATCCATACACTGTGTGTGTATGTATGTATGTGTGTGGTCGGTACACTGTGTGTGTATCTGTGTATGTATATGATCAGTACACCGTGTGTGTATGTATGCATGTACATGATCCATACACTGTGTGTGTATGTATGTATGTGTGTGGTCGGTACACTGTGTGTGTATCTGTGTATGTATATGATCAGTACACCGTGTGTGTATGTATGCATGTATATGATCCATACACTGTGTGTGTATGTATGTATGTGTGTGGTCGGTACACTGTGTGTGTATCTGTGTATGTATATGATCAGTACACTGTGTGTGTATGTATGCATGTATATGATCCATACACTGTGTGTGTATGTATGTATGTGTGTGGTCGGTACACTGTGTGTGTATCTGTGTATGTATATGATCAGTACACTGTGTGTGTATGTATGCATGTATATGATCCATACACTGTGTGTGTATGTATGTATGTGTGTGGTCGGTACACTGTGTGTGTATCTGTGTATGTATATGATCAGTACACCGTGTGTGTGTACATATATGATCAGTATAAAGTTACCAAGTGTCCATTTTGAAAATTATCTTTTTTTGAATATTCAGAGATTGTTATTTATTATTCCTACTGTTAGTGTTAAAATGACCTCTATTTATGAAATGACAATAGATTTATAAAATGATAATAGGTGACAGGCTTTTTTCTTTTTTTTTGAACATCCTTCTGTGGCAAAATAAAGATGTGGCAAGACTTGGTTAGTTTCCTCATTATGTTGTTTTGGAAATTGTCCCGCTCTTCTGTGTTACCAGGACCGTCCTAAGGCAGGCTTCCTAATCGCAATGCTCTTGTTTTCGTCCTGCTCTCTGCTTCCTGGAAGGGGAGTTCGTGTGTGTGTGTGGTGTGTGTGAGCACATGGGTGTATGTGCATATGAGTGTGTGTGAATGAATGTACATGGGTGTGAGCGTGAGTGTGAGTGTGTTTGTGTGATGGTAGTGGTGTAGAGGATGGCGCACTGTTCCCATAGTTGGGAAAACAGCATTTGACATGCTTTTGTGAAAGCTGCGCTCCCAAATATTTGTTGTTTAAAAAGGTTCCGAATAATAGAGAAATGAGCAGGCAAATCCAGATCTGTAGAACCGTGAGTCTGGACTCTTCAAAAATGCCTGTGTCAAGAGAGAATAGCAAAGGAAAGGCAAGGGCTTGCTCTGGATGCAGGGAGACTAAAGGGACCTGTGAGGAGCCCTGGTGGTACAACTATTAAGCACTCGACTCCTAACCAAACGTTGGTGGTTCAAATCTACCCAGCAGCTCCAGGGGAGACAGTCCTGGCAGTTGGCATCTGTACAGATTACAGCCTAGAAAACCATATAAGGCAATTCTACTCTGTCCTATGGGGTCACTGGGAGTAAAATTCAACTTAGCAGAACCTAACAGCAACAAAGAGGTCTGGTGACCAAATGCAGTTCCTGATCCTTGATTGGTTTCTGCACTGGGGAAGAAACTGCTAGGGACAAGCTTGGGATGACTGGGGAGATTACAGCATACACTGTTTATTAGACTGTATTGTCATATTAATATTCAATTTCTCGAGTGAGATGGCATTTTGGTTGCCAAGCCAAGTGCCGTCGAGTCGGATTGGTTACGTAGGGGAATATACTTGGTCCTAAGAGGCGCATATTATTTAGGGCTGAGGAATCACGATGTCTGGAATTCACTTTCAAATGGCTCAGCAAAGACTGTAAATGGAGTGACAGAAAGAGAAGTCAAGTGAGTGTGGCAAAACATCAGCAGTGCTGAATCCAAGCAGACGGGACTCCCCCGAAAGTTACTGTCAAATTGATTCCAACCCATGGCGACTCCATATGTTTCAAAATAGCACTGGGCTCCAGAGAGTTTTCAAGGTTGTGACCTTTCAGAAGAGATCACCAGGCCTTTCAACTGGTGATAGTACAAGGGGCGTTTGTTGTACTACTCATTCAACTTTCCTATAGATTTGAAAATTTTCAAAGTAAAGTGATAAGAAAATGTATATATATAAGTATACATGCGTATATCTGTAAAGCTTTCTACATAAAAGGTGAGATCGGTGTGAGGTTAGAAGCCTTGAGAGCTACTGCCTGGATGGCAGTATTTATTTGGCCCTCTGCACCTTAGCTTCTCAGCTGCAAAACAGCAGTGGGAATTTCTGCTGTAAGTAATACTTTTTGTGGGTTCAAATGAAGTGACTTTATGAAGTGTGAAGGATTTTTAATCCTATATTGTTAGAATTGGAAAAGATCCAATTCTAGATTTTACAAAGAAAGCAAGTGATGTCCAAGGGTGCTAAGAGGCCCAAGTTACACAGCTTGTTTACAGTAGACCTTAGACTTAAACTTGAGCCATCAAAGACAAATGAAGAAAATTACTATTACTGGAAGTGTTATGAGGTGTTAATGATTTTGTACTGTTGTTAACTGAATGATTTAGATTTTCAACAAAAATCTGCATGTGTATCTCTGTGTGCTATATGTGTATGTGTGTGTTTGTGTATATATGTGCAGTGTGTGTGTGTTTGGGTGTGCTGTGGTATGTGTATGTTTGCTTGCATGTGTGTATGTAAAACAGAGGCAATGTTTCTTTTTTACCATCTGTAGTCTTTTAACAAGTCTTTAGAGGATTTCCTGACATGGTCTCTAATTTTGTGTTTCTTTTTATCCTTTCCTGTTGCTCTATTTTTACAATAAGAGTAAAATTCTGTTACAGTGAACTCCAAACTTGGAAGTTCATTTCACATAGTGGATTTTTTCACAAGCAGGAAACTACATTAGTACAAGAATGTAGAGCTGGAATGGGACCTAGAAGCATCTAATGCCACTGGTTCATTTTCGCAGATGTGGAAGCTGAGGCCCAGAAGGATAATTGAATGTATCCACGCTGTTTCAGTCAGCCAGGGCTGCTCTAACAGAAATACCACGAGTGGACAGCTTTACCAGCATTGTTCAGGGAGCACCTTGGCGCAAGTCTGAAGGACACATTCTCCTTCCTGTGCCGCTCTCTTGATGGTGTGAGGTTCCAGCACCAAGATTCTCCCCAAGCAAAGACTAATGCAACACAAGGAGTTTCCTCCAGAGCTGACAAGGGGGAAAGCTTTCCCCTGGAGCAGACATCCTGAATTTGGACCTGTAGCCTACTGGACTGTATAAGAATAAACTCTCCTTTGTTAAAGCTATCCGCTTTGTGGTATTTCTGTTACAGCAGCACTAACTGACTAAAACATATGCCATCTTGCCAGTTAGTTAGCCCCAGAGGCAAGACTCAGATTCAGGCCCCTCTGCCTGAGGTGTACTGACCCAAAATTGAAAGTCAGAAAAGTACTTTTAAATACCATGGAAAGAAATACTGGGAACAAAATGCTGCCTTCTTCAAGTCTTAAATTTGAAATCAAGTGGCATTTTAGGAAGTTGGAATTTGAGTGTGGGTGTGCTTTAATGTACGTTTGGTAGTAACTGAGATGTGGAGGCTGACAGCTTGCCGAGGCTGAGTGGACAAACAAGCGGGCTTCTTATCCCACAGCGCTCCACAATAATTCACAAAGTCACTACTACTTTCTTTATTGTGTAATGGTTACATTTTGGGAAACATCTCCTTGGAACCATAGAAATCACTTACCTATACATACAAACCTACATGTATGTACCCGGGTGGTGCAAATGTTTGATGTGCTGATCTGCTAACTGAAAGGCTGAAACTTTTAGTCCATCCAGAGGCACCTCAGAAGGAAGGCTTGGAGATTGCCACCCAAACAATTAGCCAGGAAAGAGAAGTGGGTCAGAGAGGTGCAAGATAGGGAAGGAAGGGGGGCCCAGCAGCAAGGTGGGGGTTTCTCAAGTCGGTGACTCAGTGGGCAGTGGAGGTTCTGTCCCATGAAGGCCTCTGAAGATCTGTGTGGAAGACAGACAGAGAAGGGGAGCACTTATCCATGGATTTTATACCCTGGGTGGCTGAGAATTGCCCCATGGCATATATTACACTTTCAAGGTATGTTGATGTGTGGCTCACAAATGTGGCCAGGGAAGTGGAGGCGAGGGCTGGCCAGTGACCCCAACACAAGGCAGGTGAGCACATGATGGCTGGGAAAGGTGGGTGGATAGGATGTGAAGTGTAGCTCTGGCACTGCAGATTCCATTCCTCCTTGGTAAGAACAAAGTTGCACGGCTCTGCCCCATCCATGTGATTGGCTGTGGATTAGACTGTTGCTGAGTTTTGGAAGTAGACTGCCAGGCCTTTCTTTCTAGTCTTAGTCTGGAAGTTTCACTGAACCTGTTCAGCATCCTATCAACACACAAGCCTCCACTCACAGACAGGCCACGGCTGCACATGAGGTACACTGGCTGGGAATGGAAGCTGGATCTTCTATATGCAAGGGGAGAATTCTACCGCTGACCCATCATTGCCCTCAGAGGGTATTCAGTAGGATGCGGATAGCAGTCTTTCAAAGCGGGGTCTTATGCAGATTTTAAGCAATGTGGGGTGACTTCTAGTGCAGTGCCTGGCTGAGTGATCACCCAGCAAATGGATGTTAACTACAAATGGCTTCTTTTGCATGAGTTCCACTATGATCTTCAAAGGATGTTCAGTGATAAAAATGTACATAGTGTTTCTATATCACACATTGTTTCTAGAGATGGCAGCTGTTAAAGCAGCAACAGGACAGCAGTCACTTAGCTAATCTTCACTTCTTAGAGTCTTTGTGATGCGATGACCTGTAAACACGTTGTCACCCTACCTTTGTTTATGTAACACTCACCTAAACTTTCAGGCAATAGAATAATGGAAAATAACTACAGAAATCATTACGATGTCATTTATCAACATAGACTGTTGTTAGGTGCCATCAAGTTGGCCCCCCATTGATTGTAACCTCACACACAATGGCTTTTGTTGGCCTTTCCTTGCCTGGTTTGCAGAAGTAGATGGATAGGCCTTTCTTCTTAGGCCAACATGTACCAAAGTGTGTAAATAGGTAATAAATTCAATTTCTAGGGAAAGCTCCCTAGACTACGAGTCTACAAAGCAGAGGTGAGAAACATAGCTAGAACATACAGAAAATTTCCAGAACTTTGTAACAGACATGAACTGTAAAGCATAGAAGGACAGTATTTTAACAGGAAGAGACAAATAAAAGTCCTAAAGATTTAAATTGTCAGATTCAATATATTGCTTAACATTTTCTTCATCTTCTTGTTTTTCCTCATATTCAGAATGAAACATGAGTGATTTTAAAACATTCAAGAGAAATTTTAGTTTGGGCACAACTTTATTGAGGATCTCTTCATTTGGGGTTTCTTATGTAATCCTCAAAACAACTCGATAAGTTTGTAAGCTAAGAACATTGGGGCTCAGAGAGGTTGAGTAACATTCCCAAAGCCACACTTCTGGTAAATGGCAGAGATGAACGACGAAGCTGTGACTTCTGGCCCAGCTCGAGCCCTTCCCACTACTGTCTTGCCTTTGGGCCTTGCACCGCTCCTGCAGGCCTCTGCCTCATGCCAGAGAACTCGGAGTCTGACTCTTACCAGCTGAGAACTGGCCCTCCATCATTCTGGAAGCCATTCCCTGACATTGCGTTTTAAGGTGTGCCTTGTTTAGTCTGAACAAAGCTCATGAGGTATGGTTTCTGAAAAGAATGAGAGAAAAAGAGAGCTTGAGAGGTGAAGGGCACCCTGCTGAGTCCTGGGGTCTTGATGGGACCAGAAGCCAAGCTCCTACCAGGTCCTGTACTGCCTTTTCTTCAGAAGGTGGAGAGTAAGCACTTGATGGCCCACACTAGGGACATCAGTCCCTCAGCCTGACCCCTTCTCCTAGAGCACTCTCACTGTTGTGGAAATTATTTTAACAGCTGAAACCTGGCAGAGGCTGCACAAAGCCCAAGCTTGAAGCCTCTGGGCTGTTTTCCTTCAGCTCATTTCAGGAAGACAACTTTTCTAACACTGTAATTCATCAAAGCTAATTGCCAGCAAAAGTGCCCTGGTGGCACAGTGCTGAAGTTCTTGGCTGTGAACAGAAAGGTTGACAGCTTGAACCCACCGGCTGCTACTCAGTCAAGATAAGAATCTTAGAAATCCTGGGGCCATTGTACTCTGTCCTGTAGGATCACTATGAGTCAGAATCTACTTGATGGCAATAGGATTAGTTTGGTTTGAACACCAGCAATTGAAAGGGAAGCCCTCATTCAGGAGGTGTGAAAATATGAAAGAGTGAGTGATGACGTGTGAGGATGAAATGCAGTCCATCTACAAGGGTGAGGAGGTACTCCCTAGAATCCTTTGTGCATGGGTATAACTTGAAGGGAATTGAGCAAACAAAGGATCAAAGACAGAAAGTCTTTCCCAGCTGCCTCTGGGCCGTACCAGAGCATGGCTGGAGGCTCCATCTGGACTTCCCACACAATGTCTTTGATACCTGGGAGTCCCTGAGCTGGCCACCACTGCTACTGGTAGTCACAGAGGCCAGAGAACCAAATGAGGAAAGGCTGAGACTGTTGCCTGTGGCTCAGGCCCTGTACTAGCCTTCAGGGCTCTGCGTGACCACACTCCTGTGAGAAACACTCAACCGAAAAAATCCACTGCTGCCCAGTGAATTCTGACTCACAGTGATCTTGTACAACGGACTACAACTGCCCATGGATTTCCAAGGAAGAGCTGGTAGATTCGAAATGCTCATCTCTTAACCACTGTGTAACTCCTAACTACAGTGTGACACACTAGGTCAATCTGATGGCTGATGAGTCTTGTACACCCATGTCTCCCAGTTTGTCTCTTTTCCTTTCTCCATGGTTCAAACTATGTCCAAATCTCTGTAAAACTCCTGTAGACAGACCTCTCCTATTCAACATTGTGCTAGAAGTTCTAGCCAGAGCAATTAGACAAGACGGCATCGGCAAAGAGGAAGTTAAAATCTCCCTGTTCACAGATAATATGATTGTATATGCAGAGAACCCCAAAGAATCTATAAGTAAGCTACTCAAACTGATAGAAGAGTTCAGCAAGGTCTCAGGATACAAGATAAACATAAGTAAATCAGTAGGATTCCTTTATACCAACAACAAGACTGTTAAGGAGGAAATTATCAAATCAAGACCATTTATGATAGCCCCTGAGAAGATAAAGTACTTAGGAATTAATCTAACCAGAGAAACAATAGACTTTTACAAAGAGAACTACAAGCCCTTACTACAAGAAACTAAGAGAGACTTAGATAAATGGAAAAACCTACCCTGCTCATGGATAGGAAGACTTAACATTGTGAAAATGTCTATTTTACCCAAAGCAATTTATTTATGTAATGCAATCCCGATACAAGTTCCAGCAACATTTTTTAATGAGATGGAGAAACAAATCACCAATTTTGTTTCGAAAGGGAAGAAGCCCCAGAGAAGTAAGGTACTACTAAAGAAGAAGAACACACTGGGAGGCCTCTCATTACCCGACCTTAGAACATACTACACTGCCACAGTGGTCAAAACAGCCTGGTACTGGTACAAGAACAGACAGATCGATCAATGGAACAGAATTGAGACCCCAGAGATGACACCATCTGCCTATGAATAGTTGATATTCGACAAAGGCCCTAAGACATTAAACTGGGGTAAAAACAGTATCTTCAACAAATGGTGCTGGCAAAATTGGTTATCCATCTGCAATAAACTGAATCAAAATCCATATCTTACACCTTATACAAAAACCAACTCCAACTGGATAAAAGACCTAAATATCAAACCTAAAATGATAAAGCTCATCCAAGAAAAGGTAGGAACAACAATGGAAGTTTTAACACACAATGAGGACAGACTCCAAAATCTGTCAAAAAAACCTCAATCAACGGAAGAGAAAATAGATAAATGGGAACTATTAAGAATCAAACAGTTTTGCTCATCCAAAGACTTTATTAATAGAATTAAAAGAACACCCACAGAATGGGAAAAAATATTTGGCAACTCTATGTCAGACCGACACCTGATCTCCATAATCTATAAGATACTACAAAATATCAATAAGAAGAAGATAAACCATCCAACTAAGCGATGGGCAAAGGAGATGGACAGACACTTCACTAAAGAGGAGATCCAAGCAGCCAAAAAACACATGCGGACATGTTCACGATCTTTAGTTATTAAAGAAATTCAAATCAAGACAACAATAAGATATCATCTCACCCCAACAAGATTGGCCGTGATCCAGAAAACACAAAACAAGAAATGCTGGAGAGGCTGTGGAGAAAGTGGAACCCTCCTACACTATTGGTGGGGTTGCAAAATGGCCCAGCCTCTTCGGAAAGCAATGTGGCACTTCCTTAAAAAAATGGATATCGATATACCATTTGACCCAGTAATTCCACTACTTGGAATATATCCTACAGAATCAAGGCCTTTCACACCAACGGACACATGCACCAGAATGTTTACCACAGCACAGTCCACGATAGCAAAAAGATGGAATCAACCCAGATGCCCAACAACAGAAGAATGGATAGGTAAACTATGGTACATATACTCAATGGAGCACTACACAATGATAAAGAATAACGATGATTCCAGGAAACATCTCCTAACCCGGTTTCAACTGGAAGACATTATGTTGAGTGAAAGTAGGCAGCGACAAAGAGACAAATACTGCATGAGACCTCTACGATAAGATCTCAAAAACAGACTTGTGTATAGAAGAAAAGACTCTTTGACAGCTGCAAGGGAGGGGAGGGAGGGAGGGTAGTGGGGGAGGGTTCAGTTTAGACAGTTACTAGAAATCTAGTTGGGAGAAAGCAGTGATAGCACACATTAGAAACAAGAACAACATTAAGTGGACTTCAGCACAACTTGAGTACTCCTTCCATCTTAACTCAATACTGCAAGGATAGAGTAGCTGGGGTGGGGGGCGGAGACCATGCTCTTAGGCGAATTCCAGGCCAATTGGCACAACTAGCATTTTGCTAAGAGAGCTCTCTGCACCTCATGTTGGTGAGTGGCGTCTGGGGTCTTAAAAGCTGCCAAGCTGCCATCCGAGGACACAGCAAATGGTCCCAACTCAGCAGGAATGGATGTTCACCGAGGACCAAAATGACATGCAGTAAAGACAACCTAGAAGACAGAGAGACCCACAAGAGTGGGTGCCTACATCGACTTGTGACCGGAAGAACCGGATGGTGCCCAGCCATCACCAGCAATAGTCACAATGGAGCTCACAGAGAGGAGTCTCACTGGCAATACAAGAATGAAAAGGGGTGCATCATATCTCCACTAAAAAACCTCAATTGATGGTCCAGCGGTTTTGGGGTTCCTCTGAGAGCATGGCCCCCGGCCCTGATGCTGCCCTTTCCCGTAAATTATAACAAAGGTCCACTCTTTGGACAGGAATGGGTTGGACTTGGCACTGCAGAGTGACCATATATTGTAAACACTTTATGGTTCTATACATCTATAGGATATCATCTTGCTGACCTCTGGCTGGAGGAAGGGGAGTGGATGGAGAGGAGGGGAAAGGAGGCTGTTGGGAGGATGAGACATGTATGGAGCAGAGAGGAATAGTGTGCAGTCACCAGACAGGGAGAGCAGTGGAAGCTGCATATAGGTGAGCATGTAAATTTATATGTAAATGTACATTTTCACTCAGTCATGTCAAATAAAAATTAAAAAAAAAAAAAAAATCTCCTGTAGACAAGATTCCTTCTCTCTTCCTTTTCCAAAACTGGTCTTCTTCTATATAGAACGGAAAGGAGGAGCTGCAGATAGGCAGGCATGCTAATTTAAACTGAATTGCACATTTTCACTCAATCACAGCTAAAAAAACAAAACAAAACAAGAAGGTCTAACCATTTCTCATCTGAATGTGTGAAGCCTAATACTTCTTACAGGAACATTTACATCATAACAAGATGGAAATAAAGACAAAAATAAGCAAGCAGGAAATTGTTAATTCCTGAATTTCAAGCTTCTGAGTGCTTAGAAGTTAACTGTTATGACTGATAACTAAAAGGTTACACTGCTCGGTAGATTCTTTCTCTCTTAGAGCCAGGTGTACCCTACCCATCAACTTTTCACAGTCTGTAAAGGGTGTCTTTTCTGAACTTTGGACACATCTGCCAGGTGCTTCTTGGAAACTCTATGGTGCAGTTCTACTCTGTCCTATAGGTTTGCTATGAGTTGGCATCAACTCAATGGCACTGGTTTGGTTCTTTGTTTTGAGAAGACACCGACAATCTTCCTAAGATTCCTAAAATCACACCTTGCCCACTCAGAAATCACCTGCCAAATGAAGTTAATTTAATTGTGTACAAGCTTATTTATTCTATTTTTAATACCAGGCTAGGCATATTTGGTATACAAGTTACTATCATTTATCTTCTTCTTATGGAAATTTTTAAGCCTTTATAAAAGCAGAGAGCAAAACAGAACAAACTGAAATGTGCCCATTACCTGGCTCTAAGAGCTGTCAACAAAGTCCAGTCTTGGTTCATGGTTTATCTGCCTCTCGTCTCCCATCCCCGCCCCACTGCCATCTTAAAGCACATCTTGCATGTCACATCTCTGAAAACCTATTTCAGTGCCATCCTCTATGCTGTCCTCCTCACAGTACCATTTTGTCTCTTTCTTTTAATACAGTTTCTAGGTGGAATTTGGAGAATGTAGACTTCCAGGAACTGAAGTCAGAATTAACCGAGGTTCCTGCTTCCAGAATTCTGAAAGCGAGTCCTGCTGGCCACCCCAGGAGCAAAGAGACAGACATGGGTATGATGTTAGATTTCTTCCCTTCTGTGCCCACATAGCCTTTATTCACATCTAATTCCATATGTAGAGTCAGTCAGCCCACCCAGAGGGGCAAGCGAGTGACTTCCCTTAGAGCAGAGGCAGGGAGAGCGAGAGAATCAGTCACCCCACTCCTCTTTGCTTCCTTTCTGGAGCAAGCTAGCAACAAGTCAGCCTTTCCCTAGGCAAGCTCTGTATCTTATTGCCCACACTTGGATGCTTTGCTTGCCTTCACTGGGGGGAGCTGAAACCAGTTGCCATAGATTCACCTCCAACTCACAGTGACCTCGTGTGTGTCACAATAGAGCAGGATGCTCTGCAAGGTTTTCAGTGGCTGATTTATTGAAAGCAGATCACCAGGCCTTTCTTCTAAGGCACCTCTGGTTAGACTTGAACCTTCAACCTGTAGGTTAGCAGCCACGTATGTTAAACATTTGCACTACCTGGGGACTCTGGAGGAAGATGAAGATATTTTACCCACGTAATTGTCACACAGAATTAATTATACCTGAACAATTACACTGCTCGGTAGATTCTTTCTCTCTTAGAGCCAGGTGTACCCTACCCATCAACTTTTCACAGTCTGCAAAGGGTGTCTTTTCTGAACTTTGGACACTTATAAAAGTACAGTCTTTCCTTCTCCAAAGTGTTCTCAGAAACCTTCCAACTAGGGTTGTAGTTTTCAGGTATTCTCTTTCAGCTGTTGGTATTCTTAACAACAATCACTAGCACACAGATGGACAGGGCTTGTCAAATCTTCACAGTATGATTCTCTGAATTGTGAGCAGCAAGTCTCTGCTTTTTGTGAGATAACTGAAGTTTCCCACGAAAGCACAGAGATTGGTTGTGATTCAGCCAGATCTAAAGTCCATCTATCTCTTCATTAAATAATTAAAAAGAATATATACTCAAGCTTTATTTTAATAAAATAAATTGGCTAGAGCTTGAAAACTGTTTTATAGAAATTATTTTTATAATGAATTTTCCCTTGTTTTTAAACTGATAAGGCATAGAAGCCATTAAAAGAATACTATAATGAGCACCTATGAGTCCACTGCCCAGCTGAAATAGAATGCCACAACTACAGTTCAAGGCCTCTGTACAACTCTCATCTTTGCAACTGTACACATAAAATTCCCAAGGAGTACCTGATGGATTTGAACTGCTGACCTTTAGATTAGCAGCTGTAGCACTTAACCACTATACAACCAGGATTTCCACTGAACCACCAGTGCCCCTCTATTTAACATATGTGTATATATGTATACATATGCATATATATTATGTATATACAATGTATATAAATATATAGGGCCTTTGTGGCAGAGGGGTTAAGCATTTGTCTGTTAACCAAAAGGTCAGCAGTCTCAATCTACCACCAGACACTCCACGAAAACTGTATGGGACAGTTTTATTCTGTGCTATGTATATTTAAAATCTGTAAGCATATTTAATACTTACAATAACCCTATTAGTCAAAATGCTGTTATTGTCTCCCTTTCACAAGTGAGAAAATTGAGGCTTAGGAAGTTAAGTAACTTTTTCAAAGTCACAGAACTGCGGGTGTCAAAGACTGTCTTTAAACCCAGAGGTCTGTCTCTGGGGCCCTTGCTTGCTCTGCCATGCGTCTATGTCACCATGTTCTGCATTTCGACGGCACTTGGCTGGCATGCATACATACATACATACATGTGTTTTTTAATTCACCAGGATGTGGACAGCTGGTGTGGGTAGGAGAGCCTGTCACTCTGAGGACAGCGGAAACAATCACTGGCAAGTACGGCGTGTGGATGAGAGACCCCAAGCCCACCTATCCTTACACCGCAGAGACCACGTGGAGAATTGACACGGTTGGCACAGACATCCGCCAGGTTTTTGAGTACGAATTCATCAGCCAATTCACACAGGGCTACCCTTCCAAGGTACACATGCTGCCCACACGGCTGGAAAGCACAGGTGCCGTGGTGTATGGGGGGAGCCTCTATTTCCAGAGGTCTCAGTCCAGGACTGTGATCAAGTATGAGCTGAACACTGAGACAGTTAAGGCTGAGAAGGACATCCCTGGAGCTGGCTACCATGGGCAGTTTCCATATTCTTGGGGTGGCTACACAGACATCGACTTAGCTGTAGATGAGACAGGTCTCTGGGTCATCTACAGCACTGAGGCTGCCAAAGGTGCCATTGTCCTTTCCAAATTGAACCCAGAGAGTCTGGAAATAGAGCAAAGCTGGGAGACTAACATCCGCAAGCAGTCAGTTGCCAATGCCTTCATCATCTGCGGCACCTTGTACACCATCAGCAGCTACTCATCTGCTGATGCCATGGTCAACTTTGCTTATGACACGGGCACAAGCAGCAGCAAGGCCCTGGCCATTCCTTTCAAGAATCACTACAGGTACAGCAGCATGGTTGATTACAACCCCCTGGAGAAGAAGCTTTTTGCCTGGGACAACTTCAACATGGTTACCTACGACATCAGGCTCTCCAGGATGTGAAAAGCCTCTGAGATGTACCAGGAAAGGCAGAAGACGATGCTGAGGTTGCTGAGAGGAAGCAGGCTAAAGGGAGAGCTGGCCATCCAAGGCCCACACTGCTTTTCTCTGCTTTCTAAGCTTTCATTAATTCACATAAGTGTGCACTGCCACTGTATCTGACTGTGCAAGGATAGCAATCTGGGGACTTAGATGATTTCACATTAGGGTATTCTTTTCTTGCACAGACTTTTAAAGGGATATTTAACTAAAATAAGTGTTCTGGTGGTTTAGGGAAAATGCTATAATGCAGTTTTTTTCATGAAAAACCACAGAGCTTTTTCTAAATGCCCCTCGATGGCTGAAGAACACACATTTGGAGTTGAGTTTGGGAAGAACAGGTTGTCCCATGTGGAATTCAAGGCCATCCCCAGTCCTTGTTTGCAGCCCTTCCTTTGCAAGAGAAACAGCTCTTGTGGCCAGTACTACACATACTTAAGATGAGTTTACTATATTTGGCTTCTAATGCTCTCGGTAGAGTCCAGCTGGGTATTTTCGTAACAGTTGGTTGTGAAATAAAGTTATCCTAGAAAACATTCTTATCCTTGAACCTGGTAGATACTTTGCAAAAGAGTGCAAATTTGAAACGTCACATAACTCTTTGGCTTGAGAGATGTGTGTGTGTGTCTAAACAACGAAGAAAAACCAAACCCAGTGCTGTTGAGCTGATTCTGATTCATAGCAACCCTAAAGGACAGAGTAGAACTGCCCCATAGAGTAACCAAGGAGTGTCTGGCAGATTCAAACTGCCCATCTTTTGGTTAACAGCTGTAGCACTTAACCACTATGCTACCAGGGTTTCTAGTGTGTCTAGGTGTGTGTAAATGAAAGGTTTGTGCCTCGTTTTGAGGTGCTGCCCAGGATGACACCAGAGAAAATGGGGGAACCCATACCTTCTCATCCCCAGCTCCAGGTGCCTATTGGGTCCTTCCTGAATAATCTTTTCCATCTTCTCCCAACTTGCACTCTCTTCATCCTCCCTCCACTTCAGTTCTCACCTGCTGTCATGGATATAAATTCCACAATCGCAGGTGATCAAACATTATAGATTGTTTTTCTGTCCAGGAATTTAATCACTATCTTGGGCTGCTGTTGAACTTCATGGTAGAGAACTTGCTCTTGCCAATTCAGCTGGAATACCACCCTACCAGCGAGTTGTGAGTCAGCTCTCCTCAAGGTGGCATCTGTACCTGGGGTGAGGGGGTGAGGGCTCATATTGCTTTCTGAAGCAGAGGCAGGGGTTGGGGAGGGGACTGTTCTGTGCTAGGTGGCATTTACTGTTTTGTGGTTCATGGTTTTTGTCATCAGTGCAGGTGCCAGCATTTTCTGCGGACATCCATATCCACTTCCAAGTCTGGTACCCTCCATGTCCTCATAATCTGATGCATCAGATGTGCTGCTTTTCCCTAACCTGTTCTGTGAACCACCTAACGGTGTGAAAACCTTTCAGGAGCCTGCTGACACCTAGGAAACCCCGGGAGCTCAAGCCCTCTCTTGCTACACCAATCGCAGGGCCCCTTCCGCTCTTCCACTGCTGCCCCCTGCTGGTGTGGAGTCAGTTCTACTGAAGGTCGGCCACCTACACAGCTTCCCTGGAAGCAAGTAGGAGCCCCCTCTGCTTTCACGTCTCCAAAACTCCCTGGGACATAACAGACCTGTTAGGGATTCTCCAGCACCTCAGATCTCTTTTTCTCTCCAAAGCTCCCTTGTTCCCCCATGCTTTGTTCAGAATGCAGAGACAGGAGTGTCTAGGCACACTGCTATGCAACGTGTTTTAACTTTTATGAAAATTTTCAAACATTTACCAAAGTAGAGAGAACAGAATGAACTCCAGTGTACTCATCACTCAACCTCTGTAGTTACTGGTGTAGGCCAGACTGGTTTTAGCTACTTCTCCCTCACTTCCTCTGACTCCCCTTTGTCTTAAAGCAAATCTGAAACATTAGATCCTTTGAAACTCCTTTAATGGGATCAGGACCAAGCCTTTCGATTTCCAAAACTAGCTCTTGAAACTTGAAGTCTTGGCTTAAAGGATATTGTCAAGAATACACTTTGGAACACAAAGCCAAAAACTTGACTTTTCCTCTAAAATCAGTCTTCATTTAGGCAATATGTGAGTGAATAAAAAGAGAATGAGAAGCAAAGCCTTGGCAAAAAACAAAAGAAAACCAGTTGCCATTGAATTGACCCATGTATGTTAGAGTAGAACTTTGCTCCATAGGGTTTCTAGTGGCTGTTATTTTGGAAATAGACCACCAGGTCTTTCTTCTGAGGCATCTCTAGGACAACTTGAACCTCCAGCCTTTCAGGGAGCAGTTGAGCCTGTTAGCCTTTTGCCTTACCTGAGGACTCTGAAATCTTGGCATAAAACACAAAACAAACAAAACCCCATTGTTGGTGAGTTGATTCCAACTGACAATGACCTGTAAAACAGTAGAACTGCCACATAGGATTTATAAGAAATGCCTCGTAGAGCTAAACTTCTGACCCTTTGTTTAGCAGCTTTAGCACTTAACCACTATGCCACCAGGGCTTCCAGAAATGTGGGTAGAGATCCCGATGTCTACCCACCAGGTATTACCACTCTCTCCCACTAATAGCCAACTCCTAAAGACTAGAAGTCAGCAGTTCAAATCCTCCAGACATTCCTTGGAAACTCTATGGGCAACTCTATAGGGTTGCTATGAGTCAGAGTTGACTCAGTGGCAGTGGGTTTTGGTAAAGACTAAAAACCCTAGAAGAC
Organism: Heterohyrax brucei; assembly: GCA_028571685.1. Classification (NCBI taxonomy): domain Eukaryota; kingdom Metazoa; phylum Chordata; class Mammalia; order Hyracoidea; family Procaviidae; genus Heterohyrax; species Heterohyrax brucei. The sequence continues at coordinate 205,936,594 of CM053140.1, forward strand.
AGAGTGCATAAACTCATTCATCCTTTTAAGCATCTTTAGCTGCCAGGTGCTTAAATGGAAAGCACCAGTTAAGTGATGAAACCAGCAATCATAGCCTACGCACAGGTGAGGCACATCCAGCTTGCACAGCCCTGCCAATGCCTCCTTTCCTTTAGTTCCATCAGCCACTTTCTCTCGCTTTGGGATGGAAGATGATGATGCAAGAGAGGGCAAAGAGGGGTAGAGGAAACTCCTTCACTTAGCTACCAGAACATTTGACTCCTTATATTACTGTCTGCCCCTTAACAGTTCCTTTTGCCAGTTCCTCTTTTAAGGCCCAGGTTCTTTATTGACCCTGGTGATCTCATCTAGTATCACAGCTTTAAATACCATCAAAAATGCTGATGATCCCAAATGTGTATCTGCAGCCCGGACATCACTCTTGAACTTCATTCATACATGCAGTTGCCCCCTTGACATCTTTGGCTAGATGCCCATTTGGCAGATCAGACAATAAAAAAAATGAACTTCTGCATTTCTCCACCCGATCCTTGCTGACACACCTAAATCTACTCTTCCTGGATCTCAAGGAAACTCCAACCCTGCAGTTGCTTAGGTCAAGGTCCATCACCAAATCCTTTTCCAAATCCATATATCCAAAATCTGACCAAATTTCTTACTATCTCTCCTGCTGCTATGCTGGTCCAAATGACTATCGTCTTTTTTCTGGGTTGCTACAGCAGCTCTGAACAGCTTCCACCCCAGCCCCACACAGCCCATTTTCAACCCAGCAGCCAGAACCACCCCAATAAAATGCAAGCCAAGTCACCCTTCCCCCTCCCCAGTTTCCTGTCGTATCATACATCAAACCAAAGTCTTTACATGGCCCTGCATGATCTGTCCCCCAGCCCCACCCCGACCCACCCCCACCGCCACCAACATCAGAACCCTTAGCTCTCTCTTCAACACACCAGGCATACTTCTGCCTTAAGGTCTGCACCAGCTATTCCTTTGCTCAGATACCCGCATAACCAACTTCATTACTGTTTTCCAGTCTTTCTGAATGAAAGCTCCCCTTCAACAACCTAGTTCACCTCTTTTAAAACTGCAATCCATCTGATGCTTGCTGGGGCACCTGTGATCTCCATTATTCCACTTTACTATTTTACATTTCTTTGCATTATGCTTGTCAGTTCCTGACATAGTGTAATTTGTTATTTTTAAATTGTGTTTAGTTTTGGTCAGTCTTTCCCCACTGGAGGGTAAACTCCATGAGGGTAAGGGTTGACTGTTTGGTTCAGTGACATATCTATCCCTAGAATAATGTCCAGCACACATAGTTTTCAGTATTTGTGGAACAAATGAACAGAAAGGACATCTGAAACTTGCTCAGAAGCAAAGTTGGAAATAAAACTACCTCCGGAATTTGTCTTTCCACCTTACCCTTCTTGATTCTGCTTGTTACTGCCTATGAGACCTTGGACGAATGCCTAACCCCTGTTTTAGCACTAAGTACTTTCTGCAATCATGGGCATGTTCTATATCTGTGCTGGCCAATACGGCAGCTCCTGGAGCACTTGAAATGTGGCTAGTGCAACAGAGAAACTAAATTTTAATGAATTTTAAATTCAGTAGCTACATGTGCATGCCTGTTCCCTCATGTGAGGATGGGGTGATGCCACATCTATTGAGCACCAGGCTGGCAGTTACAGGGGCTCAGCACTTGTTCTCTCCCTCCCCAGGCTGCTGCAGAGACAGGTAAGGAACCTGAGTCCACAGCTACAGCACAGCCTGCTGACTCTCCATGGTTAGGAGAATTGGCCCCCCCTTTTTTTTTTAACTGCAATTGAGTGAAAGTGTACAATCCAGTTTAAATTCACATGCCTGCCTATGTGCAGCTCCTACTGCTCTCCTTAACCAGTGACAGCACATTCCTCCTTTCTGTTCTCTACATGTCATATCCTCTTCACAATCTCCTGTCCCCTCTTCTCCACCCTTTCCACTTCCCTCTAGTAAGAGGGTTGGCCACATTTTTAAGGTCATACCTAGGGAAAGAACCCCCACCCCTCAGGACTCTATGAGGGCATGGATAGAATAAGAGATGGTATGTAAGGGCTTTCCCAGACATGTATATTTATTTGACTTGTTGCATTTTCCAGGCTTTCACACTTTTCAGAAGTAGCCTAAAGTTCTTTAGAATTGATTCGGGATCAGCTGAGAGGCCGACATAGTAACCCAGACAGTAACACTTTGCCTCCCTAATTAGATCACCCTGCACTCGGCTCCTTTCCAAGCAAGGGTTCTTCAATTACACATGTGCATGCTCACGCACACACGTACACAGCCATCAAGTCAGTTCCAGCTCATAGCAACTCTATAGGACATAGTAGAACTGCCTCATAGAGATTCCAAGGAGCACCTGGTGGATTTGAACTGCCGACCTTCTGGTCAGCAGCTGTAACACTTAATTACTACACTACTGGTGGCTTTTTTGTTAAAGGATCTGAATATCACTTCAGTCTCTAAGGAGAAAACTTTGAAAGCACCGTTGGTAGATGTAAAACTTAGCCACTCTTACACTACCTCAGGACTCGGGGTGCAGCTCAGTACAACTAGTGTCAATCGAAACCCAAACCCACTGCCACTGAGTCAGTTGGACTGGTAGCAAGGATGTAGGGTAGACTAGAGCTGCCTCATAGGGTTTCTGAAGCTGTAATCCTTATAGAAACGGAGAGCCACTTCCTCCTCTAGAGATGCTGATCGGTTCAAACTGCCAACCTCTTGGGTTTTCAAAATCCAAAAACCTCAGTTTCCTCGGGATCATAAATCTTCAGACTTAAAGTCACAGAGCCCACCCTGACTTTTCCACCACTTTCAATTGAATTACATGCAGCAAATCCTGGTAATTTTTTTAATCCCCAATCACCTATGATAAGTGCTGTATGGTATAAGTTAAAGGTCAAATACTTATCATAGGCATGGTTTGAAAAACAAAAAAACTCCAAGTGCTTGACTGAGGATGAAGAACACTCAGCAGTGGCCCTGGGAAAAGCAGGAGTGGAAGAACAAAGAACTTCCAGGCAGTCTTCAAAGATAACCCAGGATGTTAGTGAAACTCCTTCTGGAGTACTGTGTTAAGAGGCCACTTCAAAAAGACTGGAATGTTCCGTGGTTAGGAGGCTGTAGAATCCTCAGCAGGAGAAGGAGGTGGTGCTGGGGGCACCATGAAGTCAACCTTGCTGGGATGAGGGACTTGTTTCAAATCAGAATCAGAACTAGAGAGCTCCTCCTCGGCTTCGTAGCTTTTCTTGGTCTCTTCGCTGTGAGGAAAGACACAAACAGAATGTTACTCAACTAGACCAAAACCAAGCCAGTAGCTGCCTAGTCAACTCCGATTCATGGTGATCCCATGTGTGTCAGAGTAGAACTGTGTTCCATAGTATTTTCAGTGACTGAATTTTGGGAGTAGATCTCCAAGCCTCTCTTCTCATGAGTCTCTGGGAGTAAATAAACATATTGATCCCGGAACCGTTTTCAACATTTTAGAGGACATCTTTCCAGCCTCATCCATGTGTACTTACAGTGATAATCACCTTGCAAAAATTGGATATACTCTATGCTGACTGAGTCAGCTCTTCGGCGAGTGAGCTGATCTGTCTCCATTGGTCTTGGGGTACTAGGGGAGCAGTAGGGCTGGAGCCTTTAATCGTGAGATTGAAGCTCTCCCTAAAAATGGCTTCTTTCCACTCCCTAAGGGTGTGGGGAGAGGCTTCAAATACCTGGTAAGCATAGCAGATCTGCGCCTGGTCACCTCGAAGGCTAGGTCTTCATAGGGGATATTAATACTGCTGCCTGTGGCGTTCTTCTGAGCCATGGCCTTGCCCTCAGAGGATCCGAGGAACTGCTTGCTCCTGTAGTGTTCCCCACTGCACCTGTGAATCTAAAACACAGGTGTCTACAACCAGGCTTCGGGTATCAGAGAAATGTTTTATCTTGGTGGTCTAGAGTGGATTTGCCGGGACTTCCTTTGCCCTTGTCTCAGTGAGGCCTGGCTGCAGCACTGTCATCATCCCATGCTCCCTGCTCCAGCTATGAGGCAGATACTTACTCAAACACCCACTGTAGTAAGCAGCTAGGGAAGATGAAGACACCTGACTTGTTGATTAGATAGGATAAACAACAGCCTTGCAAAGGAGGGAATGAAGGGCGGCTTTTATAAGCCCCCGGTACCAGCTGAGGAAATGGAAACCCAGAGAGGTGGATTTGCTCACCCGAGGCTGGAAACTCTGGTGGCATATTGGGTAAGTGCTACGGCTGTTAATCAAAAGATCAGCAGTTAAAATGCACTAGACACTCCTTGGAAACTCTATGGGGCACTTCATATAAGATCACTATGAGTCAGAACCAACTTGATGGCAGTGAGTTTTTTTTTCATAGGCTTCATAGCAAGGTCCTAGCAGATGCTTCTTCTACCCTCTGTGAGTCCTTCACAAGAATGCCAAACAGGGCAACTCCCCATGTGTCACTTTGTCATGCCGTGTGCATGTTGCTGTAATGCTGGAAGCTAGGCCACCAGTATTTCAAATACCAGCAGGTTGGCCGTTTTCTGTGAAGTTTCCAGACTAAAACAGACATGGAAGAAGGGCCTGATGACCTGCTTCTGAAAATCAGCCAATGAAAATCCCGTGGATCACAATCAAATACTGTCTTATATTGTGCTGGAAGCCCAGGCCTATAGGTTGGAAGGCACGTCACAGTGGCCACAGCAACAGACCCAGGATCATGGAGGTTGTGCACCAAACCCAAACCCCCTGCTGTCAAGTCAATTCTGACTCATAGAGATACTATAGGACAGAGCACAACTGCTCCACAGAGTTTCTAAGGAGCGTCTGGTGGATTTGAACTGCTGACCTTTTGTTAGCAGACATAGCACTTAACCACTACGCCACCAGGGTTTCCAAAGATGGTGCAGGACTGGTCAATATTTCGTTCTGTTCTGCATAGAGGCAACTATCAACAACACATTCAGAACTTCCTGGAACACTTACTTTCTAAAGAACAGGAAAGGAACATGGACACTGCTGGGCTTGGGATGAAGCTACTTGTTTAGAAAGGAACCAATGCAGAGGCTGTCTTGACGACACTAGAAACCACAGTTGAGTCACCCTTCATTTAGGCCAGTTGCTGTAGGGTGTCCCATTGCACTCTTATTTCATGGTCTTATAACCTGCAAGGTAAGTATTATGATCTCATTCTACAAACGGGGAAACTGAGCAGTAGAGAAATTAGGTGGTTTCCCAGGGGGCCTGGAGCTACAATTTAAACTTAGGGCTATTTGGCTACAAAGGCTATATTTTGTCCACTATGGAGCCAACCAGTCCTTGAGTTCCATCCCCAGAGGAATAGGAGGTCAATTCCTGTTCCTGGACACAGTCATGCAGTATTATTGCTGTTCTTAGAGCCTGAGCTGCCATGACAAGAGCTCAGGCACAGACTAGAAGCCTGGATGGATTCACTTTTAGGGAGATGCCCGACTTGCCTGCCTTTTTTTCTTCCCTTCCATTGTGGAAGTTTTCCTTTAAATCATTCCCTTTTCCACTTATTGGAAGCCTGACCCAGGATTCCCCAGGCACTGCCATGCTTTCTACAGGTCTCTCTCACATAGTCTGACTGCCTACTCTGGAGAAAAAGGGGCAGAGGAAAGATGATGGTGGGTGAAGAAAGCACCCTTCATTCTAACCCTCAGCCCCAAGGCTGGCCATCTACCCACAGTCCTCGCTCTGCTTCTCACTCAGCAGCAGCAGTCAGTGATCCTCACTGACCACCACCATCTCCTCGTGGCTGACAAACCTACCTTCCGATCCTAAATCTGCATGAGTTATAACCCTTTGCTCTTCAGTGCGTGGTTTTGCAAATAAATGCCCTAGTTACAGACCACATAGCCGTTGTATCAGCTATGCCACTTCCTTGGAAAAAGGCTGAAACAAAACATACGCACACAACCCAAACCCCTTTCCTTTCAGTCTTGTACCCTCTGGCAGCCAGTCTCTTAGGAACTCAAGATAATGGGATGCACTTGTTCCCTGGGCGGCAGCTGACACAAATTATTCCTGTGGCCGGCACCCCAACAACAGGCAGCCCCTATGGATGGACAATGAGGAGACGAGTCTCAAGCACAGAAAGCCACTAGGTGGTGGGGGAGAACTAGCTCAGATGATGGGAAACTCAACGTCTTGACCTAATAGCCACCGAGTCTGTTTTAAAGGCCCCTCTCCTGGCCCCATCATAACCATTGCTTCTGCCCCTTCTTGGCAATCACGGCTCTCCTGTGGCATCAGGTGCTCTGGATTTGAAATTAAAGGACTTCATTGGTTGTACGACTCATTTTGAGCTTTGTGTTCTTGTGCAAGTAATTTAACCTCTAGGAGCCTTGGTTTTCTTACTGTAAAAGGGAGTACTGTAATTATCTCCCTCCTAGGGTGCTGTGAGTTTTGAGAAAATTCTTGAAAAATTCCTAGTCTTACTTTCTCCATGTTTGTTGTTGTTAGATGCTGTTGAGTCAGCTCGAGCTCACAGTGACCCTAGGCAAAACAGAAGGAAACACTGCCCAGTCCCGCGCCATGTCCGTGATTGTGGTTACACTTAAGCCCACTGTTGCAGCCACCGTGTCAGACTATCTCATTGGGGTCTTCTACTTGGCCAAGTGTCATGTCTTTCTCCAGGAACTGGTCGCTCCAGGAAACATGTCCAAAGTATGTGAGAAGTCTCACCATCCTTGCTTGTAAGAAGCATTCTGGTTGTACTTTTTCCAGGACGTATCTGTTGGTTCTTTTGGCAGTCCATAACATAGTGAATATTCTTCTCCAACTGTAGTTATCTTTTTCCCAAGGCAGTTGTGTGTTTTGAAAATTGGAAAAATCCCTACTTCTACTTTTTCCCCGGTAGACATACACAGTGTAGCCCAGGAATGAAGATGTGTGTACATATACATATATCCTTCCTGTATAATAAGTCTTCTCACCTGAAACTCAATTCTATGCTTTATAAAAGCTGGAACCGTGTTTTTTCTCTCCCTCCCCTTCCCAAAATTTGGCACAGAGTTGAATTAGTGGGAAGCCAGTTGGTTACTCAAACTGAACCAGTCTTCAAAAGCATTATGGGCCCACGTGTCTCCCTTAATCATACGACTTCCGAGGTCTCTAAATTCAGGACTTGTAAAGTGTACATAAATTTCTGCATTGTGTTTGAAGCTCTTATTGAGGCAGGTGTAAGCCTGTTGTAAACTTCAGGAGGTAAACAGTGAATTCGGCTCATTTCCAAAACTGGCCTGTTTTATGGTTTGTCATTGCATTGTGATTCAATGGTTTTGGAGAACAAAATCTGAGCTTTGGCCAGGGACCCCCTGGGAGTTCGTTGTAGTTCAGATACACCTAAACTCATCACAGCAGTACAATCAGGACAACTTGCTACCTAGCCATCTTTATGATCATGCTTGTCTGACACATGCTCCAGAGTCCTGACATCCAAATGTAAAGTTTTTATTTCAGATACATACGAAGCACTCCTGGTAGAAGGTGGTTTGACAGAAAGAGTCTAGAACTCTTTTCATTAACTATAAAGAAACCTCATAAACTATAAAATACTGGGAGAAACAGTTTGTGAAAGAAAAGACTTTACTTGGGGAATAAATGGTGGCTTCCAAAACATATGGTCGTGTCCTATTTCCTGGTACCTGTGAATGTTATTTGGGAAAAGAGACTTTGCAAAAGCAGTTAAAGATTTTGAGGTCAGGAGATTACGCTAGATCATCTAGGTATGCTTCATCACAACTGTCCTTAGAAGAAACAAAGGGGCTAGCTCAGGCACACCAAGGAGGAGACAGGAAAACAGGCAGAGACCTAGCTGATGCACTACAAGCCCAGGGATGTGGGGTCACCGTTCTAAGTGTGAGGAGATGGAGAGTGTTCTGACCTGGAGTCTCTAGGGGAGCGCAGCTCTGGTAGCACCTTGACTTCAGCCTGCTGGCCTCCACAACTGTGACAGAATAGACATCTGTTGTTGTAATGTTCCCAGTGATGGAAGCCACCTTACACTAAGACAGGCAGCAACATGTTCAGCTACAATGCACCATTTCCAGTCACCTTTGCAGTCAGTATGACCACAGCCTAGATTCTGAGACTGAAGTGAGACTTGTGATGCAGCTGGGAGGTGAGTCTTTTCTTCTTTGTGGCTGCCTGCAATGTGGCTGTGACTGCTTGGTGCTCCCTGTTGGAGACTATCATGACTAAGGATGCTTTTTGGGTTGCCTACCAGGAAAGTGCTGACCCGCTGGAGAGAGGTGGCTGACCCGGTGGAGAGAGGTGCAACAGCACCTGTCAACATATGCCAGTGTGTTTGTGCATGAGGGGCAGGATCCCGAGAGGGCCAGAGCAAATGGGGTGTCTACATATAAAAGCATTCTGTGATACCTGTTTTAATCCCCCAGCAAAGACCCTGGAAGATGGTGTTAACATGCTGTCATGATGGCTGTTGGAAGCTTGGAATAAGGGATGGCCCACGCTATGTGAAGAAATTCCAGAATAGATGATCAGAAGGCTCAGAAGTGGCATTCTCAAGTGGATGTACTGGGGCAGCAGACCACCAGTTGAGAATATTCTGTTTGAGGGTCTGGAGGATGCTCCCCTTCGCCAGAGGGACAACAAAAGCATTGGTCCAAGGGGCCCTGGCACCACTGGGTAACTCAGGGGTGGTTGTCCTCCACAGGCCAGAGTTTTCTGCAGGAAATGCTACTATTGGAATTGGCATCGCTCATTGGCATCACTCACAGCAGTGGACATAAAAACTTTGCAAATAGAGGTCAGGTAGCAATGCTTACTGATGGTGAACAGCTGGGCAAAACCAAGATTAGCAGGTAGGTCAGGGTGGCAACTGGGGATCACCCAGAGAACCAGAGAGGTGGTTAACTGAACACAGCATTCCTAGCTGTGGTTAAGTTTGATGAGCAGTCAACAAATCAATAATGGATGAGAAGCTGGCAGAGGGCAGCCACCTGAACAAAGAAACACCATCTGTGTTCAGTTTCCAGGTCCAGGAGCTACTGACCAAAAAATCAGATCTCTGAGCAGGACCTGTACTACCATACAAGTGTATGCGCAGTGATGCCCAGTCCTTCCCAGAGACTAGGGCCACTCATTCAAATGACAATTCATGGGGACAGAGGTAGCCACACATTTTGAAGATGATTGGAGACAGGATTCAAACTGTGTCAGGAACATGGACACTGACCCCAGGATTCGCCTTGAAGCTGGGTAACTGAGGATGCCGGCTGCCTTACAAAATGCCCAAACTGTCTCTTCATCAAACAACCCCCTAGACACTGCAAGTATTCCACTAGAATCCAGAGTTTCCCAAACTGCTGCTTCTGACAGTTCTTGACAGCTTGACAGTTGTTGCAGTAAAGCAACAGATTCTTGCTCTATCACCTTCCGTGACCTCACTTGAGTGTAGACTTACTGACTGGCTTTTAATGAATATGGTAGAATAAGGATGCTACTAGTGAGATTATGTCATTAAAAAACTGACTTCTGTCTTGGGTGCTGTTTCCTGGATCACTTGCTTGGGGTCAGCTGCATGTGGAAGGGACCCAGGAGGCACACCAATGACATGAGTTGGGAAGAGGATTTCATCCATTACAGCTTTTAAATAAGACTGCAGCCTTGGGCCAACAGCTGAAAGACAAACTCCTGGGAGACCCTGTACTCAACCTAAGTTGTGTCTGTATTCCTGATGCACAGAAAGTGAGGCAAGAAGTGTTTGCTGTTTTAAGCCTTGAAGTTTTGTAGCAGAAAGCTACACATCAGAGGTAACTAATACAGACGGACTGCCTATCTACATTCCTTGGCTTCTCAAATTAAGTGCGTGAAAAATACTGGCAACAACTTAAACGGATTCTGTACTTGGACTGTTTACAATAATGAACTTTAAAGGCAAAACTGAAAAACTATAGATGCATTATGCCTAGTTTGATGTTAAAAGACTAATTAGCATAAACCTCAAATAACACAGCCTTTCATCAAAAGAATGAATGGAAAATAAACATACATCAGAAGTAAAATAATTAAGGTATTTATGTTTTGATTTCCCACAGTCACCCAACCAGCACAGAAACTGACACAGTGGAAGATTCTATGTATGGTAACTTAGAAATTAGTGACACAATGTCACATTCATCGTAACACAGATTTTAGCTTCTATGCATCATATGTACAGAAAGACAAAATCAGAATAACTTATAGCTTGAAATATGTTGCAATTACTTTCTGGATACTTCAGACAGACCCCACAGAGCAACCAATGAGACCTCTCAAAGCACACTCAGCTGCAGACCTACGGCGTGAATGAGAGGAGCACACGGGGAAGGAAAAGGGCCAACAAAGTATTTCTTTGGTGACATGCAAATGCTAAACTAACCAGTGCTACAGTAAAACATCTTAGCACCATCCTTTCCTTTTTCACTTCAGTAGAAAAATTATGGCTAAGATGTCTGAAACTACCTATAAAATACTGAATTCTTGAGTCTGTCAAGACACAAAAAAGAAAAGCTTTCACGTTTACCCATAAATAGGTCAACTATGGCTAACTGCAGGCTATAAGCAGTAAAGATCAGAAGAGGAACGTAAAATCAGGACTGAAAAGGCTGACACTATGACATAACAAGACGACGAACAGTGTGGGAAGTCACTATTAATCTGGTAGAGGACACACACCTGGTATATTCAGGTCCTGACAGTCCACTCTCAACAGTTCAACGTATGAAACATTCTCCTACATCTTGCCTCCAGCCAAGAGACTACTGGAGCTTGACTTAATTTGTATCAGGAAAACAATGACTCTTTAAATTATACCCTCCTCTCATTCCCCAGTGCCCCCCCTCCCCACGACTTTTCTGTCATACACACAACTTGTTCTAACCAAGGACGAAGATGACACTCACATTACCAAAGCAGCTTAAGGGGCACAGATGTGTTCACAAGTCTATGTGGCCCAATACTGTCAACATCAGCTGCACCATCTTTAGGCTGATACTGTTGTACATCTGGGAATAAGCCAAGATCTGCAGAACCTAACTGTGGAGAAACACTTGGAATAAATATCTTAACTCTCACTGAGTACGCTGCTGGTGCCACTTTTCCACTGCAGGCCGTAGCAAAGGCTCTAAAGAATTGGTGTTCTATTCGTGCTCAAATGGAGGTAATGGGAGCTGTATTCTAACACAGTCAGTCACCTGTTAGGTCTTATAATTCAGGAGAACTGTTCTTAAAAACTAGAATATAAAAACTAGTGGGCAGTGGAAGTAACTAGATAAGAAGGCAAATATATGAAACGTTGAGTACAGCTCTATGGTACAGGTTTTGGTTCCCAGCCTTATCTACTGTTATCACTTTAAAGACTACTCTGACAAAAATCTTAGAATGCAAGCTTGGATCAGGGTGTGGTTTACCAGTACTAGAGCATCTGAAGTACTTCAGAATTACAGAATCCACGAGTAAGTAAAATTCATTAGTGACTGAAAGACCGATTTTCCTTAAAAAAAAAAAAAAAAAGAAAAAAACCAAAACCTGAATCTGGAAGCCAAGTGTTTTGGAGATGAGATTTTAGGCAATCATAACCCCTTAGTCACTTTACAAACTGAGTAAATGATGAAACAATGCCTTACTGACTTCTGGGGCAAGTGATGACATCTAAGAATGTGTTAATAAAAATATAAAGCATTCATACTGAGATCCTTCAGGACCTTTTTGGTCCTTCAATTTCTGCCCAGAAGAAAAACTGGTGAAATTTTATTTTACATTCAACACTTTGTACCAGAAGGAGCTTTCTTTCTCTTTGATGAACTGTTTTCAGTATGGGTATGACTACTACGAGAACACAGGCCATGGCTATTATCCTCCCTGACTCTACTTACTTTGACTAAAAATGTGCTTTAGAGTTGAGAAATCAGCAATCAAGACACTGGGTAATAAACGTTTTCTAGAGCACAAGGAGGGCCGGTGGCACAACAGTGAAGTGCTCAGCTGCAAGCCAAAGTCAGTGGCTAGAACCCACCACTGAGCAGCTCTACAGAATGCCCTAGCCATCTTCTCCAGTGAAGGTTACAGTCCAGGCAACTCCATGGGACAGTTTCACTCTGTCCTACAGGGCAACAGCATACTGCAGAGAATCATGTACAGTAGTTTTATGCAAATAACATGTCTGCAAACTGCACCCTCCAGCTACAAGGTACTTTCATAAACATTACCATGCCAATTTTTTTTTACACATTGCTGTAAAAAATTAGCATGGCATAGCAACAAAAATATCTGATAGAGGCACAGGGTCAGCCAACACACACACAAGGCTCGTATTATTTGTGTAAACACACGCAATTTTTAGTTACTATTTTTGGCACATGGCGATCTTCCCTCAGATTTGAAGAATGGATGAGAAGCTCCAGGAATCATTATTTAGAGAATACTTTATTAGTTTCTGTAATCAAACCCATGTAGATAAGACCTTACATATTTAATACAGTGCGTTAACCCCTGTACAAATGGAAAAAAATTAACGTTTCTAGACCAATATGGCTGTTAATTTCTGTACAATGCCAACTCAACACGGTACAACTGGGATACTTTTTCCAAAGTTGACAGCACAGCTAGAGTTTCCAAAAATTCAAATTATATATATATGTATATATATATATATATTTATATTTATATAAAAAGACCAATCGCAGTGTGTTATGCATCAATAGCAGCAACAGCTTTTCCTGGTTCTGCAGTCATCTGAACACAATGATAGACATCCAGCACACTCCATTAAAAACAAAAAAAAGTACAAAACAAAACCTCAGAAAACAGCAAAGTTCTGTTACTATTGTGGTACCTGGCACCATTTTTTTTTTTTTTTTTAAATTATCTTCTCAATCATCATCTGGAAAGAAAACATTCTAGAATAACGTCATTAAAAAGCAGCTCTGATATAGCACGGTCACTATTACGTATCATAAAGCAGGTACAAGATATCTTACATTCACAGAGGTATGATACAGTACAGTCCTACATCTATAATACTAGAGAATACAATTAAAAAGGCATTATTAGAGACTTGATTCTACTTTTCCAGCAGAGGGCCCAAAGGATGGCGTGACACAGCTCCAGTACAGAAATGCACCTTCTCAGACAGGACTTCCTTTCATTAGTGGCACAGTTTTATGTATTCATTGCTCTTCATGAACATTAGCTAAAAACCGTTTAAAACAAAACAAAACAAAACAAAAACCATCCAAGATAAAACAACAACAAAAAAGCCAAAACTAAAGACCATTGGATTGATAAAGATGACCAAGTGGAGGTAAGCAGAACATCCAGCTAACTACTACTTTACCAAATCTGTTACATCTGAAAGGTGAGAGCTCCAGGGAAGAAAGGGGATGCTAAGGAGCACTTCAAAGTTTTGGGCCATGACTAAAACGCAGTATCATTTCAAATAGAAGCAGTAGCTAAACACTGTTAATTTGGAGAGATTCAAGGATGCTGACACCATACTTAATCATCTGCTCAGCCATCCAGGAAGAAGGAAAGATCAATTATCATACTCTGATTCTAATCAACTCAATCACCATGTTACAAAAGTAGCAAGCTGCCATAATAAAAAATAAGGCTCATCTCTCCAGCACCAGTTATCTTCGGTTCTTGACCACCAAGCCTGCAAGTGTTACACCAGATCCAAAGAACGTAAGCAGTAAAGAAACCGCAGGAGAGGCAGCAGCAGGACCACCGCTATTCAGGCTGAGCTAGTCCTCTGCAGTGTTCTTTTCCTTACATTTCTGGTGTTTTCAATAATCATAAGGACTTTAGTTCTAAATATACGCGCTCAAAGAATGTGTGCACGTATCTGTATATAAAGTCTGACTGAAGATGCACGGCCACCAACAGAGTGCGTGTTATACAGCAGGTGCAAGCTTGCAAAGCCTCATGTTCACGGGTGAAGTAGCTGTGTCTCAATGTAAACGGCTCCAACGCCCCTTGTGCATCTCCAAGTTCTGGACAGTGCAATGTCACAGATCATTTTACCCCTTTGGCTGCTGGCATAAGCTGACTCCATTCTCTCTATCCCATCCCCCAACCCCCGCAATCAACCATAGCCTTTAAGATTTTGTTTCTTCAGTTTTGATTGCCTGAGGTTTGATTGGTCCAGTCCTAACGGGTTTGGTGGCCATAGTGGGTGCAGGGGGTGGCTTCTCTTCCACTTTTTCCTGACAGACACCAGGAGGGTCAGTCAGGGTTTCAGGCGGTTTGCCAGAATCACTGTCCACTCTCTGGGATTTGCTGGCTATCTGTTTGCTCTGCTGCTGTTCAGAGAAGAACCGCTGCGTGGACTGAAGAACCTCTGCTCTCTGTTTTGCCTTAAAAAACAGAAACAACAACTGAAAATGCTGCAGTGCTACTGAAGCCTGTCAATCAACCTTGGTTCATATTCTTTTACCAATCACAAATCAGAGTTTTCCCCACCTTGGACTGGCCCACAGCAAAAGCACTTCATTGATCTTTCGAGCTTTTAATGCATGGATCTCTTCTTACTTTTGAAAATATTCCATGTGATTCATTTTTTTACATTGGAAACAAGAGGACCACCTCCCACCACCTTCTCAAAGTTTGCCCTTTTATACAGTAATAAAATAGAAATTGCTGCTGGTTTGTATTTTTCTGGAACAAAGCTTATTGCTATAAATTTTCATTTAGGGAGGCTGTTTGCAAATCTGAAAACATATATGTAACACTTAACACTTCTAGTTATCAATATCTGGTCTACAATAAAAGGAAAAGGAAGCACTTATATTGTGGCATTACCAACACCTAGGACCAAATGTCTTGTGGCTGAGTCCTCTTCCCACAGCTCTCTTCTGCAGGGGAAGAGCATCAGAAATTAGTAACTACAACTTCACTCGATCACTAAGTTCTGATAGCTCCTACCACATTCTGAGCTGGTAAAATAATTTTAGTTTCATTGACTATGTGCCCCAAAGAACATACTTACGTCAATCTGTAAACTATACCACTGTACCATACACAATTAAAAGCTAAGTTTCTATGCCTCCTGAATAAAAACCCCTTCATGTACTACAGGTAACCTTCACTAGCCAAGCAATTTTCCAGAAATCTGTACTCTCCCCCCATTAAGATCATTATGATCTAGTGTCATTCTCAACACGGGAAAGTAAGAAAATCAAGTGCCAGGGAGCAGGAGCAGAAGCAGTTACCAAGGCCAAAGAGTTTCCACAGACTGCTACACATTCTAGTATTTTTAACAGCTATGAACAGATCGAAGTCCTGGCCACACAGCTTTAATAAAAGCAGATAACATTTAATAAGCGTTTTACTTCAGGGTAGTCTTCAAATCTGATTACTCAGGATCAGAAACACAATGATGTCAACCCAGAAAGCAACTTTCATCAGACAACTGTATACGCTAAGAGGATTATCATAAATGTGTTTCTAATTCAGAGTAAAGCACTACTATGGACATTTTCCCTGCTAGAAACTAGTAAGCTTTTCTTTGTTTTAGCCTGACCTGATGCATGTAGTAGCGAAACACGCAATGTTACTAAGATTGCTAAAGTCAACTCTAATCTACACAGAAATGACCTAAGTCATCCAGCTGGACAGGCAGACTGTCCCCACACAGACTCCTAGGTACTCCTCTGCATTAGCAAACCTCACATTTATCAGTGCCTTTCATCATGAAGGATCCCAAAGTGCTTTCCTGAGTTCTTCACCTATAACTGCTAAATTTATTGTGGAATACAGCTGCCTCAGGTGGCAGACAAAAAAGTGTTAAGAAAATAGTTTCAGAAAACTATACTTGGATGATTCCTTACGGGAGAAAAATCAAGACAGGTAACATGTCTTACCCACTCCAGAGTTTTGACGTAACTGTAACTCATGTTAAGTTTGGGGTGTAGATAGGGGGAAGGGAAATCAAAGAAAAGGCCAAAAAAAAAAAGAGGGGGGAGGAAACATCCTATGATAAGCCAAATTATTTTTTTGCTCTTCCAAAAACAGAATCTACACTCAGATCTCCCTCGGATATTAATAAACCAGTCATTTGGCCAGAAAATATAAAATTTTAACTTGTTTTTTGATTATAAAAACAAAAAAGAAAAAGAAAAAAAGGGGGAGGAAGAATAGAAAAAAAATGGGGAAGGGAGTAAAAAGGAAATGAAAAAAATATAGTTAGTTCAGTTAATGCCTGCTAAGACAATGAATGCCTGGATATATGGTTACAGGTCCAGAGGCATCTTAAGACATGGTTCAGAGACACTCTTGCTCTGTTGGCTGTTAACACTGTACTAACCTTCATGTCTTGTTCAGCCTTCAACGCAGCCTGGGCCTGATTACCTCTGACTCCAGATAGTGATCCACAAGGACCCCTGGCTACATGTGGCAAACGAGCATGGCTCATGAGGCCTGTGGTCAGCGGAGGAGGCATCTGACTGGCCAGTGCCATTGGTGGCCTCTGAACAGGCGCTGGGAAGGTGTTAGTATGTGGGGCTCTTACCAATGGAGGGACCAGGTTAGGCTGAGAGAGAATCTGAGTGAAAAAAACAAAACATACAACATTGAACTGTTAAAAAAAAAACGCCAACTAAACCAGGTTGGCTTATCCCAGAGTAAATCTGTGCCCAGTCTGCCACTGAAGGAAGCATATGGACTGTGCTATTGCACTAACAGGGTAAACGAGCTCACAGGCCATGCCTGCAGTCTAACAGAAAAACCAGGCAAAGAATGCTATGCATAGCACTTGACTTGGTGTTAGCATCTGAGATGCAAATTCTGAAGGGAGGACAGAAAGGCTATTGACTAGGGTATCTTTAAAAAAAAAAAAACCTGGTGGCATAATCGTTAATGGCTACGTCTGCTAACGAAAAGGCTGGAAGTTCAAATCCACCAGGTGTTCCTTGGAAACTCTTACGTGTCACTTCTACTCTGGCCTATAGGGTTGCTATGAGTCAGAATCGACTCGATAGCATTTTTTCTTAAAAGATACACAAGCACAAAAAGCAAATACCTATACCAAAACAATCTGAAGATAAAACAAAGATAACAAAATTTCACCAAATATGCATTATCTCAGGAACCAATTCTAAGTTGTTAGTTCTTAGCAATTTCAGACAGTTCTTCAATATGATCAGCAGAGGGAAAAGATGCCACTTTTCTTATACATACATTAGAACATCTTTTAGAAATTTCACCCCAAACACACACAGACATCTTAAAAAAAAAAAAGCCCTTCCTAGACAATGTCAAGCACTGGGACCCTTCTCTGAAAAGTCAACTACTTCAAAAAGACAAAAGGAACTGGACTGAAATGAATTATCAGAGCTGTGTGGGGAATCTTCTGTTTCTATTGTCTGCTTCAAAGTTACATAATTACTACTTGCATCTACCTACAAACTGCAGAGATTATATTTGAATGCTACATATTTTCTGTAAAGTCAGAAACTGTTTTTCATGAAAACTGAGCTTCTAAACTGGTTAACATGTAGCAAGATTATAAAACTGGAGAATTAGTCAACTTAATCATTTGCAAGTAAGTGATACACATTCTCACTTATATCTGCCCACCTGGGGTGCAAACTGTGCAGGAAATGGCTGTGTCACTCTCACAGTGGCAGGAGCTGACTGGAACTGCTTCTGATAAACAATGCTGTTCATTTTGCTGGACTGGCTGTTTGGACTCGTGGAAGTAGCCCTTAGAAGAAGCCACAGTTAGTCAGTGGAGTAGCATCACATACATAACACTGTTAGTTTTTTTACAGGAATTACTCGTAACACTTTGTAACTGATAAAAGTTTACCAAGCTGAGTCCCCAAACATCATGGTGCCAGAAATAACAAAGGAGCAAAGGGTAAGCTTTAGGATGCTAGATAGATTTGCTCTGTAGTAGAAGAATTTTCTAATAATACAGTGTTTAGAAATTTTAAAACTTAGCATTTTAGATAAAATGCTCAGAATGCCCTATTAACTCCCTCTGTGCTTCACCGAGTGACACATTAATATCTGCCCAAACAATGGTGATCAATTATTTTGAAATTCTATAAGTAAATTTAAATGCCCATTTTACCGGAAGGGACTAGATGTTGGTGTGGTGCTTCTACCACCGATTGGAGGCGTGCCCGGCTTAATATCAATACCACTTCCAAAAGCTTTCAGTTCCATTTCAGACATCTGAGAAAAAGCATAAAATAAATGCAACACTCCTTAAAACTCCATAAACTATGTACTATGTTTAATATCCTATATATAAAGGCTTAACCTAGCAAAGGGTAAAGAAATCTCAATAAAAAACATTCTACAATTAGATTTCAAGTACCATGGACTATCAAGACCAGATCTGTGGCTATGAAGTCTAAAAGACTACATAAATTCAGTTGTTACATAGTATTTGTGATTTACTTATTATCACAGACAAACCAGGGGGTTCAAACAGTCTAAAAATGAACAGTAAGAAACAATGAAGTATATGTGGCTTTTGCAATACACTGGAGTGGTAACTGCTGTATTTTATTTTTGTGGAATACATACTATGCATACATGGCCTTAAACCACTGGTAAGCTGTGCAAATTTCCTTTCACTTACTTTTCCTGTGGTTGCAATCATGCTATGCTGTGTTCCGGCAGGGATTAATCCTCTGAAAGGCTGGCTTACTTGTGCCGGACGACTCAGGCTCTGGGCCTGAGCCTGTGGGGTGGTGTGCTGTAATGGGGGCTGAAGAGTCTGGGGCAAGGCAATCAGAGGCTGCCCTGTAGATCCAAAATTAGGCAAGGAAAGCTGGGAGGCTGGCAAAGGTACCGTAACCTACAACACAGGCAAACAAACTTCAGCAATTTGCTTGTACCTATCATACACACACCTCTGGACTACACACAATACTTACTCTGCAGTAAAATTAAAAAAAAAATGTCCATCTACTCAATTATCTCAATACAAATCTCTTGCTTAGCAAGGATCTCTATCCTTCTACTGAAGGTACTGCCTATAAAACTGAAATAATTACAACTATCTTGGAGTCGATCCACAGCACATGTCAAATAAGCACAAACTGGAACAAAACTGTGAGCATACAATGTAGAAGTCACACATTCTTAAGTAAGTTATTTTACAGTGCTTTCAGAGCTCAGCAAAATGGGCTCTGACATAAAAGGAAAAAAACCTGTAGTTTCCATAGAGCTGAAGTATTTAATGCGAATGTCCTTAACACATTGACAAACCAGCACCCCCTTAAAACAGCAACCAAAAACAGTTACCAGGAAATGACTGCTGGCTCCCCTCTCTTCCAGCCTCTAACCACTTTTAAAGACTAAGCTGACTATACTAACTATACTGCTAGAGGAGGAAGTGTTTCAAAAATCATACATTTTCCACTGAAAATTACTGCACACACATACTTAAGAGTAATGTTTGCCAAAATGACATGCGGTAAAGACAACCGAGAAGACAGAGAGACCCACAAGAGTGGTTGCCTACATTGACTTGGGATCTGAAGAACTGGATGGTGCCCGGCCACCACCAGTGATAGCCACGCTGGAGCTCACAGAGAAGAGCCTCATTGGCAGCACAAGAATAAAACGGGGTGCATCCTGAGATCTCCACTAAAAGACAATTGATGGTCCAGCAGTTTGGGGGTTCCTCTGAGAGCATGGCCCCCGGCCCTGATGCTGACCTTTCCCATAAATTATAACAAAGGTCCACTCTTTGGACAGGAATGGAATGGACTTGGCAATACAGAGTGACCATATATTGGAAGCACTTTGTGGTTCTATACATCTACAGGATATCATCTTGCTGACCTCTGGCTGGAGGAAAGGGAGTGGACCGAGAGGAGGGGAAAGGAGACTGTTGGGAAGATGAGACATGTATGGAGCAGAGAGGAATAGTGTGCAGTCACCAGACAGGGAGAGCAGTGGAAGCTGCATACAGGTGGGCATGTAAATTTATACGTGAATGTACATTTTCACTCAGTTATGTTAAATAAAAATTAAAAAAAGAGTGCTGTCTGCACTTAACGCTCTGTTGTGCTTTGTCAATCTGTGACTTGTATCACATTAACCCATCTTGAAGCCTTCACAAGCCTTCTTTTTGTCTCTTGCCAAAAAGAACCTAAACCCATAGCTGTCAAGTTGATTCCAACTCATAGTGACCCTACAGGTCAGAGAAGAACTGCCACAGTGTTTCCAAGGAATGCCTGGCAGACATGAGCTGTGGACCTCTTGGTTAGCAGATGCAGCACTTAACTACTACACCACCAGGGTTTCCATCTCTTGCACGAGTAGGTAAATCACCTACCACACTTACATGTAACTGTTTTGGACAGTTGTTTTCAAACTATTATGTACATGGAATCCAGTGTTAAAAGGAACAGATTATATGGAAACACACTTTTAAAAAAATAAAAAGGTAAAAACAAATTGACTGAAGTGGTGTCGAAATACAGCACCTTCTCCTCCAAGTGACCCCTTCCGCCCATGGATTCCTAGGACACCTCAGAGGACAGTCTGAAAAATCACTACACTATGCCCCCACCTTGATTTTATTTCAATTACCAAACAGAAAAAGCTAAAAATATAATAATAAAGGAAATTGAGGAAATTTACCATGCCATAGTTTACCTGCTGGAGAGCACTTGGTGACTGGGCAGTGTTGTAGAAACTGGTCTGACCAGGCTGTTGTACTTGTCCAGAATACAGATTTGAAGCCTGGGTAAGACTTGCTCTAGCCTAGGAAGAATTTTGTAAGAAAAGAGCAGTAAGATTGAAAAAAATTTTAATTCAGAAATACAGGTTATTACTTCAAAGCAATCTCTAGGAATCTTAATTTATTAGATTAGAAAAAGAGGAAGATCTTTATTTTTTATTGGGTCTTCTTTCTTCTTTTTAAACATGTTTTCTTAAAATAGTGTGCTGTGAAGGAACCCAATGAGAGTATGTGGATCCAGCCCTGGCCTTACCTGGAGAAGATGAGTGTCAATTAGTTGGGAACCTCCTAGTCCTGATGCCTGACCCAGCTGATGTTCATATAAGATAGGAATAGGCTGAGTGTTTGAAGTCTGTTGAAAGGCAAGACCTGACTGTGCCTTGGCAAGTTCCTGGTGCTGGACAGCTGGAAAGTTGTGGATGGCAGTGCCAGAAAGAACCACAGATGGCTGCGATAGGCTGCTTTGCATAAAGGCTGGCTGAGATCTACATATACATTTAAAAAGAAAAGAAAACACCACTTACATTAGAGATTAACTGCATTTGGAATCTGAAAATTTTAAGAACGAGTATACCAAATGACTCTAAGTTTCTAGCCTGACTATTCACCAGGATTGCCCAAGAAGGTTTTTTAAAAAAATACACTGCTGGGCTTTAAACCCAGATTGCTCTACCATCTCTGGGGTACAGGGCTCAAGTATGCTTTCAAAACACTGAAACAAGTAAGTAAACGTATGTGCCACAGAAAGACCATTTGGGCAATGTCCAACTGCATGTAAGCCTGTGGCTTGTCCCATGAGGCACAAGAAAGCCGAGAAATCCCTATCATAGAACAGTACATGGCAGATGTACTTTGCTAAGCACTGTAGATCTTACCCATCTCTCACTAGCTCTCCAGGTCCCTGATGAGTCCTGGCCCTCTGGCGGCAAGTGAAGGAATCCTGCCACGTATCTAAGGGTGCCTGTCCCACCATCATCACCCCACGCAGTGACTTAACAGCTGCTGCTGGAGATACCAAGTGGTATGCCCTCGAGGCCACTGCCTCATGTGGCCAGGGTACCATGAATGTCACACCTGGTCTGACAATGCGGCCCCTCCCAAAGTGGCGCCACCAAGTGGTCTGTCTGAGTGGCAGCAGTGGTGGGTGGGGCACAGGAAAGGTGGTTACGGGAGGGGGCGGATGGGACTGGAAGAGTTTAAAACCCACTGAGGGGCAGGGTGGGTAGTGAAAGCAGGCAGAGTGGAAAAAAGGGAGTTGGCTGCAACAGGGCCAGGTGCAGCTCTGTGTCCAGGTGGCAACTGCACTTAACATTTTCATGTAGTCACGACTGCCTGGTGACTACGTTCAGCTTGCCTCTCTCCTGCATGTTCATACAACATCCAAATCATATCACATCTTATTTCACAAAATGTATTGTGAATGTTAAGCAACATATACCTGGAGCTAAATCCAAGTAGTGTTGATTAGACACAGAATTATCAATATATAACATTATATTTGTTAAAAGTGGCCCATGTGGTAGGAACAAAAGCCACCTAGCCAGAGTGGTAGTCCAGGGTCACAAGCAATCTCCACAATGTTTACTTGTAATTTATATTTTAAGTATAAGGAAAATGTAACATACTATTTATAAACTTACCTCTCCAGTAATGAATTCAGGGACTCTGTATTAGTGAACAGTAAACTGACTGGGTTATGGAGACAGTAAGGAGAAGCAATATGATGTACTTAGGGATGTAAATAACTTATTAGTACAATAATTTCACCTGTTTCTTTTTTAGCATTTTAAATCTGGCCACTAGGAAATTTAAAATTATGTATGTGGCTTACATCATATTTCTACTGAATAGGTGTGGACTAAACAATCTTAAAAGTGTACTTGAAAAATGCTGAAATGGGGATAATACATGCAGGGTGTCAATACACTGCTAGTCTCTTCCATGGCGAACACAGGCATTACTCACAAAGCTGGACAAGGCCTTATACTTTTCAACAGTGTTTCATGGAACCAACGTCAACGAAAAGGAGACTGGTTCATGCCAATTACAAAACTACCTATAATTTCCAGTCTAGCTGTAGTAAACACTTTTTATTTCTAGTGGCCGAGAATCTGTTGGAATAGCCAAAAGAAACAATAGTATTATAAGACCAGAAAATAAAACATACTAATACAGATACACTAAATTTTACTGAGGAACCTTTAATCCAAAAATAACTGTATCAACCAATGCCAAGTTTAATTTGTAAAATATAGATATCTGAGCCAATTGTACAAACCAAAGAAATCAAGCAAATTTCCAAAAGCCAGTGCAAGCATTACAACCCTCTTGTGCTAGATGACCTAACAGTCATTTCTTTTTCTTTTGGAATGACTGAACTATGCTGGGACGCACTGTCCCTACCATCACACTTCTTTCTCACCCCCTACCCTTACTAAGCTGGAGACAAATGACACAAGTTGAACACAGCCTCTGCCACTTATTTGTAGAACAGCTTTTGGCAAAAAAACCCAACCTTTCAAAGTCCCAATTTTCTCTTATGTCAGATGGGGCTGACTTAATCTACCTTACACGGCTGTGTGAAGACTAAACAGAGCAAATGTACATGTAAGCTAAATACTTACTATAAATAAGAAAAGCTCAGTAAAGAAGTTTTCACTACTATCTGAATTCCAAAGAGAATCCTTTAAAAGGAAGCTTCCTCCACTGCACAGAGCATACTTGTTACATTATCTGGTCAAAATGATATATAGTCAATGATATACAGTTTATATGCTAAATTATTTATACTGGAGTTCATGACAGGATCATTTTAGCTTTTGAGGGGGAAAAAGTAATAGTAGGGATTATGATAAGGCAGCCTAATGTTATATTGTTTTTGATGTCACAAAAGTAATTTTGAAACATTTACCTATATGGCTGAAGTGAAGAACTGAACAATTCCTGAGCTTGGGAAACAGCAGGCCCAGCTCCTAAACTCAGTTGAGCCTGATGCTGTCCTTGCAATGGTGCGTAAATAGGGATTGGAATCTGCTGAACTGAAGTTGGCTGTAACGCAATGGAAAAAAAGCACATGTACACAGAGATACCACACATGAACATCACAAGCACAAATTATATTTTGGAAAATAAACTTTAGAGACACAAAACTAGTTCAGGCCAAACGTAGACATCTCTTCATCCAGCTCATTACTCGCCCTACCCTGTTAGCCATTCAACTTTGGTGGATTCAGGAAAACCCTTTAATTTTGCTAATACCACATAAAGGCAATCATGGGTGGTCCACTGTTTGTAATCCAAGACGACTATTAATCACAAAAATGCAAAGAAACAAATCATGACACAAGTTTTTTATATTACCTGAGAAAGACCTGGTTGAAAGCCTTGTTGCTGAGCCAAGGATGGTGGAGCCAACCGTGCATGCTGGGTATTGAATAAATGACTTGTGTCCATATAGAAAGTTGGGATTTGTGTTACTGGCCCCAGAAAAAACAAGCAGTTAAATTTTAGAATTTTTTGGAGTAAATAAATGTCAAGCCTTATAGCAGAGATTTCAAATTGATAGTCTTTAGCAGCAACATAGCATACGAACTTTTCGGGTGGAAATTAATATAGCCATGAAAAAACTAGAAATGTCAACCTCCCAGAGTACAGCTATCTATACGCACATTAAGTAAAAGTAAATCTAGCATTTGTGAAGGTATAAACACTTACATAGGGCCCACAGGGTATAAACTGGTAAAATTTCACATGTTAAACTTACATGAGTCTACCCTTTGAACTAGCAAATTAACTCCAATTTTAAGTTCATCTACTAGAATTTACCCAATTATTTTAATTGGCATTTCATAACGAGAAAAGGTTTGACACAGCTTCTTCCAGATTTCCATTCTATGTTTTACATAAACACTGTTTTTATATAACAGTACAATCTGGAGAGCTTTCAATATTAGTTACTAGTCACTATTAAAAATTTCTATACAGAGGGGCGGAGTCAAGATGGCAGACTAAAAATTTCTATACAGACACACACACAAATTTAACCAACATGCAAGTTTATCTGTTACAGATTCCTACCTATGAAACTTACTACAGTGGGCATGTACATTTAAAACGTTCTAAGGCAGTTTTGAAGAAGACTTATGTCAATTCATACACTCACGAACAATATATTTTAAGGGTCTATTAATAATATCTTCTATCTTCAGAGATACTGGGTATTAACAAATACCAGATAGTACCAATCCTTCTAGTATTTCCCAAACTGAAAGGCAAAAAAATACCTTCAATGTTCTTTCAATTTAAATCATTAGAAGAGTACAAATTTTTTTAAGTATTTACTGACAACTTATATAATACTGTGATATTTAGCAGGGCAATTACCTCACCGCCATTGTCTACATTTTTTTCCTTCTCTGCTATGCTTACTTGGTTGTTCTTCCACATGAACTTTATTATCATTTTATCAAGTTTCAGATAATAAAGTTTTGGTAATTTGATTGTAACTGTATCACCTGCACAAATTATTCTGCAAATCATTACATATTAATTTGTCTAACATGTATAATGCATGTATAAGAAACAACTGGCAAGAATATATATGTAAGAAATACCTCCTAAGGTAACCCAGAATGCTTATCAAAGCGAGAACATTCAGCTCTGTATGGGAACGAATTTGCAAAGTAGACCAAAAGTAAACTTAAACTTAAAAAGTAAACTAAGAGAAAAGCATTTAAAAAGCTCAGCTCCTACTATTCAGTCCTAAAAATATTACCTGCTGCAGACTGAGACACGTAGACTTGTGGACTCTGTTGTTGCTGGGCAATAAGGGAAGGCATACAGCTTAACTGTGAAAAATGGCTCGCAGAAGGCAGGCTGCTTGTCTGTAACTGCTGGGGTTTCACTTTGCAAATGTTAGGAGGGTCAGATGTGGTTGTAGATTTTGTACTCAAAGAAGAGGTAGTATACGTGCCACCTCCTATATTTGGGCAACAGATAAAATAAGGGAGAAATATATTTAAAAGCACTGATAATGTTCAGAGTAAATAACTCAAAACAGCAATAGGAAACTAAACAATTCCTGTTTATACATATTTATGATTCTATCCTGCCTCAGTACAAAAATCCACACCTATCAGCAAATGTAGGCAAGAATATAAAATCTCAGAAATACAAATTTAAAGGGAGAAATAAAAAGACATACAGTGTAAGGAGGCAAAGCATCTTTCTATCTGTTATAGCTTATCTTCAAACTGTCAGTCAGTTTTTACCCTTAAAATTCATCCATGTATCAATAAGTATTTGAGCACTTACTAAAGGCCAAGCATAAATATAATAAAAGTCAGTTGATATAGCTGGAACATTTTTTTCTAAAGCAATGTGCTGGGTATGTCTTAAAACATAACTCTGACTTCAGGTAGTACAACCCAAAAGACAGTTTATCCGGAAGTTAAAAACAGCACAGTATGTGAAGATACTGAAAGCCAGGATGGCAATCACTAAATAAGAGCCAGTCAAAGAAAGTAAACTGTGCCAGCTATATTCTATATATGCTGGAAAGGAGCCTTCTGCTGCCTTGGAAACATTAGGAAGATTCAAGTGAGAAGGCTTGAAATTTGTTTTTCATGGAAGAAATATGGCTGCATACATGGTAAAGGGTACACTTTTCTGGAGTCGACAGACTGGAAACATCTTGTAATGCATGCAAAGCACCCAAATCACTATCATTCAGTGACGGGATTATATGCTGGTGAAAATTTAAGGAAAAAGGCAAGAAAGACACCTTCTAACTTGGGGGACTGGATGAATTCTTCTTAAAAAAAAAGGAGGGAAAAGTCGAATAGATTCCATCTAGTCGATAGCAGACACAGGAACTTCTCTACTCCTCGCTCTTAACCAGAAGACCAATGACTCATTCCTTAACATTCGTTACATATTGCAAAGAATATGAAAGTTGTGTGATTCTCAGCTTGTCCTCTGTTTGTCTAATTAGTTGTATAAGGGTGAAAAATGACAACCAACTACTAGTATCTGTAACTCTGAGGGACATTCAGCAAAGTCTGTCTCAAGCAGCCACTGAGTAAATATTGGCCAAACTAAAATTGGGAGTAGGAATAAATGGGGGAGAAAGCAAGGGTGAGATGAAGCTACAAAACAGCTGATAGTGATCTCCCCTTACATTTGTAAATAACAGTTTTTCTAGAGGATGGTAAACTAGAGAAAATGGTTAAGAAATTTTAAGTAATTCAACACATTTGAAGGAAAGGTATAAAAATGTTGTACCTGATAATGATGTTGTAGGAGTGACTGAGGCTACAGGAATTTGAGGCATTGATGCACTTGAGAACGAATTGTAACTAGCTGTGCCTGGTCCGCTGGCACTACTGCTTACTCCACTTACAATTGGGGGTGCTGTGGAAGTTACTGGAGACCCCTTTTCCCTTACATTTGGAGAATTCTCCCATGCCTTTCGTGCAGACTCCATCTGCAATGACATGAACATTATTTTTAAAAAAAAAGTTAACACAGAACAAACATACATGTATGTGTGTGTATCTATACATAGAGACACACACACATATATAAACATCTATTATAGTTGAAGAGTAAGACCTGAGGGCTTTCAAAACCCTTCTCTGTGTATACCATTGCTTCTTTACTCAAACAGAAGGGTGATGGCTATCTACACACAAGTTGCGGACAGCTCTGGGATACAGGTCAGAGGAATAATACTAAGTCACCAAACAAAACCCCCATCCCTACCAGTGAATAAGGAAACAGAACTATCACACTTGTCCACACTGCCATGTAGCTGCAGATCTAGTAGAAGGGTCCTAAAAGCCCCTAAGTTATTAGACTAGTGCTTCTTTTGTTTGTTTGGCTGTTTCGTTACATTTAGCGTTTTAAGAGGCAATGTAACCAGACAGGTTTTAATATGAAAGCTGAACTGGAAACACTTGTTTCACATCCAGACTCCACCAGGTATTTCAGGTAACAGTACTAGCTGTCCGAATCCACGTCGTGGTAGTGGGTGTGGTTTGGCTTTTTTGGTTGGGTACTGGCTGTGGCCAAGTGCATTTGTGGCCTCTGGTTTTAGATCTAGTCTCCTAGTTTCTCAAAAGGCACAAAGAGGTTTTAATTCAGCCTTAGAATAGCACTGTTCAACTGATATATCCTGCAAGACACACGCATGATTTTAGATTTTCTGACAGCCATGTTAAAGTTAAAATAAAGATATTCTGATGACACTTAGTAAAACCCAACATCTTCAAGCTATGGGTCCACTCTCTATTTTATGCTTATAAATCAGAAAAACCAAATCCACTGCCACTGAGTCAATTCCAACTCACAGTGACCACACAGCTGTCAACACAGGGTTTCCAAGGCTATAAATCTTTATTTGAACCATTGACCTTTTGGTTAGCGGTTGATTGCATTAACCCCTGTGCCACCACAGAATCCCTTACACCTGTATTATACATCAAATTGGACTAGTCATATTTCAAGTGCTCAACTTTGACATGTGCCTAGTGGACTCTGAACTGAAGGTACACATGTGAATCCTCCAGTGTTCTGAGGGTTCTTGAACAGAAAGGCAACACACTATAAATGATCAGTTTATCAGTCCTACCTGTCAAAATATTGGACTGAGAAGAAAACCCAAGGTAATCTAGAAAATCCAGTTGTGATGGCTTATATGAGAATACTTCTTATGGGTAACATTTTTAATACCACTATTAGGAAGCAGAGATTTTTTAAGGAGTGAAATTTTTTTTTTTTGGATCCCCATAGAACCATGTCTAAAACTTTATTTTAATTGTAAGAATTTGAGAAAGATTCACATATAGCAACCTGAATCTTTTTAAAACCACCAAACCCCACTGTTACCATGTCAATTCCAACTCAATGACACTACACATAATCTAATCTTTTCTTACAACTGAGCCATCACGGTAAATTCAAATGATAGATCACTTTTATATTTGCTCTAGTCTTTTTCTCACCTTGTTGATTTCAAACGAGTTTCTTTTTTTAAAAACAACAACAACAAAAAATCTAGGAAGTTGGCCATAATTCAACATGCCTGTACTGTTTGGAAACCCTGGTGGCTGCTAACCAAAAGGGTGACAGTTGAAATCAACCAGGTGTTCCTTGAAACCTGTAAGGGGCAGTTCTACTCCACCCTAGAGGGTCGCTGTGAGTTGGAATTGACTCTAACACACTGGGTTTGGTTTGGTTGGTTTGAGATTCTGAAGCTAGAAACCTTGGTGGTGGAGTGGTTAAATGTTACACCTGTCAACCAAAAGGTCAGAAGTTTGAATCCACCAGGTGCTCCTAGGAATCTCTATGGGGCACTTCTACTTGGTCCTAAGGGGTTGTTATGAGTCAGAACAGACTGGATGGTAGCTGGCTTGGGTTCTGGTTTTCTGGTGGTGTGATGCAATGGTTAAAACTCTCATTTGCCAACTGAAACGGTTGGCAGTTTGAACTTACTTAGTGGTTCTATGGGAGAAAGACCTGGTGATGTGC
This sequence comes from Heterohyrax brucei, assembly GCA_028571685.1. NCBI lineage: Eukaryota > Metazoa > Chordata > Mammalia > Hyracoidea > Procaviidae > Heterohyrax > Heterohyrax brucei. The sequence goes on from CM053140.1 coordinate 205,965,898, forward strand.
TTCTGTAAAGTGTACAACCTACAGAACCCTAAGGGGCAGCTGTACTCTGTCACATGGGGTCACTGTGAGTTGAGATCAACTTTATGGCATAAAACATCATATGAGATTTTCATAGACTGATTTGACAGAGTACAGTATCTTTCATATCAGTTTTTGCTTGTGTGTGTGTTGAAAACACATGCTATTTAATCAACTGTGTGTAATAGATAGGTCACATGCATTTGGCCTAACTTGGAAAGGGTTTAAGCTAATACAATCTAAATTTATATTATTTCTTCTTTAAAATGTGACAACATTAGTGAAAGGCAAAGCTTTACAGGTTTTATGAAGAATTAATCTGCCTAGAGGAGACAAATGACATTATTTGCCTATGTGAAATTAGATTACTCCCTGTAACAGAGTAAGCATAGAAACCATCTCTGTAAATTTTAAGACATAAGAAACACAGATGGGTATGAGCATTCATTCAAGCAGAAACAACAAAGGCTGAATGGCAACTGGCACTGAACAGTAATGTTTCACTCAGGACAGAAATGCACAAAGCAGACGTTGTTCTTTTGTAAAATTCTGGTCTCAAAAGAACTTCTTAACTCCAGCTCCTCTGAAAACCATCCACAAGATTCACTGTCAACCAGTTCAGCAAGAGGAAGCCCTGCTATGTAACAAATTATGTAACTGCTCTTAGTAAATAACTAACCCTATCCTTCACAAATCAAATCAAATCAAAATCTCCTCAGGTAGCTTATAAAGCACACTCATGTTAATTACCTCTTCATTTTAAATACCAGGATATCAAGTCACTGCTAAGTGGTGTTTGAAACTAACAAAATTTTAAGGTATAAATTTGACATCACTCCATGTCCTCAACTCAGGAATGCTACTTAATCACAGAAAGCTAGTGAAAATACCCAAAGAATACTGTTAATTTATGCCTCCCTGCATGGAATAATCAAGGACTCTTAGAGACAGATGTTGTACATACCTTAAAGGTGAGGCTGAAAGTAGTGGGAGGTACTGAAGTTAGGCTGGTGCTCTGCTGGATAGTCTCCCTCTTAGGGAGGGAAAGGGTGTTGGGCAAGGGCACCTGAAAAGACAGGCACACATATCAAAATCTAAGTCGGCTGCAGCAGTCTCATTCAAGCTAATGCTCAAGTACTCTCAGTGTTCTTTTTACATCAGCCTAATATCTAATTACTTTGAACTAGAAGGTCGGTAGTTCAAATCTGCCAGGTGCTCCTTGGAAACTCCATGGGCCAGTTCTACTCTGCCCTATAGGGTTGCTATGAGTCAGTATGGTGGACTAGATGGCAGTGGGTTTGGGTTTTTTTTTTTTTTGGAACTATACTGTGCAGTAATTAGTAATTATTGACCTCCTGGCAAAGCATCTGCCCCAAATCTAAGGTATATTCATAGCAACCCCATAGGAGAGTCAGACTGCCCCACAGGGTTTCCAAGGAACAACCGGCAAACTTAAACTGCTGACCTTTAAAGACATAACTGTTATACCCCTTCACTTCCTCAACTTAGTATTGTTGCTTACCATACGAAACTACTAAAAATACCCCAAGTGGTTACCAGCTGAACTTGTAATCAACTGTACCACCAGGGCTCCACTGATGGTGATACCTCTTTAATGTATATAGGGACAACCTGGGAATACTGGTATAGTGTGATTCAGTAGGTTTAGGGAGGCCTAAGAGTTGAACAAGCTCCCAGGTAATACTGATGATACAGGTTCATTGTTTACTCAAATTCTAAGGAATATAATTATCAACATTTATGGGATCCACAGGTTCTACCAGAGACATTTAAGGTGACACAGTGACTATTTAAAAAAGTTTCCTCCCTGCAGTATAGTCAACTTTTTTCCAACTAGATTCAAGAACGAATGTACTGATTTTGGGGAAACTATGAAATATTACCTCATCTTGATACACTAAACAAAACTGCTTCGCTACAGTAATAAATGATACACGCTGTTAGAAACTAGGAGATACTAAAACTGTGTCTTTTTTCCCCTCCAAGTCTCTGAGTCTCGAGATTTTATTATATACCATGATACATTTGATTTTGATGATTCATTCAATTTTTTAGGTAAAACAATGAGAATGCTTGGGGTTTTAAGGTAATCATTTGTGATACTATAGACAACCTAATGGAAACTCCTGTATAAACCTGAGTTATAATCATCAAAAAACTCCACCTGCATTCCAGGCTTCAAGAAATGCAAGATACGTTTGTAATGTTAACTAACATTAACCAATAAATAACCATTAATATCATAAAGAAGTGTATTAAGCCTCAGTAAGAGAAATAAGCATCTTTTAAGTCTATATAAGGAAAAAAGGACAGAATTTCTATGTATCAGATAGAACTTCCAAACAGACATTTCAAATGTCCTGTATATTTGCTTTTAATACTATAGTAATTAAGCTGCGAATCACCACCATACTTAGCACAAGTAAGCAACACTGTAAAAATCACTCCAGACAAAAGATCATTATTTAATGCTTCGGGACCCAAGCTAATCTTTCTGTTTTCACACATATCTTCCATCCACTGCTAACAATTAAATATAGACTATTCACTTATACATTACTGGGTCTCTTCCTCTAAATACATATCAGTGTACAAGTCCCCACAGTAATCAGCCCTACAGGTCACAGAGAAACCTTGGAAATATTCACCTGGTTATTTTCAATGCCTTCTGAGGGTCCTGACAATAATGATCTTTTCTTTCTTATTCCAACTTCATAAATTGTATTTTTAGATGATAATTTGACAGAAAGCATCATAAGCTTTCTTGAAAAAGGAAGTTACATTTTATACATAGTCTAGGTATTTTTCAAATGGAGAAAAGACATCACAATTTAAACTTTATTTTTTGAGACTTTACTAATACATTATCTCATAACCTAGATAGAGACATCAGCACTGACAGGAAGTGTTTTTTTTTCCCAAGTTTTCCATTACTTGGTTAAAAACAAGAAACCCTGGTGGTGTAATGGTTAAGAGCTATGACTGCTGACCTTTTGGTTCAAACCTACCAGGTGCTCCTTAGAAACTCCACAGGGCAGTTCTACTCTGTCCTCCAGGGCTGCCAGGAATTAGAATGAACTCAACGGAAATGGGTAGTTTAAAATAAGTTAAATCATTATCAAAAAGGACATGGAGACACAGAGAATATGGCCTATGAAGCTTTTATAATATTCTCAAGTTACATGAATTAACATTAGTCCTGAGGGAGGCATGCTATTACCAACACAAAGTGTGTGACTTATTCCTTTTTCTTTTCCATAGCTACATATTAAGAGCTCTCTGGATGGACTATAATGTAGAATAAGTGACTTTAATGTTTCTTAACTCCCTATAATTTTTATACTAGATGCCAGAAGAATGAACAGAAAATTCAGAAAAAAACACTATAAAGAGACAAAAATCAAACTTTTTACAATCAAGACGACATAGCTAAAGCCTTTCGTGAGTAACTTTACAGTATTTACTTGCAGATAATATTTTAAGAAAGATGGATATACGACTGAGAACTTTTGCTTACTTAGAGCAGCTATTATTTGAAAAGAGCAGCTGTTTAACTTCCTCCATAATTGCTCTCCAAAATATGAGTCTTGCCTGTAACTTCTAAAATACCCTTCTTTCACAGTGTGACCATGGCAGGCTTTTTCACCTGTCAGTGAACTACACAAAACAATGAGCTCTACTAACTTTTAACACAACCTTGAAATATTACAAAGGTTGCTCCTGAAAACCATGGACTAATTTATAACATAAGTTAGCATCATACTTCACAATAGAGCACTTAAAGTTTGTCTTAGTATTTACATACATGTTATAGCACAGTCTTCAAAACTGGTATATTATTATTGTTGAAGTCCAGTACATTTAAAAAAAAAATTCAAAAAGAAATACCTGAGCCTTTGAGAATACTGTATGATAGTTTTAACCCAGTGAGGTTTCATTACATTAGATAAAGGTTCCATCAAAATAAAATCACCAAGTATAATGCAGAACTTGTAGAATATGAGAATTAACAAAGAAAAATTCTCACCAAAATCAGTACTTATGAAATTAAGCCTAGGTACCACAAATCTTGATTTTGAACAGAGTCAATGACTTTCAAGCAAACTGGCTTTGACCATCTTTGCTAACGACATAAGATGATGTACTAAATAACAACTAAGTTACTGTCCCTACCAGACTGATTACTTACACTGTTAACCAAAGTGTCCTCCATCTTTGCATTATCAGTAGCCACAGTGTTAGGCAGAGAAGATGATGGCGTAGTATAGTCTGTTACTGACTCCTGTGGAACAGTAATAGGAAAAAACATTCCCAATTCAATCACCAAGTCATTTTCTAATGACAATTGTAAAGTTATTTTGGAATAAAGAACAGACCTCAGCTCACTCAAGGTTTATTTATAAATTAACAGTAGGCTAAAAAACCATGGATCTACCACTAAAAAGGTTAATGTTTCAGCTGTTGCTGGGGTCCTGTACATTTTTAAAATGCACTGGATACTACTAACCGGTTGTCAACGGTAGTAGATATTTATTTCTGAGGCTTACTAAAACATTGTTCTGCATTTTCCAAATACTGAACACAGAGCTCCCTCTCTATTATTGACTTTTGTCTCTCTTCCATGTAGACAAATAAACAAACGTCACAATTAATTACATTTCAGGGTATAATACTTGTTTATTTTCATGAATGTCTTCTTCAAGTATGTTACAGATGGGTCACATAAACTTTTTGCTTGCATGAATTCAACCATATGGCAATTAAAAAGAGAAAAATATTCACATAATCTGAAAGATACCATCTAACTTTCTTCTCAATGAATATTACACCCCAGAGTGAACATGAAACGGCAGATAAATTTGCTGTTTCCATAAGTGTCACCTCCCGTAAGTTACTGAGTATATCTTGCCTTAAGGAGTGTTTTTGGGGATACACATTTTTTCACTCAACACAGCTCCTATATGCAAGTCAACTACTTCCCGTGGTGCTCAATCAACAAAACCAGATGTTGTTCCAACTCTGGAAGAAGACCAGCTATAACGAAAGTAAGGAAAGACTGTACATCAAATATAGTGAAAAATGGGAAATTTTGCCTTTGTCTTAATTCCTTAGTTTAGAATCTCACCAGAGGGCATGGCAAGGTTCAACCATGACTCTGTTAACAAAATTTAAGTTATATATATACAGCAATTTTGTCAAAGCCTACAAACTGAAAATGAAAAGCATGTCAACCTTATGTAGACGTTTTTCACTTCAAGCTACTTAAAAAGCCCAGAATCGAGAGTAGTAGGGAAAATTTTGACATAAAAAATTTTGACTATAAATAATTTTTAGATGACTTATGCACACCTGCAGAAACAATAACCTGCAGTCTACAGCATTATATGCAACAAGAAAAAAAGTATACTGCTGCTGTTTTTGTCACTTCTTTCACACAGAGCTTGCATCAACACAACTAGTAATTACTGCATGCTACATACCTTTGCATTAGGGCCAAATTCTGCAGATGACACTGAAATCATTGTTCCTATTTCAGCAGACATTTCTGAGACAGTTTTGGTTTCTTTTGTTGTGACAGGATCAGTGCTTCTGCCTGCAGCAGGATTTGGCTTCTCTTGTCCTTCTGGCTCCACCTGCTGAACATCTTTTACTTTTCTATTCTTTAACGAACGTTCCTTTCCAATGGGGCCAGGTTTATGTTCCTTGCTTTCTACTGGACTCAAATCTGGAAGCTAAATCCAATGTTTACAATAAGGATGCTTCAGGATCAAAGATAGTTATTAAAAACTAAACTTAGTTTTAAATTGGTATTTGCCTTTTGTAACTGCTGGTGGCTTTCATAAAACTGTACCTGGAATATGAATTATATTTACCTTTTGGGCTTTGATAGGTCCTGCCCGTGGCTGCTTCTGCCGCTGTTCTTTGGGCTCAGGTATTCTGTCATTAGGTTTATCCAAAAGCACGGGAACAACTTCATTTTCATTCCCATTTGAAGCTGGAGCACCGAACTGAATTGTGTCAATTCCTATTTCAACTCCACTTTCTTGACCACTCTTTGTTCCCTAGAAAGGGAATATTTAAAAACTTGTCAAAACAAAAGAGCTCTGATTTATCTAATACCATATACTTTAAATAGTACAATAGCAGTAGTAGGTTTGAAGAAACCTACACATCAACTAAGAATAACTATAGACTGCTTTATAGCTTCCCCAAAACCAATCTTGGGTCTGTATTAGAAAACGACTGATACAACAGATGACTAGGACAGACTCAGGTTTTAAATGTCCTCCTTATGAGGGCCAATCATAGTCTCCAGTTGTTTCATCATCTGAAACAAAAGCAAAAGCAACAAACACACAAAGATATAACTAGCAATAAACAAACAAACAGAATAATGAATGAATGGGGATGGAGAAAGGGATACAGAAATACCAACGTCATAACTCTCAGAATTCTGTTCCAACAATAAAATAACATACATAAAAGTATACTGGAACTGGTGATATAATGGACATACTTAAGGCATTCATTCATCAATTAAGCAGCTAATTTACGTCACACCTCCATGGTGCAAGGCATCCATCCAGACACTACTGATCTAACTTGAACAAAATGCATTCTAGTGTGCAGAAAACTTGAAGACATGAAAATTCAGGCATATAAAAATTAAAACAGGTGGACAGAAAAAGCTCCTGAGGAAGAGTGAAGCTGAATCTACAAGACTAGGCCAGTGGAAAATGTTTCCAGCGGACAGAACATACACAGAGGTGGAGTATACCAGGTACAGGAAGTCAACCAAGGTAGGCAGAGGCTAGGCCACAGAGGGTTCTGTAAGTCACAGAATGTTTATAGTAACTCAATCTTTCCAGGAAAAACCAGCCAAGTTCAACTTTAGGTCTTGGTATTTGGTCATACAGTTAAATCACTACTTAAATCATTTTTTGGCATCTCTGAAGTTACTGTGGTCAGTTACTATGTGTAAGGCTATCTAGCAATGTAACAATGCCAACAATACAAGTAAGAGTCATTCAGACTTTAGTATCTGGATATTTACTTTCAAACACAGGTAAACATATTACATGTAATCAACTAAAAATCTCCAATTGATTTAGTCAATGCCGAAATTTTACAGTCAAATATACACGTAGAAAGGGCAAGATTCTGAATTAATGACTATGAAAGTTATTAACTTCCTCTGCAAAACATTAAGACTTCATAATATTTAAATGAATACAAAAAGACTGACAATATGACTATTAGAAAATGTTAGTTTTATGAATATTACAGCCTATGAAATGAAAAATCTCTGTGGGTCTGCCTGGTATAACCAACACTCATAGCACTGAACAAATTAATAAGAACATAATTTAGCACTATTTAACTAGAGAAAAAGTCACATTATGAAAATTTTTCTATCTTGCAAAATGAGTAAGTGAAATATCAACTTTGCTACCTCAACTTTTTACAAGGAGAAAAACTTCAAAATCATGTACTATGAACATCCCCCCCAAATCACCTTCTATCAAGCAAACACAGAAAACATCAAAAGGATGAATAAAAATGAATGAGAAAAAAAATATCTTGTCCTCATCGACTGAGGATGAATGTAAGTATCCCTTAAGTACTGTAAACTTGTAGAACACCTGAGTGGTAAGAAATTTATTCTTGTATTTTAATGTCAATAAAACTAGACCACCAAATATGTTAAGAATAAGATTAATTTCAGTGTACCCATCAAAAACCACTTTCCCTTGTTATTGTTTCTATCAGCATGAAAAATTTTAAACTTTGTGCAAAAGGTCCCTGATACCATAAGACAAAGAAAAATGGTTAAAAACGGAGGATCTTAAACCCTGAGTCCCCTACAAAAAAAAACCCACAACCAAATCTGTTGCCTTTCAGCCAGTTTTGACTCACACAGCAATCCTACAAGACAAAGTAGCACTGCCCACAGTTTCCAAGTGTGCCTGGTGAATCTGAATTGCCGACCTTTTAGTTAGCAGCCACAGAATTCTACCACTATGCCACCAGGGTTTCCAAATTATTGAATCCCACGGCTCTTTAATTCTAGTTGTGCCAGGAGTCCCATGTAGAACTTCTAACATCAAAATAGATGATGAGGTCTACTACAGACTTACTAAGTCAGAAAACTGGAGTAGGGATTAGTGTTTGGAGTTAACTTGAACTTCTCCTTTTTTCATACTCTGTATTTCGTTTTTCCCACACTCCATGTTTAATAAACCCTGTTGGTATAATGGTTAAGTGCTACATCTGTTAACTAAAAGGAGTCAGCAGTTCAAATTCACGTGGTACTCCTTGGAAACTGTGGAGCAGCTGTACTCTGTCCTATGAGGTTGCTATGAATTCGACTCGACAGCAGCGGATTGGTATTTTTATTTGGTTCCATGTTTAATCCATCAATAAATCTTGTCAGCTTGGCCTTCAAATACCAAACATTTCTTAACTTCTCTCATGCAACTTCCCTGGTTTAAACTACCACCTTCTGACCTGGATTATTACAACAGCATCCTAACTTCTCCTCTTGCTACTCCACTACCCCATCCTCAGACTATTCTTGACAGATCAGCCAGAAAAATGTTTTTAAATAAAGTCAGATCCTGTCCCTCCTCTGCTCAAAGACCTCCAATGGTCTTCTTGTTGCTTCCAAAGGCCTTACAGGATTTGCTATTTCTTCTCCAACTTGAAATATTCTTATTTTATTTCAGTCACATGGGCCTCCCTGAACTTCCTCAAACACATCAGCAGTGCTCTCGCTTCAAGGCTTTTGTATTTGCCATTCCCTCAACCTGGCAGTCACTTTCGCTCAGATACTTGACTAGCATGCTGTCTTATTTCCTTCAAGACTTCACTTGTATCACCCTTAGCAGTCTTTCCTGGCCACTGTATTTTAAAACGCCTCCACACTCTATGGGAAGTTCTTTATACACTGTCCATGGTTCGCTTTTCTCCTCAGCACTGATCACTATCTAACATACTATGTGTTACTAATTGTTGGTTACCCCACACTACAATGGAAGCCACACGATGGCACAGCTGTTTTGTCTGCTTTTCTTTCACCAGCCCCTGCCCCAAGTTTTGTCAGCCCAGAGGTTAACACTGCCTGGTACAATGCTGCTGCTATATTAACTGAACACACAAATGGGAAATCAATGATCTTAACAGTTATTTATCAATATTGTATATGTTTGAGAAATTATATATAGCCACCACCACCTTCTGTGAACTCCACTTCTAAGGAGTTATGCTGTCTAACTATTTAAGGTAAAACATGGTAGAAAAATCAAAGTAATAGTAAATGCATTAAAAAAAAATCTCATCAGCATCATTAAGCACTTATTAGAAATGTACTCAGGCCTCAACCCCAACAATCTGTTTTAATAAGCCCTCCAGATGAATCTGATGCATGTTCAAGTTTGAAAACCTGTTTGAAGGAAACATTTGCCACACCAACCCCACCGAAACCATTTTAAGCCTATTCCTACCTCTGCTGAAGCAGCTGATCCAAAGGACGTTAAGGGCTTATTCCATGCACTGACTGAAGGTGGCTGTGGCGGGCTAATGGGACCTACTGAAGAGAAGCCACAGAAAATGTGATCATTCAGATTTCAAGGCTAATAAGCTCTAGTACGCTCAACTTTTCCTCTTAATGACAGCCAGACAAATGCCACAATGACTTTCGTATTGTACTTCAATAGGTAACATATAAATCCAAGAAACTATCACTTTTTTTAAATAAACACAAAATGTGTCTATGAAAATACAACATGGCTGTTAGAAGTAAGACATGTTTATTTTACAAACACAGATTTTAGGGCAGGAAGCTAAGAAATGAGTACTACTTCCTATTACTAAAAAAATGAGACAAAACTGAATATACAAATAAAATTGAAAACCCCAAACTCAGTGTCCCATGATACCCCCATACTATTAATTCTTCTGTTGCAAACTTACACTTCTTAGAGATGTCGTTCAGCACAGCAGGGGGTGCTACCTTGTTGTCCCACAATTCAGCTGTAAGAGTGCCATGGCATTGTGAGTTCTGGATGGATTTTCCTGTGGTTACATAATCTGCCCCACTGGGAGTCTGAGCAGAAGGCAGCCTAATTAAAGGTGGTGGCTGTTTTGAAGTTTGTGCTGTACTCTGGAGTGCATTTTGGACTGTTTTGTGAGTCTGTGCCTGAGTCTGGGCTGGGGCAGATGGGGCAGATGGGACTGGGGCTGGGGCTGGAGTTGAGGCTGGCGCAAGTGGGACTGAGGTTGCTGGAACTGAGGCTGGGGCTGCTGGAGCAGAGACAGTTGGGGCAGCTGGGGCTGATGCTGATGAAGCTGGAGTTGGAGGTGAAGCGGGAACTAGGGCTGAGGCAAGGATGGGGACTGAGGTTGGGGCTGACACTGAGGCAAGGATGGGGGTTGGTGCTGGAATTGGAATTGTGGCTGGGACCGGAGCTGAGGAAGAGGCTGTGGCTACGGCTGATGTGGAGGCTGGATTTGCAGCTGACGCTGGAACTGAAGTTGAAGGTGAGGCTAGAAGTGGAGCTGTGGTTGATGGTGGAACGGGAGCTAAGGCTGATACTGGAATTGGAGCTGAGGCTAGCACTGCAGCTGAGGCAGAAGCTGGAACTGCAGCTGAGGCTGGAGCTGTCGTAGCTACACCTGGAGCTGGAGCCGAGGCTGGAGGCTGTGCTTGCTGGGTCCCTGTAGTCTGTTTTTTGGCAAATCTTGGAGGAAGCTTAGATGTCTGATTTCTTCCTTTTTCATTTGCATTCTTTTTGTTCCAGACCTTAAAAAAATTGGTAGGAATTATTTTTATCAATAATGTGGCTGAAGGCAACATTTCACAAGTACAATTTCTAATGGAACTACCTATTGCTAATCTGGCTCCTTTACTTTTCAAAATACGTACTTCAGAATGAAAACATCAAGGCTATTAATGAGTTTAAATTATGAGAAGTCAAAATGATATGACGAAAAAAGATACTATAAATTATACATTCTTAATATGAGTTCACAATCTCTTTTTCATAATTTTAAAATCCAGCATACTACAACAGTTTGTGATAAATGCATGACTCGATCTGACAAAAAGTTATTAAGAGTCTTTGTTCAATTCTGGTCAGCCATAGAAACATTAATTCCAGTAGTGTTGCTTTGGTGTATGCTATATAGGATATATGCATTACTATATTACTTACATAAAATAAATACATGACTTCTGAAAAGATGCAGTCTCAATATGTATTAAATTCAATATACACTGACTTATATATTATATGGCTCTAAAACAATTTCTTGTCTTCAGGCCTCCTCATCTAATTCCAAAAAAACCTACCTTTGGTGAGTAGGTTCTGACTATCAACCCTGTAAGACACAGAAGAGCTGCCCCATACGGTTTCCAAGGAGTACTCAGTGGATGTGAACTGCCAGCCTTTTCGTTAGCAGCTGAACTCTTACCCAGTGTCCCACCAAGGCTCTATTACTAAGGGCTCTTTAAAACCATGATCCGTATGTTCTATTTTTATCTCCTGTCAGCATTAAACAAAATGGGTTCATTTGGCTTGTTTTAAAAGGAATGATTTATTCTGATTCATACTGTCTATTTAAATAAAATGGATTACAATCAAAATTTTTATGGTCAAAGAATCTGTAATCTACTGTCTCATGGCAGTTACGTTAATCAGATTTCTAAGATAATTACACATTACCTCTATAACTCTATCATACAGCAGACAGGGCAAGTAAGATAACCTGAACAACTGAAAAATGTTTTCAAATTACAGTAAAGATGGTCTGCTCTAAAGACAGAGTAGAACTGCTCTATAGTTTCCAAGGAGTGCCTGGAAACTATAAACTACCAACTGTTTGTGTTAGCAGCTGTAGTACTTAACCACTACACCACCAGGGTTTCCACTGACTTTACAAGAAGATAAAAAAGTTGATCATTTGCTAATACACACTGTGCAATGATCTAAATAATTAACAAATTAAAACTAGTTTTATACTTGTATAATTTGTTCTTCCTTCTTGCGGCGTTCTTCATCCTGTAAACGTTTCTGTTGTTTTTTGGATACCACTTCAGTAAAACCATCATCATTCAAATTTGACTGAGGATCTTCAACTACTGTTACTTCAGGATGGTCATCAATTATAACAACACCTGTGGGCATAAAAAAAAAACACAAGATGATACTTCTGTTTTTCAACTGAAAAGTTAAACAAATGTTTAAATGCAGTATTATGTTTCTTTTGTACAACAGTATTTTTTTTAAAAAAAAGAGAGAGACAGCCAAAGCCAGTTGAGTGCCACTGAGTCGGATCCGACTTATGGCAACCAAGCCAAAGATAATTCATGGCATAATCTATCTCTCATTTTTCTACCCATAAGATGGACATTCATTAATAAAAGAACTTAAGGATCAAGATATCAAAAGATTTGAGAAACAAGGCTCAAAATGCTAAAAATATTTGCTCTCAATGATATACTTCTCTATTTACCTACCTTTTCTTTTGTGGTACACAATACAGGGACAATGCCTAACAATCAAAATTATTCTATAACCTCAGTCAAAATTATGTAACTTCTACCTCTCTCTGTCTCATATTTGCACAGTGCTTTATTTACCTCCTTTACATCTCACTGTTCTAAGCAGTGGGAATTTCATCAAAGGATGAAATAAGTTCAGATATGCTAATTTGTTAAAGGCCATTAGGCAAGGAGGTGATCAGATTAGCTGGGCCTTGTGATTCCTAATATCTAGTTTACCCAGACCCTTACCCACAACTTGGATAGCAGGAACAAAAGCTTCACATAAACGCACAGCAGCAGGATACTGCACATAACACGACAATCATCTAGCAGACAAGATATATTCTCAATTTATTGTCCAACTAATCATAATTTTGGTTATCTTGTTACAAATTATTGTGTATTTCAAAGAACATAAATAAATCTAGAACTATTAAATAGTCAAGAAAAAATATGTTAAAAGGATATAATTCTTCGCTATAGGTATAATGTCTGCACAATAAAAATAAATCACGGAAAAGCTGAGGCAATTCAAATAAATTATTATTTTAATTTTGTAAACAACCTATGTTTTAATTGGGGAACACACATACAGTAAAGGTAACTTATTTGCCTGGGAATGACATATACAATCAGGCATGGTGGTGTTTTGAGAATGCCAAAGGAATACGAGCTGGGAGACATACACAGGGAAAATCAATCAGCAATTTTTTTAACAGCTGGAAATTTTCATTATATAAAAACTGGGTGGAAATAAACATTAAGACTGGTTCTCATTCTTTAAAAATCCATCAGCATTATTTTTATTCATTATTTTTATTTTTTTTTAAAAAAACACGTGATTTCAGGGGGAAAAACTGCTTTTGATTTATCTAAGACACTTCTGTGTTTTCAATTCAGAAATTATTAACCCTGTAAAATGGAGTTAAGCTCATCTGATGAAAAGCCTTAGCCAAACATTTCAATGGGTATCATGTCCTCCATTCTAGACTGGGGAAGAGACCTGTTCATAATTCTAAACTCATTTTAGTTTTCCACTTAGACTGAAAAGTATGTGTTTTTAAAGCTTATCTTCACAATCCCACCATCACACTTTTAACTTCTTTCCAAGCAGCTCCTTTAGAATCTCTGGAAGAATTAATTAATCCAACCACATAGAGGATTCATGAAAATCTGAGCAGTCTTTTCTTTTGCTTTCAATACCCTGTTCTTGGCCTGGTACTTTGTAACATTTTGTGCTAAAGAGTTACTACTGAAAACTGACCTTATTAAGAAAACAACCTCAAGATGATTCTTAAATATACTTCTAAAGAGTTAAAATGAACAACTCAATTTTTATCATCCACTGGGAAATACTTATAACTCTGAACTTCTTATATTACATCATTATCCAATAATACAATTCTTTGGAAAACTACTACTACAGAGTTCTCTGGAAGAAAGAACACTAGAAAACAAATGTGCCATTTTTCTGGACTTCCTTGTAATTTTCAATTGTTATTTTCTAAAGATATGGTGTTTAGATGGGTACCAATCATGTCTCTCTCCTGTGGCCCACGGCAAGGGCAGCATTCAAGCTTCCTGTGGATTTGCTTCAAGTAAAATAGGTTGTCTTTCTGTGCTACAAGATCTCTAGTAGTTATTTATGGCCTCTACTAATAAGATGTCAGCAGCATTCCTGTCCTTTCCCCACTTCCAGAATGTGACACCAAACCAAAAGTGTCTCCAGACATTGCCAAAAGTTCCTTTGTGGGGTGATATCACCCTATTGAGAACCAATGCCCTAAATAATCGAACTGAAATTCTGAAACACAGTCACAGTCTGCTTGCTTGTTTTCCATGTAAATTCTAAAATGATAATCTAACAACCCCCTAAACCAAACCCAGTGCAGCTGAGTCAATTCCAGCTCATACTGACTCTACAGGACAGAGTAGAACTGTTCCTATTTCTGCCTAGTTCTGCACTACCCTCGGCTATGGATCTGCTGCAATCTACGGGGCTGGTTTTCATCGGCCTTTCTTTAGAACAGTGGTCCTTAAACATGAGTATGCCTTGTAATCACCTGCAGAATATTAAAATCAGCTGCTATTGCCCTTTCTCGGTTTCTGATTCACTTAGGTTTGGGGACCAGTTTTGATACTCAATGTTCCAGAAATAAAAAGTATACAAGATCTGGGCCCCTACTGGAAACCCTGGTGGCAGAGTGCTTAAGTGCTGTAGCTGCTAGCCAGAAGGTAACTGTATAGGGCAGTTCTACTCTGTCCTACAGGGTCACTATGAATCAGAATCACCTTAACATCAGTGGGGTTCTTTTGGTTCAACTCCTGTCAGGTTTAATATGTATAGCACTACCCATTAACTAGACGAAAGAAAAACTTCATCTATACGGTAATAATGGAATTCCAGCATTTAACCTGTTTCCCATTCTTGCTATCTGGTCTCAGCAAATCGGCAACAATTTTATTCAGTATTTCCAGCTTCAGTCTCATTACCTGAATGAATCACAAGCAGCGCATTTTCACAAGTTTAATGTCTATCCACAGACTGGGGGGGGGGGGGGAACGACACCAAACCCAGTGCCACTGAGTCCATTCATCCAGATAGGCCTTGTCAATTTCTTTAAACAGTATTTTCATTTTGTCTAAGGTACAATTCACAGTTGATACCTTGTCACCTTATGGCTTTTATAAAGTATTTATCTACAACAACACTGTATGCTATTTTTTATTCTGTATTGCCATATTTTAAATGTCAATATTATAAAGCTTACATAACTCATGAATTGAACATTTCTTTCTTTCCTTTTAAGACATAGCATATATACAATTATTTTCATTTTGCTTTCTGTGTTTTCCCACATCTATCTGGCAAGGTATGGTGGCTACTAAATTTTCACCTTTTTAAAGCACAGTGAAATCCTGTGGGTTACCTTTAACAAAAACTTTAGCAAGCATTTAATACAAGGTTCAGTGCTAGTGTTATTTTAGTTAAGTCAGTGATTCATAAACAGCCTTCAACTCCACCTTGAAGACTCCGCTCTCTCCTCCTCTGATGACTTGTTAACTGCTGTCAAGTCAGCCACAGCCTCACGGCTTCATGGCGAGCACGTGCACAAGGCAGCCAATTGCGGCCTAGTTCTGCACCGCCCCCAGCTACGGGTCTGCTGCAATATATTCCTAGTTTCTTAGTCTGGAAGCTTTCCCAAGGCCGCTTCAGCGCTGCAGCAACATACAAGCTGTGCACGAGGTGCACTGACTGGGAACTGACCCCATGTCTCCACCACAGAGGCAACAAGTCTACCACTGAACTGTCACTACTCCTTTCTTGGTGACCATGTAAACTCTTACTTACACCACCTACTTCCGACGTTAAAAATAATTAAAGAAATTTAAGACATACTTGCATAATTGTTGAGATCAAACTGTGACAGAGCATCTACTTTCTCTTTGGGTTTTTTAGGGCCTGGTTTGGGGTCTTCTTTTTTTTTCCCAGTGGTATCTTTGGAGTTCTTTTGTCCTGTACCGTTAGGTGCTCCTTCCTGATGGTGTGCAGAGCTGCCATTGATGGGGTCAATGCCAGGTGTACCTGCAGACTGGTCATCAAATGGTCTACAAAATAATAATTTGACCTATTATTACCACCACATACCCAAACAAAAGAATAAAAGCTTTTATAAGTAGTTTCTAGTGTTCCATCTAAAAAGAAACAGTACTGAGCTAGAAGAGCCTAACTCTTTGATACTTTTGATGAGTACAGCCTCACTAAAACTAAGCCTCTCAAAACAAGGAGATGGACTAGCTTCCTAAAGTTCTTTATAACAATAAATTCCTAGAACTCTAGTTATCCCTGAAGGTTCCTATTGTGTTTATTTGTCCATCTAATCAACAACAGTTATAGTAGAAAATTTTCACGACTCAAGCTGAAGTATTCACAACTGGCTCTTCTCCACATGTATATGAAAATAACACAAAAGTATTCTGTGGTTACATTATGTGTATATCAGATCTGACTTGACAGTACTTAGCATATATTTTTAAACGGTACAATCAGACTTATACGTTAATATAAACAGAAAATTTTATATGAAAACAATTCATTTCATAAATCAAATGTACTTAGTTTGTTGTAAACAAAATACTCTTCTGAAGTTTATTCATATTAGCCTGTAATACCAAATGCCTGATGGAGTATGGCCTCAAATATTGAAAACGGATTTCTACATGAGCCTCTCATAAAATATTCATTTTTTTAACTACAACCAGTCTGCTATTTTTTTTACAATTGTTGCTATTTACACAGCACGAAAATTAGATCAAAATTTCCCTTAAGCAGTATTACTTGGAATTCTAACAGCTCCATTATAGCCAATAATTATTTTTTTTAGTACTTTTGGTATCCTGATTCTCCTAGGTCCTCCAAGAAGGGAGGTTCAAATTCAGCTAAGCAGGTACTCAAGAAATATAAATGGTCATGATATTTCCCTGGAACTTTTGTAAAATTATCTGGAAAGCAAAAAATACATTCCCTTACCAGTCTAGTAATCTGAAATGCTAAGTATATGCAACTAAGGAACTCAAATTAACAGAACATTGTCCAAATAAAATTTCTAATCACCTCAGGCTGAGAATTTGGTCAAAGAATAGGATACACCCTAAAATGGTTTTCTATATGCCAGATATTAAGTACCTCACAAATTATCAATTCAGTAATCTTCACATTCTTTTTTTAATTTGTGAACATTTTTACTGTGGTCTGGGTACAAATTTACTGAGTAATTAGTTTCCTATTCAACAATTCATAACGTTTTCTTTCAGGACCTTAGTGGCAATCCCTTCAGTGTGATAAATACTCTACCCATTCCCTAAGTTCCCCATTTCTACTTGCCCATCTTTCCTGTCCCTTTCTATCTTCTGAACTTTGCTGTAGGGCAAATGCTGCCCCGTTTTGGTCTCACGTGATGGATTGTTCTGAGAAGCATGTTGCTCACAGGTGTTATTCACTCTAAGGTCCACTGTGTCTATTATTTGACTGAAAGGTGATTTCTGGGATTTCTGTTCCAGGTATGAAGGGTGTCTGAGGCCCACAATCTTAGGGGTTCCACCAGTCTTTATCACAGCACCAAGTCTAGTGTTTTTTATGAACTTGAATTTTGTTTCACACTTACCTCCCCCTCTGTCCAGGACCTTCTACTGAGACCCCCACTCATGGGGGTTGGCAGTAGTAGCTGGGTACCATCTAATTCCTGTGGTCTCAGGCAGGAGGCTGCGGTTCATGTGCTCCATTAGTCCTCTGGCCTGTCTCTGCTCTAATAGTGGTACCTTGGATGACTGCATGCAAGTTTTTAAGACCCCAGTAGCTACTCAACAAAGCAGGATGTTTTTATGGACAATGTTATGACAAATGACCTAGATGTCTCCTGAAGTACAGTCAAGCCCAGCAACTTAGGCCCTCCCAATGTTTGATTATGGCTATGAAGTTTTCATAACTGTGCCCAATCTGTACTATATACATGGATATGTTTCCAGCACATACAAATGCATATGTGGAAACATGCTCCACTAAAATTACAGATGCTCATTGTTCAGCATAAATGTTCACCTATATATTCACTTGTAAATTATTTTATTTACTGTGCTCGTAGGGCTGTATAAGTAACAGTATTTACCATCATTGCCATTTACTTTTTGTGTTATTCTCAGTGTCTTTCTTTGCTTTTGTCATGTTGTGCTGACATCCTTCACATTCTGCTCTTTCCCTTCACCCAAATCAGGAAGTCAATACCTGTCTACTATCTAGTGATATTTATTCCCTCACTCTTTCCCTGTCCCTGTAACCATCAATGGTTTCTGTGTAAATCAGTTTTGATTTTTTTATAATAGTGGTTTCATAAAATATTTGTCCTTTTGTGATTTATTCCACCCAGCATAATAATGCCCTATCTTCAAATCTTCTTATAAGCCCTGTCACTATCTCCCCATTCTACTGGTGAGGAAGAGAAACACTGACACAGTAAGTACCAGAACGCAGATTTGAACCTAGGCATTCTGACTTTTAGCTGCTACCCTACAATGCTGAAACTAAAATATCAACAGTACTTTACTACAACCATAATTTTAATATTTAAAATAAGAGACCAAGATTAACATACTTTAGAAATATCCTTTTAAAAAAATCCACTGTCATGATCATTAATGGTCTTAGTGTTATGTATGGCTTAGTTTTCTGCACCTCTCTCTACTTAAATCACTTGTTTTAGGTTTGCAACTCCAGAAGCGATTATTTTTTATCTGTAACCTTCAACATTCTCTTTCAGGAAACCAGGAAAGGGCAGTAGGACGCATTTTTATAACATGTTCATTTAAATCCCAGAGGACATCTGTATAGTACCACAGTTTAATGAGGAGGAGAAACCAACAAAGAAGCACGGTTATGAAATGGAGGATATCACTTACCAAATGGAAAACATTGTATACATCCTTACTAGGTATGCAGAAAGCTAACCAAAAAAATCCAAGACCCACTGCTATAAGCTCCTAAAAAAATTCTTGAGGAAAACATAACATAGCAGGCAAATCCCTGAGACACCTTAACCTCTCCACCTCAAGCACGCTGAACATTCTGAAAACAGAGGAAAGAACCTGGGAAAATGTCTTGCTCTTCTATCCAGACTAGATTCTTCACAGTTCAAATGAGAAGACCACCTTTAGGTTTTTCAGAGGTACAAACGTAATTAAGTCTAACACAAAATACTTACCCTCTCTTCCCACTTTTTGATGGTGGGCCACTTCTTCTTTCATTCCTAGGACCTGAGAAATTCCTTCCTGATTTCGGTGGACCATTGTTGCTGCGCCGATTCTGGCGATCTACCCCAGGTCTCTGACTGGAAAAACTTCTCTTTGCTATTTCCCTCTTTGGAGGTAAAACATTCTCTCCAGCCTTTACAACTGCTTGTGCATTCAGATCAGCATTTTTTTTTTCATCCCTCTCACGTCTCTCATTGAAATCACTGCTTTCAGAAGCTGTTTCCCATTCTTCATTTGCCTGATCAGAAGAGTTCTGATTAGATAAGTCTGGTGTCTTACTCCCAGAAACATCACCGGCAGTACTGACTGCTTCTTGAACCACACTGGTAACTGTGCCAGTTGTGGCTATTGTTGCTTCGTTTGTTTTAGAAGCAGCCTCCCTCTCTCTCAGTCTTCTAAACCGAGGAGGCTTATCTTGCCGTGGTGGCCGGGTAGGGCGTTGCCTTCTGGGCCTTTCTCTAACGGGGTCAAATTTTCGCTCAAATTTTGGAGGTCGTTTATCAGCTGGTATAGGAATAAACTGCTCATGTCTTCTGGGTGGCTCTCCGTCTTCTAGTTTAGGAGCTTCTGCTTGCCTTGGGTTCCACTGATTGTCCCGATAAGCAGGCCTTCGTAAGGTGGAGGGGCGCGACGGGCGACCTCCAGGATCTCTTCCACCACGTCTGAATGTTCCTCCTCTGCCTCGCCTTGTTGGCTCTCCTTTAGGAAGGAAGCCTAGTTTTGATTTGTCATCATCTCTCACATAAGGTTTGTCAACCGGTCTATTATCTATTCGAACATGGTTTTCAGACTTGAAAGCAAACTGAGGCTTTATAGGTTTTTTGTTTTCGGATCGTTCCTCTCTTTTAGGAAGTTTACCTTTGCTTAAACTATCCTTGTCACTAGCACTTTCATGAACTTCACTGTCTGTGTCAGTCTCTGAACCTCGCTGTCGTCTTCTTTTAGGAACTACTTCAAAATCCGAGCTCTCACTTCGGGTTTCACTTTCTTCTCGCTGCCTGAGAGGCCCAGAGGCCACGTGCTCTGTTCTTGGTTTAGTATCTCTATACGGAGGATAATCTCGAGGGTGCCCCCTACCACCCCGGCCTCGCCCCCCATAAGAGCCTCTATAGCTTCGACCTCTGGAGTAATATTCACCTCGGCCTCGACCTCTGTATCCTTGATCTGGAAACCAATCTCTCTCTCTAGCTTCTTTCCAATAGGTCCTAGGGGTTTGTAGAGTTGGTTCTTTTTTGACTGCTGGTCTTGAATCTGGCCGAGGCCTTTCTATGACAAGGTCTTTAGTGAAGACCTTCTCAGGCTGCCTGTCTTCTTTGACTGTTGGTGCTGAGACAGTTTGTTGGTTTGTTGTTTTAATTGCAGGCTCTACCTGAACAGTCTTCAGAGGTTCCAAGGGCTTCTCAGTATCCTGAGATGGCTTTTGAGTCACAGTTGACGTTTCTGTTGAAGAAGGCTTCTCTAGTTCTGGTGGAGGTGGTGGTGGAAGTGATTGTGGCTGGGCTGGTGCTGGAGGTGGAGGAGGTGAAGGAAGAAGATCCTTCTTTTCTGTTTTTTCAGGCTTTACAACCTTTTCTGTGACCTTTTCTCCCTTTTCTCCTTCCTTTTCCTTCCTTTGCTCCCGTTCCTCTTTCATATCTCTAAGTATAGGTTTTTTAATAGGACCTGATCTTCTCACAGGCCTATCATTACCATCTTCCCGTCTGCTGGAGCCTGGCCTTGGGCCCCAACGAGTTTCAGATTTAGGTTTATACAGTTTTTCAGGTTTTGGTCCTTCAGTAGAGCGTACAAAACCATCCTTTTTTGGTTTCTCCTCTGGTCTTTCTGCTGATTCTTTTGCATCAATGCATCTGCTGGTTACTTTAGGAATGCTTGCAGATGGCTCATTTCTTTGTTCCTCTGATTTCTGAATATGGTTAGGTCCATGGGAAACACTTCTTTTCCGAACAGGCTGAGTGTCTCCAGTTGAAATGTGTTCTTCTTGAGGAGTGGCTACTGTCTTTTGATCAGATACTTCAAAACAAGCAGGCAGATTACTGGTGTCATTATGGTGAGGTCTAATGTCTTCTACAGATTTGCTTAGAAACTTCTGTACTTCTGTCTCACACGATTCTCTGAGAAAGTCTGCCTTTGGATGAGACTCCAACTGACTATGTTCTACAGGATAAGCAGCAGTAATTTGTTCCTGTTCCAAAGGGGCTTCAGGCCTATGATGAAAAAAATTAAAATATATGACTAATAAAGTCAAACCTTACCCACACATCACTGTGTAGGAAAACAATCGCTCTAATTTTAAAACATGAAACAATGAATTCTAATCATAAAGAGCATTTTTATCTCTGTATAAGAAATCTACACTATAGTGATATGAATTTCTAATATATTAACAAATTTCTACCTAGGGGATAAAAAGTACACTATAGAAAGTCTATCTGTCCCAATTAATTAGAAATGACTGTAACATTTTATCACAAAATACAGCCCTCAAAAGGGCAGATGTTCTGACTTTATGGCTGTAAATTAGGCAAGATTACTAAATTGTCTGTCACTTCAAAATCTTTTAAGTAAGGATTTCTCCTTATCGTGGTCTTAGAAAATTTCCAGAATATACCAGCAGTTAAATATGTACCATTTCTTACTAGTGGAAGTATTACATCAACACTTTAGCCAGATTACACAATAAACATGTTAGACACATTTAAATTTCTTCACATCTGGTTTTAGCCAAGTTTTAACACTGAGTACTGAATCGCAGAACATAATTCAGGGCAAACAACTAGGCAACAAAAGGCTCTAATCAATCTAGAAATGCAAGAAAAAAAATAAAATAGGTTAAAAAATTAAATAAAGCACACTAAACAGAATAAAGTCAGACTTCTGGCTCAGGCCTAAATCCAAATGACCTTCAAAGGCACTACACAGCTTTCCTTGCGTCACTGTATTCCCGTTAGTCTACTAATACTTTTAATAATCTATTACCTTACATCCTCTGGTTCTTCTGTTATCTTGGGAGTAGTTGCCTGCTGAGGTTCAGCATGAGAATAGGGATCTGACCCCCACACCATACGAGGCTCAGAGAGGGAAATGGCATGGTCTCTGGTGGATCGAGCTATATGCTCAAATGACTCAGAACTGTTTGGTGACCCTTCCATCTGGTCTCTTCTCATCAATGGCTTAGGTGGAATCATGCCTGCAATGAAAGTTCAGAAAAAAATGAAGAACTGTACATTTACATATGTATTTCTTCCCTGAGTACAACTGATTAATTTAACAAAACATCAAAGGAAATCCCAGGCATCTTGATACTATGCGTGTTAATACAAATGACATGAAAATTGTACCAACGTTGATGAGCCCTCAGAGAAAATATTTCCTATAGCAGATTACATTAATCTAGTTTAATTGCCTGATCAATATTCTAGGAATTCTGTTACTTAAAACTTAAAATTTCAGTGCAAAAGTTAAGATGAAGATTTGATTGCTCATCAGCTTCTTATCACTGTTAAATTTTCCTGCATACCATTTTGGTAACTGGTTAACTAGATTTCTTCTGATGGACTCCATAAAAGACTGCTACTTCATTTGTACAAAAACCTACAGGGAAATTCAAATGGTATGCTAGTAAAATAATGGAGAAAAACCTAAAGGATGGAAAACATGGACAAAATTCAAATGCTGAAATACTTACAGGGACAAAAATAATGAAGCCAATAACATTAATAATAAGATGGTGAATTATTTTGGTCTCAAATTTTTTAATGTTTATGAAATGGAAAAGATCTAATATATTTTGGCTTTACCATAAAACTGGTACCAGTGTGTCTGGAATTTTCACTAATATGTTGAAAGAAAGTTACACAGTTTTATGATTAAAAATCTAGAGGTCCCTATATAAGTTCTTAGTAAATTATACCCTCAAAGGAATTAAAACAATAGGAAACCAATGAAACACTTTGACCATGTCAAATTTTAACTGAGTCACAAGACCATGCCCATTTCAACTAACCAGGATGAATGGGTGGAATATCCATAGCAGGTCTTCCTGACATCATGCGGGGATCCATATATGACTGCATCATGAGCCATCTTGGATCAAAACCCATAGAAGCCAAGTGCTGAGGGTGAGGCTGCATGGGCTGGTACAGAGGTCTGTGTGGTGGAGGAGGGACAGCACCACTGGATGGCTGTGAAGACACAGTTTGTGGAAGTACACCTTGCTGCTGCTGCTGCTGCTGCTGCTGCTGCTGCTGTTGTTGTTGTTGTTGCTGCTGCTGCTGCCACTGCTGCTGTTTCATCTGTTCCTAGAAAAGAACAATCTTGTATCTTGAGATTTTAATACCACATGATGAGTTAATACAATCTCTATAACATAAAAAAATAGGTGTTTCTGAATCACTGTGAGAAAAGTACAATAAAACAAGCATAAGTTTTAACACTTTTCTGCATACATGACTCATGCAAATAATCATTTATTCATTAACTATACAACCATCTCCTAGTATAATGGCATCTATGAATGAGGCAGGGGAAAAAAGAATGACAGAGAAGGTAATGGTAAAACCCATACCAACAAAGTTTTATTTAACAAGAATTTCAGAGCAGGTTTGTGTGTTTTGGTTACTTTAGGTTTTACATCAAATTAATTTCTGAAACTACTGAGAAACAATATATACATAATAAAATACATTGATATACATAATATATACATAATAAAATATATTATAAATAAAATATATACATAATAAAATACTTATACCCATACCTGCTGCCGCTGGAATCGTGGTGGTAAAGACTTTTGAAACTGTTTGAAATAGCCAGATAGTACAGCAGGCCGAGGTTGAGCCCCTGATTCCGGTTCTGTTTCATGAGCCGCTTGTGTGGTCTCTTTTTCACTGCGACTGCTGTCTTGTTTAGTGATAACTGGCTCTTCCTCTGCCCAAAGAAAAGGTGAAAGATAACTGTCTTCATCCATGATGCTTACCAAACACATAACTTTTGTACTAGGACAAAATGACTAGACTAGGGTACAAAACAAATTAATGAGAAAGAAAGTATCTCGATACTGCAATATTCTGTTTTGTATTCAAATATTGGTAGCTACTGACAAACCAACATTAGATTATCAAAACTTTACATTTTCTCCATGTTGGGTTCTGAAGGTGAAGATCACAGGTCTAAATGTCTCACCATACAAAAATTTATTTTGTGCTAACAAAAACAAATTAAACTCCACCTATTTTCCTTTTATTTCAATAAATATCAATACAGCTGTCAATACTTACCTGTGGTTCCCTAGAATCTGTCAAAACACAAATTACCTATAAACCAACAAAAAAACCAAACCCACTGCCAATGAGTCAATTAAGATTCTAAGAGACTCTACAGGATACAGTAAAACTGTGAGACAGAACTTCCAAGGAGCAGCTGGTTGATTCAAATTGCCTACCTTTAAAACTGATTAGCAGCTCGGATCTTAATGACTATACCACATACAATTCAAACAGGGTGCCATGGATAGAACTGTGTTCACCCCAAATCTAGCCGTCAGTCTAGGCCATAATTTCTGGTATTGTGTTTTCCTCCTTGTTGGAATTCCTGCCTCTATGATGTTAATGAAGGTGCCTGGGCAGCAACTGTCTTGGTGCAGCAAGATTCAGTGTGTGAGTTTGTTTTGTGCCTTGAGGTGTCTCTTGAGATATAGAGGACAGGAGCTAGCAGAGACATTTGGGGACCTCATACTATCAGAAAGCTATGTGTGTCCTTTGGAAAGGACCAAGGTCCCTGTGCCTCAGAAGCTTCCAGTCCAGGGAAAGACTCAAAACAAGATACTTTCTCCAGTGCTGACAGAGAAAGCCTTTCCCTGGAACTGATACCCTGCATTTGGACTTTCAACTTACTGGACTGGGACAAATAATAAAATTCTTCCTTTGTACAGCCATTCACTTGTGGATTTACTATCACAGCAGCACTGGCTGACTAAAACATAGGTTTATATTAGTCTCTGCAGTTTCTTAAGGATTGTATGTTATCTATAAAGAAAAATAATGAGTTTAAGTTTGAAAACAGAGGGTGATCACCAACTATCATCAAACATCATTCTATAAAAAGGGTGTCAATTATGCTACCAGGTGCTCTTTGGAAACACTGGGGCAGTTCTACTCTGTCCTACAGGGTCACTATGAGTCAGAACAGACTCCATCGCAATGCGTTTCATTCTGTTTAATTATGCTACATCAGGATGAGAAAAACATACATATTTAAAAAGATTTTTCACTCCAAGGAAAAAGAAAGTCGTATTGTTCTAGAGCATGCAATTTGTTACAAATCTGACCTCACAAATCTTTTGTCAGACGACTGGAGATGAACTTTTAAAAGCTCATCACTGTAAAATCATTCTGTGAAGAACCACAAATTAAAATTTTCATGTCTGCATTACATTCAAAATTAAGAATGCTGTAAAAACAAAAAACAAAATATTGGAGAGAAAAAAAGGGCCGAATAGGCACAATACTTAAAATCAGATGGGTATACCTCACTGATAAATTCAGCTAAACTACCACGAGAAAACATATAAACTGTGGAAGAAAATAAAAGGAACACTAAGGGATTATTAAAAAGAGAATAATGAATCTATGTTTAGCTATAGCTACTACTGAAAATTATACCAACTTACATAAGGTGAACACTTATCTATTCAGTGTAAGAACTACAACTAAAATATAAATTTATTTTTGATTTGCAGTCCTTTCTGGTTAACTGTTGCTTAACCAGATTTCTTAAGTTTAATCTCCTTTAACATTTATTAACATATATTATGCACACAACAGTGGTTTTTGTTGCTATTTAAACAATGTGACTTCTACCGGTGCTTTGAACAATCTTGTTAAATACTTATAGCCTACAATATAGCCCAACAGTTATCTCTAGACTAACACAAAGAAAATTTATAAAATCTGATAGTCAATTATCAAATCTATAAACAAAATGAATCACATGACTTTCTCTCACTAAGAAAAAGCTGAGATAAAACATTTCTACTTTTTCAGTTACACTGTGGACCAAGTCTGTACTGAACTGTGTTCCCCAAAAATGTGTGCTCATTTGGCCAGGCCATGATTCCCTGTATTGTGATAGTCTACCATTTAGTCATCTGACATCATCTGCTATGTGTTGCAAATTCTACCACTAAGATGTAGGAATGCTCACGTCCATCATACCTTTGATGCTGTTGCTTTCGCTTTCTTGTTTTTCTACCACAGGCTCTAAAACAGATTCTTTGGGTTCAACTTTTTCTTCCACTTTTTCCCTTTCCTTCTGTTCTAGCTCACATTCCTTCTCCTGTTCTCTTGTCTTTTTCAGTTCTTTTTCCTTTTCCCACTGTTGTTCTAGTTCTTTCTCTTTTTCTTGCTTTTTTTCTTTCTCCATTTCTCTTTGTTTTTCCTGCTCCCTCTCCAGTTCTTTCTCCTTTTCCTGTTGCCTCTCCTTCTCTTTTTCCTTCTCCTTCTCTCTCTCCTGTTCTTGTTCTTTTTCCAGTTCTTTCTCACGCTCTCGTTCTTTTTCACGCTCCCTTTCCCTAACTTCCTCTGGAGTTGGTTGTTTTTCCACAATGCCAAGCTTCTCATT
Organism: Heterohyrax brucei; assembly: GCA_028571685.1. NCBI lineage: Eukaryota > Metazoa > Chordata > Mammalia > Hyracoidea > Procaviidae > Heterohyrax > Heterohyrax brucei. Next base: position 205,992,905 of record CM053140.1, read on the forward strand.
TAATCGTTTCAGTTTCTCTGCACAAGCTGCCTTCCTTTGTTCTTCCATTCTTCGCTCTTCCTCTTCACGCCGTTTACGAGCACGTTCCACTGCTGCAGATACTTCCGACTGCTGTCTTCGTCTTTGCTTCCAAATTTCATCTTCATCAGGTACCTGCTGCTTGGGAGGGAAAGGGCCTCCTCTTCCAGGTACAGACTGTCGATCTGGAGGAGGTGGATGCTGAAACAGTAAGATAATCATCAGCATAACCACTCTATTTCTAACCAACAATGGAAAACACAGGCATAGACAGGGAGAAAGAAAATACCAACGGGAAAATAGAGGAATTTTTCCTGATGAAAATACACACTTGAAATGAAAACAAGTCACAACATGGGAAAAGAAAATCTAGACGGTCTCCAAACTAAGACCACAGCCTTCAGTATGGATTGCACCTCAACATCAGGAAAACAAAGATACTCACAACTGGACCAGTAAGCAACACTGTCAATAAATGGAAAAAGGATTGAGGGTGTCAAAGATTTCATTTTACTTGGGTCCACAATCAACACCCATGGAAGCAACAGTCAAGAAATCAAAAGATCCATTACACTGGGAAAATCTGCTGCAAAGGACCTCTTCAAAGTGTTCAAAAATAAAGATGTTGCCTTGGAGACTAAAATGTGCCTTACCCAAGCCATGGTGTTTGCAATCACACCATATGCATGTGAAAGTTGGACAATGAACAAAGACAGAAGAAGAATTGATGACTCTGAATTGTGGTGTTGGAGAAGAATGCTGAATGTACCACTGACCACCAAAAGAACACAAGATGTGTTCTGGAAGAAGTACAAATCAGAGTGCTCCTTGGAAGCAAAGATGGCAGGATTGCATCTTACATACTTTGGACATGTTGTCAGGAAGGATCAGTCCCTAGAGAAGGACATCATGCTTGGGTGCCTGGAGGATCAGCAGAAAAAGCGGAAGACCCTGGACAAGATGGACTGACACAGTGGCTGTAACAATGGGCTTAAGCATAAAAACAACTGTGGACATGGGTAGTGTTTCATTCTGCTGTGCATAGGGTCGCTATGGGTCAGAACTGCCTCAACAGAACCTAACAAGACTGAAATAATTTGTCCAGATATCCAACACTTACTAAGCATGTACCTACTGTGTCAAACATCACTGACTGCTCAGTTACTTGTTGAGTAAAACCGGAAGCATGACATGAATCCCAAAACATAAATTTGAAGACTTAAAAGGAAAAAAAGCTCAAGTACAAGTGCAAGCAGCAGCTGCTAAAGCTGTGATGCCTAAAAGGGAAAAGGCCACCAAGACTTAAAATGGCAGCACATGGAGCCCCGAGAAGACTGAGGTAGCTACTGGGAAAAAAGGCAGGCCAAAGAGCAAAGTGAAGATGGAAACAACACTGTTGATGACACGGAAAAAAAAGAGAAAACATTCCTATAAATCACTAGGGTGTGAGGCAGGACAACTCTAGCCATACGGAAGACAGGGTGGGGAAGGTCTCCTCCTTCTGAGACGCTATGTTTCAATGATCTAACTTTCAAGATAACATGTTATAAAACAGTGACTACAAAGCCTAAAACCAGTGCCAGCAACTATACAAAAGAAAGCAGAATGAAGAGAGTACACGAAGGCTTGAACAAACAGAAAGTGGCTTTTTTCCCCCGACTTTAGCACACTGATTTTAAAAGCTATTAGAAAGAAAAGCCACACCCTCTGCTGTTTCCAACAGCATAAATCTTTATAGTAGCAGACTGACACATCTTTCAGCTACAGAGCAGGCCGGTGGGTAGAAACTGCTGACATTTCAGTTAGCAGCTAAGCACTGTGCCCTGAGGGCTTAGAATGAAGAAATCTTAAAAGCTACACACTCCAGTCAGAATCGTTACCCCCCCAAAAAAGTGTGATGATGACAGCAGACTTAATAGAAAGTACCTAATTCACACTGTAAACCAGAGTAGGTATCTTTAAGAAGACAACTTCATAAAGTATAATTTACATACAATCTAATGTACATATTTTAAGTGTCTAGTGATGAGTTTGAACAGATGATAACCTGTACAACCACCACATCCATTCAAGATGTTTTCAGCGCCACCCCAACCTCCATCTCTGGCCCCAATAAACAGTTAAATGGTCTGCTGGCACTAAGTGGTAATTTTGTTTTTCTTAGACATTCCTAAGTGGCTGCATCCAAAAACCAAACCAAACCCACTGCTGTCAAGTCGATTTTGACTCATAGTGACCACAGGAGCTCTACTTTTGTGTCTAGCTTCTGCTCAGTCTCATGGTTTTGAGGTTCTTGTGTTTACCAGTGGTTGCTGTTAGGTGCCATCAAATCAGGTCAGTGCCATCAAGTCAGATCATTTTACTGGACCTACTACGCGTTCCAGATATAAGTCCTTTGTCACATATAGACATTTTTTTCCCCTGAGGCCTAACTTTTCATTTTCTTAGACTTCCAACGTTCAATTTATCAGTTTCTTATTTATGCTTTCAGTGTCCTACTGAAGAAATTTTTGTCTACCCCAAGAAAGTGAAGATTTTCTCCCATATGTTTTAGTTTTAGCACTTAAGATTTATAACTCACTGACTTAGTTTTCATATATGGTGTGAGGTAAAACTAAAGTTTCACTCCCCTCACAAGGAAAGACAGTTCTTCCAGCACCATTTGTGGAAAGATTAACTTTGTCCTATCATTAAATTGATTTTCATGAAAATCACCATATATGTGAAGACAGTATATCTGGGTTCCCTCACTTTGATTCATTGGTCTATATGTCTACTGTTTGGCCAGCAACACAGTGACTTGATTATTATAGCTTTAAAGTAAATCTTATTAGATGGTATAAATCTTTCAAATTATTTTCTTTCATAGAATTGTTCTGGCTATTTTAGATCCTTCTGGTTTCCAGTATCAGCTTGTCAATTTCTACCCTAAATGCCTTGATATTTAAATGGGGATTGCACTGAATCTATAGATCTATTTGGGAAAGCCTGTCACTTAACAATATTGAAGCTACCAAATCACGATTATAGTATATCCCTGTATTTAAGTCTTCCTTAATTTCTCTATCAATTTTATATAATTTTCTGTGAGTAGTTCCTACACATATTTTGTCTAATTCTTCTCAAATAACTTTGATGCTATTTTAAATAATTTCACTTTCTAACAGACTGATGGTTACATACAGAAATACAATTGAATACTTCTACTGAATTTTATCCTGTGGTCTTACTGATTTACTTATTAGTTCTAGTAGCTGTTATTTAGGATTTTATACATATATGATTATATTTACAAATAAAAATAGTTCTACTTATGCTATTGCAATCTATATTACTGGTGTTTTCTGCTACAATCACCAGAACACTGAATTAAAATGGTCAGTGACCACCCTTGCCTTGTTTGAGATCTTAGTGTGAAAGCATTCTTTTTGATGTTCCCATTTCATTCTTCTCTTTTATTTGTTTTTGATTAGCACTAGAAATCAACTTTCCTGATCTTAAAAAAAAAAAAAGCCAGCTATTTAGAGTTTTTAATTCTTCTCATGGTTTGCTATTTCATTAATTCTCCTTCTTTATCATTTACTTTCTTTCACTATCTTGAAATTGATCTCAAAAACCACTTTACTTTTGTAAGGTAGACAGTTAACAGTTAATTTTATACTTTTATTTCTAAATTAAGCACTTCAAATGATAAAGTTTCCTTTAAACACTGGTTAAGGAGCCTTTATGGCTCTGTGGTTAAGACGCCGGCTGCTAGCCAAAAGATTGGCAGCAACTTGAACCCACTGGTAGCTCTAAGGGATAGAGATGCGGCAGCAAGCTTCTGTACTGATTTATAACCTTGGAAACTCTGTGGGGCAGTTCAACTCTGTCTTACAGAGTTGCTATGATTTGGAATCAACTTGATGGTAATAGGCTTTTTGGGGGAGTTAAATATCCATTAAGCTATATACCAAAAAGCTTTTAAGATGCTGTATTTTCATTATCCTTCAGGTCAAAATATTTTCTAATTTCTTTAGCAGTCTCACTTGATTCGGGGGTCACGTATAAATACACTGTTTAATTCCGAAATACACGAGTTAAAAATTTTTGTTGTCTGTTAATCATTTCTGATTTAATTTCACTGTGGTGAGAGAGCACACTATCTGATTTCAAGACTTGTTTCATGGCCGAGAACATCGTGTTTTTCTGTTCCTGGTAAATGTGTACACAAAACAAAATCTACAGCTTTCAAGCTACTTAATCTAAACTGTATCAGGGCAAAATCACATTCATATTTTAAAAAGGTTGGGAAATAGCAATTTGGATTTATACACATTTTAATCCTTGTCCAAATTTCCACTGACATAATAAAGACTTTCCAGAAAAATACATGTTTTGTTACTAGTTTTGTTAAGCTGAAGTTTTCTAAAAGCTTACCTTGTATGTATATCATACATAAGTATATTTATTCAGAATGGGTGCCTCTCATGTCCAATGTAAGTCAGAAAATTCAGTAAGGAACAAAATAGATACTAAACAAGTAAACAAGTAATTTCAACTTGAATTAGTACAAACACTGCAAAAAATTCAGTGGTAAAAAGGAGAGTGGTAGAAAGCCACTGAAGTAGTAATACATAAGCAGATACCCACCTCATAAAAAGGGTCTAAGGAAAAGGTCCTTCTTGTAAAGCAGAAACATCAAGTAAAATGTTTTGAGGGCAAAAAAAAATCCATGTAGCCAAACATACTGAGACAGAGAACAGTAGTAAGTGAGATCAGAAATGTTGACAGAAACCTTAAAGGTCAACAGGAATAATCCAATCAAGGAATGAATGCCCTACTATACATAGTTTTAAAAGATCAAATTTACTACGGGATAATACAGGATGGAAATGGCAGGTGAGTAAGCAGCAAGCACTGAAAGCAATATTTGTTAATATCTTACAGCAATAGCTCCAACAATGTAACAGGATAGTGGCAAGGGGCATGAGTGGGAATATGTTCTGAGGTGGAGCTGACACATTTGCTGACAGTCTAGGCTGGATGTGGAATAAGAAGGAAGAGTTACAAACATTTCAAGTTTTCTGCCTGAGCAAACAAGAGGACGACAGTTGCACTAACTGGGATGGGGAACACAGAAGCAGCCTGACCACGTGGTTTGTTGTTGTCAGGTGCTGCAGAGTCAGTTCCGACTCACATTCCCTAGTCTGCAGCATCCTCATAATCGTTGCTTCTGTTTGAGCCCACTGTTAAGAGTGGCTGTGTCAATCCATCTTAGTGAAGGTCTCCTTCTTCTTTACTAAGCTTGATGTCCTTCACAAACACAAAAATCCAGTGCCACTGAGTGGATTCCGACTCACAGCGGCCCTATAGGACAAAGAATTGCTCCACAGAGCTTCCAAGGAGTATCTGCTGGATTCAAACTGCTGACCTCTTGGTTAGCACACTCAACCACTATGCCACCAGTTTTCAAGATGTCCTTCACACACAGTAAATACGAGACACCTATCAGACATCCAACTGGAAACAGAAAATTGATTATTGATTATGTGAAGTCAGGGCAGAGCTCTGAGGGCTCAGAACATAAACGAGTGCCATCAGCACAGAGATGCGATCCTCTAGGGCATAGCTCGACTTGATAACACAATGCTGAGCACCTCAACACTCAAAGGTCAAGAACAAGTTGCTATAGGGGGTTCAGGAGGAACAAAAAGTGAAATGACAGAAAACAAAGTGTCTTCAAGAGAAGGTTAGCCCAAAGAATTAATGAACCACAACTAACACAGCCTTCACCAGACTGAGTCCAGCACAGCCTGATGGTCCTGGCTACCACTACTAATTACTCCTACAGGCATCATAAAAGAGGGTCCCAGGCAGAGCTGGAGAAAAATGTTGAACAAAATCCAAACCTACTTTAAAAAAACACCACAGGCTAACCAGTCTGATAGAGACTGGAGAAACTTCAAGAGTATGACCCCCAGATACCCTTTTGACTCAGTGCAGAAGTCACTTCTGAAGTTCACCCTTCAGCCCAAGATTAGAATGACTCATAGAACAACATGTGCCCAAATGGGCACACCAGCACAGGTACACGGATGAGAAGACAGAAGTGGCAACAAGCAAAGGGACAGAAAGGGCACACCGTGACACGTCACAGGGCTGGCAAAGAATTGTTTAAATAAGAAACTAATCCACTCAGTATATCTTCATTTAAAGCACTTAAAGCCACCCCCCACCCTCAACATCTTCCAAAAAAATTAAAATAACGTGCTATCTTTCTTACTTCCAGAAGCAACAGGCATGAGAAACGGACTTACTGAGACAAAAGTAATTAATGACTTTGACAATAATAGTTTCAAAGCAGCAGTGAGAGATGAAGGCACGACTGGTGAGGGTTAATGAAACAATGAACAGTGAGAAAGTGAACACAACAAGTGTAACACGTCACTGAAAGAACCGTGCCTTGCACAGAAATATGCAAGGAGCTACTGGGGTGTGTGTGAGATAAGTGCTGACGGGAGGGTAATTCTTTTTAAAGATCGGACACAGATATTATTTGGCAAGCACAATTCATCTGATTTTTCCCCTTAATGGCCAACTACGTGATAACGGATGTGACACAGGGGCGAAGTAGAAGTATTACTCTTAATAGCAAGGCCAGCTGTTCTACAGTAACCAGAAGGATGTCAGAGTGTAACAAGGGAAAAACAGGTATGGTTATGTTGAGGGTTTTGAACTGATATGAACCTGTTAAGTATGAAGTAAAACTGGAACAAACTTGAATTTTTTTTGAATTTGAGTGATCCAGAACCATAACCAGAATGGGAAAAATTACAGGTCAAAAACTCAGAAGAGGCATACTGAGTGCTTTCAGAAGCATGAAAAGTAAGATTGGATTATTGTCAGGATGAGAAGCGTGACATACATTCAAAGAGGTGTGGTTAACTGCCAACTTTGGCTAAAATACTGTTGTTTCTGACTCTGGACAATATCCAAAGGACAAGAGATCCAGGTGTTATGCAGCACATATGTTGCTCGTTTTCTAAAAGGGAGGTGAAGTTTCTAGCATGGTTGTGTACTGTAATTTTTCCAATTCCAGTTATAGTTCTGGTTCATCCCATCTTTAGGTGTGTTTCGCATTGCTTCCATGGCCATGATCGAATCTGGAAGAACCAGTTCAAAGCCCTGGTTATCTTTTAGGTGTTTTCTCATCAATGAAATTAAGAGCATGTCAATAATAATCAGTGGAGAATAAAGATGGAAATGATAAAAAGGAAGATGGTAAGTTTAGAAAGTAAAAAGTCCCTAATTATATTTCATAAATTAAAAATAAGAAACTTGGTAAGAGCCATTCTATTAGAACAAAGGAAATCCAACAAAAACAAAGACCAAAAATCAACATTTCTTTGGTATTTACCTGCTGTGCAAGCAGCTTTGGGGGTGGTGGCAGGTGTGAAGATGGTCCACGTTCCTATTTTAACGTAGAAAAAGACAGTTTACAAAATAACAAAAAGATACCCACTGGAAATATTTTTGACTGTATTCTCAATGAAAACACAAGACTGTTAAAAGACTGTCTTTTTCTTTTTAAAAAAATGAAAAAAAATTACAGCAAGACCTACAGAATCACTCTGTCATTTCAACAGGGTTAGAGTATCAGTATCATTTTGCCAACAACTGAATATTACTGTATCAATTTTGGAGTTCTAGCCTAGGAAATTCTGGCTGGGAGAAGTACACCTTACAGAATTACTAGATATTATTTGGCAAGCACAATTCATCTGATTTTTCCCCTTAATGGCCAACTAAACAATGTGAGATTTATCCAAAGAAAAGAGACATCTAAAACACACTGGAACCAGATATAATATTTAGAATATTCACTTGCCAATACACAAAGCAATGCTACACATAAAAGTCAGGACATTAAGACATTTTTCATACATTCCTCTCTTCTTCTATGAAGTAAGCAATTATGCCAGTAATGGAGCCTTGGTAGTGTAGTGGTTAAGAGCTCAGTCGCTAAACCATAAAAGGCCAGCCGTTCAGATCCACCAGCCACTCCTTGGAAACTATATGAAGCAGCTCTACTCTGTCCTATGTGGTTGCTATGGAATCAGAACTGACTTCAGGTCAACAGGTTTGATTTTATTGTGTAACTAAGAGCCCTGGTGGTACAGTTCTCAGCTAGCCACCCAAAAGGTCAGCAGTTTGAAAGCACCAACCACTCTATGGGAGAAACATGTGGCAGTCTACTTTCATGAAGCTTACATCCTTAGAAACCCCATAGGGCAGTTCTACTGCTCTACAGGGCTACTATGAGTCAGAATCAAATCAACTGCGATGTATTTTCTAGAAAAATTAAGCCACTAACTAAAAAAGCTACCAAAGGTTAATTTTATAAAAATATTACTTGAAAAAGCTTTTTCAAAGTTTATGAGACTATTTGAATGGCCCACCAGTGTCACAGGGATAAAATTTACACTCCTTCGTACAGCATTCAAGACTTAACAATTCATTCTTACCTAGCTCTTGTATTCAACCTACGTAAGAATTTTTTAAGTGCCATGTTTTCTCATACTTCACTACTAAGCATATGTTCCCACTACTTGGAAGAGTTCTCTTTGCTTTGTTTACAGGTTAATTCCTGCTTTGTTAAGCGGTAGCTCAAGTACAAAGTCTTCTGCAAAACCACTTCCACTGACTGAAGTCTCAAAGAACTTATATGGGCATACCTCCATCACAGCACTTATCACACTGTACTCTAATGAATGTTTACTGGCATTTTCCTTTTCATAGAAACAACTACCTCCTTTGTGCTCCCTGAAGTGACAGAATCTTCTATATGTTCTCCATGAACTCTACCAATACATGGTGAATAAACAGACTATGACTCCTTGAAGTGAGTAACAGATTCTCTCAAGGGAATTTGTTGCCCAATACCAGATTAAAACCCAGCTCTGACTTCCCTTTACCATTTTAGAAATGGTATCAAGTGTATATGTTACCCTTATACATTCCTTATTTTGTAATTTTCTTTAAAATGACTCAAACTTCTTACACTTCTCTACTCAACATATGAAGCTCTCAGATACGCACAATTTTGCCTATGAAGACTGATCAGAATTCATAAAGTACTTGGTAACTCAAAAAGTACTTCAGAAACACAAATTTAGTTCAGAGAAGTAATTGTATTCCTCAACTTTGATACAACTGGAGTGGTTATATAAAAAAAGTAAAATTTTAGTTTCTATTTGATTGTTGTGCTAATGTATCAATAATTCCTATTAATATGTAGTAAAAATTAAGGATAAAATCCTTAATTATTCAAGAAAAATTAGAATTCCTTTTTTCTAAGTTGCCTTCCATCTCTATAATTACAAAATCCTTTCATCCATATTTATGCTCAATGATGAGGATTTAAATGAGTCCAACAAACCTGATTAAATGGAGGTCCTTTGACATAAGGACCTTTTGCTATCGACGGCTGGGCAGGTGTCTGAGAAGATGATTTAGTGCTATTAACTTCATCAGCTTCCTTTCGGTTTTCAGTGTTTTCAGAAGATTTTGTACTTTGATCCTCACTGAAGAATCAAAATCCAGGAGAAATAAAAAAAGAAAAGTGGAATGTATCACAGGTAAAATCATTTTTCTCTATGTAAAAGAAAAAAACTTCCATGTGGTTTGAGGGGAAAATATACAGGAAGGAGATGCTCTAGTGCTATTAATTCACACAACATATATATTATCCATCTATAATGTATTAGGGACTGGACTTGGCCAGCTCATCATCTGAAGACATACAATGCAGTACAATAGTCCTGAAATCTGAGCATTCATACTTGACACACATCCTGACAAAGGAACACAATCCCACTGTTTTGTGTTGCTGCACCCAAGAGATCTCATCTGAATGCAACCGACTTAATTTATTGGGCAAATGTTGTCAAACTAGTCTTTTTTAAAAAGCATCACAAGTGATCATGAAATAGCAGCATTATTACAATGCCCTGACTGAAATACTATACCAATATTGGCATACAAACTCTTGTGTACTTAACACTCTAACTTTTATCACACATTTCCCATAGACTCCTGACTCTAAGGTCCCCACAGTCTAGAAGGAAAGAGATAAAAGGCTCTTGTTTCTTCAGGTCCTAATGAAGCAAAGTTTAAAAAATCAAGAACTTAAAGCAGTTGATGTAATTCCAGGGATTTTTGTAAATATAGACAGGTCAAGCAATTAACAAGTTTATTTAAAATGGTAACCAGCAATGGCTTTCAAAATATCTCTCATTAGATGCCAAGGTTGCAAACATCTATTTTTCTACCCAAATTATTAAAAGATAGCACAACAATTTACCTGCTGTTCTCTTTTGGACTACTACTTCCTTGTTCATCATCATCACTGAAATTCAACTGTTCTGTATAATCCACTTCCATCTGAGCACCTATTAAATTAAGGAAAACTCAGACTGACTGTGTAAGAGCACTGAACAACTGAAAGCACTTAACTAATTTTGTCTTTTACCTGCCCAACCTTCATCAGCTTCAGCATCTAGGTTATCAAATTTATCAAGCTCCTTCAGTTCAGAAGCACTAAGGATAGACGGACGTTCAGGCTCAGATGCCCATGAAGGAGGTGGGCCTCTTCCTCGAAGGCCTCTAAAGAAAGGGAGGTTATAAGAGGAAACAATACAAACTTTTAATAACACTATATAAGCAGAATATTCAGACTGGAATTCAGCTCATTTAATTCAACACCTGTGCTTTCTATATCAAGATTATTATCCAACAGCAGGTTTTTAAAAAATTCTCAGAGATTTAAAGAAAACTTAAAAATATGCTAGATGACAAGAGTGGTCAAGACTAATCTCAAAATACCTAACTGAGGACAACCATCAGAAGTCATTAACTCATGGAACAAAGAATGGAGAAACAAGCATCACAAATTTCAGAGCTGTAATTTGCACTTTTAACTTGATACCAATGAAAGTTTTAAAAGAATGATTTTTGTTCAATTTTGTAAGTTAGCCGATTGTTTCTTAATAGCAAAACTGTACTTTGAAAACAGAAAAATTCAATCACTACAATCCACTGAATACCAGAAAATCTTAATCTGTACTGCAGATTTAAATTATTTAATAATAGTCTTACTTGTTTGTTTCAGATAATGAAGGTGGGAACCTCATGGGACCATGTACAGGAGGAGGATATGCCATTCTTGGATACTGCTGAAACATCTGAAGGAAGGAAACAAAAATATTCCAATACAAAGTATTACCTTGTCTCAGTCTGAAACTATAACTTATAAAAAGAATTATTAAAATAGTGTATTAATACTTGCTAGCTCATCATTCACACTCAATTAACAAGCCATTTATACAAGAATATTGCCTCCATGAAGTTTTTACTAACAGAAGTAGTAATTCAGTATACGAGTTTTTACTAACAGAATGATTCAGTACATGAACAACTTTTTTCCCATTAATTAAAAAAAGACTGTACTGCTGTGAAAAACTAAATTAAAAATCAAATACATATACACTCAGAATCAAGTTAAATATTCAGAGGCAAATAATGTAGGGCTTGACCCTAAAATAGGAACAGTCTACTTGGGCGTAAATTTGATTACAAGGAATTCAGTTTAGTTCAGATAAAAGTCTGTAGGCTAAGGGACAAGTACTGCAGGGGATGAGTAGGGAGCTACCCAAAAGATTTTCTATGGGCAAGACCTAGGTGGGCTCAGTCAAGTTACTGCACAGACACTATTACCTGCATGTCTGTATGTGTCTGAAATCTTCCATAATGGAAAGCTGAGATAAAAAAAAAAAAGTACACTAATAAAAATTTTATGAGAGCAGTAGTGGCTGAGGGGTAGAATTCTTGCGTTTCAAAGGGGAGATCAAGGTTGAGTTCTGGCCTCTTAGGCAGCCAGCCACTACTTGCCTGTCAGGGGAGGCTTGTGTTGCTATAGTGCTAAGCAGGTTTCAGTGAAGCTTACAGACTAGGAAAAACTAAGAGGAAAGGTCAATTTGATGGAAGCTGCTGATAATCAAAACTGAAGTGACAAGCACTGCTGATACTCTTGTCATTTGTTTCATACACTCATAATCAAAGAACATGCTAATTTTCAGATGAGTATCAATAAAAATAAAGGCCTGAACTCCTTCCTCCATTCCAACTGTCTCCTTGAATCTCCTATTTCACTTAGCTAGCTTCTTTAACAATACTCACATAAGGAGGCATCATAGCTCTGTATTGGGAAGCAAGGCCAGGTTGCTGTCCATTCAGTTTGGCCTGTGGAGGACCACAAGCTATCCTCTTTTCTACCACTTTGAGGATATCGTTTTGCTCTGATGTTCCAGCTGTGTTCTCAGCCTGGGCAGGGAGCTTTTCATCTTGATCAGATGGAGAAGAGGAGCCTGCAGACTTACCACCATCTCTCCAGCAAGCAACATCTGACACAGGAAAAAAAATGTATCAAATTGTAACAAAGTAAAACCAAAGCAGGCACCTTTCAAGACAAAGGACCCAACAGTGAAAGGCTCACCTGGACCCTACTGCTATCTAATGTTTTCAAGTGTCCAGGCAGACAAGAGTAGTGCCTCTCCAGGCAGAGCAGCATACACCTCAACGAAGGCAACCACAAGCAAACACTGTGGTGGCAAAGAAAATACTAAAACTTCTCTATTAAGCTTTATCCATATTTGATACAGAAAATAAATCCACTGTTCTCAGTTCGTCCGTATTCATCAGATGGCTATGTTTCAGGTAAAATAGGAGATTTCTTGTAGGAAGTCAGAGTGGGAGTTCTCCAACCTGCAAAGGTTGACAGTGATCGTCTACTTTGTTTGCTTTCGGCCTATTATTACTAGTTACAGGTATGCAGATTTAGTGACTTACACTTCACCAAATAAACAAGTAAGTGGTTTTGCAAGGATATCTCAAGATATCCAGCAATCTTTCCTTTTTGTTTTTGGACTCTATACATTCTTTATTCAATAGTTTTTCTGCACCAAGTGTATGGTAAAAAGTGCAAAACAGATTATTTGAGACACAGGAATACTAGATTTCATCTCAACTAGGCCCAAGCTTAGAATTTTCCTAAATTCTATTTTAGTGCATTATTGAGCACAAATCACAAATGACATGAAACAGGACAGCTGAGAAGTAACCAGAAATTTCTTGCTAGAAATATGGGGGGCGGATCTTTTCTCATAGTAGCTAATATCCCTTCTTTGGCATTAAGACATTTACTTGTTTCGTAACCTTAATACAACCATATTTTTATTCTTTATAAAAATCAAACGTTCCAAGTAAGAATAGTATTCAACATACCAATCTTCAAATTCCATCACTGAAAGTGTAGGTGTAATATACACATTGATTCCTATCTTCTTAGAGCTTTCTGCATTACAGATTTTAGTCACTGGAATGTGTAATTGCTCAGATAGGCAGCACTGCCTAAACACTGATGAATCTGGGTAATGAATGTTCTTGTTTTCCAGTAAGATGATTTCAAGAGCAGAAATGCTGGGCTGCTCATTGATCAAGAGAATCAGTGATGTAGCGGGTAAGTGCTATGGCTGCTAACCAAGAGGATGGCAGTTCACATCTGTGTAACTGGTGCTCCTTGGAAACTCTGTGGGGCAGTTCTATTCTGTTCTATGGGGTCACTGTGAGTTGGAACTAACTCAACAGCAGTGGGTTTGGCTTAAGTTAAAAGTTTATAATCCAAGTCAATTTGTCACACAAAAACTTAACATACTTTGCTGTGTAACTCTAGCTGCTCTCCCCACATTGTGACAGCACATTCTTCCTTTCCATCCTTTATTTCCTGTGTCCATCCAACTAACTCCTATCCCTCTCTGTTATCTCATCTTGCTTCTGGACAGCAGCTGCCCAGTTAGTTTCACATACCTAAGCCAAGAAGCAACTCTTCACCAGCATCATTTTATGTCTTACAACCCAGTTCAATCTTTGTCTAAAGAGTTGGCTTCAAGACTGGTTTTAGTTCTGGGCTAACAGACAGTCCACAGGCTATGTTTTCCAGGACTCTCCAGGCAAAGCCTTTTTAATAGGGTTCAAGTTCTGCACCCCACTTTGCTCCCCCTTTTCCAAGGATTCTTGGTTGTGCTCCCTGTCACAGCAGTCACTGGTGGTGGCTGAGCATCATCTAGTTCTTCCGGTCTCATGCTGACTATAGTAAGAGAATGTCTCTGAGCAGCTTCTGAGTAAACATTTCTTAGTAAGTTCATCACAGATTCAGGCTTCTCACTCCTCATGATTATACTACCAAGCACAATCATGTCAGCTCTTGCCTCTGCACACTTACTGACAGTGTCAAGACCTCTATGTCCAAAGACAAGAATTAGGTCCTCAACCAGTGAACTTTCAGCATCTTGTCGTCCATGAATTTCCGCCCTCCAAACCCAGGTCCCACTGTCATGACAATATCTATCTGATTAGCCCACGGTGCAACATACTCAACTGCAGTTCTTGGTTTGAGGGCAAGAATCACCTTCATCCTGTTCTCTCAATAACTTTAATCAAAGCCTCTGGGTTCTTGGTGGACTTGAGATAAAAGGGATATGGACTGGAACCTGCTGTAGCAAGTGGCTTTAACCACTGTTACAGCAGCCTGGAGACCACCATGTGCATGTTAAACAAAAGGTACTGCCTTAGGTCTTTTGGAGTCTTTTCCACAGGGTGACCAAAGGGGATAACGGGAACAAAATGCCTATCCGTTACATATGGGTGCAGATAACTGGCCCTGGAGTCCTGCATCCGGAGTCACTTGACTGGCCAGGCTCCTATTGAGGACAGATGGTCCAATCTTAAGGTCAGACATCATCGTACTGGTTCCTAAGCCCAATCCCAAATTTCTGACCCTCAGACACTGTGCAAGATCATAGGTGTAGTTCAGGTTATTGCTTTTAACTGCCAAGTTTCTTATGCAGAAATACATCTGGTGAAAATGTAACTGAACAAAATAATTGCAGGGCTGATATCACCTACTCCTAATATGGCCCTGTCAACCACATTATGACCATTAGAAAAAATTAAAAAAAAAAATTCATTCAAATCTGAGAAGCAATAAAAAGAAATTTAAAATGTATCAAATTATTATATTAGTACTAGTCTGCCTTTTCAAACTAGTCAAGTGATACATACAACAACAGGGAGGAAGTTGTATTACCACAAGAAAATGCAAATAATATTCTACAGTTGTGTTAGAAAGTTTTCTTACTTGGTGGGCGTAAACTGGGTCCAGGTCCATAGTTGTCATCATTTGCGTCTTTTTCTTTTTTTTCCTGATCTCCAGCTGCCTGCAGGCTGGGAAATTCTTGCTGAAAGTGACTATTTACTTGGATTCCTAGAGATGTTTACAAAAATCATTAAATGTAACATTAATAGTGATGATAACTCAAATAACCCTCCCAGAATAGCACTCTCTCCTTTTTTGATAAATTATCCCATTGTTCCATGATCCTTGTTCATATCCATAAAAGTTTTTAAATGTATACAGAACCCCTTGAACAGTTAATGAACAGCCATGAAGGGATAAAAATTCAAGAAAGGAATCTGCCAGATACTGTACCAAACAATTCATTTAAGATAATGAGGCAAGTGAGGAGAACCCCATTTCCATTTTTCTTTTAATTATGACTCTTAACATTCTTATTAAGAGTCACATGTCTTCACTCATAACTTCAAGAATCAGTTCAAATCATTTTGCTGAAATACAATTTGGACATTTCAACTCGAGGCTAAAGCATATTCATGGATCTTTCATTTAATTTACCTAAGATACAGAATGTACCTCATCATCTACTGTCCATCCACTTGTCTTCTATAGTTCTAACTATAAAAGACCTGACTGTATTAAATTAAGGATCCAGAGTAATTTTTCCACAGAATGTCTTAAAACAGTTCTAGCTTTGCAAGTGGGAAAGTTAGTTTCTCTTTGGGATCCTTCATACCTTGGGAAGAGGCAAGCATTGTATAGCCACTCTGCTTGAAAGTTATTTTCTACCTCTTCTCTACCTAGGAAATCATGAAGAGCATTTTTGAAACACGAGAGGTTGGGGCATACATGGAGATAAACACTGTTCCTAGCAATATATTCAATGTCTAAGTACTTTTATGTCTCAAAGAACTGAAAGTATAACGTTTTGCCTGGGGTAAAGATAAAACAATGGGGATGATGGGTATCAGAATAAAAACTTACAATTCAACTCTTCTTAACTCCCATCATTGCCTCATATATGAGCCTTGACAGTGAAACTTAATTAGCACCACAGGTTTAAAAGACATCTCTTTTTAGAGCCCAAGTATAATGATAATTAAGGAAGAGTCAAGAACTGATGGTTTTGAATTGTGATGATGGTGAAGAATATCGAATACACACGGACTGCCAAAAGACCTAACAAATCTGTCGTGAAAGAAGCACAAACAGAATGCTCCTTAGCAGCAAAGATACTGAGAGTACATCTCACATACTTTGGAGATGTTATCAGGAGGCATCAATCTCTCCATACAAGGATATCATGCTTGGTAAAGTACAAAGTCAGTAAAGAGAGTGAAACCTTCAACGAGATGGATTAACACAGTGGTTACAACAATGAGTTTAAGCGTAACAATGATAATGAGAACCACAAAGGACTGGGCAGTGTTTCCTTTCTGTTGTATATATGGTCATTGATGTGGACTGAATTATGTCCTCAGAATAATGTACACATCAACTTGGTTGAGCCCTAACTGTGTTGAACTTCCACCATTTTGTCATGAGATTTCCTGTATATTGTAAATTCTATCACTATGATTTAAAATCGATTAGAGGTAGTTATACTGTATGATACAGTATTTACAAGATCAGGTCAAGTCTTAAGTCAATCTTTCCTGAAATATAAGAGAAGCAAACAGAGGGACATGACAACTTCATACTGCCAAAAGAGCAGTCCTGGGAGCAGTGCACGTCCTTTGGATGTGTGGTTCCTGCATTGAAATGCTCCTACACCAAGGAAAAACTGATGTATCACAAGGACCTTCTCCAGAGCCAAGAGAAAGAAAAAGTCTTCCCTAGAGCCGATGCCCTGAATTTCAGCTTATAGCCTGTGGGACTGTGCAGAAATAAATTTCTCTTCGTTAAAGCCACCCACTGTGGTTTTTCTGGTATAAAAGCAGATGATAACTAACACTGTCATTGTGAGTCAGAACTGACCCGACAACCCCCAAAAGCAACAAGAAGTGTGACCTCTGACAATGTTCTCATACACCGCCAATACAGGACAGACTGGCTCTCATCTTCTGCATGGCTGTTCAGTAACTACTCATGCCTAGCCAGTTTCCCCAGCTAATGTCTACTTACCATCTCCTTGCCCACCTTGCTTGTTACTGGCCCATGATTTGGGAACAGGTGCTACTTCTGGGGAAGCTGTGACACCAGGTTTTGGCTGTGCTGGTGGCACTTCTGGTGTTCTTAAAAAAAAAAGTGAATCTATCATTTCAGATAATACATATTAAAACAAAATAAACACACTGAAATATGTATACTAATTGTTTTTGCTACTATCCCCATGAATGTTTTCCCTCTAGTATTTAAATGTCTTACTACTATTTTAATCTCCTTTTTTAATCTTTTTCTTTGAATGATAACCACCAAAGATAGCTTTGCTTTTCCATTTTGTTAAATAAACAAAGGCCACGCAACACAGCTACCAGAAAACTTTTAAACACGTGAACCCTTAAAATAAAAAGAGCAGTATAGGCATACATACACTCTGGACTAGTGTAATGAACCAGGGGCTACAAGGCTAAGCTCCATTTGGTAGCCCACAGCTTTACCACTGTACTCATCACTGTCATGCAAAGATGTAACCTCAACCTGCCTGATCCACTCCATGATAAAAGGTGTTTTAAAAGGGCTCCATCTAGTCAACTTTTGTAATCAGATAATGCTTAAAAGTGAAAAGGAACAATCAGACTTAAGAAATGCAATTCATTCCTAGTACATTCAGACCTGTAGCTGACTTACTATATAAAATAATTCTACCATAAGCAGGGAGCAGAAAGTCCTTAAGAATATAAGTTTATGATATAAAGCTCCCCAGTGTGAAACTTGATAACAAATAACAGGCAAACACATCAAGAATGCAATGACTTTTACTTTTAAATACTGTCAATATTTAGCTTGGCAGTTCAATTAATTAGAGGTTAGCACAATGTTTGATGCAGAGATGGCATTAAAACACACAGAGATTAAGAAGGTACTATTAATCCTATCCCAGCTTTCTTGCTAGCTATATACTCAATAAATATTACCTGAACAGCTACTATGCATCAGCCATAGCATCAGTCATAGTTTCAAAACTGGAGATATAATAGTGAACAAATAGATTAAAGAAAATAACTTTGCTAAACATAGTCAACTCCTAAATGAATCATGTCAGAGAGAATACCTAATTTGGTATGGGTGTGGGAGGCGTGCTATGAGTCGAAATCAGCTCGATGACACTGGTTTTTTGGGAAAGGTGGGAGGGATGAAGGAGAGAATAACACAGGTTATTACATAAGAAAAATGGCAAATAAGCAATCTGTCAACTGCTCTTACCTTGACTAACAGAATTATGTATTAAAATAGTCATACGGAAAATTAATCAAAAGTTGACTATATAATCAGACTTTTAAAGGACATGAAATACCTAATACACTCAGCACAACACCTAATACCTAGCAGGTACTCTGTTAATAATTCCCTATGAAGAAAGGGGGAACAATTTTATTCTTTAATATATTTTGACTCACTTTTCTTCTTCATGCTGTTCTTGTTTTGATGCCCATCCTGTGCCATCTTTAGGTACAATATTCACATTAGGATCATTGCCTTTGTTTTCTGCTTTGAGACTTGGGAGGTTAGCAGGTGGGGGCATACGCCGTGAAATACCAACTTTTCCAAGACTCTGTAATCCATGTCGAGCTGCAACTAAAGATCAATAACATCAACTTTCTAAGAACATCAATCATATTTCCCATTTTATTCTTCAGATAATATAGAAAATAGGAATAACAGAATTCTTAAATGATTATTTCCTATTATTTTAAGAAATTTAGAAAATATGATTGTAGAAATAATAATGGCTAAGATTTACTGACGTGCTCATCATTGTCACAAGTTCAGTTACAGATTATTCCTCTGCAGAGGAGGAGGCCTGGAGGAGACAAAGATGGGTCACGCTGGGCTGCATGACTGCAAGGCCCAGGCTAATTTACTTCGCTTTTCACCTGTGCTTGGGTCAGTTTCCCTTGAAGAGCTGCCCCCAGGACTCCACTAGCATCCCTGTAAGCCCAGTATTCACATGCAGGAGTTATGCTCTGCCTTATGGACCTGACCAATCACCAAGATTTGGGGCTTCCTGAGATTCAGGGCTTCCTGCCAGGGTGCTAGAAGGCTGGTCACACACCTAGCCACATCTACGTACAGGTTTCAGGCCCAGTTTCCCTCACTTTGGAATGTCATTAAACTTGCAGGCATTTTCCTCAAATACCCTCTCCTAGGCCTCTTTGCTTCCTTCCCATACCATGGTCATTTTGAGCTGTTGAGCCTCAGGCTGCACAGAACCCGGGAACTAGGCACCTTCCATGGCAGCTGCTTGTGTGACTGCCTGGAGGCCTTGACCACAGATAAGGCCAGCCCCACACAGTAGCTAGAAGCAGGAGGGCGTGGGACAGCTTCCTGGAGGCTGACTGGAAACCCTCCCTGAGAAAAAGGAAGGTCTGTGCCCTTTACCATCAAGCACATTACCTTGTAATACACAAAACAGATGCATAATAGACTTGTTACTATTGTCATAAACACAACAGTTGGTAAGTGAGGAGTAGGCACACACACTGAGTTTAAGGTAACAAACTACAAAACACAAGACTTTATTCCATAACTAAAAATGGTGGTAAATACCATACACAGGCATCTCTATGCCTAGCAACCTCTCTGACTGCGTTTCCCCGCAGAATGATACAGACTTAGCCATTTTTCTACTATCTGCCAAAGAACAGGGAGAAATAAAATCCCAACAACAGTTACCAGTTCTGATGT
Source organism: Heterohyrax brucei (assembly GCA_028571685.1). NCBI lineage: Eukaryota > Metazoa > Chordata > Mammalia > Hyracoidea > Procaviidae > Heterohyrax > Heterohyrax brucei. The sequence goes on from CM053140.1 coordinate 206,013,003, forward strand.
ACCACTTGCAGTAGTAAAAGCATTAAAAATACGATAAACATACAAATAAATGTCCTTGATTTTACTCACCTGTAGTTTTCTGAGTTTCTAATGATTTACCCTTGTAAGTATTAAATAAACTGAGTGTTGCATACTTTTTCCCATCCTTTGCTTTTGTACTCTGGCCTGACTTCTCCGACATTTCGGTGGAAACTCATCGAGTCCAAAACCTCCTGCTACACCCCTTAAAACCTGTCTTTAAGGGGCACAATACAAAGAGAAATAAGAAAAAATTTACAATTCATTAACTACAATTATTTTCAGTAAATTCAAAATGTTCGAAGACATTCTGAGAAAATAAAAACAGTAAGAAAGAAATCTTCAAGTTACATCAATGATAATTTCATTAGCCTGTTCAGTACTGTTAAAATCCAACCAATGTATGACAAAATTAATTGCAATAAACTACAATGTACATAGGAGCTATTTATGGTTTGTAACCATTTAGCTATGTCAGAGAATGACGACAATACACACTGAGATGAATAGTTCAAATACAGTACATTGCTGGAGACTTCATTCTATTTAATAAATATTATCCAATTTATTAAGTTTAAAATTACTGGTGTCATCAGCCAACACATGTGGAATCCAAATGATACAAAGATAACATCATTCCTCTATAAACTGTATACCTATGTTTGTATACAGGTAGTACATTTCCAAAGCTCTACTGAGTTTATAACAAAAGAACAATCTTTCCACTTTTTTTCTACATTTGCAAAGGACAGAACACTACCTTATAAACAGAAGGTACATAAAAACAATAGTGTATTTCATGTCTGTGGAGTTAAGTATTAAAAAATTGAAGTGCATTATTAGAATAACCAGCTGTATATGAGAAGCTATTAGAAATGAGTATTTTAATGAACATTCATATATATAAACAAACAAAACCCATCTTTGAGGCTGCATATCTATGTTAATCTTGGAAATGTACCCTAACTAAAAAAGCTAGCCTACTGATAAGCAGGAAAAAGGGCACAAGTGAGCTCTCACACTATTTTTCTTTTATTACCACAAAGGTGTACATGCATATTAACTTCAAGGTGTTTCAGGGAGAGTGAGAGTGGGACAGAAAATGGGAAGTCCTACTACAGAAATCATCAGTAGCTAAAGGCATTGAGAAAGGACACATTTGAGCTAAAGACGGCATAGAATAGGCATAGCATGTGTAAAGCATCGAAGTCCAGGAACCCTTGACAGTTGAGTGCTTAACTGACCTCCCATTATAAACATAGTTTTATCTACTTAAGTTTTACATGTGCCACTTGGTATTACATGTTGACATGATGTGTATCAACTGCCATATTCATCACATGTGTAGTTCCTGTAAATTTATCAAATATTGTCTCATTTGTTACCACATTTAAGGAGCCCTGGTGGTACAGTGGTTGGAGTCCCTGACTGCTAACTAAAAGATCAGCAGTTCTGAGACAGAGCAGAACTGCCATAAAGGATATTCAGTGAGTGTGTGGTAGATCTGAACTGCCAATCTCTTGTTTAGCAGCCAAGCTCTTAACCATGGTACAACCACAGCTCTGTAACACCTAAGGCTCCTCAAATCTTGGACCTCTCTTAACATCACCACTGCTCACTAAGTGTCTTGGTAGATGAGTTTCACATGTCCAAATCACAGAAAGCGCATCATCATAATAAAGGAACTCCATACAACTTCTAGGGGCAAGCTAAATACATCCTTTCCTTCCTCCACTTACTGCTATCGGATTCTCAGAACCATCTGAAAACTTGTTAGAAATGCACATTCTCAGGTACCATCCCCATATCTACTGAATCAGATTCTGGAAATGGGGCCCAACACTCTACATTTTAGCAAGTCTTCTAGGCGAAACTCCTGGCAAACAGAAGTTTAAGACACACTGACTTATCATTATAATCAGATATAATCAGTGGTTCTTAACCCTAGCTGCACATTAAAATCACCTGGGAACTTAGAATACCAAATCAATGTGAGCAGTAGGTGGGGTGGGACCTACATGACCATTCTTAATTTTCAAAAATTTCCCCAGGGAATTCTAATATGCACGCAGTCTTAAAAATCATTGCAATAATGGGTGTGGACGTTTCTTCCCATTTCACCTAACGCCAACTCTTCCTCCTGTGCTCTCCACCCTGTAACCACTTTCCTCTTCATTCTCAATTCTTCTTCCTAGGGAAATCTCATTTACTATCAAGCCTTCACTATCAAATACAAGAAAACACTGATTCTCTGGCCCAGAACTCTAGGGCCTGAGTGTATCCCACTGCCTATTTACATTCCTGCTTTATTCTGAATAAAGTTTTAACTCTATCCACAACAAAGGCAACTTAATGTCAAGGCTTTCAGAAGCAAGCCTACCAAATGTTCTGCCAAGAAGAGGAAAAAGGTAGTTAAAAAATAAAACTGAGAATCAGTGGAAAAAAATATCATCACCTGATGAAATTTAAAGAACTCAACTGAAGAAATTAAAAATCAAGTCTATGAATAGACAATTCACTAAAGAACTAAAATAAACAAATTAGCAAAATGTTCAATCTCACATGTATACAAACAAAAAATGAAAACAGACTTCATCTTGTGAATTCAGCTTGTTCATATGCTCACTCAAATGCAAGTATTATACACTCTAAACAACTGAGTAATATAATCTCTAGTTCAATTCTAGCATCACAGAACATTAGAGCTTGGAAATAATTATGGAGTGAACAATAATTTTGCTATTTAAAAGCAAACAAAACCAACCAACTGAACAAGTAACTTTCCTATACATTAAAACTAATTTTTAAATACAAAAAAAGAACAAGCAATTGTCCTCGAAAGCCATAAAATACAGATTCTGTATGAGGTCAAAGTAAAAGTTCCTACAAATAACAGTTTAAAAGTCATGCTTGAAGTAGTTCTTTTAAAGTTCAGAATTCACTAAAACGTTTCTCCTTCTATTATTAATAAACTACTGTTTATACATGCCGTTCAGTACATGCTATTTTCTCAAACAAGAGGTAAGGTACGTACTGTGTGTACTTCCTGAGCTAAGACAGACAGATAATTAGCTACTTGGAATACTAGAATAGAGAACAAATTTGTGCTTTCCCAGACTTACTAACATGTTTTGATGTTTCACAGCATGTAACATACAAAAGTAAAATACTAAGTCATAAATATACATGACTGACGTTAGTGTACATATAGTCCAGTCAAAAGACAGGGAGAAACTGACTCATCGTACATACCATCATAAAAGAATATACATTGTTCTAGAGGTACGAAATTTAAAGCCATACAGAATAAGATGAGAAAACTGCGAAGGCTAATCCTACTTACAATGGTTTGCCAGTTTCAGCATGGGCACTCCTAGTTTAAAGCCGAAGTTTAATTCAGCCTACTTGCTTTTTGGTGTCTTACTCCTGAAAGGTTAGAGAGACGTCCTGAAATTCTCAATTACACTGAAATTTCATCCAGTATCTGCTTGAAAGAAAAGGCAGCAAGCTGTTCAAAAATTTATTATTTTCTGGACAAAGTATCAAAGAATCTAAGTAACCTAGAATAGTCATCACTAAGACTTTCCTTCACTTTTGTATCACTTAAAATATTTTTAAAAAACTTAATTCCTGTTAACATACCAAAAATTATTTAAAAAATCATGGCTACATGATTTTCCTCATAAAGTAAAGATCAAGGATAAAAGGCTTACAATTACAACCACAATGGAGTAACAGGATCAGATTTATTGTTCCTTCTGAAACAACTCAACACTGCACTGCAGGTTCTAACCAGTGCAATAAGACAAGAACAAAATAAAAATCAAGAATTTAGATTAAAAAGGATGAGATAAAACTGTCTTTATATACTGACATGATCATGTATGCAGAAAATCTGACGGACTCTAGCAAAAAGCTACTAAAACTAATAAAAGGCAATTAAACCCAAACTACTGGTGTTGAGTCAATTTGAACTGTCGACCTTTTGGAAAGCAGCCTAGCTCTTAACCACTGCCAACAGGGCCATAAGGGAATCACCCCAGTACGGTAGAGTACATTCTGACTCGTAGTGACCCTATAGCAGAATAGAACTGACTTTTCAAGAAGCACTTGGTAGGTTTCAACTGTCGACCTCATGGCACATAATCACTATGCCACCAGAGTTTCCATAGGGAATTAACAAGGTTAAATACAAGATCAATATACAAAGCCAATTCTTTTCTGTATAGTGTGATAAACAATCAGAAAGTGACACTTAATACCATTTAACTACTATCACTGTTGTCAGGTGCAACAGAATCAGTTCCAACTCACAGTGGAGCTGTGTACAACAGAATGAAATGCTGCCTGGTCCTGAGCCATCCTCACAATCACTGCTATGTTTGAGCCTACTACTGCACCCACTATATCATTTTATCTTGTTGAGGGCCTTCCTCTTTTCACTTACCCTCTACCAAGTGAAACACTTAAGGGATATATCTTACAAATGAACAAAAGATGTGCAGAAAACTGTAAAACATTAAAGAAGGCCTAGGTAAAAAGGAAAAGACATGCCAAGTTCATGGGTCTTAAGACTCCAATGTTAAAATGTCTGTTCTCCCCAAACTGATCTCTAGATTCAAAGCAATCCTGAACAAACTCCGAAGGAATGGGGGGGGGGGCGCGCAGGGCAGGGCGAGGATATAATTTGCCAAGCTGATTCTAAAATTTGTAAGGAAATAGGCAGTCCCTAGAAGGGCAAAAATGATTCTGAAAAGGAAGAGTGAAGCTGAGAGGGCTAACAATACTTGATTATCAGACATAAAACTATTGCAACGATGGCAGTGTGGTACCAGTGGAAGAGGCAAATCGACAGTGTGGTACCAGTGGACGAGGCAAATCAACGGAACATAACAGAATCGAATTGAAAAATACTAAAACTTTTTGATTACCAAGATGCTGCTGCAAATGAAATAACAAGTTACAGACCAGAAGAACATATCTGTGAATCACATATACAACTAGACTCTTATCTTATATACTTAAGCTCATAACTCAGTAAGAAAATAAGTAACCCAATTTTTAAAATATGGCCAAGGATTTCAACAGATACATCACCAAAGATAACAAAAATTAAAATAAGCACATGAAAAGACTCTCAACACTAGTAAAATTAGGAAAATGCAAATTCAGACCACAATACCTCCACACCCCTATCAGAATGTCTAAAGTTACAGAATGATTATACCAAGCACTGGTGAGAAAATGGGTGAATTGTGAATTTTACAACCTACTGTTGGAATGTACAATGGTGCAATCATTTACTAAGTTTGGCAAGATTCTTAAAATGACAAACAGCCAACACCAAACAACCCTTCCATTCTACTTCTAGGCACTAGTCCAAGAGAAATGGAAACCTAAGTCCATACAAAGACTTGTATTGAGTGTTCTAGAATGAACCCAACTGTCTGCCAACTGCTGACTAGATAATCAAAGTGTGATGGAGTTACACAATGGACTACCTGCTAAGCTCAAGACGATGTGGGTTATAAAAATGGACAGTTATAGCTAAGAGTTTAGGGAAGAAAAGAATCAAGAAGAACACAGGTCTTGAGCTTGAAAAACTGGGTGTTAAATGAGGTAGAACAGACCAAAAACAGAATGCACACAACATGTGTGAACTGCAAAGTGATTGTGATGACAGAGAAAGACTCAGTACACTTTGTATAAAATCTTACAAAATACAAACTCGTTTGTACTATAGAACACAGACAAGCAACTGCCTGGGGTAGGTGAGAAGAAAGGATCACAAAAAAGTACGAGGAAATTTTTGGTGGGGATGGATATGTTCATTTAAGTTTTAGGCTGCGTGGAGATGCCAAAACCTGTCAAACAGTATACCAGTTGATTGTACGTAATTGTATCAATAAAAATTATGCTTACAAAAGATGAAAGACCCTTAGATCTTACGCTAACAAAGAATCTTATCCTACAAATTCATTAGAACAAACTAAGACAGAGAACAAGATGGTCAAGGGATTACAAATAAACTGAGACTGGAATACTAGAGATAGACAAATCTAGTGTATGTGGAGTGTAAGCTGTTAAGAGAAGAGGGGAGAGCAGGGAGGAAACAAGCTGGCAAAATATGAAACTAGAAATATCAGCAGCCCTGATATGGACATGGAGAACAATGCAATAGAACAACGCAATAACACAGTAACAATGCAATAACAGAGTAACAGTGAGACAGGAAAAACAAAACAAAACAAAAAACACACCTTTGGGATAAGCAAGGAATTAATACAGTGTTTCGCATGAATCAGTAAAAAGCACTTTAAGATTACTGCTACAATGCTACAATGTGAATGGACTCTGGCTATCCAAATACATCACAAAATTATTATTAAATAAAATGTGACATAAACTGAATTTGTTAAAAGAAAAATACTCAGGTAAAAATGTATTTTGCCTATTAAAGACAAACCTAAAATCAAAAAGAGTAACAGGGGAATGTAAACATGAATAGTTGAGGTTGGTATAATGTTGGACAATTGGCCTGTGAGCTAAGAGTTTTTACATCTTTATAGATTCTTCTTAAAAAATAATAATATGCAAAAGAGACTGTATGTGACAAAGCCTAAAATATTTACTATTTAATCCTTTACAGAAAACATTTGCAAATCTCTGGTATAAAGAAAGGAAAGCCTCTCAAAACTGATACAAAAACCAGACAAGGACAAAACACTAGCACACAGGCGCACAAAACACATATATCAAACCCTACATATATTAATGTAAAAATCTCCCAGGTATGGGCAAAGAAAATCCAGAGGTGTAATTAGCGAGGGGTGGGGGAAGCTACGAAACTACCCTCAAGAAATACTTACAGTGTGCAAAACACATATAAAAAAATATTCACTGCAACACAACATGTAATAAAAATGTATTTATAACACACAAGTTAGTCATTAAGTAGTACTTTTTTTGAAACAAATACATATTCTATATTATGCATTGGCAACACCAGGTGAAGACAGATCTGACCCTGCTCTCACTTCCTAGCACAGTAATTAAAATAACAGGGCTTCCTAGGAGGCATAAATGGTTAAGTGCTCCACTACTAGCTGAAAGGCTGGTAGTTTGAACCCAGCCAGAGGAATCTTGGAGGACAACCCTGGTGACGTGCTTCCAAAAGCCTACAGCACAGAAAGCCCTATGAAGCAGTACTACTTTGTATACATGCAGTCTCCATGAGGGCAACAAACAACAGAAGTAATTCAAACAATGGGTAAACAAGGTCATTTCAGCTGGCAATAAAAGCCATGAATAAAATCAAGCAGGGCAATATGAGAAGGTATGACAGTGTCGAACTACATTAAATAAGTTAATCACTAAATTAGACCTCTGTGAAGAAAGGATTTGATTTGGGCCCAAGGGAAAGAACAAATGCAAAATACAAAGGCCCAAGATGCTAATCATGCTCGAAACCAGAAAAACTAGTGAGGCAAAAATGCAGCAAGAAAGATGAAAAAGCAGATTGATTTCCAAAGCCAACTCTTCAAAGATTAGACTAGACTGTAAGACATAAAATGATACTGGCCAAGAGTGTGTTTTTTCGCTTAGGCAGATAATGAGACTAAGCCATTTCTGTCTAGAGATAAGCAAGATAGGAAAAGTGGATGGAACAGAAGCTGGCTTAATGGACACAGGAAATACACAGTGGAAATCAGGAGTGTGCTGTCCCAGTGAGAGGAAAGCAGTATGTGTGACAATTTTTGTATAACAAATTGACTTGGGTTGTAAACTTTTACTTAAAGCACAATAAAGTATTAAAAGAAGAGATGGTTGTTGAGGCAGGCACAAGCCTAATCAACTGGGTAAGTTGTGTGCAGCAGAGCTGATTCTGACGTATAGCGGCCCTGGAGGACAAAGTAGAGCTGTACCACAAGGCTTCTCAGGCTATAATCTTTATGGGAGTCGATCATTATTAGGTCTTTCCTCCTGCAGAGCTGCCTGTGAGTTTGAAGGTCTGGTGGATTTGAATTGCTGACCTTTTGGTTACTGAAACAACCCACTGCTGCTGAGTCGGGTCTGACTCACAGCAACCCTAGAGGTCAGAGCAGAACTGCCCACCTTCTGGTTAGCAGACGTAGCACTTAACTCACTATGCCACCAGAGTTTACCAGCTGAATGTATAACCACTGTACCAGCACCATGTAACTGGGCAAGAGAGTTTCGAATTTAATCTCTGGAGCAATACGAAACTACTGGGCTCTAAGCAGAGGCCTGTGTCTCTTGCTTTAAAAACATTAAATCTGGCTAAGATGTGAAGAATCGATCACAGGGGCCAGGAGTAGGAAGGAGAAGATATTACAGAACAGTGCGGCTTTAAAAATGGATAGATACAAGGGAACAGAGGAAAAAAGAAATCACGAACAATCCAGGTTTTGAGCTTGAAAAGCTGGGCATTATGTGAGATGGACAGCACTGAAGGAGGAGATTTAGGGAAAACAGGAGGTTGCAGGGGCATGGAGGGAGCAGAAGACCATTTGGGACAGGTTTTATCTTAAACTTGAGACAACCAGAAGTTCACGCAGAAAGAGTGAAGATATAAAGTAAAAAAGGTACGAACTGGAATGAACTTGATGGCACAAAAATCCAATATGATTTCCTAAAACAAATATTTATCAGCAGCAGAAATCTCTAGTCACATAATCAAGAGATGCTGCCTTTCTTGGTTACATACACTGTTTTAAACCTAAATAACCAGTGTACATTGCTTTCATAACTAGAAAACAAGAAAAAGATACCAAATATTTTGAGTAATACTTTGAAATGAAGAAAATCAGTTTTCCGATCAGAAAATTAAGTTTATGATTTATGATTAAAAAAAGAATAGAATTAAACAAAATCTATCCTTATTGACATTACCAATATCTAAAACACATCAGAGTATGAACAAAGATCATGATGAACACAACAAACGTGCCGATGGTCTCTAAGTTCATTTGACTATTTTTTCCTTCTCTATTTGTGGTTTATAAAAAACAAAAAAGTCAGCAAAGATGAATCATATATAAACATAATTACTTCATTGAATGAACATATCTTCACCTGAGCATTACTCAACTATCACCAACTCTCCTTCCACCATTAATGTTGTTAGCAGAATGCCTCTAACTTCTGTGCACTGACATAAGAACCTACCACAAACCTTTTCTAATTGATTACTAAGTACTCTCTTGTGTACCCTTGTCTATGGACACTAAAAGCTTACTGATACCCTCTAACGCCTACTGGAGTAATTAGTAAGGTATCTCTTGTGTACTCTTGCCCATAGACATTAAAACCTTACTGACATTCTTTAAAGCCTACTGGACTAATCAGCATATTCTCTGAAACACAATTTACAAAATAATCCTCTACACGTTGCACAGAAACAAGCCTTTTTGAAAGTCTCTCTCTAACACTGCAGTGAAAATGTGCATTCAACAGATATAACAAATCTGTACAAAGGCTATTTCAGATGCTAGAATATAGCATGAAAAGAGAGATGATGCCCTGTCTTAATGGAACTTTTAATAAGTAACAGTATTGAGGGAATTCAATACTGGGTAAAGGGATAGAGAAAAGGAGAAGTACTCTTTGGATAGACAGGATAGTAAAGGTTCACAAAGACCTGTCTGAAAAACTGACATGAGCTAAACCAATTAGTGGCTGTGTACCCAGGCTGCACACAGCTTTACCTGGGGAAAACTTTTTAAAAAAACACCATATGCCAAGCAAGGTCCCAGAGTCTTAGCCCAGCCACAAACCGTAAAGCTCCACAGGAGAGTCTAAAATACAACCATCACTGAATCAATCTAGTAAAAACCTGCAAGAAGGTTCAAGCACACAGGCCATGCCTGGAGGCAGAAATGAAGAGCAGACAGGGTCTGGCAGACTAGGAAAAGCAATACTGCACTCGAATTTGTGCTGAGTGCTACCAGAAGCCACAGGAGAGAAAAGTTAGTCGAACTTTCCACTGCCAAGTAAACACACAGCTCATCAGCATAGCCATATTGTAAGTAATGATACAACTTACAGAATCAGTGTTCAAAAACTCTTGGAAAAGTATGCTCAACAAGGAGCCCTTGTTATAAGCCTGCCAGCTTCTGATTTCAAAAACTTACCAGCACAGTTATATAGGGTCAAATGAAGTATATTCTCTACTGCAGTGCTTTTATTTTTGAAAAGCTTTTTGCTATTTACCAGACGCTGACACTGCTTTTTTCTTTTTTTAAAATACGTATTACTGTCCTGCTTACAAGATGCCCTGATGGTGCAATGACTGCTTGGCTGTTAAAACAACGAACGGGTGGTGGGTTCAAATTTATCAGGTGCTCCACGTAAGAAATACGTGGCAGCCTGTTTCTGTAAAGATTTCTGCTGTGGAAACCCTATGGGACAGTTCTATTTTGTCGTACAGTGTTACTATGACTTCAGATCAAAGGTAATAGGTTTGGTTTTGGTCCTTCTTAGCATCTACCTAAAAACCTAAATATCTTTTAAGTAGCCAGAGTTAGTCTTCAAACACATATCTTTTTGAATTACACACTCCCCCCTTCCTCTTGAAAAAGCTAGATCTTTCTAAATTCAAGGTTTTATGATCTGAACTGAGCAACACTGGTAACAGACTAGCATTTTTATTTAAAATTAGATGTTCCAAAGCACATGTGCCTCTATGTTTTTGAAATTTTGAACAATGAATACATTATCTCACAAAGAGGTTATTTGTTTTTTAGAGCAAACCAATTGTTTCAAAAAGTTCTAAGGGCAATTTGGAACGCAGTAGCTCTCTGCAATATAAACATCAACCTTTCAAAATGAAAGAACACTGAACAGTGACAACGAAAAGATGGTTGTCATGAAAGGACTGCTGAAAATCTGTGAGCACATTTGTAAGTGGTTACCACATCTGTCACGAAGACTGGCTGTGGCCTCTAAAATTCCTTAAATTGGAAGATTCTTAAGTTACTCACCATCACAAATGATTTCAAAAGTTTTCAATACTATTATTTTAAATTACATTTAAAATCTAGTATATCTGAAAAACCAAATCCTACTTTAGCACTGTCAAATCGCTAAGTTCAATCAAATAATAGCCATCTCTCTGGCCACAAAAGGTTTCTAAGCATTCAAGTTCTATTTAACTGTCCTTCCTTATTGCTATTCTTATGATGACGGTTTAGTTCCCCTAGAAAATACAGTACAATGCCCTGTAACCTAAACAGTTAACTGCAACTACTTCCAGGTGAGCATACCAGATGCCTTCAAACTTTTACCACACAAAGAATACTGTCTACTAATTAATTCATAGCTGTATGTCACACACAAACATAAAAGGCAAATATTTTAGCTTTTGTGTAAACTATCTGGAGCCCTGATGGCACTGTAGTTAAGTTTGTCTGCTAAAAAAAGGGCTGGCATTCCCAATACACCAGGTGCTCCTTGGAAACTATGGGACAGTTCTCCTCCACCCTACAAGATCACTATGTATCAGAACTGATTTGACAGCAACTTTTATTTTTTAAGTAAATCATACTTGCTCAGTTTCTGTGACATTGACAGCTTTCAGTCATTTTCTCCTTGTGCTTTATACAAATTTTGATATGCTCTGAAGGCCTTCATCCAGCCCTCCTTTCTGTGCTTTCTCCTTTGGCCATGTCATCTCCATGACTAAAACACACTGGAAGAATAACTTCTGAAAAATTTACCTCAAACTACAGTCTTTAGACAGCATAATCCATAGAACAAGACAAGGTCACTTAAATTTCTTAACAGCATTTCAATTTCCCCATTAACTCATTCAAATATCTACCAAGTGCTTACCACATACTAGAAAGTCTGGTGGCATGCTGGTTAAGTGCTACGTCTGCTAACCAAAAGACTGGCAGTTCGAATCTGCCAGGTTCTCCTTGGAAACTCTGCTCAACAGGGTCATGGAATCGACTAAACAGCTCTGGTCTCGGTTTTTCGGTTTTATCATATACTGTGCACTGCTAGGGACAGAAGAAGAGACATGCTGTCCTTATCCAACGAGGGGAGGTTAACTGGCCTCAAAAGCAACTATGAGAGGACAGAAAAGTCAAATAGGAGACAAACCACTGACAAGCAGCATGGAAAGCCCAAGAGAAACTGCGTACTAGTGATGTACCCAAACCCAAACCAAACAAACCCACCGCCATCAAGCTGATTCCAACTTATAGCAACCCTAGAGGTCAGAGAACAGCCCCATAGAGTTTCCAAGGAGCACCTGGTAGATGTTAACTGCTGACCTCTTGGTAAGCAGGCATAACACTTAAGTATCGCTAAATCTTTCCCTTCTTTCCAATGTCCAGTAGCGCATCCAGGAGTGGTGAGTGGTGGAAAACATACAAACAGCTGGACTGAATTAAAGATTAGAGGTGTGCCTGAGAGGTGTAAAGAAAAGCAAAGGAGATGAGGATACTGTTAACATAATGGTCACAACAAAGTGAAGACAGAGGAGGAAGAAAGGAATGCCAGAAGGAAATAAGAGGAGAAGGGATTGGTGAATTCAATGTGGCTGAATGAAAGCTTTTATAATAACTAGAAATCACTGAACACTTACTACGGATCAAGCTTACTAAAGATTATTTTCTAAAAACAATGAGAAAATGTACTGAGTAAAAAATTTCTGACACAAAAGCTTCTGGTCTGAATGTAAGACTTCAAGACAGTTCAAGGGTGATGATGGTTTAGCTTCCCTTAGCAGACATTAAGAATCAAGTACACCCTTTTGGCTCCCTGAGCAGCATCACGGTGGCTGGCAAGAACAAGCGCCTTAAAAAGGTGGCAGAAAAGAAGTCAAGAAGAAAGCTAATGATTAATCCATTTCCCAAGAAAAATTGGTATGATGTGAAAGTACCAACTATGTGAGAAATACTGAGACAACACTAGCGATAAGGATTCAAAGAACAAACAATGCATCAGTGGCCTCAAGGGTTGTGTTTTTGAGGTGATGCTTGCTAATCTGCAAAATGACGAAGCCACATTTAGAAAAGTCAAGCAATTATTGAAGATGTTTCGGGCAAAAACTGCCTAATCAACTTCCACGGCAAAGATCTTACTCGTGACAAAATGTGCTCCATGGTCAAAAAATGGCAGACCACAACTGAAACTCATGTTAATGTCAAGACTACTGATGGTTATTTGTGCTGTTTGTTCTACTGGTTTTACTAAAAAATGCAACAATAAGATTTGAAAGACCTCTTACACTTAACACTAACAAGTCCACCAAATCCAGAAAAGAATGATGGAAATCATGACCCTAGAGATGCAGACAAATGACTCGAGAACCCTGAAACCAAACCCACTGCCGTTGAGTTGACTCCAAGAAGCGGCAGGTAGGTATAACTGAAACGTAGATATAACTGAATTGTGGATATAACTAGTTAGCAGTCCTAGCACTTAACCATTATAACACCAGGCTTTCCAACTTGCAGTAAGTGGTCAATAAACTGATTCCAGACTGCACTGGGATACAGAAAAGGATTGCCAATCTATGTATCCTCTGTTTGTCAGAAAATAAAAATACTGAAAAAGCCCAAGTCTGAATTAGGAAAACTCATGGAGGTCCACAGTGAAGGTAATAATTCTGGAAAGACTACGGGAGACAAGACAGGTGTTCAAGTTGAACATGCTGATGGCTGTGAGTCACCAGTTCAAGAATATGTTTAAAATTCAGATTTTTAACAAAGACAAATAAAAGATCTTATTTGTGGGGTGAGAAAAGAATACAGCACATACACACACAGAAGATAATGCAAATCTGGTAAAATATTAACACTGGGAAATGAAAACTGGAATTCTTTGTACTGTTTTACAACTTTTTCATAAGCCTGAAATTATTTCAAAGGCAAAAGTTAAAACAAACAAAAAAAGCTTATCTTCTCTCCCAAACATATTCCTAACTTTCCTATAATCACTTTTTTTCTTATCTCTAGGCTTCAAATCTTAAATAATCTTTGACATTCCTCTCCCTCCTAATGAAAAAGAGGGATCCAAGTTCTGCATACTCTAACTTAAGTCATGTCTTCTGAAGCCAAATGTTTAAAAACTCTGAGCTACAGGAATATCCCCAAATCAAATTCATTGCCATCAAGTCAACTCCAACCTATAGTGACCCTACAGGGCAGAGTGGTACTGCTCACCAAGTTTACAAGGAGCATCTGGTAGTTTGCAACTGCTGACCTTTTCTTAACTACTGTGTCAACAGGGTTTCCACAGAATATGGCATAATGTAAAAATTGGGAGTAGGAGAGCTCAAAAGCCCAAATCACTAAAACTTACCAATGAAAAAACAAACAAGAGAAGCATCATTTTTAGAACAGACTAATGACATTGCATAAAACAAATGTATTCTCCTGTTAGAATACTTATTCTGAGATAAAATAATGTGAAACGTATTAAGAATCAATGTGCTATATATATCAAAGGACTTTATCAACAAAGTGAAGATACAATCTACAGATTGGAAGAAAACTACTATTTGATAAGGGTTTAACTTTCAGAATATATAAAGACTACAACTTAACAACAAAAAGACAATTCAATCAAAAAACAAAAAACCAGCCAAAGAGAATACACAAATAGCCAATAAGCACATGAAAATATGCTAGATGATATTATTCACTGTAGTTGGCTAATGCTGTCAGTCTCCAACTCATGGAATGAATCACTGCAAGATCCTGCATCATCACCACCACTGTGATCCACAAGGCTTTCATAGCGTCATTTTTGGGAATAAGATTGCCAGGTCTTTCTTCCTACCCCATCTCAGTCTGGAAGGTCCAGTGAAACCTGTTCATCGTAGCAGCACACAAGCCACCAATGACAGATGGGTAATGGCTATAGATGAGACACAACAATGAGGGATCAAACTTGAGTTTCCCACACGGAAAGTGGTAATTCTACAACTGAAATTCCACTAGTTGTTAACATTGTAGCTGTGTGCCCTTGAGTACATTCTGATTCACAGTGACCCTACAGTACACAAAAAATTATCAATGGGTACAATCTTTACAGAAACAGACAGCCACATGTGCGTCACGCACAATGGCTACTTAAGTTGGAAGCACTGACCTCTCAGCAGGCAGACACTTAACTGCTACACCACTGGGGCTCCTTTCCATCTTTCCATTAGTCTTTACCCACTGCCGTCAGGTCAGTTCTGACTCAGAGCTTGGCAGAGTAGAACTTGACAAAGTAGAACTGCCCCATAGTGTTCCCGAGGAGCAGCCAGTGAATATGAACTGCTGACCTTTGGTTAGCAGGCAAAGATAACCACTACGCCATCAGGGCTCCTAATTCAGGGAGATTTAAGTCAAAATCAGAATGAAATGTCATTTCACCCACACCAGAATAGGTATGATAAACAAAATAAATAAAGATATTGATGAGGATGTGGCGATGATGGTAATATAAAATGGTATGGCCACTACAAATAGCTGTACAGTTCCTCAAAAAGTTGAACACGGAACTAATATATGACCCAGCAATCCCAACCCTAGGTATACATCTAAGAAAGAACTGAAAGCAGACACACAAAGAGAAACTGGTACACCAATGTTCACTGCTCAACACTGTTCATAACAACTAAAAGTGGAAATAACCTTAATGTCCATCAACAGATGAATGGCTACACATAATGAAATGTTGTATACATGCACATCACCCACAAAGAGAAATGAAGTCTTGAAACATGCCACAACATGGATAAATCTTCACAATTTGCTTACTGAAATAAGCCAGTAGTAAAGGGCAAATATTCTACTATTCCACTTACATGAAATAAGCAAACGCACAGACACTCAAGTTTATTAGTGGTTACCAGGATTGGGAGGATGGACATGGAGAGTCTTCACTTCCAGAGCACTAAGTTTCCCTTAATGGTGGTGGAGTAATTTGGAAATGGACAGTGGTGACAGTTGTACAACATGATGAATATAACCAATGTCACTGAATTATACATGTAAAAAATTGTTTAACTGGCAAATGTAGTTTATATATGTATATCTATCTGTTATTTACCACAGTGAAATAACTTTAAAATAGGAAACAATGCACTATGGATTTTTTAAAAAGGTGGAACTGGTTAATATTAAGAAACAGCATTTTATCACTCCAAATTAAAAAGTATCCACCACTCTTCCTAGCTCAAGGCCAATCAGCCTCCACACAATACACACATAAAACAAAAATTTACTTTTACTTTTAGATTTACTTCTCCTCCACTTACTTTGAACACGGTAATTATTCAAAGTAGTAACCCTTCACATACTTTGAAAAGAAAAAAAAAACCCACAAATCAAAATAAGAATAGTTGAAAGGGAAGAAACATTCTATATTTAAAGAATGCGATCAATATGAAGTAATGTGGCCTAAATAACTAATATACTGGATCCTGTGCTTTCCAGCATCTTTTGCCAATAAACTGGATAAAGGCTTGGAAAGCAGACATTACACATAAAAGAATACATACATCTGAAAAACAAACATTTCACTCAGTGACCTTCTAAGATTTTAAAAAAGTCTTGGAATGCTAAGTAGAATTAAACTGAATGCAAAAACAGAGTTCTAGAGTCAAACGATAGTACAAAAACGGAGTTCTACAATCCAAAACTGGACTTTGCAACCACAGTACACAGAACTGTACTGCTGTCATGGACTGAAATGTGTCCCCCCAAAACTGTGTGTAGCAATCTGCTAGGCTATGACTGCTGGTATTATGTATTGTTCCCATACATTGTAAATCCTGCCTGTGTGATGTTAATAAGGGAGGATGAGTGGTGGTTGTGTTACTGGGGCAGGACTCAATCTATAAGACAGTACGATGCCTTGAGGCAATCTCTTGGGCTATAAAGGAAAGAAGCTAGCAGACATCTGGGGATCTGATGCCACCAAGAAGCAGTGCCCGGAGTAAAGCTTGTCCTTTGGAAAGGACTCAGGGCCCACGCACCAGAGAAGCTTGACCCAGGGAAGACTGACCACAACCTTCCTCCACAGCCAGTAGAGAAAGCTTTTCCCTGGAGCTGATGCTCAGAATTTATACTCTTAGCCTACCTTACTGTGAAGAAATAAATTTATTTTTGTTAAAGTCATCCACTTGTAGTATTTCTGTGATAGCTGTGCCAGATGACTAAGACAACTGCTTTATTAAAATTGCTGTTTTAATAGAAATCTAAGATATAGATCTAGAATTAAACAGTTGTGCAGTGGGTTACAGTTGTGCAGTGCCCCTTCTTGCCAAGGTCTTTGGTAAACCAAACCCACTACTGTTGAGTCAACTGTGACTCACAGCGACCCCACAGGACAGAGTAGAACTGCTCCACAGGGTTCCACTGAGCGCCTGATGAATCTGAACCGCCAACCTTCTGGTTAGCAGTAAGGTAAATTGTTACACACCAAGGACACTGATCTTTTTGGCCATCCCACTAGGCTTAAAAAAGTGCCAATTCCAGAGCAGGAGAGAATCTCACCTCCAAGGAAGGACAGCAAGGAATGGAGCATATCCTTTGGACCTGGAATTCCTGCACTGAGACTCCCCCTGGAACTGGGAGACCGAGGAATAGAGAACAGGTGGCAGGAGAGACCTGCAGGCACACCCAGCTGGCTTCCCAGCCCAGAGTGAGAAAGGAGTGTCTTTAAGCAGGAAGCTTACTGGCAGAGTGGGTGCCTCTGAGCACTTAAAAGCCGAGCTTGAAGAGCTTTGCAGCACTTGACCAAGCAGGACAGAGGACAAAGGATCAGAGAGAATGTGCCTGTGGTAGGGCTAGGAAGACGCTGTCCTGCTGGAAGAACTGTATGCAGAGCATTCCTCTACCTGAAATGCAACCTGTTGCTTCCTATCTATGTTTGTCAATCTGGGTGGGCCATGATTCCAGGTATTGTGTAATTTTTCCCATATGTTGTAAATCTCTACCTCTATAATGTTAATGGGGGCAGTTGAGACAGGATTCAATCTGTAAAACTGAACTGTGTCTCCTCAAGCAATCCCTCGGGAGATGAAATGGAAGCAAGCAGAGCTGGGGATCACATGCCACCAGGAAAGAAGCACTGGGGCCCCTGTGCCTGAGAAGCAACCAGGTCAGGGAAAGATGACAAGGAGCTCCTCCAAAGTCAAAAGAAAAAGTCTTCGTCTGGAGCTGACACGTTGAATTTGGAGTTTTAGCCTACTTTTATGTTAGAAAATAAACCGCTCTTTGTTAAAGCAATCCACTTGTTGTATTTCCTGTTATAGCAGTGCTAGATTACTAAGACACTTCTCTCATAAACCTCATGAGTATTGTCTTAGTTCTGTGTGGCCATTACAATGAATAATCAAACCCAGCAGAGAAGTAGAGAGTGCTGTGAGAGGGACAGCTGGTGTCAGAACAGGTGAAGATGGCGGAGAAACGAGGTATGCCTTACCTCAGCCTCACAAGTTTAGCCTTGTTGATCTCGATTCTCTTTTTCCTATACCATTCTTACAACAGTGAAACCTGTGAGAGCTGTAAGTCAACAGGACTACCTTGTTTTTCTGGGCCTCACAAGTTTTTGCCTTTGACACGGTGTAGTTACCCCAACTGCTATTTAGTGGGAAATATTGAGTTTTCCTTCTCTGGCAGTGTTCTGCCTTACATGGGTTCTGGCTTTCACAGGTTTTATTATAACCAAATAAATAAATAAATAAACCCAATGCTGTGGAGTCCACCTCGACTCACAGCAACCCTATAGGACAGAGCAGTAGAACTCTCCCATAGTTTCCAAGGAGCACCTCATGGGCTTGAATTGCTGACTTTTCAGTTAGCAGCTGTAGCACTATTAACCACTACACCACCAGGGTTTCCTTTACTGTAACATTCCTACTGAATTAATTTATCATGCTACATTTAGAGTACTGTGCTCAATTCTGGGCTTCCTTAAGACAAACATTAAAAAACCAGACTAAGGCTGTCCTACTGGTTTCTTTCTAGATGGGAGACAAGAGGGTAGAGAGGAGGGGACAGGTGCTCATTTAAGAGGATACAAGAAGTATGGACTGAAAAGGAGGAATGTGCTGTCATTGGGGGAAGAAAGCAGATAGGTGGGCATGCAAAATTGATTTGGATTGTATACTTGCACTTAACCACAACTAAAAAAAAAACAAAACCAACCAACCAAACAACAAAAAATCAGACTGAATACATAAAGGAAAAACTTTCTAAGTGTCCAGCTGATCCAGAAATAAAATTCACAGAGTTCTCTACTTTCAAAATTTGCCAAGCAAACCAAAGAACTGTGTCATAAAATGAGGCACAAATGTAAACCCAGTGCCAATAAGTATGTAAGAGAAGGGTCTTTCTAGGAAATAAACTGAGACATCCTGCCCTATCATCTTTATAGTACCCGCATCCCCTGGATTTCACTTTCTTTTTAAACATACAATTATTCTTGTGAAGAGATGCATCACTGTTGCTCTGTGGAAAGCCAAGTTTCAAAAAGAAAGCTGAATCTTAGTGAGGACCACGGAAGTGAAGAGAAAGTGAAGCAGCTTGTGCTATTATGTTGCTGACAAATTTGAAGATTGTGAATGTTAAGGGTTGACCGCAGTGACCTTCACGGTCACCAGATGCATCCAAACAAAAGCAAGATCAGCCTTTGTCAGAAATATTTTAAAGATGGTTACTGTTTTGTACAAGAGTGAACTGGCCAATTTCTAAGATCTCTTCCAACTCTGTTATAATCAGTTTGTAATTTTAAAGTCAGAGTGACATCGAACAGTTTTAAGATTACATTTGCTGCTAAAATAGTAAAGCTAAGAATACCAATATGCTAGTCAATATACTGAATGACTGAACTACAAATAGCATTACAGTAAAAGTATTAAAAATTGTTATTTTAAAAACACAAAGTGTAATATAAATACATCTGTGGGAGTTCTATTCAGAAGGGTAGAAGGCCCAGGCAAACAGAAACATGAATTAAGTTGCTGGGGCAGAAGAAAGCCTTAAATGGAAATGTAGCTATCACATCTTCTGTACTAAAATTTACTGTTCTAGCAAAGTAAAGCTGTTTTGTCAAGTATTTACTCAATCAAGTGGAGCACTCTTGACAGTTTTGCATTAATATTTAAAAACACTGAAGGTACCATAATGTCTAAGATCAACATTTCTTTAAAGAAATACATGGAAATACAATACATGCACACACAAAAGAAAACAGTTCTTTCAGCAGAAAAAAATACTAATCTTTTGTTATCACTCTAACTTATGGTAAAAAAAAAAAAAACCCAAAAGAATTAAAAATATTTTACAGAACTACATGCCAAGATCAAGTCTGGCACTAGACAAAAAGCTGTTTTATGATTAAAGCATTCTATCAATATCACTTTAAGACAAAGCTAACCTAGAATGGTAAGAAAAAAAACAATGTGTAAACTAATTCAATTTAACTCTCACTCTAATACTTAGTAGCTGGGTAATCTCACACAAATTACTTCATCTTGACAAATGTTTATCTCCTCAAGCACAGGTTAGTATTTCCTCAAATACTCTTAGATTTAACTGATAAAGTTTGTATAAAGCTCTTAAAATAGGGTGTGACAATAACAGCTTGGTAGATGATAATCAATGTATCTTAAAAATAATATATATTCAAATAAAAACTAAAGCACAACAATGTCTTAGTCAACCTTATTTTTTGTGAGGGCAGTATATTGGGTATGTTATGGGAGAAAGAGAAGCACTCTCTCCAAGAACTCTAAATAACTGCTTATTCAGCATCATGGATTATCCTAAACTTCTATATCTTCCAAATCATTCTTAGCTTTTCAAATCTTTCAAAGATTTGCCTTTAAGGATTAGAGTTTTAAGTTTATGAAACCCACAACCAAACCCACTGCCATCCACTTGACTCTGACTCACAGCAACCCCGAAGGGTTTCAGAAGCTGAGGGTCACATTCTTCTCCAGAAGAGCTGTGGATGGTTTCAACCCACAGCCCTTTCCTTTCAGTTAGCAGTTGACTGTTTTAACCACTGTGTGATGAAGGCTCCTTAAAGTGTGTACAAGTGTAGAGAATTAGCACTCCTCCTCTCCTCTGCAACCACTAGCTCTATTCTCCACCACTGAGATGTCTATCTTAAAACATATAAATCCATCCATCTCTTTCTTTCTCCTAATTTCTACTTTCACTTAATTCTTGTTACAATTTTTCATTACTATAATTGGACTATTTTTCCCTCCCCTCACTAGGAAACCAATTTATCAGTGTGTAGCCTATTCTTTACTTCTTCACCCCTGTCCAATAGTTCATTGCTCAGCAGAAGCTTTCTTGCCTCCCAAATGCCAAGACTGTGGTTTAAATTGGGAGATGTTTCATCTTTCTACAAAAACTATTCTCCAGAGCATACTACTAGATATGACTGAAAATACTCAGGCTGCTGATGGAACTGTTCTTACTCTAATTTGTGGTAGGGCCTACATGCATCTATCATGTATTAAAACTCAGTATCATACACCAAAAAAAATCAGACTCTTCTTAATTTACATTAAAAAACACTAACAAAAACTCATACAGCAATATAATCAATCTCCCCCTTTCCATCAAACACATTTCAATAACTTCCTTTTCCCACTCTGAAAAAAATTCCTGTATTTGTTCCCTTTTCCTAACCTTTAGACGTAAACTCTGTAGCTCCCATATTAAGCTTACTCCATTAAGATCTATAAAATTTATACTTTCACATTAAAAGTTACTTCAAATCCAGATCAAACTATAATAAACAGCCACATCACAAAAAACTGTAATTGGAACCAAAAAATTCTAAAGACAAAGAAAAAAATGATTACGCTGTATTAAGTATAGTTCTACTGTTATCTATTCTCTTTGAATTTGATTATGTACAGTACTTAATATATGCTGCTTCTCAGTTACTAGGAATATTTAATAAGCTACAATACTCATCCTTAAAATCACTGCATAAATTGGAATTCTGTACTTGCCCAACTACCCAATCTATTTTACTAAAAAGTTCTAAGCTTTCTGTTCCTAAAAGGCTGCTTCTCTTATCTCCTGATTGTTTCTGAAGATGCTTCAAATGTAGCTTTAACATGTCTCAAGGAACTTTTCAGGCCTGCTCCAAACTTATGTGTAAATATATCCTACGGAAAGATGCATACTTTTCTTGGCGAAGGGCTGAATCGCTGGGGAAGAAGAAAGACACAAAGGCACCATTTTCTCTGCAAACTAGCAAGATGTTTGTCAGCTGAATCACAGATGTGTATCTCTTATTCATTCAGTAGTACATAATAAACTTCAGGTATATGATAAAGAATGTACAAGTGATAAACAAACAAACAACCCACTGCCACTGAGTCTAGTACTTGGTGATAAGGATATGAAAACAATTTAGCAAAGCAGAGAATATTGGAGCATAGACAAGTAAACAGGAATCTACTAGGCAGCAAACTATGTACCTAATACCCAGTAGTATTCTCCTATACTAGAAGTGCTGGACAGATGTGGATCATATCCCACACTCCAGTAATGTACAGCACGTAGCTGCACCATGTAGGAGTAAGTACAACAGTACACTGACAGTAGTAATTTTATTGCTATCTGTGTTCAGACAAGTTTCCTGTTAAAAATAAGTGATGGTCCTTGTATTTACGATCAACAAATACACCCACAAACAGGCTCCAAAACCCGATTGGCATTCTATTAACATGGAGCAAAATAAGGACTAGAAACATAACTGTCAGAAACATCAATTTAAAATTTAGGTTTTCGGAGGAAAAAAAAACAAATTTACTACAGTTATCTTCTCTACGTTCTGACTGATGTATCAACGGCATTACTGAGGAATTTACAATGTTATGACTCAGAAAACAGTTCTCAGTCTTCCAAGTACACTGTCAACAGACTCCGATAAACTTGTCCCGTGTTACCTTATTCATAATGTGGCAAGTCTCACTTTAGTAAAAGTGTATTACTCATAAGTCAGTCAGACACAACTTCAGGATTTCCTTCACTAGAAGAATATCGTTCTCTACCAATTTATACCATAACAGTGTATTAATGATTGATCCTTGTCTTTGAGAACCATGATGTAAACAGCCTCCACAATACAAGTTAACCCAGCTTACTTAGAAACTGAAGCAGTGTTTCTAGGGGGAAAAGAAGAATGACTGGGGGACGGGGGGGGCGGCATCAGATAACCTTTGAAGGTATTTTACCAGAACAGTAGGGGAGGGAAGAGGGACGGAAGCAATGGAATGAACCAGAATTTCATGCATGGTATTTCCAGCTATGTGTAAGACACTGATCCCAATAGTTCTGACTGCTGAACACGAAGAAACTCTTAAGAAATAAAACCCACTATGTGACAGTAAAAAATAAAATACAAAAAAGATATATTCACGAAAAACATTAGGAAGATAAAAACTACTAAAAAATCCAAAGAAGACACACTTCAAGCAGATTATCTGCTGACTGGGAGAGAACAGTTTCTTCTAACAATATTCTACTTTCTCCCTCCACCATTAGGCGCCCATTTACTACATACTAAGCATAGTAGTAAACCCTTTTCACACATTTATACAACCTCTGAGGGAGGCTCTATTATTATTCCCATTTTAAAGATGATGAAATATTCTGCCTACATCAAAGATCGATCTCAAAACTGAAAAATTATTACGTGTGAATAGTATACAGCTAGAGTTTTAAAGTATCTCCAACTACTCACCTGCCTTAAAATAAAAAAAAAGTTAAATTAAAAAAAAAGCAAGCTTCCACGGACCTTCAAGCATATAAATTTATAGCCCTTTTTCACGACTTGCAACATTTTAAACTTCACCTGTAACAATTCCCATACACTGAAATCAAACTAAAGAAAAACTACCAATTAATAATGCTACATTTTATTTAGTTACCACAGTTGATGAAATTACAAGAAACAAGGAGGCAGTATGATGGCTCAGAGCATCCCCTTTGGTTTTAGACAGTCTGGGTTTGAATCCACACAATACTACTAATAAACACAGAGTGACCTTACCCTAGTTACTTTAATCTCAGATTTCGTTTTCTCACCTATAAAACGAGGATGATGATAACAGCACCTCTTTCAAAGGTCTGCTGTAGAATTACAAGATAATGTATACCAAGGACTTAGTACTGTGCTCACAGTAAAAGGTCAATTAATAGTGGAGGGAGAACAGCCATACATATAAAATTCACCAGGCCACAAAAGTAAAGCATAAAAAACCGACATCCTGAAAATTCCACTATTTGTCCTCTAAAGATAAAAACTCAAATCCAATCTACTCCTAATTTTTTTTTTAGGGGATCAAGGCATTAGAGATGAGACAGAAAAGATGCTGCAGTGCATCTGTGACACACACAAAAATGGCTCCACTCAGAGCGTTATCTTAATTACCAATAAAAGAGGTTAAATCCACTTCAACGACTATTGAAGTTAGGCTTGCCAGGCACCTAATACAGCCCTATCATTTTTATTTTCAGGAAAAGGCTACCAAAACTTCACTGAAAAAAACTCTGTTCCTTTTGGTACATTCCAAATGAAAATCTAGTTCTCTAGAGCAGAGCTCAATTCCAAGTTGCCTAATGGGTTATGAATCTATGAATCTAGGCTGAAGACTAGCCAATGCGGAAATCCGGGTAGGTTCGGAAGTCAACCAACATGAGGCATATCGGAAACCTAAAAAATCCTCAAATCAAGTAAAAACAAACATTTATTTAAAGAGAATGAGACACATTCCTCTGGTGCAAAGAAGGCAGACTTTATCAATATCTTTATTGGTCTTCATACCCTTTTCTTCAGTCCTAAAGCGGGTCTTTAGCATAATACAAGCACTAACTCCATCTCAAGGAAAGGAAGCTGCCAAGTGAGATTCACCACGCGGGTTAGGTGATGGAGCGGCCTCGAGTGAGGCAAGATTACCCAAACCCTCCTCTGGAGTTAGCAGTACGATCCCTAGCGGAAGTAGGGTTGGTCCCAATTCCCCGAAGAGCCCTCACCGACCAAGGTCTTGAACATAGTCTCCCCCACGCAATGCTTATTGCAAGCCAAATCGCCACCACACACGGAGAAGACTGAGGCGGTAGAGGCCCTCAGGTTGTTTGGGGGACGCAGCCACAAGAGTGAAAAAACCGCGCGCCGAGGCGAGGTGCGTAACGCCCGGCAGGACCCGAGCTAGGTACTAGGTGGGAGGAAGACCGACGAGTCCGGAACTCCACTGCAAACCACATGGGACGGGTCTCACTCTGGTTTCCCGCTCCCGGACCAGAAGGCCGAGAGTGCCTCAGCCACAGGGATGATTATGGTCAGCAAACAGAAAGGGGGTGTCTGGACTTGAGGCCCTCTCCACGCACCCCATCGTCTGCAGGCGCCTCGGCTGGGGTGCACCCAAAGCCTCAGATGGTCCCCTGCCAGCCCTTCCCGATGGGGCCCGCTGTGATCGCTGCCCCGACGCCCTCGCTTTCCTTACCGGCCAGGGTGAGCGTCAAGCTGAGCGTTATCTGCGCACCTCGAGGGTATCCGCCGAATTCCGACCGGGGGAGGGGAAGAGGAGACTAGGGCTAGAAGGTGGGCCAGAAGGGCCACCGCACCCGAAGAGCCAAAGCTGCGGATGGACAAACTGCCAAAGCACTTTCCCTGCTCCCCGAGAGGTACAGAGCTAGCGAGAAAAAGAACCAAGATGGCGGCCAGCCAGCCCCTACGTACTACGTCATGCCGCGGCGTACGTAAGGCAAATCTCCGCAGGACCGCCCCCCGGCGACTAGCGGGCAGGGTCACGTGACGTCGTCGGGGTCGTCCCACCCCAGTGGGAGGCCACAGCGTCTCTTGCTGGGTGGAGGAAGCTTGTGCAACTGGAGTTCGGTTGCAGGACAAAGCCAGGAACCTCTACAGGGACTCTTGATTTAACCAGGATGACAAGTCGATAAGCAGTCCTAGTGGCCCAGTGGTTATAGTGCTCGCCTGTTAACCGAAAGGTCAGCGGCTCCAACCTAGCAGCCGCTCTGCGGAGGTGAAAGATAACGGCGATTTGCTTCGTTCAGATTTACTCCCTTGGAAAACCTATGGGGCTGTTCTACTGTGTAGGGTTGGTGGGAGTCGCAATTCAATCCGCTGCAGTGAGTTTTGTTTTTAATTTTCGGTATCTGATAGGTGAGTGTAAATTGATTCAAGCAGCAGTTTGAGACTATTCATCAGAACTAAACTATGCATAAGCTTTAACCTTGATATCTTATATCACACACAGTATCTGTAATACCAAACTTATCCATCGATAAAGAAAGGATCAATGCATATTGTGGGTATCTAAAAGCCATTAAATTCTGAGTAATATTTAATGACCAGGGAAATGCAATTATACCATAATATACTTATGCCATAATTATGCTTTAAAAACATAAGCATGCATATTCAAAGGAAAAAGACTGAAAAATGTATTCTGAAATGTTAATGATAAACATGTTAGCAAGGGTTATCTTTGAGTGGTAAAATTAAAATATGTATATGTGCCTTTCTATAATTTCCAATTTTTATAACAAAAAATTTAATATGTAAAAGAATGAGTATGCTATAACATCGTTAGGGAAAACAAATGTGTACACATATACACACCATTGTGTTTAAGATTGAAAAAGCTTGTTTATTTTTCAGCTTTAGAGTAAAACAAGAATGGGTAGACAATTAATGGAAGAAAGAGAAGCTAGGAAGAATTCTAGGGAAATTTGATTATTAATGCACGGGAACGAATATATGCTGAGTCTTATCAAGTGGCTTCTTTAGTGAAGTAGAAGCAAGGCACTCTGCTGAGAACTTTGGGAAGCAGCGAACAGGAATTAGTGGAGAAGACTCAAATGCTATTTCAAAAAGTTAGACCTACAGAGAAGCATTAGCATGTTATGCTGAGAGCACTTTTAAATTTTGTGATTATGTAAATATAAAATAATGCTTTTGGTTTACTTATATGAATTCTCAGTCACTGTTCACTTGGGAACAGCAAGTGAGAAGATAGACAGTACTATTCACCCATGCTGGCTTTCTCTAAGCAAGTGTGATGTGGGGAGGTGAGGGTATGTTTAAGAGACGAAGCATAATGATGATCCATATTGTGAGAGTTAATCAGGTAGAATATGTAAAGTGCCTGATGTTGTGTTTGAACATAGAAAGTGTGACAATTAAGTCTGCGAACTTCATTGTTCTAAGTGCTACATACCTCCTTGCTGAATACCTCTATAGTCACCTTCCAAGTACTCACTCCCCTTGGTAAGCTTCGTACTGATGCCAGCCCCTAATTCACTCTTCAGAGCAATTTTAGAACTCTTTTCTGGAATGGCCACTGCCCACGGTGGCACAGCAGCAAGTTCGTGAACTTAATTGTATAGTTGTCTGTAAGGGAATTTTAGCCAGTAAATAAATAATTGTATTGGAACAACCTCTCTACTTACCTAATCTGGCCCCCAATGACTTTTTTGTTTATCGAAGGATAAAGAAACTATTGATGACATTCAGGACATACAGGGTAATATGACGGCAGCTCTGGTACCTATTCCAGAAAAAGAGTTCCAAAATAAGTACTTCAGATTGCTTTGCAGGGTGAACTAGGTGTCTGTGCATAGCTTCCCAAGGGGAGTACTTCAAAGGTAACCATAGTGGTACTCAGCAGTGAGGTGTGTAGTGCCTTTTCTAGAAAAGTTCATGAACTTAATTGGCAGTCCTCATATGGCTGATATGTAATAAATAGTAACTTTTATTTGGGTTATGAATTATCTGTGATGTATTTTAAATCCAGGTATTTTCCTGGAGCCTAGTCTGCTCTGAGCTGTCTTCTCTGCTGGTAGTATATGTTCAAGGAATTGCCACTGTAGCAGTTTCGTTATTGTTAAGTGCTGTTGAGTCAATTCTGACTGACAGCAACCCTATGGATGACAGAAGGAAACACTGCCTGTTCTTGCACCATGTCCACAAATTGTTTTTCTGCTGAAGCCTATTGTGGCCACAGTGTCAACCCATCTCGTTGAGGATCTTCCTCTTTCTCACTGACCCTGTCAAGCATGATATCCTTCTCCAAGGACTTCTCCTTCCTGACAATATGTCCAAAGTATCTGAGACACAGTCTTGCCATCTTTGCTTCCAAGGAGCACTCTGGTTGTACTTCTTCCAGAAGAGATCTGTTTGTTCTCTTGGCAGTCATGGTACATTCAACATTCTTCTCCAACACCACAATTCAAAGGCATCAATTCTTCTGTCTTTCTTGTTTATTGTCCAGCTTTCACATGCACATGATACAACTGAAAATACCATGGCTTAGGTCAGGCATACTTTAGTCTTCCCGGTGATGTCTTCTTAATACTTTAAAGAGATTCTTTGCAGCAGATTTTCCCAATGTACTGCATCTTGATTTCTTGACTGCTACTTCCATGGGCATTGATTGTGGATCCTAGTAAATGAAATCCTTGACAACCTCAATCCTTTCTCCATTTAGAGTAAATAAAACAATGATGGAAGGTAAATCATAGCATCCCACCTACTCCAATTCATATTGGTGATCATTTGAAATGGAAAAGCATGGCTGATCTACGAAACCAAATAACATGTACTTTTTAAATTTACTTTTTCTTGGATTATTTGCAGAGATGATTCCTCATAAATTTTTTTTTCCATGAAAGACTGAGTGAAAACTTGTCATTTAATTTCCAGTGCTGATTTGTGAATAATTGTAGGGGAACATTACCAACAATTACTGTACAACTATACCAGACAGTGTTCCTCTGCTATTCATAAAAGTTTCACTGTTTTTTACAGAAGTAGACTGCCAGGAGCTTCTCGTCTGTCTTAGTCTGCTAGCTCCACTGAAACTTGTCCATCATGAGAAAGAAGTCCAAGCTGCACTGAAGACTTTGGTAAAAAACAGAGCTCCAGGAATTAACAGAATGCCAACAGAGATGTTTCAAAAAACAGTTGGCGTGCTGTAAGCACTCATTCGTCTACACCAAGAAATTTGGAAGATGGCTTCTAGCCAGCCAACTGGAAGAGATCCATGTTTATACCCATTCCAAAGAAAGGTGATTCAATACAATACAGAAATTATTAATACCACACACATGTAAAATTTTGCTACAGATAATTCAAAAACAGTTGCAGCAATACATGGACAAGGAACTACCAGAAATTCAAGCTAGATTCAGAATGAGACATGCAATGAGGGGTGTCACCATTGTTGTCATCTTGGCTGAGTTGTACAACCAGTTAAGTGCTCTACTGCTAGCTGAAAGGTTGGTAGTTCAGCACTACCCAGAGACTCTTGGGAAGACAGGCCTGGCAGTCTGCTTGCAAGAGGTCACAGTCTTGAAAAACATGTGGAACAGTTCTATTGTACACACATGGGGTCACCATGAGTCAGAACTGATTTGATGATAACAACAGCAGGTAAAAACTAAGTCAATGAAGGTATCATGCTCTACTATTAGTAGTAAAGGATCGTCCAGTAAAGATGTCCCGTTTTTGACAACTCATGGAAGCCATATTTGTGAAGCTGTAACTGTCATATTTATTGTTGCGATCTTGTAACTGATTAGACTGAGTGACCTGATTCAGGTTCAAGAGATTGGGGTAGCAAGTCCAGTATCCCAACGGGTGGCAAACCAGATTCCGTCTTTCCAAAAGCATGGAGACACAAGCTTTTTGGTAGCAAATGGCAGAAAAGTTTTATTAAGCAAAAGTATATTCTGAAGAGGGAATGGATTCATCTCTGTGAATGGAACAAGAACCCATGTAGATTCTGGTGGCCAGCCAGCCAAGCCAAGTGCCATAGATTCTGGTGGGGGTCCTTTAAGTTTGTTAATGGAGGAGGGTGGTGATGTTGCTCCTGGTTCCAAGTTTTGGTCAACGACTGCATGATGGGGCTTCTCCGGGAGAGTATGGTTAATGCTATGGAGATGGGATGGAAGTAAGGGGTAGGCCACTTCCAGGTTATCCCTCCCCATTCAGGGGGTGTGCATGTCTGGCCATGTTACAGCTGTCAGGAAAGGTTGTTATATCTGTGTCACAATGGCCAGGAAGAATGTTTTTATCTGAAATTACCCTTCTCAATGATTGATATGAAGAAATGGTATGTGATTGAGATCAGATTCCCTAGCTAACATTGTCATTCCCCTCCCCTGAGGACATGGGCCTGGAATCTTGAAGGGAAGGTGGAAAGTCAACTGGCCCTGCTGTTTGGGGTCATAGTGCTGCCAACCCATCAGACCCATGTTCCTCAAGTGCCCTGTCTTGGAAACCTTGAGCCACCTGATCTATCTGATTGGTGGGTATAGGCTGGTAGCCTTGTAGGACCATGAGTTTTACTTAGAATTGTTGTAGCCTGGAAGAAATAAAGCAAGTTAGGGCATTAAGAATCGGGAGCCCAGAGGTAAGGATAACCAAAAAGATTAATAAGGGGACTTACCAGCAGCAGTAGTATGACATCAGCCAGTTGGGTTTTTGTAGCCCATTTAGGCCCTGGGTATAGCTGGGAACAAATCAGTGATGGAGATTTGAAGTATTTCCTTTTTATTTTTCCCTTGGATGGCAAATGCTTGTCCCTTGGTTGTGTGCACATGCAGATTTCAAGATGGTTCCTGCCACAGGGGCTTCTGGGACTGGTAGCAGGACTCATTATAGGGTATTGTGCATGCACAGTTTCTTGCTCCCTTCATTCAATTACCCAGTACTCGATCATAGCTCTCTGGTGCCCCCATGGGAAGGACACATAGCAATCAAAGTGGGACTTACCGTGCTTGTCTCTGGATTTAGTTCCATCTGAAAAACAACTTTAAGGAAGTTTACACAATTGTTTGGGGACTTCTCTCAATGTCCCAGCAACACAACAGGGCATCTGGAGACATATAGAAGGGAATGTCCTACCAATTGTAACCTCTTCAGACGTGAGAGTAATCTTCACACAGGCCCGGTTGTGGAGTGGGCCCATTGGGTAATTTAAGGTTAAAAAGGTGGCTCTCGTGTCTAAGACAAATTCAGTCTCCTTACATTCCACATCAAGTGTAACCCGTAGTTCCCCCATGGAGATATTGATGGTTTGGCCATGAGCTAGGGAGCTTTCAGAGTTCTGTCACTGAGCAATCTCTTTAGACTTCTGAAGGAGAGTCCAGGAGGATCTGTGCATCTAGGCCTTTGGGGAGGTCAACTGGGTTTCCTGTTTTAGGGCACCCATGACACTCCACCTTCTAGTGACCTCATTTTCCACAGCACATGTGTGGATTGGAGTCAGTACTCACTGGCCTCTTAGGTGATCCAAGTCCTGGTCTGTGGGGGCCAACTGGGTTACCTTGAGGTGGTCCTTGGAGAGCTACAGCCAACAGCTAGACCTTTTTTGTCTTTTTTCCTCTGCTGCCAAATTTCTATTATTAAACACCTTAAAGATCCCCTCTACCAACTGGAAGAGAGGGGTCTGAGGTACTGCCTCAAGCTTTTGTAACTTTTGTCTTATGTCTGATGTGTAGTAGGATAGAAAATGTATGACTGTAATACTTTTCCCTTCTCTGTTTCCAGGATTAGTACTAATACATAGTTTTTAAAGGATTCATTGAGTCTAGGTAGAAAGACAGCTGGGTTCTCTTCAGGTCCCTAGCTAAAAATGGGGTTTGAGAGTAAGTCTTTACTCTTTTCTGGTTTTAATAACATACTTGGCTTTTAGGTCAGGTCTGGGTCCTGATAAAAATCTATACATACAGGCTTTTTCTCCATTTGCCCTTATGTTTACAAAACAGAATTTCAGAGTAAAACAGCCAGGCTAGTTTATCTGGACCATTATTTGACTCAAGTGGCTTTAGGAACCAGTTTTTTGTTTTTCTAAAGCTCATAGTTTAAAAGGTTATCTAAAAGCAATAACCTATGTGGGTTACCTCAATTTCCATGAATGTCAGAAAGTTAGATCTTAGAAGAATCACATATATCTTTCATGGTTCCCTTTTGGGATCATGTTCTTACTATGTAGAATCTTTGATTATAAATGTTTAATAAATTATAATTGAACACCATCATGTTTTTTAAGATCCCAGGCACCATATAGTGAACTAAGAAATAAAAATACTAACAATATTAGGTCAATTACCTGAAATAACCAAATAAATCTATGTCCCTAAGGCCTTTGAATGAGGAAACAAATCTCTTAGGTGTTTGTGTGTAAGCAAAATAAGTAACTGTTTTTCATGTGCCTCAGCAGCAATTGCATTTTGTAAAACCTCTATTTGTATATTAATATCAATATAGCAACATTTATCTGTTAAGGTACAATTTTTCCACAGAATAGGAAATCTGATGATACTCTAATTTGTAAAATCTAGCTAAAGTTTTAGACATTTCTTGGCTGTGGTATTTACAATTTTGCTAAGTTTACCAATAAGAATTTATAATTGGAGAATCACAGTATCTAAACCTATTGTTTAATTTAGGAGAAAGGAAATGATCTTATTCTATCTAGAAAGAAGGACCTTAAAACATCAGCAATATTTCCACTTAAAACCCATAGTATATTTTCATTTATTCAGTGTTATGTACTTATCTTCTCTTCCACCTGATTCTACATCAGCTGTAGTCTGTGAGACTATCAGTTTCTGTATAAAGATTTTTGGATACTTTGTGTCATCATCCTGATATGTTTGTTGAACTATTCTGGTGAAACGTTTTTTTAAAAAATCAGCAAAATACTCTAGATAACAAGACAGGGAAGTTTGGACAAGACATTCAAGACTCAAACACACAAGAAACAAATAGCAGGTAAACATTGCTTTACAAGAACAGATGGTGAATAAGACAACACTGAGAGAACAAAAAATCCAAGGTTGAATTTGCCAAATGTGTGGCTCAAGGCCAACTTGCAGAGTTTTGGACATACAAAAAACACTGAGCCTATAGAAATAACACAGTCTCTCAGACACTTTACACAGAAGATTAAAAACCTGGAGTCCCCACGACTGAACAAAAACTTCATAAAAATGATGAAGAGTTGAAAAACAGGTTGCCAGACTGAAGGCCAGTGGGAAAAGTCCCCTTTAAAAGTGGTACTACTGCCACAGTCCCTAAATCACAAAAGAGATTTGGAAAAATAAGAATGGTCCAGGGAGCCAGAGCACCAGCAGATTCCATTCTCCAGATCGAGGTAACAGCTGTGAAGAACAGAGTGAGAGGAGAGGATCTGATCCTGTGCCCAAGGCCTTATGGACATCTCCTGTCTATTACCAAATATCTAGACAATATGGAACTTTTTCCTTGGACTTATTAAAAAATGGGTGTCTGAGCCTGCCCCCAAAATACAAATCAAAAGACAAAGCAGACCAACACAACTAAGGATGATCAGTCTCTGGCTTTCTATTAAAAAAAAAAAAATAGAGGTCCCAAATCCAACACCAATGTACAGGACTTTCCTAAGGGAAGACAAAACACGAGGGGGAAAGGGGTAGATAGCTGTGCTGTGGAAGAAAGAGAAGCAAGTGAAGAAGCAAAGAACAAAGATTTCCTCATTCTCTTACCCATCAAGATGCCAGAGTAGCCACTTACCTTGGGGGAAAGCTTGGAGTCAAAATGCTGCAGTGGCTGCCTGCCTGGTTCTATTGGTGAGGTGGTTTGTCCATCTTTGTTGGGTTTTACAGGTCCCAGCCAATTTGGGGGATCCCTTAGTGGTTACCAAACTCTTATTGGGGGTCTCTTAGTGGTTGCCAAACTCTTACTGGGGGTCTCTGAA
Organism: Heterohyrax brucei; assembly: GCA_028571685.1. Classification (NCBI taxonomy): domain Eukaryota; kingdom Metazoa; phylum Chordata; class Mammalia; order Hyracoidea; family Procaviidae; genus Heterohyrax; species Heterohyrax brucei. Next base: position 206,046,793 of record CM053140.1, read on the forward strand.
GACCCTCAGGGATCCTGGTCAGATACACAAGAAAGAATTACTTGGTGAGTCCTGACTGGCCATGGGATCTGGGATTGGGTCGGGGTTGCTCCAAGTTTTCGTTAAGAGACTTGGTGGGATGTTTTGGGACTTGTTGGACCGCATTCTTCAGGGAGGACCTGACAAGGGAGTTGGGCTTGTGGGGCTGGCATCCCAGTGGTCACTAAGCTGAATTTAAGAGGAGTGGGGGGCCATCCCTCTGCCCTTTTCTGAGGCTTTCCCTGGGAGGAGTCTTGCTGCCTCCCCTTGGCTGAACCACCTGGAGACCGACACCCCAGAAACTCTATGAGACTGGACCAGTGAGGGCACCCCTCTCCTGTTTTGGGCTTCCCAATATGATTGATTTCTTAGGAGCATCCATCTGGCTACCTGAGATTTTCCAAAGAAGGGGCAGTAGAGCCAGAACTTGGAGGGGGGTTACACACTCTAACAGGGCATTTTGACCTGCTGTACCAAGTCCTCCAGAAGATTAAAATTTTACAGGGCATGGCTAAAAAGGAAAAATGAACCCAAGGGCATGAGAAGAAATGTTTGATGAGAAGGCCCGATCAGTCAGGGACCAGTATGGGACTCGGTCTGATTACTGGAGGTGAAGCAGGTAGCAGTGCCATAACTCACTGTTGCCCCAGATGGGCCAAAGGAGTCACCTGCAAGAGGGCGATGTAGAAGGTGTCTAAATGGAGGGTTGTCCATTGAATGGTCCCCACATGTGGTTAGGCTGGCTCTTCCCCAGGGGTTTCCATCATTTACCAGCAGAAAGATGAGGAAACTCAGGACTGAGACAAACTGGCTCCCAGGTTTCAGCACCAAAATGTTGAGATCCTGTGACTGATTAGACTCCAAAGTGCCCTTATTTGGGTTCAGGAGATTGGGCTAGCAAGTCTGGTATCCCAATAGGTGGCAAATGAGGCTCCCCCAAAGCATGAGGACACAGACTTTTGTAGCAAATCACAGAAAAGTTTTATTAAGTGAAAGTACATTCGGAAGAGAAAGCAAGTTGGCCTCTGTGAGTGGAGAAAGACTCATATATATTCTGTGAATATAACAGTATACTGTCAAGGAACTGCCAGAAATTCAAGAAATTCAGAAGCATACATGGAACCAGGGATATCATTGCTGATGTCAAATGGATCTTGGCTGAAAGCAGAGAATACTAGAAAGACGTTTACCTATGTTTCATTGATTATGCAAAAGCATTTGACTGTGTGGATCATAGCAAACTGTGGCTGACATTGTGTAAAATGGGAATTCCAGAACACTCAACTGTGCTCTTAAGGAATCTATATATGTATCAACAGGCAGTCATGTGAGCAGAACAAGGGAACACTGCATGGTTTAAAGTCAGGAAAGGTGTGCGTCAGGGTTGTACCCTTTCACTCTGTATGCTGATCAAATAATCCAAGAAGCTGTATTATATGAAGAAGAATAAGGCATCACAGTTGGAGGATAACTCAATAACAACCTGTGTTATGAAGATAACACCACCTTACTCGCTGGAGTGAAGGTGATTTGAAGCACTTAGTGATAAAGATCAAGGACCCAGTCTTCGGTATGGATTGCATCTCAACACCAAGAAAACTAAAATCCTCACAAGTGAACTAGTAAACAACATCATGATAAATGGAGAAAGGATTGAGGTTGTCAAGGATTTCATTTTACTTGGGTTCACAATCAATAAATGGAAGCAACAGTGAAGAAACCAAAAGACACATTGCATTGGGAGAAGCTGCTGCCAAGGATCTCTTTAAAGTGTTCAAAAGTAAAGATGTCACCTGGAAGACTAAAGTGCGCCTGACCCATACCATGGTATTTTCAGTTGCATCTCATACATGTGAAAGCTGGACAATGAACAAGGAAGATAGAAGAATTGATGCTTTTGAATTGTGGTGTTGGAGAAGAATGTTGAATGTACCATGGACTGCCAAAAGAACAAACAGATCTATTCTGGGAGAAGTACAACCAGAGAGTTCTTTGGCAGCAGAGATGGCAAGACTTCATCTCACATACTTTGGACTTGTTGTCAGGAGGGATCAGTTCCTGGAGAAGTACCTCATGCTTGGTAAAGTAAATCGTCAGTGAAAAAGAGGAAGACCCTCAACAAGATGGATTGACACAGTGACTACAACAATGGGCTGAGGCATAAAAATGATTGTGGGCATGACACAAGACCAGGCAATGTTTTGTTCTGTTTCTCATAGGGTCATTATGAGTCAGAACTGACTTGATGGTACCTAGAAACAATAGTAGATTCTGAGAGTGAAGGAGGGTGTCCTTTAATTTTGTTAACAGAGGAGGGTGGTGATGCCGCTCCCAGTTTCTGTTTTGGACTACAGTCAGCAACTGCGTGATGGATCTCCTCCTGGAGAATATGGTAATGATGTGGAGATGGGATGGAAATAGGGGCTAGGCCACCTCCAAGCCACCCCCAGACCTAGGATGTGTGTGTGTGTGTGTGTGTCCCTGTTACAGCTGCCAAGAAAGACTGCTGTATCTGCATTACAGTTACCAGAAGGAACTTTTTGATCTGCCATTACCCTTCTCAAGGGTTGACATGAAGAGATGGTATGTGGCTGAGATCAGGTTCCCTAGCTTACCTTGTCAGTTATTATTTTTTTAAATTAATTTTGACAAGTAGCTCTGAAAAGTTATGATTCCATAATGCATAAAAATTATTAAAGTTTATAATCAAAATGGGTGTTCTGTTCACCAAACAGTCCATGCATGAAATTTATAATGTGCATAATTGTCCTACTGAAAGAACAGTTGAATGTTTAATCAAAAACTTTGATACAACGAGGTCTGTTGACAATCAGACAGCACCTGTGTGTCAATGAACTGCACACCATTCTTCAGAGTGTACATGGGAATCCATCCCAATGAATTTCTTGCTGAGCACAGGAACTGGGCCTTTTGTAGACCACAGCTTGGAGGATTTTGCCATCTGGACTTGAAGCTTTACCCTTACAAAACTGTTCCAACTCAAGAACTTAAGCCCGGTGACCATAATTTGTGCTGTACATTTGCTGACTGGTCTTTGGGGCAATTGACCAAGCTGAACAAGGAGATGCTATAACTGTCAAAGGTGAAAGATATTGGGCTATGATAACTGATTATTTTTGGTTCCATTTAGAAGGTGCTGCAGTGGCCATTTACCCAAAGTTCTTTCCACACAGCCGTCAAATGTATTTCAAAATAAGAAAAGGATTAAAACTGTATCATTTATACAACTTGTTTTCTTCAAATATAGAACACTTATAGGAAGACCCTTTATTTCTGAAATGTTTATGTGTACATGACAGTTTGTTTTCTTTTATTGAATAATACAATAAATCACATTAGTAGAATTATGAAACAATATGCTGTGTGGAAGTAAACTTTTTTTTTTTAATTTACAGGCCTATTATTCATTGATCCAACAAGCACTTATTTTGGCTAAAAGTTTATTCATTTATTATGAGTAGTAAGTGAAGTCTAAATTAACTATAATTTACTATCCACCCAAAAAATTACACAAAATTTTCTTAGCTGTTAGCTGAGAGTAGACACAAAATTCTTAAGTTTCATGACCTGAGCTGGTGAAACCTCCATATACTTTATAACAGATGGTGATTTTGATTTGGTTCTTTTAAAACACAGTAAGAATATGCATGACCAAATACTTAGTTAAAAGATAATCACTGCAGAATAAGTTATAGTTCAGGAAATACTTTTCCCTGAAACCATTAAGCAATAAGTGTAAGTGGTATAATCAACAACACTAAAGTAACTATAGTCACATGCCACATAACAGCAGTTTGGGCAACATCTGACTGTATCTGTGTCTGTAATCCCATAAGATTATAATGCCTACTGTGTTGAGTCAATTCTGACTCACAGTGACCCTATAGGACAGAGTAGAACTGCAGACAGCACTTAACCACTACACCACCAGGGTTTCCATAAAGTTTAAAAATCCAGATCAGAGAATGGAACGTATTTTGGAGAATGGGACCAAACACAACACAAAAGTAAACTTTCCTGGTCCTTTTGGGAAGCTAGTGAGTTCGCTTGTGCATAACTTATGCTGACTGAACCAGGCTCACCAGGGCCCTGGATGTCTCCATGCCTTGGTGTTTCCTGGGCCACGCCCTCCAGGTGATCTGGGGCAGTGGGACAGCAGCCTCACAGGGCGTAATTTAGAGCCATCTTTGCACAATGGCCACATCACATAACATATTTCACGGAGCATTTCATGTATGTTAAGTGACATGTCTGTACATTGCTGATTTAAAGAATGAAGTCCTCAGTAACTCTGTAAAAATTAATCCAATGATACATTATGTGTCCATCTTTTCAATGTTAAGAAATGAGATAATGGGAAAAAGCTTACATGATATCATACAAATAAAATTTCTAGATATTTAGTTGAAATTTTGACCCCTGTCTAAGGTCAAAGGATAAGAGAAAATTTTGGTCTCAAATTGATGATCTTGTTCCACATCAGAAGTTTCCAAAGATAAATGTTTTCTGGGATAAATGTGGGAAAGCACCTTCAGTGTGCAACAGCCTCTTACCTGTTCTCATTCTCTGGATGTGTGACTTCTGGGCAGAGCAGCCAGCCTCTTATACTGGCTGAGGGTTTAAGGGCATATTAGAATGAAGGGCATTATTAAGAAGTCTTGTTAACTATTGTCTTCTTGTGTTAGGAGAAATTTTCTGTTGAATCACTGCAGGACAATTTGGCTTTAAAGAATTGGCATCAATTCTTACGGGTAAATTGCACAGAGCTTTGTTAGATCACAGTGGGTACCTCACAGCAGATAAAGTGTTCACTCATCCAAGTGGATAATGGAAAATGAGTGGGAAATCTTTATGCAATTACTCAAACTGTGTATTTGCTTTTTGTAAATGGCATAGACCATAAATTGATATTGTTAGTTTTATATTTAATATGAGACATTTAATTTATTGTATGCTGTGTGGCATGGTGGTGCTACATTTGCTAACCAAAAGGTCAGCAGTTCAGATCCACGAGGCGCTCCTTGGAAACTCTATGGGGCAGTTCTACTCTGAACCCTAGAGTCGCTACGAGTCGGACTTGACTCGACAGCAGTGGGTTTTTTTATACTTATTTTTCCTTCAAGAAGTTTAATTAAGAATTTACACTATCTCAGGCACTGAACAGCTGCGGAGGGTGTAAAAATGAGTAAGACAGTCTAAGCTCCTACTCTCTGGGAGTTTGTTGTCAGATGCGATGGAAGTGGGATGAGTTTAAAAAAACAAACATAAGCAAACTATGACTGAAGTTGATAAATGCTCTGGTGAAAGAATTAAAAGACACTATGGAAACCTGGTGACATAGTGGTTAAGTGCTACAAATGCTAACCAAAATTTTTGGTCAGTAGTTTGAATCTACCAGATATTCCTTGTAAACCAGGTATTCCTTATAAACCAGGTACTCCTTGTAAACCCTTATAGGGTCACTGAGTTGACTCTGTGGCAGTGGGTTTTATTTTATTTTTGATATGAAAACCCTGGTATCCCTAGTGGCATAGTGGTTAAGTGCTATGTCTGCTATCCAAAAGGTCAGCAGTTCTAATCTGCCAGACACTCCTCAGAAACTATAGAACGGTTCTTCTCTGTCTTACAGAGTTGCTATGAGTTGTAATCAACTGAATGGCAGTGGGTTACTGAAAGGTTGGAAGTTCATATCTGCCAGGCCCTTCTTGGAAACCCTATGCAGTAGTTCTCCTCTGACCTTTAGGGTTGCTATGTGTCAGAATTCACTTGATGGCAGTGGCTTTTTAAGCATTTTCTAAGGCCCAGGTTTGACTTCCTATGCAGGAGGAAGCTAGTCACTTTGTCCATTAGCATATTAGCTTTCTACCCGGGGCAGAGAATTTACCATGCATGAAGTGGTTAATGAGTTAAAGGACATCTAGAGTGCTAAAACAGGGGGCAAAACAATTTTTAGTTGGTTTTGGCCAGCCTGTGGCTGTTTTTTTTTTTTTTTTTTTTGAGGCAGTTCTGAAGAGGAAAAGAAAGAATATTAGGAAATGGGCTGGATGAGGGGCTGCCTCGAGGCTAGGAAAAAATGGCTCTGTTGCTCTAGCCCTGCCTTAACAGGACATAATTGCTTTACAAGAATTAATTACATATGTGGGTACGTGTTATGAATGAGGGTACATATGTGTGTGTGTATATACAAAGGTATGGCAGGATGTGGAGAGGGAGGCAGTTGGCTTGCATCTAGGAAGAGATAAAGAATATTCTGTGCAGAGGGAACATCATGTGGAAAGACCACAAAAGCCAAAGGAAACATGATATGTTGAGGATTTTAATGTATTTTGCAGTTATGTTTCTTAGAAGCGAGAAGGAAGAGGCAGAAGAGGTAAAAAGTAAACTGCAGAGGCGAGTGGAAACCAGAATGCGAAGTGCCTTTTGCCATTGAGTTTGAATTTTCCTCTGGGACAGTGGGAGCCTTTGAATGAATTTAAGCTTGTGTGCTAACTAGTCTAGGTAAAAGCCGTGTCAGATTAATCTCACGGTAAGTGTTAAGAAGTCCTGGGTGGTTTAGAGTGCTTGGCTGCTAACCAAAATTTGGAAGTTTGAACCCACCCAGAGATACCTTAGAAGAAATGCCCAGAAATCTACTTCTGAACAGTCAGCCACTGAAAACCCTATGGAGCACAGTTCTACCCGGACACGTATGGGATAACTATGAGTCAGAATGGTCTCAAGGGCAACTAGTCTCTCAAATCTTATTTGTGAATTTTATTGATATCACAAATGAAATGTATCTTAATGTATAAATTCTTTAGTCTTCATGCCATCAGACCCTCTGCTAGCTGTTGGAGATATAAACAATATTAGGAATACTTACTAGCTGAAATGTAGAGAATGGTTTGCCTAGGCATAGGAGTAGCTATAATGATAATCTAAATAAAATTTGACCAAGCTATCATCCTTAAATACATGTAATTGTTTTTGAACAATGCAAGAGAGAGGAAGGAAAGAAGTTGGTACAATGGGTTTCCTCAGATTATTTCTGTTTCTACAGAAGCTTCACCAGTGACCATATGAAGAAACTGGACAGTTAGTCCTTCAGTGGTATGATTTCAGAAGGCAAGGCTTCTAAAATGCCTTTATAACCATCAAATTTAAATTCTTACTAGGAAAGGTATTATAGTATTTGATGCTTGTACTTTTATAATATGTCAAGTTGTTATTCTGAGAAATGAGTGTACTGTGTTCTGTGAGACAGATACCAATTGTGGAGTCTCTGAGATATTTTCCCCTAAATCTCCTTTGAGAAGGAATGGCTTGTTATACCAGCTCCTGGGACTGCTGCCTGAGGATGGCCCTCAGATGTGAACCCTTACTGGGGATTCACTCAGTTAAAGAGAGCTGCGTTGCCTGAGGTCACCTCAGCTTCCGGAAACAGCTACTATCTGATGACTGGTCAGCATGGCCCATTCCTTGTCTGAGGGTCATTCTGAAGAGCTCAGTTCCAGAGCTCCACATGACATTGACTGAGGCCTTTGCCTAGATGGATCACAACGCAGATCAACTTCTCCATCTGCCTAATCTTGCTTCCTTCCCCACCCTTCCTGTGGTGTTGATCCCCAAAGCATTCCTAAGGTAAAGTTCTGTATCTAATTTCTCTCAGCGTACTATATCATCATCTACCGTGTTTGCTCAACTCAGAAATCTGGAAAATACCCCAGACTTCTTTCTTGTTATAATTCTGAATACCTTACATACGTAATCAATCACCAAGTCCTTACTTTTCTCAATGTTAGTTGGAACCATTTTCATCCAAGACATCGCCACCTTTCACCTAAGCAATCTTTTGCAGTAGCTACTACTTTGTCTCTCCATTAGTCACTTTTATCTCTATCAAAGTATCTTACTTTCTTATAATTTTGTTACATATGACAGCTATACCCATTGTCCTGGAGTTAAGTCTAACTCACAGCGATCCAATAGAACAGAGTAGAACTATCCCATAAGATTTCCAAGGGAGCAGCTGCTGGATTCAAACTGCTAATCTTTTGGTTACAATTTAGAAAATAATATTGGAACCATTATTCTCTGTCCTGGAGCATAGAGAAATGTGAACCAGCCAGACCTGGGCCCACAAGGACTTGCAAGAATGCATCAGCTGGACCCTGAGATAAAGACAGTGTGCAGGACAATCTTGGAAATCGTCTTTTAGGGAAGAAAAATACCTTTTAGGGAGCCTAAAATTCAAACAGAACACAAAATACTTTCATTCTTACCTTTTTCTCTTAGCATCTACCAAACAAAAACCTAAGCTACTGATGTTGAGTTAATTCTGACTCATAGTGACCCTATAGGTCAGAGTAGAATTGCCCCATAGAGTTTCCAAGGAGGGCCTGGCGGATTTGAACTGCCAGCCTTTTGGCTAGCAGCTGTCACACTTTTTTGCACTCGAGGACTTTTTCCCTCCGGTGAACCTGCAACTTGATACAATTTTGCATATTTTAGGCAAGTTTCTTACAGCTACTTTAAAATGATTTTGTACTCAAACAAATGTATACTAATAATATATTTTAACAATTTATATACTTCTACATCTTACAAAACAAAATCTTTGAAATATTATGCTCTGTAATTGTTTTTTTGTATGGTATTTTATGAAACAATCCCTGAAGTGCATCCTTGGTTTGTCAGGGCACGTTATCACAATAAAAAACACATGACATTAGCCCTCAAAGCTTTGAAAATACTTTTACATTTTCTGAGACATTTTACGTAATGACCCTGCCCTCTGGACTCTAGGTATTGGCCACACTGTCTGGATTCTCAATGGAGACCCGTGGCCCTGTGCTACAACTCTACCTAGAAAGGCTCACTTGGACAGCAACTCTGCCCCCTCAGCTTTAGGTGCACCCTAAGCCCAACTGAGTGGCAGTGACACCCTTACAAATACAGAAAGCCCTCGCTCCACCCTTTCATACCTCTGAGGTCATGACCACAGCCTTTGAGACTGAGGCAGCTCAGTTTCTCAGAATGTTTGTCTCTTCAGCTTCTGCTTCCTATGGATGCATGGCCTGGACCTCAGGCCTACATCTGTCCTGCCTGGGCAAGCGTTCCAAAGCTCTGTAGCTCCGCTCTTACTAGAAAGCCTGCACAAAGGCACTTAAAAATTTTCACAGAAAACAGTATGTCAAGCCATGCTGATCTGCTTAATCAATGCCACTCATATATTTTGTGTAATTTATTATAATCGGTTTCTCGACATTGACTTCCACACCACCATGTCAAATCCTTTTTATGGTAGTCATTCCTGCGTTATTCCAAGTGGTCAAACAAGTGACAGTCCTTTTATCTTTCCACACTATAGGTAGAGTGTTACCTTTTTGATATGCTATCATGGACTTTTTTTCTAGGAATTTTGGCTTTTTTATTTTGCTTGGTAATTCCTTCTATTTGTTAAGATCATCCTGGTCAAAACCAACAATTGTCGCAGCTCAGTTATCGCATGGAATGCCGTGGTGCCTGAGAGGGGCTTCACAAGTTATTGAAGAAAACGCTGTGGTGTCTGAGAGGTGCCTCTTGGGTGCAAAGGGCTACCCGCTATACCACCAGGGTTTCCATTAGCATCTAGTAAATAGAGATTTATGGAACCAATAAAGATGCTCATGACTGTTCTTTTACTGAAACTTCTACCAATGATTGCTAAGAAAGATGACTCAAAGTATAAGATTGCAATTTCTAGCTGATCTGTGGACAAAGTGAAGCTTCCAACGATTCTACCCATTCTGTAATGTTAATATAGACTGATGATTCTGTAACCTTCTTTGAATTCAGGTGGAGATTAGCTTTGGCAACCTGCTTGTCTGCTTCCCACTTTAGATTTTTGAATATAAGCAAAATAAAACTTCAGTTTTGCTTTGTGATATTTTTTTCACTGCAACAGTTATCAGCCACAGCTCTTAACCATTGTGCCAGCAGGGCTTCATAACAGCTATACTGAGGTATTTTTGACATACATATGTACTGCGTATTTTTAAAGTATTTAAGTTAATAAATTGTGACATGTGTATACACCTATGAAACCATCATAGTCCAGATTATAAAACTATCCACTGCTAATTTTATTTTACTTTTTAATTACAAAAGTAGTGTAAAATTGTGGGAAAAATTATCAATTATAGGAAGTTAAAGTAGAAATTCTCTCCTCCTACCCTTATGGTACTCTTTTAAAATTCAAATCTGATAAAGTTACTTCCTTTTTAAAAAATACATTTAATTGCATAACTAGTCTTTGAACAAAGACAACAGTCTTTGCCCCAAAGTTTGGACTGGTCCTCACCTACTTTTCTAGCTTCTTTTGGCAGAACTCTTTAGTACTGAACCTCACATTAAATTATAGAATTTTATGTTCCCCGTGCCTCAGGGCATTTGCTGCTGTTATTTTCTCTGACTGTTTTGTTCTTTTTTTTTTTTCCGTTTTGCCTGTGCTTTCTGTCTTCTAAATTTTCTTCAGCAATCTAAAATGTGAATGAATATTTTATTTTAAATAATTGCTCATTAAATATTATTGAGTGCTTACTCTGTTAGCTGCTTTAAGTAGTCCCCAGGTGGTGCAAATGCAAAACTGTTAACGTACTGTGTTAATCAGGTTGGTGGTTTGAATCCACTGTTGTAGGGGAAACAACATCTCAAAGTTTAGTAAGCAAAATGAAAGTTTTATTTGGCATATATGGGAGAAAGGCAAAATTGGGAAGTGAACAAGCATGCTGCCAGAGCTGTTGTCTGCCTGAATCTAAGAACTGCAGAATAACAAGAATGGGAAAATGAACAAGTACACTGCCACATCCATGTCTGCCTGAGTCCAAAAAATGTTACAGAATAATCAGTGTATACTGCAAAATGGGCAAGATCATTGAAAATTTCAACTTTTAATGGATTTGTTAGAAACTGTGGTTCTACCTTTTGAATTGTCTCTCTTAACAATCATTGATATACATTTCAATAATGTCAGGAGGGTCTTCATCATTCCAAATTTTCTATTCACTAAATGCTATAAGAAAAAATAAGACTGGAAAGACTTTTGTATTCTGTTTGATTGGCTTATGTGTAAGTTTCCCTAAAAGATACTTTCCTTCCTTAAAAGATAATTTCCAAGATTGTCTCATCTACTGTCTTTATTTCAGGGCCTAATTGATATGTCCTTGTGGGCCCAACTCCAGCTGGGTCAATTTCTGTGTGCTGAAGGACAAGTAATAATGATTCCAATATTATTTCCTAAATCATTACCTCCTTTTGATCCAGGATTGGAGATACTACATCAAAGACTTAGTCTAGCTCCTAGGTGGGAACCATAGCAGGTTCTTTAAGTTCACAGTGCTGGTTTTCCACTGGATACATCTGGTTCTTCACCAAGTTATTAAGTATGAGTGGTGCTCTCATCAGTCATATTGTCAGAGTGAGCAGATTCAATGTACATCATTTTAGCCCAAGGTCTTCTTTTGTCTTTTCAGTGTGTAAGACAATAGAAGATAAATTTTGATATATGTAATACCTTCGGGATGTAGACTAAGAATATTGCTAAGTGATATAACCATGTACTTGTTCTTGATGGTAACTAACCAAACAAATCTGTTGTTTGTAAGGATGTTATAAAGTGTAACCAAATAACTTGTCCAATTCTATGTATTTCTAGTCTACACAGAATGTACTTTTTTAGCCTAATAAAAAGTCTTAAGGATATTCTGTTGTCTTATGTTCATGTGGTTTATGAGGTCAGAAATCACTGTTGTATTTCCATCCTATTAGCACCTTTGTCTACTACTTTTTCCCATAAAACCCCAAACCCACTGCCATCAAGTTGATTCTGACTCATAGCAACCCTGTTAGACAGAGTAGAACTATCTCATAGAGTTTCCAAGGAGCACCTATTGGATATGAACTGCCAGTCTTTTGGTGAGCAGCTGTAGCACTGAACTGCTATACCACTGGGGTTTCCATTTGTCCCATAATGATTGATAAATTTCTTAAAGATTTCTCCAATTCAGCTATATCATAAGTAGGAATTAAAGCTACCAGTCATACCTTGAATGTTGAACCAATGAGTTTTCTTCTAACTCTTATTTTACAGTGGTTAACATTACCTTTCTAGAACTTGGAAACTCTGGTGGTGTAGTGGTTAAGTGCTATGGCTGCTAACCAAAAGGTCAGCAATTCAGATCCACCAGGTGATTCTTGGAGACTCTATGAGGCCGTTCTACTCTGTCTTGTAGAGTCACTGTGAGTTGGAATTGGCTCTACAGCAGCAGGCTTTTTTCCTAGTACTTACTAGCATCATTACTATGAATATCTAAAGGTAATCCTAAAGCTCCCGGAGTGCACTGACCAGACGTTTTCTGGGAATCTGAACAAAAGATTGTTCACATATATTCACTGTTCGTTGGAAAGGGATCATCTAAATTAGTATAGTTGAATCTATGACACGAAAATACATATCCGTAAATAGCATACAAAGTTTGTCTAGAGAAAACAGAAAATATGGAAAAACTTCCAGCGTCATTTTTTAATGAGATGGAGAAACAATCACCAATTTTGTTTGGAAAGGGAAGAAGCCCCGGATAAGTAAGGTACTACTAAAGAAGAAGAACACACTGGGAGGCCTCTCATTACCCGACCTTAGAACATACTATACTGCCACAGTGGTCAGAACAGCCTGGTACTGGTACAAGAACAGACAGATTGATCAATGGAACAGAATTGAGACCCAGAGATGACACCATCTGCCTATGAACAGTTGATATTCGACGAAGGCCCTAAGACATTAAACTGGGGTAAAAACAGTATCTTCAACAAATGGTGCTGGCAAAATTACATATCCATCTGCAATAAACTGAACCAAGATCCATATCTTACACCTTATACAAAAACCAACTCCAACTGGATGAAAGACCTAACTATCAAACCTAAAACGATAAAGCTCATCCAAGAAAAGGTAGGAACAACAATGGAAGTTTTAATACACAATGTGGACAGACTCCAAAATCTGTCAAAGAAACCACATCAACAGAAGAGAAAATAGATAAATGGAAACTATTAAGAATCAAACACTTTTGCTCATCCAAAGACTTTATCAGTAGAATTAAAAGAACACCCACAGAATGGGAAAAAATATTTGGCAACTCTATGTCAGACCGACGCCTGATCTCCATAATCTATAAGATACTACAAAATATCAATAAGAAGAAAATAAATTATCCAATTAAGCAGTGGGCAAAGGAGATGGACAGACATTTCACTAAAGAGGAGATCCAGGCAGCCAAAAAACACATGCGGACATGTTCACGATCTTTAGTTATTAAAGAAATTCAAATCAAGACAACAATGAGATACCATCTCACCCCAACAAGATTGGCCATGATCCAAAAAACACAAAACAACAAATACTGGAGAGGCTATGGAGAAAGTGGAACCCTCCTACACTATTGGTGGGGTTGCAAAATGGTCCAGCCTCTTTGGAAAGCAGTCTGGCACTTCCTTAAAAAAATGGATATCGATATACCATTTGACCCAGTAATTCCGCTACTTGGAATATATCCTACCGAATCAAGGCCTTTCACACCAACGGACACATGCACCAGAATGTTTACCACAGCACAGTCCATGATAGCAAAAAGATGGAACCAACCCAGACGCCCAACAACAGAAGAATGGATAGGTAAACTATGGTACATATACTCAATGGAGCACTATGCAATGATAAAGAAGAATGAGGATTCCAGGCCAGCCAAGGCCAAGTGCCGTCGAAAACATCTCATAACCTGGTTTCAACTGGAAGACATTATGTTGAGTGAAAGTAGTCAGTGACAAAAGGATAAATATTGTATGAGACCTCTATGATTAAATCTCAAAAACAGACTTGTGCATAGCAGAAAAGACTCTTTGACAGCTGCAAGGGAGGGGAAGGAGGGAGGATGAGGGGGGGAGAGTTTAGATTAGATAGTTGCTAGAAATCTGGTTGGGAAAAATCGGTCATAGCACACATTAGAAACAAGAACAACATTAAGTCGACTTCAGCATAACTTGAGCACTCCTTCCATCTTAACCCAATATTGCAAGGATAGAGTAGCTGGGGCAGGGGGAAGGGGACCATGCTCTTAGGTGAAATTGAGGCCAATTGGCGCAACTAGCATTTTGCTAAGAGGGCTCTCTGCATCTCACATTGGTGAGTGGTGTCTGGGGTCTTAAAAGCTGCCAAGCTGCCATCCAAGGGCACAGCAAATGGTCCCAACTCAGCATGAATGGATGCTCACCAAGGACCAAGATGACATGGGGTAAAGACAACCTGGAAGACAGAGACCCACATCAGTGGGTGCCTACATCGACTTGGGACCAGAAGAACCAGATAGTGCCCTGCCACCACCAGTGATAGCCACAATGGAGCTCACAGAGAGGAATCTCATTGGCAACATAAGAATAAAAAGGGGTGCATCCTGAGATCTCCACTAAAAGACCTCAATTGATGGTCCAGCCGTTTCAGGGTTCCCCTGAGAGCATGGCCCCCGGCCCTGATGCTGACCTTACCCATAAATCATAATGAAGGTCTACTCTTTGGACAGGAATGGATTGGACTTGGCAATGCAGAGTGATCATATATTGGATGCACTTTATAGTTCTATACGTCTATAGGATATCATCCTGCTGCCCTCTGGCTGGAGGAAGGTGAGTGGACGGAGAGGAGGGGAAAGGAGGCTGTTGGGAGGATGAGACATGTATGGAGCAGAGAGGAATAGTGTGCAGTCACCGGACAGGGAGAGCAGTGGAAGCTGCATATAGATGGGCATGTAAATTTATACGGAAATGTACATTTTCACTCAGTCATATGAAATAAAAAAAAAGTTTAAAAAAAAGAAATTATGGAAAAACTTACATGAGACAAATAAGTTCTCATTTAGAGAATTGACGGTTGGCGAGGTAATACAAGATGGACCTCTCCTGTTGTAGGTTATTTTCATTATCTAGTGTAACTCTAACAGAAATACCACAGGTGCATGACTTTAAAAAGAAGAATTTTATTTGTCACAGTCTAGTGAGCTAAAAGTCCAGATTCAGGGTGTCAGCTCCAGGGGAAGGCTTTCTCTGGAGGAAAGTTCTTCTCATCAGTCTTCCCCTGGACTGGAAGCTTCCAAGGTGCAGGGACCTTGCTCCTTTCCAAAGGATGTACTCAGCTCTCAGTACTGCTTTTTGGTGGTATGAGGTCCACAGATGTCTCCGCCAGCCTCTGTCCTTTCTATCTCAAGGGACCATCTCAAAGCAGAAAACAAACTTGCACACTGAATCTTGCTCTACCAACACAACTGCTGTCCATCCACCCTCATTAACTTCATAAAGGCAGGAATTCCAACATGGAGGAACATCAAACAGTATCAGGAACCATGGCCTAGCCAAATTGCTACAGATCTTTTAAGGAATGCAGTTAAAAGTGGACTTAAAAGTCAGTCCATGACATCCCAGCCTTTGTTCTCTAAAAAAATCACATCTTTGCAATGTGTAAAGTGTATTCATCGCATCATAGCAAAAGCCTTAATCCAAGTCCAAAATCCAGAAATTCCTCTTTAACTACAAAATCTAGAACACAAGTTACCTGTTTTGAAAACATAATAGAACAGGAAAGCACAAGTTAGGCATTTCTATTACAAGTGGAAAAAAATCACAGAGAAAGAAGGCATTTAACAGGCACCAAGCAAATTAACAGAACACATCACATGAGCTTTCAAGCCTTCAAAAAGAATTTTACATTCTCTGAGATGTTTTACACAATGGCCCTGCCCTCCAGACTCTAGGTATCAGCCACCCTCTCCAGATTCTGAGTGGAAGCCTCTGGCCATATAGTACAACCTACTTTCCAGGCCAACTGGAACAGGAACTTCCGCCCTCTTGGCTTTGGGTGCACAATTTTCCAACTTCACATGAGTGGCAACTCCACAATTGGAAACATCAGGGCGCATAGCTCCACCCTCTCAAATCCCATGGTCATGGCCATATCTTTGAGACTCAGGCAGCTCAGTTTCTCATACTCTGCTTCTGCTTCCTATGGCCTCATAGCCTAGGACTCAGGTTCACATCTGCCCTGCTGGGGCGAGTGTTCCACTGATTCAAGTGCCTGAAGGCGCCCCATTCCACCAAGTAGCCTCCTGCACACAAGCACTCAGCTTTCATGCTCTGTGAGTCAGCAAGCCTAGCTCCCCCAATTCAAGTACCAGAGGTACCCCACTCTGCCAAGAAACCTCTGTGGACAGGCACTCAGGTCTCTCGTTCTGTGGGTCAGCTCCAGTGCTGTCTCATGCTGGTGTGGTTCTGTTGCTGTTGTTTCTCACCATCTGTGTCTTCTTTGGTGTTAACAGTCCTTTCTAGTTCCTTTGGAGTCTTCAGTCCATGCAGTTTTAAAACTGCTTCTGTACTGGAGCTATTTGTTCAAGCAGGATACCACTCCTGGTACCAAATTCTGTTTTAGTTATGTAGTGCTGCTCTAACAGAAAACCACAAGTGGATGCCTTTAAAAAAGAGAAATTTTATTTGTCACAGTCCAGTGAGCTAGATGTCCAAATTCAGACTGTCACCTCCAGGGGAAGATTTCTTCTCCTGGCATTGGAGGAAAGTCCTTGTTGTCAATCTTCCCCTTGACTGGAAGCTTCTGAGGAGCAGGGACCTTGGTCCTTTCTGAAGGATATGCTCAGATCCCAGTACTGTTTTTTTGGTCGTAGGAAGTCCCCGAATGTCTCTGCTAGCTTGTCTTCTTTATATCTCAAAAGACCACCTCAAGCCACAAAACGAACTTACACACTGAATCTTCCTGTACCAACAGAACTGCCACCCATCCATCCTCATTAACATCATAGAAGCAGGAATTCCAGCATGGAGGAACATCACACAATACTGGGAACTTGGCTCACCCAAATTGCTACAGATTTTTGGGGGAACAGAATTCAATCCATGACAGATGTCTTCAGTTAATCTCTTCAAAAACGTGCCTAAGTGTTCTTCCCAAAAGCAAGCTACCCTCGTTGGCTTACTGATTAGCAGTCACGGATCACTATCTCAGAAGCACAAGTGGAACCTAAGACAAAATGGAATTTGAGCCAGGAGTTCAATCTCTTCGAAGAACCTGGTTTCTTTAGGATACATAATTTTTTGTATAGCAAGAGGGTAAGAATCTGTTTACAAACATTAGGCAGCTATGTCATACAATGTTTTAAAGACTGATTAAACTATTTTAAACATAGCTGATTAAACTATCTTAAACATAGCTCTCCATTTGCTCTATGGAGTCATTTGCACAAAACAGATTGAATTCTTAAACACAACACAATGCCTCGAATAAAAGTCTTGCTAGTTTATCTAGACCATTGTTTGACTCAAAGTGGCTTCAATATCCAGTGTTTTTTTTTCCCCTCAAGGCTCAAAGTTCAAAAAGATACTCAAAGGCAGTGGCCTGTGTGGCACCACGTCTGTGAAAGCCAAAAATCTGGATTCCAGGAGAATTACAACTTCTTTTTGGTTTTCACCATTAGATCGTGAGCTTGTTGTAGAATCATTGATCAAAAATGCTCAATAAATGGTAATTGAACACCATTTGCTTTTTAAGATTCCAGGCACCACACAGTGAACTAGAAGTAGGATAGAAGGACTAACAACTATGTGAGGCCCAGTTGTCTGAAATAACCAATGAAGCCATGACCATAAAGTCTCTGAACAAGGAAACATAACTCATCAGGTGTTTGTTTATACATAGCAGTATCACTAGCTGGTTTTCATGTGTCTCAGCAGCAACTGCATTCTGTAAAACCTCAGCTTGTGTATTAATATAAATACAGGAACATTTTTTTATTAAGGCACAAACTGTTTCTTGATAGAACTCATAGGAAATCTAGCGTTATTTTAATTTGTAAATCATAGCTCAAAATTCAGACACTTCTCTGGTTATGGTATTTATAAGTTTGCTAAGTTTTAAACAAGAACTTCTAATGTTTGAGTTATGATATCTAAGCCCATTAGTTAAATAGTTTAGGAGAAAATAAAATGGTTTCTTATATGCGGAAAGTAGAACCTTAAAACTTCAGCAGAATTCCCACATAAAACCCATAGTATTCGGCTTGGCTTACGTAGTTTTTTTCTCTTTCAGGTAATTCTGGGTCAACTGCAGTCTATGAACCCATTAGGTAATGCAGAGGAGCTTGGAAATTTTGGTTGAATCACTTCCCAGCTTTCCCATGCAGGCCAATATAATCTTTTTTGTTGAGATATTCTGGTCGAACGTTTTCAGCGAATCAGAAAAGTAAACACTTACAGATGACAAAACTTAATATGGATAAAATTAATTTATGAAAATAATTTATAAAAATAAATTAACTTATAAAAATAATTTATATAAATAAATTTATAAAGCCAGCCAAGTGCTGTAAATACATATATAAATTAATTTAGTAGTGAAAGACCTAATAGAAATTAATTACAAGGACAATGTAAAGGCCAAATATAATCAAATCAGTTAAAAACTTTAGACAATAACATTTCTAAATATAGCTTAACTGTGATTTTAAAGATCAGATGTAGTAGATAATGATCTTCAGGTATAATAACATGTAATCAGAATATGCCAAGAATATATATAACAAGACTATCAAGTCTCTAAATACCTGAATAGTAATAAAAACAACTTCATAGATAAATGATACGAATTCCTCAGTGAAGGCATTGACTTTGATGATAATGGATTCAAAAAAATAAAGTTGCAACCAAGTCAATAATTAAGAAATAATAAAATTATGATATAACATTATGCATTTGCTATATGGAACTAAAACATAAGAGGAAATACTAACATGTAAATCTAGGCCCAAAGAAAATCCAGCATTTCTCTTGATTTTAACTTATCCTATGTAATTTATTACATAAAATTTTTAGCATTTTTCCTTTACAGAAAAATGTATTTATGGTTTTCCATGAAATCTCAGAGTTGTCAAAAGTTTATCATAGGTTATAAAGAAACAATCCTTAATTTATTTAATCAAAGATTTTAAAGTAAAATCTTAGTTTGTTTTTCTTTTTCAAGTCTTGTGGCTTGATTTTTGATTCAGAAATCTCAAACCTTATTTTGGGGGACAGATTGTACAAGGAATACATCTTCAATTCAGAAATTGAAGAAAATTTTGTTATTTTAACAGCAAATACCTAATTCTTCATTTTATATGATATGTAACATTAAACCTCCTAAAAATCTCATAAATTAAACCATTAAACTTCAAACAAAATTTTTGACTGTATCAAGAAAATTTTTTTCAATAAACTTCTTAAATATTCTCTCTGTTGCATACCTTATAGTGTAACTCTTTAAATAGCAAAAATGAACTCATTAGTAGACTTAAATACACATGTATTCTTTCTCTTATGGCACAGAAAGAAAAAGTGTATACAAACAGGTCTAAGTTTTCCTATTTCTCGTATGTTTTCCAATCTTATTTTAACATTTAAAGGTTTTACCACCTAGCTTTGGAAATCTCAAAGTCTCTGTTCAAGGGACCAATTTTTTGACAGAGATATAATCTTAAGCCTCTGGTTAATGCTGTTGTTGGTCTGTTGCCTTCAATTCAGTTTTGACTCAAAGCAACCCTATCTATATACAACAGAAGGAAACACTGTCTGGTACAGTACCATCTCCCAAATGATTGTCATGCTTGAGTTTGCTGTTGCAGCTGCTGTGTCAGTCCATCTCACTGAGGGTCTTCCTCTTTTTAACTGACCCTCTCCTTGACCAAGCATGATGTCCTTCTCCAGGAACTGATTCTTTCTGACTCTGAAGTATATAAGACATAGTCTAACCATCCTTCCTTCTAAGAACACTCTAGGTGTTCTTCTTGCAAGACAGATCTGTTAATGTTTTTGGCAGTCCATGCTATATTTGATATTTTTCTCCAACACTACAGTTCAAAGATATCAATTCTGCTTTTGTTTTCCTTATTCACTGTCTAGCTTTTACATGCGTATGATGTAATTGAAAATACCACAGGTTGGGTGAGGCACATCTTAGTCTCCAAGGTGATATCTTCGCTTTTCAGTACTGTCAAGTAGCCTTTTGCTGTGGATTTTCTCAATGCAAGGCATCTTTTGATTTCTTGACTGATGCTTCCATGAGTGTTAATTGTGGAACCAAGTAAAATGAAATCCCTGACAACCTCAATCTTTTCTCCATTTGTTATGATGTTGCTTATTGGTCCAACTGTGAGGATTTTTCTTTTCTTGATATTGATGTATAATCTGCACTGAAGACTGTGGTCTTTGATCCTCATCAGCATTTCAAGTCCTCTTCACTTTCAGCAAGCAAGGTTGTGTCACTTGTGTAATACAGATTGCCAATGAGTTTTCCTTCAGTCCTGATGCCCTGCTTTTCATACAGTCCAGCTTCTCTGATAACTTGTTCAGCACATAGATTGAATAAGCATGGTGAAAGGACAGAACCCTGATGTGCACTTTTCCTGACTTTAAACCACGGAGTATACTCTTATCTCTTCAAATAACTGCCTCTTGATCCATGTACAGATTCCCGATGAGCATAATTAAGTGTTCTGGAATCCCCGTTCTCTATAGTGTTATCCATGACTTGTCATAATCTATACAATCGAATGGCTTTGTATAGTCAATAAAACACTAATAAATATCTCTCTGGTGTTTTCTACCTTCAGTCAAGATGCATCTGGTATCAGCAATGATATCCCTGGATCCATGTCCACTTCTGAATCCCACCTAAATCTCCAACAGTACCCTGTCAATATACTGCTGCAACCACTTTTGAGTGATCTTTAGCAAAATTTTACTTGTGTGTGGTATTAATGATGTTGTTTGATAATTTCTTCATTAGGTTGGATCATCTTTCTTGGAAATAGGCAGTTAGCCATGTAGCTGTCATCCTAAATTTCTTGGCATAGATGAGGAGTGCTTCCAGTGCTTCATCTGTTGAAACATCTCAGTTGGTATTCCATTGATTCCTGCAACCTTGTATTTTTGCCAATACCTTCATTGCAGTTTGAACTTCTTCCTTCAGTATTGTCAGTTCCTGATCATGTTCTACTTCTTGAAATGGTTGAACATCAACCAGTTCTTTTTGGTATATTGACTATGTGTATCCCTTTGATCTTCTTTTGGTGCTGTCTACATTGTTTAATATTTTGCCTGTAGAGTTCTTCACTATTACAACTAGAGGTTTGAATTTTTCCTTCAGTTACTTCACCTTGAGAAATGCAGAGTGTGTTCTTCATTTTTGGTTTTCTATCTCTAGCTCTTTGCACATGTCATTAGAATATTTTACTTTCCCTTCTCAAGCTGCCCTTTGAAATCTGTTCAGTTCTTTTATTCCATCATTTCTTCCTTTTCTTTAGCTACTCAATGTTCAAGACCAAGTTTCAGAGTCTCTTCTGACATCTGGTTTGATTTTTCTTTCTTTCTTTTCAAGGACCTCTTGCTTTGTTCATGTATGATGTCATTCCACAACTTATCTGGTCTCTAGTCACTGGTATTCAATGCATCAAATCTATTCTTGAAATAGTCTGTAAGAACATCTGACATATACTCAAGATTGTACTTTGGCTCTCCTGAACTTTTTCTAATTTTCTTCAGTTTCAATATGAACTTGCATATGAGCAGCTGGCTACTGCTAGACACATTTTTACAGGTTATTTTGGATGAATCTCAAAGTTCCTCTATAATACAGAACTTGTTTACAGTTCATTCGTGATTGGAATCCACCCAGTTTCCTGTAGTTACAGCAAAGCTGCAATTCTTTCCTGTCAGTTCTTCTTCTTTTTCTTCTTTTTATCTTAAAAAGTCTCCCAAAAGCTTCCTTGGAGATATATGACCTTGGATACGGGGGACTGGAGAGGACTAATCATGCCCTACCCTCTCTGCTTTTGTTTTAACTGAAGGTAGAAGATAAGATTAGGGTGTTCCAAATCATTTATTTATGTCTAGGTTCACCTAGGCATTCTGAAAGGCAAGAGATAACTAACTTTTTTTCTCCTTAGTATTCTGGACTTGCTACTTTTACTTTAAGATGAAACTATCTTGGGGGGGAGGAGTCAAGATGGTGGACTAAATGAACATCTCCCTAAATCCCTCTGGAAACCAAGACCTGAAATGATAGTTAAACGGAGCCTTCTGGACACCTAGTAAGCCCTGGGATGCAGCATAGGGCTGTTAATTTGGACTTCATACCACTGACTCCACTCTCGGGGAGCACAGGTTTGCACAGACTGAAGGTAACTCACCATTTCGATTTTTTTTCCTCTGTCTTGGCCAGTAGGCAGAACTGGGACTTGACTAGCTGCTGGTCTCGGATGCACTGACGGTGGGACCGGCAAGCATAGCTTCCAGGTTCTGAGAGCCTGGCTTTGGACACTATACAACATGGCTCCTCTGGCCTATGAGGGAAAGGAGAAGCCCAGGCAGAGGCCCTGGCCAGATTTGGTTCCTAGGCTGGGAAGTGGTGCCTGCCAGGGGGAGAGCACTTTTCTAGCAGGGAGGTGGTGTTTTGCACAGTGTAGCCTGGGGCCAGGGCCCAGCAGTGGAGGCTGTGGACTCTGGGAATTTTGGCACTTTTGGCCTCTGTTTCCGCCAGGAGCCTGGTTCCGGCCAGTTGGTGAGCTTGTGCAGGATGCCATCTTGTTTTGATGGGAGGTGGGTTCATCCATACGGAAGCCTCAGCTGGACCTAATTCCTGGGCTGGGTGGCAGTTCCCACCCAGAAAAGACTGCTTTTCCAACAGAAAAGCAGAATTCTACACAGTGTCACCTACAGCTGGGGCCCAACAGCAGAGGCCAGCAGGTCAGTAGCCTTTCTGTATTTTGAGCTAGTTTATAACACCTGGGGTTCTATATAGAGGTGCTGACTTTGCCAGCTGGGAAGAGGGACATATACCCCTGAAAACCTGACTGACTTTTGGAAGTTGCCAAATACTTTTTACTTCCCATCTTAAGATGGCCTAGAGAAACAACTGTCATACATCTTCACAGCATCTCTCCCAGCCTCTATTGACCCACATGAAGCCCAAAAAGCAGCAAACGTTGGAGAGGATGGTAACCCAGAAGTCACCCATGGCATCAGAAGGCCCCCAAAAGAAACCACCTCAGAACTTCGCAGATGAAGAAGCTTTTCTGAAACTATCAGAAGGTGAATACAAAAGCATTATATAGAGAGCTCTGCTAGACCTTATGTAAAAAGCAACAGAGCAAAATGAAAAACCAAGCAAGATGAAACTATCCTTTTTTTTTTTTTAAATAAAACACATTTCATACAATATCCAGCTTAAGTTACTTAGATTTTGCTTTTAAGGTTGACATACTGAATATAAAGGTCTTAGTGTACTTTTCAAATACACAAATTTATATCAAAACTTTTCCAAGTAGCAATTAAGCCTAAATCATAAGAAAGACACAAAACATAGTCTTTCTGGGTGAAGAGAGAACTAAAGTTCTGAAATTTCCTTGCAAAAAACAGCAATTCTCAGTCATAGCTAACAACTTAATACAAGATAGAAACATAGACACAGTGCTGTAGGCCAGAAGCAAGCTCTTAGAACAAAAGAGAACAGAAAGATCACATAAACTTACCGAACAATACCTCACAAAAACAAAGATATGGGCATTTTAATTTTTTAGAGTGTATACAACATTTTTGCAGTAAGGTAAACTCAATGTAACAGGATAAACAGATTCTAGATAAAATTTATTACCTCGCCAGAGCCTCAGATGGATGAATCTTATACCTTTTGACAAAACCTGAACGTCACGTAGTTTCACCAAAGAGGAAAGACAACACAAATGAAAGCATATTTTCCCATAATGATCACTGAAATTCCAAATCACTTCTAGTATACTCAGTTTGTATTGTTTTTTAAAATATTAACCCTGAAACAGTTGTCTCAGTAGTAGGGGGAAATCCAGGCTTATTTATCAAAGATACTGAGCTCTAAAGTTCAAGTTTTTGGTTTCCTTCTTTGTGAACTTAATTCATTCTGATGACTAGAGACCTAGTCTTTTATTTTAGACCTTAAATATACTAGTTCCTCCAAATGAGTTCTTTAAAGCTACTGATGATTTCAATTTTAATATCATGATCCTTCATTGATAAACTATATCATAAAAAAGGTATGAAACTACCACTTCTCCTTTAAATTTCAGGTCAAGAGGTGTCACCGCTCCTTGATTGTCTGGTAGAACAGAGCACTATCTTCCAGGTTTTCTCTGAGTCACAAAAAGGCCTGCATTTTGTGGCTTATGGCTTTTTACAGCTCTTTGAAAGAGAATTACCTCAATGTTTCAAATGCCCAAATCCAGACCAAAACTGCACTTTACCAAAAGAATTACTAAATGTCACTGTTAATCAAATGATCAAGCAAGAATCTAAAAAATTGTCTCCTGAATCAACCAGCCAGTTTTACAAACAAATATGCCAAGCAAAATTTAAGAAAACATGAGAAAGAGAACAAAAAAGAAAAAGCAAAGGCTCATTTCCTCAGAGCACTCACCCTGTCGCTGCTCAGCAGAAGCAAATTTTTTCTGCCTGTCACTGACGGCCAAAATTCAGAGATGGGGAAAAATGTTCAATGCTTTTTTAGCAGACAAGCATGCAGGCCTGGGAGACAGAACAATTTCTCCAAAAACTGTCCCACTTGGGTTATAATTCCAGTGGATTTTATAGCCAGATTACAAAGGAGTTGGCATCAGGAAAATGTCAAACCTTGCCACAGGATAGAGCAGGGAGTCACAAGATTCCTTTAATTTTATCAAACAGTGTAAATTCATTACCTCCCTGAAGGTTGATTTACTACCTTGGAGAGAGGTAAAGGAATGTGAGTCTGTTGATCAAGTCCTAGCTACTAACACGGTTGGCGCTGAAGGAACATAGAGTGGGAATATGTGAGTCCAGAAGATAGGACCTCTCATTTGCTGGCTGCTGCTTCATAGTACAGGTTTCCTCTAGTTTGACTGGATTCATAGTTTCAGAAATCCTTGATGATTATGCCATTAACTGTAGTAAGGGAAAAACAACACAAAATTTAGTAAAACATAAACAAAGTTTTATTTGGTGTATATTCAAGAGGGCAAAAGAGGAAAGTGGACAAGCATGCTGATAGGACTAATAATAGCTGGCTGAATCCAAGGATTGCAGAATAGACAGGAATGAGAAAATGGACAAGCATGCTGCCACAGCCATGTCTCCCTGAGTCCAACGAATATTAGAGAACAGGCAAGAACGGGAAAGGGAACAAAATGTGAAAGTGAAACAGTCATGTCTGCCTAAGCCCATGGAATTTTACAGAATAGGCAAGAATGTGAAAATGGACAAGTATATTGCCATAGCCGTGTCTGCTTGAGTCCAAAGTATATTATAGAATTATCAGTATATGGTAACATTGCAAAATGGGCATAACCACTGAAAACTTCACCTTTTCATAGATTGACTAGAAACTGTAATCCTACATTTTGAACTGTCTTCCTTAATCACTGACACAGGTTTCAGAAATGTCAGTCGGGAGGGTCTTTATTGGTCCAAATTTTCTATTCACTAAATGCTATTAGAAAAACTTAAGAATGGAAAGTCTTTTGTGTTCTGTTTGATTGGCTAATGTGTAAGTTTTCCTAAAAGATATGCCTCTTCTGTAAAAGATAATTTCCAAGATTGCCCCATCTACTGTCTATATCTCAGGGCCCAGTTGACACATCTGTGTGAGTTCTAGTGGGCCCAGCTGCACTGGGTCCCATTCTCTGTGCTGAAGGACATGGGACAATGACTCCAATACTATTTCCTGAATTATCATCCAGAGGCACCTCAGAAGAAAGGCTTGATAATGGTATCTCTGAAAGATCAACAATTAAAAACTCTGTGGAACACAGTTCTACTCTGACACAAATGGGGTCAGAAGTGATTCATGACTTTTTTTTTTTTTTGGTGCTTTACATACATGGTAAGGAGCACTGGTGGTGCTGTGCTTACACACTTGGCTGCCAACTGGAAGGTTAGCGTTTGAGCCAACAAATTTCTCTGTGGGAGAAAATAGGTAATGAGGGTCTCAGTAGCAATCACAGCCCAAGAGTCATTATGGAGCAGTTCTACCCTGACATTTAGGGTTGCTACCAGAATCACATCCGCAGTACACAACACCACCACCACAAACGAGGTCTGACAATTAAGTCCACAGACTTAATTGTTCTAAGTGCTACGTACCTCACTGCTGAATATCATTATGGTCACCTTCAAAATACTCCCCTTGGGAAGCTATGAACTGATACCAGTGCCTAGTTCACCCTTCAAACCAATTGTGAAACTCTTTGTGGAATGGCCATTGCACATGGTGGCAACGGGGCAAGTTCGCAAACTTGTTATTTTTCTGTGACGAAGTTTTTAGCCAGTAAACAAATAACTATTGGAACACCCTCCCTACTCACCTTATCTGGCCCCTAGTGACTTTTTTCTTTACCTGAAGATAGAGGAAATAGTGAAATGAAGAGATTTTGATGGTATTCAGGAAGTCAAGGGTAATACAACCACAGCTCTGAAGGCCGTTCGAGAAAAAGAGTTTCCAAATTGCTTTGAAGGGTGGACTAGGTGCTGGTGTTGGTGCATAGCTTCCCAAGGGGGACTTTGAAGGTGCCCATAGTGATACTCAGCAATAAGGTATGTAGCATGTTTATTAGGATGAGTTCGCGGACGTAATTGCCAGACCACAAATATGTTAACCTTACAAACAGGCAAAACCATTGAAAGCTTCAACCTTTTGCAGATTGGGTAGAAACTCTGATCTTCTCAGTTTCTAATAAAAGTCTGGGGTGCCCGTAGTAATCTGTGCTTTAAAAAAATTCTTCATGATTCTCATGTATTCTTTTGGAGGAGCAGAAAATATTGAAGACACTGTCCTTACAGAGATGACAGTAGGAGGCATAACTATAACATAATAACGTGATAAGCAAAACTGAGTGAAGGCACATCAAATTTTTGTTTGCTTCTTTGTTTTTTTTGGCTCTGAGTAATACAAAGTTATCTGCCCATATCATCCTTCCTGTAAAATATAGCCTAAGGCTTCATTGAGAGGTGGAGTGATGTTGTTATTCATATTACTGTTAATGGGAGTGAAAGTATGCTGGGAGAAAAGTATGTGGCTGATAAAACGTGTTTATATACAAGCTGATATATAGTTAGAAGCATAGATGATATTGCACATTTCACTTTGTTCTCACTGCTTCCAGCCCAAGAAAGAGAACTGTCTGTGTAAATGTGACATCTTTACCAAGTCCTTCCATTAAGAAGAATCAACACTTCAGTGATTTGTAAAAAGAATTATCGATAAGAGCCTTTCTGCAAATATTCAGAAAATTCCCTCATTATCATCCAGCTGCATGTGGACAATCCTCTGGCTTCCCTGGAAGGTGGGAATGGGCTGAGAAAAGAATACTGGATTTCTCCACCTTCACAAACACAAATTTAGCACGAGCACTGACTACACATACACAGACTTGGGGCAGCAGGAAATGCATGCAGTGCAGAGCAAGGGTTTTTCTCGTGCTCAATTCTAGGATGTGGAATAATGCACAGCTATTTATCTTACATAATCAGGAATCCAATAGTTAGTATGCTGTAAAATCTGGGCCCCACGTTAAATCCAACCAACAAGTGTTATCAAGTACCTGTTGTAAAAGAAAAGGTGTTTCTAAACATTCCAACAGAAGTAAAACACTGGTACTTTACTTTGCCTCTAAGTTGACTCATAGCCAAAGTTTTATAAGCTCTCTCAAAATTCCTGTTTTTAGTGTCTGTTCTTACTATGGAGGATAATATGACCTGCCACTCAATCATTAATTATAATTTGTGATTTTTACATTTCTAGCTGTAAAATTTTTAGGGTGTTTTGTACTGTCTCTATGTGGCTGATGGTCTAGGCATAGGATACCCTGTTAACACTGAACTTCCCAAAGAGACTAAGTAAGTACCTCAGCCCAGGTCATAGATATAGATTCTGACAACCTTCCTGTTTTAACTTTAATCTTTTGATAAAAATTTTCCATGGCTGGTCTAAAATACGTTTCCCCTGAATAAAGTATACTTATATATATTAAACTGACATTGAATTAAATACCAGAGTGAAAGAGATAACTAAAAATAACAAGGAATGATTAATGGTTTTGACTCAGGCTATTTTTGTCTTTTTCTACAATCTTAGTACCAAAAATTTACAGAGCAATCCAAGACAAAATGAGATGGCAATTTTCATTTTTGAAATCCTCTTCTTCTTTTGAATTCTTGGTGGCTTAGTGATTAAGTGCTTGACTGCTAACTGAAAGGTCAGCTGTTCAAACCCACAAGCCACTCTGCAGGAGAAAGATGTGGCAGTCTACTTCCAAAAAGATGATAGTCTTGGAAATTCTAGGGGGTAGTCCTACTCCATCTTGCAGGGTCACTATGAGGCAGAATCAACTTAACATTATTGGGTTTGGTTTTTTGTTTTTTTCTGGTTGAAAGATTATCACTTAAAAGCTTTATCCATTAGTAAATACTCTTATGAAGTTAAGTTTTTCTTGGACTTAATGTCAGCTTATGTTAAGCATTTGTTGTGAATTTCATGGAAAATGATAATATTGTTGCAGCCATCTTTTTAAAAAAAATTCCTATCTCTTATGCAAAGGTATAAAAATATTTGCAAATAAAATGATGTGGTGTATTGGGCTATTCCAGCTAAACAAAAATGAAACAGCAGAAAGAAAAAGAAAGTGAGAAAAAATATATGCATAACATGAATAGCAGAATGTTGGTAATTGTTTAAGGTGAGTGATGTGTACGTGGGGTTCACTAGTTTCTCTCCATGCATTTTTTTAATTTTTCAATAAAATTAAAAAAAATGTTCTCAGTGATAGATTCTGTATCATATTCTTGTTTAGCTCTATTAGAAGTTTTTCTTTTTGCAAACCTTCTGCTAGGAACATATTTAGAATATAAACACAATGAGAATGGCTATTCTTATTCATTGTCCATAAATATAAATTCAGTACCCACTTATTTAATAATTCTGGGAGCTTGGTGCAGTTGGTACCAAGGCAAGGGATTCAAAAGGAGCATGTGGTCTGGTCATCATGTGCAAGCTACCTTCTGATGCTCAGTTTCTTTATTAGAAAATGATAGAATTTGTGAAGTTGAAGACATATTCCTTGGCACCAGTTTGAGGAAATATCAGAAAAACAATGAAAAAAAATGAAAAAAGCCTAAGAATTATGTGGAACACTATTATGAAGAAAAGCTTATGTGCAATCAGAGATCCAGAATGGGGAGCACAATGGAAGATACAGAAGTGGTGGAGCTTTGGGCAGAAAACTTCCCCACTTTCATGAAAGATGAGAAAATCTGCATATAACAAGATCAACAACCCCCCTACAGGACAAACTCCAGAGGAAATTCATCAAGCCATGTCATCATCACATTTGCCAAAACAAGACCAAGAAAGAATCCTGAGAGCAGCTAGGGAAACACAAAAAGTCACCTGCAAAGGAGAACCAATAAGACTGCTACGAGTCATACAGGCAAGAAAGCAATGGCATAACATATATACAGCCTTGAAGGAAAAAAATTGCCAGCTAAGAATTATACATCTAGTAAACTGTCTCTTAAATATGATGATGAAATTAGAACATTTCCATATAAACAGAAATTAATGCAATTTGTAGAAATCAGACCAGACTTACAAGAAATATTCAAGGGCATCTTCTAGTTAGAGAAAACAGCATCAGACAACAATGTGAGATTAGGACACAGTACAGATCAACCAGATACCAACTCAGACAAGGAATTCTCAAAAATAAACCAGAACTAAAAGACTGAAAATATGAAAACAGAGATGCCAATATGTAAATGACTACAATGTCAAAACAAAATTGAGAAAATAAACTGTGCAGTTATAGAACTTCCATATGGAGAAATCAAAGCAATGCAAAGAAATAAAAGACTTGCTTTGTGACCTACAATATGGCCTTTTCTGGAGAACATTCCATGTGCACTGGAAAAGGACATTTAATTTGCTGCTATTTAACTAAGGAAAATAAAGGTAAATTTCAAGGTAACCATGAAGGAAACTAACAAATGTACCCATCAAAATAAAAAGAAGAAAACAGAGACAGAGAAAACACAAAACCAATGAGGAAATAAAAAGAAAATCCATAAACAGAAAGAACACAGCAAAGGAAACTTAAGCAGAATGAAGAAAATATTACCACCACAAAAAAAAGTACAACAGATTGACAGCAGTAAAAAAACCTAGTAATAACTGCATTCAACATAAGTGGCTTAAGCACACTGGTAAAGTGACAGTGTGGCAGAAGATTAAGATTAAGATTAAGAAGACATCATCCATTTATATGTTGTCTACAAGAGACGTACCTTAGACACAAAGACATGAATAAATTAAAAGTCAAAGGATTGAGAAAAAATATACCAAGTAAACAAACAAAAAAGAGCAGGAGTAACAATATTAATCTCTGATAAGATAGAATTCAAAGGAATACCCACAACAGATGATAAAGAACAACACTATATAATGATGAAAGGGTCAGTGCACTGGGAGGGTATAATCATAGCAAATATATAACACATCCTATGACAGAGCTCCAAAATACATGAAAAAAAAAAACTTTATCAGCATTGAAAGGAGAAATAGATAGTTCTACAATAATAGTAGGAGAGTTCAACACATCACTTTCAGTGAAGGAGAGAACATCTAGAAAAAAACTCAATAAAGACACAGAAGATCTAAATGCCACAGTAAACCAGCTCAACCTTGTATATAGAACACTTCCCTCAACAGCAGCAAAATATATGTTCCCCAATGCACCTGTAATATTCTCCAGAACAGACCACATTTTAGGTCAGAAGGCAAGCCTCAACAAAATCCAAAACATCAAAATAATACAAGGCATTTTCATTGATCACAATGTCATAAAAGTAGATATCAGTAACAGGAATAGAAAGGAAAAAAATTCAAATATATGAAAACCAAATAATGTGTTGATTAGAAACTGAACAACATAAAGAATGAAATGAAAAAAATTAGAATCAGATGAGAATGACAGCATATGTTACCCATGCTGTGTCTATTGGACACAGCAAAAGCAGTGCTTAGAGGTCAGTTTACAGTAATAAATATACATATCAAAAAGAAGAAATGTCCAAAATTAAAACATTAATCTTATAACTTGAACAGAGAGCAGCAAAAGAAGCTCATAGTCACCAGAAGAAAAGAAAATATAAAGATCAGAGCACAAATCAACAGAAAATAACAAACAATAGAATCAATAAGACCAGAAGTTGGTCCTTTGAAAAGACCAACAAATTGACCAACTATTGACCAAATTGACAAAAGCAGGAGAGGAAGCAAAAAACAAGAATATGTGGTGGATGATACCACAACAGAATCAACTGAGAAAAAAAAAAGGATCATAATAGAATACTATGAACAGTTATATTCCAACAAATTTGAAAAACTAGAGGAAATGGACACATTTCTAGAAAAATATTACCTACCTAAACTAACACAAACTGAAATAGAAAAACTGAACAGACTCATTATAGAAGAAGAGATGAAGAGGCGTTTAAAAAACAAAAGAAAAAGCCACCTTCAAACAATAAGAAGTCCTGAGCCTGAGGGCTTGGCTGGAGAATTCTATCATTCAAGAAAGAGCTCACAATAGGACCACTCAAACTATTTCATAACATGGAAAGGGAAACAATACTCCCAAATTCATTCTATGAAGTTAGCATGACTCTGATAATCAAAGGCAGGTAAAGCCAAGCCAAGTGCCGTCGAGTCGGATCCGACTGAAAATAAAAATCATAGACCAATGTCCCTCATTAATAACAACCAAACAAAAAATCTCATTGCCACTGACCTGATTTGGACTTACAGTGACCCTAAAGGAAGGACTGGATTGAACTGCCCCACAGAGCTTTTTAGGAGTGCCTGGTGGATTCAAAGTGCTAACCTTTTGGTTAGCAGCTGTAACACTGCCACCAGGGTTTCCATTTCATGAATAGAGACATACAAATTCTCAGCAAAATTATACCCAATGGAATTCAACAACATGTATTAAAAGTCACACATCACGAACTAATGAGATTCATACCAGCTATTCACGGATATTCCAATGTTAGAAAAGCAACTTAATACACCACATGCATACAACAAGGAACCAAGTGATCATCTCGGTCAGTATTCAGAAGGCATTTAATAAAGTCCAACACATATTCCAGATAAAAACTCTTAGCAAAATAGGAACAGAAGATAAATATTCCTTGATACAACAAAGACTATTTATACAAACCAACAGCTAACATTATTCTCAATGGAGAGAGACTGAATGTATTCCCACTGAAAATGGGACCCAGTCATGGATGCCCTTCACCACTGTTTTATTCAACATGGTGCTGGTAGTCCTAGCTAGAGCAATAAGGCAAGACAAAGAAATTAAGGGCATCCAGATTGCCAAGGAAGAGGTAAAACTATTCTGATTTGCGGATGATTATAGTTCTATACATAGAAAGTCCCAAAGAATCCACAAGAAAGCTACTAGAACTGATTGATATAAGGGTTCAGCAAAGTCACAAGGTACAAGGTCAGCGTATCAAAATTGTCTGGATTCTTCCACACTAACAAAGTGAATTCTGAAAATAAAACCAGGAAAATAATACCATTTACAATAGCCTCTAAAAGCATGAAATACTTATAAATAAATCTAACCATGGACACAAGAGACTTACACGAAGAAAACTACAAAACACTACTGCAGGAAACCAAAAGACACCTACACAAATGGAGAAACATACTGTTTTAGTCACTTGGTACTTCCACACCAAAAAATACCATGAGTGGATGGTTTCATGAAGAGAAACTTTATTGTGACAGTCTAGTAAGCTCCAACTCCATTTATGAGTTACAAGTCCACTCAGTAAGAGAAGTTATCACAGTCCAGTAGGTTAAGTTCAAATTTAGTGAGAGCATCTTGGGACAGGAACTTCAGGTCCAAAAGACGTGCTCTGCTCTTGGTGCTGCCTTCTTGGTGGTATGAGGTTTCTAACTTTGCTCACTTCTCTCCCTCATATCCCTCAGCTGGTAACTTGAGTCCTGCCTCCCCAACATAACTGCTGTCTATTTTCCCTCATCAATATCACAGAAGCAGGATTCACAACACATGGGAGGAACTGTATCATATTGGGACTCATAGCCAACTCAAATCAATACATGCGTTTTGAAGGGACACAATGCAATCCACAGCACATACCATGCTCATGGATAGGAAGACATCACATTTTGAAAATATCAGTACTACCTAAGGTGATCTGTAGTTAAAATGCAATTCAGATATAAATACAAAGACCATTCTTTAACAAGATACACAAATTAGTCTCCAATTTTATGTGGAAAGGAAAGAGCCCCCAGATAAGTATACCATTACTGAAGAAGAACAAAGTGGGAGGCCTCACATTATCTGATTTTAGAAACTACTATACAGCCATGGTAGTCAAAACAGCCAGGCACTGGTACAACAATAGACAGCCAGACAAATGGAACAGATTGTGAACCCAGATATAAGTCCATCCACCTACAGGTAACTGATCTTTGAAAAAGGACCAAAGTCCATTAAACAGGAAAAAGACAATCTGTTAAACAAATGGTGCTGGCATAACCAAATGTCTGTCTGTAAAGACAAATGAAACAGGACCCATACTTCACCCCATATACAAATATAGCTTAGAATGGATTAAAAACTTAAATATAAAACTTAAAATGATAAAGATCATGGTAGCAAAAATAAGGACAATGCTATGGGCCCTAATACATGGCATAAATATGGTACAAACCATAACTACAATGCACATGTACTACAAGATAAACTAGATAACTGGAAGCTGCTAAAAATTAAACATTTATGCTCATCAGAAGATTTTACCAAAGAGTAAGAAGGGAACCTATACACTGGGGGAAAAATTTTGGCTATGATGTATCCAACAAGGGTCTAATCTCTAAAACCTATAAATTATTTCAGTACCTCAGTAACAGAAAGCCAAATAATCCGGTTAAAAAGTGGGCAAAGAATATGAGTGGCTTTACCGAAGAAGACATTCAAGCAGCTAACTGACAAGTAAGGAAATGCTTGTAATCATTAGCCATTAGAGAAATACAAATCAAAACTACAGTGAGATTTCATTTCACTCTGACAATACTGGCAGTAATAAAGAAAACAAAATAATAAATGTTGCAGAAGTTGCAGGGAGATTGGAACTCTTACTGCTGATGGGAATGTAAAAATAGTACAGTCACTACAGAAAATGATACAAAGCCTCCTTAAAAAGCTAGAAATAAAAATACAATAGGATTCAGCAATCCCACTCCTAGGAGTATATCCTAGAGCTGTCACACAAGTTGACATTATTCATGCAGCATTATTCACAACAGCAAAAAGATGGTAACAACCTAAACGACCATCAACAGATGAACAGATAAGCTGTGATACATACACATAGTGAAGCACTAGACAGTGATGAAGAACAATAACGAATCCTCAAAAGATCTTACACCATGGAGAATCTGGAGGACATTATGCTAAGTGAAATAGGTCAGTCAAAAAAGACCAAATATTGTATGAGAATGCAATTATAAAAATTAAAGAAAAGGTTTTAAAAAAAACCACTGCCATCAAGTCAGGTCCGACTCATAGTGACCCTAGAGGTCAGAGCAGAACTGCCTCGTAGTTTCCAAGGAGTGCCCGGAAGAATTCAACTGCCAATATTTGGTTAACAGGTGTAGCACTTAACTGACTATGCCACCAGGGTTTCCACACAGAAAAAACATCTTTGATGGTTATAAAAGAGGGGAGAGGTTGGGAAGTGAAAGCACTAACTAGATAGTAGACAAGTATTAATTTTGGTGAAGGGAAAGAAAACACATCACATAGAGGAAGTCAGCACAACTTGACCAAAGCAAAATTGCAGATGCATCAAAATACCTGAAGGGACAGAGTTCCTGGGCCTGAGGGCTGGGGACAATGATCTCCGAGTTAGGTCAATTGGCATAACACAGTTTATGAAGAAACCAATACATCTGATATTGCCTTTAACATCACCAAAAATTACCGGTGTCTATTATCTAGTGTTTATTTTCCCCCTACACCCATCCCTGTTAACCACCAATGAACAGTTTTTTTTATGTGTATCTCTCTTTGTCTTCTTTTAGAAGTGTGATCATAAAATATTTGTCCTTTTGTAATTGACTTACCTCATTCAGCATAATGTGCTCAAGATTTATTCCATTTTCTTCTTACAGAATATTTGAGATCTTTCTGTGTGTCAGCTGTTAGCAATTCAGAGAAGTGGAGCTAGGATGCAAAGGAGAGGGAGCTTTATTCTATTCATCACCCAAACCCACTGCCATAGAGTCAACTATGACTCAGCAACCCTAAGGACAGGGTAGAACTACCCCATTGAGTTGTCAAGAAGTGCCTGGTGGATTTTAACTGCTGACTTTTGGGTTAGCACCTGTATCACTTAACCACTATGCTAGCAGGGTTTCCAGTTCATCTTGAAAGTCATAAATTCTAGGACAGGACTATACACCACTGTTCTCCCAATCTATTGTCCATAGCTCTGATTCTCTCAGCTCTGGAATTGTGTTTCCAATTCGTAATTGTTTTTTTTCTAGATAGCATTTGGTGTGTGTGCGTGTGTGTATGTTTTAGGTGAAAATTTACTCACAAATTATTTTCTCATTCAAAATTTATACACAAATTGCTTTGTGACATTCATTGCAATCACAGTCCCTGCAATGTCTGAGCATTCTTACCCTTTCTTTTTCCACTATGTGTTCCACATGTCCATTTGTCCAGGTTTTATATCCATTCCTGCCTTCTCATCTTTGCTTTTGGGCAGGTGTTGTCCCTTTGGTTTCATATACTTGATTGAACTAAGAAATACCCGCCTAGTCTTCAGCTGAAAAGTGGTCTTCAAGAATGGCTTCAGTTCTGAGTTAGTGGGATATCCAAGGGCCGTAGTCTCAGGGCTCCTCCAGTGTCTGTCAGTCCAGTAAGTCTGGTTGTTTTTCTATAAATTTTAATGTAATTCTAGATTTCTCTCCCACCTTGTCTGACACAATCTGTTGTGATCTGTGTCAGAGTGGTAGGTGGTGGCAGCCTGGCACCATCTAGTTCTTCTGGACTCAGGCTGGTGGAAGCTGTGGTTTATGTGGTCTATTAGTCCTTTGGACTAATATTTTTCCTTCATTCTTTGGTTGTCTTGGTTCTCCTTTGCTCCAAACGTGATGGAACCAATGGCTGTATTTTAGATGACCACTCAAAAGCTTTTAAGAACTCATGTACTACTTAATGAAGTAGGATAGAAAACATTTCCTTTATGAACTATTGTTATGGGTTGAATTACATGGCCCCAAAATGTGTACTAACTCGGCTAGGCCATGATTCCCAGCAGTGTATGGTTACCCAGCATTTTGTGATTTAATGTGATTGTCCTGTGTGTTATAAATCCTAACCTCTATGATGTCAATGAGACATGATTATGTTATTGCGGCAGGACTCAGTCTACAGGATTAAGTTATATTTTGCCTGAGTGAATCTCTATTGAGGCATAAAAGAGAGAAATGAGCAGAGTGGAAAGTTACCTCCTACCTTGAAGAAGGGGGAGCCAAGAGTGAAGCATGACACGTGGTTCATTTTCTGAGTTGTTCTTCAATCTGGGAAAATTGGTGACAGGAAACTTCTCCTAGTGCTGACAGAGGCAGAAACGTCTTCGACTGGAGGTGGCATCTTGAATTCAGACTTCTAGCCTTTTGGACTATGAGAAAATAAATTTCTGTTTGTTGAAGCCATCCACTGTGGTATTTCTGTTATAACAGCACTAAATAACCAAGATACCTTGTAATTATTCTGTATCCATTACCATGCCTGCAAGAGTATATGGTAGGTACCCTTTGAGTTGGTTCCAACTCATATAAGTAATTATTATATTAGAGCAGCATTAGATAACTGAGAAAACTATTCTATGCCAGTTGAACTAGATATTCCCCAAGACCATGGTCCCTACCTCTTAGCTCCAGTTGCTTGGTCCTTCAAGGTATTTGGATGTGTCTAAAAGGTTTCTATGGCTTTGCCTTGGTAATGTTGTCCTGGCTTTCCCCATAATGTGTGTTGTTTTTCCTTTCACCAAAGTTACCACTTGTCTACTACCTAGTAAGTTGTTTCAAATACCAAGGCTGTATAGTAGTTTCTGAAAGCATGTAGTCTGAGCCTTCCTCCTTTGTTTTTTCCGTCAGTAATGTTTTGCTTATTGTAGAAAGCATCAAAGAAGATGGAAAGAATACACAGCCAATGTATCAAAAAGAATTGATCAATGTTTAGCCATTTCAGGAGCTGGCATATGATCAAGAACAAATGGCAATGAAGGAAGAAGTCCAGGCTGCACTGAATTTGAAAAACAACAATCCAGGAATTGACAGACTGTCAGCTGAGATGTTTCAACAAATGGATGCAATGCTGGAAGTGCTCACTTGTTTACGCCAAGAAATTTGGAAGACAGCTATCTGGCCAACCAACTGGAAACAATTCATATTCGTGTCCATTCCAAAGAAAGATGACCCAATGGAATGTGGAAATTATTAAACAATACTTATAATATCACATGCAAGTAAAATTTCACTGAAGATTATTAAAAAATGGTTGCAGCACTACACCAGTAGGGAACTGTTAGAAATTCAAGGCAGATTCAGAACAGGATGTGTAATGAGGGATATCATTGCTGATGACAGACGGATCTTGGCTTTTATTAGAAAGATGTATATCTATGTTTTATTGACTATACAAAGGCATTCAACTGTGTGGATCATAACAAATTATGGATAACATTTCAAAGAACAGAAATTCCAGAACACTTAATTGCTCACATACTGAACCTGCTCACAGACGAAGAAGGAGCTATTGGAACAGAACAAGAAGATACTGTGTGGTTAGGAACAAGAAAGATGTGCACCAGAGTTTTATCTCTTCACTATACAGAGCTGTATCTCTTCACCATACACAAACAATCTGTATGCTGAGCAAATAATCCAAGAAGCTAGACTAGATGAGGAAGAACAGAGCATCAGGATTGGAGGAAATCTCATTAATAGCCTGTATTATGCAGATAACCTTGCCTTGCTGAAAGTTAAAGGACTTGAAACACTGATGAAGATCAAAGACCACAGCCCTTAGTATGGACTACAGTTCAACATTAAAAAAAAAAAATCCTCACAACAGGACTAATAAACAGCATCATGATAAATGGAGAGCTATTAAAGTTGTAAAGGATTTCATTTTCCTTGATTCCACAGTCAACGTCCATGAAATCAACTGTCAAGGAATCAAATGATGAATTCCATTGGGCCAGTATGCTGCAAAAGACTTCTTTAAAGATGTCACTTTAAGGTGTAAGGTACACTTTAGCCCAAACCATGTTATTTTCAATTGCCTCATATGCATGTGAAAGCTGGACAACGAATAAGGCAGACTGGAAAAGAATGTATGCACTCGAATTAAGGTGTTATTGTCTTAGTTATCTAATGCTGATACAACAGAAAGACCACAAGTGGATGGCTTTTTATAAATAGACATTTTCTCCACTAC
This sequence comes from Heterohyrax brucei, assembly GCA_028571685.1. Taxonomy (NCBI): domain Eukaryota; kingdom Metazoa; phylum Chordata; class Mammalia; order Hyracoidea; family Procaviidae; genus Heterohyrax; species Heterohyrax brucei. The sequence goes on from CM053140.1 coordinate 206,085,555, forward strand.
AGTTTAAGAGGCTATAATTCTGAATTCATGGAACCATCTCCAGGGGAAGGCTTTCTCTTTCTGTCGGCTCTGGGGGAAGGTCTTTGTCGTCAATCTTCCCTTGATTTCAGTCTCTCAGCACAGGGATCCCTGGTCCCAAGTACTTGTTCCCCTCCTGGTTCTTCATTCTTTGTTGGCATGACGGCTCCCTGTCTCTCTGCTTGCTTCTCTCTTTTATATCTCAAAAGAAAAAATTGACTCAAGATATAACTCAGTCTTGTAGCTTGAGTCCTGCCTCATGAACATAACTGCCTCAATCCTGTGTCATTAACATCATAGCTAGAATTTATATCATGTAGGAAAGTCACATCAGGTGACAAAATGGTGGACAGTCACATGATACTGGGAATAATGATTTAGTCAAGTTGATACATATGTTGGGAGGAAGGGCACAACACAATCCATAATGGTAATGAATATCGAATATACTATGGACTGCCAGAGGAAGTACAGCCAAAACTTTCCTTAGAAGTGAGGATGGGAAGTGTTAGTCTCAAATACTTCGGACCTGTTATTAGGAGAGACCAATCCCTGGACAATGACATTATGTGTGTTAAAGTAGAGGGTCAGTGATTAAGAAGAAGGCCTTCAACGAGACAGACTGACGCAGTGGCTGCAACAGTGGGCTCAATTGTGTTAACAATTGTGAGGATGGAGCCAAACTGAGCAGTGTTTTGGTCTGTTGTATACAGGGTTGCTATGAATCGGAATAGACTCGACTGCACCTAACACAACAGGAAACAGGCAGTGGTCCCCACTCACACATGGTAGCTGAATATACTGATATAATGCATGTCACTCTCCATAGTCCTGCTGATGGTGGATGTGAGAGCCTGACAAAGGTCACTTAGGTCATTAAGCTACATTCTAGTCAGACAAACAAGTCTGCATTCCTCTCCCTGTCTCTGAAGATACAGGGTTGGTTGAGACCTCAGAGAGAGGCAAAAATTTTTGGATGGTTTACTCTGCTCAATTATCCTGTGACAAACTTTAAGTCTGCTCTATTTGATTTTGGGCAATTCACACTGTTTGTTAGATGTAATAAAACCTTATGATGTAATGAAATCTTGTGACTCCTGACAGTTGTTCTGTGGGGCAACCCCCCTCCCCTTCGAATTCTGGCTATAAAAACCACTGGAAATGTAACCCAAGTGACGGTTTATTGGCTGATGTCTTCCAGACTGCTGTAGATCTGAAAATAAATTATTCCTTGAACCCTACACTGTCTCCAGATATTTTCAGTTACAGTGACAGGCAGACAAACCTGACTTCAACTTGGCAACACTGCCAGTAATTCAGTCTCCACATTAGGCAAGTTTGAGCAGGTCAAAATTTGGTTGCTATGCAATACATATGTTGCCCTTGTTTCTGTCAGCCATGACTGAACCACTTAGAACTGATTTGAAGCCCTGGTTTATACTATTCTACAGGCAGAAATGGGAAAGATAGGTAATTCCCAATGTGACATTTGAAAATTTAGTTTTCCCTTGCTTTACTGGTAGACAGGATGATTAGTACAGACACTTTGGAGAGCAGTGTAAGCATATTTAAATAGTTTAAATATGTGCATATACTACAACCAGCAATTCTGCTCCAAAGTATATCTTCCAAAGGAAGTCTCATCTAAATTTATAACAGGATGCATGTGAAGATGTTCACTGAAGCTTTCTTTGTGTGTGTGGTAAGGGAGATTGTCCATTAGTGGGAAAGTGGATAGGTAAAATGTGGTGGATAAACACCATGATGACTATGCAGCAATTTGAATGGATTAGATGCACATGCAGCACTGGGTAGATCTTAAAATCATAGCATTTAGTAATAAAAAGAAATAAAAAGAAACTAGATACATGACAGTACTGTTTTACATAGGTTAAAAAGTACATACGCATTTTGTGAGAAAACATACAAACAAAAATTATCATTAAACATAATAACACAATTACCAAAAAAAAAAAACCCCATGAAACCAATCTAGTGTCGACTCATAGCAACCCTTTAGGACAGAGTATAAAGGGCCCATAGAGTTTCAAAGGAGCACCTGGCACATTTGAACTGACAAACTTTTGGTTAGCAGCTGTAGCATTTAACCACTACACCGCAAGGGTTTCCAATGTGATTACATGTAGTGAATATTAAAGGAAATGAGAGGGGTATGAGGAGAAAGGGAAGTAAATAGCAGATAAAATGGCAGGAAAATGGTAATATGTCATGCCATCAAATGTGAGAGATGCCTTATGTGGGATAGACACAATGGCGGAAATAGTGGACTCAAACATAGCAGTGATCATGAAGACGATGCAGGACCAGAAGTGTTTCACTCTGTTGTAAATAAGGTTGCTGTGAGAGCTGGATCAATGGCAGCCATCAACTGCAGTATATCGTGATCTGTTAGTCTCCTAGTGATGGTATAACACAAATAATACAAATGGGTGTCTCGCAGTTGATGAAACAAAGTGTGAATTTAGGATGTTAGCTAAGGGTAAGGCTTCGGTAAGACTTTCTTTCTGTTGGCTTTGGGGGCAGGTTATTTTCTCTTCCAGCATCTGTAGTCCTGGTGATCTCATTTCCTTGGTGATCTTCAATGGCAGCTGTCTTCTCCCACATTTGTGCTTTCTTATCTCTGTGTCTATGCTGCTCCTTTATAACTCAGAAGAGATTAAGTTTAGGTTACAACCTATACTGATATGGCCTCATTAACATAACAAAGAAAATTCTGTTCTCAGAAGGGATCACAACCATAGCTATGGAGGTTAGGACTCCAACAGATATTTGGGGGACACAATTCAATCTATAACACCTTCTGAAATATGCATCCCTGTGAATTTGAGGTCCAGTAAGAATCACACACACACTCACACTCACACACACACACCCCCCAATATGGACTTTATCCTTATTACTCCTAAAGTAAAAATCCTCTATAAACTTTATGTTGCCTATAATTTTATATTTCATAATGATCTGGCCCTATGGTAGGCCATCTTTCATCTCTGCCAAAAATTCTTCCCATTTCTGAACATACCTTTCCTGTCATACTTCCAGTTCTTTATGCTGGGGTTCACTTATGCTTATTGTCTTTGAATTTTCTTTTTATGTCTAGAGGAATCATATTCTTTAAGACCTATCTCAAATATTTATTCATCTACGATGCCTTCCCCAGTTTCCCAGAGTTGTTTTCTTTGACACTGTTCCTGTCTTGATTTTAACTCCTATCAAGTTGTGTTCTGCTAATTTGTTTACATGTTTGTCTTTCCAATTAATCTGTGAACTTCCCAAAGGATATACGATTTAAGTGTGGGTTTAATCTTTAGGAAAGTTAAAGGTTACTTGGTCAGATAATCCTTCTATTATTCACTTATACAAATATTTATTGCTTTCTAAATGTTTGCTGAATTAATAAATTAATCAATAAGCCACAACCTTTCATAGTGAAATCTGAATCTGACTAAGCCTCCAACATTTTCTGGAGTTCGTTGTTGCTGTGGGGAAATCCAAGACCATCCAGGCTTTTTTTCTCTTTATGGTAGTATTAATAGTTAACAGATTCAGCTGCTAACTAAAATTTTAGAGGTTTGAATCCAGTGAGAGGTGCCTCAGAAGACAGGTTTGGCAATTTATTTCCACAAAATAAACCATTGAAAACCCTTTCTGCTCTGACATATGTGAGGCTGCTACGAAACCACATAAATTTTTTTTTTTTTAAATGAGCCATTTAGTCTTTTTCCTGGCTGCTCAAATGATTCTGTACTTATATTTTAAATATAATAACTACCAGCATATGTCTTTGGGGGTACATTTTCTCTGATACTTAGTGTGTCCTTTTGGTATATTTATTCAAGTCCTCATTTATTTCAGGAAAGTTTTCTTGTGGTATCTCTGTTAGAGCCGCACTAGCTGACTAAAACAGAATTTGGTACTGAGGGAGTAGGGCACTCCTCTACCAAATAACTACAATGTGGAAGTAGTTATCAAACTGCAAAGACTCAGAAGGACTGAAAAAAAACTGATAATACCAAAGAAAGCTCGGATGTTGAAAAACAGCAGCAGAAGACTAGCTGCAGTGGTAATACCAAAACTGGACCAGTGCGAGACAGCGCTGGAGCTGACCCACAGATTGAGAAAGCTACATGCCTATGTACACAGGTTTCCTGGCAGAGTGGGGTGCCTCTGGGCACTTGACTTGGTGGAACTGCAAAGCTTTGGAACTCTTGCCCCAGTAGAGTAGATGGGGGCCTGAGGCCCAAACCATGAGGCTATATGAAGCAGAAGCTGAAGAGACGGAGAACATGAGTAGCTGAGCCACCTAAGTCTCACAAGTCTGGCTGTGATTTCTGGGATTTGGCAGAGTGGAGCCACAGCCCCTGATGTTTCTAATACGGGAGTTGCCTCTCATGTGGACTTGGAAACTTGTGTGCCTAAAGCCAAGGGAGCAAGAATTGCTGTCCTGGTGGGCCTGGAAAGCAGAGCTGTAGTACAGAGACAGGGAGCTTCCACAGAAAGTCTGGAGAGGGTTGCAGTTACCTAGAGTCTGGAGTGCAAAGGCCATTGTGTAAAATGTCTCATAGAATGGAAGATTATTTTCAAAGCTTTGAGGGCTACTGTAATGTGTCTTGCTGACTTGCTTGTGGCTTTGTTTCTCCCATTTGTAATGGAAAAATAACTAACTTGTGCCTGTCTGTTCTGCCCCTGTATTTTAAAAGCATATAACTTGCATTCTAGATTTTACAGCTGAAGAGGAATTTCTGGATTTTGGACTTTGACTTCAAAACTTTTGCTATGATGGGGTGAATATATTTTACATTTTACAAAGATGCAGTTTTTAAGAGAACAAAGGGTGGGCTGTCATGGATTGAATTGTGTTCTCCCCAAAATCTGTGTTGCAATTTAGCTAGGCCATGGTTCCTGGTATTGTGTGATATTCCTCCATGTTGGAATTCCTTCCTCTGTGAGGTTAATGAGGGTAGATGGGCTGCATTTGTGCTGGTGGAGCAAGATTCAATGTGTAAGACTGTTCTGTGTCCTAAGGCAGCCACTTGCGATGTGTAAGGGAGAAGGAGCCAAGCTAAGATTTGGGGGACTTCATACTATCAGGAAAGAAAGCAGTGCCAGGAGCTGAGTGCATCCTTCAGAAAGGACTGGGGCACCTGGACCAAATCATGTGCAAAAGGGCTTGTTATTCAAACAAGTGATACTGCTTTTGAATTTCAGAGTGAACCACTCGTCTTCAGAAAATGACTTCTTTTTAAAACTGACATTTTCTGAATGTTGATGTAAATTTAAAGGCTTCTCACCACCTTTGAAATTTCTTCACTTACTCTCCTATGACTTTTGGCCAATCCTGAATGTTTTTAGCTGCTTTTGTATGTATTTTAAGGAGTCCCTGGGTAACATGACAATATCTCAGCTACAAACAGAAAGATCGACAGTAGACATTCACCCAGAAATGCCTAGGAAGAAAGTCCTAGGTATCTGCTTCCCAAAGACTTGAAAACCCTATGAATAGTTCTACCGTGATGTACATGGAGTTGCCATCAGTCAGACTTGATAACAAGTGGTCTGTTTTTTTAAAATATGTGTTTTAGAATCTGCAGATTGTATCCACTACATAGTCTTACTGAAAATAATGTATTTCTGTATACTTATTTTTGTGTTTCATTGTTGTTCCTCTTGTGGATTTTGCATGCTTTTCAGGTGGTTAAGGATGTTAATATACACAGCAATGATTTTCCTAGAAGTCCTGTGGGAGCTATATTTTACAGTAAGTATTATAGGTAGTTGTTATGATTAAGAAAGTACTTTATACCATTCCTACCTGAGTGAAATTAAGTGTAAGTTACATCAGGGATAGTTTCTAAGAAGAGAAGAGCCTAGAAATCTGAGTAGATCTGAGGTCAGAAGCACTGATGTCAAGAGGGAAGACTGGTGCTAAGGAGCAGGTTAGAAATATATGAACCAATTCCTTTTTTTAAGCTACCTGGCAGAGCTCCTCCTGCTTCCATGAACCATTACATGGGGTGACAGAAAGACAGAGAGGAAATTGATTATTTCCATTCCAGGCTGACTGTAGCTATGGAAAATCTGTTTTTGACTCGGCTTTCAGGAATGCCAGACTTAGCACGTCTTCTGTGCTCTGGGAAATAAAATTTTACAGCAAACTCTGATGCTCATATATATTTTTAAAAGTTTTGTTGTGCCTTAGTGGAAAGTTTACAGCACAGATTAGTTTCCCATTCAGAAGCCTATATACAAGTTGTTTTGTGACATTGGTTGTAATTCCTGCAGCGCATCAACACTCTCCCCTTTCTGTTTCAGTTTCCTCATTTCCATCGGTCAGGTTTTCCTGTCCATTCCTGCCTTCGAATCTTTGCTTCTGGGCAAGTGTTGCCCCTTTGGTGTCATATTCTTGATTGAGCTAAGATACACATTCGTCATGTGTGTTCTTGTTTGTTTTAGAAAAAACAAAAAACAAAAAAATACCGCTGCCAGAGTCGTGTCCGACTCGTAGTGACCCTGGAGGTCAGAGCAGAACTGCCCTATAGGGTTTCCAAGGAGCACCTGGCAGATCTGATCTGCTAACTTTTTGGTTAGCAGATGTAACACTTAACCCACTACGCCACCACGGTTTCCTGTTTATTTTATAGACCTGTCTAATCTTTGGCTTAAAGGTGACTTTAAGAGTGGTTTCAGCTCTGAATCAGCAGCATGTTTAGGGGCCATACTGTTGAGGTTTCTTCTAACCTTTGTCAGAGCACTAAATTCAGTCTTTTTGTGTATGTGTGTGAATTTTACTTTTGTTCTACATTTACTGATGACATATTTCGAATGGGTGTGTGTGTGTGTGTGCACGCAGACAAGGTACTCAGTCTGTGTCACAATAACTTGTGGGTCTTTGTTTAAACACAATGATTTAATAAGTTGTGAAGCTTTCCCAGGGTCATCAGCTAGACTTAACTGTCAAGTCTTGTGAAGTCTTAAATTTGCATCAAGGGAATAATGTGAGATCCAGCGAAATAGCTTTGATAACAGCAAACTGGAACTATGGGAATATCGTTGAGGCAGTTTGTTAGCCTACTGCTGTTTAAACCCTGTGAAGCAGGGCTATAGTGACTCAGGGAAATGCAGTCTGGGATTTTATAACAGGCAGAGAGCACTCAGGTGGTTCTCAAGACAGAGAGAGAAACACATTTGGCTAGCTGCAGACATATTTTTATTCACTTAGAACATATTTATTGAGCACCTGTATGTTTTAGACGCAGTGGCTAGAGCAAGAAAAAGACAAAAATGTTCCTGAGGTTGCTGAGCTTTCACTGTTTTTAGGAAAACAGATAACAAACAACTGAACAAACCAAGATATTTTCAGATAGCATACAAAACATGAAATAAAAAAAGTCAAATCCCAAACCAAACTCTTTGCTGTCAAGTTGATTCTGACTCAAGGCAATCCCACGTATTACAAATTAGACTGAGCACCATAGAGTTTTCTTTGGTGTAGTCTTTGTGGAAGCAGATTACGAGGCCTTTCTTTTGTGGTGCCACTGAGAGGGCTCGAACTGCCAACCTTTAGGTTACTAAACGAGTGCAAGCCGTCTGAGTCACCCAGGGGCCTAAGCACCAAGTACACCTAATTGAATACCTACTTGTGTTTGATTACATTTTTGAAAGAATCCTTTACATTATTAGGGCCAGCAATTTATATCAATCATGTAATAATGTTCTAACAATCCAGTTTACAAATAATCTTTCTAACACGTAACTATTTTGTAAAGTCAGATCTTCTCTCTCTAAAAGATGGAGAAACTGTGAACATTTACGCAGAGAGAGAATTAAAAAATGCTAGTTAACAATCTGATTAAGGGAGAACTGGCTAGTACAGATTCTGAGTGCCCTGGGTTTTCAGACAAGAACCAAGCCTTCTCATGCTTTTAGGGTCTGACAGTTTGGAAGCTTTTGCATCTCCAAACATGTATAACATGTTTCAAACTTCACCCACAATTTCTTAAATTGGCTTATCCACTTGTTCACTTTCTTTGATGTTTCATCTCTTGGGAGGGAGTGGGAGGTGAGAGGAGGAGGAAGATGTTATTATCTGCTGTTGCCTGTGGCTGTTTGTGCATAAAAATGGCACACTGAAGTGACTGAAATAGTGCTGTGTCCAACTGGGAAGACAGAGGTTGATTTTTCATTTTTCCAAGGCAAAAGCAGAAAGGAAAATCCTAGGGTGGTTAGGGGTCCTTGATCATTTACATTGCCTAGCAGAAACTTGTAATGCCATTCTGGGTATCTCTGTTAGGAGTGAAACACAGATTGTCCTGGCTCGGTACTTGAGCAGGCTAAGGATTTCAATGTTTTATTTCTTTGGATAGTTTTGCACAGAAGGACTTTCCCATAGTGTTTAAGCTGAAAGAATAGGCATTTATAGAAAAGGGAACACTATCTGAAATATTTAAAAGGGTCTCAATTCTGCTGAAAAGAAGCATAGGAATTAAGTTGATATAAGTCAAAGACTACGTGATGGAGAAACGTGTTCATTTAGGTGAGATGTCATCATTGAGTGTAACCTGTTGCCACACCGATTTTTCCCTTAGATGATACGTAAGTCTAAGTGAAATAGCTCCTTTAATCATGTCCCCACAGTACTTTAGAAACAAAGTTTGTTTTGTTTTTGTCGAGAATATACACCAATTCAACAATGTCTGATTCATAGTAACTCTAGGACAAAGAACTGCCCCATATGGCTTTCAAGGAGCAACTGGTGGATTTGAAACAGTTGAACTTCCAGTTAGCAGCCGAGCTCTTAACCACTGTGTCACCTCTTTAATTGCATGTTGTTGTTACTGTTAGGTGCTATCAAGTTGATTCCCATTCATAGTGGCTCCGTGTATAACAGAATAGAACACTCTCCTGGTCCTGTGCTATCTTCATGATCGTTGCTACGTTTGAGCCCGTTGTTGCAGCCACTGTATCAATCCATCTTTGTGAGTGTCTTCCTCTCTTTGACTGACCCTTTACTTTACCGAGCATGATGTCCTTCTCCTTGGATTGGTCATTCTGATAACAGGTCCAAAGTGTATAAGATGTAATCTTTCCGTGCTTGCTTCTATGGGGCATTCTGGCTGCATTTCTTCCCAAACGGGTTGGTTTTGTCTTATTTTTTTGGCAATTCCATGGTATATTCAATACTTTTTGTCAACTCCATAATTTAAAGACATCAGTTTTCTGGTCTTCTTACTCACTGTCCAGCTTTCACATGCATGTAAGGCATTTGAAAACACCCTGGCTTAGATCAGTCTTTGCTTTTTAGCACTTTAAAGAGGTCTTTTGCAGCAGATTTGCCCAATGTAATGTGTCTTTTGATTTTCTGACTACTGATTCCAAGGGAGTTGATTGTGGATCCAAGTCCAGTGAAATCTTTGAGAACTTCAACATTTCTCCATTTATCATGATGCTGCTTTATTGGTCCAGTTGTGAGGATTTTTATTTTCTTGATGTGGAGATATAATTCATACTAGAGGCTGCAGTCTTTGATCTTTGTAAGTAAGTTCTTCAAGTCTTCACTTTCAATAGACAAGATACACCATCTGCATAACACAGGTTGTTAATGAATCCTCCTCCAGTCTTGATGCCCTGTTATTCTTCATACAGTCCAGCTTCTGGAATTATTCTCAGCATATAGACTAAGTATAGTGAAAGAATACAATGCTGATATACACTTTTGTTGACTTTAAACAACACTGTGTCTCCTTGTTCTGTTTGAGTGACTGCCTCTAGATCTGTGTACAAGTTCTTCATAAGCATGATTAAGTATTCTAAAATTCCTGTTCTTTGCAATGTTATCCATAATTTGTGATCTACACAGTTGAATGCCTTGGCATAGTCAGTAAAACACAGGTAACTCTTTCTAGTATTCTCTGGCTACAGCTAAGATCCCTCTGACATCAGCAGTGATATCACTGGTTCCAAGCCCTTTTCTGAAACTGGCTTGAATTTCTAGCAGTTCATTGTTGATGTACTGTCACAACTGCTTTTGAATGATCTTCAGCAAAATTTTACTTGTGTGTAATATTAATAATAATTTTCTATAATTTCATTATTTAATGGGATCACCTTTCTTTGGAATAGGCCTAAGTATGGATTACGCCCACTTGGTTGACCAGGTAGCTGTCTTCCAAAAGTCTTGACAAAGACAAGTGAGTGCTTCCAACATCCATTTATTGAAATGTCTCTGTTTGGATTGTGTCAATTCCTAGAGCCTTTTTTTTTTTTTTTTTTTTTTTTTTAGCCAATGCTTTCAGCGCAGCTCAAACCTTTTCCTCCTGTACTATCAGTTCCTCTTCATACACTATCTCTTGAAATGGTTGAACACTGGATAATTCTTTCTGGTGTAGGGACACTGTGTATTCGTTTGGTCTTCTTTGGATGCTTCCTGCAGCGTTTATGAGGTTCGACCATTAAATCCGTAAACTTAACTGTTCTAAGTGCTACAGATCTCATTGCTGAGTATCAGTACAGTCACCTTTGAAGTGCCCCCCTTGGGAAGCTATTCACAAATGCTAGCACCTAGTCTACCCTTTAAAGCAAATTTGGAACTCTTTCTGAAGTGTTCATTGCACATGGTGGCATGGTGATAAGTTCTCAAACTTCGTTGTATAGCTGTCGGTGAGGGAAACTTGAACCAGTAAACGAATAACTGTATCGGTACACCCTCCCTACTCACCTGATCTGGCCCCCAGTGACTTCTTCTTTACCTCAAGATAAAGGATATATTGAAGTTAAGACATTTTTTATGACATTGAGGATATCAAGGGTGACACAACAACAGCTCTGATGGCCATTTCAGAAAAAGAGCTCTAAAATTGCTTTGAAGAGTGAACTAGGTGCTGGCATAGTACATAGCTTCCCAAGAGGAGTACTTTAAAGGTGACCTTAGTGAGGTATGGAGCACTTTTTTAGGATGAGTTTGAAAATTTAATTGTCAGTCCTCATGCTATTTTTCCCATTGAATCATTCAACATTGCAACTCCAAGCTTGAATTTTTCCTTCCTTTCCCTCTTCTTCAGAAATGCTGAGACTTACACCTGGTTTTCTTTTTCTTTTTAATTTTTATTTGTTTTTTCATTTAATATGACAGAGTGAAAATGTATATTCCTGTATAAATTTATATGCCCACCTCTATGCAGCTTCCACTGCTCTCCCTGTCCGGTGACAGCACACTATTCCTCTCTGCTCCATACATGTCTCATCCTCCCAATAGTCTCCTTTCCCCTCCTCTCCACCCACTCTCCTTCCTCCAGCCAGAGGTCATCAGGATGATATTCTATAAATGTATAGAACCATAAAGTACATCCAATATATGGTCACTCTGCATTGCCAAGTCCAATCCATTCATGTCCAAAGAGTGAACCTTCGTTATGATTTATGGGTAAGGGCAGCATCAGGGCCAGGGGCCATGCTCCCAGGGGAGCCCAGAAACCACTGGACCATCAACTGAGGTCTTTTAGTGGAGATCTCATGATGCACCCCTTTTTATTCTTGTGTTGCCAGTGAGACTCAGCTTAGTGAGCTCCATCACGGCTATCACTGGTGGTGGCCAGGCACCACCTGGTTCTTCCGGTCCCAAGTCGATGTAGGCACCCACTCATGTGGGTCTCTCTATCTTCTGGGCTGTCTTTACCCCATGTCATTTTGGTCTTCGGTGAGCATCCTTTCCTGCTGAGTTGGGACCATTTGCTGTGCCCTTGGATGGTACACCTGGTTTTCTAACTTCAGGTCTTGCACATGTCATTATAAGACTTTGCTTTGTCTTCTTGAGCTGCCCTTTGAAATCTTCTGTTTAGTTCAGCTCTTTACCTCATTCTTTCATTTGCTTTAATTGCATAACCACTGCTAATTTAAGGAGCCCCAGTGGTGCAACAGTTAAGTACTCAGGGTAACAGAAACAACCCAGTGGTTTTGAGAGAGACAAGACATGCTCCCAATAGGTTACAGGCTAGAAAACCCTTTGGAGAAGTTCTACTCTGTCACATGAGGTTGCTATGATTTGGAGTTAACAACTGTTAATTCAGTCTCTGGTATGGCTGGATCAGTTTAAAGCTCCCACTGCAAGAGTGTTTGACAATACCTTTTCTCTTAAATTCTTACTAATTCTTAATTCTGTTGTTGTTAGGTGCTGTCAAGTTGGTTCTGACTCATAGTGACCCTATGAGCAACAGAAAGAAACACTGCCCTGTTTTGTGCCTTGTCCACAATCATTTTTATGCTTAAGCTCATTGTTATGGCCGCTGTGTCAATCATCTCATTGAGGGTCTTCCTACTTTGTGCTGACCCTCTGCTCTACCAAGCATGATGTCTTTCTCCAAGAAGGAACTGATCCTTCTTGACAACATGTCCAAAATATATAAGATGCAGTCCTGCCATCTTTGCTTCCAAGGAGCACTCTGGTTGTACTCCTTCTAGAACAGATTTGTTTGTTCTTTTGGTGATCCACAGTGCAGTCAACATTCTTCTCCAGCACCACAATTCAAAGGCATCAATTCTTCTTCTGTCTTCTTTATTCGTTATCCAGCTTTTTCATGCATATGATGTGATTGAAAAATGTCATGGCTTGGGTCAGGTGCAGTTTAGTCTTCAAGGTGAAATCTTTACTTTTCAAGAGGTCCTACTTTAAAGAGGTCCTTGGTGGCAGATTTTCCCAATGCAATGTGTCTTTTGGTTTTTTGACTGCTGCTTCCATGGGTGTTGATTGTGGACCAAGTAAATTGAAATCCTCAGCAACCTCAATCCTTTCTCCATCTGTGATGATGTGGCTTACTGGTGCAGTTGTGGGGATTTTTGTTTTCTTGATGCTGAGGTGCAGTCCATACTGAGGATCGCGGTCCTTGATGTTTATCAGTAAGTGTTTCAAATCTTCTTCACTTCCAGCAAGTAAGGTGGTGTCATCTGTGTAACGCAGGTCATTAAGGAGTCATCCTCCAGTTCTGATGCCTTGTTCTTCTTCATATAATCAAGCTTCCTGATTACTTGCTTAGCATACAGATTGAAAAGTCATGGTGAAAGTATACAATCCTGGTGCACACCTTTCCTGAGTTTAAACCATGCAGTATCCCCTTGTTCTTTTTGCATGACTGCCTCTTTACCCATATACAGATTCCTTAAGAGCACAATTAAGTTTTCTGGAATTCTCATTTTACACAATGTTAGCCATAATTTTTTTGTGATTCATACAGTCAATGCCTTTGCATAGTCAATGAAACACAAGTAAACATCTTTCTGGTATTCTCTGCTTTTGGACAAGATCCATCTGACATCAGCAGAGATATCCCTGGTTACATGTCCTCTTCTGAATCCAGCTTGAATTTGTGGCAGTTCTTTGTCAGTATACTGTTGTAGTCACTTCTGGGCGATCTTGAGCAAAATTTTACATGCCTGTGATATTAACGATATTCTTTGTTAATTTCCGCACTTGGCTGGATTACCTTTCTTTTGAGTGGACATAAGTATGGACCTCTTCCTGTCAGTTGGTCAGGTAGCTGTCTTCCATATTTCTTGGCATACACAAGGAAGGACTTCCAGTGCTGCATCTATTTCTTGAAATGTCTCGGTTGACAGTCCGTCAATTCCTGGAGCTTTGTTTTTAGCCAATGCCTTCAGTGCAGCTTCGACTTTCTCCTTCAGTGCAATCAGTTTCTGATCATATGTTACCTGTTCAGAAGACTGAACATCATTCAACCAGTTTCTTCTGGCATAATGACTCTGTGTATCCCTTCCATCTTCTTTTGATGTTCTCTGAGTCATTTAGTATTTTGCCTGTGGAATCCTTCATTACTGTAACTTGAGGTTTGAATTTTTTCTTCAGTTCTTTTGGCTTGAGAAATGCAGGATTTGTTTTTCCCTTCTGGTTTTCCATCTCCAGCTCTTTGTATGGGTCATTATAACACTTTATTTTGTCTTATTGAGCTACCCTTTGAAATCTTGTGTTTAGGTCTTTTACTTTGCCATTCCTTCCTTTTGCTATAACTGCTCAAAGTTTCAGAGCAAATTTTAGAGTCTTTTCTGTCATCCAATTTAGTCTTTCTTTCATTCTTGTCTTTTTAATGAACACTTGCTCCATTTATGCATAATGTCTTTGATGTCATTCAACTATTCATCTGGTCTTTAGTCATTGCGGAGGTCCGCCATCAGCCTTGTAGACAAAGTCATGAGCCCCTGCAAATGACGGGCTGAAGCATCTCACCTGTGACATGTTTTTTAGCCTACTGCCCTTGATATTATTTGGCTTCCTAATCAAATTTTCTTCAAAAAGATACCCCCTCCTCTCCTGGCACAAGGATGAGGGGAGATGCCTTCGGAGAGGGGCCCTTTACTACCCCCTTGGTCTATGAAATAATATCAGGAAAACCTGTACAGGAATTTTCTGAGGAAAAAGAGCTCAGAGGAATGATCCCTAACATAGCCAGCTTTGAGAGCAGCGAGGCCGGCCCAACCCCTGCTGACTTCCTCCAGCTGCACATCCCCACCCATGTGAAAGGAATTATCCTCTTTAGAACAGCTTGAGAAGGACATAGGGTGGGGGACGGTAGATGTTTACTATCCCTGCAGGAGGAGATAAAATAAAGAGCAAAGTAGGAACAAATAGAGATCATAAACTTTAGACCCTTCCTCGTGGACCTTTTAACCTTGAGGTATAAGTAGGGCTGATTGAGCTCGAGGCATCCTTAGGCCATTATCTAAAAAGCCTTGACAGTTAAAAGGATCACCAGGTTTCAGTTAACTAATAGCTCATGTGGCAGGGTAAAAAATTACATCACCTCAAGAGCACGAGGTTTTTGGTTTCAAATTTGCCAACCATGAGGTTTTGGTTTTAAACTAGCCAATAGATTGTGTGGTCAGTGGGCAGGGTAAAATTCACGTCACTCTTACTATAAAAACAATAAAGACAGACAGCCCTCTCTCTTGCTCTCTGGGTCGGGCTGCCTTAAACCAGAAAAGTCTCTCCTGTCTCCTTGATTCATTTCCCGCCACGCCTCTCCCTCCCTCCCTCCGTGCGGGACCCTACAAAGTGTTGGGACCGGCTCCCGGCAAGTCATTAGTGGTCAACACACCAAATCTGTTCTTGAGAGGTCTTTAAACTCAGGAGGGATTACTCAAGGTCATACTTCAGCTCTTGTGGACTTGTTCTAATTTTCCTCAGTTTCAGTTTGATTTTGCATATGATCAATTGACGATCTGTGTCCTAGTCAGCACCTGGTCTTGTTGTGACTGCTGATATGGAGATTTTCCATCATCTTTTTCCACATATGTAGTCGCTTTAGCTCCTGTGTATTCCATCTGGTAAGGTTCATGTGTACAGTCGCCATTTGTGTTGGTTAAAAAAAATATTTGCAGTGAAGAAGTCATTAGGTGCAAAACTCTATCATGTGACTTCTAGCATTATTTCTATCACCAAGACTGTATTTTCAAACAAGCGATCCTTCTTTGTTGCCAACTTTTGCATTGCAGTCACCAGTAATTATCAATGCATCCTGATTCCATGTTTGATCAATTTCAGACTGCAGACGCTGGTAAAAATCTTCAGTCTCTCTATCTTTGGCCTTAGTGGTTAGAGTGTATATTTGAATAATAGTTGTATTAACTGGCCTTCCTTGTAGGTGTATGGATGGCATCCTATCATTAATAGTATTGTACTTCCAAACAGATCTTGAAATGTTCTTTCTCATGATGAGTGCAATGCCATTCCTCTTCAAGTTCTCATTCCCAGCATAGTAGATCATATGATTGTCAGATTCAGAATGGCCAAGACCAGCCCATTTCAGCTCACTAATGCCTAGGATATTGATGTTTATGTGTTCTGTTTCAGTTTTGACAATTTCTAATTTTCATAGATTTATACTTTGTGCATTCCATGTTCTGATTATTAATGGATGTTTGCAGCTATTTCTTCTCATTTTGAGTCATGCCACATCAGCAAATTAAGATCTATCCACAGCACTAAGGTGGCCTCTCCTTTAGGGAGTCATCTCATCCCCAGACGTCCTCTGAGTGCATTTCAACATGGAGGGCTCCTTTTCAGGCACTGTATCTGACAATGTTCAACTGCTCTTCATATGGTTTTCCCCAGCTAATTCTTTTCAGAAGTAGACTGCCAGGTGCTTCTTCCTAGTCTGTGTTAGTCTGGAAGGTCAGCTGAAACCTATCTAACATGGGTGACCCTGTTGGTACCTAAATACCAGTGGCATAGCTTCTTGCATCACAACAAGCAAGCCTCCACCAACAGACCAGTGGGGGCTTTTCCTTTGAGATATTCAGTTGCTGATGTGGCATGACTCAAAATGGGAAGAAACAGCTACAACCATCCACTAATACTCAGAACAGGAACAGTACAAAGTATGAATCTAGGAAAATTGGAAATCATAAAAAATGAAATGGAATACATAAATATCAATATCCTAGGCATAACTAACTCTTTTCCCATTCCAGTGTTACAAAAATTTTCAGATTAAAGTATCTAATCTATTAATCCAACTTTCTTTCCTTTCTTTCTACGTGTAATAATCCAGTTCTCCCAGCACCTTTTGTTAATTAATCTCTCCTTTTTTTTAGTGATTAGTGAAGTCACATCTATTGTACATGTATACAAATGAATTTGTTTCTGAGCTCTCTATTTTGTTCCATTGGTATATTTCTTTGTTCCTGTGCCAGTCTTACATTGTCTCATTTTGGTGGCTTTGTTGATGGAAACACTGATGGCACAGTGGTTAAGTAAGCTGTGCCTGATTACCAAAAAGTTGGCAGTTTATGTCTACCAAGAGCTCCTTGAAAACCCTGTTGAACAGCTCTACTCTGTCCTGTGAATCTGAATCATCTTGATGGCAATAGTTTTTTCTTTTTTTTTTTTTTGATGGCTTGATGTTATGTCTTAATGTCTGGTAGGAAAAGTCCTTTGTCTTTGCTGTTCTTTTTAAAAATTGCCTTAGCTAGTTGTGTCTTAACTGTTCTTTTTAGATTTTAGAAGCAGTTTTTCATATTTCCTTCAAAATACTCTAGAGTTCTTATTGAAAATATATGTATATCTTTCTTTGTTTTTTACAAGAGCTGTCAGATTTCTACTGTTCTACGTAAGCGTGATGTGTCTGCACATCTTTTCTGGACTTCTTTTGTTTCTCTAATAGAGTTTGAAGGATTAGTTTAAGATTCTTAGCAAGGGTATCATCAGATATGTAATAGAAGGCATATTTACAAAGATGTAAATATTTGAGAACAGTCTACATGTCATTGTTACAGGAATGGTTAAATCAATTTAAAATAGATTGATGTAATGATATAATTAACAGTGATGCTTTCAAAGAGTCTTTAATGACATCAGGAAATACTCTTGCTATTATATTACACCAGAATTCTGGTGATCCAGAGGCTAAACATTCAGCTGCTAACTAACAGGTTAGCAGTTCAAATCCATCAGCCACTCCTTAGAAACCCTATAGAGAAGTTCTGTTCTGTCCTACAGGGTTACTATAAGTCAGAATCAACTGAAGGGCAATGAGTTGTTTTGCAGTTTATTATACTACGTTGTAAGATTACAGTGATTTAAATTGTTTTTATTACCTACTTTTTGGTTTTGTTCCAGTCTTTTAAAACAAGCATACTTTATTTTTATAGTAACTTTTCCTCCCAGAAGTTGCTGGTATCAAATAAGTTTTGCATTTACCTTCTAACTCTGCACAGGAACATTGGGAAAATAGTTTCTGACTCACTCAACGAGCTCATCAAATAATAACTTCATCTGTGAATTTCCTAGGTTGACTCACTGCCTTCTCCATCTGCTGGGACTCCTCACTGTTTGTTAGGCCACCTGACTCAGCTAAGCATGAGTAAATGTAATATAATAATTCACTTTCTCGTGTAACAAATACTTAATAATCTGCTATTAGGTATGAGGCACTCTACTGGAACCACTAAAGATGAAAGAATGAGTTGAATAGCCCCAGCACTGAAGGCACTTAGCATAACAAGATCCAGAATTTGGCAAACTTTCAAACCCACCTTCTGTGTCAATTCTCCATGCTGTTATGTTCCAGCAACCCTAGCCTTTTTTTTTTCACTTTCCTCATACTCTTCTTTCACTTGAATTCCCCTCCTTCTTTATATAAATAGAAATTGTCCTTTATAGCTTTGTGAAGAGTTTCTTGATCCTCCTACTTTCTTTGACATCCTACCAGCTTTTTGCTCAAACTTAGCACATTCTTCATGTTGCTATGTTTTAGTCATTCCTTTGAAGGCAAAATTGCAGGCCTGATTGACATCTGCACAAATATTACATTTCTGTACTTAGTGGACAGAAAAAATAGAAGTTCATGCACCTTTTGGGAGCCCTGGTGTCACAGTGGTTAACAGCTGTGGCTTTTAATCAAAAGGTCAGCAATTTGAATCCACTAGCCACTCCTTGGACACCCTATGGGTCAATTTCTCTCTTCCCCACATGATTTTGCTATGAGTTGAAATTTGACTCAATGACAATGGGTTTAAAAAAAATTAAAAAAAAATACTTTTATTGTTAGATTAGCCAGTAAAAGAAGATTGGGAGGGGCTATCCTAGCAGTTTGGGGCAAGTTCAGGGCCTTCATCATGTGATAGACCACCTGTGATGTTTTAGAAATTTCTGTCTTAGTCACCTAGCACTACTATAACAGAACCAGCAGAGTAGATAACTTTAACAAACATAAACTTATTTGCTCACAGTTTAGGAGGTTAAGTCTGAATTTAGAGCCCCAGCTCTAAAGGAAATCTTTCTCTCTTGGGTCTGGAGGAAAGTCCTAATCTCTTCAGCTTATACTTCCTTGTTTGTTGAAAATCTCCATATGTTCTAGCATCTGTTTTACTCCATCTCTCTCTCTCTCTCTCTGCTCACTCATTTACTCTCTTTTTACATTTTAGAAGAAATTGATTCAATTTATACTAACAAAGACAATCCTTTCCCAAATGGGATTATAACCATAGGCATACAGTTAGGATTTACAATTATGGGGGGACATGACTTGATCCTACCCCCGACCCCCCCAATTCACATACTTACCACATGCAAAATATACTGACTCTATCACATTATCCTAAAAGTTTTAAATCAACTCCAAGTCCCAAATCTCATCTTCTGAATCATCTAAGTCAATCATAGGTGAGACTTTAGGTATATTCCATTCTGCAGCAAAATCCCTTTTCATCTTTGAACCTATGAAATCTGGAATACAAGTTATCTATTTCTAACATACAATGGTGAGACATGCACAAGGTAGACATTTCCACCACAAATGGGAGAAATTGGTGGAAAAGAAGAAATAATAGACACCAAGAAAGCCTAAAACCCAGCAGAAAAAATTATATTAGCTCACAAGCTTTGAAAATTATTCTTCTTTTTCTGAGACCATCTAGGCAGTGACCCTGCTTTCCAGACTGAGTGTTGGCCATATCCTCTGTATTCTACCTTCCATACTCTGGGTGTTGCCCCCAGGGTTCAACTCTACCTTCTAGGCCCACTGGGATAACAGCTGTCCTAACTTGGCTTTGACTGGCCCCATTCTCCTAGTGCATCTGAATGGTGACCTCAACTCCTCAGCCTAGCAGACCCTATTCTTTCATTCCTTGGACATGGCAGTCATACCACCTCAATGTTGGACAGTGGCCTCATCCACCTAGCACAGCTTTACAGCAGCCCCATACTCTGGAATTGAGTTGGAAAAGATCTCATTTGATTCTTTGAAAGCTACTAGCCTTTGGCCATCTCTTGTGCGACTGAGAAGACCATAGTGTCACCCTTTGAAACGAAAAGGCCCTTGAAAGGGATGCAGGCTTTGTGAGGCTGAACAGGTGCTCTCACACAGTCCTCTAATTAAGCACAGTTTGCTAAGTCAGTTTCTATAAGCCTGTGGCATGTAGTCACTATTGCCCATCACTGCTATGAAACCTGTGCTCTCCCAAGGCAGAGTATGGAAACCATTTTGGTCCTGTGGCTGACTGGGACCTGCCTTGTATGCAAGTTTCCCTAATAAACTTCTTTGCTGCTGCCCTGAAGTTGCCAGCCTCTTTCGTTGATCTCTTAGTATCCTCCATTTTGGGAGGCATTGTAACATTTCATGTTACAAGTCCATGCTGAGACAACTGGTAAGCCAACCTCGAGATCAAAGAAATGGGGTGTTGGAGTAAGGCCTTTCTGGAGAAAATCTCAGGGTGGCCCGCAGTCTCCATGTGGGGAAGTCTAGCCTGTGTGTTTGATGTGTGTAGACCACTGTGTGAGTATGGGGATCCCCCAAAAGCCAAGAGGCATAGCATGGTTGTGGGAAGATATGCACCTTCATAAATATGGAAAAGAAGCTAGGAAAGCTTTAGCAGCTGTAGGGTAGCTGCTGCTCTGTTTTGTTTGGCTGGCCACCAAAGCCTAGCTTAGCTGCAGAAGCATGTTTAAGAGCTTTGCAGGACAAGTTACAGTGGGATAAGGGTGTGCAGGAGTTGTATGTGGCCATGACTGATGTAATGAGTAGCCATATTGATGAACAGAATGAACAACTAGAAACACTCTCCTCTTGCTTTGTAAAGATGTGTGACTCAAGAGCCAGAAGTGCAATCCCTAGTCACTGTTCAAAGCCCGCCAACAATACGATCAGAAATAGTTGGAGGGGCTAAACAGGTCCCTGGTGCTAAAAATACTCAGTATAAAACAGGAGTTAAAACAGCAGGACAAAGAAGTGAAAAGGCCTTCAAGATGGCTTATGTTGAATGGTCTTAAAGTGAGACCTCTGGAATTTTCTAATAACTGCCACCAACAAAATAATGGAGAAGCAACATCATGACAATAGCAGTAGTAAGGGGAGAACTAAAATAGGAGGAATCACCTCCGTGTTACCAGGCAGCTGGGATGAACCCATGCTTGTACTTGGCATGGTGGAGGCATGGCTCTGCAAATGACTGAGGCTGTGCCAGCATTGCCTAGATCTTCCGACTGAGGCTGAAGCCGAGGTTTCCCTGTTACAACTAAAGCTCAGTGAAGAAATGAAAATAATTTTTGTCCTGTTTTTTTAGATACCATTGTACAGGTGACTATGATCTTTATACTACCTGGCATCAAAGTTAGAAAACTTTTTTGGTCTGAGGTTACCGTCATTGAGACCCCTACCCAAGCCTGACTATGGTTAAGTCCCTTCAAGGCCCCTGTAAATTTCTGCTATATGTATTGATGATGTTGATACATTAATGCACAACTTTGTAAACTTTTGCTTTCAAGTCCTTATGGAAATTGCTGCCATTAGGACCACTTTTAGTAGGGTGCATGGAAACTGTGATGTAGGCTGTAGCTAATAGCCTGGCCATTCAATCTGGGCACTGACAACTTTCAGACTGGCAAGTAAACCAATCCCTTGTGGATGAGACTTCTGGATGACCCATGCCCCAAATCAGTTCTTCTCCTGATAAGCTTTTGTTACTTGTAAAGACGGTCACTGGAAAGGCCCCTTTGCTAAGAGGGGAAAACAACTGAGCAGACTACTCTTTGACAACTGACTACAATGGCTAAAAAATCTTCTGCTCCAGGACAAAGAGATGTACAACCAACTACCTCCTGTGTTTAAGAGTGAAGATGGTATGTGGAAATTCATATACCAGCGTAGGCTAAGCTTACATGCGTGGACTGCCACTGACATCAGAAAGCTTTAGGCAGCACAAGAAATGCTGACCTACCTGCAAGATGGTGGCCAATGCAAAAACCTGACCAGGGGCAGATTCCCAAATTAAAAGGCTGGGTAGTCTTGGCCAATAAGTCATTTTGGGGCCTCCTACCCTATATAGAGGATTGCACTTGATTTTGAATGAACTCTTCATACTCTTTGTCAAGCTATAGGGTGGAACGAACACTTTAATGGGCAGGCTTCAATGGCTGATAAGAGATAACAAAGCAATCCCAGCCAGAACTATACAGCCCAGGCACGCAGTCTCAATACAGTAGTTCCTACAAGCGCATTTCTCAATTTGTGCAGTACATTTGATCAGACTGTCTATTCTATAAAATGTATTTCTTTTGTACACATTGGTTCCTGACTAAAGATCTAGATTCTCACAGAGGTTACTGCCTCAAGACTAGAACAGATAGCCTGGGCACCCATCAACTGAAGTCCTGCTGAAAGTAAGGGAGGTGAGTGAAGAATTGTTAATGTTGTCTCTTTTTCTTTCCAGATTATCTCACAATGATGGACAGGCCCCTCATTTGTGGACTCCAGTGATACAGACTTTTGCTAGAGCTACCATGCACAACTGCTGCTGGATCTGTCAACATTTGAACTGAGATGAGGAGTCATCTCTCTATATTGTTCTGGCTGATCTGCCACTAGGAGGACACCTCATGGACCAACCAAATGTACAACATGGTGTACAGAGGAGATCATGTGGTAAATGAACATGGTGAACTTCAACTACTCACGGTAACATCGTTTGAAGTATGATAGCTGCCTGTGGGGAGTGTTCCAAATTTAGGAGAAAATTTCTCTCTGTGTACAGGACTGAATGGTTTGCTTCCAAGAATTCCACTTTTAAGATTGAGTTTGATGTTACTCTGGATAAGGAGAACTTACAAAATATAACTAGGTGGTTCAATGTACATTGACTGACTACAAGTCTGAATTAACCTGGTCTGACAATGGTAATATGCCGGGGGCCAGCTTTGACAGGGTCTGGGATCATGAAGGGATGGGTGGCGTTGGCAAAGAAGTGAGACTCAGACAACCAGGAATTTGGAGGTCAGCAGCCTGTAAAGGCCTGTCTTTCTTTATTTTTTATACAATCAACGAGGTGACGTGATTTTCACCCTGCTCTTTGACCACATAAACTGTTGGCTAGTAAAGAACTGATACCTCGTGGTCTCTTTTCATGTTAATCATTAGGGCCTTCTAGGTAATGGCCTGAGACAAGTATGTTGCGGTTATAATTAACAGTGAAAACAGAGCTATGCCTTGAGCTCAATCAGCTCTATCTATGCCTCGAGGTTAAAGGTGCAGGAAGAGGGATAATCTCATCTAAAGGTTATTATCTGGCTCTCTCTTTTTGTTCCTTCTTTGCTTATTTTATCTCTTCCTGTGGGGACAGTAAGTGCCTACGCCACCCTATGCCTCTCTTAAGTTGTTCTAAGAAGGGTATTTCTTTAGTGTTTACTCATTTGCCATACCAACTATAATAAACTTGGGAGTCTATCCATCTTCCTGATGTAGGGAGTGGGATGTCTGTATCTAAGGGCTGTGCAGGGGGTTGTTCCTGGGGAGCTTCCCAGGGCCTTCCTGTAATCTTGTATTTCACATGTGGAGGGGGATGTGTGGTTGGGGGAAGCCAGCAGAGCCAGGCCGGCCTCGGCTTTCCCGGGCTGGGCGTGCTGTGTCAGAATTCATTCCTCCGAGCTCTTTTCTTTAGGAACTCCCTTTCAGGTTTCCTCAACATTATTTCATAAGCTGAGGGGGTTGTAAAGCTAAAGCCATTCTTAGAAGGTATCTTCCTTAATCCTTGTGCCAGGAGATGAGAGGGTACTTTTCAGGAATGTTTAATTAGGATGCAAAATATTATCAGGGGCAGTACAGCCAAAAATATGCCGAGGGTGAAATGCCTCCACCTGCCATCACACAGGCATGTAGCTTTGCTTACAGGGGCTTCTGTGGGTGACGGGCCTCTGCAGTAATACTTTATTCAATTGTGCAGAGAATGAGATCTTTTCATTACATTTACTGAAATGTGTACTCTTCATATAATATGCCATGTTGGGAGAAATATGCTGTTTTTACATAGATGATTCAAGACATGTTACTCATACACAAGATTGGACAAATATAGCTCTTTGATTTACTTAGTGGGCTTCTATTAAGCCACAACTAGGGTGGCTGTTTGGGATTGCTCTTCTAAGGAGGCCTGATGAATCTGCTGAGGAGACTTCTACTAGCAACCCTTATCAAATGCTGCCTCAAATGGTGTGCAAATATAACACCCACTGGAGTTATACCCCAAATCACAGACTTATAGTTCAATATCCCAAATGGGTGACAGGCATTCTAAGACTTGGTATTGCTTTGCTTTTTTTTAATGGCACCTTTATGAAGATGGAGGCTGGACTGCTGGGGAATGGTCTTTCTCTATGCTTCTCATCCAGGCTGCCTAAGTAAAGGCTTTGGGCCAGGAGCATTCTCTGATAAGATGGCTAGGAATTGGGTTGTCTTTTCTCTCTCAGTTCTTTCTCTTTGTCTGAAAGGCCTTCCCCCTGGTCTGGGTGCACAGTAACTTTCTCTGCTCTTGCACAGGCAAGGGCACCATATGGTACCTGGCCAATCACACTCCCATATCTGTGCCTGGAGAGAAGGGAGTGGGGTCTCTTGTACTATGGCACAGGAGGAGATAGTGCCAGATTGTAGGAGCCATACTTGAGGGGTGGCCTGAAGAGGAAAGGTGCTCTGTGAGACCAAATACGAGCACCCTCATACAGTCTGTTAGTTCATTACAGTTTGCTAACTCATCTTTATGGAAGTCCCTAGCATGTAGCTTTTATTGCCCACCACTGCTATAAAACCTCAGCCTTCCCACTGCAGAGTGTGGATATCTGCTTGGTCCTATAGTTGACCAGGACTCACTTTGTAGCTAAGTCTCTCTGATAAACTCCTCTGCTGCCAAACTGTGGTTGCCTACCTCTTTCTTTGGTCTTTCAGTGCCCTCTATTTTTGGAGACCAGTTTCATGTTACAGGTCCCTGCCAGAACAGACCCACTTCCTGTTCTCCTTCCTTCAGTTCTGCTGATCTCCTGGCTGCTCCAGAGATGTTTCTTTACTTTTCTTGGAGGACAACAGATATAACTCCTTTGGCTTATTTCCTGCATGTAGAATTTCAAGAAGCAGACATTCTTTTCTTTCATTCTTTCTCTGTCTCCTTCAGTCTAAGATTTGGTTTTTCTGCTGTGACAATTGGCTAAATCCATCAGTCACAGGCCACATCTTTGGTAAACATTCTAATATATGTGTGTCCATGGTTTTATGACAATTTTTTTTATCTCTGAGGCCTGTTTTTATTTTACAAAGTTAATTTTAAGTCCATCTCTTTCCTCTTGCATTTTACAATAACTCACAATGAAAAACCATACAGTCCCTTTAAGATCTTGCTCAGAAATCTCAGGGAGGTATCCAAGTTCATCATTTGCAACTTCCACCTTGTACCAAACATTGGAACATAATTCAGACAAATTCTTTGCCACTGCCCCAAAAGCTTCATCTTTCCTCCACTGTCCAGTCACTTGTTCACCATTTCTCTTTTTAAAGCCTCCCCAGAACCACATTCAGTATTCAGATTTCTAGCAATATTCTGTTGCTAGTACCATATGTATTCTCAAAGATAGTGAGGACTTTTTCTTTAACTTTCTTCACTTCCTTTCGAGTCCTCACCAGAACTGCCTTTGACATTTATAATTCTATCTATCAACTGTCTCTTCAAGGTAATCTAAGCTTTTACTATTAGGCACTTTAAAACACTTCCAGCCTCTACCTATTACCTAGTTCTAAAACCACATCCACATTTTAGATTTATCTGTTAGAGCAGCACCCATTCTTCCAGAACCAAGTTCTGTTTTAGTTACCTAATACAGCTATAATTGAATACCACAAGTGTATGACTTTAAGAAACATAAACTTATTTTCTCACAGTTTTGGAGTCTAGAAGCTCAACTTCAGAGTGCCAGCTCTAGGGGATTGCTTTCTCTCTCTGTCAGCTCTAGAGGAAAGTTCTTTCTTTAGCCTCTGTTTCCTAGTTCCTTGGAGATTTCTGTGTGTATTGGTATCTGTCTTACTCCATCTCTCTCTGCTAACTTGTTTAATCTCTTTTTATGTCTTAAAAGAGATTAACTCATGATGCACACTAAACCTGTCTTATTAACATAACAAAGACAGGTCGTTGCCAAAGGGGATTATAACCCCTGTAGAAGGTAGGATTTATGACACATACTTCTGGGTGACACAATTCAGTCTATAACAGTTTCTATCACAGACAGTGTCCCGGTTTTTTTGAGGGTGAGGGATGATTTGTAGAGAGTTAAGAGAATTAACACCTGGAAATTTAGACAAAAGAGAGTGAACCCAGCAGAAGCTGGACAGTCAGTGTTCATTGCTATTTCCAATTGTAGGTGTGTCTTACTCTAGTACCCACAAGGGTACTTTCCAGGAATCAAGCTTTACTCCACAGAGCTGTGTTCCTCTGAGGAGGTGCCTCTTTCTACTTTGCACAAAGGAACTGTATAGGCAGCAGCTGGCCCTGTGAGTAGAGCAGGATTGATTCCTTTTCCTGAATTCACCAATCGGCTTTCTATCTTCCTCTATGAGGAGTGAGTGAGGAAGTGTGAAAAGGTGAGCAACATTCCTTTGATGCTTCCCTCCCTAGGATGTGGATTATAAATCTTGTGGCCCACCACAAAAAAATCAAAAGAATATTTTGTTAAATGTGAAAAATAAATGAAATTAAAATTTTCGTGCCCATAAGTAAAATTTTATTAGGACACAGCTAAAATTATTTGTTTGTGTATTATCTTCCATTGCTTTCACATGGTCACAACAAAGTTGAGTAGTTACTACACAAAGAGTATGGCCCGCTAAGCTTAAAATATTTGGTCTTTTTTAGAAAATTTTGCCGACCTCCTGGGCTAAGGAAAATGAGTTTGTAGAGATGGAGAGGTTAGTAATAGAGGAAAGAGTAGCTGACTGAGTTCAGTAGGCAGTGCAGTTAAGAATGAGGGATATCTCACCTGGAATTGGAAAGAAGTCGGTGGGAATTAAGATGAATCTAGATAAAACTATAGGTATGCAATTTGAAGGAAATTTGATAAAGATTGTTAACTAAAAGGGGTGTGGGAAATGATAAAATTAAGGGTAAGAATAATATTTAAGGGGTAATAAAAGAGATCAACCAGGGGAGAAAGATGTGGCAGTCTGATTCTGTGAAGGTTTATAGTTTTGAAAGTCCTATGAAGCAATTCTACTCTGCCCTATAGGTTTCTATGAGTTGGAATACACTCCACAGTGATTGTTCTTTTTTTTTTTTTTTTTTTTTGGATAAGTGAGATCACTAAAGAACAATTAATGAAGGAAGACCATTAATTTTTAGTGGTATCAATCTGCATAACTGTATAGAAATGTCTCTGTTTTGCTTATTGTCCCAATGTAGGAGCAGAGAAGGTAATCAAGAATTAATTTAGAATGTAGAGACTGGTGTGCAACAGAACTAAAGGTGCTCATCAAAGAACTGCACATACAGTCAACCACCTAAGATTATCCTGGCTATGGAAGGAAAATCAACTAAAGGCTTGAATTTTTCTCTAGTTCTTTCAGTTTGAGAAATGCAGGGTATGAACTTCCCTTTGGGTTCTATCTCCAGCTCTTTGCACATGTCATTATAATATGTTGTTTTCTCCAGCTGCCCTTTGAATTCTTCTGCTAAGTTTTTCAAAGATATTACAGGGAAAATATTAAATGATATAGGAAGCATCAAAAGAAGATGGAAGGAATACACAGAGTCATTATACCAAAAATACTTTGTTGACATCCAACCATTTCAGTAGGTAGTAGATGACCAGGAACTGGTGATACTGAAAGAAGAAGTTGAAGCTGCATTGAAAGCACTGGCGAAAAATAAGACTCCAGGAATTGACAGAATATCATTTGAGATGTTTAAGCAAGCAGATACAGCGCTGGAAGTGCTCACTTGTTCATTTCAAGAAATCTGACAGTTACTTGGCCAAATAATTGAAAGAAATTCACATTTATGCCTATTCCCAAGAAAGGTGATGCAACCAGCTGCAGAAATTGTTGAACAATATCATTAATATCACACCCAAGTAAAATTTTGCTGAAGATTATTCAAAAGTGGCTGTAGCAGTATATTGACAGGGAACTGCCAGAAATTCAGGCCAGGTTCAGAAGAGGATGTAGAACCAGGGATATCATTGCTAATGTCAGATGGATCTTGGCTGAAAGCAGAGAATACCAGAAAGATATTTATTTGTATTTTATTGACTATGCAAAGGCATTTGACTGTGTAGATCATAACAAATTATGGATAACATTGCAGAGACTGAGAACTCCATTTGCGAGTTCCGAAAGACTCTTGTCAAGTTTCAGGAAGTTGTTACTGTTCTTAGTTGCTATGATCTGTCTGCCCTTGACTCGTGAGGACCCCCTCTACAATGAAAGGAAAAGCTGGTTATAGATGTAGGGTGAGGAAATGACCAGTTACTTCAACCTGGATGCAATGGAAAGTGATATTCCTATGCCAGAGTGGGGGCATAAACATGATTAGAGATTGAGGTAACATTCTGCGACTTATGGATATAGAGAGGCTATAGATAAGGAAGGAAAAGAAACAGTGGAGCAATTTAGGGATAATGGTTTTGGAGAGTAGGTATTTTAGTGGCCCAGGTCTTCTATGGATCAAATCCTGTGCAAGAAGGGGCCCAGATGAAAAACTCTCAACCTCGAATGTCTTCTATCACTCCTTCTGATGCTTCAGACATTTCTTCTTCTCTCTGTTCTTATAGCAACTGTCATACTTTGCTGTGTTTTCTAGATTTCTGTGTGTATCATTTCCCCACCTCTATGAGGCCAGAGCCTCAAGTCACTTAATAATTTGTATCCCTGAAAGTGCCTGGCATAGTGCTATGTATATATGTATGTGTATAAACCAACAACAACAAAAGGAAGTAAAACAAAACCCAAACCCACTGCCATCCAGTCGGTTCTGACTCACAGTGACCCTACAGGACAGAGTAGAACTGCCCCACAGAATTTCCAAGGAGCACCTGGCAGATGTGAACTGCTGACCTTTTGGTTAGCAGACATAGCATTTAATAATTTTGCCACTAGTGTTTCCGTGTGTGTATGGTATTCACTAAAAATAAATTTAATTGAAATTAGCTTTATGTGGTTAGATAAAAAAGGCCAAATAATTATGGACTAATATCACAATTGGGAATTATTTTAGTTCCCTTTTATCCTGATTTTAGAATATTTCCCAGCCCCCTCCCCTCATTTGGGCTGTGCTATAGCGCAGATCCACAATCAATGTTTGTGGAAGCAGCAGCCAAGAAATTGCATGATGAATTGCATTGGGCAAATCTGCTGCAAAAACACCTCTTCAAAATGTTAAAAAAAACCAAAGATATCATTTTAAGGACTAAAGTGTGCCTGACCCAAGCCATGGAAATACTGGTGCTATAGAGGTTAAGTACTACAGCTGCTAACCAGGAGGCTGGCAGTTCAAATCCACCAAGTGGTCCTTGGAAACTCCATTGGACAGTTCTACTCTGTCTATAGGGTTGTTATGAGTTGAAATTGACTTGACGGCAATTTTTTGTTTTTTTAACCCAAGCCATAGTGTTCTCAATCACCTCATATGCATGTTAGAGCTGGACAATTAATAGGGAACACCAGAGAAAAATTGATGCCTTTGAGTTACAGTGTTTGTGAAGAATATTGAATATACCATGCTAAAAGAGGGATACATTTATTTTGAAAGAAGTACAGCCAGAATGCTCACTAGAAGCAAAACTGGAGAGACTTCATGTTACATACTTTGTACGTGTTATCAGAAGGGAGCAGTTCCTGAAGAAGGACATCATGATTTGGTAGAGCAGAGGGACAGTGAAAAAGAAGAAGACCCTCAGTGAGATAGACTGACACAGTGGCTGCAAAAATAGACTCAAGTATAACAGCGATCATGAGGATGGTGCAGACTTAGGCATTACTTCATTCTGTTATCAGAACCAACTAGACAGCAGCCAGCAATAACCATGTAATACTGGCCTTGACCAGAGGGGGAGGGGGAAAGGAATTAGAAAAGGAAGTTGCCAGTAATAAGAGGTAAGGAATAAATAATTAAATGTACCCAGGAAATCCAGAAAACTCAACTGAGAAACTGGAGAAAGAAAAGGAGGAGAAAAGAACTCACACTGTGTCCCAAAGTCAATTCTCAAGGAGGTAAGAAAGTAGGATAGAGAATACGAGTTTCAAGAACACTTTATTCAACAGAATTTTGGTGGGCATGAGCAAGTTGGGTCAACCAGGGGTATCTCCCTCACTGCTCAAGAGAGAAGTAGTTAGAGGTGGAGATGATATCTCCCAGAGGGCTTACTTTCTGGAATGGTTGCAAGGGAGGAATGCAGATTTTTGACAAAGATGTGAAGCCAGAGGAGGAAAGCTGTACTGTACGAGATGTGATTTCTTTCAGTTCTTCAGTAAATCTGTTAAATTTCCAAAATCACAGAGGTGACCAAATTTTCCTGAGACAAGTGACTGACTGACTGTTGTGAATGGACTAAGGAAATGGATTAATAAAGGGTATGATTACTACAGTGTAGCTGAGTCAGCTTGTGATTGTGTAATTGATAAGACCTGGTTCGGGTACCAGAGATCATGCTGTTGGTGAACATAAGAATGTAATAAAGGTCACTTAGGTCATTAAAATACATTCCAGTCCCTGCTGCAATTATCACCCTAAACTGGGTTAACAGACCTGCATTCATCACTCTGTCTCAGGAGTAGAAAGTCAATTATTCCTTAGACCTCAGAGGGATAATGATATTTTGGAAAGTTTACACTGTTCAACAAGATGTAATGGAATCTTGTGACTCCCAGTTATTGGTCTGTGAAAATCTTTAAATGCCAATCCCTTTGACTACTGGCTATAAAAACCTCTGGAAACGTAACCGAAGCAAGACAGTATTTGGAGAAGCTATTCTCGCTGTCTCCCAGGTTTGCTGGCTTATCTGTTAATAAGGCATTCCTTGAACTCTTTGCTGTCTATGAATTTTTGGCTACAGTGACAGGCAGAATCAACTTGCTTTGGTTCAGTAACATTTCTGTGAGCCAGCCAGGAGAACTTTGGAGACACTTCTGGTAAGTTCTTTCCCAGGGAAGAGCCAAACTTTTCTCTCCTCCAGTTTTCTGCTACATCTCAAAAACACCTTCAGTGAACAGGCAGATAGCTTTTGGAACAACTGGGGAACTCTGACAAGGGCCACTGTCTGATGAGGTCCAAAAGCCCATCTGCTAGTTTTGCCCCAGTAACTCTGACCCAGACAGG
Organism: Heterohyrax brucei; assembly: GCA_028571685.1. Classification (NCBI taxonomy): domain Eukaryota; kingdom Metazoa; phylum Chordata; class Mammalia; order Hyracoidea; family Procaviidae; genus Heterohyrax; species Heterohyrax brucei. The sequence goes on from CM053140.1 coordinate 206,116,710, forward strand.
TGAGTGTATTTATGTGTTTCATTCAAACGCTGAGGATAAGGTCCATAAAAATTTGTGACATGAGTCAGTCATTTAAAAGCCAATAGATGTATGCTACTGGAAGTCTCCTGTGACACAACAGAAGGGTACTTGGAATGGACGAGGAACTTGTCCACTCCCTGGAAGACAAACTCTATAACATAAGGAACATATTGGCCCAAGCAAAACACAACCCCATCCTCCCGGAACTCTGCTCCCCCGATAGGATAGAAGGCAGATTCCTCTGCCTTGTCTCCTTTTCTCCTTTCTTCTTCAGCTCAGCCCAGGGTGGAAGGAACTTGCTTGGAAGAGTCACTGTTGTCCGTCTGGGCAGATGGGAGTGGAAGTTTGGCTTCCAAATGCTCTCAACAGTGCTGGCAAGACCTTTTTCTTGGGAGCCTTTGAAGGCTGCTCATCTGTGCCCACTGTTGCTTCACAAGTTTAAAAAGGCTTAAGTGCTTTACTCTGGTTGTATGCAGAGTACTCAGGTTCTCATCGGGGTTCATACTTCTGTCTCTGTTCTGTGTGTTTGGTAAGGAATGTCTGTTCCAACTAAGAATGCTTTCTCTGTATCTACATTCTCTGTTCCTAAGAAGAGCCCAATGCAGCAGATTCTCTCTGGCTGGTTTCAGTATGGGTAGCCCCCATCCCCATGACTAAAGATCACATGAAGTTTGGCCTGGCTAGTGTATCAGCTAGACTCTGGAGAAAATATTGAATGAATCCTTAAATTATTTTACCATCCTGCAATTAGACCTCTTTTGTCAAAAATTAGGAAAGTGCTCACTAAGCTCATTTTAACGAAGAAAGGAACAGGCTGAGTAAAGCAAATCTGTGTGTGTGTGATACAGTGTCAGGCCTCCTGTTTGGGCTTGATAAGATAAATGTATTTAGAGTGTGGTTTTGTATTTGCTTTTGTGGGATTTTGAAAACATCTTTGTCATTGTTGCACTTACACAAGCTGTTTGTAGGGACCATAGATTTATAATTGTTGGTGAAGAAGTGTCTGATTTCTGTAGACTGAGTGTTTAATGTCTGGCTTTGGGATACATATTTTGGCCAATTCAACCTGAGAAATGCTTTTTTCCCCCCAGTGTTGTCTTATTTGATGACTCTGTCTTCGTAAAACAGTCTTTGCCCACTTTGTGTCGTATGTCTTGTAATTGCCAACGTATCTAACTTTTACGGTATTTCTTGTTTTATTCTTTGAGACAAACTTGGTTGGTAGATCAGATAAGCTCTGACGCTCAGATACCCCTTATCAGGGACGGAGGAGAATCTTGCTTGATCTAAAACGAGATAAGAAAGCTGAATTTCAAGTAGATTCAGATACACTGACAGTGAGCTAGAAAAAACTGATTTTACAGCCCTTCATTAAAGGTCCTTTAGTTAAAGGGATAATTTTATCCTAAAGAGAAAGTAACAACTCCAGAACAGTAAAAAGGAAATTGATGATCTTTCACCCTACAGGAAGGAATATCTTTTTAAGACAAAAAAAAAGCAGACAAGGATTACTATTTTACTTCATCATAAATTGGGTAAATCCAGAAAAGACTTCTCACCATTGCAAGACAACTTTGAGACCTATCTGAGAGGTTTAGAGATATGACTATATCAGGGATGGCACTTTGTGATTTCCAAGCCCGTTGATGGAGACTTTGAGTTAAACTGAACTGGGAAAATATAAGACATAGTAAATTAAATAAAAACTTGTATTGTTTAAATGAACTTTATTTCAAATTACAGGCTTAAAATAATTTCTAGGACCTTATGGATAACTTACTGATGTTACAGTGAGTTAGTGGATATCTACTATAATTTAAATACACTTTTGCTTTTTATGGGAAACAAAAGAATATTGTGTTATATGTCTTAATGAGTAAATTTATTTTTGCTGTTTAAGAATATTTAATTAGTATGGTCAAAAGTTTTTGTTTGTCTAATGGTTTGATTTATGAAAATTTAAGGACATTAACATTGGAAAAATCAGATTTTTCACTGCTAAATAACAAAATTTTCTGACTTTTGAGGGAAATGGTCAATTTATCCCTTGAAGGCTAAGAGTTGATCTCTCATCAGAATAAGATTCTTGTGTCAAAACTAAAGCCACAAGATGTGGAAGAAGGGTTTGGCATAGATTAAAATCAAGGGTGCCTGTTCTTATTGGGTTAAAATGCATATATATTTTTTCCTTCTAAATATTATCTGACAAATACATAATATTAGGTTATGATTTTGTTGGTATCTCTCTTGCGAACTGAAGAAACCTTGGTGGCATAGTGGTTGGGTACTACAGCTGCGAACCACATGGTAGGCAGTTTGAGTCCGCCAGGCATGCCTTGGAGACTCTCTAGGACTCTGTGGACTCTATAGGACAATTTTACTCTATTTGTGGAGTTGCCATAAATCAAAATCAATACCTCTGCAATGAGTTTGATTTGGTTTTCATTGCCAACTTGACTATATTATTTTACTTAATCTGGCACCACCAAAGCCAATGATTTGACTGGTGAATTCAAATTATTTGCTTGTAAATTTATTTTTTATACTATATAAGCATTTAGAGACTTAATAATCTTGGTATATCCTGACTATGTGGCACTATGCTTCAAGATTGTTAAGTACAGTGCCTGAAGTTCCTTAAAAATATGGGTAATGTTTGTGTTTAGAAATATTATTGTTTAAGATTTTCCAGTAGGTTGGGTTTTTGGTCTATTCTTATAACTGACTCCTGTCACTACTGATCATGATCACGCTAAGTTTTTGTCATCTACAGTGTTTGCTAATTTTCTGAAAACAATTAATAAGAGTATCTCAACAAAGATTTTAGACTTATGAAAAAGATTGTGGCTTGAGGTATCCAAGGCTCTTGTGCAGAACTGATGACCTCACAAACTGCAGCTGGTCTGGAATAGGTGAAACAGAGAACAACTACATAAGGCTGAGAAAATGAATGTACTATGGGTTTTAAGAGAAATATTATTGATGTTTTGAGGTCCTGCTTTCTAGATATAAGCTAAATTAATTTAACTAATGAGTTTATTAATATGGAATCTGAGGTTTTATAAAATGCAATTGCTGCTGAGACACATGAAAAATGATTACTGATGCTAATTATGTATAAACACCTCATGTCTTGTTCAGAGACCTTAGGGTCATAATTTCATTGGTTATTTCAGATAATTGGCCTAATATTGTTGGTGTTTCTCTTCTACTTCATAGTTCACTCTATGATACCTAAGATCTTAAAAACCCGATGTTATTCAATGAACATCCTTTTAAACTGTTAGCTTTAGGAAATCTGGTTCCTACAGTCACTGAAGTCAAATGATGATCCAGTAAACTAAGTCTGGCTGTTTTACTCTGTGTGTTCTGTTTTGTAAGCGTAAGCGAAAATGGAAAGATTCGCTATGTACAGACTCTTATGGCTCTCTATCAGAACCTCAGACCCAACCTTTTGATTGGTAGAGGAGGTCTTTAAGCTGTGTAATAACAAGAGATTTGGTGGCAGAAAAAAACAAATGAATGAAAAAGAAGGTCTAATTGTTGGCTATAGCCTTCCAGTGCCCACCCTGAGGTAACCCAGTTGGCTCCCAAGATAAGGACTTGTATCACCTCAGCAGCTAGTGAGTACTGACCCCAGTCAATGCAGGTACTGTCAAAAAAATGAGGCCAGGAAGATGGAGTGTTCTGAGTGCCCTTAAACAGGATATCTAGTTGACTTCCCACAGGACCATGTGGGCAGGCTCTCCTACAATGATTCTCTTGGAAGAGGGGTCTGAAGGGATACACTACTGACAGAGCCCTGAGACCTGTCTGACTCTCAGTCACGCCATAGACATCTCCATGGGGAAACCAAGGGTTCCACTTGACTTGGAAATTAAGGAGATTAAATTTGTCTTAGATGTGAAAGCCATCTTATCTACTTTAAATGGGCCCACTCTTCAAGGACTGTGTAATTACTGGCTTGGACTAAAAAGCCAGGGTGAAAAGTTTGTTTTTATGTCTGATGAGATCACAACTGTTGAGATATGTACCAAACATTCTTAGTCAGCTTCCATTAGAAGTTTGGAACATTACCATCTGAGAGAAGAAGTGGAGAAGGGAAAAGACTATGGAAAAGAGGAGAAATTAAAAGCAAAGAGAAAGGAAGTATGAGTAATAAAGTGAAGAGAAAGTAAAGAGTAAGTTGAAAAAGCAGACAGGAAGATGGAATACTAGACAGCTCTAGCCTGGGTTTCCAGGAAGACTTATATCTTCCAGATTGCAACAGTTCCACACAAAATAATGTTTCATGGGTCCTAACTGATACTCAGTAATTGTCATCCTGGCCGTTATACATGATTAACACTGTCAGTGAGAGATTTCTACTCAGATAGGCAGGCCTATACCCCTACTTACTATGAAGCAGATACATAAAAAGTGACCTCCACCCACATTCCCATAAAAATTATGAGTATGAAATCTCTCAGGGGAGTTGAAGGAGACAAAATAGTCTATGAAGCATGCTAAGACCAGGACAACTACTTTTATGCTAAATCAATCTTATAGAAATGAGGTTCTAATGCTGACAGTGGGGAATGAAAGAGCTAATAATTGTAAAATATTGATTAACAATCCTTGCCTGATCTCTCAGGCTCACCAGAAACTAACAAGCCTAGAGACTAAGGTTTTTTTAGATCCTACCCAGAGGACTGTTTTAGTCAGCTAATGCTGCTCTAACAGAAATACCACAAAGCAGATGGCTTTAACAAAGAAGGGTTTATTACTGTAAGTCCAGTAGACTACAAGTCCAAATTCAGAAAGTCTGCTCCAGGGGAAGGTTCTCCCCTTTGTCAGCTCTGAGGAAACTCCTTGTGTCATATCATTCTTTATTCAGGGAGCATCTTGGCACAGGAACATGAGGTCTGAAAGATATGCTTTGCTCCTGGTGCTGCTTTCTTGATGGTGTTAGGTTCCCAATTCTCTTCTCACTTCCCCTTCCTTTTGTGTCTTGCGGGATGAAAGGATAGAGTGATGCAAGCCATACTCTAGGGAAACTCTCTTTTCAGTGGAGCAAGGAGGTGATGTTATGAAGGGATTTACAGCCCCACCCTGATCCTCTAACATACAGCATAGAAAAATCACTAAATAGAGGACAAACATAAAATATTGGAAATCATGGCCCAGCCACATGGCTGTACATGTTTTGGGGGGACACAGTTCAATCTATGACAGGGACTGAGCCAGACAACATGTCCCACCTTGTCCAGGGATGTGAAAAAGCTACAGAATCCAGATAACAACACAGTTTCCTCTAATAGCCACCCATGACTCTGGCTCACTTTGTGACTTAGCTCTAGGACCTTCGCAAGACATTGTCCCTTTCTGGTGAAGTGAAAATGTATGGATTTATCTGCATGAAACATAATAAATATTTCTGATTTCTGTCTAGTGGGAGGTACTTACATTGAACAATTTTTTACCTTATGTTTAATTGGTATATGCACCCCTCTGGAATTCATTAGAAATTATACTTTGCTCAGATATGTTCAAAAGAACATCACCATAGGGATATCTCTAATTGGGGACCAGTTAAGAAAGAGAAGGGTGGAGAGATGTTCTTGATCTAGCTTGAGACTGTCACCCATAGTGAAAACTGTGTCAAATTTTCAGGATGCCCTTCCTTCAGCTGCAGTCTTAATAATCCCATCCTCAAATGTAACCAAAGTACACATTAATTTATCTAAAGGATGATTCTTCTTATGTGGAAATCGGACCTTTTCATATGTCCTCACAATGCTACAGGGGGACTTTGCTCCTTGGGAAGGCTCAACTCATGCTTGTCCCAGATTAAGGGCATCTGACCTAACGATGCCTGGACTATAAGAGAAATTATGATCATAGTGACGTACATCTGTTCAGTCTAGCTGAATATGCTTCCTTGTCCCCTTTTGTCTGCCTACCATGGTGATAGGTTTCAATGTTAAAATTATTAGACCAGCCTGGGTCATGGTTAAGGCCTTAACTGCTACCTCTCAGGCCAAAAACATTTTAGGCACTGAATTTAGGCATCAAATTGGGACAGGTCAGAGAGGCAGTTCTGGAAAACTGGGCAACTATAGACTACTAACTCCTCAGACATAATCATATATTTTAAGGAGATGTGTTGCTTTAACTTGTCTGATAATTCCCAATTAATGAGAACAAATTAAAAATTGTAAAAGGTATTGTAACATCAAAGCAACTATTTTCATTTAAAACTTATGTCATAGATATGAAATTGATAATTAAAGAGAGGAAACTGTTGGCGAACATAAGAATCTAATAAAGGCCACCTATGTTATTAAACTACATTCCATCTCATGCCCCAATTATCACCCCAACCAAACTAACAAGCCTGCATTCCTCTCTGTCTCTGGGGTAGAAAGTCAATTATTCTAAAGACCTCAGAGAGATAATGATATTTTGGGTGTCTGATAAGTGTTTGATAAGATGTAATGGAATCTTATGACTCTGTTATTGTTTTGTGACAATCTTTGGGTCTCAATCCCTTTGAATCATTGCTATAAAAACTGCTGGAAATGTAACCCAAGCAGGACAGTATTTGGAGAAGCTATTCTCAGTGTCTCCCAGGTTTACTGGCTTATCTATTAATAAAGCATTACTTGAAATCTTTGCTGTCTCTGAATTTTTGGCTGTAGTGACAGGCAGAATGAACTTATTTTGGCTCAGCAACAAGGCCAGGAAGTCTGGCTTCCCAACATGTGACAAAATGAGTTCTTCCTCCCCAAAGCACAGGAGGATGCAACCTTTTGGGGAGCAGATGGCAGCAAAGTTTTACTAAGTGAGAATACATTCCAAAGAGTGAGCTGGTCAGTCTCTGTGATGGAAACAAACTCTGTATGGATTTTTGAGATTCCTTTATGGCATTTGGCTTTTATTGGCAAAGTAGGGGTGTTGTCATAGATGGGAGAGGGAGATAGTGACTTGATTTTTGATTCAGGGTTTCAGGTTTCATGTGGTCACTTCACAACTGCCAGAAAGAATTGTTATATTTGCATCATAACTGCCACAAAAAACTGTTACATTTGCATCAGAAACTGCCAGGAAGAACTATTGGAATGTGGCAGATCAGATTGTCTTGGTACCATTATCATTTCTCTCTGAGGAGACATTGGCCTGAAATCTTGAAGGGAATGTGTGAAGTCCATTTGCTCTGTTTACTGCCTGCTTTTGAGGGTTGAAGTCCTGCCTGTCTATCAGACCCATGTTCCTCAAGTGTCCTGTCTTGAAATCGTTGAATCATCTGATTTACCACCTAGTTGGTGGGTATAGGCTGGTATTCTTATAGGACCATGAGTTTAACTTGGAATTGTTGTAGCCTAGAAGAGATAAAGCAAGTTAAGGCATTAAGAATTAGAGGCCCAAAGGAAGGATAACCTAAAAGATTAATAAGGGAAGTACCAGTGGCAGTGAATCAGGAGACAGAAAAGAGCTAGGGGGAGTGGGAACCTAAGATTGCGGGGCTGAGAGATATTGTTTCAGAACACTCGTAACTCGTGGGGAAAGATATGGCCTCCATGTTCCACTAACCTCAGGCAGTGATGCTAAGATGGGGCCCTCGTTAGAGTGGAGCTCTCAGAGGAACCACTATAGATTTAGTAAACTGTAGGCAGTGAATGACTCCTTGTCTTGATAAAATTAGTGATAAAATAATTAAGCAGGGGAAAAGAAGAACAGGGTGGTAACTTGTTTGAGTATTCTCAATCTCAAAATTTCAGATTGCTGGACAGATGACATCTAGCATCACTTTATTTTCCTTGATGGCCAATGGTGGCCTGTGAGATTGTGAAGCAGATGACCTCCACCCAGTTGGCCTCCACCCAGTGAACCCCTGCACAGACCCCCAACTGCCCATACTGTTCCTATATCTACATGTGGTCTTTCTCCTTTAAATACTATGATCTTGCCTGACAAATTTGGACAGGCTTTGAGGATGAGAATACTTCCCTGTCCCTTTGCAATGCTGGCTTGCAAACCAAACCTTTGCTCGCCCATCAGAAGCTCCTGTCTCAGAGAATTAGCTTTCTGTGGCAGGTAGCCAAACTCCAGGGTTCTTCGGGTAAAAAATTCTGGCATCCTAGGTGGGACCATGTGCTGCCTGGCTCCATGACCTCCTGTCAGGACAAGGGACCAGGGACCCCCTTAAATGGCCATGAGACCTCCACTGATTGCCTGCTCTTGCTAGAACACCATTGGGTTCTAACTGCACTACCTAGGGGTGATTGATAAAACATTTTTTTGGGAAAAAGAATGGGTTTGGGGCTTTGAGGTTTCTGTTTCTGCAGTTTTTCCTTTCCCATGGTGCTGGCGACTGGAGCCTGGTTTTTCTGCCAGCTGGGGTGCTTCTCCTTGGAGACTGATGCCCTGGGGAAATTTTCCCCTTCCCTGGATGTCTCTGGCAAATAGGGTAAATCCCGGCCTTTTTTCCCCAGGGGAGTTCTTCCCCTTTCTCTTCTTTGCTCCGTGAGAGGATTGTGCTGGTTTCTGGCAAGGGCAAGTCCTCTGGATTGTCTCTGGTTTTTGGCAGTGCAAGACCTCTGGCTTTTCTTTCTTGATCTATGAGTGCAGTAGAGCCAGCTCAGTGCATAGTGTGTATGTAACAGCATAACTGACAGATTAGTGAGGGCCAAGACTTTAATGAGCTAGCTTGGCAAAGTGCTCACTAAGCTTGTTTTAATTAAGAAAGGAACAGGCTATGTGTGTGTCTAGTGAAGAGAGGCTGCAGTGGAGCCTTCTATGTGCATTTCATAAATGTATTTGTTGTGTGATTTTGTATCTGCCTTTGTGAGACTTTGGAGACGTCTTTTTCATTGTTGTACTTATACAAGCTGTTTATGGGGGCCCTAAATTTGTAATCTTCTGTGAAAAGTGTCTGATTCCTGTGGACTGAATGTTTAACGTCTGTGCAAGACTTTACAAGATTGACTTTGGGCCACACCCTTCGGCCAGTTCAACCTCAGGATTGATTTTTCCTGGTGTTGTCTTGTTCAATGTCTCTGTTTTCATGGAATAATCTTTGCCTTTTGAGTGTCTTGTGTCTTGTCATTGCCCGTGCATCTAATTTTGGGATGTTCCTTGTTGTGGTTCTTCTGAGATAGGCTGGTTTGGCAGGTCAGGGTCTTGAGTGAGCTAAATTAAGATTAATGGAAAGGATGAATTTCAGGTAAATCCAGATGTACTGTCACTGGGCTGGAAAACAACTTTACAACCCTTCGTTAAAGGCCCCTTAGTTAAAGATATGATTTTGTCTTAAAGAGAAAGTAGCAATTCCAGAACAGTAAAAGGGAAGTTAATGAACTTTTGCCCTCCAGGAAGTAGAGGGCAGGGCAGGATCAGTCTCAAGTCATAGCCCCAGGGAAGCTTTTAAAAAACCCTTTGAAGTTGGGTAGAGACCTTCTTAAGATAAAGAGCAGGTAAAAAAATTGCTGCTTTACTTTAATTACTAGAAATTGGGTAGATGCAAATCTTAAAGACTGCAAACAAGTTCTCTTCATTGCAGGATTTGTGGACCTCTCTAGTAAGTTTTGCCCAGGGTAGAGCCAACTTCTTTCTCTTGATGCACTTCTAAAAACACTAAGTGAACAGGTGGGTGGCTGAGCAATTGAAGAACTCTGACCAGGGCCACACTTTGGTGAAGTCTGAAGGCCTGGCTGTTCATGTATCCCCAGTAACTCTGGTACAGATGGGTGAGAGTATCTATCTGTTCCATTCCAAATCCTAGGGTAAGGTCCATAAAACATGTGTGTGGACATGGATCAGGCATTTAAAAGCCAATAGGGCATCTGCCACGAGAAGACTTCTATGACAGTATGAGAGGGTACGCAGAACTGATAAGAAAACTGTCTGGCCTCTACAAGAGAAACTCCATGTAATGTGAGAAATATATTGGTTCAAGCAAAACACTCCTCCATCCCCGTGGACCTCCACTTCCTTGATAGGATAGAAGGTGGAGTCCTCTACCTCCTCTCCTTTCCGCCTTTCTTCTTCAGCTTGGCCAAGGGCAGAGGGAACTTGTTTAAAGAGGTCCTCGTTGTCTGCCTGGACAGATAGGACTTGAAGTGCAGCTTCTGAATGCTCTAAGCAGTGCTGCTGAGAACCTTTTTCTTGGGAGCCTTCAAAGGCTGCTCATCTGCACCAGCTGTCGTTACACAAATCTAGAAAGGTTCTAGGGCTTTATTCTGGTTGTGCACAGAGAATTCAGTTTCTCACTAGGGTTCAAATTTCTGTTTTAGTTAAGAAAGGAACTTCTGTCCTAGCTGTTGGAATCAAAAGATACTTGGTTCTTACTGGGTTAAAATGTATGTTTTTTCTTCTTACTATTATCTAACAAATACATATTAAGTCTGATTTCTTAATTGCTAACCAGAGAAAACCTAGTGACATAGTGGTTGGGTACTGTAACTGCTAACCATATAGTTGGCAGTCTGAGAATGCCAGGCACTCCTTGGTGACTCTCTGTTTATGGGGTCACTATAGATTAGAATCAACATCACAGTATGGGTTTTGGTTCACTTTTAAACTGCTAACTCGGTGAAAAAACAGCAGGACAGGTGCAGCTCTGAGGCCTGTGCCATGAGGCCACAAGGGGCAGAAGCTGGAGAGATAGAGAGCATAAGAAGCTGAGCTGCCTCAGTCTCAAAAATACGGCCATGCCTCAGGGGCTTGAAAGGGTGGAGACACAGCACTTGATTGTGGAGCTGCCACTTGGAAAATTGTGCACTTGATGTCATAGGAGCAAGAGGTGCTATTCCAATGAGTCTAAAATGTAGAACTGTAGTACAGGACTAGGGGCTTCCTCTCAAAATCTGGAGACTGTGGCTGACACCTAGAGTCTGGAGAACAGGGTCATTGTGTAAAATGCCTCAGAGGAAGTAAAAGTCTTAAGTAATGTATTTTGTTTGTTGCCTGTTGTGCCTTATTTTTCTCCCATTTGTAATGGAAATGGCTAAAATGTGTCTGCCTGTTCTGTATTTTAGAGGGAGATAACTTGTATTCTAGATTTTACAGATAAAGAGGAATTTCTGAACCTTGGAGTAGGACCTTAAGGCTTTCACTGTGATGGGGCGAAGTTTTCACATGTTACAAGGTTATAATGCTTTAGAGAAAAAAGGGTGGAATGTCATAGATATATTATTTTATTTAATCTGGCATCAAAGTCAGTTTGACTGGGATATTCAAATTATTTACCTGTGGATTTATTTTTATACTATATAAATATTTAGAGACTTCATGATATTGGTATATCCTGACTATGTGAGATTGTACCTCAAGATTATTATGCAAGGTCTTTAATGTTCCTCAAAAATAAGAGTAAGGGCTGTGTTTAAAAATATTATTGTCTAAGATTCTTTCTAGTGGATTGGGTTTTATTAGACCTTTTATATCCTTCTTTGTAACTGACTCCTGTCATTAATGAAAAGATCTGTTTTTGTTGATCATGATCATATTAAGTTTTTACCATCTACAGTTTTTGCTGATTAACTAGAGTATCTCAACAGAGATTGTAGAAAGATCTACTTTCTAGATATAGGAAATCCTTTTCCTCTCTCCTAAAATTAACTAACTAACAGGTTGGGGTTGTTGTGATTCTCCAATCAGAGATTCCTGTGGGTAAAATTAACAGAGTTGTAAATAACATAACCTGACAAGTGTATAATACTTTGGCTGTGATTTTACAAATTAAAATTGTGTTAGGTTTCCTACTGTATCAATAAGCTGTTTAAATCTTGACAGAAAAATGTTGCAGTTTTTATATTAACTTAAAATTTGAGGTTTGTTTTCTTTCTCAGACACCTTAGAGTCCTAGTTTCATTAGTTATTTCAGATAGTTGGCTTGCTATTGTTAATGTGTTCTGTTTTCTAGTTTACTGCATGGTGCCTGAGATGTTGAAAAACTTGATGGTGTTCAATTACCATTTATTGAACACTGATGATTTCATAGTGGGATATATAATTATTCTAGGATCTGGATTTCTGACTTCTGTAGAAATTAAGGTGGCCCATCCCAACTTGACAGCACTTGGCTGGCTGGCATATAGGCTACTGCTTTTGGAAAAGACTGGTTCTGCAAGCCACCTTAAGTCAAAAATGGTCCTGATAAACTGATCTACTATTTCACTCTGGACACTGTTAAAAAAAGCCATTACTGTTAAAAAAAGCATTTTGCACCTTGGTCCACATTAGATGTAAGACAAATTACAAAAGCTTGAGGCAGAACCTCAGCAGACACTCCCAACTGGTAGAGGAGACCTTTAGGGTATTTTTAATAACAGAGATTTTGACAATAGAGGAAAAAAGATAAAAAGGCCCAGTTGTTGACTATAGCTAGCCAAATCGAGGTCCACTTCAGGCTATAGCTAACCAAGTCCAGGTCCACTTCAAAGTAACCTGGTTAGCTCCAGAGACCAGGGCATGAAGTACCTCAGTGGCCGGTAAATATGAACCCCGATAAATGCAGGTACTGTCAACAATGAAGCTACTGTAAAGTGGAATGTCCTTGGTACCCTAAAACAGGCCGTTCAGTGGACCTTCCCCAAAAGTCCAGATGGAAAGATCCTTCTGGACTCTTTCAGAAAAGGAGTCCAATGAACTAACCACTACGAGGGAGCTCCGGGGCCTGTCTGCCTGTAGGCCACACACCAGCAATGGAAGAGCTAAGGGTTATGCTTTGATATGGACTTGGAAGGTAAGGAAATTAGACTTGTCTTAGACAAGAGAGCCACCTTCTCTACCTTAAATTACCCAGGGGGCCCCACTGTCCAGAAAGACTGTGAAGTTTAAGTTTACTCTTGTGTCTGATCAAGTTTTACTGTAATATCTGATGAAATTTGCTTGTATGTCTGATAATGCTTAATGGGTCCAAAGTTAAAAAGACATTCCTTTCCATGTGTCCCTGAATATCCTGTTGAGTTGCTGGGACAAAGATTACTGATCAGAATACAGGCAAGACTTAAAATTGGTTATATTATTGGCTTGGGGATATATATCAGGGAAATAGTCTGGTTACATGAGGGGTTTTGAGACATCGCCATGCCAAATGCCTGGACTGTGCTGTTTAAGTCAGGGTGTCCTTTATACATGTGCAGTTCTTCTGAGTCAGGTTTTGAAATCCTGTGAATAACTGACTCCACACCATCCTCTGGAGATACCTGGATCCATCCCCTTTACCACTCAGGTTAGTGGAGCTATCTATCTATAAATGGTTTGAGGCTCTAGATTCCTGGACCACTCGCCTCTTGTTTACTATTATAATCATCCTCATTTGCACCTTTGGGCCCTATATCCTGAAATAGTTACAAAGGAATGGCCCAGACTCTACTAGCTGGGGGAGTGTTTGTTCTTAACTCTCTCCCCCTGGAATCAACATATTTTCAGGTCCAACAGGATGTGTTGGCTTTTAACACCTCTGGTGGGGTCTCCCCTGTGCTGACAACCTTCACCCCTTCCTGCACCACGACTCAGTGGGAAGTAACCAGAATGGTTAGTGTCCCTCTTCCCCAGATTGTGAACATTAAAAACAACAGGGGAAATTTGAAACCATAGGCTGAGAAGAGCTAGGGGGAGGGGAAACTTGAGATTGAGGGGCTGAGAGACATTGTTTCACTACACTCCCAACTTTCAGGGAAAGGCATGATCTCCAATTTCCACAAGCCCCAGGTAGCTATGCTAGGGTGGGGCCCTTGTTAGGGTAGAGCTCTCAGAGGCACTACTATAGATTTAGTAAACTATAAGCAATGAATGACTCTTTGTCTTGATAAAATCAATAATAAAAGAATTAACAATGGGTTAGGGAGGACAGGGAAGTAACTTGTGTTTGAGTATTGTTTCAGGCTACCGGACAGATGACATCTAGCATTACTTTGTTTTCCGTGATGGCCAGTGATGACCTGTGAGATTGTGAAGCAGATGACCTCCCCGAAGCAGATGACCCCCACCTGGTTGGCCTCCACTGAGTCTACCTTTGCCCAGTCAACCCCCCAACAGACCCCCAATGTGAACATTGTTCCCTATATCTACATGTGGTCTTTCCCTTTAAATACTATGACCTTGCCTGACAAATTTGGACAGGCTTTGAGGATGAGAATACATTCCTGTCCTTTTGCAATGCTGGTTTGTAAACAAAACCTTTGATGACCCATCCGAAGCTCCCGTTTCAGTAATTGGCTTTTTGTAGCAGATAGCTGAACTCTACGGCTTTTCTGGTAACAGCAGCAACAGGGACACTAGCCAGTTGGGGTTTTATAGCCCATCTAGGCCCACATTATAAGCTGGGGACAAATTAGGGATGAGGATCTGAAGTATTTTCTTTTTTGGATGGTGGCTACGTGTCCCTTGGTTCAGTTTCCTGGTACTGATTGTAGTTCTCCGCTGCTCCCATTGGAAGGATGCATAGTGGTCAAATTGGGACTTTCAGTGCATGTCCATGGAGTGCTTTCACCTGAAAAGCAACTTTGAGAAAGTTTGCACAATTGTTGGGGGACTTATCTCAGTGTCATTTGTTGCCAGTTTCGGTCACATCATTTAGGAAGCCTTCAGGGTCCTTGTCTTACTGCCAACTGTTGACTCACAAGAGGTACTGCATTTTCAATAGAATTTCTGCTGTATGTTTTCCCCACAGACTACTCTTTTTTTAAATAACTTTTATTTATGTTTATTAATTACAACAAAAGAATAAAATTTCTAACATCTTTCAATTATCTCATCTATGATAAACACTTAGCCCCTACCCACCCATGTAGCCAACACAGTCATTTTCTTCTATGGGGAATTCTCTTGTTAAGTCTTTGTAACAGTGGTCTCATACAAAATTTGTCCTTTTGACACTGATTGATTTCACTCAGCATGATCTCTTCCAAATGAGACCATGTTAAGAGATGTTTTCTAAAATTGTTTTTTTTTTTTTGTCATAGCATAGCCTTCTATTGAGTACATGTACCATAGTTTGCTTATCCATTCAACTGTTGATGGGCATTGGGGTTGATTCCAACTTTTTGCTATTGTGGGCTGTGCTGCAAAAAAACATTTGTGTACATGTGTCTGTTCATGTGACAACCTTTGTTTCTGAAGGATAAATTCAGAGCAGTGGAATTACAGGATCAAATGGTATATCTATCTCCAGCTTTTTAAGAAAGCGCCAGACTGTTTTCCAAAGAGGTTGTACCATTTTGCAATCCCATCAGCAGTGTAGGAGAGTTCCAATTTCTCCACAGCCTTTCCAGCATTTGTGGTTTTGTGATTTTTGGATCATGGCCAACCTTTTTGGGGTGAGATGATATCTCATTGTAGTTTTGATTTGAATTTCTTTAATAGCTAATGATTGTGAATAATTCTGCATGTGTCATTTGGCTGCCTGGCTATCCTCTTTAGCAATTATCTGTCCATCTCCTTCGCCTATTGCTTAATTGGATTATTTACCTTTTTCTTGTTGATATTTTGTAATACCTTACAGATTATGAAGATCAGATGTCAGTCTGACATAGAGTTGCCAAATATTTTTTCACATTCTGTAGGTGATCTTTTAATTCTTTTGATGAAGCTTTTGGATGAGCAAAAGTGTTTGATTCTTAGTAATTCCCATTTATCTATTTTCTCTTGTGTCAAATGTGCTTTGTTTGTCAGATTTTGAAGTCTGTCTACACTGTGTGTTAAAACTTCCATTGTTGATCCTGCTTTATCTTGGATGAGATTTATCATTTTAGATTTTATATTTAGGTGTTTTATCCAAAAAGAAAAAAAGGGCCCAAATTAAATAATTAACCTTACAGCTTGAACAAGTAGAAAGAGAGAAAGAGATGAACTTCTCAGGCACCAGAAGAAAACAGATTGTAAGACTTAGAGCAGAACTAAATGAATTAGAGAATAGACAAACAATTGAAAAAATTAACAAAACTAAAGGCTGGTTCTTTGAAAAGATCAACAAAATTGATAAACTATTGGCTAAACTTACAAAAGAAAAATAGTGAAGATACAAATAACCTGATTAAGAAATTAGATGGGAGATGTTACAACGGACCCAGCTGAAATTAAAAATATCATAACGAGATACTACGAAAAGCTGTACTCTAACAGGTTTGAAAACCTAGGGGAAATGGACGAATTTCTAGTTTCATATGACTCACCAAGGTTATCAAAAGGAGAAGTAGATCATCTTAATAAATCTATCACAAAAGGAGAGATTCAAAAAGTCATAAAAAAAATCTACCAACCAAAAAAAAGTCCTGGCCCAGATGGCTTCACCAGAGAATTCTACCAAACTTTTAGTGAGGAGTTAACTCAAATATTACTGAGGCTATTTCACACTATAGAAAGGGATGGAATACTCCTAAATTCATTCTATGAAGCCAGCATAACCCTGATACCAAAACCAGGGAAAGATCCCACAAAAGAAGAAAATTACTGACCAATATCATTCGTGAACCCAGATGCAAAAATCTTCAACAAAATTCTAGCCAATAGAATTCAACTGCACGTAAAAAAAATCATTCATCATGATCAAGTTGGTTTCATTCCAGGGATGCAACACTGGTTCAACATCAGAAAAACAATTAATGTAATCAACCACATTAATAACACAAAAGATAAGAATCACCTGATTTTGTCAATTGATGCAGAAAAGGCATTTGACAAAGTTTGACACCCATTCCTGTTTAAAGCTCTCAGAAAAATAGAAATAGAAGGGAAATTCCTCAAAGCAATCAGTAGCATCTATGCAAAGCCAACTGCCTTCATCATCCTGAATGGTGAAAGACTGAAAGAATTCCCTTTGAGAATGGGAACTATACAAGGATGCCCACTCTCACCACTCCTTTTCAGTATTGTACTAGAAGTTCTAGCCAGAGCAATTACACAAGACAAAGAAATAAAGGGCATCCATATTGGCAATGAAGAAGTAAAAATCTCCCATATGACTCTTTATACAGAAAATCCAAAGGAATCCATAAGTAAACTATCAAAAGTAATACAGGAGTTCAACAAAGTATCAGGATACAAGATAAACATAAGTAAATTAGCAG
The DNA here is from genome assembly GCA_028571685.1 of Heterohyrax brucei. Taxonomy (NCBI): domain Eukaryota; kingdom Metazoa; phylum Chordata; class Mammalia; order Hyracoidea; family Procaviidae; genus Heterohyrax; species Heterohyrax brucei. Next base: position 206,133,785 of record CM053140.1, read on the forward strand.
GATTCCTTTATCCCAACAACGAGATTATTAAAGAAGAAATCACTAAATCAATTCCATTTACTATAGTCCCTAAGAAGATAAAATATCTACAAATAAATCTAACTAGGGAAACAAGAGATCTTTGCAAAGAGAACTACAAGATTCTACTACAAGAAACTAAGAGAGACATAAATGGAGTAATCTACCCTGATCATGGATAGGAAGACTCAACATTGTGAAAATGTTTATTTTGCCCAAAGCAATCTACTTATATAATGCAATTCCAATACAAATTCCAGAGACATTTTTTAATGAAATGGAGAAACAAATCATCACCTTTGTTTGGAAAGGGAAGAAACCTCAGATAAGTAAAGCACTACTGAAGAAGAAAGTTACACTGGGAGGCCTCTCACTCCCTGACTTTAGAACCTGTTACACTGCCACAGTTGTCAAAACAGCCTGGTATTGGTACAAAAAGAGACATATAGACCAGTGGAACAGAGTAGAGACCACAGGATGCCACCATCCTCCTATGAACAGCTGATATTTGACAAAGGCCCTAAGATTTTAAACTGGGGTAAGAACAGTCTCTAACAAATGGTGCTGGCATAGTTGGATATCCATCTGCGAACAGTTGAAACAAGACCCATATCCCACATCTTATACAAAAAAACAACTCTGTCTGTCTCAACTCTCAAACTTTTTATGTAAGCTGACTGAGAATTTTTTTTTTTTTTTGGTATATGTCCTTCTGTCTCTTTAGTTTTTAATATTTTAACCAACAATATAAGCAGTTTTAAGTCCTCATTTTTTTGTTTACTTGAGTCCTTAAGTATATGTGCCCCCAATTTTCTTAGCTCTTTGTCCCAGAAACACAACAGGATCTTGTGATCCCATTAGACATAACAGGAAACTTCACTCAATCCTGCTTGGAGGATGGGCCCTTTGGGTAATTTAAGGTAGAGAAGGTGGCTCTCGTGTCTAAGACAAATTTAATTTCCTTACCTTCCACATTGAATATAACCCTTAGTTCACCCATAGAGATGTTGCTGGTGTGGTTAGGAGCTAGGCAGGTTTCAGGGCCCCATCAGTGGTCAGTTTCTTTAGACCCCAAGTCAACTAGGTGTCCTGTTTTAGGGTAATGAGCACAGTCCACTTTCCAGTGGCCTCATTTTTGACATTACTTGTGTTGATTGGGGTCAGCGCTCCCTGGCAGTGAGGCAATCCAAGTCCTGATCTCCAGGTGCCAACTGGGTTACCTCAGGGTGGACCTTGGAGAGCTACGGTCAACAACTGGGCTGTCTTTTTCATTTGTCACCAAATCTCCGTTACTAAACACCCTCAAGGTCGCCTCTACCAATCAGGAGAGTAGGGTGTGAAGTTCTTCCTCAAGTTATTGTAAATTCTTTTTTGTCTTTTGTCAGATGTGGACTGGGACATTAAATGTGTGGCTGTAATGACTTTCTTCTCTATTTTCAGGATTAGAACTGCTGTATATATAAAGGATTTATTGAGCCTAGTAAAAAAGATAGCTGAGTTCTTTTCAGATTCTTAGCTAAAAAAAGGGGTTGAGGGTGACTCTTTACTCTTTTTTGATGTTTATAAGACACTTGGCTTTTAGGTCTGAATCTTGGTAGAGGGCTGTAAAAGTCTGTACATAGGGAATTTTTTCTTCACTTGCCCTTGCAGTTATAAAACAGAATACTCAGAGTAAAACAACAGGACTAGTTTATTTAGATCATTATTTGACTCAAGTGGCTTTAGGAGCTGGTTTATTTATTAAATTTCATAGTTTAAAAGGATATCAAAATCCTGTGTGGGTTACCTTGGTGTCCATGAAAGTCAGAAGTTTAGATCTTAGAAGAAAAATCATGAATATCTTTCCTGTTTTCCTCTTTTGGACCGTAATCTTAATATAGAATTTTTGATCAAAAATGTTCAATAAATGGTAATTGAACACCATCAGGTTTTTAAGATGTCAAGCACAATACAGTAAACTAGGAGGTAGAAGGAAACACTAACAATATTTGGCCAATGATCTGAAATAACCAATGAAACTATGACCCAAGGTCTTTGAACAAGGAAACAAACCTCAAGAGGTGTTTCTATATATAAGTAGCACAGTAACTGTTTTTCATGTGCCTCAACAGCAACTGTATACTATAAAACCTCAGATTTCATATTAATTTAAATACATTATTTATCTCTTAAGACTCAAACTGTTTTTTTTTTAATAGAATAGGAAATGTAACATTATTCTAATTAGTAAAGTCATAGCTAAGATTTTATATACTTCTCTGGTTATAACACTTACAACTTTGCTACGCTTACCAATAGGAACTTCTAATTGGAGAATTACAGTATCTAAGTCCATTAGCTAAATAATTTGGGAGAAAGAAAAACGGTTTCTTATACATAGGAAGCAGGACCTTAAAACATCAGCAATACTTCCACATAAAACTCATAATACATTTTCATATACTCATTCTTATGCATTAATTTTTGTATCACCTGATTTTGGATCACTCGTAATCTGTCAGGCCATCAGTTTCTACATAAGAGTTTTGGATGTCTGGAGTCACAGTTCTTTTTACAAGTTTAATATCTTTGTTGAGATATTATGTTCAAATGTTTTCAGAAAATCAGCAAAGACAAAAAAAAACTGCAGATACAAAAACTGAATATGACTATGATTAATAAAAATAAATATTCTTAATAGTGGTAAAAGTTAATTACAAGCAAAATATAAAGGCAAATAAAATCCAGTCTGTTAGAAAGCTTTAAACAGTAATATTTCTAAATATAATTATTACTCATATTTTTAAAGAACTTCAGATAACATATATGAGCATCTTGAGGTATAATACTGCATAGTCAGGATACACCAAGACTATTGTCTCTAAATGCCTGCATAGTATAAAAATAAATTTATAGGTAAATAATTGAAATTTCCCAGTCAAAGCATTGGCTTTGATGATGTTAGATAAAAATAATGATAATAAAGTTATAGTCATTGGAAATTAAAATGAAACCAAGCATTATGGAGTCAATCCCAAATCATAGCAATCCCATAGGACACAGCAGAACTGCTCCATAGTTTCCAAGGAGCATCTGGCAGATATGAAGTACTGACCTTTTGGTTAGTAGATGAGTTCTTAATCACTGTAACACCAGAGTTTTCAGGTAGTAATTAAGAAATAATAGTAAAGTATGACTTAATATTATTTATTCATTAAATAATATTAGGCAAAAATGTACCAGGAATTAACCAATATAAATTTTAACCCAAAGACAACATGGCACCTTAATTTTAACCCATGCCATATAATTTATTAAATAAAATTTTTTAGTCCTTTTTGTTTAGAAAATGATATTCATGGCTTTCCATGAAGTTTCAGAGCTGTCAGGAGTTTACTACAGGTTAACAAGGTTAACAATACTGAAGTTATTTACTTAAAGATCTGAAAGTAAAACAAGCAAACAAAAAAACTGACAACTTTTTCTCCTTTCCCAAGTCCTGTGGCGTGATTTTTTTGAGTCAAAATCTTATTTTAATGAGAGGTTAAATCTTTGTCTTCAAGTGAGATTACAAAAGGAATAAATTAAGTGTTTACTCAGACATCAGAGAAAAGTTTGTTATTTTAACAGCAAAAAACCCCATTTCTTTCTAACACTAAAGCTCTTAAAAATATCATAATTAAACCATTAAACTTGTCAGACAAACAAAACTTTAGGCCATATCAAATAAGTATTTTTCAATAAACCTCTATAATGCATCCCTTTAAATAGCAAGAAAATAAACTCACTCATTAAGACTTATACAATACACATTTTCTCTTGTTGTGACGGCACTTGGCTTGGCTGGCTGCTTGAAAAGTAAAAATATATAACTTTAAACTGTGACAAATATCTATTAATGCAGTACCAGTGAGTTGCCCAAAAGGTCCTGGAAATTATTTTCAGCCTGTAATTGAAATAAAATTTGTTTAAATATTTTAGGTTTCTATTCAATTTTTATTGTGCCTCTGATTTTTCTCAATCTAATTTTAGCTTATAAAGTTTTCATCAACTGGCTTTGGAAATCACAAAGTCTCTGCTCAAGTGATGAAGTCTCTTGCTAGGGTTGCAACACCTTTCTTCCATGCTTTCTTCCTTGCTTCCTTCCTTCATTCCTTTCTTTCTTGCTTCCTTTCTTTCCCTTTTCTTTGCTTCCTTCCTTCCTTGTTTCCTTTCTCTCCTTCTTCTTGTCTTTCTCCTTCTCCTTCTCCTTCCCCTCCTCTCTCTCTCTCTCTTTTATGGCAGCAAAGTTTTACACACACAACACTCAGCCTGCAGAAATAACACAATCTCCCCGACACTTTCCAGACAGTGTTACAAACCTGGAGTCCCCACACTTGAAAGCAGACTTTATAAAAATGATGAAGGACTGAAAAACAGATTGTCAGACTAAAGGCCAGTGTGGAAAGTAAAGACAAAGATAGAAACGGAGCTTCAGTTCCCTTTAAGAATAGTAATGATTCCACAAGAGATTTGGAGAAATAAGAACGGTCCAAGAAGACTAAACATCAGCAGATTCCATTCTCCAGATTGACGTGATGGTTGCAAAGGACAGGGGAGGGGAGGGGCTTCAACCTTAATGAAAGGCCTTGCGGATGTCTCTTGCCTATTATCAAATGCCTAGGCATTACTGGAATTTTCCCTAGGCTTTATTACAAAATGGGTGTCTTTGAGCCTGACCCCCAGAATACAAACCAACTTTCAACAGACTGAGACAAACAGGTTCACACAAACAAGAGTGATCAATCCTCAGTTCCCTATTTAAAAATAGAGAAGACAAAAACATGAGGGAAAAAAGTGGATAGTTAGACTGTCGAAGAAAGAGAGGCAAGCTGAAGAAGCAAAGAATAAAGATTTCCTCATTCCCTTACTCGTCTAGATGCTGGAGTAGCCACTCGGCTTAGGAGAGGGCTTGGAATCAGAATTGTTCCAGCGGCTGCTTTCCTGGCCCTGTTAGTGAAGTGGCTTGTCCGTCTTCACCTGTAGGGATTCAGGGGTCCCAGCAAATTTTGCGGGTCCCCTCCTGATCACCAAACTGTTACCAGGGGTCTCTGAAGATCCTCAAGAGTCCTTGTCAGACCTGTTAGAAAGAATTGCTCAGAGAGACCTGGCTGGCCACAGGATCTGGAATTGCTCCAGTTTTCACTGAGACACTTGATGGGGTGTGTTGGAACTTATCGGGCCCCATTCTGTAGGGAGGACCTGACAAGGGGAGGTGGGTTTGTGAGACTAGTGTCCCAGCTTTCACTAAGTCAAAATTAAAAGTAGGGGGAGGTGTCCCACTGCTCTTCTTCAAGGCTTTCCTGGGGAGGAATCTTGTGTCTCTCTGCCCCCTCCCAAATCTCCTGGAGACAGGTGCCTTAGAAACTGCCTGTGAGACTGGACCAGTCAGGGCATCCCTACCCTGTAGGTTGCTCATGAGACCAGGGCATGTTTTTTTCCATATTTCTCTATTTTGGACATCCCATTGTGACCAGTTTCCTAGTAGCATCCATCTAGCCGTCTTAAAAATTTTACAAAGAAGGGGCAGTAGAGCCAGAACTTGGAGGCGAGTTACAGCCCCCAAGAGGCATAGTTAAAAGGGAAAAGGGGGCCCAGGCAGCATGAGAGGAAATGCTTAATGAGAAGGTCTATTTGGTTAGGGACTCGGTCTGGGGCTTGGTGCAAATACCAGAGGTGAAACAGGTAGGTGGCTGTTGGAAGGCTCCTATAAGAGGGCAACTACCATATCTCATTGTTAGCTAGACAGGGGCCAAAGGAGTTACCCACAAGATGCCAATGTGAAGGGTGTCTAAATCAACGGTGGTTTGGAGAAGGGTCCCCACTTGCGCTAAGGGCAGTTCTTCCTCAGGAGCCCCCATTACTCACGAGCAGAAAGAAGAGGAAAGTCAGGCTGGAGATGATCTAGCTCCCAGGTTTTGGCACCAAAATACCAAGATCCCATAACTGATTAGACTCCAAGTAACCAGGTTCAGGAGACAGGGCTAGTAAGTACAGTCTCCCAACAAGTGGCAAACTGGGCTCCTCCTCCCCCAAAGCACACGAAGATGCAACCTTTTTGGTAGCAAAGGGCAGTAAAGTTTTGATAAGCAAAAGTGCATTCTGAAGAGGGAACGGGTCAGCCTCTGTGAGTGGAGAAAGAACTTGTATAGATTTTGGGGATTGCTTTTATTGACAAAAGTAGGGAGTGATTTCATAGATGGGAGAGGAAGGTAGTGACCTGGTTTTTGATTCAGGGTTTGAGGCTTCATTTGGCCACTTCACAGCTGCCAGGAGGAATTGTTATATTTGCATCACAACTGCCAGGAAGAACTGTTGTTATGAGGCAGATCAGGTTCCCTTGGTAACCTTAGCAAGTCAGAAAGCTGAGACCAATTGTAGTGACTGGGAAGCTACAGACAGGCTTGGAAGGACACAATATTTGAGTGTCCCCACTCCCCAGGATTCCCTTTTTCTCCAGGAGAAAGAAAGGGCCCTGGGTATGGTTGGAAGTTTCTGAGTGTAAGGGGAAGGATGCAGGGGGTGAGAGGTGAGGGGTGGTGGAAACAGCAGGAATAGTGTCTTTGACTGTATCCACAGATTGCTGTGGCCCAGGAGGAAATACATGGTTACACAATCAGATGTTACAAGAACAGAACTATGGTTATCGCTAATATTTATGTGTAGAATTCTATGGCTGATAGTGAGAGAGGGAGAAAGAGCTTTTAAGGAGCTACTACTTAAATTTCAGAAGTCCAGGTGCCTCTCTCTGGTGCCAGCCTGAAGACACTCTCTCCTCTCTGAAAGAAATCCTTGAGATAAGCGCAGTTCTAAGGAGAAGGTAAAAGTCCAGATGCCATTCTCTGGCTCCAGCCCAAGGATGCTCCCTCCTCCTCACCTAAAAATCCTTGTGATAAGCCCAGTTTCTAAGGAGAGGGTAACTTCTTCCCATGTAACTTAATGCTAACAGCTTATCTAGTGCCTCTTGAAGTATACTGTACCAATAGGAATGCAACATGAAAATCTGTATACCTATAGTTGCCAATTAGGAGGATATATGGAAATTCCTTTGTCTGCTTTCTTTCAGAAACATATATAGGTGTGTCTGATAGTGGAACAGGGTGCATGGCTATTTTTCTGACTTGAGTCCGTCCTCTGCACTGCTGGCTAATAAAAGCCTCTTCCTCTACAAATGACTTAGTATTCGGGGTACTTTCTGCTCTGTGGGCCAAACCTATCTTTTTTCCTGCTACAATAGAATGATAAGAGGTTTGTGCTTGCTCTTCCCTTTGTGAGTAGGGAGAGAGAAAGTTAAGCTAGAAGCAATTATAATTGTTGGGAATAGAATGGTGCAAAACAGGGGCAGAGACACACCAGTCCAAGAGTCCAGTGAAGTTTATTTGAAGAGAAAGGAAGTGGGGTCTGTACTGAAATGTAGTGCAGCTCACTGAATAGCTGGTGTGGAGAGTCTTATAGTTTTAAAGTTCTGATGAAGAAATGAGGAGTGACTGATGCAGAATTATTTATGGTTTTATAGTGGAAAGCTCTGGTAGAGATTTATAGTTTTATAGCAGAAAGCTCCAATAATGAGGTGGGGGGTGGCTGACACAAAAGCTATTTACATTTTTTTTGTCATACCAGGTGGGGCATACCAGGGGTGTTTTTGGTAACACCTGTGGGGCATACATGCCAGGCTATTTTAGCTAATGGTGGAGTCTGATCATCAGATAAGCTGGCTTTCCTGAGTTCTAGGGACAGAGTTCCCTCAATAATGATGATGTTACTGTAAAACACAGGATTAGGCCACCTGCTGCAAAAGCCAATGCTGAGACAGGGGTAAAGTAAACATCCAAAAGGTTTATTACATGCAGACATGGATGTGACAGTGCAATTTTGGGTCCACAGAGCCTGTCCACCTTCTTCAGGCAGACTCTGCATTTTTAATGGGTAGGTGGGGGTAAACATGTGAGCAGTTAGGGAGGTGTGGAGGTCCACCAGGTGGAGGTCACCTGCTTCACAGTCTCACAGGCCATCACCAGCCATCAAGGAAAGCAAAGTGTTGCTAGATATCATCTGTCCAGCAATCTGAAAGAAGAACCTCTGACACAAGTTGCTTCCCTGTCCTCCCTGTCCTCCTACTTAATTCCTTTATCATTAGCTAGAATTCAGTTATCAGGACAAAAGAGGAGTCACTCATTGCCTAGAGTTTATTGAATCTATGGTGGTGCCTCGGAGGCCCCACACCAGTAAGAGCCCCACCCTAGCATCACTGCCTGGGGCTTGTGAAATGTGGAGGTGGACACAATACCTCTGAGATCCTCTATCTTAAGTACCTCTTGCCCTGGGGCTTTTTAGCCTCCAGTTTCAATCATGTCAATATTAACAACAGCTAACATTTGCTGAGGAGTTGCTGTGTGTCAGACATCAAATTTAATGCTGGTAACAACACTTACGAAGTACTCATCACTTGACAGATGAGGAACTGAGGTTTAAAAAGGATAATTAACAGTTTGAAAGTGGTTAAGTCAAGACTATGACTCTGAAGCTTTGAAGCCTGTATTCTTAACTGCTGGCCGTATTACTTCTTTAGTACTTGTGCAATCAAGGATTGTCAATCTTCTTCTTGCCCAAGGGAGCTTTGTGTGCGTGTGTGAGACGTTCTCACTGGGGAAACAGGTTTCTACTAATTTCTTACAGTGTGGACGGGAAGGGATAGGGACTGACTCTGTAAAAGGCCTGACTGGCTTTGTCCCGAGGGAATCAAGTTCCTCCAGGGCATGAGGCAATGAGCAGGGAGGAGATAATGCAAATATTTTGAGAGGAAATGTTGAGAAAACCCCAGACTGTAAATTGTTGGAGAAGGTTTGTCCTTCCTGGCAACTGGTCTTCCCGTGTACCCACCTATGTCCATGGACACTCTTTCTCTAGCATGTCAGAATTTCTTCCACTCTCGTTTTATTTGTTCTCTTCAAAATATTGATCGAGGGCATTGAGTGAAATGGGGGACATTTGTGTGTTTTAGGCAGAGAAGTTTAAAATCATTTAAAAATTCTGCATTTTAAAATGATCGTTCTGGTAGGTTGGGGGAAGGACATTATGAAATTTCTTAATGCCAGCTCCTTTGTCATTCTCTGTGATCTGGGAGGAAAACTGATGGTGTGATCCAGAAATAGGGTTAACAGGAGAGTTGGATACCTTCTCTCTTTCATTGTTTCCTTTTTTAGAGTTGCAAGATTTCCTGCAAGAATTACTCTGTCCTCTCACTTTAGCAACTTACCTGATTTATTGTAGAATCCTAGACAAAATCACTTTTACTGTACCCTATTTCCTTAGGTCCTTAACAGAGGGTTCAGTGAAAATGTAAGACAAGACTGTTGAAGTGTCACTAGGTAATCACCTTGTACCAGCAGTTTTAGCAAGGGCTGTTGTGTCCTGGAAGTACTTGGTGTGTAATGCTTCAGCAGAGACTAGACAGAATTTTACCCTTAAATTATTGGTTTAAGTATTGATTGATTGATTGTGTTTCTATATTTTGTTAGTGATGTCTTAGGATAAAAATAGCAAAAATAGGTAATATGTTTTGGAGCAGTTTTAGAGCATCTTTGTAAAGTCAATATCAAACACATTGTTTTAAAGTGAATTTAATTCTGCCAGCTCTATATATGCTTTAACTATCTGGGTGGAGCTATTTCAGCATTTCTCACCCCATTTCCTTTACAGAAAACAGTACAAAGGAAATGCAGGGTCAGAAGTTCTTTAGCCACACAATATGAGAAAATCATGCTAAAGTAAAACACTGTGTTGGAATAGCGGATAAACCTGACAATCTTCTAGTAGTTTTAGGAGAAATTAGTGTTTTGGACAGATACTGGCTGGTTACCAAACATACTCTTATTGCCTACCAGTGTGCCTCTGACCCTTTTTTCATCAGTGTTTCCTGTTTCTCTTTTGCTCCCACTCACCTGTGGTGAGTCACTCAGATAACTCATCAATTTGCCATTACTGCCAGAAGGCTCAAGTCAGGAATGGAAGGAACTGGAACACGCAAAAGGAAGCCTGCTCCTGAAATTTCAAATGTAGTTCCAAGTAGAGGTAAATAATGAGCCATTGTAAAAGTAATCCAACTACTGATCAGAGCAATGCCAGCCTGAAGCTCTCCTATGTGCACACACAAAGAATAGTCAAGAGTTACTGGTCTGATATCAATGCAGGTTACAACAAAACCTGATTAATCTCTCTGCCTGCTGTTGCAGCGATATGATAGAGTTTGCCTAATGCCACTCATGCAAACCGTGATTTTAACTTGACTCTGTAACTAGAGCTGGAGTGCAAGGGCCTTCACAGATGATGGTAATTTTTGTTATTTTGTATTATAAATTTACTTGTGGATTCCTGTTTTCAAACGAAATCTTACATGGATTCCTAATGCACAAAGCTCAGAATTCAATTTTTCCTACTGCCTGCACAGCCCTTGGAAATCCTGGTGGCATAGTGGTTAAGAGTTTGGCTGCTATCCAAAAGGTAAACAGCTCAAGTCTACCAGGCACTCCTTGGAAACTCTATGAAGCAGTTTAGTTTCATCTTGGCATAAAGTCACTATGAGTCAGAATTGACTCAAGAGCAAATGGGCTTGGTTTTTGGATTTTGCACAGCCCTTGAGGCACCTGCATCAAACATAGCATGAGAACCTCTGATCTAGTCTAAAGTTCCTATTGTACAAGTGAGAAGATTGAGGCTCAGAGAAAACCAATGAATTGTTGAGGACACTCAGACTGTTAGTGGCTAAGTCTAAACCATGTTTGTGAAAGTGTGTTGTTGTTGGTTGTCTGGTTATTCTACTATTCCACTTATCCTTGGAAACCATGGATTCATCTTTGACCTTTTGTCACATCCTATATCTGACTGTTCATACTATCAGGATACAGCTACATCCAATCTCATCCCTTCACTGCTGCCACTTGGTTCAAGCCATCTTCACTTCTCTGTTCAATAATATCCTAACTTATCTTTGTCCTCCAAGAAATTTGGAGGACAGCTACCTGGCCAACTGACTGGAAGAGATCTATATTTACGTCCATTCCAAACAAAGGTGATCCAACTGAATGTGGAAATTGCTGAACAATATCATTAATATCACACACAATTAAAATTTTGCTCATGATCATGCAAAAGCAACTATAAAAATGTATTGACAGGGAAATGCCAGAAATTCAAGCTGGATTCAGAAAAGGATGTGGAACCAGGGATACCAGACAAAACTCCAGATTCTCATTACATCCCAAATAGCCAGTCTCTGGTACAAGTATTTTGGGTTAGTGATTAAAAAGTTTATTTTCTGTGTGCCAGCAAAACACAGAAAAGAGGCAGACATTTCTCCATCTAGTACCTATTTCTTGTTGTTGGGGACAAGGGCCCAAAATGGAGACAGAGACACATCAGTCCAGGGTCCAGTGACGTTTATTTGAAGAGAAAGAGAGTGGAGTCTAAGCTGAGAATGGCTCAGCCTGCCTCTTCCGAGTAGAGCAGATTTTTTTATAGTTTTAAAGTTCAATGAGTTAGTGCGGGCTGAGGGGGTTTATGGTTTCATAAGAAAAGAAAGAGGGGTAAAAAGAAATACTGGTTACAGAATTTATGGTCTGAATGAGGAAGAAGTGTTGATTAGAAGAAGGACTAAGGTTTGTTTATGGTCAAGATTTTGATAAGGGAAGAGCTGTCAGTTGGGGGAGTGGTAAGGCAGGCATAAAGTTATTTTTGGTTTTATGGTTATACCAGGTAGGGTCTACCAGGGCTGTTTTTGGTCATTCATGTGAGGCATGCATGCCAGGCTGTTTTCAGCTAATGGTGAGGTCTGATCATTGGATAAGACTGCCCTGAATTTCAGGGACAGAGTCCTGTCATGACCTCCCTGAATTTTAGGGACAAAGTTCCCTCAACTCCCGACTTTTGGTTTAAGGACAGAGGGGCATCATTATCTTTTTAGCTACTTCCTGCTGACAGGGTTCATTGACTTGTCCTGGGGTATAAGGGGAGTTTGGGGGTCCTCTGCCTCCTGGCATTCTGTAAAGAGAGAGATCCACTGGTTGTTTTTAGGGATGCTTTGGTATAGATCTTGTTGAATGTCTTGGGGAAGCAGAATCTGATTCACTTTTTGGTGGATATAGGGTGGTATTCTTGTAGGACCATGAGTTTAACTTGGAACTGTAGTTTTTTGGATGACAAATGCTTGTCCCTTGGTTCAGTTCCCCAGTACTGATAGTAGCTCTCTGGTGCCTCCGTTGGAAGGACACATAGTGGTGGAAGTGAGACCTTCTGCTCATGCCCCTGTAATTGGTTGCATCTGAAAAACAACTTTGAGGAAGTTTACACAATTGTCCCAGAACACAGTTAATATTGTTTGTCAGTTTTTAGTCACGCTAGAGAGGTCCTCAGTCTCCCTGTCTTACTTCCGACTGTTGACTCAAAAATGGTACATTTCTCATAAGGTTTCTATTGTGTGTTCCCCCACAGACTATTCTGCGTATCTCAATTCTCGAACTTTTTATGTAACTGGACTGAGAATTTCTTTCGGTATATGCTCTTTTGGTTCTTTAGTTTTATAACATATTATCCAACAATGTAAGTAATTCTTAGTCTTCATTTCTTATATTTAGTTGAGTTTTTAAATATATTTGTCTGAGCAATACAACAGGGCATTAAGGGATATATATAGAAACGAATGTCTTACTAATCGCAACCCTGTCAGACACAAAAGCAAAGTTTTCCCTTTGATTTTTAGTCCAAGCTAGTAATTAAATACTCCTGCTTGGAGAGTGGGCCCATTTAAGGTAGAGAAGGTGGCTTTTCATGTCTAACACAAATTTAATCTCCTTAATTTCCATGTCAAGTGTAACCCTTGGTTTCCCCATGGAAATGTCAGTGGTGTGGTGGAGTGCTAGGTGGGTCTCAGGGCTCTGTCCATAGTCTGTTACTTCAGATCCCTCTTCTGAGATTCATTATAGGATGGTCTGTCCCATTTCAGCCTGTGTGAAGTCAGTTAGGCATCCTGTTCTGGGGCACTCAGTACATGCCACTTTCCTGGCCTCATATTTTGGTAGTATCTGTATTGATCAGGGTCAGTACTTACTAGTTGGTGAGGCAATTTAAGTCTTGATCTTGGGGACCAAGTGGGTTAGCATGAGGTGTACACTGGAGGTCTATAGCCAACAGTTGGACCTTCTTTTTCATTTAGTTTTTTCCTGATACCAAATCTCTTGATATTAATTGAATACCATCAAGTTTTTAAGATCTCAAGCATCACACAGTGAACTATGAAGAACAGAAACATCAACACTATCAGGCCAATCATCTCAAACCAATGAAATTATGACTTTACAGTCTCTGAACAAGGCCTGAGGCATTTATACCTATGTAGCATTAATAATCATTTTTCATGTCTCTCAGCAGCAATTGCATTTTATGAAATCTCAGATTAAATTAATTTAGCTTATTTACATAGAAAGTAGGACCTCAAAACATTATCAATATTTTTACACAAAACTATAGTGTATTCATTTACTCAGCCTTGTGTAGTTGTCTGTTCCACTTATCCTGGACCAACCACAGTTGTTGAGGTCATCAGTTCTGTACAAGAGCCTGGGATATCTCGAGTCAAAGTCTTTCTCACAGGTCTAAAATCTTTGTTGAGATATTTTGGTTAATTGTTTTCAGAAAATTAGTAAACACTAGCCAAGCCAAGCCAACTGCCGTCGAGTGTAATAAACACTGTAGACGACAAAAACTCAATAATCTAGTGGAAAACCTTAGACAATCATTACCTGTATCTTTAAGGAGCTTTAGACACTGTACCTAACAATTTTGAAATATAGTATAGTTAGGATATAACAAGATTATTAAATCTCTAAATGTTTATATAGTAAAAATAAACTTATAAGCAAACAATTTGAATTTTCCAGTCAAAGCATCGGCTTTGATGGTGTCAGACTACATGATCTAGTCGAGTTGTCAATTGAAACCAAATCAACCCCATTGTTGTGGTACTGATTTTGATAGTAATTCCATAAACACAGTAAAACTGTCCTACAGAGTCTCTAAGGAATGCCTAGCAGACTTGAACTGCCAACCATGTGGTTAGCAGCTGTAGCACCCAACTATTGTGCCACCAGGATTTTTCTAATTAGCAACAGATGACTTAATATGTATTTGTTAAAAATCATATTAAGAGGAAATCACCAATATAAATTTTAATCCAATGAGAATCAGACACTTTTTTCCATTCCAATTTGTGTCAAAACCTTTTAGCCCTTGTCTCTCAAAACACGCTGTCTTTGACTTTTGCTTTTTTTCCATCTCTAGACCTCATGGCTTTTTGACTCAGGAATTTTATCTTAATGAGAGATCAAATCTTTACCTTTAAGGGAGCTTACATAAGGAATACATAAACAGTTTTCTCAGAAATAAAAGAAGATTGCTATTTAGCAGTGAACAAACCAATTCTTTCTAACATGAATGTTCTTAAAAATCTTGTAAATTAAACCATTAAACTTTTGTTAAACAAACAAAGCTTTTGACTGTGTCAAATAAATATTTTTCAATAACCTTCTATAGTACAATCTCTTAAACAGAAAAAACTCATTAAGACTTATGAAATATAGATATATCTTTTCTTGTTGCTTGAAAAGCAAATAGTATATAAATTTTCATTATATCAGATATCTATTAAGTTTAATTACCCTAAAGTCCAGGGCTGAAATTAAGCTTGCTTAAACATTCTAGGTCTTTAGTTAACTCCTAAAGTTTTATCAGCTGTATTTTAGAAACAACACATATCTCTGTTCAGCTGGCTTGGAAATCACAAAGTCCCATCTCTGATATTGCGATACCTCTAAACTCTCAGATAGGTCTCAGAGTTGTCCTGCAATGGTGAGAAGTCTTTTTTGGATTTACACAATTATGATATCAAAGTAAAGCAGTAATCCTTATCTTTTTTTTTGGTCTTAAAAAAGTTTCCACCTAATTACAAGGGTTTTCAAAAGCTTCCCTGGGGCTATGACTTGAGGGTAATTTCTGCTCTTGCCTCTGCTTCTTTCTGGAGGGCAAAAGTTCAATAATTCTCCTTCTACTGTTTTGAAATGGTTACTTTCTCCTCAAGACAATGTTGTCCCTTTAACTAAGGGCTGTAAAGAAGTTCTTCAGCCAGTGACAGTATGTCTGGATCTACTTGAAATTCTGCTTCTTTATCAACTGTAATTATACTCAAGCAAGACTCTGGCCTGCTAAAAAGTTTCAGAAAATAAGAAATATCTTAAAATTAGATACATTGGTAAAGACAAGACCTTTAACAGGTAAAGACTATTTTGTGAAAACAGACATTGAGTAAGACAACATTGGGGGTAAAAAAAATTCTGAGATTGAGTTAGCCAAAATATGTAGCCTGAAGCCAAACATTAAGCACTTGGTGTACAGGAATCAAGAAACTTTGTCACTGAAAATTATAAATCTGGAGTCCCTACAAACAACTTGTATAAGTACAACAATAACACAGATATTTCCAAAATCCCACAAAGGCAAATGTAAAACCACACCACAAATACATTTATCAAATACACATGGAAGCTCTCACACTTTATCACATACACACAGCTTCACTTTACACAGCCTGTTTCTTTCTTAGTTAAACTGAGTTCAGTAATTTTAAACTTTAGTATTTTCCTGATTTTTGACAAAAGAGCTCTAATTGCAGGATGTGGATCCATTCAATTGCTAATTTTCTTCAGAGTTTAGTGGATACGTTGGCCAGGCCATATTATAGTGAAACTTTGTTTGATCTTTAGCCACAGGTGGGTGCCCATAGTGAAAACAGATAGACAGAATCCACCCCATAAGGCTTTTCTTAGGAATAGAGGCCTTATTTTCTATACAGAGCATACAGATACACAGAGTTTTCCTAGTTGGGGCAGATGTTCCTTTCTTACCAGACAGATGGTATGAAGACAGACGGAAGTTTGAGTCCTGATGAGAACTTGAGTTCTCTGCACAATCAAAATAAAGCACTTGAACTTTTTTTGATGAGTGAATCATCACGAATTGTGAATGGGTGGGTTTCCAAGGCTGTCTAGAAAAAGACCCTTGGCAGTGCTGCTCAGAGCTTTCAGAAGCCTCACCTCTGGACCACCTGTCCAGGCAGACAAAGCGGACTCCTCCAAATTCCCTCCATCCTGGGGTGAGCCAAAGAGAAGAGGAAAAAAGGAGAGGAGGCTGAAGAATCTGCTTTCTAACCTAACAGAATAGTGGTGATCTAGGAAAATGGGAGGTATTATGCTTGGACCAATGTATACCTCATGTTGTGTGGAGTTTGTCTTGCAGTGGGCAGACACTTTTCTCATCTATTCTGCATACCCCTAATCCCTGTCACTGGAGCCTTGCAGTGGCAGATGCCCTTTGGCTCTTAAATGTCTGACCCGTGCCTGCAAATTATTTTATGTACCTTATTCGTGGCCTTTGAATGGAACAGATAGGTACCTCACCCATCTGGACCAGAGTTACTGGGGTTGTATGAGTAGCCAGGCTTTCAGAATTCACTTGGGAGTGCCCTGGTTGGAATCCTTCAACTGCCACAGCAGCTTTCTGCCTGTTCATTGAGGGTTTTTTAGATATGTAGCAGAAAAGTGGAGAACAGAAAAGTCAACCCTTCCCTGGGAAAGAACTTACTGGAGGGATCCCCAAAGTCTTGCCATAGTCACCAGAAATGCTGCTGAATGAAAGCAAGTTTGTTCTGTCTGTCACTGTAGCTGGGAATTCAGAGACAGCATGGTGTTCGGGTGTTTTATTTGTAGATAGCCAATAAATCTGGAGGAACAGTGAGGATAACTTTTCCAAAAAAATGTCCCCCTGACCTACTGTGTAGGAGTGAAAGGGGGTGGGTGGAAGGTCAGAGGAGACTCTGAAATGGGTGGTAGGTCATGGAATGTGAGAAGGGGGAGGAAGGGTTGGCACATGTTTTGGTCAGCTAGGGCTGCTCTAACAGAAATACCACAAGAGTGGATGGCTTTAATAAAGGAAAGTTTATTCTTACGTAGTCTGGTAGACTGAAAATCCATATTCAGGATTTCCACTCCAAGGTTTTTGCCCTTGTCGCCTCTGGAGGAAAATCGGGTATTGCATCAGTCTTTGTCCAGGGAGCGTCTTGGCACGGGAACCTCAGGTTCGAAGGACGTGCTCTTCTCTGGGTGCTGCTTTCTTGATGGTACGAGTTTCCCAATTCTCTGCCTGCTTTTCTGTCCTTCTATCTCTCATAAGATGAAAGGATTAAGGGTGGGGCAAGCCGTACTCCAGGGAAACTCCCTTTACAGTGGAGCAGGGAGGTAATTCTGTGAAGGGATTTACAGCCCTACCCTAATCCTTTAACATACAGTTTAGGAAAACCACAAAATGGAGGACAGTCACAAGATTCTTGGAATCATGGCCCAGCCACATGGCTACACATATTTTTTGGGGGACGCACTTCACTCCATGACAGCATAGAAGGAGAAAGCAAAATTCCAGAAGTGGAGGGAGAGTCTGCCAGAGCTGAACGGGGAGGGGAAGTATAAGGAAATGGAGGGGCTTGTCAGAGGATCAAAATCAGGTTCAGGAAATGGTGGCTTAGATTGCTGAGGTTTTTCATTAAGGAGGAGGATTTGAAAAGTGGTACAGGTTTAACAAAAGTATGGGTGATTACAAAGGAAAAATAGGCTTGGATATCACAGACCTTGGACCACTTGCTATTCGCGTCTTTGACTGGCTAGTCCCGATTGTGTAGACAGTGAGTAGGAGGAAGAGAGAGGGGGAGATTAGCCCTCCAAGGGGGAGACAGGCATCCCTGCTTCTTACTGGGAACAGGTGCTAATCCTAACTCACTGTCCAGGTGTCCCCAGAGAATGAAGATGGGGATGCAAGGAACTCATGTTCCAGCATCCCGAGGAAAGCCTTGACACAACTCAGGTTTGTGAGAAATGGAAAGAGAGAGATGGTGAGGCTTCCTGGCAAAGGATATCTCACTTCCAACTCACCAGTTCAGAATTTTGTTAGTGTGTTGTTGGTCATTGAGAGTGCTGCGGCAAGGGTCCAAGGGAAGGGGGAACCCTTGAGTTGGTGGTCTCACACACTCTTGTCCCAGGTTTCGGCACCAAAATGTTGAGGACAGGGTGGCCCCAAACAGAGACAGAGGCACACCAGTCCAAGGACCCAGTGAAGTTTATTTGAAGAGAAAGAGAGTGGAGTCTGAGCTGAGAATGGCTCAGCCTGTCAGTCTTCCTAGTAGGGCAGGTTTTTTTTTATAGTTGTAAAGTTTCATTGAGGTAATGTGGGCTGAGGAGGTTTATGGTTTTATAAGGAAAGAAAGAGGGGTAGCAAGAAATTCTGTTTGGGGGATTTACGGTCTGAATAAGGAAGAAGTGTTGATTAGAAGTAGAAGGGCTAAGGTCAAGATTTTGATAAGGGAAGAGCTTTCAATTAGGAGCGTGGGGAAGACAGGCATAAAGTTATTTATGATTTTATGGTTTTACTGGATAGGGCGTAACAAGCTGTTTTTGGTCATTTCTGTGGGGCATGCAAGCCAGGCTGTTTTCAGCTCATGGTGAGGTCTGATCATTGAGTAAGACCTCCTTGAATTTCTGTGTTTTGAGAGCACACAGAAAATAAACTTCTTTTTAATCACTGACCCAAACTACTTGCCTCAGATATTGGCTATTTGGGACAGGTTAATGAGAACCTGGAGTTTTGTCCGGTGACAATTTTGGCGTGCCAGCCAGGAAAAGACAGGTGCTAACTGACCTCCGCAATACACCAGTAACGTGAGGGCCTAAGGCGATTTTTCTTTTTTCTTTTTTTTTCAAAGCGTCCGCAAAACCCATCTCTGTTGGCCTGCTTCCTGCCGCTATATGGTTGATTTCTAAACAGCGCCATCTAGGGGTAACGATTAAAAATTCTTCGGGGGGAAATAGTTTTATTTTTATTTTATTTTTGGGTTAGCGGCCGGAGAAAGGAGGTGACCGTCTTGGATTACAAGTTTCCACGCATACTTGTCCGTGTGACATCTGGGGGATAGATCCTGGATTTCTTCTGCTGGAAAGCTCTGGAGCAATATGGTAACTGTGTGTCTGCCTGCAGGCAGGTCCCTGGGGGGCAGGTAACTCCTGAAGAATTGCTGTGTTCCCCCTGGGCTTTGGTTCTATCAGTTGGGAAGTGTTGGTGGGACCTCTGCTGGAAAGTTCTACAGCTAGAGCAGCAGCTGTGAGTGTTGCCTACAGGGCGTCATAGGCGTGTGAATGGAAGCCGGCCTTGGAGTGCGTGTGAGTGTTAGTGTGTGTGTGAGTGATTGCTTGAACGAGAGGACGGAACAAGTCAGGTGAGTGCACTGACTCCTGTGAGGTCCATCAGTGCCAGCACGGTGAAAATTCAGAACCCCCGTTTTCCATTGTCTTCCCAAAGGAAAGCTCTTGCCCATTTTTCAGAACTAGACTGAACACCCGAGGATGAGGGGTTGGGTAAGCAAACCGCGGAAGACCCAAGTACCGGAAATGGTATTAAGATCAGGCTCCAAGTTAGGGATAAGATACAAAACAAAGCTCTAAAAATCACCTACAGAGACCACATAGACAAAAGCTGAAGGTGTCTTTCACTCGGAAAACTGAGCTCTGAAGTTATAGCTTAAGAAAGAGAACTATCTAGTGACCAGTATGGGAAATAGCCTATCCCGGAAAATTCACCCCTGGTGGCATTTTGGAGGATTGGAGTTGATTCAGATATGACCCGATGACCAAAAAGAAAATGATTACACTTTGCACAGTGGACTGGCTTCAGTATGACCTTAGAGACCTCTGGCCTGAATTCAGATCATTGGAGTGCAGCATGATTTGTAAATTGGACTTGTTTTGCTGGAGGGAAGCAAAATGGGGACAAATCCCTCTGGAAAAATAACTTACCAACAAGGGAGGGCCTCAAAGTCCAAGGTCCTTCCAAACTCCTCTGTTGAGGACTTCCGGGTGGATGAGTGGATGGCTCCGAGCCCTGCTACTCCTCTAGCACCTCTACTGGGTCAACCGATGCAGACGGAGAGACAGCCACAAGCTGCCCCTCCTTTGTCACCTGATACCACTGCTGGATGTGTCATCCCACAGGAGGCCAGCCACTGCCTGCAGCAAATTCTCCTGAGGTAAGCTCCACTTTGGTGGTGGTGTCTCGCCCGTACTAGGTAAGGAACCTGATTTGAAGAGGGCAGCAGCCCAGGCTGAGCAATAACCCCTCAGGGAAGGGCTGCCAGGAGTGGATGCTGCTGGGCAGCTGCAATGGCTTGTGTCAGTATATACCCCATGTGATTCAGCCTACGATACTCCCATCCTTCTGGTGTTAAAGCTGGGTGCTCAGGAGTATCGGTTTGTCAAAGACCTCAGAAAAATAAACCGGATTGTAGACGATATCTATCCTACCGTTTCAAATCCCTGCACATTCCTTGTAGGATTCCCTGGGGACTGTGCCTGTTTCGAGGTGTCTGACTTGAAGGATGCCTTTTTTTGCATACTGCTACATCCAGAATCAGGGCCTCTATTTGCTTCTGAATGTACAGATGTCAAAACTGGAGCAAAACAACACCTTACATGCAAGTTTTGCCCCAAGCCTTCAAGAACTCCTCCACTATTTCTGGAGAAATTCTGTCCCAGGATCTCAGGAGCCTAAAACTCCAAAATTGGGTCAGGTTACAATATGTCAAGGGTATACTTGTAGCCAGCTGTACCCAGCTGTACCCCACCCAGTTGACTGCCTCCACCCAGCCAACCCCCTCCACCGAATCAGCCTCCACCCCGTGGACCTCCATTCAGTCAACTCCCTCATGCCCCCAGCTGCCGCATTGTTCCCTACATCTGCATGTGGTCTTTCCCTTTAAGTACTCAGACTTTGCCTGACCTATCTGGGCAGGCTTTGAGGATGGGAATATCTCCCTGTTCCTCTGCAATGCAGGCTTGCAAATAAAAACTTTGATCTCACCCCAAAGTTTCTGTCTCAGTGAATTGGCTTTTTGTGGCAGGTAGCTGAACTCCCAGGCTTTTCTGGTAACGCCAGGGATATCATTGCTGATGCAAATGGATCTTGGCCGAAAGCAGAGAATACCAGAGTGATGTTTACTTGTGTTTCATTGACTATGCAAAGGCATTTGACTGTGTGGATCACAATAAATTATGCCTAACATTTTGGAGAATGGGAATACTAGAATATCTAATTGTGCTCTAAAAAATCTTTATATGGATCAAGAGGCAGTCATGGGAACAGAACAAGGGGACACTGCATGGTTTAAAGCCAGGAAAGTTACGTGTCACAGTTGTATCCTCTCACCATACCTCTTCAAACTGTATCTTGAGCAAATAATCCAAGAAGCTGGATTATATGAAGAAGAACTAGGCATCAAGATTGGAGGATGACTCATTAGCAACTTGGGTTATGCAGATGACACCACCATACTTGCTGAAAGTGAAGAAGATTTGAAACACCTACAGATGAAGATCAAAGACCACGGCCTTCGGTATGGATTGCATCTCAATGTCAAGAAAACGTAAATCTTCACAAGTGGACCAGTAAGCAACACTGTGATAAATGGAGAAGGGATTGAAGTTGTCAAGGATTTCTTTTCACTTGGGTCCACAGTCAACGCCCATGGAAGCAGCAGTCAAGAAATCAAAAGATGTGTTGCATTGGGAAAATCTGCTGCCAAGGACCTCTTTCAAGTACTGAAAAGTAAAAATGTCATCTTGAAGACTGAGGTGAGCCTAATCCAAGCTATGGTATTTTCAGTTGCCTCGTATACATGCAAAAGCTGGACCGTGAACGAAGCAGACAGAAGAAGAATTGATGCCTTTGAACTGTTGTGCTGGAGAAGAATGTTGACTGTACCATGGACCACCAAAAGAACAAACAGATCTGTTCCAAAAGATGTACAACCAAAGATGGCAAGACTGTGTCGTACATGCTTTGGACACTTTGTCGGGACGGATTAGTCCCTGGAGAAAGGCATCATGCTTGGTGGAGTGGAAGGTCAGTGAAAAAGAGAAAGACCCTCAATGAGATGGAGTGGCACAGTGGCCACAACAATGGGCTTGACCATAAAAATGATTGTGGACATGGCACAAGACCGGACAGTGTTTTGTTTTGTTGTTCCTAGGTCGCTATGGGTCAGAACTGACTCAGTGGTATTTAACAACAACATCTTTGTCCTTCTATCATTGCCTCCTTAAAACTTAAAACATGGCAACCAGGTTTGACCCTTTTAGAAATACCATATTTCATCGAATCTAAGATGCTACCAGTTTAGATGTACTATTATTTTATTTGGAAACTCTCATGGCATAGTGGTTAAGTGGTACAACTGCTAACCAGAAGGCTAGCAGTTCAAATCTGCCAGGCAGTCCTTGGAAACTCTATGGGTAGTTCTACTCTGTTTATAGGGTTGCTATGAGTCAGAGTAGACTAGATGGCAGTGCCTTTTTAAAAAAATTATTTTGTATAGATACTCTGCATGGTGTAAATTGTTCTATTATTCAGCCTGAAGGTTGGTGGCTGAAACATATCCAGCCAGCTGTAAAAGAAAGGCCTGGTGATCTCTTTCTGTAAAGACTAAAGCTAAGAAAATCCTATGGAGTGGTTCTCCTCTGTAACTTACAGGATCACTATGAGTCAGAATCAGCTCAACAGCAATGTGTTTATTTTTAGTGTATTTTATATACCATTAAGAAAGACAAATATTTCCAGGCATATAATAATTAAATCATATGTAGCATTTACAATTTTTGTTTTGTACTTTATACTTCCCACCAAATCTCTTGTGCACTCCTGAAACTTCTACAGACCTGTCACTTAGTGTGGCATTCTAATGATCTGTTTACTTACCTGTCGTC
Organism: Heterohyrax brucei; assembly: GCA_028571685.1. Classification (NCBI taxonomy): domain Eukaryota; kingdom Metazoa; phylum Chordata; class Mammalia; order Hyracoidea; family Procaviidae; genus Heterohyrax; species Heterohyrax brucei. The sequence goes on from CM053140.1 coordinate 206,156,722, forward strand.
TTCTTTGGATGCTAAGGTATCTGAGGGCAAGGCTTATGCCTCATTTACTACAGGATCTTTAGGAACTACAACATTGTTGGTACATACACATATCAGCAGTTATTCTTCCAAAGTTAGCATGAAAGAGTTTTTTTCCAAGTGGAAAGGACACCATTATGTAGGATGGCCAACACTCCTAGTTTGCCCAGGAGTGTAATGGGAAACCCCCAGTCCTAAGCAAACTACTGTGATTGATGACTCTATCATCATGATATAGTAAACAAGTCTTTACAGTTTTATCATTGTCTTCTGGAACTTTTAAACATGTAAGTTTTTGAACTTTAAAACTTTCTAAAGAAGTTGAAAGCAAATTCGTGCCCATAAGCATGCTATATATTTTCTTCTTAAAATTATTCTTTATTTTTAAATGTACGTGGTATATGGTACATTACAGATCCAGCGACAGGCATCTATAGTATTTATCATATATAATTAGATATAAAGAAATACAAAGGATAATCAGTGGGTTCTTATATCTCACTCTTTCTCATTCTTAAGGATTTGGTAATAACTGTTTACCAGTGTGGCTAAAGATCCACGTAAGCACATTTAAATCCTGAACAGGGATAGACTCTAGAAAAGATATAGACTACAGAAGAGAAATGAACAAGTCCAAGTATTGATGAAATCTATATTTGTGCCTGTTCCTAAGGAGGGGTGATCTCACCAAATGCTGAAACTGTCAAACAGTATCATTAATAACACAGGCAAATGAAATTTTGCTGAAGAGCATTCAAAACCAGCTGCTGCAGCAGCGTATTCACAGGGAACTACCAAATAGTCAAGCCAGATTCAGAAAAGGACAAGGAACAAACGATATCATTGTTGATATCGGATGAATCCTGGCTAAAAGCAGAGAATACCAGGTAGGTGCTTACATGTGTTTTATTGACTATATGGAGGCGTTCGATTGTATGGGTCACAACAAATTACAGAAGACATTGCAAAGAATGAGAATTCCAGGACACATAAAAGGCAGTTGTTCAAACAGGAATGTGCATGGTTTGAATTCAGGAAAGGTGTGCAACAAGGATGTATCCTTTTACCATGCCTATTTAGTCTGTATGCTGAGCAAATAATCCAAGAAGCTGGATTATGTGAAGAAAATGGAACATCAGGATTGGAGGAAGACTTATTAACAACCTGTTTTATGCAGATGAGACAACCTTGAAAGTGCAGAGGACTTGAAGCACTTACTAATGAAGATCAAAGACCACAGCTTTCAGTATGACTTGTATCAACGTAAAGAAAATAAAAATCTTCACAGCTGGACCAATAAGCAACATCATGATAAATGGGGAAAAGACTGAAGTTGTCAAGGATTTTATTTTACTTGGATCCACAGTCAATACACATGGAAGCAACAGTCAAGAAATCAAAAGATGTACTTCATTGGGAACATCTGTTGCAAAAGACTTCTTGAAAGTGTTGAAAAGTGAAGATGTCACCTTGAAGACTAAGGTGTGCCTGATGTAAACCATAGTGTTTTCAGTTACTTTCTATGAATATACAAGCTAGAGGGTGAATAAAGGAGTCCAAAGAATTGATGACTTTGAACTGTGTTGTTGGCAAAGAATACTGAATATACCATGGACTACCAAAAGAACAACTAGATTTGTCTTGGGAGAAGTACAACCAGAATGCTCCTTAGAAGCAAGGCTGGAAAGACTATATTTCACATACTTTGGACACATTGTCAGGAGGTATCAGCCCCTGTAGAAGGACATTATACTTGGCAAAGTAGAGAGTGAGTGAAATAAAGGAAGACTCTCAATGAGATGAACTGACACAGTGGCTGCAACAATGGTCTTAACCGTGGCAAAAGTTGTGAAGACGATGCTGGCCCAGGCACTGTTTACTTCTGTTGTACATAGGATTGCTGTGAGTCTGAACAGACTCAATGGCACCTAACAATGAGAAGTATTAACATAAAAATGTTGACATTTGGGACTTGGGAGGAAAGTCTTTTTATCCCACGTTAATCTATAGAGAGATTTAGATAATTTTGCAATATTATTCTTTGGTTCCATGCAGTTGAAATTAATCTGACTAACTTAAACAAGAAGATAATGGGCCCTGGTGACACAGTGGTTAAAAACACTTGGCTACTAACCAAAAGGTTGGTGGTTATAACTCAGCTGGACCTCATGAGAAAAATGTGACAGTCTGCTCCTGTAAAGGAGCCTTGAAAACCCTGCTGAGTAGTTCTACTCTGTCTTACAGGGCCACTATTAATTAGAATCCACCTGATAGCAGTGGCTGTGGTTTCAGTGTATGAAGAAAGCAGTGCATTGGAGGAGTGTTGTATAGACATGATGGAAGGCCAGAAAAGCAGGTCTATGAACACTTGTCTTATGGTTGCTGGTGGAACAAATATCCTCCTAACACATTTTTTTATTCTTTCAGTCACAATCTCAATGTGTAAAGTACTGGGAAAGAAAAATCTGAATATTTTGGCTTGTGTCATAAGTCTACCCCTTGTTTTGAGGTGTGTGTGAGTAAGAGAGAGAAAGAATATGAATGAATGGTGTGATGGAGTAAGATAATGAGGGAAGCTCATTAAGACTGTGTACAACGGGCGTGATTATTTTCCCTAAAGGACATTGGAGGTATTATCAGAAGGATGGAAAATATGCTGGGAAGACAAAATATTCAGTAGTTGTCACTGTAGCGATCATGTACCCTTAAGCAAAATTTTAGCCAAAATGCTCAGTGTATGATTGGTTCATGTGGTAATTATAGTATTCCTACAAGGGGAGGTCAGCTTTTCTTAATTAAAAGGTACCCACGTATTCACTGCCCAATAATGACCAATTTATCTATTCAGAATGTATTTACTGAAACTTGAATGCATTCATCAGGCAGTGTTTTAGGTGTTAAATAAGATATAGACACTGCTATCATGAACATTACATTCTAGCTGGTGATGAGAAAACCCCAAGCAGTTACTGTTGAATCAGCTCCCACTGATGGTAGCCTTATGTATTTCCGAGTAGAACTGCCCTCCACAGGGTCCAAATTTTTTTTTTAATGACTTATTTTTATTGTTGAAAATATACACAGCAGAATGTACATCAAACCAACAATTTCTGCAGGTATGGTTCAGTGATACTGATTACATTCTTTGAATTGTACAATCATTCTTACCTTCTTTTTCTGAGCTCTTTCTCTGAAATTAACATAAATTCACTGCCACCAAAGTTTCCTGTTTAATCTTTCCACATAGATAGATCTTAAAAGAGCACAATGCCCAAGGAAGACATTATTCATTCAGCTAAACTATTGCTTGGTTATAAGAAGATTTCAGAGCATACGCATATATATATTTTATTGTACTTTAGATGAAAGTTTACAAAACAAACTAGTTTCTCATTAAACAGTTAGTACGTATTTTGTTCTGTGACATTGGTTAACACTTCCACATTCTCCCTTCTTAACCTTGAGTTCACTATTAGCAGCTTTCCTGTCCCCTCCTGCCTCCTAGTCCTTGTCTCTGGGGTGGCATGCCTATTCAATCTCATTTTGTTTTATGGGCCTGTGCAATCTTTGGCTGAAGAGTGAACCTCAGGACTGACTTTATTACTGAGCTGAAAGGGTGTCTAGGGGCCATACTCTCAGTGTTTCTTTGCATTCTGTCAGGCCAGTAAGTCTGGTTTTTCTTTTTGAGTTAGAATTTTGTTCTACATTTTTCTCTATCTATGTCTGGAACCCTCTGTTGTGATTTTCAGGGAGTACTTTTGGTTTAAGGTTTAAATATTGGGACAGCAGTTTTAAGGATTCATCCAGCCTCCAAGGTTCCAGAAAAATCTGGAATCCATGAGAATTTGAAGTTTTGTTCTGCATTTTCCCTTGTTTGAGCAGGACTCCTATATAGAATTTATGCTCAAACTATTCAGTAATAATAGCCAGGCACCATTCAATTATGGTTTCATGGCAAAGAGACCAGTTGTTTATGGAGTCAATGAGCATCACGATCCAATTCCTCCTTTTCCTGACTTTTCTTCCTTTGCTAGTACAAGTGAGTACAGACTAATAGTAGTAACTTGGATGGCCACTTGCAATCAGTATAGGGACTGAATAAGTTTGGTGAAAGGACACAACCCTGGTGTACACCTCTCTTGATTTTAAGCCATGCAGTGTCTCCTTGCTGTATTTGAATGATTGCCTTTTGGATTATGTACAAGTTCCTCATGAGCACAATTAAGTGTTCTGGAATTCCTATTCTTTGAAAGTTTATCCATAAAGTGTTCTGATCCACATAGTTGAATGTCTTTACATAGTCAATAGAACAAAATAAACATCTTTTTGGTATTCTCTGCTTTCAGTCAGGATCCATCTGACATCAGCAGTGTTATCTGTTTCACACCCTTTCTGAATCCAGCTTGAGTTTCTGGCAGTTCCCTGTAAATGTACTGCCACGACTGCTTTTGAATGATCTTCAGCAAAATTTTGCCTGTGTGTGATATTAATGATATTGTTTGATAATTTCCACACTCTGTTGATCGTCTTTCTTTGGAATGGGCACAAATGTGGATTTCTTCTAGTCAGTTGGCCAGGTAGCTGTGTTCCAAATTTGTTTGTGTGGACATCTGTGTACTTTCGGTCCAGTTTCCATTTGTTGAAACATTTCAGTTGGTATGTTTTCAATAGCTGCAGCCCAGAGTGACCATATATTGGATGCACTGTATGGTTCTATGCATCTATAGACTATCATCCTGCAGACCTCTGGCTGGAGTAAGGGGTGTGGGTGGAGAGGAGGGGAAAGGAAGCTGTTGGGAAGATGAGACATGCATGGAGCAGAGAGGAATAGTGTGCTGTCACCGGGCAGGGAGAGCAGTGGAAGTGGCATATAGGTGGGTGTGTAAATTTATATGGGAATGTACATTTCCACTCAGTCATAATAATAATAATAAAAATAAAAAAGCGTCAGTCTTGTTTTAAGCCAATGTCTCCAGTGCCGCTTCGACTTCTTCCTTCAGTACCATCAGTTCTTTAACGTACAATATGCTCCCTCATGAAATGGTTGGATGTTGACCAGGTCTTTTTGGTACAGTGACTCTGTATGCTCCTTCCGTCTGCTTTTGATGCTTCCTGAGTTATTCAGTATGTTACCCACACAATTTTTCAAAATGGCAACTCAAGGGTTGAATTTTTTCCACAGTTCTTTCTGTTTCAGAAATTCTGAACTTGTTCTTGCCTTTTGGTTTTCTAACTCCCTATCTTTACATATTTTGTTACGATACCTTGTCTTTTGGAACTGCCATTTGAAATCTCCTGTTTGAATCTTCATCGTTTATTTCATTTGTTTTAGCTACTCTATGTTTGAGAGCAACTTTGTTTCTTCTGAAATGCCTTTTGTTTTTTCTCTTTCCCATCTTTTTAGTGATCTTTTACTTTCTTTATGTATGATGTCCTTGCAATCTCCCCACAACTCGTTTGGTCTTCGTTCACTAGTGTTGAATGTGTTAAATCCATTCTTGAGATGGTTTTTTGGATCTTATGGGCTTGTTTTCATTTTCTTCACCTTCAACTTGAACTTGTGTATCAGCAATTGATGGTCTCTTCCACAGTTCGCCCTTGGCCTTGTTCTGACTGATGATACTGAGCTTTTCCATTGTCTCCTTCCACAAATGTAGTTGATTTGATTACTGTTTTTTCTATCTGGTTAGTTGTTAGTTTTACCAAATTGTATCGTGCTTTCTCTGGCATTATTTCTATCATGAAAGCCGTATTTTCCAACTACCAGTTCTTCTTCTTTGTGTCCAAATTTTGCATTCCAATCATAGTAATTATCAGTGCAGCATGATTGCACGTTTCGTCAGTTTCAAACTGTAGAAGCTTGTAAAAATTTCAGTTTAGTTATCTTTGACATTAATGGTTTGTACATAAATTTGAATAATATTGTAGCAACTGGTCTTTGCAGGTGTATGGATATAGATATTATCCTATCACTGACAGTGTTGTACTTCAGGGTAGATCTTGAAATATTGTTTTTATAAAATAATGAACATGATATTGTTCTCTTTAATTTGTCATTCCTGGTATAGTAGGCCACACGATTGTCTGATTCAAAATGGCCAGTACCATTCCATTTCAGCTCACTAATGCCTAGGATATCAATTTTAATGTGTTCCTTTTGATGGCTACCAATATTCTACATTCTAATTATTAGTACATGTCTGCAGCTATTTCTCTGCACTTTGATTCAGGACACATAAGCAAAGAAAGTCTCAGAAGCTTGATTTCATCCATGTCATTAAGTTTGGAGGAAGCAGCTATTCCCCAGTTGTGTTCTGAGTGTCTTCCAACCTGATAGGCTTAACTTCAGCACTGTAATAGAAAAGTTCTGCTGATATTTATAGAGTTTCCACTGACCAGCTTTTTTAGAAGTAGACTGCTGGGTCTATATTCCTAGTCTGTCTTAGTCTGAGAGTTCCACTGAAACATGTCTACCAGGGGTAACTCTGCTAGTATTTGAAATACTGGTGGTAAAGCTTCTAGTATCACAAGAACACACAAGTCACCACAGTATGACAAAAATGATAAAACATGTGGTCACCATAAGCAATAAAGCTACCTTTTCTTGTTCCCTCCTTCCTGAAGTAATCACTAATAAACTTTGGTTTCTCTTTGTCTGTTCTTGTCTTTTGAAATAAGTGAGGTCATGCAATATTTATCTTTTTTTGATTGACTTCTTCACTCACTGTAATGTCTTCAAGCTCCGTACACATTGTAGCGTGTATCAAGACTTCGTTTTTCTTCCTTTGTTAGTAATGTTCCATCAGCTGCATGTACTGCGTTTTATTTATTCATTCCTCTGTTGATAGGCATTTAGATTTTTTCCACTTTTTGGCCATTGTGAATAGTGAGTGCTGCAATAAACATTATTGTACTAATATGTATATGAGTCTCTGCTTTCATGTCTTCTAGATGTAACTAAAAGTAGAATTGCTGGATCACATGGTGGTTCTACTTTTACTTTTTGAGGAAACAGTACACTTTTTTCCACAAGGGCTGCACCATTTTTCATTCCTATCACCAGGTGATAAAGTTTCCAATTTCCCTATATCCTCACCAACATTATTTTCTGTTGTTTTAATGAAAAGAGAAATGCTAAAGTAGTATTTCATAGTGGTTTTAACTTGCATTTCTCTGATGGCTGATGATGTTAAGCTTCTTTTCTTTTGTTTAGTAGCCATTTGAATGTCTTTTTAGTTGAAATGTGTATTCAAGCCCTTTGCCCATTTTTAAAATTGGTTTATGTCTTTTTGTCATTCAATTCCTTTATGTATGTTTTGGCTGTTAGATTCTTATCAGATATGTGGTTTCCAAAGATATTCTCCCAATCAGTAGCTTATCTTTTTACTCTTTTGGTAAATTCTTATGATGAACAAAAGTTTTTAATTGCTATGAGGTCCCACTTATTTTCTCTTTTGCTCTTCATCATATTAAATAATCTATTGTTAAACTCCAACAACTCTGCCCCTGCCCTTTCTTCCAAAAATTTCACGGTTCCAGTTTTCACATTTTGATCTTTAATCCAGTTTGAATTTGTTTTTGTGCATGGCATAAGACATGTATTCTCTTTCGTTTCTCTGCACATGGAAATCCAATTTTACCAACATCATTTATTGGAAAGATTATTTTTTCTCATCTAATGCACTCAGCACCCTTGTCAAGAATCAGCTTATTATAGACATGTGGGTTTATTTCTGGACTCTCAAATGGAATCCATTAGTCTAAGTGTTCATTCTTATTCCAGTACCAGGCTGTTTTGATTGCTATAGCTGTACAGTGAGTTTTAAAATCAGAAAGTATGAGTCTGCCTACTTTACTTTTCCTGTTTTAACATTAGTTGTTTAGGACCTCTTGGAATTTCATATAAAGTTCAGGATTAATTATTTCTGGAAAGAAAGCTGTTGGAATTTTGATTGAGATAGTGTTTGCATTTTAACAATGTTAAGTCTTCCAATTCATGAACACAAAAAATCTTTCCATTCATTTAACTGCTCTTTAATCTCTTTTGGTAATATTTTATAATTTTTTATTATATAAGTCTTTCAAATCCATGATTAATTTTTCCTCTAGCCAGGTCATCTTTAATTTATTTATTGTACTTTATATGAAGTTTCACAGAGCAAGTTAATTTCTTACTAAACAGTTAAAACACAGGCTGTTTTGTGACACTGGTTGCCAACCCCAGGGATGAGTCAACATTCTCCCTTTCTTGACCTTGGGTTTCCAGTATCAGCTCTCCTGTCCCCTCTGCAATCTAGTATTTGCCCCTGGACTGATGTCCCCATTTAGTCTCATTTTGTTTTATGGGCCTGTCTAATCTTTGGATGAAGGATGAACTTTAGGAGAGACATCATTACTTAGCTAGGTGGTCACATGGGAGCTATGCTTTCGGGATTTCTCCAATCCCAGACCAGTAAGCCTAGTCTTTTTTTCGTGAGTTAGAAGTTTATTCTGTTTTTCTCCAGCTCTGCCTGGGTCCCTTTATTGTGATCTTTGTCAGACTACGATGGTGGTTGCTGGATGCCATCTAGTTGTACTACACTCAGTCTAGTGGAGGCTGTGGTAGCTGTGGTCCATTAGCTCTTTGGACTGATCTTTCCCTGTGTCCTTTGGTTTTGTTCTTTCTCCCTTGCTCCAGATAGGGACAGACCAGTGGAGTATCTTAGTTATCCGCTCACAAACTTTTAAGACATGAGACACTATTCACCAGAATAGAATGTAGAACATTTTCTTTCTCAACTGTGTTATGCCAGTTGAGCTAGGTGTCCCCGAGACCGTGGTCCCAAGCCCTAAGTTCAGTAATTTGGTCCCTCAGGGATTTTGGTTGTGCCTGTGGAGTTTCCATGGCTGCCTTGTTCAAGCTGTGTTGGCTTCCTCAGTGTTGCCTACTGTCATATCCTGTACCAAAGTTACTACCTTTTATCTACTGTGTACTTAGTAGTTTTTCCATCCCACTTCTGCCTTCTCTTGCAGCCATCAAAGATTGTTTCTTTTTGTGTGTAACCTTCTCTTGAGTTTTTATACTAGGGATCTCATACACACTTGCCCTTTTGTGACTGACTTCACTCAGTGTAACGCCCTCCAGATTCATCCATATTGTGAAATGCTTCATAGATTCATCATTGTTCATTATCCTTGCAAAATACTCCATGGTGTGTATGTACCGCAGTTTGTTCACCCATTCATCTGTTGATGGGCACTTAGGTTGTTTCCATCTTTTAGCTATTATGAATAATGTTGCAGTGAACATGGGTGTGTATATGTCTGTTTGTAAGGTTCAGCAGTCTCGCTTCTAGGAATGTATCTTATTTCAGTGAGACTGCTGAACCTTACAGTATTTGTATTTCTAGCTTTTTAGGGAAATGCCATATCGTTTTCCAAAATAGTTGTAGCATTTTACATAGGAGGAGTACATAAGAGTTCCAACCTCTCTGCAGCCTTCACATTTGTTATCTTCTGTTTTTTTTTTTTTTGATTTGTGCCAGTAATGTTGGTGTGAAATGATGTCTCAGTTTTGATTTGCATTTCTTATGTGTCTGCTAGCTGCCTAAATGTCTTCTTTGCTGAAGTGTCTATTCACATCCTTTGCCCATTTTTAAACTGACTTATTTATATTTTTATTGTAGAGGTGTTGGATTTTCCTATGTATTTTAGAGATTAGACGTTGTCATAGCCATTTTTTTCCCCAGTCTGTAGATTGTCTTTTTACTGTCTTCATAAAGTCTGTTGATGAGCGTGTTTAATTTTTAGGAGGTCTCAATTGTGTAGTTTATCTTCTAGTGTTTGTGACTTGTTAATTATGGTCTGTATTGTATTTATGCCATGTATTGAGGTCCATAGTGTCCCTATTTTATCTTCCATAATCTTTATCATTTAGATTTCATATTTAGGTCTTGATCTATTTTGAGTTAATTTTCGTTATGTTGTGAGATATGAGTCCCATTTCTTTCTTTTTTTGCAGCTGAACATCTAGTCTTGCCAATACCATTTGTTAAAAAGAATGTGTTTTCCCCTGTTAATGGACTTTGGTCTTTGGTCAAAGATGAGCTGGTCATAGCTGGATAGATTTACATCTGGGTTTTCAATTCTTCTTTTCTATTTGTCTGTGTTTCTGTTTTTGTACCAGTACCAGGTTGTTTTGGCTACTGTGGCCGTGTAGTATGTTCTGAGATCAGGTAGTATGAGACCTCCTACTCATTTCTTTTTCTTCAGTAATGCTTGCTTGTCCAGGGCTTCTTTCCTTTCCCTATAAAGTTGATGATTTGTTTTTCCATATCATTAATGAATGATGTTGGTGTTTAGACTGGGGTTGTGTTGTTTCTGTAGATCACTTTCTGTAAATTGACGTTTTCCCAACATTAAGTCTTCTGATCTGTGAGCATGATATGTTTTTTTCATTTATGAACTGACTCAACAGCACCTAGAACAATAGTGCAAGAATGTCTCAATATTAGAAAATCAATCAAAGTATCACCATATCAATCAACACCAAAAGGCATTTGATGAATTCTTGTTTGGTGTTTTGCAGTACTATTTTGTAATTTTCTTTGTGTAGGTCTTTTACATCTTGGTTAGATTTATTGTAAAAATTTTATCTTTTTAGGAACCTTTATAAAGGGCGAGCCCTCGTGGCACAGTGAGTAACAGCTTGGCTAGTAATGAAAAAGTCAGTGGTTCAAACCCACCAGCTGCTCCTTGAAAATGTTATGGGACAGTTTTGCTCTGTCCTATGTGGTTGCTATGAGTTGAAATTGACTAGATGGTATGTGCTTTTTGTTGTATAAGTGATATTGTTCTCCTGAATTTCTTTTGGAAGCTCTCTTTGTTGGTGTATAGGAGTCCAGTTGGTTTTTCTGATGTGATCTTGTATACTTCTACTCTGCTGACTGTTTCTGTCTATTAGCTCCAGTAGTTTTCTTGTGGAATCTTTGGGTTTCTTTATGTATAGGATCATATCAAATGTGAATAGTGATAGTTTTACTTCTTTTTTTAAGAGTTGGATATGCTTTATTTCTTTTTCTGGCTTTGCTGTTCTAGCTAGGATTTCCAGTGCAATATTAAAATAGGAGTGGTAATAAAGGGCATCTTTGTTATGGTCCTATTCTCAGTAGGAATGTTTTCGGCCTCTTTCTGTTGAAGATGATGTTGGCTGTAGATTTTGTATTAAAAAAACCCAAAACAAACATGTTGCCATTGAGTCAATTCCAACTCATAGTGACCCTATGTATGATGAAGTAGAACAGCCCCATAGAGTTTCTAAGGAGCAACTGGTGCATTTGAGCTGCCAGTCCTCTGGCTAGCAGCCATAGTAGTTAACCACTACACCACCAGGATTTCTAGATTTTGTATAGATGCCCTTTAGTATGCTGGAGAATTTCTCTTCTATTCTTATTTTAGAGAGAGAGCTTTTTAAACAGGAATGGTTGTTAGAATTCATCAAATGCCTTTTGGTGTTGATTGATATGATGATACTTTGATTGATTTTCTAATACTGAGGCATTCTTGCACTGTTGTTGCTTTAGGTGCTGTTGAGTCAGTTCTGACTCATAGTGGTCCTCTGGCACAAGAGAACAAAACACTGCCTAGTCTTGTATCATGCCCACACTTGTTTTTATGCTTAATCCCATTGTTGCAGCCACTGTGTGAATTCATCTCATTGAGAGTCTTTCTCTTTTTTGCTGACCCTCCATTCTACCAAGCATGATGTCCTTCTCCAGGGACTGATCCCACTTGATAACATGTCTAAAGTATGTGAGACACAGTCTCCTTATCTTTGCTTCCAAGGAGCACTCTAGTTGTACTGCTTCCAGAACAGATCTGTTTGTTCTTTTGGCAGTCCATGGTACATTCAGTATTCTCCTGCAACACCACAATTCAAAAGCATAATTCTTTTTCTGTCTTCTTATTCATCGTCCAGCTTTGGCATGCGTATGAAGTGACTGAAAATACCATCACTCGAGTGAGGCACACTTCATTCTTCAGAGTGACATCTTTACTTTTTAGCACTTTGGAGAGGTCCTTTACAGCAGATTTTTTCCACTGCTATGTGTCTTTTGATTTCTCGACTCCTGCTTCCATGGGCATTGGTTGTGGAAGCAAGTAAAATAAAATCCTTGACAACCTCAGTCATTTCTCCATTAATCATGATTTTGCTTACTGTCTAGTTGTGAGGATTTTTGTTTTCTTGATGTTGAGGTGCTATTAACACTGTGTTTCAAATCTTCTTCGCTTCCAGCAAGCAGAGTTGTATCATCTGCATAGTGTAGGTTTTTAATTAGTCTTCTTCCAGTTCTGATGCCTCACTCTTCTTCTCATAGTCTAGCTTCTGAAATTATCTTCTTGGCATGCAATGTCCCTTTGTTCTGTTCGCATGACTGTCTCTTGATCATATACAGACTCTGCATGAGCACAATTAAGAGTTCTGGAATTCCTGTTCTCAGCAATGCTACTGATAATTTGTTATGACCCACATAGTAGAGTGCCTTTGCATAGCCAACGAAACACAAGTAAACAACTTTCTGGTATGCTCTGCTGTCAGCCAAAATCCATCTGACATTAGCGGTGATATCCCCAGTTACACATCCTCTTCTGAATCTGGCTTGAATTTCAGGCAGTTTCCTCTCAATATGCTGTTGCAGTCACTCTTGAATGCCTTAACAGAATTTTACTTGCATGTGATTTTAATGATATTGTTCGGTAATTTCTGCATTTTGTTGGATCACCATTCTTGGAAATAGGCGTAAATATGGATCTCTTCTAGTTGGTTGGCCAGGTAGCTTTTCTCCAAATTTCTTAGCATAGACAAGTGAGCATTTGCAGCACTGCCTCCATTTGTGCAAACATCTCACTTGATGTAGCATCAATTGCTGGAGCCTTGTTTTTCACCAATGCCTTCACTGCAGCTTCAGCTTCTTCCTTCACTACCATCAGTTCTTGATCACATACTACCTCTTGAAATGGCTGAACATTGACCAGGTCTTTCTCGCATAATGACTGTATATTTCTTCCATCTTCTTTTGATGTTTCCTGAGTTGTTTGATATTTTTCCTGTAGAATCCTTCACTACTACAACTTGAGGGTTGAACTTTTTCTTCAGTTGTTTCAGCTTGAGAAATGCAGAGTGTTCTTCCCTTTTGATTTACTATTTCCAGCTCTTTGCACATGGTATTATAATACTTTATTTTGTCTTCTTGAGCTGCCTTTTGAAATCTTCTGTTCAGTTCTTTTACTTCGTCAGTCTTTCCTTTTGCTTTAGCTGCTCAACATTTGAGAGCAAGTTTCAGAGTCTTTTCTGGCATCCAATTTGGTCTTTTCTTTCTTTTGTGTCTTTTTTTTTTTTTAATTTAATATGACTGAGTGAAAATGTACATTCCTGTATAAATTTACGTGCCCACCTATATGCAGCTTCCACTGCTCTCCCTGTCTGGTGACAGCACACTATTCCTCTCTGCTCCATACATGTCTCACCCTCCCAACAGCCTCCTTTCCCCTCCTCTCCACTCACTCTCCTTCCTCCAGCCAGAGGTCAGCAGGATGATATCCTATAGATGTATAGAACCATAAAGTGCATCCACTATATGGTCACTTTGCATTGCCAAGTGCAATCCATTCCTGTCCAAAGAGTGGACCTTTGTTATGATTTATGAGTAAGGGCAGCATCAGGGCCGGGGCCCATGCTCTCAGGGGAACCCTGAAACTGCTGGACCATCAATTGAGGTCTTTTAGTGGAGATCTCAGGATGCACCTCATTTTATTCTTGTGTTGCCAGTGAGACTCCCCTCTGTGAGCTCCATTGTGGCTATCACTGGTGGTGGCCAGGCACCACCTGGTTCTTCTGGTCCCAAGTAGATGTAGGCACCCACTCATGTGGGTCTCTCTATCTTCTGGGTTGTCTTTACCCCGTGTCATTTTGGTCCTTGGTGAGCATCTGTTCCTGCTGAGTTGGGACCATTTGCTGTGTCCTCGGATGGCAGCTTGGAGCTTTTAAGACCCCAGACGCCGCTCACCAATGTGGGGTGCAGAGCGCTCTCTTAGCAAAACGCTAGTTGTGCTTATTGGCCTCGATTTCGCCTAAAAGCATGGTCCCCTGTCCCCTGCCCCAGCTATTCTATCCTTGCAATATTGGGTTAAGATGGAAGGAGTACTCTTGTTATGCTGAAGTCCTCTTAATGTTGTTCTTGTTTCTAATGTGTGCTATCACTGATTTTTCCCAACCAGATTTCTAGCAACTATCTAATCTAAACCCTCCCCCTCCTCCTGCCTCCCTCCCCTCCCTTGCAGCTGTCAAAGAGTCTTTTCTTCTATACACAAGTCTGTTTTTGAGATCTTATCGTAGAGGTCTCATACAGTATTTGTCCCTTTGTCGCTGACTACTTTCACTCAACATAATGTCTTCCAGTTGAAGCCAGGTTAGGAGATGTTTCCTGGAATCATTGTTATTCTTTATGATTGTGTAGTGCTCCATTGAGTATATGTACCATAGTTTACCTATCCATTCTTCTGTTGTTGGGCATCTGGGTTGATTCCATCTTTTTGCTATCGTGGACTGTGCTGCGATAAACATTGTTGTGCATGTGTCCATTGGTGTGAAAGGCCTTGATTCGGTAGGATATATTCCAAGTAGTGGAATTACTGTGTCAAATGGTGTATCAATATCCATTTTTTTAAGGAAGTGCCAGATTGCTTTCCAAAGAGGCTAGACCATTTTGCAACCCCACCAACAGTGTAGGAGGGTTCCACTTTCTCCACAGCCTCTCCAGCATTTGTTGTTTTGTGTTTTTGGATCATGGCCAATCTTGTTGGGGTGAGATGTTATCTCATTGTTGTCTTGATTTGAATTTCTTTAATAGATAAAGATCATGATGTGTTTTTTTGGCTGCCTGGATCCCCTCTTTAGTGAAATGTCTGTCCATCTCCTTTGCCCATTGCTTAATTGGATGATTTATCTTCTTCTTATTGATATTTTGTAGTATCTTATAGATTATGGAGATCAGGCATCAGTCTGACATAGAGTTGCCAAATATTTTTTCCCATTCTGTGGGTGTTCTTTTAATTCTATTGATAAAGTCTTTGGATGAGGAAAAGTGTTTGATTCTTAATAGTTCCCATTTATCTATTTTCTCTTCTGTTGATTCTGGTTTGTTTGACATATTTTGGAGTCTGTCCAAATTGTGTCTTTCCTGTCTTTTTAATCACTTCTGGCTTTTTTCATGGATAATATCTTGGATGTCATTCCTTGATTCATCTGGTCTTTGGCCATTAGTGTTCAATGCATCAAATCTATTCTTGAGATGGTCTCTAAACTCAGGTGGGGTATACTCAGGGTTGTATTTTGGCACTTGTGGACTTGTTGCACTTTTCTCCAGTTTTAATTTGAACTTGCATATCAGCAATTGCTGGTCTCTGTTGCTGTCAGCACCTGGTTTGTTCTGACTGCTGATTTTGAGCTTTTCTGTAGTTTATTTTCCCCCACAAATGTAGTTGATTTGATTCCTGTGTATTCCAGCTGGTGAGATTCTTGTGTATAGTCACCGTTTGTGTTGGTGAAAAAAGGTATTTGCAATAAAGAAGTCCTGAGTTTTGCAAAATTAGGAAGCCTGATGGCCTAGTAGTTAAGTGTTTCATCTGCTAACCAAAAGATTGGCAGTTCATATCTGCCAAGCACACCTGGAAACTCTATGGGGCATTTCTGTTATTGCATACTTGGTATGAACTCCACTTATTTGTAGTGTATTATTATTAGGTGTATTTTTTAATGTGATGCTGAATTCTATCAGGTATAGAGTTTTGCTGAGAATTTTTCATGTATATTCTTAAGTGCCTTCTAACGTGGGGGGTCTCATTTTCTGGCAGTACATCTAACAATATTCTGCTGCTATTTGTAAGTTTTTCAATGGCTAATTCTTTTCAGATGTAGACTGCCGGGTCCTTCCTAGTCTGTAGTTAGTCTGGAAGCTCAGCTGAAATCTGTCCACCATGGGTGATCCTGCTGGTATCTAAATACCGGTGGCATAACTTCCAGCATCACAGTAACATGCAAGCACCCACAGTCCATATTTATGCCCGTTCCAAAGAAAGGTGGTCCAACCAAATGCAGAAACAATTACCCAACAATATTGCATGCAAGTAAAATTTTACTCACGATCATTCAAAAGTGACTGCAACAGTACTGACAAGGAACTTCCAGAAATTCAAGGCAGATTCAGAAGAGGATGTGTAACCAGGGATATCACTGCTGATCTCAGATGGGTCTTGGTTGAAAGCAGAGATTACAAGAAAGATGTTTACCTGCGTTTCATTGACTATGCAAAGACATTCAACTGTGTGGATCATAACAAATTATGGGTAACATTACTGAGAATAGGAATTCCAAAACTCTTACTTGTGCTCATGAGAAATCTGTATATGATCAAGAGGCAGTCATGCAAACGGAGCACGGGGACACCACGTGGTTTAAAGTCAGGAAAAGTGGCATCAGGGTTGCATCCTTCCACCATATCTTTTCAATCTGCATTCCAAGCAAATAATTTGAGAAACTAAACTATATGAAGAACGCATCATCTGGATTAGAGGAAGACTCATTGACAACTTATGCTATGCAGGTGACACAACCTGTTTGCTTGGAAGTGAAGAGGATTTCAAAGACTTATTGATGAGGGTCAGAGACCACTGTCTCAGTATGGATTTCACCTCACCATCAAGAAAAGAAAAATCCTCACATCTGGACAGTAAGCATCGTCTTGATAAGTGGAGAAAAGACTGAGGCTGTCAACGATTTCATTTTACTTGCATCCACAATCAACACACATGGAAGAATCAGTCAAGAAATGAAAAGACACATTGCCTTGGGAAGATCTGCTGCAAAGGCACTCTTTGAAGTATTGAAAAGTACTTGAAGACTGACCCGAGCCATGATATTTTCAATCACATCATATGCATGTAAAAGCTGGAAAATGAGTAGGGAATTGTTGCTTTGAAATGTGGTGTTGGAGAATATTGAATTTACCATGGATTGCCAAAAGAACAAACAGACCTCTTCTAGAAGAAGTACAACCAGAGTGCTCCTTGGAAGTAAGGATAGTGAAACTGCAGTTTACATATTGTGGTCATGTTGTCAGGAGCGATCAGTCTCTGGAGAAGGATATCATACTTGATAGAGTGAAGGGTCAGCAAAAAAGAGGAAGACCTTCGATGAGATGGATTGACCCAGTAGCTGCAATGATGGACTTAAGCACAAAAACAATTGTGGACATGGTTCAAGACCAGGCAGTGTTTCATTCTGTTGGGTATAGGGTTGCTATGAGTTGGAACCAACTTGATAGCTCTTAACAACAACAGCAGTATTCATGAGAGAGATTGGTGTGTAATTTCTTTCTTTTTTTTGTGGTGTCGTTGCCTGCTTTGGGTTTCAGAGGTATGCTGGCTTCACAGAGGAAATTTGTAAGTGTCCTTTCCTTTTTTATATTCTGAAATGGTTTGAGCAAAACTGGGCATAAACTTTTCTTTGAATGTTTGGTAGAATTCTCCAATGAAGCCATCTGTGCCAGGGAATTTTTTTTTTTGGTTGGAATTATTATTATTATTTTTTAAAAATCATTTCTTCAATCTTTTCTCTCATCCCCTCCCATTTGATTTGGGTCTGTTCAGGTTTTGTATCTTAGCTTGTGTTAGTTCGAGTTGATAGTATGTTTGTAGAAATTTGTCCTCTTCCTCTAGGTTCTCACATTTGTTAGAGGCCATTTTTTCATAGCATTCTGTTATAATCCTTTTTATTTCAATTGAGTCTGTTAGAATGTCCTCCATTACATTTCTTATTTGGATTATTTACTTTTTCCCATTTTTCTTTTGCTAGTTTGGCCAGTGGTTTGTCAATTTTACTGATTCTTTCAAAGAACCAACTTTTGGTCTTGTTGATTCTTTCCATTCTTCTGTTCTCTATATCATTTATTCTTCGCTAATCTTTGTTTATTTCCTTTCTTTTGGTGGTTGCGGGCTTTGGCTGTTGTCTTCATATTTGTTGAAGTTGTAGCAGAAGAGTTTTGATTTTGGCCAATTCTTTTTTGATGTGTGTGTTTATTGCTATATATTGACCTCTGAACACTGCCTTTGCTGTGTCTCAAAGATTTTGGTATGATGCAGTTTCACTCTCATTTGATTGTAGGAACATCCCCTCCCATTTGATTTCCTCTGTTACTCTGTTGTTTTTAATTAAAGTGTTTTTCAGTTTCTAAGTATTTGGTTTTTTTTACCCTGCTTTTATTTCAATATTTTCGAAGTTATGAGACTTGTTTTGTGGCCTAAAATACGGTCTATTCTGGAGAATGTTCCATGGGTGTTGGAGAAGAATATGTAGTGTGCTGCTTCCAGGTGGAGTGTCCTGTAAAGATCTATGAGGTTCAGTAGGTTTGTGATGGTATTTAGATCTTCTGTCTCTTTGTTGAGTTTCTTTTTAGACATTCTGTCCTTCAAAAGTGGTGTTCAACTCTCCTACTGTTATTAGGAAGCTGTTTCTCTTTTCAGTACTGTTAGAGTTTGTTTTATGTATTTTGGAGCTCCATCTTTGGATGTGTGGATACTTTTTATGCTTATGTCCTCTTGGTGTATTGACCCTGTAATCATTTAATACCCTTCCTTTTCTGTTATGATGGATTTTTACTTAAAGATTAATATTTCCACTCTGGTTCTTTTTCGGTTACTATTTGCTTGGTACACATTTTTTCCATCCTTTGATTTTTAACCTATTTATGTCTAAGTTCTGTCTCTTTTTTGGCATCATATTGATATATATATATTTTTTGGTTAGTTTTTCTACATGCTGTGTCTGTTGATTGTCACATTTAGACCATCAACATTTGGTATGACCATTGATGGTATGACTACACTGTTGTCATTTTGTTACACTTGTTTTGTGTGGTGTTGACAGTTTCTTTGTTCCATTTAATTTTCTGTTCCAATTTCCTTTTCTTTGTAGGATATTCTTCACTGTTGTTGATTTTGTGTTAACTGAATGTTTTATGATTTCCTTTCTTTATTTTTGATGAATATGTTTACCAGTTTTCTTTGAGGTTACTCTGAAATTTATGTCTATCTTCCTACATTTAAAACAGTCCATTATTTGTTGATATTACCTTGACATCTCTATGTGAGTGTTGTATACTCAAGCCAGCCAAGTGCCCTCGACTACCCCATTTATTCCTTTTTTTTGTGTGTTGAAGTTGTCATCATTTAGAAATTGACATTTCTGTTTCTCTATTTTGAGTTTTGTAGCTGTATTTTAGCTTTGATAATTCTTTATCTGTGTTGGTATCTGGGTGATATTGTAGTTTGTTATCTGATTTCAGATTATTATCTGATGTCATTTGTTCTCTCTCCCAAATACTACCTTTAATATTTCTTGTAAATCTGGTCTTTTATTTACAAATTCCCTAAATTTCTGTTTATCTTGGGATGTTCTAATTTGCAATCATATCTGAGAGACAATTTTGTTGAATATGTATCTCTTGGTTGGTAATTCTTCTGGGGTTTTATATATGTCATCTGATTGCCTGCTGTCTTACATGGTTACTGTCATGAAATTAAAACTTAGTCTTATTGGTTCCCCTTTGTAGGTGACTCTCAGAATTCTTTCTTTGCCATTGGTTTGAGAAATCTTCTCATCTTAAATAACATTGGGAAGGATATTGCCAACAAATTTTCAAATATTCTCTTTGGGCTCTCTCTCTCTCTTTTTGGTTCCCTTCTGTTCTGGAATTTCAGCCACTTGTAAATTATTCCTCTAGATAGTGTCCCATACAACTTTCTTAGGCTGTCTTCATTGTTTTTTCTGGTTGTCCCTCAAATAAGTATTTAGAGTTTTATCTTGTATTTCACTGATTCTGTCTTCCAGTGATTCAATTCTACTTCCACTGAGTTATTTATTTCTCATATTTTATTGTTAATTTTCTAGATTTCTTCTTCCTCTTTTTGTATAATTTCTTACTGCCTATTTATTTTGTCATTTTGTTCTTGTATTGTTTTCCTGGATTCTGCTAGATTTTTGTCTCTATTTTCCTTGGTTTTGTCTCTACTTTCTGTGATATCTTTAAGGAGTCTGTATATAAGTACTTTGAATTCCTTATTTGCTGGCCTTCACAACTTGTGAGTGAATGTCTTGCTCTCTGACTTGCTGATCTTTGGTTTGCCAGGTTTTGTGGCTGCCTGAAGCTTATATTCTGGTCTTGGCCTTGAAACATTTCAGGCTCTGCAATTGTGTGAACTGGTTCCTGTACATAAATCTCTCTCTGTACATTTATATACTTTACTGGTTTGGGGAACCCTGGTGGCATAGTGGTTAAATGCAACATCTGCTAATCAAAAAGTTGGCAGTTTGAATTCACCAGGCAGTCTCGGGAAACTCTATGAAACAGTTCTCTTCCATCCTACTGGGTCACTGTGAGTCAGAATCAACTCAGTGTCAGTAGGTTTTCTGGTTTTGCTTCTCTAGGTTACCCAACCTAAGATATTTTGGTTATTTGCATCTTTCTCTCTCGCCCATCTAGCTAAGTGTTTTGTCAGTTTTATTTATCTGTTCAAA
This sequence comes from Heterohyrax brucei, assembly GCA_028571685.1. Taxonomy (NCBI): domain Eukaryota; kingdom Metazoa; phylum Chordata; class Mammalia; order Hyracoidea; family Procaviidae; genus Heterohyrax; species Heterohyrax brucei. Next base: position 206,177,351 of record CM053140.1, read on the forward strand.
GAATCAACTTCTGATTTTGTCAATTGTTTTTCTGATTTTGATTTTCTTTATTCTATGATCTTTGTTGCTTCATTTCTTCTGGTACATTTGGATTTATTTTGCTCTACTAATTCTAATTTCTGGAGTTATTGAATTAGGCTGTTGATTTGAGGTTGTTTCTTTTTTCATGTAGGCATTTATTGATATGAATTTCTGAGTGCTGCTTTTGCTACAGTCCATGAGTTTTGGTATGTTATGCTTTTATTTTCATTTGTGTTTCTCTCTTGATTTCTTCCTTTACCTATTGGTAGTCATATAGTGTGCTGTTTAATTTATAGATACTTGTGTATTTCCTCCCACCACCTGGTTTTGTTACTGGTATTGATTGCTAGTTTCACTTCATTGTGTTTTCACTCCGTTACTTTGTGTGATTTCAGTCTTTCTAATTCATTGAGACTTTCTAATTCATTGTGACTTAATATGTGATCCATGCTCATAGGGGTAGAATGTATATTGTGCTGTTGTTGAGTGGAGAGTTCTATAATGTCTGTTAAGTCTAGTTGGTTTACAGTGTCAGTCAGATTCTCTGCTTTCTTACTGATCTTTTATGTTCAGTACTGAAAGTGATGTATTCAAGTATCCAACTATTATTGTAGTTCTGTTCCTTCCTTCAAATCTATCAGTGTTTCCTATATATACTTAGGTGCTTCAGTGTTAGACACATATATACTTAAATGATTGATGAATCATGTCCATCTCTCTTCATTATTATCTAGTACTGCTACAACAAAAATACCACAAGTGGGTGGATTTAGCATGCAGAAATTTATTTTCTCACAGTACAGGAGGCTAGAAGTCCAAATTCAATATGGCAGCTTCAGAGGCAGGCTTTCTCTGTCTTATTGGCTCTGAGGGAAAGTCTTTGTCAGCAACCATCCCACAGTCTAGGAGCTTCTCAGTACAGGGACCCAGGATCCAAACGATATACTCTGCTCTTGTTCTTCTTGTGTGGAAGTAATAAGGTCCTACCTCTCTCTGTTCAATTTTCTCTTTTATATCTTAAAATAGACTGACTCAAGATATAACCTAATCCTTTAGATTGTGTCCTGCCTCATTAATGTAAATGCCTCAAGTCCTGTATCATTAGTGTTATAGAGGTTAGGACTTAAAACACATCGTATGATTACCTTGGAATGCAAAATTACGGGCACACACATTATACTGAATCATGGCCAACCAATTTGATATATATTTGGAGGAAACCAAATTCTATCCATAGCACCATCTTCATCTCTTCTATCAGATTTTGTCTGATCCTCCATAGGGTTTTTGTGGGTGTGACCTTTTGGGAGCAGATTACCAGGCTTTCTTCTGATGTTCCTCTGCAAGGGTTGAAGCCACCACCCATTTGGTTAGTAGCCTCCCAATTAACTGTGCCATCCTAGTCACCTAGCTGGTCATATGTGCAATTAAAAAATAAAAATAAATAGTTTTGGTAGTTTATAATAATAAGTAAGGGTAAAGGATAGAGAAAAATAGAGAGATTTTAGATCAGAAAAGACTTCTCTCTGGATGTGAGATTTCAGTGGTGAATTAAATTATGTAAAGGATTATGGCAAGCAAAATTTGGGGAAAGAGAACTCTATACATAGAGAGCAGTAAGTATAATGGTGTAACCAAACCCAACCCACTGCTTTCAAGTCAATTTCCACTCTTAGTGACCCTATAGGATAGAGTAGAATGGCCCCATAGAGTTTCCAAGGAGTGCCTGGCAGACTTGAATTGCCCATGTTTTGGTTAGCAGACGTAGCACTTAACCACTACCCCACCAGAGTTTCCTATAATGGTGTAGAGCAGGAAAACACTTGGCATGTTCAAAGAACTGTAAGGAGAATAGTCAGGCTGGAGCTTAGGGAGACAGCAGAAGATGAAGTCAGAGCATGAAATAGGTGGAGAGATCAGGAAGGGCCATTTTGTGGATTCTGAAACCTATTTTAAGTGTTTAGGAAGCTGATAACGATTTTTGAGTAGGGAAGTATGTGCTTTGTGGCAGCTGGAGGGAGAATGGATTATAGATGGCAATGGAGGAATTTCTTTTGCAAGGAGACTGTTTCATTAGTCTAGGTGAGAAATGATGGATTGGGGGCGTGAACTGAGGTAGTAGTTGTGAAGGTATACAAAGTCAGTTTCCAGATACAGTATAAAGTCCACAGATCTTGTGGGGGGATTAAATGTAGGGTGCAGTGAGTGAAATAGAGGCATCAAGCATAGCACCCAAGTTTTTGGGCTGAGTAACCCAGCAAATGAGTTTGGAATGCTTAGCGGAGAATCAAGTTTTTGGTAGGGGGGTGCTTCATGGATTGAATTGTGTTTGCCTAAAAATGTGTGTGGCAATTGGCCTGGGCCATGATGCTTGTATTATGTGATGTTCCTATATGCTGTAAATCCTACCTCTGTGATGTTAATGAGGGAGGATGGATTGTGGTTGTGTTAATGAGGCTGGACTCAATATAAAAGACTGTATCATGCCTTGAGGCAGTCTCTTGCAATGTAAACGAAAGGCAAAGAGGCATAGAGTTGAAGATCTAATACCATCAGTACAGAAGCAGTTCTGGGAATGGAGTAGAGCACATCCTTTGGTCCCAGAGTCCCTTGTTCTTCAGAAGCTTCCATTTCAGGGGAATATTAAGACTGTCCTCTCTCCAGATATCTATCTGGATATCTACAACAGAGAAAGCCTTCCCTTGGAGCTGATGCCCCAAATTTGGACTTGTAGCCTATTTGAATGTGACAGAATAAAATTTCTCCTTGTTAAAGCCATCTGCTTTTGGTATTTCTCTTACAGCAGCACTAGGTGACTAAGATAGAATGATACAGAGATATATTTTGGCTGTGCTAAATTTGAGATACCTATTGGACAGCCGAAGGAAACCACTGAAAAGGCACTTGAACATATAAATCTGGGTCTATGAAGAGAAATGAATTTTGAAACCTTTGTTGTGTAGCTGGTAGTTCAAGCTGTAGGTCTGGGCAAGCCATGGGGAAGAGAAGAGAGAGAAAAAGTGGTGGGGAAATGGGCTTTAGACATTTGAGGAAAAGAACATGAATTAGACATCTGGGAAAGAGGGGAAGTGAATTTACTAGGGCATGAAATAAGATTGCTTCATAGGGCTGAGACACTGTTGAGAGTTGAGGCCATAGTTTCAAAACTGAAGCCAGTCAGCACTACCACGTGTTAGCCTAACCATTTTCAGCTGCTTGAGTAATAGGTGCCAGGCAGGTGGAGATTTTGGTTTAATCAGAATCCTTGTTTTTCCTCAAGGTAGGACAAATAAAGGAAGGGGTAAGGGAGTTGATGATGCATGCAAGGGAGTAATTTTTAAGGATGGGATGTAGAGTCTCAGCTAGGTAAGCAGAAAGGTGAGGAAACAAGGGTAATGATAGTAAAAGCGGTAGAGTGAGTCTCATGGTGCTGAAGGGGGGCATGAATGGAGTTGGGCATGGGTGGTCTTAGAATGGGATTATAGAAGCAAAGATTTCAGAGGCAATGCCATTTTATGTAGTGACAAGGGGGTACCTGAGGCAGGAAGACAGGACATGATTGGTGATGAGGAGCTCAAGAGCGTGATAAACCCAGGTTTTAGGTGGCTCATATATATGGATCAAAGAGTCACAAAGATTGTTACCAGTAGTCATGACAGAGAGGACATACAGAACCAAAGGCTCCAAATATTCACATAATGAGTGGGAATGAGTGGAGGTTGATGGTTGATTATATTGAGTCTAATGGCATCTTTAAAGAGCAAAGGCTTTGTGTGAGTAGGTGAGGGAACTGGTTTTTAAATGAAAATGACTAGCAAGGACACATACCATCTCTAGGCATTGTGAGCTATTAGATTGTGGAAAAAATATCAAAGAATATCAGTATAGTTACATGGGATATTGGGGGAAGTACTCAGAGTAGGGAACACACAGTAAAGTGTTTTAGGATAGAGAAGATTTTATTGATGACATCTGTGAGTTCCAGAGGACCTAGTAAAAAGATTGAGTAGTTTAGGAAGGAAGATTAGGCCAGTCAGGTATCCGCAGTGACCTATGGTGAGAAGAGTCCAGTGATGATGGATGACTTGAAAGCTTGGACTTTTGTGGGTGATTAGGGTAAATAAGGATGCGAGACATGATAATGATAGTTTTGGTGGTTTCTTGGAAGATTGGTAATCACTTTATTTGTAGCCTCCTCTCCTGGGTGCTTCGGTACTTTCTGATGGTAAAGCGGTGGGAGGAACAATCTTACCAGGAGCTTCAAATAAACATTCCTGAAATCTTCCAGGCTCTTCCTGATGATACTCTTTGTAGGATATGATGTTCTGATGGCTGACCATCCTGGTCACCCTCTACTAGCCACATTGTACTTCATCAGTGTCATGTTAGCATGTGTTTCTTAAAACAGAAGATGATATCCTGAATCATTTGAGCTGGGAAGTACATAGAATCCTTCACTTGTTGCTTCCTTTGATTTAGACGCTATTCTTAACATTCATCTGCCTAAGTGTGTGCTTCTCAGTTCATGATAAAATAAACGTTCCAGGACTCCCCCCACCCCTTGTCCAGGAACTACTTTCATGCCAATTCTTCCTAATCCTGTACTTTAAGATCTTACAGTTCTTCAACAAAATGAGTCTAAGAAATCATCCCATCTAACTCATTTTATAAATTGGAAAGAGAGTACAGTTAGGGTACATGATTGATATGATTCAATATTTTGTATCGAATACTTGACTGGTTTATAGAAACAAAGGATTAATGAAGTCATTTGCAACAAATCTCAGTTTAGATATGAACTAAAGCCTCTTTTAATCAAGGTTGAGCTATACTACAAGGCGAAGGAACGTTAGCCTGGTGGTGGTGGTATTTACTTTGCTTGGCGTGGCCTGTAACTTTTACAGCTCAGGGGCCTGGCCTGGAATTAGGGTAGCAAGTGAAACTGTTTCATGAGAACCAATCTCTCTTATCCTTTTGCTTTATTTCATCTCCTTTCTGAGAATTTTTACCTGAAAATAGCAGGTAGTCCTGGAATTCATTCTGTATTTTAAAAAACTGTCCCATTCTGCATAGTATTTTTTTCCACTTAATGTATATAAACTCATTATGTTGAGTTGATTCCAACTCATTACAACTGTGTAAGACATATATGTAGCCCTGGCACTTGGCTGGCTTGGCTGGTAGCCCTGGTGGTGCAGTGGTTAAGAACTCAGTTGCTAACCAAAAGGTCACCGGCTTAAATCCTTCGAAATCCTATGGAGTAGTTCTACTCTGTCCTATAGGATTGTTATGAGTTGGAATCAATGTCAATGGATTTGATATTTGTTATCTATCCATAAACCGAGGGCAGTGAGTTTTTTGGCACATGCGTATGAAGTTTGCAAACTCATCCTAGAAAAAGGTGCTGAATATCACTACAGTCACTTTTGAAGTATTCCTCTTTGGAAGCTATGTACCAACACCAGTGCCTAGTCCATCCTTCAAAGCAATTTTAGGATACTTTTTCTGGAACAGCATCAGAGCTATCATTTTATTCCCCTTGATATCCTGAATGTCATAAAAAGGTCTTCCTTTCAGTATTTCCTCTGTCTTTGGGTAAAGAAAAAAGTCATTGGGAGCAAGATCAGGTGAGTAGGGAGGGTGTTCCATACAGTTATTTGTATACTGGCTGAGAACTCCCTCACAGACAGCTATATAATTAAGTTTGTGAACTTGCCACAGTGGCACTATGAGCAATGGCCATTCCAGAAAGAGTTCCAAATTTGCTTTGAAGGGTTGGCTAGGTGGTGGCATCAGTGCATAGCTTCCCAAAGGGAGTACTTCAAAGGTGACTACAGTGATACTCAGCAGTGAGGCAGGTAGCACTTAGAACAACTAAATTCAAGGGCTTAATTGTCAAACCAGACAGACACACACACACGTATGCACTCACACAGAAAACCCTTTCTCTGGAATCAGTTTCCGCTATAGGATTGCAATCCTATTGGATGGAGTAAAATTGCCCCACAGTAAGTTTGCAGACTTATTTTTATTTTTATTTAACATGACTGAGTGAAAATGTACATTCGTGTATAAATTTACATGCCCAGCTATATGCAGCTTCCACTGCTCTCCCTGTCCGGTGACAGCACACTATTCCTCTCTGCTCCACACATGTCTCATCCTCCCAACAGTCTCCTTTCCCCTCCTCTCCACCTGCTCTCCTTCCTCCAGCCAGAGGTCAGCAAGATGATATCCTATAGATGTATAGAACCATAAAGTGCTTCTAATATATGGTCACTCTGCATTGCCAAGTCCAATCCATTCCTGTCCAAAGAGTGGACCTTTGTTATAATTTATGGGAAAGGGCAGCATCAGGGCCGGGGGCCTTGCTCTCAGAGGAACTCCAAAACCGCTGGACCATCAGTTGAGGTCTTTTAGTGGAGATCTCAGGATGCACCCCTTTTTATTCTTGTGTTGCCAGTGAGACTCCTCTCTGTGAGCTCCATTGTGGCTATCATGGGTGGTGGCCAGGCACCATCCGGTTCTTCCAGTCCCAAGTCGATGTAGGCACCCACTCTTGTGGGTCTCTCTGTCTTCTCAGTTGTCTTTACTGCATGTCATTTTGGTCCTCGGTGAGCATCAGACTTAATTGTCAAACCATATATATATAGTTTGACTTCCTTGAGTCAGTTTGCACTCATCACCGTCCTACATGACAGAATAAAACTGGCCCACAGAGTTTCCAAGGAGTAGCTGGTGGATTTGAGCTTCTGACCTTTTGATTAGCAGCTGACTTTTTAACTACTGTGACAACAAACCAAAAATACCTCCAAACACATTGCCATAGAGTTGAGTCTGACTTGTAGCAACCCTATAGAACAGAGTAGAACTGCCCTATAGAGTTTCCAAGGAGTGCATGGTGGATTGGTTGGCAGTGGAGGTTGGCAGTTGTAGCACTTAACTGCTACTCCACCAGTGCTCTATATGTACACAGGTGTGTGTCGGGGGGTAGGTAGGTGGGTAGGTACAGATAAATATTTAGCTCAAGGAAATCACTCATACAGTTGTAGAGGCTGGTAAGTCTCCAGTCCACAGGTCAGGCATCAGATTGGAGGCTTCTCCTAACTTACATAGCTATAGGGGTTGACAAACCCATGAACAGTGTGTCGGACTGCAGGCTAATGGTACATAGGCTGTGGAGGCCACTGAATCCGATCAGCAGGTAATACAGCAGACTGTTAAGTCTCGTGAACTAGAGGTCAGATGATGAAGAGCTGGATGCAAGATCCAGAACAACCAAAAATTCTCCTAGAACGTCCATATATATTGGATGAGTCCAACCCCTCAAAGAAACTCCCTTTACATTTGATTGGCTGATCACATCTTGTGGATTATTACATTATTTTATAAAATGAAGGCTAACTGCATTACTATATAATTGCCAAATTACATTATTACATAACTGCCAAACTATAACTGCACATAACTGCCAAACTACTGAGAATCATAGCATGGCCAAGTTGACACATAACCTTAACCATCATAGTACACTCCTTGTCAATGTGACACCAGTACACACCTCTTCAAGCTGTGTACAATATCTAAATAAAAACAATTATAAAGTCATTCTTACGCCTAATGTGACAGCTATCGTGCACAGACCTGAAAACGGACTGGCCACGTTTATACTTTATAAGTGAAAAAAAAATTTGATAGACACATACAAGGAAGAAATACTCATAATAATTACAGTCCTTATATCTGCAAATGGTCATGTGACTGTAACCAGTACTTAGAACCACTGTCTTCCACAATCCATTTCATATTCCCTTTGCCCTTAGCAAGTCCCTTGGCTGGTTATGGTTCTTTGCCTGATAAAATGGGCCAAATTTTCATTCCTGAAAGTTCTGGGTCATTAGTAGTCATGTTGAAATTGGGTTACTGTAGTTTTTCTTTTTCTTTTTTTTTTCATTTTTCACTGACTTTACTTACAGGATGTAGTAGTACTAAGAGATGTCCTAAGGGATCTTCTGTATTCCAGACATACCCTTCCTTACCTCCATTATGTAACATTGATTTGATTTCCCCTTAATAATCAAAGCTTATCACATCAGCCAATACATTAACTTTGTTTGTTGATGCAGAGATATGAGAAACCCAAAGTGGCCAGGTGGCATTTCTAACTTCCTGTTCAATGGAATCATTATTGTGTCTCTTGATAGGAGCATTTGTCCCTTTGGGCTAAGACCTCTAGGTCTGCAGAGCATAGGGTCATGGGGACAGGAAGCAAAAATTATACAAGTGGGTCACTCCCATTTCTACCCCTTGATTCCTGAATTTGGTAATCCTGGCCAAGGGAGAAACCACCAAGTATTAGACATTGATTTAGAGCATATACATTCTCCTGGAAAACATTACCACAAGTCTGCAAGGTTTTATCATCTAGGTGGGCAATAGTTGTATCTTTAGGAGGCCAGTTCATTGTTCTGTCAAGCCAGCTGCTTCAGGATGTTGGGGAACAGGGTAATACCAGTGAATGCCATGAGCGTGGCCCATTACAGCATTTCATTTGCTGTAAAGTGAGCCCCTTGATCCAAAGAGATGTTACGTGGGATACCACAGTGGTGGATAAGCCATTCTGTAAGTCAGTGGATGGTAGTTTTGGCAGAAGCATTGCATGCAGAGAAGGAAAATCCATATTCAGAATAAGCGTGGAACAAAATGCTGTCCTTTGCCCAGTGGAAGTCACCGGAGTTAATCAACCTGCCACCAGTTTGCTGGCTGATCACCTTCAGGAATGGTGCCATATTAAGGACTTAGTCTCTGCTGCTCACAGAACAGACACTCAGCTTCAACTGTAGCCAAGTCAGCCTTGGCGAATGGAAGGTCATGTTGCTGAGCCCATGCGTAACCTCCATCCTACCACCATGGCCACTTTGTTCATTGAGCAAAGTTACAAATGAATGGAAAAAATGATGACTTGTTTCCATAGAATGCATTATCTTATCCACTGGATTGTTAAAATCCTGCTGTGACCACCTTTTGGTGAGCATTCACATGAGACAGAGATCTTCTTTGACCCATTCAGAGTGGTCTGACCACATAACTCTTCCTCATACCTCATTGTCTCCAATTTTTCAATCATGTGCCTTCCAAATAGCTGACCATTTAGCCAAACTTTTGGCCACAGCCAATGGATCAGTATACAACCTCACATCTCTCCTTTCAAGCGAAATGAACAACCAGGTTCATCACTCAAAGTTCTGCCCATTGGGAGGATTTCCCTTCACCACTGTCCTTTGGAGAGGTCCCAGAAATGGGCTGCACTGATGCCCCCGTCCATTTTTGAGTGGTGACCGCATACTGCATGGAAGCATCTGCAAATCAAGTGTAAGTTTTCTCTTCCTCATTTAGCGTATCATAAAGAACTCCCCATGGGACCACAGGTGTAGACTGGGAGAGGGTAAACATTGTGACAGGAGTGGAGACCATGGATATTTGGGCCACTTCCTCATGAAATTTGCTTATGCTTTGTTTTAGTCATCTAGTGCTGCTGTAACAGAAATACTACAAATGTATAGCTTTAACAAACAGAAATTTATTTTCTCATGGTAAAGTAGGCTAAGAGTCTAAACATAGTTTGTGGGCTCTAGTGGAAGGCTTTCTCTGTTGGCTCTGCAGGAATGTCTTTGTTGGCCATTCTTCCCCTAGGCAGAGACCCTAGGTCCAAAGGACATGCTCTGTTCCTGGCACTGCTTTTTCCCTGATAGTATGGGATTCCCAACTGTCTGCTTTTTTTCCTTTCCTTTACATCCCGAGAGATTGCCTCAAGGCACTGTACACTCTTACATACTGAATCCTGCCTCACTAACACAACTACTGCCCATCTTACATGATTAACATTATAGAGGCAGGGTTTACAGCATACAGGAAAATCACACAACACCAAGAATCATGGTCCAGCCAAAATGATACATACATGGTTTGGGGAGTACAATTCAATCCATGATATTTCACCCTTTAACCCACCAAAAATCACATCCTTAAAACATATAAAACATATTCATTCCATCACATCATAGTAAAAGTCTTAACTGTAAGTCCAAAATGTAAACATTCTTCTTCATCTGGGAAATCTAGAATATAAGTTATTAGCTTTCGAAGGTACGATGGCAGAACAGGCACAAGTTAGACATTTCCATTACAAATGGGAGAAGCTGAAGGAAAAGAAGGGATAATAATCACCAGTCAAGTCAGCAGAATACATTGCATTAGCTCTCAAGGTTTGAAAGCAATGCTTCATTCTCTGTGACATTTTACACGATGGCCCTGTCCTTCAGAGTCTATTATTGGCCCCACTCCAGATTCTGAGTGGAGGTCACTTGGCCCTGAACTACAGCTCTGCTTCCTAGGCTTACTTAAGTAGCAACTGTGTTCCCTTGGCTTTAGGCATACCATTTTCCTAGTCCAGCTGAGTAGAGACTCCAGCCTTAGAAAGGCCAGAGGCCATGGCTCCAGCCTTTGTACCCCTGAGGTTATGGCCATACTTTTTGGAACCCAGGCAGCTCAGCTTCTTATGTTCCTTTGTCTCTTAAACTTTTGCTTTGTGTGGCCTCTCTGCCCAGACCTCATACCTGCACCTGTCCTGCTGGGGCAAGCATTGCAGAGCTCTATACCTCCACCAATAAGTGCCTAAAGGCACTCTACTCTGCCAGGAAGCCTCCTGCACACAAGTACTTAGCTCTCTTGCTCTGTGTCAGTTCCAGTGCTGTCTCCCACTGGTCTGCTGGTTGTGCATTGCTGCTTTACTACTGCTGTTTCTCACCATCCGTGCCTTCCTTGTGTCAATGGTGCTACTCAGTTCCTTCTGAGTCTTCTATCCATTCAGTTTTAAAACTGCTTCTACATTTTAGGCATCTGTTAGAGCAGCACCCTACTCTCTTGGTACCAAATTTGGTTTTAGTCAGTTTGAGAGAGAAAACCCTAAAACGTTGCTTTGTAATCTGAAATACCAAAGGTCTCTCATGAACACCAAGGACACCCCCAGTGAAAGCCACCCCCCCATGGTGACCCAACCCTTAGGAATTTATGAAAACGTCACTTCCTAGAAACGTGAGACTAGAAGTTTGAGACTAACGCTTGCTTCTGCTTCTGTAAACCTGCTAATGCCAATGAGAAGACAGTACGATAATTACTTTGTCTACCTTCTTGTGGGTCTTATAAAAGAACAGAGACAAAGCTGATTGGAGAGCTCGGCCATTTTGGACATTAGTCTGGCGCAGCTCTGCTGGCTGGAGTAAAGCCTCTTCCTCTTTACGCACAGATGTTCGGATGATTCTTTCTCTCCTTCAGGCCTTGTTTTTCCTTCCTGCAACAAGCTAGTGCTACTATAAGAGAAATATGGCAAGTAGATAGCTTTAATAGAAATTTATTTCCTCGCTAAGTACAGTAAGCTGAAAGTCTAAAAGTAGGGTGTCAACTCCAGGGGAAGGCTTTTTCTGTTGACTCTGGAGAAAGGACCCTGTTATCAATCTTCTCCAGACTAGAAAATTCTGAAGTGCAGGGACTCTGGGTCCAAAGGACATGCTCTGCTCATGGCATTGTTTGTTTCCTGATGGTATGAAGTCCCCAACTCTCTGCTTACTTCTCTTTCTTTTATATCCCAGGAGATTGCCTTATGCCTCAAAATGCTCTTGTAGATTGAGTTCTGCCTCACTAACACAACCACTGCCCACTCTCCCTCATTAACATCATAGTGGCAGGATTTACAACTCTGTCTTGTAGGGGATACAGCCAGAAAGCTCATTGGAAATGAGAATGGTGAGACTCCATCTTATATACTCTGGGCATGTTATCAGGAGGGACCAATTTCTAGAGAAGGACATCATGCTTGGTAAAGTAGATGGTCAGCAAAAAGGGGGAAGATTTTCAATGATACCGTTTGACACAGTAATTGCAATGTTTCAGCTCAAGAGATTAGGTAAGGATCTAATAGTTTATTTGGCTGGGTCAGTGAAGTATGGATTATACATTAGCTACCACTAAATCAAGTTGAAGTACCAGACTTGCCTTGGAATACTGTAAAATACGGTCTCCACAGGCTTGGGAAACTGACATGCTACAGTGGATTTATCAGGTTAGACAAACTGGGGACCTCATACCATCAGAAGCTGTGTCAGGAGCCGAGCGTGTCCTTTGGACCGAGAGTCCCTATACTTTAGGAGATCCCAGCCCAGGGAAAGACTGAAACCAAGGACCTTCCCACAGTCAACAGAGAAAGCCTTTACCTGGAGCTGATACCCCTGAATTTGAACTTTAAGCCTGCTTTTCAGTGAAAAAATAAATTTCTGTTTGTTAAAGCCATCCACTTGCCGTATTTCTCTTACAGCAATGCTAGATGACTAAGACATGGACTTACTTTTTTTAAAATTGCACTTTAGATGAAGGCTTACAGAGAAAATTATTTTCTCATTCAATAATTCATCCACAAATTTTTCCATAACTTAGGTCATACTGCCTGAAGTGTATCAGCCCTCTCCCCATTACCACACCGAGTTTACCATTTCCATTCCTCTGGTTTTCTTGCCCTTTTCCAACTTCTTATCTTTGCCTTAGGGTGCATATTATCCTTTTGGTCCCACGTAGATGATTGTTCTAAGGAACGCTTACCTTATCTGTGTCATTGTTTATTTATTTATGGTGTTGTTAAGTGCAGTCCAGTTGGTTTCTACTCATAGCAACCCTACGTACAATGGAACGAAACACTGCCTGGTCCTGTGTGATCCTCACAATTGTTGCTATGCTTGCAGCCACTGCGTCAATCCATATTGTCTTCTTTCCCCCTGGCCCTCTGCTCTACAAAGAATGATGTCCTTTTCCAGGGACTGGTCTCTCCCAATAATATGTTCAAAAAGTGTGTGAGACAGAGTCTCACCATCCTCACTCCCAAAGAGCACTCTGGTATGTCTTCCAGGACAGATTTGTTCTTCTGGCATTTCATGATATATTCAATATTCTTCACCAACATCATAACTCAAAGGCATTGATTATTCTTCTGTCTTCTTATTCATTGTCTAGTGTAATGGATTGAATTATTCCTTCCCTCAAAGAGCTGTCAACATGGTTACTATGTGATTCCCAGTATTGTGTGATTATTATTTTGTCATCTGATGTGATTTTCCTATGTGTTGTAAATCCTACTTCTGCAATGTTAATAAGGTGGGATTAGAAGCAATTGTGTTAATGAGGCAGGGCTCAATTTATAAGATTATACTGTATGTTAAGCCAATTACTTTTGAAATATAAAAGACAGAAGTGAGCAGAGAGCCATGAGGATGTCATACCACCAAAAAAGCAGTACACGGAGTAGACCAAATCCTGTCAGCCTCGGGTCCCAAGGCCTGAGATGCTCCTAGACCAGGGGAAGATTGGCAACGAGAACATTCCTGCAGAAGGGGATGTAAAGGAGGGGACAGCAACTTGTTAAGAGGAAATGACAACTATAGAATGAAAAGAAGGGGTGTGCTCTCATGAGGCAAGGAGAGCAGAAGGAGCTGCCGATAGGCAGACACGCAAAATTAATTTGGATTGTATACTTTCACTTAACCACAATTAAAAAACAAACAAACGAACAACAAAAAATGATAGCAGAAAGCATCAAAAGAAGGCGGAAGGAATACACAGTCACTAGAACAAAAATAACTGGCTACATTCAAGCAGTTCCAGGAAGTGACATGGTCAAGAACGGATGACACTGAGGGAAGAAGTTCAAGCTGCACTGAGACTGTGGCAAAAAAAAAACCTTCCTCCAGAGCTGACAGAGAGAGAGAAAACCTGCCCCTGGAGCCGCTGCCCTGAATTCAGACTTTTAGCCTCCTAGACTGTGAAAGAGTAATTTTCTTGGTGTTAAAGCCATCCATTTGGGTTATTTCTGCTAAAGCAGCACTATATAACTGAGGCATCCACATAGACATGAGGAAACTGATAAAACACCAGGGCTTGGGTTAGGTGCACTTTAGTCCTCAAAGTGACATCGTTGCTTTCTAACCCTTAAAGTGTTCTTTTGTAGCAGATTTGCCCTATGCAATATTTCATTTAATTTCTTGATTACTGCTTCCCTGGGTGTTCCTGAGGTTTCAAGGAAAAAGAAATCTTTGAGAAATTCAGTATTTATTATGCTGTTACTTAATGGTTAAGTTGAGAGGATTTTTGTTTTCTTTATGTAGAGGTGTAATCCATACTGAAGGCCATAATCTTTGATCTTCATCAGTAAGTGCTTCAAGTCCTCTTTACTTTCAACAGGCAAGGTTGTGTCATCTGCATACTGCAGGTTGTTAATGAGTTTTCCTCCAATCCTGATGCTGCATTCTCTTTCATATAGTGCAGCTTCTCGGATTATTTGTTCAGCATACAAATTGGATAAGTATGGTAAAAGGATACAACCTGGACACATACCTTTCCTGACTTTAAAACCACACAGTATCCCCTGTTCTGTTCAAATGACTTCCTGTTGGTTTAAGTACATGTTATTTACAAGCACAATGCAGTGTTCTTAAATTCTCATTCTTCACCATGTTATCTATAATTTATTATGATCCACACAGGGGAATGCCTTTTCATAGTAAAGCAGAGGTAAACATCTTTCTGGTATTGTTTTCAGCCATGGTCCACCTGACTTCAGCAGTGATATTGCTGGTTCCACATTTTATTCTGAATCCGGCTGCAATTTTTGACCGTTCCTTGTTGATGCACTGCTGCAACAGCTTTTGAATGATCTTCCACAATATCTTACTTGTGTGATGCTAATAATATAGTTCAATAATTTCTGCATTACGTTGGATCACCTTTCTTTGGAATGGACACAAATCTGGATCTCTTCCAGTCTGCTCGCTAGCTAGCTCCTTTTTAGATTTCTTGCATAGATGAGTGAGAACTTTCACCACTAAATACATTTGTTGAAACATCTTATTCCATCAATTCTTGTAGCCTGGATTTTTGCCACAGTCTCAGTGCATCCTGGACTTCTTCCTTCAGTATCATCAGTTCTTGACCATGTCACTTCCTGGAACTGCTTGAATGTAGCCAGTTATTTTTGTTCTAGTGACTGTGTATTCCTTCTGTCTTCTTTTGATGCTTCCTGCTATCATTTAATGTTTTTCCTGTGAAGTTCTTCAGTAGGCTTAAATTTTTTGTTCATGTCTTTCAGCTTGAGAATTGTAAAATGCATTCTTCCCTTTTGATTTTCTATCTTAGGTCTTTTCACATTTCATTATAGTACTTTACCTTTGTCTTCTGGAACTGCCGTTTGAAATCTTCTATTCAGCTGTTTGACTTCATCATTTCTTCCATTCATGGTAGCTACTCCGTGTTCAAGACCAACTTTAAGAGTCTCTTCTGACATTCATTTTGGTCTTCTCTTTCTTTCCTCTCTTTTTAATGATTTCCTACTTTCTTCAAGTGTGTTCTTGATGTCTTTCCATTACTTGTCAGGTCTTCAGTCATTAGTGTTCAAGACATCAAATCTATTCTTGAGATGGTCTTTAAATTCAGGTGGGATATACTCAAGGTCATACTTTGGCTCTCATGTAGTTCTAATTTTCTTCAGATTCAATTTGAACTTGCATGTGACCAGTTGTTGGTCTATTCCACAGTTTGCCCTTGGCCTTATTCTGACTGATGATGTCAAGCTTTTCCATCATCTCTTTCCACAGATGTAGTTGATTTGATTCCCATGTATTCATCTGGTGAGGTACACATGTGTAATCACTGTTTGTGTTGGTGAAAAAGGTGTTTGCAGTGAAGTTATTGAATTTGCAAAATTCTGTTATGTGATTTCCAGTGTTATTTCTATCATCAAGGCCATATTTCCCAACTACCAACCCTTCTCCTTTGTTTCCAACTTCCACATTCCAATCTCTAGTAATTATCAGTGCATCCTGTTTCATATTTAATCAACTTCAGATTGCAGAAGTTGGTAAGAAATCTTCAGTTTCTTCATCCTTGGACTTAGTGGTTGGTGGGTAAATTTGAATAATAGTCATATTAACTGGTCTTCTTTGGAGGCCTATGGGTATTATCCTACTACTGAAAGCATTGTACTTGAAGATAGATTTTGAAATGTTCCTTTTGACAATGAACATGGTGCCATTTCTCTTCAAGTTGTCATTCCTGGCATAATAGTTTGCCGTGAAGAAGGTAATTAAAGTCACTGAATTATTGCAGAAATTGTTGAACTGACCAGTGTTTTGTTGTGTATGTTTTCACCACATATAACAAAGACAATAAAATGCTTAGAGAAAAAAAAAAATTAAAATTCAGAATGGCCAATACCAATTCATTTCAGCTAACTAATGCCTAGGACATCAAATGGATATTTTTCATTTCATTTTTGATGATTTCTAATTCCACGTCCCTGTTATTAATGGATGTTACAGCTGTTTCTTCTCATTTTCAGTTGTGCCACATCAGCAAATGAAGGTCCCCAAAGTGTGATTCCTTCTACATTATTGAGGTTGACTCCACTTTGAGGAGGCAGATCTTCCTCAGTGGTAATTTAAGTGACTTCCAACCTGAGGATATCATCTGCTAGCACTACAGTGTTTCACTGCTATTCATAAGGTGTTTACTAGCTAATTTCTTTTCAGAAGTAGATCACCAGGTCCTTCTTCCTAGTATGTCTTAATCTGGAAGCTCTGCTGAAATCTGTCCACCATGGATGACACTGCTGGTGTTTATACACAACAGGCATAGCTTCCAACATCACAGCAACACACGGGCCACCACAGTGTAACAAAGTGAGATACGTGTGGGAGTATTTATGTATAGCCTTGTCTATTATTTGAGCTCTGGGAATGGCTGCAGTTCTCCATTAAAAGAGTGTCCAAGGGCTATAGTCTTGAGGACTCCTCTAGTCTCTCTTAGATCAGTACATCTGGTCGTTTTTATGAATTTGAATTTTGTTCTACCCGTTTTCTCCCCAGTCTAACCAGAATGTTCTACTGTGTTCCTGGTCAGAGTAGTCTGTGGTGGTAGCTAGGCACCATCTAGTTCTTACGGTCTTAGGTTAATAGAGGCTGTGTTTCCTGTGGTCCCCTTAGTCCTTAGAACTAGTTGTTTCTGTCTTTGGTTTTCTTTGCTCCCGATGGAAAAAGACCAATAACTGTATCTTAGATGGCAGCTTACAAGCTTTTAAGACCTCAAATGCTACTCATCAAAGTGGGATATAGAACATTTTCTTTATGAATTACGTTATGCCATTGGACCTAGATGTCTCCTGGATCTATTGTCCCTAGCCTTCAAGCCAGGTAACTCTGTCCTATGAGGTATTTGATTATATTTGGGTTGTTTCCATGACTGTGTCTCTGTATGTTCTCTTATGTATATGAATATATATGCAGCATGGACAAATATGTATGTAGACATATCCACAGTCAAACCTGTGTATGCATGTAGGTGTACTCTCATATGGTTTCTTACACCTATTCAGGATACGTATTTCCCTATGCATCCACTCATAAATTATTGTTTGTCATTACTGTTGCAGAATTGTGTGTTATACCGTTTACCTTCATTGACTTCTATTCTTGCATACCTCTGATTGTCTTACCTTGTCTTACCTCAAGTTGTGCTGACCTCACCCATAATGTATGCTGCCTTTCCCTTCACCAAAATTAGCATGTGTCTACTTTCTAGTCAGTAATTTTTTACCCCTACCTGTCCCATCCATGGAAGCAATAAAACCTGTCTATTTCTGTGTGTAAACCTTTTCTTGACTTTATAATAGTGATTTCATATAATATTTGTCCTTTTGTGATTGAGTTATTTTACCCAGCATAATGTCCTACAAATTTATCCATGTTGTGAGATATTTTGCAGACTCATCACTATTCTTTATCATTGCGTGGTATTCCATTGTGAGTATGTATCATGTTTTGTTTATTCATTTGTCTATTATTGGACAGTTAAGTTTCCATTTTTGCTTTTGTGGCTAATGCTACAGTAAACATGGTGTACATATATGTCTTTCCTTGTCGTGTCTTTTATTTATCTAAGATATATATCTAGGAGTGGGATTGTTGGATCATGAAGTATTTTGATTCCTAGCTTTTTAAGAAAGGGCCGTGTTGTTTTTCCGTAGTGGGTGTACCATTTTACATAACCAGCAGTGGTGCACAAGAGTCCCAATCACCTCACAGCCTTACCAGGATTTGTTGTTTTCTGTTTTTTTTTTTTTTTTTTTTTTTTTTTAAATCAGTACCATTATTGCCCTGGTGAGATGATGTCTCAGTGTAGTTTTGATCAGGATTTCTTCAACGGCTAATGATTGCTAGCAACTCTTCATGTGCCTGTTAGCTACTTGAATGTCTTCTTTGATGAAGTGTCTGTTTGTGTCCTTTGCTCACTTTTTAATTGGGTTGTTAGTCTTTTTGTTGTTGAGGTATTGAAGTTTTCTCTAAATTTTATAAGTTAGACCCTTGTTAGATATGTTGTGGCTAAAAATATTTTCCCCAGTCTGTAGGTTTTGTTTTTACTCTTAGTGAAGTCTTTTGATAAGCATAAGCATTTAATTTTTAGGATGCCCCATTTATCTAGTTTATCTTCTAGTGTCTGTGCATTTTTTAGTTATGTCTGGTGTCTATTTATGCCACATATTAGGGCCTCTATCATTGTCCCTGTTTTTTCTCCCATGATCTTTACAGTTTTAGGCTTTAAATTTATGTCTTTGATCCATTTTCAGTTAGTTTTCATGTGTGGTGTGAGGGATAGATCTTGTTTCATGTTACTGCACATGAGTATCCAGTTTTGCCAGCACTGCTTGTTAAAGATTAAATCTCGCCCCCATTAAAAGGGCTTTGACTCTTTGTCAAAGATTAGTTGACAATAAGTAGGTGGATTTATGTATGCATTCTCAGTCCTGTTCCATTGATCTATATGTTTCTTATAGAACCAGTATGGGGCTGTTTTGACTACAATTGTTGTTCTTTTTCAGTAATGTTTTACTTATCCAGAGCGTCTTCCCTTTCAATATACAGTACCAAATTAGTTTTCCTTCTTCTCAAGGAATGATGTTGGCATTTGGATTGAAATTTCATTACATTTTTAGGTCATTTTGGGTACTATTGATATTTTTACAATGCTAAGTCTTCCTATCCATGGGTATGGTGTGTTTGTCCATTTTATGTAGATCTCTTTTGGTTTCTTGCAATAGTGTTTTGTAGTTTTCTTTGTATGTCTTTCGTGTCTCTGGTTAGATTTGTTTCTAAGTATTTTATGTCTTTGAGTGCTATTATAAATGGTATGTTTCCCTGATTTTCTTTTCAGAGTTCTCTTTGTTGATGTAGAGGAATCTGATTTTTGTATGTTGATATTGTACCCTGACACTTTGCTGAATTGTTCTGTTATTTCCATTAGCCTTTTTCTGGAGTCTCTGGAATTTTCTGTGTATGTCATCATATTATCTGAGACTAGAGATAGTTTTACTTCTTCCGTACAAATTTTTAAGACTTTTATTTCCTTTTCTTGCCTTAATGCTATAACTAGGCTTTCCAGTATAATAGTGAATAAGAGTAGTGATAAAGGACATCCTTGTCTGATTTTTGTTCTCATGGGAATGCTTTTATTCTCTGTCCACTGAGAATAATGTTGTCTCTTGGTTTTGTATGTATACCCTTAATTATGTAGAGGAATTCCTCTTCTGTTCTTATTTTGCTGAGAGTTTTTTAAAATCATAAATAGGTGTTACGACTATATGAAATGTCTTTTTTAGTATAGATTGAGGTGATCATGAGATTCTTCTTCTTTGTTTTATTTATGTTGTGAATTGCATTGGTTGATTTTGTAGTGTTGAACCTTTCTTGCATACCTGGTATGGAATTCTACTTTGTCATGATGTATTATTTTTCTGATATACTGTTGTATTCTGTTGTCTAAAAATTTGTTGAGAATTTTTATTTCTATATTCATGAGGCATATTAGTCTATAATTTTCTTTTTTAATGGTGTCTTTGCCCAGTTTTGTTGTCAGGGTTATGCTGACTTCATATAATTAATTTTGGAGCATTCCTTTTTCTGTGTTCTGGAATAGTTTGAGTAGGTTTGGTATCAGTTCTTCTTTAAATGTTTGGTAGAATTCTCCAATGAAATCATTTGGGCCAGAACTTTTATTTTAGAGGAGTTTATTTTTTATTTTTTAGTATGACTTCTTTTTCTTTTGTTATGGATTTGTTTAGATTCTGTACCTCAAAATTTGTGTTTGTTTTGATAGTGTGATTCCATAAATTTGCCCATTTCTTGTAAGTTTTCAAATTTATTGGAGTATAATTTTTCATAATATTCTGTTATAATCCTTTTTATTTTACTGGTTCTATTGTAATCTCACTCATCTCATTTCTTATTTGGGTTATTTGTATCTTCTCATTTTCTTTTGTCAATTTGGCCAGTGGTTTATCTATTTATTAGTCTTTTCAAGCGCTGACTTCCAGTCTTATTGACTCTTTTTCTGTTTTCTGATTCACTTATTTCTGTTCCAGTCTTTACTTTTGTGCTGTCTTTTGGTGGCTGTGGGCTTCTTTTGCTCTTCTTTTTCTATTTGTTTGAGTTGTAGGTTTAAGGTGTTGATTTTGTCCCTTCTTTTTCGATGTGTATGTTTATTGCTATAAATTATCCTCTGAGCACTGCTTTCACTGTTTTGGTATGTTGTGTTTTAATTCTCATTTGATTCGAAGAATTTTTAAGTTTCATTTTGAATTTCTTCTGTTACCCAGTGGGTTTTAAGCAAAGTGTTATTAACTTTCCATGTATTTCATTTTTTTCTAGTTCTTCCTGTTATTGATTTCAAATTTAATGCTGTTGTGATCTGAGAAGATGATTTGTGTCATTTCAATATTGTTTAATTTTGGGGTTTGTTTTGTGATCTGTTATGTGGTGTATTTTGGAAAATGATCCATGTGTGTTGGAGAAGAATGTGTACTGTGCTGTTGTTGCGTGGAGTGTTCTTTTGTATGTGAAGTTTGGATCTTCTGTATCTCTGTTGAGTTTCTAGTTGTTCTATCTTTCATCCAAAGTGATGTGTTAAAGTCTGCTATTTTTGTGGAATCATCTATTTCCTTTTGTTAGAGTTCATTTTAAGTATTTTGGAGCTTTGATTTTTGGGTATGTAAATTTTCATTACAGTTATGTCCTCTTGGTGGATTGACCCCTTAATCATTTATGTAGTGCCCTTCTTTGTCTCTTATGTTGAGTTTTGCTTTAAGATCTATTTTTTTCAGAAACTGGTGTTGGCATTCCTGCTCTTTTTTGTTTACTTGATACTTACTTTTTTCATCCTTCATTTTTAGCTTATGCTTACCTTTGTGTCTAAGATGTGTCCCTTGTAGGCAACAGATTAGTGGATCATGTTTTCTTCATTCTTTTACTCTCTGTTCCTTGACTGGTGCATTTGACCCTTTTACATTCAGTGTGATTATTGATAGGTAAGTGTTTAGTGCTGTCATTTTGTTGTGCTTTCTATTTTATTTATTTATTGTGGGATTGATGGTTTCTTTGTTCGCTTTTCTGTACTGAGTTATTTTTGTTTATGAATTTTTTTCCATTTCCTTCATTATTATTGATTGTATGTTTGCTGAGTCTTATGATTTTCTTCTTTTTTATTTTGGTGAGTAGGTTTATGTTTGTGGTTACTTGAAATTTATCTTTATCTTTCTAAGTTTAAAACAGTCTGTTCTATCTTGTATCTCCTTGATTTCCTCTCCATGTGGAAGTTCTGTAGTTATACCATGTATTCCCCCTTTTATTTTGAAATTGTCACAGATTGTAGCTTGATGTCTTTGGTTTCCTGTTTTCAGTAGTGCAACTGTATTTTACTTTTGAAAATTGTTTTCTTGGATGGTATTTGGGTGATGCTGTCATGTATCTTAATCTCACATTGTTGTCTGGTGTTGTTGGTTCATTGTCTGAAGGACTTCCTTTAATATAACTTGTAAAGTTGTTTTCACAAATTCTCTTAATTTCTGTTTATCTAGAAATGCCCTAGTTTCATAATCACATGTCAAAGAAAATTTTGTTGGACATATATTGGTGAACAGTGTTTTTTTCAGGGTTTTATATATGTCATCATGGTTTCTGCTGAAAATCAGTTTAGTCTGATTTGTTCCCATTTGTATGTGTTCTTTTTTTTTTTTTTTTTAGCTGCTCTCAGGATGGTTTCTTTGTCTTTTGTTTTGGAAAGTTTGATTATGATATGTCTGGTGACTTTCTTTTAGGGTTTATTGAGTTTCTCAGATGGATATGTCTTTTCTTGCCTTTTATGATATTAGGAACATTTTCTGCTAGTCCCCTCCTCTCTGAAATTCCTGTAACACATATATTATTCATATTAACAGTGTCTCACATAACTCTTAGGCTTTTTTCATATTTTTCTGAATGTTCCTCAAAAACTTTGTATCAAGGGATCTGTCCTTTATTTCACTGATTCTGTCTTCTAATGAGTCAACTCTAGTTATGTTTCCTTCCATTGAGCTATCTATTTCTGAAACTTTGTTGCCAAGCTTCTAGATTTCTAGTTCTTGTTTTTGTATGTTTCTAATTATCTGTTTTGCCGTTTTGTTCTTGTATTGTTTTCCTGAATTCTGAAGTTTTGTCTCTGTTTTTCTTGATTTCTCACAGGATTCTGTACATAAGGCTTTTGAATTCCTCATCAAGTAGTTCCATTATCATTTCCTCCTCAGGAAGATTTTCTGGCTCTTTGTATGTTGCTTGGTTTTGACTTATTCAGCTTCCTTGTGTGATTTGATGTTGCCTGTTGTCTTCAAGGAAATAAGGTGTTCTTGTATTTATTTATTATGTGTTTGTTTGCTCAATCCTGATTTCTTGTTTTGTTTTGATATTTCTCGTCTTCCACAGTTTGCATGTCTGGCAACACTGGGATGCTCCTTACCTGTTTCTGGGTGAGTGGCACAGTGAATGGGAGTGTGACTGCAAGTTTCTATTTGCTGGTTATGTGAGAGAACTGACAGCAGGCTGGCAAGGCATTGGTTGATATCTGTCATTGATTTAGTGGCATAGTAGTGGGCAGGGATACTCACCAAGTGGATGTTGAGGCAGGCATGTTGGGTGTGGCAGGCAATGGGGGCATGGCTGGCAATGGAGGGCATGGCCATTGTTACCAGCTGAGGAGGAAGTGTGTGGTGATCAGGTGCCACCACTACTCACCAAATCAGTGGGACGAGGGGGAGGGTTGTGGTGGATGGCTATTATCCCATGGATGTACAATCTCCACACTTGCTGGTTGTGGCAGGTGGGAATAGTTAGTAGGTAGGTGCACTTGCATTTACATGGTCACTGTCACCTCCTGCATCAGGCTAGGTGTGGGGATCAAAGGGCGAGGGCTGGGCTGGCACATACGTGACCAGTTTAGATGGGCAGAGTGGGAAGCAGGCAGGTGAGTGTACACAGTGTGTTTACTACCACTTTTTTGGGTGAATGTGGGGGAAGTGGATGAGCCTGGACTGGGAGGTAGGGGGCTTGTATTATGTTCTCCAGTTGGATGGGGTGGATGAGTAAGGGACCCTCTGCTGCTTCCTATCAGGAGAGAGTGGGAGTGTGATGGTGGTACTTGGGCCCTTCTAGTCAGCTTCAGCCAGCATTCAGGGTCTACCTTCTTAAAAGTGTGAGGGGGTGTTACCTGGGGTCTGGTCAGTGTACCAAACTGTACTAGTACCACTGATACTCTGCTGTTCTACCACCTCATGTATGTCACCCATCCCGGAGGTCAGATACTGCCATTTGTATATATACCTGACTCTGGATCCTGGTTGGGCTTCCCTGCTCTGTGGATGACAGGATCCCTGGAATTCTCCTTTCTGTGTTTTCCTTCTTTAGATTTGGTCCATGATCTGATCAGTTTTCTTCTTTCTGGGTGTTTTTGTATAGTTTCTCTGTATCTTGTGGGCATCCAATGAAGTTGCCCTCCTGTGCTCTTTACCCAGGGTGGCTGCTGGCTGTATCTCAAGATGGCCACTTTGAGCTAGGACAGTTGGCAGAACACCTCCACTCCACTTCAGCTCTCCTTTGCTTCATTCATTAACTTTTTTTTCTTCTGGTCAATATTCAGTTCTTTACTCATTCTTTTTGATGTTCAGGGTTCTGGGACTGTTATCCACATGTGTTTCATGAATCTTTGCTATAGAGTGCTGATATGGTTGTTTGGCTCCTCCCTTCAACAAGCTTGGAATTAGAAACATGCCATGCACTAGTTTTGTGACGTTGGAAAAGTTCCCTGACTCCTTTGAGCCTCTGTTTATTTTTCCTCTGTGAAAGAGGAGAGTGATACTTATTTAATAGTGTTGTTGTATAGATCAATGAGAATAAATGTATAACATTTAGTACAGCTAGTGACATATACAAAATGACTGCTTAATAAATGCTAGTTATTTTGATATAGATTTTGAGAAAAGAATAATTAATAAGCAGCTCTGTTTTTAATGAGAGGACTAGAAGAGGTAACAAACAAAAATCCTAGTTACTATTTTCTTAAAAATATAACAAAAGAGGGAAACAAATAAGCAGAATGCTAGCATGTTCACATAGCATGGCCCCAAATAAGCAAAGTGTCTGGTATAGATTTCCTAACTCTAGAACATCCAAGATGTATAGAATAATGGTTTACGTTTGTACTGCTTTGTTTGCTGTTTTAATCCATTGGTATGATTTCTTCCGGAGGGACTTAAAATGTGTTCTCTTTCATTTTTTAGAGGTCAAGTTTATGTTTCCTACAGACTATAGACCTTTAATTTACTAGCTATTCAATCTACAATGCTTGTTAGTAAGTTTCTTCCTGGACAAATTTCATTTGGGACCTCTCAGATAAACAGCTTACAAAATTAGTGAGAGAGATTTAGTACTGCTCTCCTGTACTGACTATTGCCTTACTCCTTTATTACCTTGTAGCAAAATCTCTTAGAAACAACATAAAATTATTTGCGGCTTTTATTGATCTTTCTTTGACCTTTACCTTGTAGTTAGGAATCATTTTGAGCTTAGCTGTTTAATTTCATATGGCTCCAGAAGCTGTACCTTAATAACATTGTGAAAATCTGAGTCAACAAATATTTAATTCCATCATAGGTAACATGTGATATAATGTATTTGCACACTCCTGCAAACAGATGTTCCATAATATTTCTGAACTGGGTCCATGTTATAGATTGCATTGTTTGCCCCCTAAAAATATGTGAGTCAGTTTGGCTCAGCCGTGAATTCCAATGTGGTGTGATTTCTCCCACATGTTGGGAATCCTGCCTCTGTGATGGTAGTGGGGGAGAATGGGTGGCAGTTGTATTGGTAAAGTGGGACTCAATCTGTAGGTTTGGATTGTGGTAAAGTAATCCCTTGAGAGAAAGAAAAGAGAAGTAAGCAGAATGTTGGGAATCTCATAGTGAATTTGGATTTATAGATTACCAGTCTGTGGCAAGAAAATTTATCTTCTTGAACCATCCACTCATTGTGTTTCTGTTGGAGGAGTGCTAAGTGACTGAGACAGTACCTCTCTCTAAGAAGATAAGCACACTTACCTACTGACACCACTATTTTATTATGAGGAACTGCTATCTAATATTATTCAACTTTTTAATATCATCATTTTTTCCATTTAGTTTTGCTACTTTGCTTAAGAGCAAGTTTCAGAGTCTCTTCTGACGTCTGTTTTGATGTTTACCTTATCTCCTTTTTTTTTGTAATGAGCTTTCACTTTCTTCATGTATGATGTCCGTGCTGTCACCCCACAACTCTTCTAGCCTTTGGTCATTATTGTCCAGTGCATCAAATCTATTTACAATATTTATATGGAAGAAAATTTACATGGAAGACAGCTACCTGGCTAACTAACTGGAAAAGATCCATAGGCAGTCAAATGGGATATGGTAGTTATCAAACAATATCATTAAGATCACAAAATTTTGCTGAAGATATTAAAAATCAACTACAGCCCTACCTCTATAGGGAACTGCCAGAAATTCAAGACAGATTCAAGAGGACTTAAAATGAAGGACATTATTGCTGATGTCAGATAGATCTTGAGTGAAGGCAGGGAACACCAGACAAATGTTCACCTATGTGTGCTTCATTGACTATGTAAAGTCATTTAATTGTATAATAAATTTATGAAGAGTATTATGAAGAATTAGAACTCCAGAACACTTAATTGCACTTATGTGGAATCTGTACATGGATCAAAAGGCAGTTATTTAAACAGAACAAGGAAATATTGCCTGGTTCAAAGTTGAAAAAGGCATGAGGCAAGGTATATTCTTTCATTGTGCTTAATCAATCTGTATACTGAACCAATAACACAAGAAGCCTTACTATATGAGGAATAATACAGTATAAGCATTGGATAAAATATTGTTAAAAATCTGGAATATGCAGATAACATATTCTTGCTGAGAGTGAAGATGATTTCAAGCACTTACTGATCAAGGTCAAAGACTTACAGCCTGCGGGATGAATTATATCTGAATGTAATGAAAATGAAAATCCTCACAGCTGGACCAATATGTAACATTATGATAAATGGTGAAAAGATGGAAGTTGTTAAGGATTTTATTCAACCTAAATCAGTACACGGAAGCAGCAGTCAAGAAATCAAATAACATATTACATTGGGCAAATCTGTTGCAGAAAACCTCTTTAAAGTTTTAAAAAGCGAATATGTCACTTTGATGACCAAAGTGCAGCTGACCAAAGCCATGATGTGCTCAGCCTTCTTTTGGGCATGTAAAACTAGGTGCTGTTGAGTCAGTTCTAACTCATAGAGACCCCATGCACAACAGAATGAAATACGTCCTGGTCCTGTGCCATCCTCAGGATTGTTGTCATGCTTGAGTCTATCATTGCAGCCACTGTGTCAATCCATCTTGTTGAAAGTCTTTCTTGTTTCCCATGACCCTCTACTTCACCAAGCATGATATCCTTCTCCAGGAACTGATCCCTCCTGATAACACGTCCCAAGTATGTGAGATAGACTCTATCTATCCTACTTCCTAAGGAATATTCTGGCTGTATTTCTTCCAAAATAGATTCATTCATTCATTTGGTAATCTACTATATTTTCAATATTCTTCACCAATGGCTATAATTCATACTCTTCAGTTCTTATTTGGTCTTCCTTATTCATCATCCAGTAAATGAGAAAGATTGACTCAGTAGCCACAACAACAGGCTCAAACATATCCAAAATCATGAAAGCGGCATGAAATCCAGCAATATTTTGTTCTGTTACATGTAAGTTTGCCATGAGCTGGAGCTCACTTGACTGCAATTAACAACTACCTAATTGCTGTAATATATTACTGTAAAAAAGAAATGCTTTAAGATCAATTTTGGGATGGAGAATCTAGTTTAATTTGTATGCATGTTTATGGAACTTTGGAACATTAAAGGTGGCATTTCAAATCAGTGGAGTAATGATGACTATTCAAGAAACACAACTGAGAAAATTGGCTTTTCGTTAGAAAAAAATATTCTTATCTCACAGCACACATAAATTCCAAATTGTTTAGAGGCCTAAACAAGATAAACTATATTATGAAGAACTAAAATAAAACAAAGGGTATTAGTACCTCTTGGAAGAAGAAGGCACAAGCAAGACACAAAATTTGGGAACCACAAGGAAACAGATAACTAGATGTGATCTTATAAAACTGAAAGTATTTTCACTATGAAATCACAAACAAAAGATGAGACACAAGGAAAAAAAAGTCTCAGGATACAAGAGAAACAAGGAAAATATTTGCACTGTATGTAACAGACAAAGGTTAATATTCATGAAACAAAGACCTTCTACAATTATAATAAAAAAACTAAAATGATCAAACTGGGAATTGTTAAGACAAAAAGGAAGAAAATACAAATGGCTATTTACTTAAACAGCGGCTCTGCTAAGAAATGGGGAAACATGGATTAAAAATTTTTGTTTTTCACATTTACTTACATATTAAAATAGAGAAGATGAAAATTACACAAGGCACCAATAAAGAAAAGACTGATACTATCTAAATTTGGCAAGAGTATGGGAGAAAGGCACTGAAAATGGCAGTACAGTAAAATCTGCAAAAACAGGAACTTGTGTAAGGTGGAAACTTGTAAGAGAAGGAAAACCAAAATATTTTCCACTAAATAGAGAATGACAGAAAAGTGTTGTCTGCACCCTGTCAAAGGTGGAAAACTTGTGAGACCCAGAAGAACAAGGCAGGCCTGTTGATTTCCAGCTCTCAGAGGTTTCACTGTGGAATAATTTGTTATAGCTGTTTGAAGGGAAAATTTGGAGGTATTTATCAGTGTTTTCTCCCACCGGCCTGTCAGTTTGTCAGTTTGTCACACTGTGGTGACCTGCATGTTGCTACAACATTGGAAGCTATGTCACTGGTATTTCAAATACCAGCAGGGTCACCTGTGGTAGATAGGTTTCAGTGGAGCTTCCACACTAAGACAGAAGAGGAAAGGCCTAATAATCTACTTCTGAAAATTAAGCAATGAAAATATTGTTGATCATAGCAAAACACTGTCCAACTTACTTTTTTGGGATGCAGCATCAGGAGGGATCTGTCACTGAAGGAGGACATTGTGTTTGGGGAAGTAGAGGGCTAGAGAGAATGAAGGAGACCTTTGGTGTGATAGATTGTCACAGTAGCTGTAATGATGGACTCGAATATGCCAGAGATCATGAGGATGACGTGAACCAAGCAACCTCTCCTTATGTTGTACTTAAGGACCTTTTTTGAGTGATTGTGTGATGACTGTTTAACTGTATAAATTTATGAATGCTTAGCAAACTGTAGGCTTAAAATGGTGGGTTAATTATATATCAACAAAGCTGCTTAAAAAACTCTAGAGTATTCAAAGAAAATTTTTAGAAACATGAATCAAGTCATGTATTTTGTTGTTGTTTAAAACTCTTAGGTAAAATTTGAAATCTTTACCATGGCTAAAAAGATCTTGATCTTATTGCCTTTATTTATAGATACAGATATCATGGTGCTGGTGAAGAATATTGAACATATGGTGGACTGCCAGGAGGATGAACAAGTGTGTCTTGTCTTGGAAGAAGTATAGCCAGAGCGCACCTTGGAAGAAAGGGTGTCAAGACTTCATCTCATGTGCTTTGGATGTGTTATTAGGAGGGACCAGCGCCGGGAGACGGATATCATGGAGAGAAAGGGGAAGACCCTCAGTAAGGTGGAATGACACAGTGGCTGCAACAGTGAGCTCAAACACCGCCACACAGCTCAGCTCTAGGTAACGCTTCACTCTGCTGTATGCTCTGAGTTTGCTACAGGTAGGGACTGACTCAATGGCACCTAACAACAACGTGTCTTTAGAACCTTTTCTTGCCATTCTTCTTGCTGACTGATTTCCAGCCATTAGGAAATCATGCACTTTTTTGCCTCATGTGTTCTTTTTGCCTCAAGGATTTTCCACCTGCTGTCCTTCTTGAAATATCCTTAATCACCCTCTCTAGCTGGAGAGCTGTTACTAATCCTTCATGTCTCAGTTTAAATGTCACTTTCTCAGACAGATTTTTTTCACGCACACCCTTTGAAACCAAGTCACTCTGACAGTCTCTACTATTGGATTGTTCAAAACATTTTCACAACCTATAATTGTATGTCTATTGGTTTAGTTTCTGCTTCCCACTTCAGTGTAAGCTCTCCTATAGCAAGGACTACCTATTTTACATAGTCTGTGTCTCACAACAACAACCATGCCTAGCACAGTGCTATTTTGAAATAAAAATCAACATTTTGGTAGATATTCCTAAGATTTAATTGACTCAGATAGAATAAACCAGTTAATTCATTCAATTACTCAGGATTATATACAGTAGTCAATTTATTTCGAAGGGTTCATCACAAAGTACACTGCTAAAATTAAAGTATTTCATTAAAATGAAAGTACCTCACCCACATTGGTGAGTGGCGTCTGGGGTCTTAAAAGCTGCCAAGCTGCCATCCGAGGACACAGCAAATGGTCCCAACTCAGCAGGAACGGATGCTCACTGAGGACCAAAATGACATGCGGTAAAGACAACCTAGAAGACAGAGAGACCCACAAGAGTGGGTGCTTTCGTCGACCTGGGACCAGAAGAACCGATGGTGCCCGGCCACCACCAGTGATAGCCACGAAGGAGCTCACTAGGTTGAGTCTCACTGGCAACACAAGAATAAAAAGGGGTGCATCCTGAGGTCTCCACTAAAAGACCTCAATTGATGGTCCAGCGGTTTCGCGGTTCCCCTGAGAGCATGGCCCCCGGCCATGATGCTGCCCTTTCCCATAAATTATAACAAAGGTCCACTCTTTGGACAGGAATGGATTGGACTTGGCAATGTAGAGTGACAGTATATTGGTTGCACTTTATAGTTCTATACATCTATAGGATATCATCCTGCTGACCTCTGGCTGGAGAAAGGAGAATGGGTGGAGAGGAGCGGAAAGGAAGCTGTTGGGAGGATGAGACAAGTATCTAGCAGAGAGGAACAGTGTGCAGTCACCGGACAGGGAGAGCAGTGGAAGCTGCATATAGGTGGGCATGTAAATTTATACAGGAATGCACATTTTCACTCAGTCATGTTAAATAAAAAAAAAAAAAATGAAAGTACCTCATTAAATTAAAAAAAATCAGTTGGACAATTGGTAACTTGAGCATAGAATTTTTGAGACTAAAGATATTATGGGTAAGCTCTATGGCATAGAACTAGGAATTCTCATAGCTGTTCAGATATTTCTGTATGTACTGGCAGAGTTTATTGTCAATGTATATGGAAGACAAAACAAAATGATAAAACCTGTTGTCCAGTCAATTTGGATTCATAGCAACCCCCTAGGACAGAGTAGAACTGCCCCGTAGAGTTTCTAAAGAGCAGCTGATGGATTCGAACTGTGAATCTTTCAGTTAGCAGCTTGAGCTCTTTACTGAGGTCACCAGGACTCCAGTGTACACAGGGACTTCCTTAATCAGTCATATATCCCTAGGAAGTCAAACTCTTGTCTCCACAATTCTTGCCAAAAGCTCTTTTGCAAGCAATAGGAGCTGCGGAGGACTCGTAAGACATGTGTAATTTACCACAATATCAGATTATTTGTTCTGGGCTACTTTGGTTCCTCTTAGAATGGCATTTACGGACTTGTGCCACCATTTAATGCATGGAGGAACACTTCAAGAAACAGTCCTCCTGAATTTGCTGCAGAAATTCAGTGTTCTGCACTGTCCAGTGCTCACTTTACGAGAACACACTGTCTCTCAGGGGCTCCAGACATGGATATCTGACTACTTGGATGCTGTAACAGGGAAAAGCATAAGCAAACATTTGTACACAGAACTGTTTTCTGCTAGACTTGATAGGAACCAGTGGTTATCAAATTTTCAGTGACATTTCATTTCTGCTAATAAAATATGCTTAGAAGCAAGGGTGGTGAACCTATGTCTCGCATGCTTTGGATGTGTTATCAGGAGGGATCAGTCCCCAGAGGCAGACATCAGGAGGGATCAGTCCCCGGAGAAGGACATCATGCTTGGTAGAGTACAGGATCAGCAAAAAAAAAGGAGACGCTTAATGAGATGGATTGACACAGCGGCTGCAACAGTGAGCTCAAATAATAGCAACATTTCTGAGGATGGCGTGGGGCAGGGCAATGTTTCTTTCTGTTGTGCATAGGATTGCTATGAGTCAGAGCTGACTCAGTGACACCTGACAACAACAATGAAATGTTAGTAGCAACCCCATATGTAAAAAGATAAAAAGCAGATGTGTAAGGCCAATTTGTGGGGAGAGCATTCGTTAATCTTTCCTCCCATTCAACTACTCTTGTCCCTTGAGATAGCACCTGATATAAAAGGGAAGTTTAAAGATCATGTCTAGTCCAGTCCCTTCATTGCGAGGTAAGAAACAGAGGCACACAGCTTAATTAATGAAATACAGACATTATAAATAATTCTTTAGGAAAGTACAGTGCATACTCAGCAGGAGTATTGACACACCTTACAGTGACAGAAGGCTGCCCACTATTAGTGTATAGTATGTGAACTGGACTAGTTTATGTTGCATAACCCGTTGACCTAACCCGAATGCGATGGAGTTGATTCCAACTCATAGTGACACTACAGGACTCCTCTGCATAGGGTTTCCAAAGACCAGCTGGTGGATTCAAACTGCCAACCTTTTGGTTAGCACTGGAGCTCTTAACCATTGAGCCATTGGAGCCCCAACTAGGTCACCAGGGCTCCAATGTTATATAGGGTTTCACCATATACTGTCCTTGATTTGTGCTGTTACCAATCCTGCCTCCAGGAGAACGGCTTTTGTGAGCATTTTTAAAAACTGAGTCAGCAGGTGGAGCTGTTTGGCAATGTTCATGCATTTTGGCTGGTGCTTGTCAAACTTTCCTACAGAAAGAGTGATTTCTTGTTAGATGGGAAACTCTGGTGGCATAGTGGTTTACTGCTACATGTATTAACCAAAAGACCGGCAGTTCAAATTCACTGGATGCTCCTTGGAAACTCTATGCGACAGTACTACTCTGTGCTGTAGGGTCGCTTTGAGTTACAATGAACTTGATGGCAGTGGTTTAGTTTGGTTTACGCTGTTAGATGCCACTGAGTCAATTTTCAACTTATAGTGACCTCATGTAACATAGTAGAATTGCTCCATAATGTTTGCTAGGTTGTAATCTTATGAAAGCACATCACCTGCTTTTTTTCCCTCAAAGGCGCTGGGTAGGCTTGAGCTGTCAAACTTTCAGTCAGCAGTCAAGCACTTAACCATTGCAGTACTGAGGCTCCTTACTATTAATCCTGCTAATGTCTGGGCATCCCTCGACACTTCTGTGGGGGCAGGTATACAGAAAAAACCCACTGCCATTGAAGAGCTTGAACTGACCCCATCTCTTTGAAGTCTCCTGCTTTATTTAAAAAGTATATGCAAATACTATATTTAGTGCCATAAAATGTCCACATTTATTTTAAATTTAGTATTTTAAATCATGTTAGATTAAACCAGTTAGATTATCAATATGTTGTTCTAATCTTTGAATAGATGCTTCTGAAAGATGTGTATTTTTCATTGAGGTCTTTAGTGCTCTCCACTTAGTTAGATTCCACAATCAACTCTCTGCTCTCCTATTTCTCACCATCCTGGCAGCCTTTGGTACTGTTGACCACACCTACCTTCCTGAAGCATGTTCTCCTCAAGTTCCCTGCAACAATGTGTTGTCCTGGGTTTCTCTCATCTACTCTGCTCTGAGCCCTGGCCTCTTACCTTTTCTCTTGTCTTCTCTCTCCCCTTTCTCCTCTCTTCTTTCCTGTCTACACTCTTTGTACGTTTTGTCCAATCTCTTAATTTAAAATATTTTTATGTGCCAATAGGGTCCAGTTTACAGCTCCAACTCTGAGCTCACCTGTACTCTAGGCTTTTACATCTAACTTGTCATTTACCATCCAGTCAATTCTGAGTTATGAAGTCCCCATGTGTGTCAGAGCAGAACCATGCATGATAGGATGTTTTTTTTTCTTAAATGACACCGTTTTTGGTGAAAGATATTTAGTTTGCCCACTCAACAATTTCTACACAAAATTTTCAGGGACAGTTATTACATTCTTCACAGTGTGTGAACATTCTTATTATTTCTGTTCTGGTCGTTCCATTTCCACAGGCTTTTAATCCTTGATGTTTTGGAAGTATATCATCAGGCTTCCTCCTGAG
Organism: Heterohyrax brucei; assembly: GCA_028571685.1. NCBI lineage: Eukaryota > Metazoa > Chordata > Mammalia > Hyracoidea > Procaviidae > Heterohyrax > Heterohyrax brucei. The sequence continues at coordinate 206,211,102 of CM053140.1, forward strand.
GTGACTCTGGATAGATTTGAACCTCCAACTTTCTGATTACCAACTGGATGTGCTAACCACTTGCACTACCTAAACCAAAAACTAAACTCATTGCCATCAAGTCAATTCTGAATCATGGTGACCCTAGAGGACAAAATAGAACTCTTCCTTGTGTCTACTTCTATGATATTTTCACTTGTATTTGTAACAGGGTGTTCAGACTTCACAAATCAAACAGAGCACCAATGTTACTTGCTTCAAGGTATTTTTCATTTATTGTGCTACATGCTAATTCATTCCTTTCAGTTTTGGAAAAAATAGTATTTTTTTCCCCATAATTATGCCTTGCTTCCTTCTCTTTCTGGAAGTGGTGTTATTCGGATATTTATTTTCCTCGATGGATTCTCTAATTTTCTTGACTTTTTTTATTGTCTATCATTTTATCTTTCAGTTCCACTTTTTATGAAAATTCCTGAAATTTATCTTTCATTCCTAATTTTAACTTCTATGATTTCTGCTTACCCTAGTGTTCCTTTTAAAATATTGCTCTATTCTGTATCATGGATGTAATATTATCCTTTGTCTCTCAGAGGACACGGGTTATAGTTCTTTTGATGTTAACTCTTGCATTGCCTTGACTTCCTCCAAGTTCCTTTCCTTTGTGTTTGTATTGGTTTCTGCCATCTGTTTTAGATGACTTCCTTAAATGTCTGTTGACTCTTGACTTTCTTTTTATGTTTCAGAGCACAGTATCAAACTGTTTTGTGCCTTGTCTAGGCTTTTCAACTAGTGGGTTTTATCATAAAATAATAAGGCTTGAGGAGTGGTGCCAATATGGTGGACCAGACACAGCTCTTCTTGATTGCCTCTGGAACTAAGGAGGCCTGGAATGATAATTGAATGGAGCAGTGTGGACATCCAGGGAGCCCTAGGATCTGACATTGAGTTATCAGATTGAACTGCACACCAGTAGATGGGAAAGTACTCTGTTTAACACAAGGCAGCTATGTTGAGTCCTGCTTCTGCTGACTCACTGTTTGAGAGGACTGCAGGTACTGACCCTTTTTTTGTTTTCAGGAGGCAGGGACTGGGAGTGATCCGGCAAATATACCACACTGTAGTGCTTAAGCAAACGGTGTATAGCGCAGCAGACAGACTGTTCTTGGGATAGCCACATTTTGAGAGCTCAGCTGCTGAGAGAGGGGACCACTGCCCCTCCACCCTCTTGTTTCTGAGCTGTACCATAGATTCTGCTGTTTCATGGCAGGAAGGACAGCTTGAGTGGGACGCTTTCTTGATCAGCTGGGAGGCAGAGTCACCCACCCAGGAGGTCTTATCTGTTGCTAATGTTCACACCAAGAAGTGAGGGCTATCGGGAAAGTGCTTCTCCAGAAGAAAAGCTGTGTTTAGGATAGTGGTGCCTAGGTATGGGTGGGGCTTGGCAGAGGGTGGTACCAAGGCCGTAACACCTCCGTACTTTGAACCACATCATAGCACCAGAGTACAGCCTATGAGGTGCCTCCATTGTCAGATGGAAGGTGGGGCCTGCTACAGCTGAGAGCTTGACTGATTTCAGCAGCTGTTGGACAGCTTCTCACTTAGCAGGAAAGTACCTTTTTAAAATAAGATCACCTGGAGAACTGACTGCTGAGCAGCCTGGAAACATCTCCTCCACCCTTTGCTAATCCACATCATAGTGTTAGCTGACAGCTCCCCAGTGACTCCATAAGTAGGGTGCCATCTGTATCAGCTAGGGGCAGATCCTGTCATTCCAGAGAGTGCACCTAGAGCATGCAGAGGTGGCTGGCAACCAACTCCCCTCTTAGAACAATTCCTCAGCTCCTGTTGAGGTAACACCAGAGAAACTGAACAGCTTCTACATGGCCCACAAGGAACAATTGGTAGCTAACCATTTAAGGAAGCAGTCCACCATGGCTCTGGAAAACTCCCAAAAGAAAGAATAAAAAAGCTTCTAAGATGAAGAGGCCTTTCTGAAACTATTGGAGGTTGAGTACAAAAGAATTATGTATACAGCCCTCCTAGAGATTAAACAAAATGCAGCAGAACAAAATGAAAAATTAAGATATTTGAACTGATGGAACATCAATGATCTGAATTTCAGCAGATCAGTAATATAATTACAAAATTAGGCATTTCAATCCAAAGCCAAAAGAGCAGAATTGAGGAAGTGAAAGTCAGAATTAGTGAACTTGAGGATAGGGCAACTGACATCAGCATTTATGAGGTGAAATCAGAGAAAAGAGTAAACAAAATAAGGAAGCATTAAGAAATGTGGGTCTCTATTAAACGGAAAAATCTACGAATAATTGGATTTTCTGAACAGGGAGGGATAGACAAAATTACAGAGAGTATTGTTTTGAGTTCCTGACAGAAAACGTCCTTGAAATTATGAAAGAAGAGAGCTTAGATATCCAAGATACTTATAGAACACCACAAAAAATAGAACCCCCCAAATACACCAAGACATATTATAATTAAGCTTAATAAAATGTAACATAAACAGAGGCTCTTAAAGGCAGTGAGACATAAAGCAAAGCTAACATACAGAGGGAAGCCCTGTAGGCTGCCATATGACTTCTTGGCAGAAACGATATTGGTAAGAAGGCAGCAGAAAGACATATTCAAAGCCTTGAAGGAAAACTTCCAACCAAGAATTTTGTATCCTGGAAGATAGTCTCAAATATGATGGTGAAATGAAGACATTCATAGATAAACAGAATCTTAAAGACTTTCAAACCAAAGCTACAAGAAATAAAGAAACTCTTTGCTTACAAATACAAAAACATCAAGCATATACTTTAAGGAGGCAATGAATGACACAGCACCCAGAATCCTACTCAGGTAGAGAAGTGACAAAGGTCAGTTACAGCTACAATATTAAAAGAGGGGACAGGGATCAGAACATGAAGACTATGACATCACCACACTAATGAGAGGGGTATATTACAGTAGTTAGTTGTCGGGAGCCTTGAAAAACTTCAGGCCCCGAAAAACAGGAAGTTCGGAAAGTCCTTGAAAAACGCGCATGCGTGGAAGTCCTTGAGAACGCGCATGCATGGAAGCCACCTGCACGTCACCACCTGCACGTCACTGTTCAGGCATCCTGCCTAACAAATCATAAAACTCCAAGTGCCTTACACCAGATATCACCCGATTCCTAATCCTTCCCCTTCCTGCTGTGTATATATATATCTGCTGCAAAAAATAAAACCTTTGAGGCTTGATCAGAACTTTGTCCTGCCTCCATTTCTTCGTGTCCTTGTCTCATTATCTTTTCACAGGTTCCTCCCCGGTCACCCCAGCTGATATGCCCCACGGGCAGGGCATAGGTTAGCGCCCAGCGCGGGTCCCGGGGTACGGAGCTACTGAAGAGGACCACCTGAAAAGCCCGGGCCGGGCAATTCTTGAGCCTCCACACAAGGTGTGAGCTAGGCTCGGTTTGGGCCTCCACACAAGGTGTGAGCTAGGCTCAGTTTGGGCCTCCACACAAGGTGTGAGCTAGGCTCGCCTTGAGTCTCCATGAGGTATTGACCCGTGAGTTAGACTCGGACTGGGTCACCGCAGGAATAGCCGACCTGCGAGATTGATCTGAAGAGAAGTACAGGTGAGTAAAAATGGGACAAGAATTGAGCTCCCATGAGCTCTTCCTTACAGGAATCAGGGATTCCTTCAAGATGCGAAGAATTAAGGCTAAAAAAAAAAAAAAAAGATTTTGCAGGAATCAGGGATTCCTTCAAGTTGTAAAGAATTACGGTTGAAAAAGAAAAGATTTAGTACATTTCTTTAATTTCTTGTCTGATGTCTGCCCTTAGTTCCCCCGTGAAGCAACAGGGCGTTAAAGATTTCCTCGGGGGTGTGTGGGGGCAGGTGAGAGGGTCAGCTCTAGCTCTAGCGGTTACTTTGTGTTACTATGACTAATTTCTGCAGAGGAGCCTCAGACAGTTTCAGAGGAGCCTCAGAGAGTTGATATAAAAGAAATCCCTCAAACAAATCATGACCCACCTAGCCTGATTTACCCATCTTTAAAACCCTTTAGGGATGATCCTGATGTGGGTCAGTTGTCCCCCGAGAATCAGGAGATATTAGAAAAACAAACTGCACAATACCAGGGCAGCGGCGACCGTTGGGCCTTCACCGCCCCCGCCTTCCGCGCCCCCCCTAATGAAACTCTAAAACCTCCTCCATATCTCCAAGGTCCCCTCACCTCCCCTTTAACCCAGAGCACAGCACAATTGCGGTTTCAGACCCCATTCGGCAGGCAAAAATCTCCCTCACTCAGGAAGTTTCCTCCTTAAGAGAACTGCTGACTCAGAAACGGGAACATCTGCAGCTTGTGAAAGAAATCTGTGCCCTTGAAGCAGAGCTTGCTTCCACAACGCTCAGCCAGGTTTCAAAGAAAACCCCCAGAGGCTCAATTTCAAAGATCCTCTTCTCACATTTCCTGTGACACGTAGTCAAAGGCCTCAGCCTGAGGTTGAGAAGGAGGAGGCGGCCAGTGACCCTGATGAAAGCCCAGGATCAGGGGGAGAGGCCTCTGATGAGGAAAATCCTACTTCAGACAAAAGCAATTCAGATAAATACCGCCGCCTAAACCTCAAGCATTTAAAAGACTTAAAAGTGGCTGTTAATAGCTATGGCCCTACTGCCCCCTACAGCCTGGCCATACTTGAAAGCCTAAGCGATCGGTGGCTAACTCCTAATGATTGGCATTTTCTGGCACGAGCCACATTGTCTGGGGGCAATTTTGTTCTCTGGCGCACTGATTTTGCAGAAAATTACAGAGAAACTGCCCAGCGTAATCATGAGAACAAAACATCTCGTTCTTGGACAAGAGATAAGCTCCTGGGGCGGCCTCCTTATGATACTAATGAGAAACAAGCAGATTTTCCTCCCGGTTTACTGGCACAAGTACAAAATGCCGGCCTCAAGGCCTGGAGGCGTCTTCCCCCAAAGGGCTCAGCCACCACCTCTTTGGCCAAAGTCCACCAGGGCCCTGATGAGTCCTTCAGTAGCTTCATCAGCCGCCTGACTGACACTGCAGAGCGTCTGGTCAGAGAGGGAGAGACTGACAGCGCCTTTATCAAGCATCTGGCTTTTGAAAATGCTAATCCTTCTTGTCAAGAGGCTCTAAGACCCCACCGCAGTGGTAGCCTTTCTGATTATGTTAAACTCTGCTCAGGTATAGGGGCCTCACATGCCATCAGAATAGCCATAGGCGCCGCTCTTAAAGGCTTTGATCAAAATAAACAACAAAAACCTGCTTTAATTGTAAACAGCTTGGACACTTCGCACGTGAGTGGCCCATAAATAAGCAGCATCGGGGACCTCATGGCTCACTAACTTGCTTCTCAGTTTTGTTGGCCCTGTTCTAGGTATATTGCTAGTCCTGTCCTTCGGCCCTCGGGCATTCAAGAGACTGATGAGCTTCATCAAGCAACAAATAGATTCAGCATTGGCTAAACCTATCCAAGTCCATTACCACCGCCTGGCAGTTGACGATGAGTATGCCGCCAGAGAGGATACTCCAACTTCCTCCCTAAGGGGACAGCATGAAAAGTAGAGGCATGCTTACCTCCTTGCCAGTATGGGAAGAGAGGTATGGGTATCGGGATGAGTGCGAAGCAAGGCATTGCAAGGGAAAGTTATCATTAACTCCTCTACGTTTCCCTGGAGCATACCTGGCTTTCATAGAGGTTGGTATCTATCCTAAAAAACATTAAAACGGCTCTGCCTCTCCTCCCCAAAAAGATACCAAGAGCCGAAAACCACAATGGGAGGAGCCAGGTCACTACTCCCTCTCCCGGTTAAAGCCCACCTCCCAAAATAAAACAAAAAGGGAGAAGATGTCAGGAGCCTTGAAAAACTTCAGGCCCCGAAAAACAGGAAGTTCGGAAAGTCCTTGAAAAACGCGCATGCGTGGAAGTTCTTGAGAACGCGCATGCGTGGAAGCCACCTGCACGTCACCACCTGCATGTCACTGTTCAGGCATCCTGCCTAACAAATCATAAAACTCCAAGTGCCTTACACCAGATATCACCCGATTCCTAATCCTTCCCCTTCCTGCTGTGTATATATATATCTGCTGCAAAAAATAAAACCTTTGAGGCTTGATCAGAACTTTGTCTTGCCTCCATTTCTTCGTGTCCTTGTCTCATTATCTTTTCACAGGTTCCTCCCCAGTCACCCCAGCTGATGTGCCCCGCGGGCCGGGGCAGTTAGTACCCTTTCAGATGGAGAGGAAATTAAAAAGACATGCAGAAGTTAAAGTCTGCTTTAAATTTAGAATAGTAAGGGGGATAATAGGAATAGCTGCAAAGCAAAATAACAGTGCAACATATCAACACAAGAAACACAGAAGTCTCAACAAACACAAAACCAACACTGAAAAAGATAAAAAGTCAACCCATAAAGAAGAATGACTCAGAACAGAATATTAAGAGGAACATAGAAAGCATCAACAACACAAAAATAAATGCATCAAAATGACAGCACTAAACACCTACCTATCAATAGTTATACCAAATGTAAATAGACTGAATGCTCCAATAAAGAGACAGTGAGTGATATCCTGGATCAAAAGATATGCTCCATCTGTATGCTACTTACAAGAAACACATCTCAGACTCAAAGATATGAACAAACTGAAAATGAAAGGATGGAAAAATATATACCAAGCCAACAACACACAAAGAAGAACAGCAGTGGCAGTACTAATCTCTGATAAAATAGACTTTAATGTAAAATCAACCATCATGGACAAAGGTGGTCACTATTTATGGCTGAAATGTTCAATACATGAGCAGAACATAACAATATTAAATATTTATGCACCCAATACCAGAGTATCTAAATACATTAAACAAACACTGACTAAATTGAAAAATGAAATAGATTACTCCACAATAACAGTTGGAGATTTCAACTCTCCACTTTCAGTAATGGACAGATCATTCAGAAAAAAGCTCAGTAAACACACAGAAGATCTTATTGCAACAGTTAACCAACTGAACCTCATCAACATATACAGAACTTTTTACCCATCAACAGGTAAGTACACGTTCTTCTCCAATGCCCCAGAATAGACCATGTGTTAGGGCATAAAGCAAGTCTCAACAAAATCCAAACCATTGATGAATGGCAAAGCATCTTCTCGGACCATAAAGCCACAAAAGTTGAAATCAATAGCAGAAAAAACATAGGTAGAAATTTGAACTCATGGATACTGAGTAACAGCTTGCTCAGAAATCCATGACTTATAGAATAAATCAAGGACAAAATAAAGAAATTTATGGAATCAAATGAGAATGAAAACACATCCTACCAGAACCTATGGGGGTACAGCCGAAGCAGTGCTCTGAGGTCGGTTTATCTCCATAATTGCACATCTGTAATGAAGAAATGACTCAAACCAAGGAATTAACCCTACAGCTTGAACAAGTAGAAAGAGAACAACAGAGGAACCCCTCAGGCACCAGAAGAAAACAGATAATAAAGATTAGAGCAAAACTAAGTGAATTAGAGAAAAGAAGAACAATTGAAAAAAATGAACAAAGCCAAAAGCTAGTTGTTTGAAAAGATCAACAAAATTGATAAACTGTTGGCTAAACTTACAAAAGAAAAACTGGAGAGGAAACAAATTACCTGGGCAAGAAATGAGATGGCAGATGTCACAATAGACCCAACTGATATAGAAACTATCATAACAGAATACTCCAAAACACTGTACTCTAACAGATTTGAAAACCTAGAGGAAATGGATAAATTTCAAGATTCATATCACCTACCAAAACTATCACAGCCAAGCCAAGTGCCGTCAAGTCGGATCTGACTCATGAAGGAGAAGTAAAACATCTTAATAAACCCATCACAAAGGAAGAGATTGAAAAAATCATCAAAAACCTACCAACCAAAAAAGTCCTGGCCCAGATGGCTTCACCACAGAATTCCAGCAAGCTTTTAGAGAGGTGTTAACTCCAACACTACTGAGACTATTTCACAACATAGAAAGGGATGGAATACTCCCAAATTCATTCTATGAAGCCAGTATAACCCTGATACCAAAGCCAGGGAAAGATCCCACGAAAAAGGAAAATTACAGACCAATAGCACTTATGAACCTAGATGCAAAAATCTTCAACAAAATCCTAGCCAATAGAATTCAAAAACATATAAAAAAATAATTCCTCATGACCTAGTTGCATTCCTACTGGGGATGCAAAGCTGGTTCAACATCAGAAAAACAATTAATGTGATCACCACATAAATAACACAAAGGATGAGAATCACCTGATTTTGTCAACTGATGCAGAAAAGGCACTCGATAAAGTCCAACATCCATACATGCTAAAAACTCTCAGCAAAATATGAATGGAGGGAAATTCCTCAATACAGTAAGAGGTATCAGTGCAAAGCCAACTGCCTACATCATCCTGAATGGAGAGAGACTGAAAGAATTCCCCTTGAGAATGGGAACTAGACAAGGATGCCCACTCTCACCACTTCTATTCAACATTGTATTAGAAGATCTAGCCAGGGCAATTACACAAGACAAAGGAATAAAGGGCATCTGCATTGGCAAGGAAGAAGTAAAAATCTCACTGTTTGCAGATTATTGTATATTTGCACAGATTGTATATGCAGAGAATCCTAAAAAGTCCATAAATAAACTACTGAAACCAGTGTAGGAGTTCAGCAAAGTGTCAGAATATAAGACAAACATAAGCAAATCATTCTTATGTATAAGACATAAGCAGAATTCCTTTATACCAACAAAGAGATCATCAAAGAAGAAAACACCAAATCAATACAATTTTCTATAGCCCTCAAGAAGATAAAATACCTAGGAATGAATCTAACTGGAGAAATAAGAGACTTATAATGGAGAGAACTATAAGACCTTACTGCAAGAAACCAAAAGAGGCGTACATAAATGTAGAAAACTACCCTGCTCATAGATACGAAGACAACATTGCGAGAATGTCTATTTTACCCAAAGTGATCTATATATACAGTGTAATTGCAATACAAATTTCAGTGTCATTTTTTAATGAGATAGAGAAACAAATCAGCAACTTTGTTTGGAAAGGGAAAAAACCCTGGACAAGTAAAGAACTATGAAGAAGAGGAACACAGTGGGAGTTCTCATACTACCCAGCCTTAGAAACTCCTACATTGCTACAGTAGTCGAAACAGCCTGATACTGGTACAAAAAGAGACATATAGACCAGTGGAATAGAATTCACACTCCAGAGATGCCATCACTCTCTTATGAAGAGTTGATATTTGACAAAGGCTCTAAGATTGTAAACTGGGGTAAAAACTGGCTCTTTAAGAAATGGCTTGGCATAATTGGATATCCATCTGCAAAAAAATAAAACAAGACTCATATCCCACACCTTACATAAAAACTAACTCCAAATGGATCAAGGATGTAAATATCAAACCTAAAACAATAAAGATCATGCAAGAAAAAATAGGGTTAGCAATGGAAGTTCTAATACACAGTTTAGACAGATGTCAAAATCTGACAAAGCATAAACAGAAAAGAAAATAGATAAATGGGAACTAAGAAGCAAACACTTTTGCTCTTCTAAAGACTAGCAGAAGAGTTAAAAGACTACACGTTACATATACATATGTGTATATGTAATGTATATATAAAACCAAGCCTGTTGATGTTGAGTCAATGCTGACTTATAGCAACCCTATAGGACAGAGTAGAACTGCCCCATAGAGTTTCTGAAGAGTACCTGGTAGATTAGAACTGCTGACCTTTGGTTAGCAGCTGTAATGCTTAGCCACTATACCATTGTCTGTCTTGAGAGAGAAAAAGAGACAGAGATTTATATCAAGGAAATGGCTCTCATGATTGTAGAGTCTGGAACACCCTGAATCTGTGGGTTAGAATGGAGGCTTCTCTCTATTCACATAGATGCAGGGGCTGGTGAACCCAAGATTGGCATGTCAGAGAGCAGGGCTCCAGCTCTCAGGCTGTGAAGATGGATGAATTCCAAGATCTGCCAATAAACTGATATCCGAAGAGATGGAGGTCAGATGAACAGGAGGCAGCCATGGGATCCAGAGAAAGCAAAAAGCCAGAAGGTCTGCTTGTATAAAGATACAGGCTACAACTTCAAGGGAATGCCCTTTAAACTGATTGGCTACTCACAAAAGATGCAGTCATGAGAATGATCACGTATAAACACTGAGAATCATGGCCCAGCAAAATTGACACACAATCCTAACCATCACAGCATTTATCTCTCTTCCTTCTTTTTTGTCTGTTTTTTATTCTGTTTGGTACTTGGCTGAGTACTTTATCTTTTCATTTGACACGGTTCCAAGATTGATGCTTATTTTTGTTTTGTTTTGTTTTACTCAGCTTTTTGGGTCTTTGGTGTGGTGGAAGAGTGTGGTACTTCTCTCAGTAGTGCCATGTTGACTTAATGTTTTTTAAATGCTACAGATTTATGGGTCATCCCTAAGACCTCCATTTTAGTCTCCACCCGGGAAGTGGTTGATGCTCTGAGGGAAGCTGATTCAGCTTCAACTTGAACCATGGCCCTTTGTAAAGACCCAAGTCCGAGCCTACATTGGATTTTCCAGTTATTGACTCCAAGTAAGCAGATTGTTGCACTTGATTGGCTCTTGTCTGTCTGTGAGATCTGACCAAAAATACTTGTCCAGCAAGGGTCAGACTAGGGCTGGGCTAAGTTCCTCTAAGGAGGTTTCATTTCTACTTTATTGGGAATTAGAAGATTCTTTATTTTTTAAAAAATTGTATTTTAGATGAAGGCTTACAGAGCAATTAAACAATTATTTCACATATTATTTTTGACATAGGTTCCCATCCCCATGATGTGTCAACACTCTACCCTTCTTGACCTTGGGTTCCTCATTACCTCCTTTCCTGCCTTCTTATCCTTGCCCATGAGCTGGTATGCCAGTAAATCTCATCTTGTTTTATAGGCTTGTCTAATTTTTGGCTGAAGGGTAAACCTCAAGAGTGACTGCAGCACTGAGTTAAAAGAGTGTCCAGGGGCCACACACTCAGGGCTTCTCTAGTCACTGCTATACAAGTAAGTCTTTTTTTTTTTCTTGTGAGTTAGCATTTTGTTCTATATTTTTCTCTGACTCATTCTGGGACTGTCTATTGTGATTCTCATCAGAGGAGTTTTTGGTGGTAGCTGGTACCATCTAGTTGTGGTCTACCCAGTCTGGTGGAGGCTGTGGTCCATTAATTCTTTAGACTATCTTTCCAGTGTGTCTTTGGTTTTCTTCCTTCTTCCTTGCTCTGGATGGGGTAGGACCAGTATTGTAGACAACTACTCAGAAGCTTTTAAGACCCCAGACACTTACTACTCACCAAAGTAGAAAGTAAAACATGTTCTTTATAAACTGTGCTATGGCAATTGAGCTAGATGGCCCCTGAGATAGAATTAGAATATTCTTGAAATTAGATTGGATCCCACCAGCGACTCCATAAGAGAAAAGTGTTGCAAGTCTGATTCTGTGAAGATTTACAGCCTTGGAAACCTTATTGGGCAGTTCTAGTTTGCCCTATAGGGTTGTTACAAGTTGGAAATGACTTGACATCAATGGGTTTGCTACCTGTATTAGACACTGAGCTAGATGCTGGGAAAGAGGAAACAGAGTTATCATGTGAAGAATGAGAGGAGGAGACCTGAATTGTACAACCTTATGAAAACTGATTGTGACACAGACTTTGCAACTCTGTGTTCAGGTTGTGGGTTGAAATCAGCTGTAACACATGGATATTTGTGAATACTACAAAGTGGGCTTGGTTTTGGAAAGCTGGTTGTTAAGCATTTACCAATACATCGCCGGGAGACAGGTAAGGTAAGTGACATGTGTACTGAGCACTTACTAGGACTCCTCCTCCTGTTTCTTTGTCCAGGTGAAAGCCGGAACCACCCTCTCCACACCCGGCCAAAAAGGGAAGATTGAAGAAGAATTGACAGATTCAAATTATGGCGTTGGTGGAGAATATCGAGTATACCACTGCCAGAAGAATGAGAAACCCAGTCTTAGAAGAGATAATTGGCTGTAGAAAAGGACCTCTTGTTTGGTAGAGGGTCAGTGAAAATGCAGTAAACCTTCAGTGAGATGGATTGACACAATAGCCATGATAAAGGGTTCAGCCATACTAATGATCATGAAAATAGTACAGGACCAATGTTTTGTTCTGTCATACATAAGGTCACTGTAAATGGGAAGATCTGATGGCAACTAATAACAGCAGAACCCATGCATTATGTTAAATACTTGATACATTACTTCATTACTACATTACTTCATTGTAACCTTGTTGGAAACCCTGGTGGCGTAGTGGTTAAGTGCTACAGCTGCTAGCCAAAAGATTAACAGTCTGAATCTACCAGATGCTCCTTGGAAATTCTGTGGGGCGGTTCTACTCAGTCCTATAGGGTTGCAATGAGTTGAAATTGACTCGATGGCAGTAGGTTTGGTTTGGTATAAGCTTATTGGAGCTCTGCTGGTGCAACTGTTAAGAGTTCAGCTGCTAATCCTGTTGGTAGAAATAGTTATCCTCATTTTACAGAAGAGGGTGAGACTTAAAGGAAAAAAAGAATTCCCCCAAATTCTTAAGCTAGAAAGTGGGCACTATCATATTTGAGCCTAGACCTGTCTAGACTTTCCGCATCATGCTGCCTGCAACTTTGGAATAGCAGCAGGCGCCAAACAAACACTTTTCTCAAGATTTAAATGACTATGAAAAAGGCTTTGGCAGAAGAATATTTGTAAATGTTTTACTCAGTTCAAGAGTGTCAAAGCATAATCTTCAGAATTTACAAACATCTTTTTTACAAACATAGAATGAAGACATGTCAGGGATTTTATTTGTCTCCTTAATTGGTGAGGGAACCAGTGCTGTGATAAAGCTGGTTTAAAGAGCCTTGAAAGAGCTGGGTATTCATGGGCAATTTAATAAGAAAATGCTAGAATTACTTTCTAGGTTAGCTTCAAAACTGATTAACTTCTTTCAGGGCAATAGACTGTAACCTTTGAGATTATCCCTTCAACCAGAGGGAAATCATTTGTATCTCTCTTAGATATAAACCTACAACTTGACATAATTTCACAAGGTCTGAGTCCCTAATTAATAATAAACAAAAAAGTCAGAAAATTCACCTAGAAATTTAAGTAATTCTTGGGAGGGTTGTTAAACTATGCTTCAGTGTGACATTGAAAGGACATGGAGGAACATCAGCCCAGTAAATTTTCATTTAACCTGCCTATCTGTGATCTTACAACTTTAGGGTGGGGTAGTAGTATAATGTGTGGTTAAGTACAGGGACTTTTGAGGGAAGGTCTGCCATAATTTGATTCTCTGTCCCATCTCTCAAGAGTTGAATGATCTTGGCCACATTATATAACCTCTCTTCCTCAATTTCCTCATCTGTAAAATGAGAATAGTAATAACGTGAATCTCACAGATCTCTGGTAGAGTAACGTGCTTAGAAAAATGCTTGGCACATAAGAGGAACTGACTATCATAGTGACTATTGAAAGTATCACTTGGAAAATCTTTTAAAATACAGATTTTCAGACTTTATCCTAAGAATGATTTAGGATGTGGGGGGTGGGGCCTGAAGGAGCTGAACCTTCAAGGACTACCACTTGAGAAACACATGGATTATGCCAAGCACAATTCTCAGATGATCATAGTGGAAGGGGACAGAACCTGCTTTAGAGAAGTGAGGTTTGTAGATATTGAAAAGTCGATCCTGCAGTTGGAAGAGCAAGGATAAATAACAACAATTTAGCATAAACCATCAGTGACTTAAGAAATAAAACTGCCAAAAGATATATGAGAAGGTGCTCTGTCATTAGCATTTAGAGAGATGTAAATCAAAGCTACAATGAGATACAACTTCACCCTTGCTGAAATGGTCCTGTTAAAGGAAGAGAAAATAACAAACATTGGCAGGGATGTAGGGAGATTGGAACCCTTATCCACTGTTTGTGGATGTAAAATGGTACAATTGCTGTGAGAAACAGTATGGCAGTTCTTCAAAGAACTAAAAAGAAAGCTGCCTTATGACCCAACAATTTTGTTCCTAGATACATACCTAGTGATCTAACAGAAGAGACATGAACATACATGTACACCCCTATGTTCACTGCAGCACTGCTTACAATAGTAAACAATGGAAACAAGCACTCATCAATGGAATGAAATACTACTCAGCCATAAATAAAAATGAATTTCTGAAATGTCTTGCAACATGGGTGAACCTGGAGCACATTATGCTGAGTGAAGTTAATCAATTACAACAGCATAAATATTGTATGATCTTACTTTCGTGAAATGACAAGAACAGTATTCATTGATGCTTACCAGTGATGGGAGGGTGTGGGGAAGAGGGAGAATTGTTTCCTAGATAGTAGTCACTTTTTATCATGATGGGAAAGGTGGTACCAAATATCAGTGAATTATGTGTAGTTGGATCAATGTAATTGATGCCACTAAGCTGCACACAAGAAAAAGGATGTATTGGTAAATGCAATTATATATATAATTGGAATTATTATATATAATTGTATATAAATATATAAAAAATTTTATATATATAACATAAATATAATTTATAAATACAAAATTATGTTTATGTTATTAAATTTAAATTAAATTTGTGTTATATATAAGCATATATAAAATTTTATATATGATGTAAATATAATTTATGAATATAAAATTATATTTATATAATATATGCTTATAGATAAATATATATTCATGTTATATATAAAATTGTATAGCTATAAAATTATATACATATAATTTTATATCATATATACCAAAAATAGATATTTGGTACAAGTCAATTCTAACTCACAGAGACCTTATAGAACTTCCCCATAGAGTTTCCAAGGAGATCCTGGTGGATTTCAACTGCTGACCTGTTGGTTAGCAGCTATAGCACTTAACCACTATGCCACTAGGGTTTCATATACATATGTATATTAAAACAAATAGGGGCTGATATTTCTTAGACACAACCAGTCCCCTCATGGAATTAACTTTCTTGGTTTGAAGATTTAAGGTCATGGTCTTGTGGGACAGTTAAGTCAATTGTCATAATATAGTTCATAAAAGTTATATTCTACATATTAGTTTGATGAGTGTTGTCTGGGGTCTTAAAAGTTTGTGAGCAGCCATGTGAGATACAGCTATTGGTCTGTGTTTGCAGCAAAAGAGAAAGAAGGAAATCCAAAATCAGAGATGGAACTGGACCAGAGGAATGCTGTCATAATTGTCTCCATGTACCAAGGTCTCTAATGTAGACTAGAATGAGGTGGTGCCTGGCTACCACTGACCAGCATTCTTATCTGGTCACAATAGATGAATCCTGATAAAAAGAGAGAAAAATGTGGGACAAAATTTCAAATATTCAAAGAATCCAAATTTACTGGCCCCACTGAAACTTGGGAAGCCCCTAAGACTGTTGCCCTGGGATGTTTTTTCAACGTTGGACAGAAACTAACCACCCAAGTTACTTTTTAGCTAAATAGTAGGTTAGCTAAAAACTGTGTTCTTTAAAAAATTACCTGTATGAGACCAAAGGGCAAACAGTTATTCTAAAGCACAGATGAGAAAATTGGAGGGCAGGGAGACTCAGTTAATGGGAATAGAGCAACTAGAATGGAAATAATGAGGATGTCTACAAAATGTGAAGAATGTAACCAATGTCACTGAATAATGTGTGTAGAAATTGTCGGATGGAAACCCATTTTGCTGTGTGTATTTTCACCAAAAATACAATAAAATATTAAAAGGGAAAAAAAGATATTGCAGAGAGAGGAGTTACTAGAGATATTGAAGAAAGAGGACTTATTAAGATGTTCTTAAACTGTAAGACCTGCCTGTGAGTCCTTGCTCTGAAGTGATACTAAAGAATTTTAGGAAAACCCCTTCCCCTCTTGGACCTCAATATCCACCTGTTTTAGTCAGAAGTACCAGAAGTGGATGGCTTTAGCAAAGGGAAGTTTATTCTCACATAGTCCAGTAGGTTAAAAGTCTGAATTTAGGGTGTTTGCTCCAGAAGGTTTTCCCTGTGTCAGTTCTGGAGGAGAAGTCCTTTTGCTGCATCAGGCTTTGGTCAGGAGCAATTTGGTGCTGGAACCTCAGGTCTGAAGGATGTGCTTTTTTCCTGGTGTTGCTTTCTTGGTGGTATGAGGTTCCAATTCTTGCTTGCTTTCCTTTACTTTTATCCCTTTTAGGATAAAAAGTGGTGCAAGCCACACACTACAGAGAAATTCCCTTTGCAGTGCAGTAGGGTGGTGATCTTATGAAGGGATTTCCAGTCCCACCTTAACCCTCATTAACATACAGCATAGCAAAATCATAAAGCGGAGAGCAATCACACAATACTGGTAATTGCAACCCAGCCCAAACACATTTCTATACATGCTTTTTGGGGGATACAATTCAGTGCATGACACCATCTGTAAACTAAAGGTATTAAATCTGCAAAAAAAAAAAGTATGCAGAAGTATTTTCAAAGTACACATACACACATAAAAAAACTGGAAGGACATGGATGGACAATGGAGAGAAAACTAGCTCAGTTAGGTGAGCAAAACGAGGAAGTTTATCCAGCCACCGGATTACCCAGTGACACACAGTAATAAGATTTATATAGGCTAATGGTAAATGTGGGAAATCTCTACACAATGTTTGGTCATAACCGGAGTTTATGATGTTTTCTTCATTAATCTCTTGGTCTTGACCAGCTAGACCCCAATAGAAAGAAAGCTATCTTATTCCTATGAAATGCTACTCAGTTGCAGCTGTTAATGAATGGATTAGAAAATGCAGATAGGGCAAGATGGAATAATGGAGTAAATATGACACTGACAGATTCCTAAGATTAAGTATTTTCAATTACTTCATATGCGTATGAAAGCTAGATGATGAAAGAAGACAGAAAAGGAATCGATGCTCTCAGATTGTAGTGTTGGTAAAGAATACTGAATATACTGTGGCCTGCCAGGAGAAGGACCAAATCAGTTTTGGAGAAAGTACAACCAGAATGCTCCTTGGAAGGGACAATGGTGAATCTTTGTCTCAGTTACTTTGGACATGCCATCAAGCAAGATCAATCACTAAAAAAAGACATCATGGTTGGTAAAGCAGAGGGTTGGTGAAAATAAGGCACATTCTCCATGAGATGGATTGACATGTGAGCTATAACAATGAACTCAAAACATAACATTTGTGGGGGAGGCACAGGACCAGGGAGTGTTTCCGTCTGTTACATATGGTCACCATGAGTTAGCAACTAGCAAGATTAGCAAAACAGGATCTATTTATAGATACAAATGATTTCCACATGTACCATTGGTTCACTCTCAGGTGATGGGAAAATTACTTAGGAGGAATATGAAGATTTTAAAACACAGAAACTAAAGCCTGAGGCAAGGAGAGCACCTCGGTTGGGTGCTGAGGCTAAGCATAGCCCTTTCTGATGGCATTCTCTACACTTGTCTCCTCAGGGAGCAAGCAGGAAGTACAGATTCTGGACCTGATGCTTCCAGGATGCTCTGAAGTTACACTAAAAGTTGCTGAACCACCTGCACATGTACTGTGTTTAACAGTACCCGCTGCCTACTGTGGTCAGACCTGGGAGTTGCTTCTAGGTTGGTCTGATGGGTGCCTGAGGTGGTGATACTGAGTCGGGTGTTAGAGGGAGGAGGGAGTAGGTGGGGTTCCTGGTGGGTTCAGATGGAGGCAATGGACTGGAATTTCTGTCTTCATGTTAATAGGCAATTCTGTCCATTTGTGATCAATACGACCTCTTAATGCACCCACGCTACCTGCTACTCTGATGAAGTGTGTTCCTTATACTAATCAGAGCTTTGTCTTAATTTGAATTACTTGTTTTGAAAAAGTTTGATAGTGTGTGAATCCATTCTCATAATATTAAAAACTTTGTAAGGCTACATTTATCAAAGAAAGAAAAGAAAGAACTGTTAGATTCTTTAAATAATTCCACTGCTGTGATTGGAGTGTCTGTGAAATGGCTTTACATTATTTTCATGCCAACTTGTGCCCACTTGAAGAAACCATCATAAAAAAATCTTAATTAGGAATTAAGTGTATGATTTCAAGAGTGAACTCTAATGTAAAATGTTATGCTCACAGAAACAAGCTCAAATTTAAATTAAAACTGAAAATTTCTTTGAAAGTGTGTTATAAATTCTATATTTAATATCACCCCTGATTTTTTTTTTTTTTTGCTTAGAAATAATTATAAAACAGAAAAAAAAAATGACACTTTTCCCTGTGCCCTTCCAGTTTATCCTAGTATGGTACACAAATACTGTTTTCTGCATGTGTTATGATGTGAACAAGATTGGACAACACCGTTTTGACATACCTGGCTAATGGCCTTTGTACTTGATGCTTCTGCTGCCTGAAAACCATCCATTTGTGAAATATTCAAATGGCTTATATATTCAGTCATGCAAGTTCTACTAAGGACATTTCAAGGGTCATTTCTTCAAAGAGGCTTTGTTAGGACATCCTCTTTAACCCCATCATTCTCCTTCACTTAATCATGCTTTTTTAATGGCACCTATTATCCAACATGTCATTTCATATTTGATTGCTTGTTTCCTGCCTCTTACACTGGATTATAAATTCCATGAGGTCAAAGACTGTACCTTTTTTTATTATGCTGTATCCCCATGGCCTAGGATAGTGCTTGAAACATACTAAGTGCTCATTAAATATTTGTAGTATGAATAAATGAATGAACTGAACATTTAAAAATGGAGTTAAACTGAAACATATATTCCTGCTCAACAGTAAAGTCTACTCTGGTTGTTATTCTTATTTATAACATGGGTGTCTCTGACCATCTGACACTGAAAATCATACAGTGGAAACCAGTGGCAAAGTGACACTGCAAATCCTGCAAAATAAGGATTTCACGATGCTGATGAAGGTAATATTAAAGAACTGTTGACCCAATGGCAACTCAGGGTTTTGCAGAGTTAAATCACGTAAGAGGTTTCAAGAATGAAATAGAGAAAATGGACAAGGATGATGACATGACAGGAGTCTCAAGAGAGGACAATTTAAATATTTAAAAATGATTTAAAGAATTAAGAGAGATAGTTGTTAAAATCATTGAGATTTTCAAATATATTTACAAACTACACAACTTACAATCTGCTTTGAAAGGAAAGTGTGAAATAAAGGATATTTTATAAGGTGGAGAATGTTTTAGGAGTATGTTGCTGTCATGTGAATCTTGAAACCCTGGTGATGTAGTAGTTAAGAGCTACAGCTGCTAACCAAAAGATTTAGGCAGTTGGAATCACCAAGTGCTCCTTGGAAACTGTAACTCTGTCCTATAGGGTAGTTACGTGTTGAAATGTACTCAACAGCAATGAGTTTGGTATATTTGGAGGTCATATGAATTGTCAATTAGGCAACAAATTTCACATCAACATTTTATTCATTTTTTTGTTCTAATGATTAGCACATTGTAATTCATATAAAAATTTTGTTAAATAGAAGGCATAACAAAGTTAATTTCATAATTTCTGGTTTCATTTCTAAGTTGAAGTCTTAATCAAACCTTTTTTCCCCTACGTACTATGGAAATTGATTAACATTTAAAACAGACTCGTTTACAGTGGACTTTACCTGGATTGGGGTCATAGAAGGTGAAAGTAGAAGTCTATACAAGGTGTAAGAAGACTTGGTGGTGCAATGGTTAAGCAAACTGCTTACCAAAAGTTAGACAGTTTGAACTCATCAGTGGCTCCTTGGGAGACAAAGAGCTAGGAATCTGCTCCCATAGAGATTACCTTCTAGGAAACTTTATGGGGCAGTTCCATTCTATTGTATGGGGTTGCAATGCATTGGAATCCACTCAAAGACACACAGCAACAACACTCAAGGTGTAAAAGCAGTACAGAAAAAGAGGACCTAGCAGGGAGATAAAGTTTTCCTGGAGGAGACGGTATATGGGTTTGGGCATCATTAACAAACAACCTTGTCAGCTATAGCCACTAGTGAGGCAGCCTGGAATTTAAGGTCACATGTGTTTGAGGTCAAATCCCTGTTCTGTTTCTTACTTGCTGTATAAACCAGGGTAAATTACTTAAATCCTCTGAATCCTTGTCTTCTGTTTTAAAAAAATAGTACCTAAAAAACTAGAAGCATTACAGAAGTAAGCTATGATGAGCTAAAGACATTTCACTTCTAATTTCACCTTCAAGAACTTGGGTATATATAGACAGCTTAAACGCACTGCTTCTGTTGATCAGCTCTAGTTAGTTTTGAAGATTTAGAATTAGGTGCCTCTTGGAAACCCTAGGAGACCCTGGTGGTGTAGTGATTTAAGAATTATGGCTGCTAACCAGAAGGTTAGCAGTTGAAATCTGCCAGACGCTCCTTGGAAGCTCTATGGAGCAGCAAAGGAACACCCCAAATGCCCAAAGCCCTTAACAAAGAAGGACTCTTTCCTAGAACTGATGTCCTGATTGGACTTCTAGCCTTAAAACTGTGAGACAATACATCCTGTTCTTTAATGACACACACGTGTTGTGTTTTTTGTTATGGCAGCAGCTGGTAACTAAGGCAAGGCCACACAGAGAAAAGAATAATCTTACTTGGTAAGTGGGATCAGAGAATCCATGCAAGGCAAACGTTACGCTTTCTGATTAGAAAACAGTGAACAGAGCCAGTTTTCAAGTCCTTCAGTTCAAAGAATAGAAAATATTCCCAGTCTTTGCACTTATTAGAAGTTAATTTACTGTGTGCGATATACCCTGCTGCCTTACCTCAATGCTCACTTCAAGGCAGGTACTAGTATCACTGCCATTTTTTTAAAAGTAAATTTTATTGGATTTAAATACAAGTGAACAATCCAATTCAATTTGCTGTGTAACATTTTGGAACTCACACCACTATTCTCCTCTACTTGCTCTCCTCTCCCTTCTCCATCCTGCCATGAGAGCACACTCCCCCTTATCATCCAGAAATTCTAATGCCCACTTGATCAAGACCTGTTGCCCCTCCCCCTATCTTCCCACCTCCAGCAATGAGCTTCTTGGACAGACCCTGTGTATTTAGTTAAGCCCACAAGTTTGTTCAATGCCAGATCACTGCATGTCATATATAGTCCTGTTCGGTCTTGGTCTGGGGAGCTGGTTTTGTTGCTGGATATAGTTTGGGGTTAGAGACTCCAGGGATCATGTTCCCACTGGGTCCTCAAGACTGAAGAACCATCAGTTGTGGTCATCTGGTAGAGTTCTAGCTTTGCACACTTATGTTTCTCCTGCCTCATGGGGGCCTCTGTATTGTACACTCCATCCTGGCAGTCATCAGTGGTGGCTGGGCACTAGCTGAGTGTGAAATTAGTCCCTGAATTATATGAGACCTTGCATCAGCTAGGCTTGTATTTTCCTCCTGTCCTTGATGTCCCCCTTTTAGCTCTGGTCAAGGTAGACTAAGACAAATCAGTGATACTTAGATGGCGGCATGTTAGCTTTTAAGACCCCAGATGCCGCTCACCCAGGTCGTATGGGTAAAATTTTTGTGCACTGACTTTGGATAGTCATTAGTATCACTGTCAATTTTTAGGCAAGGACTTAGAGAAGCTATGTAACTTGGCCAAAGCTACCCAGCTAGTGGCAAGGCTGGGGTTGTAATCCAGGTCTGTTTGCTTCTAGTTCTTAATGTGTATTTGCAGTGCCTGTAATTTCCACATGGATTATCTTTTACTTATAAAATTAGTTATTGTTTGACTGTCTTTTTTAATTTGTCCTGTTGCCCGGAGGAAAAGAACGTGGACAGAAGGGGACAGAAAAAGACATGCCAGTGGTGAAGCTCTTGTTTATTCATCGAATGGCTATTTAACAGTATTTTGTACTAGGCAGTGTTTTAGATGAATAAAACGTAGTTTCTCTTATGAACTCACAGCTTATGAGGAAATAAATGAGAGAAATTATACCATGAAAAGAACAACAGAGAAGTAAAGAAGTACAGTGGTTACACAGAGGTGATCTGCTCTGCTTTGGAGAGTGAGGGAAGGCTTCTCAGAGTGAGGTAACAACGCGCCCACTGAAAGAGAAGTGGGAGCTGGCCATTCAAGTAAAGTGCGGAATTGCATTCCCGACAGAGGCAAAGGTGTGGAGGTTGCTGCGCGGTGGGGTTTGCAGCGGGGAAGCGATAGGAGAGGATATTGGTGACCTGAGTGAAGGGACCCAGATCATGAAGGACCTCCTATACTATGCTGAGGAATTTGGATGATGATCTATAACTAAAGAGAAATTGGAAGGATTTAAACTGGAAAGAAGGACTACATGGAGCCCCTTCTGAATGCCCATCCAAATACACCCTTCCCCATCTCTCTTCCGCTCAGTGCAGACGCCGTAACAGTGCAGACGCCATAACTGCGTCATTTGACAGCGTTGTCCTCTGACTTCTGGTTAGGCTCGGCCAGCAGCGGGGTGGCGGGGTGGCGGGGTGGCGGGTGACGGGGTGGCGGGTGACGGGGTGGCGGGTGACGGGGTGACGGGGTGGGTGGGACGGGGGTGGGTGGGACGGGGGTGGGGGTAGGGAGGTTATAGGGGTGGGGGTGGGGAGTACGGAGGTTGGGGGGGTTGGGGGTTGGGGGGTGGGGAGGGGTCACACGGCAGAGCCAGGGACAACAGCTGAATTAGGCAGAAAGTAGGTGAATTGTCTTCAGCGGTCAGCTGTAGGTCATAGCTCATTAGGTGGCCTTCTCCATACAGTTTTCTGTCTCCTTCACTGCATAGCTTTCTGCCCTTGCCTCATCAGGTACCTTACTGCTACTAGTCTGGGAGTATTTCATCAGCCCTATGATTAACCTTTTGAAATAATCTCTGGTATTAAATTTTCCATAAATCATCTACTTTGAGAGTACCAGCTAGTTCTTACCAGAACTGTGACTGAAACAATGATCATATTTCCAATTCAGAATAATAGCTTAGATAGAAGAGTAGAATATGGATTGGAAATGAGGGCAGAAAGGAAACAGAGAGACCACAGAGAAACACATTATGATAATTAAGAGAAGAGATGGTTGGCCCTGAGCTTGGATTACAATAGTTATGACAGAGGACAGGATAATGTATTTGGAGATAGAATTAACATGACTTGGAGCAATCTTGTAACCAACCAGATTCATCTTCACTAAATACTTATTTGATAAGGGGAAATTCTGTCCTACACTTTATCTCTCAACAGTTTAAAACAAAGCAGATATTTACAGAGAAGTGGAAGAGAGGCAAGGAAGACAGGTGTCCCCCAAACTCTTAAGTAATGTAACATGGAGGCAGGCTTGGAGGAGTCGTGAACAACTCTAGTTTTTAAGGGCTTCAGCGTCCTGTCCCACTGGGTCAGGATAGCATTTCTGGCTCCATTCCATTTTCCAGGACCCACTAGGCGGTACTGGTAAGGAGTACATGGTCCAAAGAAAACTTCCCAAGCTAGTCTGGGATCCTTTAGAAACAGAAGTGGTACATTAGGCTTTGCGCCTATGCATGCAGCAAGCTCATCCAAATAGGAAATATAGTTGAGTTTGTCTTCACTGGTATCTTTACCCACATTCCTGAAAGAAAAAAAGATGGATTCCTTTTCATGAACCTCCCCCTGGCCTGTGGTTTCCAAGTTATAGGAACCATCCCCCTCCCACCCTTTTTTTTACTTTTCTTTTAACATAAAAAATCATGTTTGGGATTTTGTTTTTTTAATGGTGGAAAGAAAAAATAAGAGGAGTTTGTCTAGAGAAATAAGGGCAGTTAATTTGACTAAATGAAATGGTAAAGGAAGGCAACTTAGGAGAAGTGCTTTGAATAATAGTTTAGCTTCTTGAATTTGAAATGAAGGTTAAGTCTGATCCATCCAAACATAATAGTTATGAATGAATGAACATGATCAGAAAGCACCGTATGTATATGCACTTGAATTATTTTTATTGATGTCAATTGTGAGTTGAGAGGGCCACACTTGGTGTGCCAGTACTGACCATGAAACAGATATGAGTATAATGTGTTTGAATGCTTTATTTATTCATGGGCATTTATGTTATTAGTAAGTTTTCATGATATCCTAATGCCATTCATTTTTTTCAGGTATCCCCTGCCAGATACCATTCTAGGTGCTCAGAACCGAACAGTAAACAAAACAAAGTGCTTATTCTCCATGAGCTTACATTCTAATGGGGGAAGGGGAGGACCAGAAGATTACAAAAAGAGAACAGAAGCAAAACCAACATGAAATTACAGACAGCAGCATCATGCAATCACTCTATAACAAAGACCTGAAAAACTAAGTAAAACAGATACAAACATCAATTCTGGGAACTGTAAGTGTCAAATGAAGGGATATGTAACTTGATCAATCACCAAACAGATTAAGAAATTGACAGAAATCAGAGGATACGAAGAGGTCCCCTACTAGCTTATGTGGCACCTTGGACCTCAACCACCAAGAATGAAGCTCACAACAGGAGATAGATTACCCAGTAACTGGGGATACATGTTCCCCCCCCAATCTTTTTTCCCTTCACGTGGCCTCCCAGTGACAGTGGAGAAGAAGAACACTGGACCTTGGCCTGCACTGCCCCCTTGACCCACTCTATTGGCCCAATTATGTACTGCAAACAACCCATTCCCATTCTGTCATGGATTGAATTATGTCCCTATAAAATGTGTGTATCAATTTGATTGGGACAGATTACCAGTATTGTATGATTCTCCAACATTTTGTCATTTAATGGGATTTTCCTATGTGTTGTAAATTCTGTCACTATGATTTGGTAAGATGGGTTATGTTGAAGATTGAATAGTGTCTTGTGATAACCCCTTCTTGAGATATGAAAGAGAAAAGCAAGCAGAGAGACATGGGGACCTCATAACACCCAGAAAGCAGTGCGAGGAGCAGAGTGCATCCTTTGGACCTGAGGTTCCTGTGCTGAGATTCTCCTAGACCAAGGAAAGACTGATACATCACAAGGTCTTTCCTCCAGAGAAGACACAGAGAGAAAGCCTCCCTGTGCTGCTGATGCATTTAATTTGGATTTGTAGTCTAGCGCACTGTGAGAGAACAAAATGTTCTTTGTTAAAGCCATCCACTTTTAGTATTTCTGTTATAGAAGAACAAGATAACTGAGACACACTGCTTCCTCCCCACTGGACCTGTTGTTGAACCATAGCTGGCCCTGACTGCTGGCCCTGACCACTTGGACAAGGTGATGTGAAGTATTAATGCCCACAGATGAGCAAACAAAGCATGCCCAGCATGCCTGCCCAGACATAAACAAATAAAACAAAAAAGAGATACATAATACCCAAACCAAAGTTAAAAAAACTATTAAAAAGATTCCTTTCATGGAGGACCAACAACCTCAGTCTAGGACACACGACAGCATCAGCCAGATACCAACTTATTTAATGAGCTCTCAAGGATAAAATACAAATAAAAGATTTATAGCAGGAAACCAGAGACATCAATCCATAGATGATAACAATGTCAGAATAATGAAAGAGGGAATAAATAGTGTAGGTACAGAACTTCCAAACAGAGAAGAAGTCAAGGTGATATCAAGTGGTAGAAGACTGGTTTAAACTTAAGAAGATAGGTGTAAACTTCAAAGTAACTACAACAAAAGTTAACAAACTTATTCACTGAAATAAACAAGAAAAAATTGAGTTTCAATAAGCATGTATGCTACATACATGAAAGAAAAAATATTCACAAACAAAGGAATTCAGCACAGGAGAGTAAGAGGAACAAAGAAAATGTCAACACACCACAAAAAAGCTATAAAGTGACAGAAGAAACTTACACTTATCAGTAATCACACTGAATGTAAATGGCTTAAATAAACTCATAAAGAGACAGGGCGACAGAATACATTAAAAAAAGGACCCATCAATATGTTGTTTGTAACAGACATGCCTCAGAAATGAAGACATAAATTTATTAGAAATCAAAGGATGGAAAAACTATATCAAGCAAATAGCAACCAAGAAAGAGTGGAAATGTCAATACTACTCTCAGATAAAAGAGATTTTAAAACAAAATCTAACATAAAAGCAAGGAAGGACACATATGGATTAAAGGGACAATCTACAAGATGATATACCATAATAAATACCTACATGCCCAGTGACAAGTCTCCAAAATACATAAAACAAACTCTAACAGCACTGAAAAGAGACACAGGCAATCCCACAATAATAGTAGGAGTCTTCAATACATCACTCTCAATAAAAGACAGGATATATAGAAAGACTTCACAAAGATGCAGAAGGCCTAAAGGCCATAGTCAACTAACTTCACCTCACTGACATACAGAAAACACTTGATCCAACAGCAGCAAAAAGCACATTCTTTCCCAGTGCATGTGGAATGTAGCCCAGAATAGAATACCTCTTAGGCCACAAAACAACTGTCAAGAAAGTGCAAAACATTAAAATAATAAAACATCCTTGCCATAAAAACAGGAATTAATTACAGGAAAAGCAAAGACAAACAAAACAAACAAACAAAAAACAAAGACATGTAAACTGAATAACACGCTGTTTGAAAAACACTGGATAATAGAATAAATCAAAGATGGAATAAAAAATTCCTAGAATCAAATGATAATTCAATCACATAATACCCAAACATTTGGGAAACAGCTAGGCAATGCCCGGAGGTCAATTTATAGCTATAGACACACACATCAAAAAAGAAGGTGAAAAAAAATCAAACATTAACTATACAACTAAAAAAGATATAAAGAGAATAGTAAAAGCAGCCCACAGCCATCAGAAGAAAGAAAATAATAAAGACCAGAGTAGAAATAAATGAAATAGAGAAAAGAGAAACAATATAAAGAATCAACAAAACCAAAAGTTGGTTCTTTGAAAGGATCAACAAATTATTGGCCAAATTGACAAAAGAAAAGCAGGGGAGGATGCAAATGAAATGGGGACATTAGAACAGACCCCAACTGAAATTAAAAGGATCACAAGAGAGCACTGTGAAAAAACTATACTCCAACAGATTTGAAAACCTAGAGGAAATGGACAAATTTCTAGAAACACAGTACCTCTCCAAACACAAAATGAAGTTAACAGTGGTATTTACAAATTCATTCTTTGAAGCCAGCATAATCCTGATAGCAAAACCAGGCAGACACCACACACACACAAAAAATTACAGAACAGTATCTCTTATGAATACAGATGCAAAAGTTCTCAATAAAATTCTGTTCAATAGAATTCAGCATCATAAATAAATAATACATCATGACCAAGTAGGATTTATAACAGGTATACAAGAATGGTTCAACATTAGAAAGTCAGAGTAACCCACCACATAAATAAAAGAATCACATGATCATCTCAACTGATGCAGAAGAGGCATTCAATAAAGTTCAACACCCATTCCTGATAAAAATTCTCATTAAAATAGGTATAAAGGGAAATTACTTCATATAATAAAGGACATCTAGGTGGTTCAGTAGTTAAGACATTGCCTGGTAACTGAAGGGTTGGCAGATAAAATCTGCCAGCTGCTCCTTGGATGCCCAATAGGAGAATTTTACTCTGCCTTACAGGATTGCTATGAGTTGGAATCACCTGGATGACAATTTCTTTTAAATTTGTATTTCTCTATACAAAACCAATAGCCAACATCATTCTTAATGGAGAGAGGGTGAAAACATTTCCCACAGAATGGGAACAAGACAAGGATGCCCTTTATCACCACTCTTATTTAACATTAGCTTTTTGGCTTGGCTTGAAGTCCTAGTTCTTTAACTATAATGCTTCTAACTATGAGGCAATACAAAGAAATAAAGGGCAGCCACAGTGGTATGGAAGATGTAAAACTGTGTATATTTGCAGATAGTCTACACAGAGAACACAAAAGACTCCACAAGAGAACTTCTGAAACTAACAGAAAGACTCAGCAGAGCAGTAGGTTACAAAGAAAACATACAAAAACCAGTTGGATTCCTATACATCAACTAAATTAAAAAAAAAAAAACAAACAAAAAAAAACAAAAAGGAAATCAGGAAAGCAATACCATTTATAATAACCCCTAAAAAAAAAAAATAAATAAAAACTTTCAAATAAATATAATCAGGGAGATAAAAAGCCCATACAAAGAAAACTACAAAACACTATACATAGCAAGAAATCAACATAAATGGAAAAACACATCATGCTCATAGATATGTAGATTCATCATTGTGAAAATGTCAGTTCTACCTAAAGCAATCTACAAATACAAGGCAATCCCTATCCAAATACCAAAAGTGTTGTTAACAAGATGGAAAAACTAACCATTAACATTATATGGAAAGGCAAGAGGCTTCAGATAAGTAAAGCGCTATTGAAGAAGAATAAAGTAGGAAGTCTTTCACTACTTGACCTCAGAACCTACTGTACAGCTATAATAGTCACAACTGTCTGGTACTGGTACAGTGACAAACATGCTGAACAATGGAACAGGATCAAGAACCCAGATACAAATCTACCCACCTACAGTCACCTGATCTTTTACAAAGGCCCAAAGTCCATTAAGTCAGGGAAAAGACACCCTTTTTAACAAATGTTGCTGGCAAAAATAGATGTCCATCTATAAAAAAATGAAACAGGACTCATACCTCACACCATACACAAAAACTAATTCAAAACGTATCAAAGACCTAAATGTAAAACCCCAAACTATAAACATCATAGAAGAAAAAATAGTGTCAGTGCTAGAGGGCCTAATACATGGCATAAATAGGATACAACCCATGAGTAATAAGACACAAACACCAGATAAACTATATAGTTATAATCTTCTAAAAATTGAACACTTAATGTTCATCAAAAGACTTCACTGAAAGAGTGGAAAGAGAACCTAGAAACTGGGAAAAAATTTTGGCAATGATAAATTCAAGAAAGATCTAAACTCTAAAATCTATAGGAAAACCCAACACCTCTACAGTAAAAAGACAATATAGTTAAAAAATGGGCAAAGGAAATGAACAGATACGTTACCAATAAAGCATTTAGGTTAGTAACAGATAAGGAAACACTTGTGATCATTAGCCATCAGAGAAATGCAAATTGAAACTATGGTGAGATACCACCTAACACCAACATTACTGGCTCTGATAATAATAATAATAATAATAATAATAAAATCAGATAATAAATGCAGGAGAGGCTGCACAGAGATTGTAACTCTTATGCACCACTGGTGGGAATGCAAAATGGCACAACCATTTTGGAAAATGATATGGCATTTCCTTAAAAAACTAGAAATATTATGTGATCCAGAAATATATCCTAGACAAATAAGAGCTGTCACAAGAACAAGCATATAAGCATATAAGCACACCCATCTCCATGGCAGTGTTATTCACAATAGCAAAAAGATGGAAATATTCTACATGCCCATCAATGGATGAATGGATAAACTACAGTACATACCCACAGTAGACTACTCAACAATAAAGAACAATGACGAATCTGTGAAATGTCTCACAACCTGGATGAACCTGGAAGTCATTATGCTGAGTGAAATAAATCAATCGCAAAGGTATAGATTGTATGAGATCCCTATTATAAAAATTCATGAAAAGGGTTATACCCAGAAAGAAACAATCTTGGTTAGGCAGAGGAGTAGGGGTGAAAAGGGAAGACATTAACTAGACAATAGATAAGTGGTGACTTTGGTGAGAGGTGCTTGTTCCTCGTGGCACTCTCATGGCTGAGATTCAGTGTTTTCACCACCATGGCCTAGGTTTGATCCCTTGGTCAGTGAAGTCATTTTGGAAACCCTCATGGAATGGTGGTTAAGTGATATGGCTGCTATACAAAAGATTGGCTATTTAAATCCACCAGGTGTTCCCTGGGAGCGCTATAGAACCATTCTACTCCACTAGATAGGAAGGGGCTGGTGAAGAGTAAGACAGTCCACAACACTGGGGAAGTCAGGTCATGGAAGCTTCATAGACACATCCAAACTCCCTCAGGGACTGAATTATGAAGATGAGGGCTGGGGACCCTGGTCTTTGGTAGCATCTAGTTCAACTGGAATAACACAGTTTATAAAGAAAATATTCCACATCCTACTCTGGTGAATAGTGTCTGCTGTCTTAAAAGCATGTGAGCAGCCATCTAACATACTCCACTGGTCCTAACCTGTCTGGAGGGAGAGATAATGAAGAAAACCAAAGACACAAGGGAAAGGTTAATCCAAGTGACTAAAGGACCACTTAGTCTCCACTAAGCTAAGTCCAGCACAACTAGGTGGTACCTACCTAACATCACCAACTGTTCTGACAGGAATCACAGAGTACAGGGGTCTTGGAGCTGGAGAAAAGTGTAGAATAAAATTCAAACTCACAAAATAGACTAGAATACGTGGTCTAACAGAGACTGGAGAAACCCTAAGATTACGGCCCCTGGACACCCCTTTTAACTCAGTGCTGAAATCACTCCTGAGATTCACCATTCAACCAAAGATTAGACATGCCCATAAAACAAAATGAGACTAAGTGAGCACACTAGGCCAGGGGCAAGGATGAGAAGGCAGGATGGTACACGAAAGCTGGTAATGAGAAGCCAAGGTTGAATAGGGTGTTGACACATTGTAGGATTGGCAACCAAGGTCACAAGACAATGTTATCAACTGTTTAATGTGAAACTAATTTGCTCTGTAAAGCTTCAATAAAATACAATTAAAAAAGAACAAACAGATATGTAATATATGAGGTATTCATTATTATTATGAACAAATACAAAGGAGAGTGCCAAGTATTGCATGGCATCCCCAAAAGATACGTGGATGTCCTAAACCTGTACTGCCTGTAAATAGGACCTTGCTTGGTCTTTGAAGATGTTTTCAGTTAAGTTAATATAAAGTCATACTAGAATAGGGTGGATGTTGACACAATGTAAGTGATGTCTTAGAAAACAGGAGAAAAGACACAGAGAGGCATAGCAGGAAGGTGGCCACGTGAAGAGGGAGGCACAGATTGCAACACCAAGGTGGCTGCCATTAACAGAAACCAAAGAGAGGCATGGAACAGATTTTCTCTCAGAGACCTCAAAAGAAATCAGCGTGACCAACATCCTAACTTTGTACCCCTAGCCTTTCGAACTGGAAGACAATCAATTTCTGTTGTCCCACTCCACTCAGCTTGTGGCAGTTTGTTACGGCAGCTCTAGGAAACTGACATAGCTGGTAAACTGTGAGTTGGCAAGGAGACTGGGTAGGTTGCTGTTTTCTACAGGGTCATCAGGGAAGGCTTCTTTCTTAGACGTGGTACTTGAACACAGCGAGCTATGCAGACCCCTGGGGTAAGAGCACTCCAGGTAGAGGAAATAGAGCAAAGGTTCTGAGAGAGGTTTTGCTTGGCCCTACCGGAGGAACAGCTGGGAGGCTGGAGTGACTGGAGCAGTGCAGATGACAGCACAGTCGGCAGTCTGGGCAGAGAGAGTTGGGAGTCTTGCAGGGCCTTGGAAACAGCAATCAAGATTCTGAAGGCTTTGGATGGATGAGAAATGTGATGTGCTTCACTGTAGCTGCTCTGTCAAGAAGAGACTGTAGAACAGCAAGAGTGAAAACAGAGAGATCAGATCAGATGTAACTACCATCCACCTGGTGAGGGATAATGCTGGCTTGGTTTGGGGTGGTAGCAGTGGGTTAGTGAGAGCTGTCTGGATTCTGGATTAATTTGAAAGCAGGAGTTGATAGAATTTGCTGGTGTGGGGTGTGAGAGAAAAAGAGAAAAGCATTACTCTAAGATTTTGACTGACCAACTCAAATTAGCAGCCAATTGCTAAGATGGGGAAAAAAATCTCAGAGTAACCTATTTGCAGGGTACCAGGATGGTGGACCAAAGGGTGGTTGATCAAATCATGAACCACTCCTTGGAAACATGATGGGGCCGTTCTACTCTGTCCTCTAGGGTTGCTACCAATCAAGAACTGTTAGATGGCAACATGTTTGGGGTTTTCTTTGGATTAGGGTGGTGGAGAGCATCAAAAATTTCTTTCTTCTTTTTTTAGAGTCACTGAATTTGAGGTACCTATTAAATATCTGAAAGCCCTGGTGGCATAGTGGTTAAGTGCTACAGCTGCAAACCAAAGGGTTGGCAGTTCAAATCCCACCAGGCGCTCCTTGGAAACTTTATGCAGCAGTTCTACTGTGTCCTTTAGGGTCACTATGAGTTGGAATCAGTTCGATGGCAATGAATTTACTAAATATCTAAGTGGAGATATGCAGAGGGAGTTGGTGGTGAAGGCTGGTACACCAAGAGAGGGATTTGAGACAGAGATACAAGTTTGGAAACTACAGCTATATGATGACCTGAATGGAGCCACTTAAGAGTGAGTATAAACACCAGTTAGAATAGGTCACAGGGCTAAGTATGGGGTTCACCAGTTTTTATATGTAAGAGGAGCCACAGCAAATAATACAGACAAGGAGGAAAACAAAGACAGATGGACTTCTGGGGCCACGTGAAGACAGGACTACCTATCTGCTGGGGGCAGGCTCTGTGTTCCACTGCAAAGCCTCCTCAGAGCCCTAAGTGATGTGTCCAGGGCAGAACATCCAGCTACAGGCAGAGTCAGGACTAAAAGACTTTTTCTGACTCAACATGTAGAGGTATTTCCAACCTGCCATATTTCTTCTCTAGGAGAAAAAAATATTGTTTAGTAAGAACTTTTGGGGTTTGTTTTTGGTAACAGAATATACATTATTGCTAAGTTTTCCCTCTGGAAAGCAGTATTTTATACCTTTTTATGAGCTGGTCCTTTTTAGTGGCATCAGCCATCAATTTTTCAGATGATGGTAGCTTACAGAGTCCTGTGAGAAAAATTGGAAACAACAATGAAGTCACAAGCAGCTTTCCCTTTAAGTTCCCCTAATTTCTGGCCTCCCACTGTCCCTGCTTCAGAACACATGACAAAGCTTAGAATGGAAGTGGAGATTAGAGCGTAGTTTTCTGGATGTAAAATCTTCTTCTAAACTCACATAACCAGGGCACTCTAATACCAGAATTGCGGGAACGTCCCAGTGGCTTAGCCCTCAGCCTGCACCATGCTCACTCCTTAACAGCACCCACCATCCAAGACGCCCTGCTGACTTTCTTCATCTGCTCTCACACCAAGACCCAAACCCAAACCAAACCTGCTTCTGTTGACTCTATAGACAGAGTAGAACTGTCCCATAGAGTTCCTAAGGAGTGTTTGGTGGATTTGAGCTGCTGACCTTTTGGTTAGCAGCCATAGCTCTTGACCACTCTGCCACCAGGGTTTCCCTACCAACAAGTATGCCTAAAGGGTCAGTAGGAGACACATGGCCCCAAGATGTAGTACACAATATGCATTATTCCAATACATAGCTTTAGAAATGACACAAAATTCTATTTCTAAAATAAATGGAAAGACCTAGAAGTAAAGAATAAAACAGAATAGAGTCCTGAGGCATCTAGTAATCTCAGCTAATCTGGGACATCTGATTTTATTCTGTTACCCAAATTTATCCCATTCAGAGAATCCAACTTCTTTACCAAGTCAGTCACATTAAGTGACATGGCACAGTCATAATATTACGAAGATATAAAATTAATTATTCATTTTGTATATGTTTTATGCTACTTTAGTATACATTTGTTTGGTTTTAAATACACAAAAACTTGTTGCCACTGAACTGACTCAGATTCATGGCAACCCCCTGAGTGTCTGAATACAACTGAACTCCATAAGATTTTCAGTGGCTGTGATCTTGAAGTTGATTGCCAGGCTTTTCTTCCATGGTGCTGCTGGATGGATTCAAGCTGCAAAATTTTTGGCTGATGGATAAATGCAAATCATTTGTACTACTCAGGGAAATAACTAGCAGGGCATTGATTTTAGATTCAGTTAATCAAATATGACTTTCAATACAGTCAGGGTACCTTTGAACACTCTTGTGGCCCACCGTGCTTGGAGTTCTGTGCCTGATAAAATGGATCCTTTAAGGCCAATGAAGCCAATGATAGCTAATGTTGCTTTTTCCAGGTTTGAGGGAAAGATTTTCTTGTACAGGAATACTGTCTTTGTACAAAGGCTTTTTAGAGGTTCTTCAAAAAAGGGAAAAGAATATGTATATCCTGTGGCGAAGATCACCATATCTATGTTTTCTTCCACTGTCCCATCTTCAAAGAGGACTGAGGTTTCTGTAAACTCCTTCACGCTAGTTTTTATAATGACTGTCCCACAGAGGATACAGGTTGGTAATTCATCATTCACAATGAACTTCCATCTTTTCCTTTGACACAGAAAAGAGAATTAGCCTCAGTAGTTATATATATACAAGACACTTAAGCAGTAGATTTATTTGATCAATCCAGGGAAATTACGTGCCAAATCATGGGAGTAAACGGGCTAATTTTTAAAGTTGTTAACCTGACTTAATTTGTTTGTGTTATTTTTAAATATTTATTTTATTTTTGGTGAAAATATACACAGCAAAACATATGCCTACTCAACAGTTTCTACATGTAGAACTCAGTGGCATAGGCTGTACTCTTCACATTGTATCTTTGTTCTCTAACCAAATGATTTCACCACTGTTGAGTTAGGTTGAAACTGAAAAGCTCTGCCATTGAGTCAATTCTGACTCACAGTGACCCTATGGGACAGAATAGAACTTTCCCTTATGGTTTCTAAGGAGCAGCTGGTGGATTCAAACTACCAACCTTTTAGTTAGTATCCAGGCTTTTAATCGCTGTACCATTAGGGCTCAGAGTTGTATTTAAAAACCAACCAACTTGACCGACCGACCAACCGACCTACCGACGACACAAACTCACTGCTGTCAAGGGGATTCCAACTCATAGTGACCCTACAGGAGAGAGTAGAACTGCCCTATAGAGTTTCCAAGGAGCACCTAGTGGATTCAAACTGCCCACTTTTTGGTTAGCAGCTGTAGTACTTAACCACTACACCACCACCACTGCCGTCGAGTCAATTCAGGGTTTCCTAATTACATTTACTGCTCCCTAAATTTCTCATCTATGCTTTAGGGTTATTGTTGTCAGCTTGATGTCTTTTATGAGTTGAATTATGTCCCCCCAAAATATATGTTGTAAATCCCAACATCTTTGCTTGTGGCTAGAATCCTATTTGGTTGTTTTTGTTATGTTAATAAGACAGGGTTAGTGTCGAGTGTATCCTGAGTCAATCTCTTTAGAGGTATAAAAGAAACTAAACCAGTAAGCAAAGCAGAGATGGGGAGGAGCGATGCCAAGCCACATGGAGATCGCCAAAGAACCAGGAAACAAGCTGAAGAGACAAGTATTTCCTCTAGAGATGACAGACAGAAAGCTTTCTACTAGAGCCACCACTCTGAATTTGGACTTTTAGCCTCTTAAACGAGGAGAAATAAATTTGTTTGTTAAAGCCACCCACTTGCGATATTTCTGTTATAGCAGCATTAGATAACTGAGAATTTGATACCAGAAGAACAGGTTGCTGCTCTAATACTGCTCTACTAGATACAGTATTGAAGTGGTTTTAGGATTAGGTAGGGGGTGGAGGTTAGAAGAGTTTTAAGGCACATAACAGTACAAGCCTGAATTGACTCAATGGCAGTGGATTTTTTAATTTTAATTTTATTTTTGTTTAATAGTAAAAGCCTAGATTTCCTTGAAGAGACTGCTGGTAGGATTATGAACATTAAAGGCAATTCTGGTAAAGGCTCAAAAGTAAGGAGTTCTAAAGATAAAGTCTCTATCATTGTAGAGAATATATATGGCACCAGCAACACAATGTGGCTAGAAAGGTGGACATAAAACGTATTTCTCGTGCAGCTTCAAAAAAAAAAAGAGATGAACATGTACTTGGACAATTGATGCTTCTTATGCAATGGCAAAGAACTCGTTTGAATTATGTTCAAATGTTTGGTGGAAGGTAGAACTTTAAAGTGAGGAATTTGGATATCTGGGGGAGATGATTTCTAAGTAAGACCTTAAAGGGGTGATCGTGGTTTCTCCTTGCCACTTATAGTAAAATGCAAGAGGAAAGAGAAGGGCTTAAAAATGAACTGTGCAAAATGAGAAAAAGCTTAAATATCTGGAAAATTTTGTTGTATTTTTGCGAAGCCTAGGAGGTTATGGCTCCCACTTTTTGAGATCTAGGAGACCATGGCTACACCCTTTGAAACCAAGAAGGCCCTGCTTCCTGTGCTTTTCCAACAGTTCTGCTGATCTCTGAACAGTTTTCTTGGAGCACAACGGCTGTAACTCGTTTGGTCTGTTTCCCGCCTATAGCATTCCAAGAGACAAACAGCATTCTGTTCTTTGTCCCCTTCAGTCTAAGCTGATGGGTTTTATGCTGTGGAAGTTGGTTAGATACATCAGTCACAGACTTAACTTCTTTAACAAAAGATTGTGCAGCTGTACCTTTGGTGAACCTTCTAGGACATACGCTCTTAGTTTGCCAGCAGAATTTTCCAGATCTTTAAGTTCTGTTTTCATTTTGCGCAGTTCATTTTTAAATCCACCTCTTGCCTCCCACATTTTACTGTAAGCATCAGTCAGATGTCCAGATTCATCACTTAGAAGGTCTGCCTTCCATCAAACATTTGACAATAATTCAGGTACGTTCTCTGCCAAAGCATCACCCTTCCTCCACTTCAAATCACATGGTCATCATTTTCTTTTAAAATGTTCCCTAAGACAGTAGAGATTTTTTTTTATAGCATTTCTCGCTTCCTTCTGAGTTGTCACCAGAATTGCCTTTAATGTCCTTAATTCTACCAACACCCTCTTCAAGGCAATCTAGACTTTACTATTACCCACTGCTGTTGGGTTGATTCCGACTCACAGTGACACTATAGACAGCATAGAACTGCCCCATAGAGTTTCCAAGGAGCACCTGGAAGATTTGAACCGCCAACCTTCTGATTATCAGCTATAACAGTCAACCACTACACCACTAGGGTTTACTTTACTACTGGGCACCTTAAAACTCTTAAGCCTCTACCCTTTACCCAGTTCCCAAACTGCTTCCACATTTTAGATGTCTGTTAGATCACTACCCTGCTATTCTGACACCAAATTCTGTTGTCATTATTTAGTGCTGCTATAATAGAAATATCACACATTGGTGGCTTTAACAAACTTTTTTTTTTTCCCACAGTTTAGGAGGCTAGAAGTCTGAATGTAGCATGTCAGTGCTAGGGAAAGGATTTCTGTCCGTGTCAGCTCTGGAGGAAGATCCTTGTCTTTTCAACTTGTTTACTAGTTTCTTGGCAATCTTTTTGTGTCTTGGCATCAATCTTCCCCCATTTCTGCTTCTCTAATCTTTATTATATCTCAAAAGAGATTGACTCAAGATACAGCCTGCACTAACCCTGTCTCATTAACATAAAAAAGATAAATACATTCCCAAATGGGATTATAATCACAGACATAGAGGTTCACAATTACAATGTATATTTTTGTAGGGTACAGTTGAATCCATAACATTTGCCAAAGTGCAGCTCTATACAGATGCATATTAAAATATATCATACTTTAAAGTAGAACTGTACTCTGTAGGGTTTTCAAGGTTGTAACCTTTTGGAAGCAGGCCACCAGGCCTTTCTTCCAAGATGCCACTGGGTGAGTTCAAACTGTCAACCTTTCTATAAGTAGTTGAATGTTTAACTGTTTGTGCTACCCAGGGACTGCATTTCTAGATGCTAGAAATTTCAAGATTCCTCCAAGCCTATTTAAATTGCTAAATTTTCAAGCTAGATATGGAAGCTTTTCACCCTTCATTTTTCTTGCACCTCATGAGCCACTACTTTTGTTGCTGGACAGAAAATACTTGTATTTCAAGAACTGCTGTGCTACATTGTTTTAAGGAAGTAAACTTAGAAAAGGGTAAGTAAAGGCAATACTAAATTACACAGCATTTTTATTTCTGAATAAAATAGAACAAGAAACAATGATTTCATCATTTTCCATTGAATAATAATATAAAAAAGAATCAAGTACCCTGTTGTAATACTTAATCCATAGTTCTCCTGGTTAAGTCTTTTATTCATCTGTTTCTCTTGACTCCATTTTAGTATACATGAAGGTACAATTTGTTCAATAAAATTATAGCATCTTCTTGTACTCATCATATTCAAAGGGTAGCCCCCATGTGAAGATCGTCCCAAAACCCAGGTACCAGTTCTAGTACTAAGAAGTACCTAAAAGGTAATGCAAGAAGGATAAATATATCATTCAATAATTTTGTAGTTTTTTTCAATGTGCTTCGAGTGATCTTATAAAAACAATTGTTCATAGATTTACAAAATTGTCTCTTCTTATTGCCGTCATTACTTTCACAATCACTTTTGCCTGGTCTGAACCAAACCCCCAAACCAAACCCAGTGCCATCGAGTCAATTCCAACTCATAGCGACCCTATAGGACAGAGTAGAACTGCCCCATAGAATTTCAAGGAGTGACTGGCAGATTCAAACTGCCACCCTCCTTGTTAGCAGACTTAGCACTTAACCACTAGGCTATCAGGGTTGCCTGGTCTGTATACCTGTTAAATATGTTCATCATAACTTAATACAAAGAGTTGCAGTACTTACGAACTATTGATCTGGAAGCTTAGAAAAATAATACAGAATTTAAAGTGAATGTTTGGAAAATAATTTTAATTGAGTTAAATAAAAACCTACTCTTCATGAACCTAATCACTGTACTATACTTGGTGATAAATTGGAACTGATTTCTAAGTTTTGAATCTATGCTTGGAATGTATAAAGTCATTTTGTGTGCTTCTTGAGCAAAGTATGAGTTGCTTTATTTTAAAACAACGTACTGATCTGACTTCTAATAGAAAATTTGGAGGTATTCAGAAAACATCTTCCCCTTTCTATTCTTTCAGAATCACAAAGCTAGAACAATAACTGGCCTGGGTGGAGCCATTTGCCAAGTTGGTCTTATGGCTTTAAAAAAAGCCTGGTACCTAGTTTCCATGCAGCATTCCTGGACCCTTCTCAGAAATGGTTCAGTTCTGTCAAATGTGGATTCTTAAATAGCTCAGCAAAGACCACAAGTGCCTGTATGATTTTCAGTTTTTTTTTTTTCCATTCACCATGTACACCTGTAATTATGCAGTTGGTCAGAGTGTTTTATAGTCCTGCATACTCACTCCAACAGCCAGAAATGATAATGGGGTGGGAGTACAGATTCAGAAGTAGTATACCTGAGCTGCTGTTCGGCTGAGTTCCACTGCGATGTCCGCTCCCGTGTTCCCAAGACCGATCACTAAGATGCGTTTGTCCTGAAAGCCTTCTGGGGTCCTGTACTCTTGACTATGTAGGATATGGCCTTTAAATTTATGGATTCCTGAGGGGAGACAA
Source organism: Heterohyrax brucei (assembly GCA_028571685.1). Lineage (NCBI taxonomy): Eukaryota > Metazoa > Chordata > Mammalia > Hyracoidea > Procaviidae > Heterohyrax > Heterohyrax brucei. The sequence continues at coordinate 206,250,529 of CM053140.1, forward strand.
GAATTGGAAAATTAGAGCTACCAAGAGCTGTAATTCACCAATATGTAGGGACAGAGTTTGTGGAACAAAGGGAATCCTAGGAATGTGGCAGCCCTTTCCCTGCCCCTAGTCATGGGCAACAGACAGCATGTGATCCCTGTCCCTCACTGGATGACGAGAGAGAGAGATTTAGTACAACCTGCCTTGGTAAATTGTATGCCATAACAAATTATGGACGATACGGTGAAGAATGGGGATTCTGGAACACTTAATTGTGCTTGTGAGGAAACTGTACATAGACTAAGAGTCAGTTGTTCAAATACAGTGAGAGGATATTCTGTGGCTTAAAGTCAGGAAAGGTGTGTATCAGGGTTGTATCATTTTACCATATGTATTCAATCTCTATGCTGAGCAAATAATCTGAGAAGATAGCCTGTGTGAAGAAAGTGGCATCAGGATCGGAGAAAGTCTCATTAACAACCTGAGATACGCAGATGACGCTGCCTTGCTTGCTGAAAGCGAAGAGGACTTGAAGCACTTACTAATGAAGATCAAAGACTACACAGCCTTCAGTATGGATTATACCCCAAAATAAAGAAAACAAAACTTCTCACAATTGGACCAATAATCAATGTCATGATAAACAGACAAAATATTGATGTTGTCAAGGATCTAATTTTACTTGGATCCATAATCAGTCCCCATGGAAGTAGCAGTCAAGGAATCAAATGATATATTTGCAGTGGGCATATCTTCTGTGAAAGACTCCTGTAAGATGTCAAAAACTGAAGATGTCACTTTGAGAACTAAAATGCACCTTACCCAAGTCATGGTCTTTTCAATTGCCCAGGCATGTGAAAGTTCAACAATAAATATGGAAGACCAAAGAAGAATTGGTGCTTTTGAATTATGGTGCTGGCAAAGATTACTGGAATGGATCGCCAGGAAAATGACAAAATATGTTTTGGAAGCAGTACTGCCAGAGTGCTTCTTGGAAGTGAGGACGATGGGATTTCATCTCACATATTTTTGGACAGTTACCAGGAAGGACTAGTCCCTCGAGAAAGATATCATGCTTGGTAATGTAGAGGGTCAGTGAAAAAGAGGAAGACTTTGGATGATAGGGAGTGACACAGTGGCTGCAATGATGAGCTCAAGCATGTCTATCAATGACTGTGAAGACGGCACAGGACCGGGCATTTTTTTTCTTCTGTTGTTCACAGGTTCGCTATGAGTCAAAACCAACTCAACAGCACATGATAACAATGCCAAGCCCAAGCCAACCCCAGTGCCATGGAGTTGATGCTGTCTCATAGCAGTCCTGTAGGACAGAGTAGAACTGTCCCCAACAATTCCAAGGAGCTCCTGGCGGATTTGAACTGACAATGATTTAATTAGCAACTGGAGTAATTAACCACTGCGCCACCAGAGTTTCTGCCTAACAACAATAACCCTGGTAAATATATAGGAGATCTTAAATCTTGACGAAGGTCTCCTTTCAAAGCATTGCCTTAAGGAAGTAAACTTAGAACAGGAAATAGAAATACCTGTAATGCAGTGTATTTCTGAAGAACCTGTGAAATCAAACTCACTGCAAATAATAAAAACTATCTCAAACGGCTCTAAAAATCCTAGGTAAGAATTATATTGTTGATGTAAGTTACGTGACCCAATATATATACTCTATAAGAATATGATTTGTGTACACAAAATATTTACAGATTGAAAATTAATTATAATACTTTACAAAGAAATTTCTTGTCACATTCTCTGGTAAATAAGTGATTTATGCTTATATTACTGACATTTTGCTTTATGATTTATTATATACTTTATGCTCTATTACAGCACATGCTTACTTACACTTTAGTCTTATTTACATTTGTATTTCTGGTTCATCTCTTGGGCTGTTGATGTGTGGAACTGACCTGGAGAGAACTTAAGACTTCAAGGAGTTGTCGGTGAGCAGCCTGAGAGTTCCTAACTCACAGCAAGCAGATGCACTTGACAGAATCTCAGGACTGGCAGTCCCTGACTTACAATATGTTCAAGTTACAATGAACTGCACCTGTAACTGTCTGTTTTGGTTTATTGTACCCCTCATTGTTAGTGATATGTACAACAGGCAAGGTTAAACTGTATCTGTAAGTTTATATGTAATGTTTCCAAACCCCAAAGACAAATAAGGATGAGATTTATAAATACTGATAATTAAAAAGGTGATGATAATGAAAACTAAATAAAAGGAGATGTTTGACTTAGGTCAGAAGTGACTTAGGTCAGAACCGTAGGAATAGAATCCTGTCATAAGTCAGAGACTACCTGTAATGCAGTGCCTCTCTGAAGAACCTATAAAATCAAATAAGAGGGACAACTGTTCACATTCCCCATGGCCAGAGGAAACTAGCACCAGATTTGTGGCTCCTACTATACGACTCCAGTATTATTTTAAGGGCTGTATACATATTTCCTACTTCTTTCTTTCTTCTTAACCCCTATACCATCCACTTCAGTACCATGGGACCAAAGCCTGAAGCTGGTGGGTGAAGTGTGTGAGGGAGGAGAAGCTGGCACAAGAAGAGAGAGCCAATCACACCATCTTTTCCTACTGCAGGCGGTCAGCCCAAAGTAGGTGCCAGATGGGAGACACTTTATGTTACCTGTAGCTGCAATTTTTGACTATTGCATGAGACAGGATATTTCAATTATGGAAACAAGTGAGACAGGATATTTCAATTATGGAAACAAGATTTTCTGATGACTTCAAGTGATTATAGGATTTTTTATTATCCGTGAGAAAAGCCATGGGAACTGCCTGAGATTTCATCCACAGGCATGAGAGACAAGCCCCACAGATTACATTTGCAGGACATTAACAGCAACAACAACAACAAAGGTTAATAATTGTACTTTGAACACACTTGTGCTTTAATTGGGTCTGGGGGACTTGATGAAATTCATTCTCTATAAGGCAAGTAAGTAGACAAAAACAATTGCTAACATTTCTTCAGCACGTACTATACGTCTCCAGCGTTATTTTAAGGGCTGTATACATATTGATTCATTTAAACCTCGTAACAGCCTCATGTTGTTTTGTAACTATTAGGTGCCATCAAGTAGATTCTGACTGATAGTAACCCTATAAGGCAGAGTAGGACTGCCTCACAGGGTTTCCAAGGAGCAGCTGGGGAATTTGAATTGCTGACTGTTTAGCTAGCAGCCAAGTGCTTAACTATGGCACCACCAGGGCTCCATCGCCCTATAAGGAAGTCGATGTTATTATCTGACTTTACTAATGATATGAGTTAGAATTGACTTGACAGCGGCGGGTTTGGTTTGATTTGGTTTTACTAACGAGGAGACTGAGGCACAGAGGTTAAGCAGCTTGCCCAAGGCTGTGCAGTAGGCAGCAGCGCACAGACGGGAATTCAAGCCACCTGACTCCGCAGCCCAGCTCTGTCCTGCCTGTCAGACGAGGAGGTGTTACCGATGGCTCCAGCAGGGCAGCTGGCCTCCCTGGGCCACAGGAGGCTTCCTGCAGAAGGTGATTGTTTTAATGAAATAATTTGAAGGGTGATTAGGAAGTGGAAAAGAGGACATTAAGAGGAATCCAGGAAATGGTTTTACAGGATGTGAACCGGCTTGATCCAGCCATGTAAATTCCTGGGTCACTGAGGTTTTGCTGGAGAGAATCCTTCCGAGGACTCAGATTTTGCTCATGGATTTTTTATTCTCTATGTTACCTACCTAACACAGTATCTTGTGTATGATAAATTTTCCCTAACTTCATGTTTACGAAGGGGACTCAGGATAAAGGTAGAATGTGGAGGTAAGTCAGAGTCAGTGATTATGTCGAGACAGTACCAAAACGAGAAATCTATTTGCTAAGTCAAAACTATTAGTTCAGGAAAAATAAAAGATAACTCATTTAAATGTAAAGGGAGTATGTTTCACAATTTCTAAAAAATTGTACTTTAGGTAAAAACTCAGCTTAAGTTAATTTTTCCTATGTAATTTATACACACTGTTCTATGACATTAGTTGCCATTCCGATGGTGTGATGACACACTCCCCCTCAGCACCCCACGGTTTTTCACTTAGCTCCTGCTTTTCTACTTGGTCATTCTGCCTTTGAATAGGAGCTGCCCATTTGGTCTCCTGTATCTGACTGAACAAAGAAGCACACTTCTCGTGAGTATCATTTTATGCTTTTTAGTTTCTGTCTGAAGAGTGGGCTTCCGAAACGGTTTTAGTGCTGGGTTAGCAGAGTATCTGAGAGCCGTGGCTGCAGGGTCCCTCTAGTCCAGTCACACCATGAAGTCTGGTCTTTTACGTGAATCTGAGTCCTACTCTGTGCTCTTCTTCGGCCCCTGTCTGGGTCTTTCTGTCGTGTCCCCTGTCAGGGTGGTTAGCAGTGGGAGCCAGGCACCACACAGTTCTTCCAGTCTCAGGCTGATGCAGCCTCTAGTTTGCATGGAATTTCTGTCTCTTGGGTCTTTAGTGTTCTTCATTCTCCTTTGTTCCAAATGGATTGAGATGAGTTGATGTGTCTTAAATGGCAGCTCAGAAGCTTTTAAGACCCCAGATGCCACTCACCAAAGTGGGATGCAGAACATTTTCTTAATAAACTTTGTTATGCTGATTGACCTAGATGTTCCCTGAAACCATGGTCCACAGACCCCCTCAACCTCTGCTGCTCTGTGCCTGTGTTTCGTTGTCTTTAGGAAACTTCTTAGCTTTGGGTTTAGTTCAGTTGTGCTGACTTGCTCTGGATTTTGTGTTGTGCTTCCCGTCACCTAAGAGAATTCATGTCTACTATCTAGTTAGTGAATACCCCTCTCCTTCCCAACTCTTCTTAACCATCAAAGAATGTTTTCTTCTGTGTTGAAACCTTTTCTCAAGTTCTTGTAATAGTGGTCTCATACAATATTTGTCCTTTTGAGACTAATTTCACTCAGCATAATACTCTCCAGGAAACCCTGCTGGTATAGTGGTTAAGAGCTATGGCTACCAACCAAAAGATAGGCAGTTCAAATCCACCAGGCACCATCTGAAAACTCTATGGGCAGTTTTAGTCTGTCCTATAGGGTTGCTATGAGTCAGAATCAACTTGACACCAGTGGACTTAGCATTTTGGAGGGGGGGAATGCCCTCCAGACTCATCCATGTTGTAAGATATTTCATGGATTCATCATCGTTCTATATCACTGCGTAGGGTCATGGGTTGAATTGTGTCCCTGAAATATGTGTGTAGCAACTTGGCTGGGCCATGATTCCCAGAATTGTGTGACTGTCCTCTACTCCATGATTTTCCTACTCTTTAAATCCTAACCTCTGCTTGTAGTTAATAGATTGGATCAGGTTAAAGAGGATTAGGGTGGTACTGTAACACCTTTCCTAAAGTAACTTCCCTGCTCCAGTGTAAAAGGGATTTTATTACCTTTTGTCCTATGAGAGATGAAAGGAAGTGGAGAGTTGAGGACCTCATACCACTAAGAAAGCAGCACCAAGAGCAGAGCTCATCCTTCAGACCTTAGGTTCCTGTGTCCTGTGCCAAGATGATCTCAGACCAAAGAAAAACTGATGCAGTACGAGGACCTTCTTCCAGAGCTGACAAAGGGAAAGCCTTCTGGCGTGGACACCCTGAATTCAGACTTGCAGCCTTTTTAATCTCTATTTTACAGGTAAATCCACTGGTGCTTTGCCAGATTAAGTCACCTCTTTAAGGCCAAATGGCTAATAAATGCCAGAGGCAGGGTTTGAACTCAGGTCATATGACTTCAATTCCAGCATACTTTGCACTACCTCATAATTCTTTCTTTTATAGATGACTTAAATGATTGCACGTGCTCTGGAAATAGCAATGGATAACTATGTTTAATTTGATACCATTGATTTTTGTTTGTTTTTTCTTTTCTTTTTCTCCAAGAGAGGGAAGCATTTTTTCACATGAAAACTGGTTGCTAACTTTTCCTGAGCACACACTGTGCCTGGTGCTGTTGTGGGTACTCCAGTGTCGTAGCTGACTTGATCATAAAGCAGTCATGTGACGAAGATACTCAATTTACTTGAATTTACAGATGTAGAAACAGGGATTAAGGGGTATGTCATTTTCCCATTTGCCAATACATGTTGGAGCCACAACTTGAACCCAGGCCTACCTGAACCACCAACTCTTTACTTCCTTCTATGGAAGTGACTCTGGAACTTTAGTTTGTATAAAAATCACATTGCTGGGGGAGTTTGTTAAACATTGGGATTCCAGAGTCTCACTTGCAGAGATCCTGGAAATACTGCATTAACCTGCCTTTAAAATAAGGATTTCAGGTCTTGGTGGTGGTTGGGGTGGAAGGGTGAGGTTTCTGACTTTGAGATACACGAGGCTGCAGAGATAGTCTATATGGGTCATTATATTCATTCATTTCCCCCCGCCAGGTTGTTTTCATAAAAGATAGGCATCTGCTTTTATGTAACAAACACCTATTGCATATCTACTACATATTGAGTGAGTTTACATAAAAGTTCAGCTTTCATTTTAGCGTATTCTCTTTTTTCTACCTCACGTTAGTATCTTGGAGTTAGGTCAAGTAGACAAAGGAAATAGTACTTTCAGGGTCTCATCCTCTGATTTTTCAGAATTGCAATGTCATATAATAAATGAATTAGTCAGCGCAAGGAAACCCAACATTCTGGAGAGAGTTTTCAGATAACCAGACTATTTAACACAGAAACATCAAAATCTTATGTTCTTTTTGTTGAAGTCTTTCTTAAATACGCCTGAAAAGTGAAACATACTGATAATTCAAGATCACCCTTATTAGCTTCAATAACTGTACTGAGCTTTGATACAGCGAGACCCTCAGGGTCTGCTGAGGACAACAGGACTTAGTTTGCCAACTCATAGCAATCCTATGGAAAGAGTAGAACAGCCCCATAGGGTTTCCAAGGAGTGGCTGTGTGGATTTGAACTACATGGCTTTTACTTAGCAGCTGAACTTTTAACCACTTAGCCACCATGGCTCCTGCCCTAACGCTACATGTTAGAGAAACTTCAGCAACTACCTCATGGGAAGGAGAACGAGGCATGTGAGTACCATGTGCAATGCTCTGAAGTTTAAGGACAGTTATTCATTAATTGATCAAATATAATTTGGCAGTTGTCATCACCAGCCTGCAACTAATGATCATAACTGATGTGTCTGTAGAGAATCTTAACACAATTTCTGTGTGTGGAGCAGAATGGAATGAAGAAGGGTAACCTACAGCAGGACTGGTCTTTGTGCCTGCCCATCATGGGATCCCTTAGGGGATATGGAGGAGCTGGTACTAAGAGTGGAATGGCTGCTGTGACGGGGCTATAATTTACTAAAAGGAATAAATACTTTTTTTGGTCTGGTAGAGTCTCATGCCTGTGACTGAGCAGTTGCTGTTGAACAATTGTCAGAAGACAGTTAAGCATTAACACCAGGTCATGACTCATAACAGTAGTAGTTAATGGTTATAGCATGCTGACTACATCCTCCTCCGCACTATGCTAAGTATTCTGCATGGATTATCTCTTAATCCTTATAGCACTCTATGAATGGAAACTCATTTCCACTTTTTTGGAGGTTTATAGACAGAAAGTAATTTACCATGTTTATGCCACCAGAACTTTGATTGGATATAGGTCTGACTTCATCACCACTATGCTAACTGCCAACCTACCAAAGGTCATGGCCCCAGGGGGACTGAAGCAGTTCAGGCTCCCTGGACATCTCTCTCATACTTTAGCCAGTCACCAAAGACCCTCATTCTGAGAACAGAGAGAAAATTGAGATCAGTCTGTTCTGTCTGGTGTTCTTCTGCAGCAGACCCTTCTAAAGTCTTTCCTATAAAGCAAAATCTTAGACGTATATGAAAGCTGTGTGTGTATGTGTGTGTTTCATTTTTCTCTAATCATCTCGGTTTTAGGGCAAAAGAAGGGATATCCCAATATTTCTTTGCAGTGTTTTTTCCAGATATCAGTAACATATGTAGAAATGTTTACTTTCAAACAAAATGATTCAACTACCTCGTTATACTGTTACCGTTGTTAGGCACTGTCAAGTCAGTTCTGACTCATAGTGACCCTGTGTGTACAGCAGAACGAAACACTACCCAGTCCTATGTTACTCTCACCATCCTCAGTTGTGGTTACGCTTGAGTGCATTATTGCAGCCATTGTGTCAATCCATCTCATTAAAGGTCTCTTTTTTTTTGCTATCTACTTTACCAAGCATAAAGTTCTTCTTCAGGGACTCATCCCTCCCGATAACATGTCCAAAATATGTGAGATAAAGTCTCACCATCCTTGCTTTTAAGGAGAATTCTGGCTGTACTTCTTCCAAGACAGAGTTGTATGTTCTTCTGTCAGTCCATGGTCTATCCAGTATTCTTTTCCAACACCACAGTTCAAAGGCATCGATTCTTTATCGGTCTTTCTTATTCATTGTCCTGTTTTCATGTACATATGAGGCAACTGAAAATATCATGGCTTAGGTCAGGCACATCTTCATCCTCAAAGCCACATCTTTGCCTTTTAACATTTTAAAGAGGTCTTTTGTAGCAGATTTGCTGGATGCAATCTATCCTTGATTGCTTATTCTTTCTTTCATTTTTTTTTTTTACTTGTGATTGAATGAAAAGGTACATTCCCATGTAAATTCGCATGCTCACCTACATGCAGCTCCCACTGCACTCTCTGCCCTGTGACAGCACACCCTTCCTCTCTGTTCCATACATGTCCTATCCTCCCAACAGTCTCCTATCCCCTCCTCTCCACCCATTCCCCTTCCTCCAGTAAAGGTCAGCAGGACGACATCCTATAGATGAATAAAGTTCCCAGAAGATGCAGTCACTTTGTGTCACCAAGTCCAACCCATTGCTGTCCAAAAGGTTGACCTTCATTATGATTTATATAGCATCAGGGCCAGGGGCCATGCTCGCAGGGGAATCCCGAAGCCCCTGGACCATCAACTGTGGTCTTTTATTGGAGATCTCAGGGTGCACCTCTATTTATTCTTGTGTTGCCAGTAAGACTCAATTTTGTGAGGGCCATCGTGGTTATCACTGGTGGTGGCCGGGCACCATCCTGTTCTTCTGGATACCAGTGTATATAGAGATCCGCTCACTTGGGTCTCTCTGTCTTTTGGGTTCTCTTTCTCCCATATCGTTCTTGTCCTCAGTGATCATCTGTTCCTGTTGAGTTGGGACCACTTGCTGTACCCTCAGATGGCAGCTTGGCAGCTTTTAAGACCCCAGATGCCACTCACCAATGTGGGGTGCAGATAGTCCTCATAAGCAAAATGCTAGCTGTGCCAATAGGCCTCGATTTTGCTTGAGAACATGGTCCCTGGCCCCCTGCCCCAGCTACTCTGTCCTTGCAATACTGGGTTAAGATTGGAGGAGTACTCAAATTGTGTTGAAGTCCAGTTATTATTGATCTTCTTTCTAATGTGTGCTGTCACCAATTTCACCCAACCAAATTTCTATTAATTATCTAATCTAAACCCTCCTCCCTCCTCCCCTCCCTCCTTACCCTTGCAATTGTCAAGGAGTCTTTTTTCTTATGCATGAGTCTGTTTTTAAGTTCTTATAGTAGGGGTCTCATACAGTATTTGTCCTCTTGTCACTAACTACTTTCACTCAGCATAATGTCCTCCAGTTGAAATCAGGTTAAGAGATGTTTCCTGCTATCATCGTTGTTCTTTATCATTGCATAGTGTTCCATTGAGTATATATACCATAGTTTACCTATCCACTCCTCTGTTGTTGGGCATCTGGGTTGATTCTATCTTTTTGCTATTGTGGGCTGTGTTGTGATAAACATTTGTGGCATGTATCAGTTGGTGTGAATGGCCTTGATTCTGTAGGATATATACCAAGCAGTGGAATTACTGGGCCAAATGGTATATCTAGATTCATTTTTTTTAACGGAGCACCAGCTTGCTTTCCAAAGAGGTTGCACCATTTTGCAATCCCACCAACAGTGGGAGAGTTCCAATCTTCAGCCTCTCCAGCATTTGTTGTTTTGCAGTTTTTGGACCATGGCCAACCTTGTTGGGGTGAGATGGTATCTCCTTGTCCTTTTGATTTCTATTTCTTTAATAACTAATGATTGTGAGCATGTCTGCATGTGTTTTTTGACTGCCTGGATCTCCTCTTTAGAGAAGTGTCTGTCCATCTCTTTTGCCCATCACTTAATTGGATGATTTATCTTTTTCTTATTGATATTTTGTAATACCTTATAAATTATGGAGATCAGGTGTCAGCCTGACAGAGTTGCCAAATATTGTTTCCCATTCTGTAGGTGGAATTTTAATTCTATTAATAAAGTCTTTGGAGGAGCAAAAATGATTGATTCTTAGTAGTTCCCATTTATCTATTTTCTCTTCTGATGATTGTGGTTTGTTTGACAGACTGCGAAGTCCGCCTGCATTGTGTATTAACATCCTTTGATTTCTTGACTGCTGCTTCCATGGGTATTGATTGTGGATCCAAGTAAAACGAATTCCTTGGGAACATCAAAATTTTCTCCCTTAATCATGAAGTTGCTTATTGCTCCAGTTGTGAGCATTTTTGTTTTGTTTATATTGAGGTGTAATCCATACCAAAGGCTGTGGTCTTTGATCATCAGTAAGTGCTTCAAGTCCTCTTCAGTTTGAACAAGAGTTGTATCATCTGCATGTCTCAGGTTGTTAATAAGTCTTTCTCCTGTCCTGATGCTGCATTTTTCTTCACATGTTCCAGCTTCTCAGATTATTTGCTCAGCATACATAGACTGAGTAAATATGGTTATAGCCTATGTTCAACTGAAGATAGTTAGGAATAAAGAGTAAGACACCACATATCTGACAAGAAAGTAAAATTCAAAATCATGAAATTTTGGTACTTAAAACACATTTTCCTATGTAAACATTGTTTTGAGAGATGGTTATATATTCTTTTAATGCCATATGATTATGCATTCAGCCCCAGCCCAGCAGCAACCCTAAAACCCAATCACTATCTATAATATTTCTTCTCTGCACAATCTAACCATTTCAGAGATGGGGTGTGTAAGATATTTTGTTAATTTGAAATTGAGTTTGTAAGATTTTTTTTTTTTTTTTTGCCAAAGGTTTTAGTTTTTTTCTTCCAGTTCTTCCTTCCTTAAAAGATATATATATTCAGTTTCCTGAAGTTTTGAAACATCACCTGCTGAGTTGCATTTTGGGGCCACTTGTAAGTGGTGGAAGAATAACAGGTTTACTACATTTTAGTAATCCTCATTATGACTAGTATTATCTTTCTCACCTGAATTTGAATTGCTTTGGTCTTCTCAATTCAGTTTGGACCTTAAAAGATGGTGATTTGCCAAACTGTGAGTATACTAAGAAGAATGTGGTGAAGGAGCCAAAACCATTCCAAAGGGAATTTCTAAAACTCCTTTTTGTTAATTACCCTGGCTCAGGAGCTACATGGAGTATAACCATGGTGACTATTTTGAAGGGTAAGAATATTCCTTAGCATAGATGATTTCTGGCTTGTTTCTTATCAAATCTGTCAAATTTCCTTATACACTCCCTTCCTATAAATTCTTGAGTAACAGCTCACTCCTGTTTCAAATGACCTGTAATTTGATTACAAAAAGCAAGTCCTATTTTCCCCACGACAGCTCTGATAGCTTTGAGCTTTATGGAAGCACTGCATCTGAATTAGGGATGATACAATTTAAATAATAATAAGAACATATACATATTCTTAAGCAAATAACACCATCTGACACCCACAGCTTGCAGAGTAATTGTGTAAACATTGTTTCTGAGGGCTCACAAAGTAGTTTATAACTCTGCAGAAGTGTTTCCAGTCACAAGCCAATGACTACGCCTGAGGAAGGACCCAGAGAGCAGGCGCGGTCCCAGGTAGAAGCGACTCACCGGGGAAGGACTCCAAAGGCAAATGGGGAGTCAGGAAACGTCCGGTGCAAACCATGACAGCATCAAAGACAGTGCTGCTCCGTCTGCCCTCTGTTTCCGTGACAACATTCCACTGGCCACTTACGGAGAAGTCTGGGCATTTTGTTATGCTGCACACAGTAGTCTGAAACAGAGGAGAAGTCTGGGCATTTTCTTATACTGTGCACAGTGGTCTGAAAGCAGAGGATAAGCACTTGTTTTCTACCAATACTTAGGGATTGTATGCGGTAACTAGTATGGTAACCATGTTTGTTGTTTTAAGTACACCAAGTCTCCTGATAAACCGTAAAAACCAAACCCAGTTCCATCAAGTTGATTGTGACTCATAGCGACTCTGTATAATACAGTAGAACTGCTCTACAGAGGTTCCAAGAAGCACCTGGAGGATTTGAACTGCTGACCTTTTGGTTAGCAGATGTAACACTTAACCACTATGCTAGTAGGGTTTCCAGTCCCCTAATGAAAAACCAAACCCACTGCCATGGAGTTAATTCAGACTCATAGCAACTTTATAGGACAGAATAAAACTGCCCCATAGAGTTTCCAAGGACCACCTGGTGGATTCAAACTTCCAGCATTTTGGTTAGCAGCTGTAGCACTTATGCCACTTATGTAGCTACTTATGTAGCTGTAGCCCCTATGCCACTAAGGTTTCTGGTCCCACGATAGCAGGTCTATAAATATTGGCTTATTTTCTCCTCAAACCAAAACCAAAAACCAAATCTGTTGCTGTGGAGTCCATTATGACTCATGGTGACACTGCAGGACAGAGCAGAAGTGCCCCCAGGAGTTTCCAAGGAGCACGTGGTAGATCTGAACTGCTGCCCTCGTGGTTAGCAGCTATAGCAGTTAACCACTACACCACAGAGAAGTTAACAACTTGCACAAGATCCTGTGGGGGTCCACAGGTGGTAAGATAGACTAGAACCAAGACATTTGATTCTTTTGATTTGAAGAAAGATAAAATTTTTATCCCTGGTGAGAAAGTTACAATATCTAATGCACTGAAAAAATTTAGGAACATGAGTTTAAACCCATCATAATTTCTGTAGTTCAGACTTCTAGTTATTTCTTAACAACAGGTTTTATCAATAACACTCTTTTTATCCTGCTTCTCAAAAACTCCTCCATTTCTTCTTCAATAAGAGTGTTAGTATTTAGAGAAAGAATCAGGAAACCCAGTATTTTGATGATTTACTTGAGTAAAACTGGAGCAGCAAGAGAAGTGAAGTATCCCATTTCTATCAGTCAAATAGGGCAGCCCCATTCATTAACCTTCTACAATCCCAAGTATCTTACCTTAAACTGAATATATTTCAGAAGGTCAAAGTGCTCAGCAAATTCTTGGAGGTAGTGCCAAAATTTTCCTTGATTCATGAAATTGGGATAATCTTCTTGGAAGGGGAAGTCACTGTAACACGACATTTCCTTGCAGACATTTGTCACTAAAGACTTGTAGACTCTGGTCATCCCATCTGTGGATGTTTCCTGTGGTTAAAGCACAGTTAGCTTGATGCGGGTGGGGAGAGAGAAGGAAGAAACAGAGATCCTGGTGGTTCCCATCAGGCCAGGTGAATGGGGGTCCACAAAATTTTAATAGGGCCTGCCTATGTGGTTTATATTTATTATTAATTTGTATTTTACCCTTTAACGTAACATTATTTTCTAAAGTTAATCCATATTGTTTCAGAATAGGAAAGCAAATCAAACCAACTATGTGTCAGTACCAGAAGGTACTCAAACCAGACCCAATGACTTGATGAATCTCACAGCATACCAGAAAAAAGATTTTTCCCTAGCACACTACAATCCTAAGTCTGTGACTACTCCCACTTACAGATGTTTGCTTATTCGATTTTTCCCACTTCTTATCAAATATCTATGCAAATGCCACCTCCTCCATGAAGCTTTCTATCATTCTTTCTAGTTAGAATTAATCTCCTCTTTCTTGAGCTCCTGATGAATGTTTCTCTTCCATTTTACTGAAGCATGTAGTTTTTGGACCTGCCTGTAAGATCCCCAGTAAAGACCCTGTAGCCAATGTTGGCCAGAGGCATGTGGCATTAAAGCAGTTCCAACTCCACTTGCCGACACTCAAGTTGCCTTACTGCTGACCTGGACTTAGCTTGTGCCCCTTGTTCTAACATGCATTGGGCAGTGACAGGGCTCTTATTTTCATAATGTGAAAGCTACTGCTTAGACCTTCCAAGGTCTAGAGTTCACCTTACCCTTGCTAACTCCCTTCCCAAATACCTGGATAACAGCTGGTGGTGAGGGCTCCACTTGGATGCTGAGTTCCATCCTCCCTAGAGCGTCATCTGCTCTGAATTCACCACTGCTGTTCAGCTTACCTGATATGACATTCTGTTGCTTTGCATTAGTGTGCCCATGGTTCAGAAATCATTGTAAAACTGTATTTGTTTTCTTCTCTCTCAGCCATCCCTGACCATTCCCTACCCAGGTGAATCACTTAGCTAACTATCTACAGCACAGTGCTTGGCACCATGGCATGCATGTCCATCTGTTGTTGCAGGGAGCTGTTCCCTTATGTTATCACCAAAAGAGGCTAAAACCATTATGTTTGAGCAGGGGTAATGCAAATTGCCTGATTACGGTTGATAAAGGGGGAGGGTGTGACCCACTCACAGTAAACTTCCACAGTCCCCCGATGTCATTACTTCTCTCAAAGCAGGTGGGCTCCAGGTTCTCGTCCAAGCAGCATTTGATGGAGGACAGGCCACTCACACCAGCTCCAATCACTGCAACTCGCTTGGCCATAGTGTATACTGTTAAAGGATGGTCAGGCTGACCTTCTGTATACAACAGGAATAGGAAGGAGAAACCGTCATAGGACTCATCTGCTTTAGTGATATAAATACCCTCCTTTCATCTTTGACAGGAGGCAGAATTGGTTAAAATGCAGGCTCTGAAATCTGTTTTCGTCTGAACGCTGGCTTCATCACTTACGAATTGTGTTACAGTAGGCTAGCTGTTTGTCTTTTCTGTGACTCATTTTTCAAACCAGTAGATTGATAATGACAGTAATAATACTTATTTGAAAGATTTGTTACAAGGGTATATGATTATATATCAGGGTCTTAGAAGTGTACCTATTATATATTAAGTGTTCAATTAAATTGAGCTACTATTATTACTATATACTAGCTAATAGTAACATTAGCGAGCGTAGCCACAGCCTTGACCCCCTTAGTACCCTAGATCTCCTCAGTATTAAAGGGGTTTCTTGCTGTCACCTAGTCCTTCTGAATCCTGGGAATTGTACAAAAAGCATTAGCTTTTGTAAGAAGCATCTAGAGGACTGAAGAAAAGCTGTCCTGGGCCATGCCCTGCTGCACAACAAGGCAAGACTAACTGACCATAGTATAGAATGCAGTATCCAAGGCAAGTCATAAGGGACATTCTAGAGTTCAAGACAAAGTCAAGAGGAAATGGAGATGTCTGTGTTTGTCAGCGGTAACTGGAGGAAGTATATCTAATGTGGATTTGTGGCCAGGTTTTTTTTTTTATTTCATAATCTGGTCTTCTGCAAACCTCAACATAGCTTTTGCTTTGATCATGTGGGTTAACCAGTTAATTAACTTCAACAAACCATGTTAAGGTCATGCTGATGCCCTTGATATGTCAGGTAGACTCAGTTGCAAGTGCTGTTCTTTCTTGCAATACCTTTGGCTAGTCCACAAAACACAGTAGTAGTTGAGACTTCAAAGTATTCATACATATAAAATATACATAATTGATTTTATCTTGCCTTTGAAGACATGGCAATTTTTGAGGAGAGATTTTGTTGTATAAACCTTATGTGATTTCTGTAGCATCATGCCACTTATCACAATGATACTTGTCTTGGGTAACCAACAGAGCAAACATTTATGGAGTCCTTAGTGCCAGTAAGTGGGAAAACATGTGGTATTATCATTTGATATCACTTAGGGCCACACTACTGAGAAGAGGCAGAGTCTGGCTTTGAAAACAAGTCTCTGGCTCTGAAGCCTGGATACATACTTCTCATTGGTCTGAGAGCCTAATGTGTCCTGTGATTCCCATCACTAAGCCTCACCTGGATTCAGGGCTTACTGCAACACTCATAGAGTTGGCATAGGGGAGTTTGTTCCTGTGATTTTACAGCTTGCCTCTTGAAGCAGATCAAAGTACCCAGGCATGGAAACAAAGTAGATTTACTGTCTCTATTGAGGGCAGGTTGCATAGTGATTAAGTGCTATATCTGCTACCCAAAAGGTCAACAGTTCAAATCTGCCAGGTGCGTAATAAGGTTATAAAGGGAAGGAGGAACATTTCTGAATGCTGTGACTCAGTGGGCTAACCTGCGTCCAGAGCAGATCCATGGACTTGCAGTGAGGATCAGAGGGATTTCCAAGGGCTGCCAATTCTTATTTGCCATCTTGCTCTTTGTAGGGCTGAAAGTTCCTTCTCCGGTTTTGTTATTTATCACCTCTTCCCCTTAGACTCATAGGTTTCTTTTTTTTTTAAAAAAAAATTTATTTAGAAGAGCAAGCTGGGCTGCAAGGAGAATGGACTTTGGAGACAGCAGAACTGATTTGAAATCCACCTCCACTACTGACTAGCCATGTGACCTGGGCACCCTACTTTAGTGCTCTTAGATTCACTATTTGTAAAATAAGAAAAATCCCTGAGTTGAATGATTGTTTGCATTTTAAATAAAGTAACACTACTTACCTAAATGTGCCCAGCAAAGATTGAAGACCTAAATATCAAAGCTGAAATGATAAAGATCATGCAAGAAAAAACAGGGTCAACAACAAAAGTTATAATACATAGCTTAGGTAGCCTTTAAAATCTGATAAACAAATCACGATCAATGGAAGAGAAAATAGTTAAATGGGAACTACTAAGAATCAAACTTTTATCCAAAGATTTTATCGAAAGAGTTAAAAGACTACCTGTAGAATGGGAAGAAAATATTTGGCATGTTGGACCGTCATCTGATCTCCATAATCTACAAGGTACTGCAAAATATCAACAAGAAAAAGGTAAATAACCCAGTTAAGCAATGGGCAAAGGAGATGGCCAGACATTTCACCAAAGAGGGCATCCAGGCAACCAAAAGACATATGAGGAAGTGCTCATGTTCATTAGCTGTTAGAGAAATCCAAATCAAAACTACAATGAGATACCATCTTACCCCAACAAGGTTAGCCATAATCCAAAAAACACAAAGCAACAAATGCTGGAGAGACTATGGAGAGATGGGAACTCTCCTACACTGCTGGTGGGATTACAAAACGGTACAACATCTTTGGAAAGCAACCTGACACTTCCTTAAAAAGCTGAAAATAGATATACCATTTGATCCAGTAATCCCACTGCTCAGAATATATCCTACAGAAACAAAGACAGTCACATGAATGGATACATGCACATGAATGTTTATTGCAGCACAGTCTGCAATGGCAAAAAGATGGAATCAACACAGATGCCCATCACCAGATGAACGGATAAACAAACTATGGTACATGTACTCAATGGAACACTATGCAATGATAAAAAACAAAGATGATTTTGGGAAGCATCTCATAACTGGTTTCAAGTGGAAGACATTATGCTGAGTGAAATCAGTCAGTGGCAAAAGGACAAATATTGTATGAGACTCTTTCTATAAGGACTTGAAAAGAGACTTTTGTATGGAAGAAAAGACTCTTTGATGGCTACAAGGGTGGGGAGGGAAGGAGAGGGTTAATCATAGATTACATAGCTGATAGAAGTTTGGTTAGGTTAAAGCCATGACAGCACACAGTAGAAAGTAGATCAACTTAACTGGGATTCAGCATAAACTGAAAACTCTTCTAATCTTAACCTAATATTGCAAGGATAGAGTAGCAGGGGCAGGCTCTGGGAACCATGCTCTTGGGGGACATGGATGCTAACTGGCATAACTAGCCTATTGCCATGAGAGTCTTCTGCACTCCATATTGGTGAGTGGCATCTCTGGTCTTAAAAACTAGTAAGCTGCCATCCAAGGTATAGCAAATGGTCCCAACTCATCTGAAACAGATGATTGCCAAGAACGACAAAGACATGAGGAAACAAGAGCTCAGGATACAGAAAGACCCATGTGAATGGGTGATTGCATCAACATATGACCAGAAGAACCAGGTGGTGCTTGGCCACCACCAAAGACAGCTGTGATGGGGTACACAATGTTGAGTCACTGTGACAACATGAGAAAAAGAGGGGTACAGCTCAAGAACTCTACTAAAAGACCACAACTGATGGTTCAACGGCCTGGGGGTTCCCCTGGGAGCATGGCCCCTAGACCTGCTGTTGTCCCTGTCCAGAAAACACTATTGAGGTCAACTCTTCAGACAAAAATGGACTGGACTCAGGGATACAATGTGACCATATGGCTCTATGCATTTGTTGGATGCTGTCCTACCGGTCTCTTTCCAGATGGGAGAGGAGAGAGTAGAGAGGAGGGGACAGGAGATTGTTAAGAGAATAAAATATGTATAGAATGAAAAGGGGTGTGCTGTCACTGGGCAAGGAGAGCAGAAAGAGCTTGAGATGGTGGGCATGCAAATTAAATTTGGATTGTATACTTTCACGCAACCACAATTAAAAAAAAAAAGTGCCCAGCACAAAACATTCACTCATTGCTTACTCTTCTACTTTCCCCTTTCCCTGTCTTCTCCCTAGAAAGACAGCTCACACTGGTGAAAAATAGACAACTCAGGCTGGAAACATATCTGTGGCTTCCTTAAGGTTGAGAGGTAAGAGGTCTAGACAGCTTTTAGCCAGAAAGAAATGACATCTAGTGATATGAACCCTTGAATTTCCAGGTCACTAGGTAGAGGTCTGGAAACCCTGGTGGCACAGTGGGTTAAGTGCTATGCCTGCTAACCAAAAGGTCAGCAGTTCAAATCTACCAGGCATTCCTTGGAAACTCTATGGGGCAGTTCTTCTCTGACCTCCAGGGATGCTATGAGTTGGACCTGACTCGATGGCAGTGGGTTTGATATTTTTAGATAGAGGTCTGGAGTTGGTAGATCTCAGCTGTGCTCTATATTTGCAATAATAACGCAACAGACATGGTTGCTAATTGAATTGGAAAAGTGAAAAATAACTGTTCAGAAGCTTATAGACTGGCTGCAAATTATCCACTACTCCCACAGATGCATTGTGGGTAACTCTAACTGCAGGTACTGAGCCAAGTGTGAGAATGCTCCAAGTGTAGATTATAATCTAGTGACTAATTAATAAAGTAAAAAAAAAAAGACCCGGAGACTGTTCTAGAGAGAGCAGACCATCTTCCCCATGTGTCAAGTCCTGTAATGGGAATACACTCTAGGGACAATGGTATGGGCTGTTTGGTTCTACTTGGACCAGAACCCAAACCAACAGGTTTGATTTGCCTTTTTTTTTTGGACACCAAGTGAGAGGCACAGAAGGGGGCTATGGGCCAAAAAAAGAAGAAAAAAAAAAATCCTGGGCAAAACATCTTGTGTTTTAGAGACTGTACAGGCAGGAAAACAAATTGGGATTTTCCATCTTTTAAAACTACACCATATTTACAGACTGTGAATTTCTGAGTGGGAACAGCCTTTCAAAAACACACTTTAATTCAATAGTTGAGGTAGTGAATGAGCTGAAAGTTGGAAGATCTGAGTTCTAGCTCTGATTCTGCTTTACTTCGCTGTGTGACCACGGACAAAATCTTTGATTTCTCTGTCCCACTGTTTACACATTCGCAAAAAATCGAGGGCTGCAATAGTTTTTTGTCTTTCCCTTCAGCTTGAAAGGACTATGTTTTTAATTGATGAATGCCAAATAATTCGTGCTTGGACCCAAGGTCTTCCAGCTGATTCCAACTCACAGTGCTCCTATAGACAGAGTAGAACTGCTCACAGTTTCCAAGGAGCACCTGGTGGATTTGAACTGCTGACCTTCTGGTTAGCAGCCATAGCACTTAACTACTACACCGCTAGGGTTTCCTAGTGCTTAGAAAGAGATGTGAATTCAAATGTGGGAAAGAATACTGTAGGCTTCCAGGGCATGTGTTCACTATTTTGTGAATCAGAAAACACACTACAGATGCAAAGTCCTTTATAGCTTCAAGATTGCTTGTTTCGTGTGCTGGGACAAAGAGCTTTAGACTACCAAATTGGACTTTAGTACACGATAATCTTACCCCATATCTGACCAACAAGCTGATGCAAGAATTACTTCTGAGACTTGGAGAGACTGTGTTATCTACAAAATCCTGTAATTTATTATGATTTCTTTGAGTTTGGGATCTAATCGGTTTACACGTTGTCATCAAGCCGCCAGTATTTTCTATGCAGTATTTGATGTTTTCTAATGTTTGGCACTCCCATTTCATACACAAAATGAACACAGAGGTGATCCTAGAATCGCCAAAAGTCTCAGCATTCTATTATCATCGATGCCTGCCTCTTCGGTGGTCTTTCCACTCCGTAGCATAACTTTGTTTCTATACAGCTTTCCTCTGCTTCTGCCTCTTTCTTTAATGCTGTTGCCTTAACTCTAAGAAGAATGTAATTACATTAGTTCTTAAGCAATGTAGTCTCTAGGAAGAATCTTCAACTCCTGTAAAAACAGCTCCTGGAAATATTTTCCCATTTAAAAGAAAAACAAACAAAAACTTACCTTGTTGGCATAAAGCTGGCAACTTACTCGAAGACAAATAACCAGACAGTGTTTATCTTAAAACAACAATCAAACACAAATAAAGAAACTTGAAACTCAATTTCTTTGTTCTAAAAGAAAAATAAATAGAAGCTTTGACCAAAGTGTTCTCAGTTTAAAATAAAAGCCACTACCGTACTTTCTGAGGTCTGGTGACAGCAGAAAGTGCACTCACTAAGGAAAAATAAGTGTGTAACACATGAACTTGATCACTTCCGTGATCTCAAGGGTGGGCTGAATGACGAGTTATAAATATGACTTTGGATTCGTAGGATATAAACTACTCCCTGCCCCTTTTTCCGCCCTCCTAAACGTCACAGTTCTTGCCCAGCCTCCAAATTACAGGCACGGTGTGGCAGCCCCGTTGTTCTGAATGTAGCCGTTAGAGGGCGCCAAGGTACCCAGATGGCAGCCTTACCAGTGACTCAGGCGCCCTGAACATGCCGCGGTGGGCATTCTACTTGTACTGTTTCAGAAACCAGCATCTCTTAAACAGTACGAGGAGCTGTCCAAACGAGAAGTAAGTCAGGTGACTCTTAACTCATCGAGTTCTTCTATATCTGGAAGTCTCTAAGCCCAGAAGTGTGAATAAAAACTCAGAATACATGAGAAATTTAAGGAGTTTCATTGTTTTAGATTGGGTCACTAGAGGGAGCTGGTAAAACGGTATTAGCCTCGAGTGCAAGAAGAGGAATAACTACAGAAGCAGTGGCGATAATAGAATATAAAGTAGACATCCCCCACCCTGAGTGCTTGGATGCTAAATAAGCTTAACAAAAGACCAGCTTTGGCCCAGTTTTCTGACATGCTTCATTCACTGGAGTCACCAAGGTAAATGCCTACAGCAGTCAGAAAGGTAGCAATCCTTGTGGTGCGGACTGAAAGGCGGGTGATTTGAACACACCCAGATGTTCTCTGAGAGAAAGACTCAGAATCTGTTTCTGTAAAGATTACAGCCAAGAAAACTCTAGGGGTCAGTTCTACTCTGTCACATGGGGTTGCCATGAATTGAAAATGACAACACACACAACAACATTCATGCTATTTCTCTCTCTCTCTCTCTCTCCACACACACACACACACACACACACACACACACACACACACACACACACACACACACACACACACGCACACACCCCTTTCCTTTTGCCAAAGCATCTAAAAGTATTCTGAAAGCATAGGACATCATCAGGTTCGTTTAGCACATATCTCACAGGAACAAGGATGTTGCTTGGATAGGTGGCATTTCATATTTGGTGACAGGAAAGAGGGTATACAGACATGGCTGCAGGTGAACTGGGAGACGTGGTGGAAATTGATTGAAGTTCTCTGTTACTGTTGCTCCTCTGGGAGTGATGTGGGGAAGAGGAACTGGTGGTAGTGAGAGATGCTATGAAACAGCCATCAGTGAGATCCAGGAGTGCAGGGATTACAGATACGTAGTAGGATTTGGGGGCAGTCGGGTAGTCATGAGTTGAAGTGCGATTAGAGTGCTGAGTGCTCTTCCTTTACCTGAGGTTAAGTGTTAAGTAAGTGGAAGGTTGGATTTTGACCATATTTTGAGGTCAAGATTTATACTACCTAATACAGTAGCCAGTAAGCAGTTGTAGCTACTGACATGTAAATTAATTAACATTAAATAAAATTAAAAGTTTGTTTTCTCACTTGCACAGGCCACGTTTTAAGTGCTTAATAGCATATGTGGCTAGTGGCCACTGTGTCGGAGAAGACAGATTAAACATGTTCATAGTGGCAGAACATTCTATTGGACAGCACCTGTCTAGAGTAAGAGCACAGTGGAGGGTGACTGAGACCAGGTGGAGGATAGTTGGTTAGAGGAAACCAGGATAAGTAAATGAGAGGACACAGCATGGAAGGATTGTCCACTTGGATTTTAAATCCCTGAAAATTATAATAACAGAAGTCTTGGTGAAGAGAGCAGCACTGGGTTACATATCCATTCATGGAATGAGGGTGTCATGGATTGAATTGTGTCCCCCCAAAAATATCTGTTGATTTGATTTGGCTGTGAGTCCCACTATGGTGCCCTTCCTCCCTTGTGTTGTGAATCCTGCCTCTGTGAGATTGATGATGGAGAATAGGCAACAGCTGTGTTAGTGAGGCAGGTCTCAAGCTACTAGCTTGTGGAATACAAGGGAGAGAAGTGAGCAGAGGGAGCTGGGAACCTCATACCACCAAGAGAGAAGCACCGACAGCAGAGCATGTCCTTTGGACCCGAGGTTCCTGTGCCGAGATGCTGTCACTGGATTTGAACTCAGCCTACCAGACTATGATAAATTTTCTTACTGAATGGACTTACAATTTGTAAACGGATTTGCAGCTTACTGCACTGTCTCAATAAAAGCTTCTCTTCATGAAACATTCCACTCGTGGTATTTTGTGTTGGAGCAGTACCAGGTGACTAGGACAGAGGGGAAAAGGCATGTAAGTGTGTAGCTGATTGCAAGACAGGATAGCAGCAGGTGGTATATTGTGATGGCCTCAGCTTTAAAGGTTCTTGGGTTTTAGGGAAGAAAAAAGAGAGATGGTTTCACAGTTTCAGACAGGAGCAAGGAGATTACATTCTCAAACCAGACCCCATAGTAGAATAAGATGGGGTCATCCCCAGTGCCCTATGTGCTGGGCACAGAGACAGATCCGTGA
This sequence comes from Heterohyrax brucei, assembly GCA_028571685.1. Classification (NCBI taxonomy): domain Eukaryota; kingdom Metazoa; phylum Chordata; class Mammalia; order Hyracoidea; family Procaviidae; genus Heterohyrax; species Heterohyrax brucei. The sequence continues at coordinate 206,273,856 of CM053140.1, forward strand.
TTCTAACCTGGCTGTAGCTTCTGGGCCTTTGAAAGTGTGGGAAACTGCCTAGCAGAGAAGCCTGTATTCTAGACTTGTCATCTCCCAGGACCCGGGGTAACTTTCTTCCAGATCTCTTGTTCTTCCCATCTTTTTCTGACTTGTTCTCTTCGTTATTCACCATCTTATGTATATTTCATTATTACAAAAGCAATAAATATCAGAATGAAGATGTGAAGCAGGTGATTAAAATAAAAAATAAAAATTCTCCTTTACTGTCCAGGGTAACTGCTGTTACAGGCTTGAACTTTGAAATCGCATACGCATATATATTGAGGCAGTCTCTTGAGATATAAACAGAAGCGAGCAATTGAGGACCTCATACTATGAAGAAGCAGTGCTGGGAGCAGCATGTGTTCTTTGGAAAGGAGCTGGGGTCCCTGTGCTTCAGAAGATCCCAGTCCAGGGGAAGACTGACAACAAAGACTTTCCTCCAGAGCTAGCAGAGAAGGACTTTCCCTAGAGCTGACACCCTGATTTTGGACTTTTAGTTTTCTGGATTATGATAAAGTAAATGTCTTTGTTAAAGCCATTTACTTGTGGTATTTCTGTTAAAGCATCTCTGTGTGACTATACACATGCGCGCGCCCACACACATGCATTGCTGGTGTTGCAGTGGTTAACAGCTTCGGTAGTAACCTAATGGTCATCAGTTCATACCTTCCAGCTACTCGATGGGAGAAAGATGTGACAGTCTGCTTCTGTAAAGATTACAGTCTTGGAAACCCTATGGGGAGGTTCTTTTCTGTTCCATAGGGTCACTATGAGTTGGAATTGACTTGATGGAAATGGGCTTGGTTTTTGGTTAGTATACACATACACACACACACACACACACACACACACATACACACACATGCATACACGCACACGCATACACACACACATACACATACACACACATACACACACATACACATACACACATACACACACACACATACACATACATATAAACATACACGACTTTTACCCCTTCACATTTAGAGATTAGACCTGCTTTCTACTCCCATGGGTCTCTTGATTTCTTCAGCATACAACCTCCCCTCATTTTTTCACCTCCCTCATTACCCAGTTTAGAGTCCACAACTATATAATTTCACATTTGATCATACCCTTAACTCCTTCATTTCCCCTCTCTCATTTAGGCTTACTTGGAAGAACCCAAAATATGGTCAAAATCCAACTCTCCTCCTACTTTAAGTATAGTAAAATACTTAGGAATAAATCTAACCAGGGATGTAAAGGATCTGTACAAAGAAAACTACAAAACACTACTTTAAGTATTTTATTTTTCTAGGAACTATTATAAATGGTATTGTTTTCCTGATCTCCTTTTCATTGTTCTCTGTATTTGTGTGTAACAATTGAACCAATTTTTGTATGTTTAGCTTGTATCCTGCTCCTTGGCTGCGTCTATTGGTTCCAATAGCTTTCTGGTGGAGTGTTTTTGCTTTCCATGTGTAGCATCATATCAACTGCAAATAAGGACTGTAATGTTTTCATCAACAATGTAGTTGCCTTTTATTCTTTTTTCTTGCCTTATTGCTCTAGCTAGGACTTACAGCACAGTGTAAGATAGGAGATCTGTGCATTGCAATAAAGTCACTTTCTCAAAAACTGGCATTCAGATAACTTGCAAGTTAAAGCTTGTCGGCTAAGGACCCCGCCTTCTAGGGTTTGATAACACCACCTCCATTCCTGCTCCACATTAGGACTCAATAGGAAGTGTGAGGATCAGAGGGTTAATGGTGACTTCCTTTGTGTTTCAGTGGATGCAGCTGCTCACCAGAAGGTTGGCAGTTTAAGTCCACCAAGCATTCCTTGGAAACTCTATAAGGCAGTTCTACTCTGTCCTACAGGAACTCTATAAGTTGAAACTGACTTGATGGCACTGGGTTTGTTATTAAAGTAGAAATTTATAACATGCTAACTAGGTCAGAGGAAATTAAAGAACAGACATACTTATGGATCAAAAATATTGAAAAGATTGTGCAAATGGAGACAAAACTAACGTTTTCACAGAGAGGAAGGGAAGCCAATTAAACTCCTATGGGCATAATTTGTATACCTATAGACAAGAATTATTTTTCATTGCTATCAGCTATCTATACTTTATAGAGCTGTAAAAAAGTATTTATAGACTCAAAATCAGATCATCCTGAAGGGTGTTCCCTAGACAATGGACAATCCATAGTTATTTTACTGGGATACATTATTTTTTTCCATCCACAGGGAAAAAGGATGCTGTTAAGAGAAGGGGTTGAGGGCTGTTGGGGAAGATAATGACGCTAGTGTGGCACACGTCATGTTGGAGAAGCCCATGATATACTCTAGTGGAAATACCCAATGAGAAGGTGGGTAACTAGGTCTGCAACTCACAAGCAAGCAGGCAAACAATCAAACATGAATTCTGCTTTGGCAATGGTAGTAATTATATTTATCGAGCAGTTATCACATATGCAACTTTTATGGACCATGCCGTTTAATATTTATAACACCCTCCTCAGGTAGGATGCATTACTGTCATAGAAGGGACAACTGTGCCTTAGGAAAAGTAAGTAACTTGCTCAGAGTCACATAGCTAGTTAAGTTGCGGAGCCTATGCTCCTAAGCATGAGCTTCATTGCTTAAAATTTCTGTACAGTGGAGCACATTGAAAGATTCAGCGTACACATAAAGAGACGTTGTTAGTGGCCGTCAAGATGGCCCCTGACTGCACATGAAGTACCCCCAAAAGCCCACTACCATTGAGTCAATTCTAACTCATAGCAACCCTACAGACAGAGTAGAACTGCCCCACAGAGTTTCCAAGGAGTGTTTAGCACATTTGAACTACTGACCTTTTGGTTAGCAGACACAGCACTGAAGCGCTACACCACCAGGGTTTCTGCATGAAGCACATTGAATTCAACCAACATCTGCACTTAAAAGGTGAAAATTCTAACACTGAATCATCAAGGCCCACATACAGAGACATCTTTATTTAAAACTGGTCCAGCAGGAGGTACTGTTTGTACACATTGAAAATAATTTTTAAAATGCAAAATTGCCCTTAGAGATGAAACACCTCTGTGGTTCCTTCTCAATAAAATATGTACAAGAAGCAGAGTCAGCAAAACCAGAATCTTCTTTAATACGTTTTCTCTTTTGCTAGACTACTGGGAACCAATTAAATTATTATTATTATTATTTTCCTGAAGGGAAAAATGATACTGCTTCATGGTACAATTTATGGAATATCTTCCAGGAATGAGAAAACTTTCTCTCTACTGAGCCCTAGAGTAGGTCTGACATAATCAGAGGCAGAGAAGAGAAAGGCGTAAACAGGAAAGCATGCATGTGGAGATTCAGACCCATAGATTCAGAAACACAGAGATGTACATAAAAGGAAAGACCCGCAAAGTCCCAGACACAACGGGAAACAAGAATTGATGAAGAGGCAGCCCTACAAGGCCACACACACTCAGAAGGAGAGTAAGAGAGTGACACAAAGTAATACTCTTGCAATATGACCGTCATGTTATCACTACTAAGACTTTTGAAATCTCTTGAACATTGGAAACCTCAGGTATAAATGGTGGAATAAACAGCCCTACATCTTTATGACCTGTGCTCAGCCACTTATTAACTCTGTTGTGGCTGTCGCTGGGGCTCTGGCTCACGGCAATCTTATGTATAACAAAATGAAACGTTCTCCTCTAGTGTGCCATCTCCACTATCTTCGGTAAGGTTGAGACCATTGTTTGTGGCTATGGCATCAGTCCATCTCAGCGAGAGTTTCCTAGTTTTCCCCGACCTTCAGCTTTATCAGATACGATGCCCTTTTCTAGCGATTAGTCTTTCCTGATGAGGTATCTAAAGAAAGCAAATCAGAATGTTGCCACTTCTGCTTCTAAGAAATGTCCTGTCTGTGTGTCTTCTAAGGATGAGTTACTCACTCTTTTGGTAGTGGGTGGTGTACTTAATAAGCTTTGCCATTATTAGCTCTGTTCACCGGGAAAAATTGCTTTGTATCTTTTTGCTTCAGTTTTCCTGTTGTGTAGTACTGCTGCCTTCCCAGCTACGTAATTGTTATTGTGAGGGTTAAATGAAAAAATGTTGATACTTGATTCATTTTAAAGAAGTATCAAAGGTGTAGCATTATAATTATTGCTACGGTCTTTATCAATATAACACATTCTGTACTGTTGAAATAAGTGAAGACTAGCTCACTTGGCACTTGGCAGCTATAGCTATAGCAAGAGATTCAGTCACTGTCCCTTGAGTTTTGCAGAGATTTAAAGGCAGGCAGGTGAGTGGGAAAGCTTTCTAGGGGAAAAAAAAGGACTTCAGGTATGTTGCGACTGGAGATTCTTGGCATGGAGAAGCCGGAAGTGGGCTAACTAGAAGTGGGGCATCATAGCTGACTGGTTCGGGGAGCACATTTGGCATTTTCTGGTTGTTCCCGAGCTGAAAGTGGGACAGAAATTAGGAAAGCAGTCATTCATTAACCAGACCTTGACTGTTCTGGGCCAATTGATGCCCCAGTTGATGTGGATTGGCTTTCTGAGATGGCTGCTGCAGAGGTTGTGGGTCAGAATTTTATTGTTGTAGATGATCTGGCTATTGCCCTTTCGTACATTCAGTTTCTCAGTAGATGACATCAGGTTCAGAAACCAGGCCGTATGCCTGTGGTCTGCCCCTGTGGCCCGGGACGCTTACTTTGCTGTGCCTTTGCCTTGGGTACCAAATCTCCCTTTAGCCAGCTTCATGAGGAATGCTAAAATATCACCTCTTCTCTGAGAGAGAGAGAGCTTTCCCAGGAGTACTCTAGATTAGAATCAGTGGAACAATCTTTCATTGTGAATTGTTCTGTTAAGAAATGAAATTGATTAGGGATAGCTAAGAAATGGAAGAATACTGAGGAGATACAAGTGGAAGAGAATGTTGAAGTTGGGGAGAAGTTATCTGCATCTGTACTGTCTGTGCAACTCCCTCTTTCCTTGCCTGCATAGTGTTTTCTTTTAACCCCTCAATCCTGAAACATACACCTTTCCATGGAATGAAATTTGCTATCTGGGGTTTGTCGTGTGACCCCATCAATGAAGTAAAGTGAATGTAAAACCTTTTCTGGCAGTGATATAACTGTAAGCAAGATTAAGGGCTGAGTCTACTTCATAAAAATTGCTTCTGACATGGTGTTTGCTTTCCCTTCTCTTTTTCTGTTTTTCCCCCTTGCTGCCTCTCTATTAGAGATTTTTGGCTTCCCCTTTTTTCCCACTGAATCCCAATTGAATTTGATTGGATTTGTTTGAGTCTTAAAAGGAGGCAGCCCCATTTGTGCTTTAAAACAGTGTTGAAAGGAAATGTGAGCAGGAGGCCCATTCTAGAACTTAGAGTTTGCTGTTTGATTTAGGTAGGTTTGATTTGGGTCTTTATTATGCCAGCTGGAGCACCCTGTTTTGTTTTAGAATACATCCTAGAGGAATGAGCAATCCCAGGTGGGTACGGTGTTTTTTTTTTTTGCAACACTCCAACTTTTTCCTGTTGTTCTGTTGATCCCCTGTCCCTTTATGGGATTCCTAAATTGTTATGTGCTTCTACTACTAACCACAAAGTCGGCAGTTCAAATCCACCAGGCGCTCCTTAAATACTCTGGGGGTCAGTTCTACCCTGGCCCCTAGGGTCGCTGTGAGTCGGATCCGACTCGACGGCACTTGGCTTGGCAAATAGACTCCTCCTGTTCTTCCTTCCCCTTCACTTGTTCCCCATCTTTAAAATGAGAACGAAAGACCACTTAAGAGTTTCTTTTTGTTTTTTTAATCAGCTGACACTATAAAAGCAACATTTCAGTATGCCCCAATTATTTGCTAAGCAGGAGGTTTTAGTTGAGATTTATGAAAATAGCTTATGCGAGAAAAAGTTAAAGCAACTATAACAGCTCTCTTCTGCAGTAAACCTGGAAACTTCCAGAAGCCTCAATGTGCACAGAAAACTTGTTTATCAACCTCTAGCATTAGGTACAGGTGGAGCTGGGAGTGTGCAGGAATGTCAATGGTAGACTTTGGGCCAACCAGGGAAGGGCAGGGGTGGCCTGCACCAACTAGATATGGTTTATTGCCCTACAGGTGATCTTGCACCCGTGGAGGAACTATAACTCTGTGCATGTACAAAAGCCATTTAGGAAATATTTTTCTTACATGAAAATCAAGAAAACAGCTATAAGCAAAGCCAGAAAGCTAAAAAGTTTAAGAAAATTTTGAAAGGCAGATGAGGAATTTTGTACAGTTCGAGTTTTGGTAGGCTTGAATGTTCGGTCCCACTGGGTCATGATGGCATTTCTGGCTCCTTCCCATTTCCCTGGCCCAGTCAAGCGGAACTGGTATGGTGAGCATGGGCCAAAGAAGACAGCCCAAGCCAGGCATGGATCCGTGAGGAGCATATGGAACAAGCTGGGCTTTGCATTGATGAAGGTCAGGAGCTCATCCATGTATGTGATATAATCTGATTGTAAAGGCTTGCAGTAGCACAAGCCAAACCTTTAGCAAAGGAAGGTGGGGGAGAGGCAGGGGAAAACAAATTAATGATAACCTTAGAATGGGAAAACAAATGGTGCTGCAGAAATTTGTAATTTCTGTATTCTCCCTCTCACTCTCATAAGCTATCTAATGATCTCATTCTATTTCTTAAATACAAAATAGGTCACTTGAAAAGATGTTTTCTACATATGGCTTTCAAAAGGTGCTCAGAGTGCTTGCAATGCTTCTAGGATTACTTTGGTTCTTTGGTTCAGTGAATAGCCATTATTAGAAGAAAATACAGTTCACATAATCTTTCTAAACCTCAACAACTTCTAGGTTTGCATAATGAAAAAATACGATATTAAAATCATTGGCTGAACTGTGAGACAAGAAGATTTTACATCACGTAGTTCTACATTTCAAGAATTTTTTAGGCAAATTTACTCTGCAAAAGGTAAACTTCTTTGGCAAACCTACCCTGCAAGAGGCCAGATGGTGAATATTTTAGGCTTTGAGGACCACATGATGGCCTCTGTCTGATGAAGTGTGAAAATAGCTAAAGACAAACATAAAGGAATGAGGGTGGCTGTGTGCTAATCAAAGTTATTCATGACCAATGAAATTTGAATTTCATTCAATTTTTTCTCCTTATATCAGCTGTTTTCCTCTCTAAATCTAAGATGCTTCTTTTCCCTCAAGTATAGCCCTCACCTCTCTTTGCTGTTGTTTGACCAATTTCAATTTTGATTCCAATAGAATGCACAAGTTGTAAGCTTACCCAGTGGGCTTGTTTTCTTTCCTTTCATTAACCTCCTTTACCATGACACTTGGTGATGGTAGTGTATTCACACCTGTAAGACATACAAACAAAAACACAACTCATCTTTAGCTCTAGGTGTGTGTATACTCAGTGGGTAAAATGCTCCGTCATCTTTCTGCTTCTGGTACCAGCCACTCATCTGTTCTTCCGGCAAACATTTTAGCAGCCTAAGCTGGCTGGTGGTATCACCTGGTAATAACATTATCAGCTGAAAAGAGAAGTGTCTGACGATCTCATTAGTTACTTAATGTGACATGGCATCACATTTGGTTGACTGGATTTCATCAGTCAATTTCCTAAACTTTCTTGTTTAATTGAAACAGTTGATTCTGTCAAGTAATTCAGCAGGTACAAACAACTTATACATACGTGTGTGTGTGTGTGTGTGTGTGTGTGTGTGTGTGTGTGTGTATTTTACCTCTAATTTAACCTTTGTGTTGGTAACTGCACTAAGTCATTGTGATACTGTAATTCAGTGAACAACAGAATGGATCCTTCTAAAGAGTCTATGGTCTTAGATAGAAGCCAGAGATGTTCTCAGAATTTCTGGTATCCAAAATCACACGGCATACTGAAAACATATGTCCCACTACTGCTAAAACCCTTACCTTTCAGGACTCGAACAGCCCATCGAGCTTGTGTTTCTGCTGTGGGTATCATGGAGCCCAAGGGTTTGATGAGACCAATCACAGCCAAGGTTGACTTTTGCAAATGCGTTGGGAAGATATACTTGTATAGCGATGCCTGGCCATCTTCAACTTTCACTACAGACTCATCAAGGAAGGGGAAAGCAAAAGTGTATCCAGTGGCAAAGGCAATGATATCAATAGGCTCTTCATTTGCAGTATTGTTAAATATGACTGAGTTTTCCTTCACTTCCTTCACACTTGGCTTGATAAGCACTTTCCCGGTGATGATACAGCCTGGGAGCTCATCATTTAGCACAGGCTCTCGCAGCTGAATCCTAACAAAAACACAGACAAGGAAGTTATCTCCCAATCAACAGCATGGCTGGTCCTACTTCCACTTTCCCTTCCTGTCTTCAGTCTGTGGCTCTCTTCTTGGCTAGCTAACAGTAGGTAAGTCTCTAGAGAAGCTGTCTTTGTTGAAGGAGATTTTTGAATGTCCAGGAAGGATTACAAAATGTGCTTACCATTTACTAGAGTTTGGAAGCCCGGAAGGAGGCCAAAACTTTCTTTAGCTCCTTATTTCTTTGATGAATTTTAGTATTCAGTTGTCACTGTCATTTTAGAGATAGCTGAATGCTAAAGGACTAGAAGGGAAACCATGGTGGTGTAGTGGTTAAGTGCTGCTATGGCTGCTAACCAAAGACTTGGCAGTTCAAATCCACCAGGTACTTCTTGGAAACTTGGTGGGGCAGTTTTACCTTATCTGCTAGGGTCACTATGAGTTGGAATTGACAATATGGCAATGGTCTTTTTTTTTTTTTTTTTTTTTTTTTTGGTTACAAGGGAAGCCAAGGACTTCTATAGCTTCTTAAAACTGCTGGAAGTTCTCTCAAATCCTCCTCCTCCTAGGAAGCAATTGTGTAAGGAAAACATGTCATTGTACATACATATGCCTAAAAGGAACAAGGGCAGAATTGTCTTTTTCTTGCTATAACTTTGGAATCATGGACAAACACTTTGAGAAGTTATTGTTATATAAGTTGAGCCAATTTTTGGTTATGTCAGATGACAGAGAGAGACAGTATGGTAAAATGGAAAGAGTGCTGGGGTAGGAGGAGAAAGGGTAGTTTCTCACCCAAATGTGTTAAACAGGGCTTCTAACACTTGGCATTCTTAGTTCATTGGGTAGAATGACTATATATGAAATAGTATATATGCAAGAACTTTGGAAATGGTAGAGAATTAACCAAATCCATATGGTCACTGTGGGTTTGGAATCAACTCGATGGCACTGACTTTGGTTTTCAGGGTTGTTGTTTTTTTTTTTTGAGGGAACCAAACCCAAACCAAACACAATGCTGTTGAGTTGGTTCCAACTTATAGTGACCCGATAGGACAGAGTAGAACTCTCCCATAGGGTTTCAAAGAGTGGCTGGTTGATTCAAACTGCTGACCTTTTAGTTAGTGACTGAGCTCTTAACCTCAGGCTCTTCCCACATTTTCTAGGTTTATGGCACTAGACAAACTATTTGTAGTTTCATGAGCTACTATCTAGGCTAGATACAGCTTACTGTAGAAGAAGTTTTGATAGAAAATGCTAAGACCCCTGCGATACCTTAGGATAGAAGTGGAGAAGGGTAGGTAAGAAAGAAGATTATAATGAGAGAGGAGAGTAGGAGAAGAGGAAGGTAAGCAGGAGAAGGATAAAGAGAGCAAGAAGAATGCAGAAGTGCTGGCAGTAGGAAGAGGCTTGCATGCCGTCAACGCTGGCCTCAGTGCCACCTAGATTGGGTTAATTTTTGCTGATGCAGAATGAAGCTGAAGAGAGGCCAGACAGAATCTCCAGCTGCAGGGTCACCTGGTAATAGAATGTCATTGTACAAACATAACCAGTCAGGAAGCAAAACCTTGGGTTCTTGTTCATGGGATAAGTCACAGGTTGTAACTGGAAGGCTGGACTGAAATAAGGCCACTTTGACAAGGTAAAAAGGCACTACAATTCCAGAGATGATGAAGGACACCTATAACAACAAGAAAAAAATTTAAAACTGCCATTGAGCCAATTCTGACTCCTAGTAACCTTACAGAACTGAATAGAACTGCCCCATAAACTCTGCAAGCGGAAAGTGAGGAGGACTCGAAGCACTTATTAATGAAGTCCAAAGATGACAGACTTTAGTATGGATTATTCTGCAACATAAAGAAAATAAAAATCCTCACAACTGGCCCAATAAGCAACATCATGATAAATAGATAAAATATTGAAGTTGTCAAGAATCTAATTTTTCCTGGATCCATAATCAGTATCCATGGAAGCAGCAGTCAAGGAATCAAATGACATATTGCATTGGGAAAATCTGCTGCGGAAAACCTCTTTAAAAGTGTTCAAAAGCAAAGATATTACTTTAAAGATTAAGGTATGCATGATCCAAACCATGGTATTTTCAATTGCCACATATGCATGAGAAAGCTGGACAATGAATAGGAAAGACACAAAGAGAAATGATGTATTTGAATTATGGTGTTGGTAAAAAATATTGAATACCATGTACTGCCAAACAACGAACAAATCTGCCTCAGAAGAAGTATAGCTAGAACGCTGTTTAGAAGTGAGGATGGTAAGACTTCAACTCCGATGCTTTAAACGTATTATTAGGATCAACTAGGCCCTGGAGAAGGACATAAAGCCTGGTAAAGTAGAGGGTGAGTGTAAAAGAGGAAGACTGTCAATGAGATGGACTGATACAGTGGCTGCAACAATGGGCTCAAACACGGCAACAGCTGTGAAGATGGTGGAGGACTGGGGAGTGTTTCATTCTGTTGTATACAGGATCACTGTAAGTTGGAAGTAACTCACTGGCATCTAACAACAACAACCGGTACTGAAGCAGACTGCCATACTTTCCTGCTGCTGACTGGTTGCTGAGGTTAAACCAATCACCTTTCTGTTAGCAGCCAAGCGTCTAACCATCATGGTACTAGAGCTTTGAAATGGCACTAGAGCACTGCAAGACCAACTATACAAATCAAACCAACGCCACTGCCATCAAGTTGACTCCAGCTTATAGCGACCCTGTAGGTCAGAATAGAACTGCCCTATGGTTTCCAAGGAGTGACTGCTGGCCTTGAACTGCTGATCTTTTGGTTAGCAGAGGTAGTACTTAACCACTAAGCTACCAGGGTTTCCAAGGCCAACTATAGGATTCAGTTTTTCTCAAACAATGAAACTAGAAAGTGTGTTGACTTTGTCAACAAAGTCCAAACTGCCCTCTTGATTATGGTAGCTGAGGCTTTAGTAACTTGCCTATGGTTATGGAGCTCACTACTACTGAATGAGCTTGGGAAGTGGCAGGAATTCACAAAGCCTTAGATACCCACAAGGATTGCTGACAAGGTGAAATTACATAATTTCCCTCATGAACATTCAAGAACAGTTATTATTATGTGAGTTTATATGATGTTTTCCTTTATATTGAAACGTGTTGCTGTGTGATTGTCTGGTTTGTAAATATCACTGGAAGAGCTGAGAGGCTCCTTCTCGCCAAGAGCCTGTGGCAGTGATGCTGTAATTACCTGTCTTCTGGAACTAAGCCATAATTTGCATGGTTAAACCAGCTGTTCATCTTTCTTGCAAGCAACCAAGACATTATCGGAGTTGGTAGAGAATTTCTGACCATGTTTTGAAATCGTGTCACAAACACCATGTCCCATGGGTACCCTGAATCAAAGACTCGGCTTATCACCCATGCACCTCCAGTTGTGCTGAGGAACACCTGGAAGAAATCATAGAGGTCACTCAGTTTGACACGTGAACAGGCCTGGTGCTATTGAAGGTGTAGTAGGAAGTGCCGTGAATTGAATCCACACCCTAAACCATGAACTGAAAGCCATCAAAAAGTCTGCTACTCTCAAAATACATTTCTGACCAGATAGTCATGATTCCTCTAACTGCTATCTTAAAATTATTATTTTTGAGATAATAGTTTGCAGATTTAGGGTATTAAAACACCTCAGGACATATTATTGAACCAATCTATTATATGCTGAGGTATCAGTTCTTACACGGTGCAAATGGTTAAGGTCAGATACCAACCAAAAGGTTAGCAATTTGAATCCACCCAAAGGCATCTCACTAGAAAAGCCTGGTGATGTACTTTTGAAAAATCATAGCTATTGAAAACCCTCTGGAGCACAGTTATGCTCTGACACACACAGGATTGCCATGAATCAGAATGGACTTGACAGTAACTGCTTTGGTTTAGGTGTTTTTATTATATGCTGGGTTTGGCGATAGGCACTACAGTGAATAAGACACTGTGACAAGTCACAGGGAACGTAAGTCTCAAGTGCAGGACACTGAACAGTGGATTGCAACTTTGAAGCCATGCTGGTGCAATGGTTAGGTGTCTGGCTGTTAACCAAAAGGTTGGCCATTTGAGCCCACCTAGCAGAGAAAAGAGCTGACAATCTGCCCCTGTAAAGATCATAACCTAGAAAACCCCTTGGGGGCAGTTCTAGTTGCCACATGCGGCCACTATGAGTAGAAATTGACTTGATGGCACCTAACAACAACAACACACTAACTATAATTGCAGGTAATAAGGACAGAGCATGACAGTAACTGGGAGTTACCTACAAAGGGTTCCAAATACAAACCACTAGTTGAACTGACAGTAAGATTCAGTAGTACAGTTTGTTTTTTTTCCCACAAATTGTATGGCTACTTGAATTAGCTAGCCAAATGAGTTCAATAACTAATAGTTGTTTTGGTGAGTACACAATGTGGAGTTGCCTGAACAACTGTTTAAAGCGTGAAGAATTTAGCCAACCAATCTGTCTACTCGTAGATACAAAACAACTAATTTAGCAGATTACATTATCCCTCACCAAAGTGAGGCATGGCGCACACAGCTACAGTGTAGTGTTTTTGTTCATACAGTTCGTTTAGCCTTATAACAAGATGGGGTAGTACGTGCAACATGGGCAATGTGGCAAGAATGACAGATACATCAGTGGTTCTGACATTAGACATAAACTTATTTGCACTGAGCCTACCTTCCTGTGTCATGATACAGAATCAGATGTGAGATTTTGCTAAATATGAATTATATTCTGAACAGAAGGGCATTTCTCTAGCGATATAGAAAAGACGTATGCCAAAGCAAATTTTCTAATGGAAAAGATTTCAAAATGATCAGAAAAATAGAAACAATAATATATTATCTACATATGCTTGTCATAGTGGATGGGTCTGTAGTAGTTTTTGTTTCAGGGCCTCTTTTTTCTTCTTTCACAATAACTCCTTCAAATTGCTCAGTGTCTCCATGTCAACTACCCGGTCTTCATTCAATTGAATCAACCAACAAGAGGTTTTTGAAATTTCCAGAGGGTAACTTCAAAGTTACTATATGCTTCCAAAATTTTTCTTCCTATCTATTTTTATTCTTACAGTTATTTGCCTAATTAATACAGCACCTATTTATTTACAGTCATGTATTTGGCATGACAATATGTTCTATGGGAAACCCTGGCTGTGCAGTGGTTAACAGCTATGGCTGCTAACCCAAATGTGGGCAGTTAGAATCTACCAGGTACTCCTTAGAAACCCTGTGGGGCAGTTCTATCCTTTCCTACAATGTCATGAAAAGTCAAAATTGACTTGTTCCATCCAACAACAACCACAACAGTACGTACTTCAGTCTTTTGTTCTAATGATTGATTGAGGTGATACACCAAAGCTCTTTGTGTAGTGCATGGCACAATAACTACTATATGCAATAAATATTAACTATTTCTACAGTTATTACCGGGAGGATGATGTAACAGCATCATTGGGAGTGATCTGAACCTAATGAGAGTGGTGACAACTAACAAGAAAAGGAATGGACAAATGGGAGAATTTTGTAAGGAAAAATTGCCGGAGCTTTCTGACCTCTGGGGCTGAGTAAGGACAAGCTAGTCTCATGTGGTGCCTCTTGGATGACAGGGAAATGATAAGCACAGGGAGGTAGAGAGCTGGTTTTAGAGGAAGAGTTACAGTGTAATTTTATGAACATTCAAGAAATAAAAAACCACTTAAAACCTGTTTTTTATACATAGTCTAGGTATTTTTATTCCTTTTATTACATCTTATGGTAAGCCAAATATTGTTTGCCTGAGGCATACACCTTAAGATAAAGCTCTTCAGCAAGTAACTTCAAGAACTGTACCTTTTTTGCCACACGGCTGGCCTCCACAGCGATGTCTGTGCCGGAGTTACCCATTCCAATCACAAGGACTCTCTTGTCCTTGAATATATCTGGGTGTTTGTATTCTCGGCTATGAAAGTATTGGCCTTTAAATTCATTTATACCTATAGAAAAGTATTAAGAAGTTAGAGTAGTGAATTTACAGGATCAGTGAGTGAAACAAATATTGTTCAGTTGATAACATCCTCTTGAGGGATTATAGAAGTTATTTTTACTAGCTTATTCAAGTGTAAGAAATTGTGAACTATGATGTTAAAAGATTCAGAAACAAGCACGTGATAATTTAATGAGGGTAATTATTTACTTCTTTTCACTAAATAGGGCTCTAGTTTTACTTACTAGAACAGTAAAAACTAAGCTGAAATGTTGTAGCACAAAGACATATTAAGCAAAAGTGTAAGGAGTCATTACCATTTACAGATTGATGGAAGTCAGTGGGATGATAATACTCTATCAATTATTGATTTATATACAGCTTTTCACAATCAAAGAGTCTCTGGGTGGTGCAGACAGTTACGTGTTTGGCTGCTAAATGAAACGTTGGAGGTTTGAGTCTACCTAGAGGCACGTTGCAAGAAAGGCCTGGTCATATAATTTTGAAAAATCAGCTATTGAAAATGCTATGTAGTGCAGTTCTACTCTGGCACACATGAATCAGAGTTGTCTTGACAGCAACTGGTATGTGTTTTGGAGTCCCTGGTGGCTCAAGTGGTTAAACACTCAGTAATCAGAAGGTTGGTGGTTGAAATCTACCTAGAGTTGCCTGAATCTACTTCAGAGAAATAGCCAAACCAAGCCCAGTACTGTCAAGTCGCTGCCTACTCACAGAGACCCAGGGTAGAGTAGAACTGCTCCACAGAATTTACAATGCTGTAAATCTTTATAGAAGTAGACTGCCACTTCTTTGCCTCATCCACTGGGTGTTAGATTTGAACCACTGACCTTTCAGTTAGCAGCTGAGTGATGAACCCAACCTCCCTTCTGAAACATAGCCATCAAAAGCTCTGTGGAATCCAGTTCTGCTCTGACACATAGAAGGTTGTAATGAGTTAGAATAAACTGGATAGCAAGTGTTTTTTTTTTGTGTGTGTGTGTGTTGTTTTTACATAGGCAAGAAGCAATGGCAAGAAATTAACGGAAACTCTGAGTCAGTGTTTCCACTCTAGTGAGCAAAATCTTGTAGACACCAGTGCCACTGTACTAGATGATACGGGGAAATAGGATAAATGCAATATGGTCTCTATTCTCAAAGATCCATGAGTGTTGGTGCAGTTCACTGACAGTTCACCTTGGGGCCTGAGAGTAACTCAGGCTGTGTTTGCCAAGTCAGTCAGAAGTGGCCTTGAAAGAAAAAGGGATTACTTTCATTGCACTAGGATTAGATTTACTGGTCTTACTAGACAGGCTATCTTAGGTAATTGATGCCAAATCTCACTGAAACATCAAAAAAGAATGGGGAGAGTTTTGAAAAATACTCCCGAGGCCATTTTACAGAATCATAAATATGTGTTGGACAAAGAAACTGCTTTCTGTAGGAACAGTGATTAGACATCTAGATTATCAGAGGACAAATGTCAACAACGTGGGAGATGGCCTTACCAAGGCCTGGTGGCTCCTCAGCTTACCTCAAATCATTAGAAATGTAGCTTGAATCCTACTTAAAACCCAACCACAACCCAGAGCATTTAAAATTTAGCAAGGATGCCACCAAGTTCAAATATTAACTGAGCACAGTATAGGTCTTAGATTATCCCTGAATCAGCCTGTTTTGGGTCACAAACTGCGAGAAGCAAAACTGTAACTCAGTCTACTATGGGACACTTTGCTGCACTGCCTTACAGGAGGGCAAAGTAAGATTATTAGCAAAATGAGATTCTGTAAATACACCAGTGTGTATATACCTGAAAGGATATAAGTAACCATCTTGTGAAGTTGTACATTTATCCTCACTGTAATACTCATTATTTTTACTGACACTTTTTGGAACTCCTTTTATGGAATTGCCTCCAGAGTTCATGATATTCTTAAAAAAATAATTTTCAGTGAACTTGAATTCTTTAATTGTTATGTATTCCAAGGCATATGTATGTATGTACAGACTGCAAATGTGCCACTAGGCAAGGAGGGGGATGATAGGACTGGTAGGATTCTAGTTCAAATTTAGAATCATATACTTTTGGAATTCAAAAGAGTCTTAGCACTCAGCTAGGCAAGTATTTCAAGTGGCCAGTTGGTGGTGCCTAGTAAGGCAAATTCTGAGAAGATCTACAAGATCCATAGAGCACAGTAGGTCTGATCTGTGATAGGCACTGCTGGGTAAGGTGGGCCAAGGCCTGAAAATGATCAGGGAAACAGCGGAGGCTTAGGAAGCTCAAATGGCAAGCCCAAGACTTTCTACTGAGATAGTGGCGTAATCTAAAATGTACACCTCCTGGGTCTTAAGATCATGTTTTTCAAACTTATCACATTGTCTCAGTGGTTTTCAGGTTATACATTATCCTAACATGACCCGACTTGAGTGACCTTTGGAAGCAGATCAGGGGTCATTGGAAGTATGTGATTTTATTGTGAAATGAGTCTTGGGATTACTCTTGGCTATATCAAGACTGTAATTTCTCTACTGAACTTTCATAAAACTCTATTTCTCCCTCTAATACAGACTGTTGTGGTTGTTGTTAGCTGCCATAGAGTCTGTCTCTGATTCAGGCAGGCCCTGTGCACAGGATGAAATGCTGCCCAGTCCCATGCCATCATCATGATTAAGACAGGATTGTTGCTGTTCATGGATTTTCTTTGACTGATTTGTCAGAAGTAGATTACCATATTTTTCTTCCCAGTCCATCTTAGTCTGAAAGTTCCACTGAGACTATTTAGCATCATAGCAACATACAAACCACCGATGACACATAGATATGGCTATGCATGAGGTGAGTCGGCAGGTAATCAAACGTGGGTTTCCTACATGGAGAGTGAGAGTACTACCAACACAGACTATATGTTGTCTTATCTACCTCTATGTGCTTAGCACCTAGTACTGTATGTTATATACACAGTATATGGAACTTTCTGTACAGGTACTCCTTCCAGAAGCACGAGGTGATTGGCTGCTCATGACTTTGCAAACAAGAGCTGACCATGGACTGAGTTGTCTTGCAGTGTGGAGAGACTCCATTGTTGAATGTGCTTAAGCAGAGGCTGTTGAACCTCTGTCATGATGTCAGAGAAGCATTTCCTGCATTGAGAAGAAGACTACACTTGGTGCTTTCCAACTTAATGATTCTATTCTGTGACAGGAAACCTTGCCGTATAGTGGTTAAGTGAAATGGTTGCTAACCAAAAAGGTCAGCAGTTTGAATGCACCAGGCATTCCTTGGAAACTCTACAGGGCAGGTCTACTCTGTCCTATCGGGTCACTCTGAGTCAGAGTCAACTTGACAACAATGGGTTTTGTTTGGTTCTGGTACTCTATGACAGTTTCAGTTTGCTTAAGGAAAGGAGTAGTTGGCTGCTAACTGAAAGGCTGGTGGTTTCAACCCACTGCTTTGCAGGAGGAAAGACCAGTCAGCCTGCTCTCATAAAGTTTACAGCCTAGGAAACCCTGTGGGGGCAGTTCTACTTTGTTCTATAGGGTCACTATAAGTCATTATCAACTCAAAGGCACACAACAACAATGACAATGGTTAGGAGAAAATTTTCATAGAGTTTCAACATTTCAAACCCTCATTACAAATTAAATAAATAAAACCATTTGCGTTATCTATTCCATCTAAGTTGTAATCCAACTGAATTTTGACACAGGTTAACATCAATCACAGTTGTGAAATCCAGATGAAGAAACTGAGACCCACAGATGTCTTAACTTCCCTCCCAAGATTGACTCTGGGACTCTTGCCAGAAAACTCTAATCTAGCCAATTGCTATGGCACATACCAAACAAGCAAACAAACACACAAACACGGTCTTTTTCTTCACTCATGTGTTGACCTTTGTCACCTGTAAACTCAGTGTTGGTTACACAGCTGCTCCTGACCTAGCATCTGGTCTAACCATCCATTTCTTAGAAGCCTTTCTGAGTGCTGTCACTCATGTAAGGAGAAACTTTAACCTCAGTGAGGCACAAAGCCACTTATTAAGCTATTCTTTCTAGTTTCTGCATTCATCTGTTGTTTGGTATAATATATTTTAAATGAAAGTCAAAAAAATGGCCAGGAAAGTGCTGCTTAGGAAAAAAAAACCCTGTGACCTTACAACTTAAACTTCTTAATGGGCAAGCCATAGGAATTTATGCCCAGATGAATCACTTATCAGGATGGCTCCCAGAAGATGACTTAAGGTCAGTACCTGGAAAGCAGTCCAGGGGCAAATTTGGAATTGTGAGAAAACCAGTGCAGACCATGACAGCATCAAAGACAGTTGACTCTTGCTTCCCTTCACGTAGAGTGACCACATCCCATTGGCCAGAGACGGTAAAATCTGGGCGCTTTTTGACACTGCAGACTTCGGTCTGAAAAAGAATCATAGACATGATGGGCAGTGCGCATGGCTTCCTGGCTGGTATACCAGTTGACTTTTAAAACATGTTAGCACACAAAGTAAACAACCCAATCAAGTTACTGGATTAAACATGATTTCCTGGGTGGAAGTGTTCTTAGGTTGAAGTTGTACAGAGCTTTCTAAAATTAGTAAGGTCTAAAAACTTTTAAGTGATTTGCTCAAATTCTCACAGCCAGTGATAGAATCAAGCTTATAACTTGGTTTTTCTGATGCCTTCTTTATTATTCTTTCTTTATGCAACCTGTTTCACATAAAACTTTTTCTTTAACAACAGTTTCTTAATATAAATATTGATAATACATAATTTTATAAAAGAAATTTGGTACTAACCCTCTTCCCCACCTCCTCACCCCCAGCCACAAAAGAATATTGTGATTGAATCAGTTCTGACTCATAGCAACTGTATAGGACAGAGAACTGTTCCATAATGCTTCTAAGGAGCATTTGGTGGATTTGAAGTGCTCGCCTTTTGGTCAGCAGCTTGACCACTTAACCACTGTACCACGAGAGCCCTGGCAATTCGGTCCCATGTGGTACAGACAGGTCTTACAGAATCTATTGCTGAACCTTCCCAGATTTAGGAAGCTATTGGAATGCAGTAACTTGAGAAGCTGAATCTTCTGGAAGCAGCCCAAATTTCAAACATTTCACTTTTTGTTTCTACTAAGTACATGTACAAACATGAGTACTAGATTCTGATTCAGGTATAAAAGAAAAAGAGTAGAATGGGAATATATTCATTCGCCAGTGTCCTTTTGCTTTCCTCCTGTCTCCATCCTCCGAAATGGGAAGGGAAAGCGGTAGAGTGTATGAGAAGAATCACAGTCAAAAAATTTTCTCTTTCCAAGAGTATCTAGAACAGATTTCCTTCAAACGGCAAGGTGTTGTTGTGTATGTGCCGTTGCACAACACCATTCCCATAAGGGAACAGTCAAGATGAGAGTATTCAGGCGCTGGTAGGAGTTCTTAGAATTCCTATGTGTAGGGATTTATCCCAAGCTGAAAACTTAGTTTGAAATTTTGGGGTCCTTTTTGGATACTTAGGCGTAAGTACGGCAAACTCACAATGCTGAACGTTTACACATGTGAGTGTTTTCACAGTAAAGAGTATCCCCCTACAGTCCAGACTTACCTCAGGTGGGGAGTTGAGTGCAAGGTTAAAGGAATCCTGCCAGGCATTATTAACCTTACCACTTGAGTATTTTATATAGAAAGCCATGGTTAGGCTACAGGGAGATAACAGAAGACAGGTAGGAGACAGTTCCTAACTGCCGACCAGTGGTTAGTGTCTTACCTTGAATTGAATGCATTTGCGAAGGTTGAACCGGTCTGCATACATTTTGAGATATTCCAGGAATAGAGAATTTGGCACATAGTTTGGATAATCTTCTGGGAATGGAAAGTCTGAGTAACAGGACAACTCCTTGCAGCTGTTAGAAATCACAGACTTGTAGAGACTGGCTCTGCCTTCTTCAACATTTTCCTGTACAAAGAGTGCCCACACATAAGCACATTTGTATGCATATGTGTGTGCATGCATGCACATACACAGAGAAAAGAATGTTAATTTTTAGAAATTTCAAACACTGACCAAGTTTAAAACCCAACCCAACCCCATGCTGTTGAGTTGATCCCAACTCGTAGTGACCCTACAGGACAGAGTAGAACTGCTTGGCCCATAGAGTTTCCAAGGAGCCCCTGACAGTTCAAGCTGCTGAACTTTGAATACAGTATCTTTCATAATCTGAACTTCACAATCCTTTCAACAACACCTCTGTGAAACAAAAATACCTAAGCAATTGCCCACCATTCAAATACCACTTTCTGGTTCTTACCTGCTATCATATCCCCTGCATTTTACAGTCAGTATTTCAGCGGTACTAGGTCAATGTGAAAATGTGAGTTGGTCTGTTTTATTTGTTAACATGTAATGAATGAAACTGAAATTCTGATCATGAAACTCGTACTGGTAGTGTAGTGGTTAGCAGCTATAGCATTTTACCACTACACTGTCAGAGTTTCCCAACAAGTTTAAAGTGACCCCAAATATATGCCACCTGCCACCTTTCCAGTGGGTTTTGCCATACTTCACTTGGGAGGTGAAC
Organism: Heterohyrax brucei; assembly: GCA_028571685.1. Taxonomy (NCBI): domain Eukaryota; kingdom Metazoa; phylum Chordata; class Mammalia; order Hyracoidea; family Procaviidae; genus Heterohyrax; species Heterohyrax brucei. The sequence continues at coordinate 206,294,754 of CM053140.1, forward strand.
ATTGGATCCCAGTATGAATTTCATGTTCAGCAAACTGAACTACCAGGTACTCCTCAGAAGCTCTATGAGGCCATTCTACTCTGACCTATAGGGTCACTATGAGTTGGAATTGACAGCAATTTTGTTTCCTGTGAAAGGAAAAATTATTTTATTTGTGTGAACAAATGGAATCATGAACATAACTACATTTGGAGACAGCATGTCTAAATCTGCATGAAATGTATAGCTATCATACAGAATAAAATGATTGACAGAACTCTGTAGTCTGAATCCCTGGGTGGTGTATTGGTTAACAGGTACAGCTGCTAACAAAAAGACAAGCACTTTGCATCTACCAGACCTCCTTGGAAACTCTATCGGCCAGTTCTCCTCTGTCCTATAGGGTCACTATGACATGGAATCAACTTGATGGTCACGAATTTGTTTTTTTGATTTTAATAAATGCTGCTGATCTCATCAACTGATATAATTTAACTCTTGCAGTAATCCTGCTTATCTGGTGGCCTCACATCTGACAGCCTCACTTATCCTGTGTGTAGCTGGAAAACTGTATACTTTGGCTTCTGAAAAGGATGACTAAATCCTGATCTTTTATGCTGCCAGAAGGTCTAAAGCAGTTCTACCAAGTCTGGAGTCTGCCAGCAGGTACCGATGTTAAATTGTTTGTTAACTGATATCACGGACTGAATTGTGTCCCCCCGCCCCCACCCCAAAATGTATGTAGCAGTTTGACTAGGCCAAGATTCCTGTTACTGTGTGATGTTCCTGCATGTTGTAAATCCTACCTCTATGATGGTAATGGCAGAGGATGGGCGGCAGTTGTGTTGGTTGGGCAGGACCCAATGTTTACGTATGTTGTGCCTAGAGGCAATCTCTTGAGTTATAAAAGAAGCTAGCAGAGAGAGTTGAGGATCTCATACCACCAAGAAGCAGTGTCTGGAGCTGAGCTGTCCGTTGGAATGGTCCCAGGGTCACTGTGCCTCAGAAGGCCCGAGTCCAGGGGAAGATTGGCAACAAACACCATCCTCCAGAGCCAACAGAGAAAGTGTTCCTCCAGAGCTGATGCCCTGAATTTGAACCTGTAGCCTACTGGCCAACTATGACAGAATAAAATTTCTCTTTGTAAAGTTATCCACTTGTAGTATTTCTGCTACAGCTGTACTAGATGACTAACATACCAGCCTATGACAATATAAGCACAGAAATAGAGAGCCAGCATTTACAAATGCTTATAGCACTAATTTCACATTGCCCGATAGCCAAGCAAATGGGCTCCTTTTAGTTGAAGATGACAGAGAGCAATTCCGGTTTCTTGATTCTTGTGATGGGTTGAATGACATTTGAGCTGTGTACTAGTCATATGCAGTAGGAAGAAAAACCAAACCTGTTGTTGTCAAGTTGATTCCAATGCGTGACAACCCCATGTATTACAAAGTAGAACTGCTCTATAAGGTTTTCTTGGCTGCAATCTTTACAGAAGCAGCTCACCACCAGGATTTTCTTCTGTGGCACCATTAGGTGGATTCCAACACCAGCCTTTAGATTAGTGCTCTAGTACAAACTACTTGTGCCACTCAGGGACCTATGACTATGTTATAATGTGTGATATTTTAAGATCAGTTTGTCAACTGTTTAACCCCCAATTCACAGTATCTGTATTTTACATTTAATTATAATCTCACAGGATAATTTTTTGAAACTGGGAAATGATAAAGGATTGAAGATAAATTTCAAAATTTTAGTACTACTTTCCTCATTTTGGACAGCAATTAGAAAAATGAGTATCCTAAATTGCTAAAATTGTTTTAAATCTTTTCTTTTATTCCCATCAACATGTCTCTGAATCTCATTTCTCTCCCATAGGTGTTATTAAACAAAACTTAGAGAACAGTCTGATATACCTCATCCCCACTGACTAGCATTGTTGTTAATGCAACCTAGATTAGATAAGCTGACAAGCAAGAAGCAAATTTGTCATATTAAAAATCTTATTGTTAATAATACTATTTGTTAATATACACAATGAGTATTTCAAGTATGCAAATAAATGGTTAATATGGCGAATTACCGATTTCATGCATAGTGTTTTGTTTGCTTGTCAAAAAGTTACAGGAATGATTCTCTATGTTAACTGCCTCTGCATACTTTTAAAGAACAGCATGTCTACTTTATGTTAATGTTTTCTTTTGTATCTATGTTATGTTTGCCTTGTTAACATTTATTGAAGTTAATCTTATATTTCAGATTCATTTATAAAAAATTGAATCTATATTTTGTATATTTTATTTTCTAATAAGTTTTATTGTGTTTTACAAACATATTCAAAAACAGACAAAAACCACTGCTGCTGAGTTGATTCTGACTCATAGAGACCCCGTAGGACAGAGTAGAACTGGCACAGAGAGTTTCCAAGGAGCGCTGGGGGGATTTGAACTGTCAGCCTTTTGTTTAGCAGAACCGCTATGCCACCAGGGTTTCCACAAACATATTAGTCCATAATAAACTGAAAATTACAAAATAAAAACAAAAACAATAACAGCAACAAAAAACTGCTTCTTATCCACAGTCAATTTTGGAAACACATCTTTTTAGACCAGTGCTTCTTAAACTTCAATGTGCATAGGAATCACCTGGGATTTTTGTTTAAAACACACATGTTTTGGCTCAGTAGGTCTGAGGTCAGAGCTATGATAGTGCGTAGTTAAAACCTATCTATTAACCATAAGGTTGTCAGTTCAAACCCACCAACCAGTCTGTGGGAAGGTGTGGCAGTCTGCTTCAGGAAAGACTTAAAATCTTGGAAACCCTTGAGGCAGTTCTGTCCTATCCTATGGGGTTGTTATACGTTGAAATGGACTCAACAGCAGTGGGCAGTCTGGGGTTGACCCTGAGAATCTGTATTCCTAACAGAGTCTCATGCAAATACAGTTGGTTGCCCGGACTGTACTTTGTGTGACAAGGCTTTACAGCAAACTATTCAGTAGGAATATGATGCACGCCATACATGTGATTTTAAATTTTCTTGTGGCCACACTAAAAAAAGTAAAAAGAAACTTGTGAAATTAATTTTAATAGTGCCATGGATTGATTTGTTTTCCCCCAAAATGCGTGCAGAAATTTGGCTAGGCTGTGATTCCCAGTATTGTGCGATGTTCCGTTATGTTGTAAACTCAGCCTCTGTGACATTAATGAGGGTGGCTGAGCTGCAGCTGTATTGGTGGGCCTGGACTAAATGTGTGGGATTGTTCTGTGTCTTGGGGAAGCCTCAACCAGCTGGTCCTTGGAAACCCTATAGGGCAGTTGTACTCTGTCTTACAGGGTTGCTATAAATTAGAGTCAGTATGATGGCAATGGGTTTGTTTTTTATTTTGGTTCAGTATGTCTGGTACTTTTTCTCTGTTGGTCCCCTCTCTGGTTTTTCTATGCTCAGTCTCCCCAGTCTAATGAAATCCTTGAGACACCACATATCATGTCTTCTATGGTGCCTTCCCTGATTTCCTTCAAGTAGGCGTAGCCCTGCCCCCATTTAAATACCCATAGCACTGTCTCTGATTTGCAAGATCCTAGCCTTGTCTATGTGATTAGTTCCTGGTGGGCTGTGCGAGTGCATCCCAGTTTGTGTTCCCCCGACACACTGTTTTGAGCCTTCATGTCTCTCCTGCCAACCCACACAGCCAGTGCACACAGCTGGATCTAGTGCCCATTTCTTTTGGTTCTTAGATAAATGATTTTTGTATTAATATTTAGGTGTCTGTAACTTATGTAAGGAGAGTTTTTTTCTGGATCCACAAAATGTTAAAGGACCCCAGGAGCCTTTGGTCTCTGGGCTCACTTTTTGTTGTGAATAAGAGCACTTTAATCAGGTAACTCTGCTAAGTACTCCTACAATTGAGCTGTTTCATTCCAGTCTGATGGAGTAGTGGTGTTTGTCTGGAGCACTGTGTTGAGAAGGATTCTCAGAATCAGGGGGACGGTATCATGCTTGATTAGTAATGCCTTCAATGGTCATGGGAAGGGAGGATCTTAGAATGGGCATCAGGTTACTGCTGTTCTGTTGGTACACAGTTAGCATCATGGAAACAGATGTGCTATTTTACCTACTCACTTTTGGGAAATGTATATGTATTAGTGAGGTGGTTGGTCACATTTCAAGTTCTTCTATTTGTGAGCTAAGCCAGCCAAAGATAGAAGTATTGCCCAAACTAGCAGCCTTGCCCTCTTTGGAACTTTTGTAACTGAGTTAGAACACAATCACTTTATCCCAGTTTCAAATCCCAGACTTTTTGTACATGGGAGAATGATATATATATTTTTCTCAGTCTCTCAGGGAATCCAAAGCCAGGATAGCTGACACCATTTTTCCTAGTCCTGCCACCTTTCTCCTCAGCACATTTAAATTTGTGGGAAATGTGTTCGCCTTCCCTACCAAAAACCAAACCCACTGCTGTGGAGTCAATTCCGACTCACAGATGCCCTACAGACAGAGTAGAACTTCCCCCAGAGAGTTTCCAAGGATCCCCTGGCAGATGTGAACTGACCACTATGCAACCAGGGTTCTAGAAGGAGGAAAAGTAGAAGCTACGGGGAGATTTGATGCGAATGCTTCTCTGGCCCAGCTGTGGAGCTTCTACAGCACTTTCACAGCCTTGCTTCCGAGTGTCACCAGGCCCACTCCAGCCAAGAGCAGGATTTACAGTTCGGTCTCTTCATTTCTTCTCCCAGTCTCATCTGACAACCAGACTAGTTAAGATTTGAGAATATTGCTTCTCTCTTGCTCAGGGGCATAAGACTCCCAACCCACATCTGTCACCCCAAGCCAGGGACAAAGTCCTAGGCATGGACTGCGATTGTCTATCCTGTAGGATCTTAAGTATTAGTTAGGATTCAACCTGAGCCCTGAGCCCCTGGAATGCAGACCCAAAAGGGCCAGGCAAAGAAGCAGGTAAAAGCAGCTGTGTCTTGCAGACAGGGGCTAGAACTCCTTCTCTGTACTCCCACTCTTGCCCCAGGCACTTCAGGCCCTAACCTGGCCCTGGTTCTGTTCTCCCTGTTACAGCTTTCCTTTGGTCTGTCCTAGTCAGTCTGTCTTTTTCTACCTTTCGTGAGCATCTTTAGAAATGTTTCTTCCTCTTGGCTTTGTACAGAGACTAAGGCAGCTGACACACCTACTACCGAAGCTCAGCAGCCCTGGTTCTTTGTTCAGTCAGTTCCATCGACCCTTCCAGCCTTCTGTTCAAGCCCACACTTTTAGCCCTTTGCCAGGACCACTGGCCCTTGTGGAGTAAATATGTGGATCTTTTCTCACATAATAGACAATTTTTTCCAGTAGACAATAGACAAACAAGAAAGCTTTTGAAACCCCACTTACTGTGAATCTCCACAGCCCCCCAAGGTCATCACTCCTCTCAAAGCAGGTGGGCTCCAGTCCTTCCTCCAGGCAGCACTTGATGGAGGCCAGGCCACTGACCCCAGCTCCCACAATTGCAACTCGCTTGGCCATGTTGTCCTGTGCAGGGGTCAATGAAGTAGAGTTTGTTCTTTATGAGTAAAAGCGCCACCCCATCCCTGGTTTTTGGTATGTGGATGTAAGAAGAGAAATGTTCAGGCCAATGGTTTAACCCCTACATTCTCTGAGTTCCCACCCCTCACTCAGTGCTACTGCTGCCAAATATTTGCACAGACACTGAGGCTGTAGCATCTGGCAGAGTGGCTGAAATTGGACTCCGGACTTGGGTGAGCCGAGTCTTGCATTCTAGGCTGTGCTGCTGACTCCAGTCTCTTCTCTGATCCCAGCAATGATTAAAGCAGGAGGCCTGGAAAGTATTACCTGGTTTATCTTGCTCTCTTATTAACATGCAAAACTGAAGCTCACATTGGTGGGATGACATTTTACAAGGCTACACAACTACAACTGGTAGAGTGGAGCTGGAACTAGGAGCCAGGATACTTGTGGCCCCTACAGGTGCTGCCGCAGAGTGGCCTGGGGTGAGCCCTCGTCACGGGTGTCCTGCCAGGATCCCGGCCGTGCTGTCGACGCCTCTCCCTCTCCGCAGTCACAGAAGGAAAAAATGAATGCTGAAGGTTTCCAGTGGCAGGAAAGGCATGGAAAACCTTCCCTCTTTCTCACTCTGGTACTGATTCACCCCCCAGAGAACATGGCAGAGTCACCATTCACACAAATTAGCAAATTAATAGGTATGAGGCTAGGTATTAGTAACACAGTCTCATAAGAAGGCTGAGATACAGTATTGCTTAAGCAGTCAGGCTCTGCATTCAAACTGGCTGGGTGCAAGTTGAATTTGACAGTTACCACTGTGTGATCCGTGGCGAGTTATTTAGCCTTCTGTGTGATGTAAATCTACTGCTGTCAAGTCAAGTGCAAATCAGGGTGCCCCATGTGTGTAGAATTGTGCCTCACAGGGTTAGCAGGGGTTGTGACCTTTTGGAAGAAGATTACCAGAGCTTTCTTCTAAAGTGCCACAGGGTGGATTCAAACTGCCAGCCTCTTGGTTAACAGCTGAGAGCTCAACCACTTGCACCACCCAGGGAGCGACTACATGTGACACGAAAATAGAAAAAGTAGCAGTAGTTTCTTTCCAGTGTTTTGTGAGAACTGAGTTAGACAAATGGTAAATGCTCGGTAAATGTAAGCTACTGTAACTATAAACATATTTTCCACAGTTGCTTTCCTCTGATTCCTTTTGTATCAGCGAGCCTCTATTGTTTGAATTCCGATAGCATTTTGGGTCAGTAGCACACACATCGGTAAACCATGTGTTGTTTGATGTTGTTTCCTAATAGGTGTTTGTCCTTAAGTTTGTTAGTTTTTAAAGCAAAGGGATTTTCTTGGTTACCTAGTGCTGCTGTAACAGAAATACACAAGTGGTTGACTTCCACAAATAGAAATTTATTCTCTCACAGTCTATGAGGCCTGAAGTCTGAGGCTAGGGTGACAGCTCCAGGGGAAGGCTTTCTCTCTCTGTCAGCTCTAGGGGAAAGTTTTTGTTGTCAATCTTCCCTTGGTTGAGGACTTTCTTAGCACAGGTGCCGTGGGTCCAAAGGACATGTGATTGTCTTGGCTCCTGTTTCTTGGTGGTATGAGATCCCAACATCTCTCTGCTTGCTTCTCTCTTTTATATCTCAAAAGAGATTGATTTAAGATACAACCTAATCTTGTAGACCGAGTCCTGTCTCCTTAACAAAACTGCCTCTAATATTGCCTTATTAACACCATAGAGGTAGGATTTACAAGTGCATGGGAAAAATGACAGCAGAGGACACGATTCAATAAATAACAGAGGTAACGCCTTTTTGGGTACAGAATAAACCTGGAAGTATCCAAAAAAGTGTCCTTAAACATTTGTTATTTCCTTGTTTCACAGATGGACTTGCTTTTCAAAGCTAGATATGAGGGGTTTTGTTTTGTTTTGTTTTTTGTTTTTCTGTCTGTTTTATTTTAGGATTGGGAGCCTGAGAGGAGGGGCACACTGAAATATAAAATCCATTGCTGTTGAATCAATTCAGAATCATAGCAACTCTATAGGATGGAGTAGAACTGCTCCGTATCATTTCCAAGGATTCTAACTGCCCACCCTTTGGTTAGCAGCTGTGCTCTTAACCGGTGACACCAGGGCTCCTCGTGTAAAATGTGAGCAACTCAAACACAGGGACTTTATCTGTTTTGTTCACTACTGTGTCCCCAGTATCTATGGCAGCACTTGGAATATAACATAATAGATGCTCAATAAATATGTCTTGAAGAAATGAAAAGGCTCATTTATTTTCTAGTGTTGCTTCTCTGAAGCTCTGGCTGCTGGATATGATTGAGTAGGGAAGGGCTAGTAGATTCCACTCAGGGTACACCATGTCCTAGGGTATCAGAATGATCCTGCAGCCAGAGAGACAGCTGATATGATGAGGGGGGTGGGAGAAGTGTGGGCACTGGGGCCAGGCACTTCTTGTTTTCGATCTTACCCCAGTCATCTGCCATCTTGGTAACATAGGAAAACTGCTTACCCTTTGAAGCCCTGAGCTTCCTCATTTGCAAAACAGGAAGTCAATGCTATTCATTTTCTGGGATGTAGTACATGAAATTGGTTTCACTAGGTTGGCCTGAGTCTTACATTGTGGACTTGTTGCTGCCTCTGATCTCTCTAAGCCCAGGATTGACCAGAGCAGGGGACCGGAAAAGGATTATCCTTAAAGCATAGCAACTTTGATGGGGGAAATGATTCTAGGAAAACCGAGGGAGGATTACATGTATAGATACGGTATTTGCAGCTGCTTACAGGAATGTGTGGGCTCTATAAAGATGGATGTAATCACAGTAACCATGGACATACACTCAGGACAGCAGGAAACAAAGAAGCTGCTTTTTCTTAAGTGAGAGTGAGGAGCCATTTCAACAGGTGGACTGAGAAAGAGGGTGGGACAGTGTGGCCAGCATGGGTTCCACAGAAACTAGAGTGGAGGTCAACAACGGGAGATGAAATTCCCCAGTAGACAGACTGGTAGTTTTTGTCCTGCCATAGTAGCCAAGGAGGCTGGCATGGGGCTGGAGAGATCGGGGCTGGTGTAGAGAGCACCAGTGTTGTATATTTGCCTGTCTAGGTTGTTGCACTGCCAGTGTGCGGGGCTAATTGAGAACCCCTGGGCTGGTGCCGTGAGAAAGAATGTGTCTCCTCCAACTGTGAATCCCATCTGAGTACAGCCTAGACCTGGATGTTTTGGGAACAAGTGTGGAGGTCTCAGGCAGGGAAACGTACTGCTCTGGACTCATACTGCAATAAAAGTTTCTTAGTGTTGACTCTTCCGCCAAGGGCCTGACATGGTACTGCAAACACGTGCCTTTAAATGTCTGAAATAGCATCAGGTAGAAAAGGACTAGAACTGGCCAATGGTGGAACTGAAGAAGTTCGACAGAGCAAATTTTAGTACATTTTCCAGTATTTCACACTCTGAAATTGACTTTATTTGGGTAGAGTATGCATGGATAATTATTGCTAATACTATAAATAGATTAGTTACAATTAACATTGTGAAGAGTGGGGATTCCAGAACACTTATTGTGCTTATGAGGAACCTATACACAGACCAAAGGGCATTGTTTAAATAAAACAAGGGGATATGGAGCAGTTTAAAATTAGGAAAGGTATGCATCAGGGTTGTATTCTTTTACCATACTTATTCAGTATTTATGCTGAGCAAATAATCTGAGAAGTTATCCTACATGAAGAAGAATGCGGCATCAAGATTAGAAGATTTATTGACAATGACCTGTGACATGCAAATGACATAAACTTGCTTGCTGAAAGTGAAGAGGACTTGAAGCACTTATCGATGAAGATCAAACATCATAGGCTTCAGTATGGATTACACCTCAACATAAAGAAAACAAAAATCCTCACAACTGGACCAATAAACAACATCATGATAAACAGAGAAAAGACTGAATTTGACACGGAATTCATTTTACCTGGATGGACAGTCAATACCCATACAAGCAGCAGTCAAAAAAATCAAAGGATATACTGCATTGGGCAAATGTGCTGCAAAGAGCTGTGCTCCATAGAAGTGAGGATGGCAATGTTTTGTCACATATGCTTTTGGACGTGTTTTCAGGAGGGATTAGCTCCTGAAAGACATCATGCTTTGTAAAGTATGATGTCAATGACAGAGCATAAGACCTTCAGTAAGATGGACTGACATAGTGGCTGAAACCATGGGTTTTAAAGCATAACAAGGATTGTGAGAATGATGCAGAAGCAGGCAGTGTTTTGTTCTGCTGTACACAGAGTCTCTGTGAGTGGAAACTGACTACATGGCACCTTACAACACAGTCTTATCACCTCTGAGATTCAGAGATTCATTCTTAGTTTAATTCAGGCATCAAACACTTATTAAATGGATTCTATGATGCGAAGCCCCAAGTGCAATATCCCAAGTTCACAGGTTCTTAAGGTGAAAGACCATTTGAAGTAGAACACAGACTAGACATTCTTTTAATGGCATGGTCAAAAGGCATTTATTATTCACGGAATGAACAAGACAGGAATGCATAGAACAGCAAACACCTTCATCAGCCAAAGTCACCTGAAGTTAGGCTGCCGTCTCAGCGGGGAGATACTACGATCACATCCATGTGTGAACCAGTTCACACTGTGAGTGAGGAATCCAGAAGCACTCATCTCCCAGGGTTAATATACTAGTGACTACAGTGGTAACATGCTAAAGAGAGAGCAGGGAAAAGAGTAATGAAGAAGGCTGTCCTGTGGGCAAGGGTACTACTCACTGCCTCCTGCTTAGGGTGTACTGTACCACCGTCTCCCAATTGGCAGTGAACATTCCTTCTTCCTTTACCCCACTAGGATAGACAATACTGTTTTGGTTCTGCCCAAGGGCAATTATCGCCCCCTAAGGCACACCCTTGGTGTCTACTAGTAGCTAGTATGTCCATTAGTCGCTATGGAGATGGTGGGGATGATTGGAGCACAGCATACCTGTGTACCCACAACCTACTCTATGTATTGGAGCTGCAAAAGATGAACAAGACACAGTGTTTTCTCTGGTGCAGCTCTAAGTCTAGTGAGGATGTTAGACTTGAATATAAACAGTTACTATTTCCTGAGTTGATTGCTAAGACAGAGGTATGTACAAAGTGCAACAGTAGCACGAAGGAAAAAGGGATTAATTCTGACTTTGGAATGATAGGAAAACAGCAGAGATTATTTGCTTCAGGTCTTGAAGAATAGATAGTACTTCAACAAGCAGAGGAGAGGTCTCAGGAACACAAGAAATAGTGACAGCAAGGGCTGGAGGTGGCTCCTGGGGACCCATAGTGGGCTTGCCATGCATTCTTCTAACTCTCAGAAGACGATACTGGGTGATGTTGCTGGTTCTTCTCTTCACTGAAGCAGAGAGAAAAGCAGGAGCACATTTTTCTACTCGTCACTTATTTTCTCAGCAGCCTAGCAGGAAGTAGACTTGGCCTGCACTAATTGTTACATAAATATTTGGCAATGGGTCAATTTCCTGATGGATAAAATGAATTCATTTGTCATGTTACCAGGTGTTACTGAGTTGAATCCAACTCATGGCCCCATATGGGTCAGAGTGGAATTTGTGGTTTACAGGGTTTTCATGGATTATGTTTTGAAAATGGATTGCCAGTCTTTCTTCTGAGATCCCTCTGGTGGACTCATACCTCCAACCTTCCTGTTTGCAGCTGAGTACTTAACCATTTGTACCACCCAGGAACTGCTATCACTTTTAACTAAAAAAAAAAAAAGAGTAAATATTTACTTGGATTTAATATTTGGGACCAGAGATTCTTCCCCCAAAATCAACTCTTATCAAATGTACAATAAACAGAGGGTCATCACTGTAACTCAGTGTGGAGTAAATGTAGTCAGCCTTCTGAGCAGTCAGTTTGTTGCAGGAAGAAATAAAAATGAGGCCCGTCAGAGAGCAAGAATCACCTGAACACCTGTGCGTATAAGAGGAAGGGGCTTTATTTCGGCCAGCGGAGCTGTGTTGGACTAATGTCCAAAATGGCTGAGCTCCCCCATCAGCTCTGCTCCTGCCCTTTTATCAGACCTGTGAAAAGGCAAAGGCATTATCATACTGTCCTCTTACAGGCATTAGTGGGTTTACAGAAGTGGAAGCAAGCGTTAGTCTCAAGTTTCCAGGAAGTGAAGTTTTTACAGTTTTCTAAGGGTTGGGACACCACGGGGGATTCTGCCCAGAGTGTCCTTGAGTTTCTGCTAGAGACCTCTGGCATTCCAGATTAGAATGCAACTTTTCAAGGTTTTCACTCTCAAATTCCCCTGGGGCTTTCCTGTTGGACCTTAGAGGAAAGCAGAGCAGAGACCTATAGAGTCCCTATGAGCTGAAATGGACACAACAGGTTTGCTTTTTTTGGTTTTGTAGACGACTTACCGGTCAGGGGCCTGGGTCTGAATCCCAGTGTTGTCTGATTACCAGCTGCGTGATTTAGGCAAGTAATGTAATACTGCTGTGTCTCATTTCTTACCTCCCTAAAATGAAGCTGAAAGTAGAGCCTGTCTCAGAGATTTGTTATAAGAACAAATCAACTAACATGAAAACAAAACAAAACAAAAATATTTAGCACAGTACTGGGACATGTTAAGCACACAGCAAATATGGTTGTAATTATTTTCGTATGTTCAGATTTTTTTTTTAATCTGAAATTTTTGTGGATATTTGTCTGACAACTCAAGATTTAGTATTTGCAGAGAAAGTTACAAAATGTTTGGAATCAGAACCATTGCAGAAAACTAGCAATGCATACCTAAAATGTGGTTTCATACAAAGTGGAGGGAACGAGTGAAGCACTGTGAGATTAATGACAAAAGGAAAATAAGAAAAAAGAAAGGCACAAAAATAGGTCTCAAAATCAGCCTGAAGACTCATTTTCTGCCTTGATCTTTCTCCTTGGTTTCGTATATCAGCCTGGTCTCAGCTGAGTTGCTTCTGGGACGGGAAAAACAAACCCAGAATGACAGTGGATTCAAGCACACAGAGCCTTTGCTTGTGGGCAAGAACAAATGCTTTCAAATACCCGTGACTGTAAAAATGTAAACAATAGCTTTTTGCAGAGTTTTGTTTCCTCACTTATTTCTTAAACTAAAAATAATTTTTAGTGAGCAACTTAACAGTGTAATTGACAATATAAAAGACAAGGCCAAGTGCCGTCGAGTCGGATAGGAGGCAATATCTTCAGGGTAAAACATATATTACCTTGGTTGATTATCAGAGGGCTATTTCACGTGACAATGAGAAAATCATAGTTGAAATGTTAACAGTCCATAAAAATTTGGCAATTCCTTTGTGGGAAGTTTTTCCAGAATTGTATTATCATCTTAATCAAGAAAGCCTCATCAAAACTGCCTAGATATGAAATTAATTAATAAAAATTCAGAAAAAGTGATGAAATCGGTAACACAGGAGTCACTGGTTAACTGAGTTACGAAATCACTCTTGGCTGTACAAGCATTACTGATTTTAACCACAGGATTTGAAGCAACTCTTGTTTTCCTGTAGATTGTATACTATTTCCTGTACTTCAAGGTCATGAAATGCAAATATGTAATTCAGTGACATTGGACTGAGTATCCCCTTTAGTTTAAAAGTTGGAGGATCAGAACATCAAACTAGTACTGACATTTCCAAACTGTGTAGAGAGGTGCTCTGAGTTATTTTACATTTTTGAGGAAAGCATGTTGACATTTGATGTCTGTGAAAACCAAGCTGACTGTTAGCTGGTGGCAGTTTAAGGTTTTAATATTCTGTAACACTGTGACCCTTTTGATAATGTCATATCTTTGTAAAGCTGGAGTGTTAGCAGCTGCTATGATAAAAACAAGTTCTGCATAAAAATTGAGTGGAATAGCAAATTGAAGGGATAATTTCCAAACTGATTCCATGGGTTGAGAAATATGCTATGCCTTCATGGTCACAGGCACACATATCTCATTATTAAATAACTCTGATTATTTAAGAACGAAATAAGACCATTCTTTTTCAAAGAAGGGTGCACCTCAAGAACTCCACTAAAAGACCACAACTGATGTTCCAGTGGCCTGGGAGTTTCCTCGGGAGCATGGCCCTAGACCTGCTGCTGACTCTGACCAGAAAACATTACTGAGGTCAACTCTTCAGGCAGGAATGGACTGGACTCAGAGACACAATGTGAGCATGGGAACGTTATGGTTCTATGCATCTAGAGGATCCTGTCCTACTGGCCTCTTACTAGAGGGGAAAGGAGAGGGTGGAGAACAGGGGACAGGAGATTGTTAAGAGGATATGACATACATAGAACAAAAAGGAGCAGAAGGAGCTGCAGATAGGTGGGCAGGCAAACTTAATTTGGATTGTATACTTTCACTTAATCACAATAAAAAATAGCTTATTAAAAAAAAGAATACTCTTTCAGTTTGTATGTATCATTTTTTTTCCAATAGCTGCAAAGTTTTTAGAACATATGTACTTAAATTGTTTGGTTGTGGGGATACCCTGAAAGAATTAGTCACATACTGAGGGCCCCTTAAGCCTAGAAAGTTTAGGATCCTCTAGGTGAGAGCCTGGCCTGGAAATTACCTTCTGGATATTTTTTTCTTGACCCTAAAACCTTAGCTTATCAGTGTTAGAATAACAAAAATTATCTTCTATTAGAGCCCAGCACTCTATCCTAACTGTCCTTAATAGTCGCTGCCCAGTCTATTTCCACTCAGGGCGAGCCTGTATTTCAGACTAGAACTGTTCTACTGGCTCTGCAAGACTGTGATCGTTTAGAAACAGACATCAGGCTGCCTCCTGAGGCACCTCTGGGTGCATTTTGAATTGCCAACCGTTTGGCTAGGACTGCTTAACTGTTTACACTGCCCCCTACCTGACTGCTGAGTGGATTCAGATTTAACAGCAACTCCTTTGTCCCAACTAATGTTTCTTAATTGTTTCAAGTCTGTGACTCAGCCATTTCCATGGGTACTGTCAGATTTGTATTCAACTCTTCGTGACTCAACGGCACTTGGCTGGCTGGTTTATTTATCCGTTCCCTACCTGTTTCCCTAAATACACCCCTCTTGCTCTCTCTGTTTCTGTCTCTCTCACACACACTGTACACCACATAGACTTAAACCTTTATAACAGAGAAAAATGTCTCAAAATACTGCTTGGCATAGATCACACAACAATAGCTTTTCAATAAGTGGACTGTGTCAGTTCACAAGCAGTTATTAGTAGATCCCGCAGTGTGATAACCAGGTGTGGGTGAGCGTGCCTACTTGACCCTGTGAACAAACCTCAGCAAGCCTCTAAGAACCATGACCTGGAGCAAGGGATTTCTCTCTTCCAGTTGCAGCTCCCGCCCCCTTGAGCCTATTCCTAATGACACCCATCAGATAACAAAAATTCTGCCAGGCCCTAAGTCTACCTTGATGGTTACAAAGCCTAGGCTGGAGACAGGGTAGACGACTTAGTGAAAACAGTAAGCAGGGGTTTACATACTAGTCTGTACTAGACAATTCCACATGTTTTCCACCACTTGAAAAACATGTGGAATTGTTCATTATAATTTGAAAAACATGAGAAATTGTTCACTGTAGATTAGTACGTAAGTACAAGTAAGCCTGTGTTTACTTTCCTAACTGGGTTATCCACCCCCATCAGAGACTGTACATTTGAAAAGTGGCTTTGATTCAGTAGGAAGGTGCTATGGGGTTGGAGGAGAGACAGATGCCAGTCGTACCTACAAGCAGAATCTTTGATGTGGGGGAAAAGTGTGAAATTGTTCACGAGAGATGATCTTGGTGGTAAATATAAGAAACTAACAAAGGTCATTTAGGTTATCAAGCTGCATTGCATCCTCTGCCTCCAATTATCACTCTCAGACCAAATGATGGTAAATGTAAGAAGTTTCACCCTCAGAACGGATTAGCAGGTTTGCATTCCTCTCCTCTCCCTCTCTGTGAAGAAATACAACTGATTAAGACTTCAGAGAAAGGTAATGAAACTTTAGGTAATTCACACTGTTTGATTATTCTGTGACAAACACCAACCCCTTTGACTTCTGGCTATAAAAACCACTGGAAATGTAACCTAAGTAGGACAGTTTTTGGAGGAGCTATTCTCGCTGTCTCTGGGCTGGCATGCTTGTCTGCTAATAAAGCATTGGACATTTCGCCCCATCTCTGAATTTTGGCTCTCAGTGACAGGTGGAACAAACTTGTTTAACTCAGCAGCATTTTGATAATCCTTCCTTTCCTGGAGGGGAAACTCTACATAATAACCAGTTTATTATTTAGAGTCTGTTTCTCCATCAGAGAAACAGATGGTATTAAACCAGATACCTAAAAGTTATTTTCAAAACCTTTGAATTTATAGTTTTGTGGCATTAGCCGGGTGAAAGACTAACAAAAAAAATCTGTCAATGTCATAATCATCAGGAAATTTTTATTTAATGAATAAAATGAAACATGAAACATTTCTAAAAACAGAAAAGACAAGCACAAATTAGTCAAATTCCAAAAGGGGATTGTCTCTCTCCTTCCAATTTGTATAAAATGTCAAAGTTTGGTAGAAAACCCTCCCCCAGAAAAATTATCTCACACCGTATTACAGCTGTTGATAGAAATACGAACAATTACTGATCACATTTTGCATTAATATCCAAATTTCCCCCTTAATTGAACCATTTAATAATCTGCTGTGCAGCATACTTACCAATATACATGAGGACTTGTCTGACTTTGCTGGCCCACTGAAGGTGGTCAAGCATTTACTATATTTATCGTGCTTTGGGGCAGGGCGTGGCTTTATAGTTCCTCTAGGGTCATAGGCAGAGGGAGTGGTATTCTGCTGAAGAGATTCTGCCCTGGAGCACAGTAACAAAAGAGGAAATATCCAGGCCCCACCTTCTTTATCCATAAGGATCAGAGATTGAATCTGGTTTCTTATTTTAAAACCAAGAAAACCAAGCCCTTTGCCATCCAGTGGACACTGTAGGACAGAGTTGAACTGCCACCTAGGGCTTCCAAGGCTGTAATGTTTACCAAAGCCAACTGCCACATCTTTCTCCCTACTGCCAACCTTTCGGTTAGCAGCTGAGTATTTAACCATTGCACCATCAGGGTACCTTTTCACTTTCTTAAAAAAAAAAGTTTCCACTGAGTCAATTCTGACTCATAGCAACTATGTATATACTATAATTCCTGGTATCCATGGCTCTGCCACATTAGAACTGTGGACCTAGTAGCAATCAAAATGAGTCTATGTGAGCTACTATCATACTGGGAGTCCTCAGCACACCTTATGTGGTCCATTTAAGATCTGTGTCCTAGAGCAGTGCAGCCAATAAAAGGTACCCCAAGTCTGAAAGACAGAGTAAGTTTACTTAAGAGGTGACAGCAATGGGGAGACCAGCAGCAGTGCAAGCTGTCTTTATGGAGTCCCAAAAGGCAATGTTACATTAGAGCTTAAATATCAATGTTGCAAGAGTCTTCTGGAACATAGCCCACAGATGGCATGGCTTGATGAGTTATTCATTACAAGAGACTCTTATCAGACTAAAGATACATGCCAGACACAAAGATACATGCCAGACATGTTTTCATCAGGATAAATATATGTATGCCAGACATCTGGGTTCTAATCTTTAGTGGTGAGGGGTCATAAGTCATAGGTGTCCAGACAGAACCAAACAAGATCTTTAAAAGAAGTATGTGGAAAGGAGAAGGAAGGCAGAAGAAAAACTTATAAGTTCATCATAGCAATAGTTATGTCAAGCTCTCAATCACACATTTTGAAAACGAAAAAAGGGGTGGAGTCAAAATGGCAGGCTAAACACATGTCTCCCTAAATCCCTCTGGAAACCAAGATCTGAGATGATAATTAAACCGAGCCTTCTGGACACCTAGTGAACCCTAGGATGCAGCATGGGGCTATTAATTTGGACTTCATACCACTGAATGGAAAACCTCCTGTCTTTCACTGACCCAACTTTTGGCAAGCACAGGCTTGCATGGACCAAAAAGTAACTCACCATTTCAATTTTTGTTTCTCTGTCTTTGCTGGCAGGCGGAGCTGGGACTTGATTAGCCTTTAGTTTCGGATGCTGCGCTAGTGGGATTGGCAAGTGAAAATGCCATATTTTGAGAGACCAGCTTTGGATGGCATGCATCTTGGAACTTTTGGCCTCTGCCATAGAGTAGCCTGCACCCAGCCAAGGGGTGAGCTTGTGAGGTAAGCCATCTTGATCCATTGGGAAGCAGAAACACCCATACAGAGGCCACAGCTGGACTTAATTCCTAGGCTGGGAGGCAGCGCCGACCTGGCAGAAAAGCAGTATTCTACACAGTGTTGCCTACAGATGGGGCCCGACAGCAGAGACCAGCAGGGCAGTAGCCTTTCTATATTTTAAGCTCATTTATAATATCTGGGGTTCAATAGAGAGGTGCTTACTTTGCCAGTTGGGAAAAGGGACCCATACACCTGGAAACTTGACTGACTCTGGAAGTTGTCAGATACTTTTTACCTCTCATTTTAAGATGGCCTAGTGAAACAACTGCGATCCATCCTCACAGCATCTCTCCCAGCCTCTATTGACTCATATGATGCCCCCCAAAGCAACAAACTCTGGAGAAAGCCATAACCAAGAAATCACCTATGGCTTCAGAAGGCCCCCTAAAGAAAGCACTTAAGAACTTCCCAAATGAAGAGGCTTTTCTGAAACTATCAGAAGGTGAATATAAAATGAGTATATGTAGAGCCCTCCTAGACCTTATACAAAATACATCAGAGCAAAATGAGAAATTAAGCAAGCTGTTCGATCTGATGGAACACCAGTTCTCTGAAATCCAACAGATCAAGAACAAAATCAAAGACATAGGAACTTTGATTCAGAGCCAAGAAAACAGAATGGAACAAAAGGAAAATAGACTTTCTGACTTGGAAGACAGAGCTATTGACTCCAGCATCTGTTAGGAGAAATCAGAAAAAAAGAAATAAGAAAAATGAAGAAACATTAAGAAGCATGTAGGACTCTATTAAGAGGAACAATCTATGATTACTTGAAGTTCCTGAACAGGGCAAGACTCATGAGAACACAGAGAGTATTGTTCCTCAGCTGCTGACAAAAAACTTCCCAGAAATTATATGAAAGAAGAGGATATAGACATCCAAGATGCATATCGAATGCCACTCAATAGAGATTTCAAAAGAAAGACTCCAAGACATGCTATAATCAAGCTTAACAAAATGAAACATAGGCAGAAACTCTTAAAAGCAGCAAGACTCAAAGCAAAGCTAACATTCAGAGGGAAACCCTGTAGGCTTTCATTGGCTTTCTCAGCAGAAACAATGCTGGCACAGAGACAGTGGCATGACACCTTCAAAGCCTTGAAGGAGAAGAACTTCCAACCAAGAATTATATATCCTGCAAAACTATCTTTCAAATATGAAAATGAAATTAAGACATTCACAGATAAACAGAAACTAAGAGACTTTGTAAAAACCAAACCAAAGCTACAAGAAATACTGAAAGACTCTCTTGGCTTAGAAGAACAAAACCACTAACATTATACTTTAGAAGCAAATACAGACACATCACCTAGAATGCTACTCAGTTAGGGGAGGCTCCAAACTCAGTTAAAGCTATAATAGTATAAAAAAAATAATCTAGTGATCATATCATGAAAACTATGATGTCATCATATTAAAAAGAGGGATGTACTACAGTCATTATAGTCCTTCCAGATGGAGAGGAAGTTGACAAGACTTGTAGTGACTGAAATTGGGTTTATACATAGTTTATT
Source organism: Heterohyrax brucei (assembly GCA_028571685.1). Lineage (NCBI taxonomy): Eukaryota > Metazoa > Chordata > Mammalia > Hyracoidea > Procaviidae > Heterohyrax > Heterohyrax brucei. Next base: position 206,314,085 of record CM053140.1, read on the forward strand.
AAGGGGAATCATCAGGGCAGCCTTAAAGCACAATAAAGTTGCAACATATCAAATCAAGAAACGTAATACAGGAGTCTCAACAACCACAAAACCAATCCTGAAAAAGGTGAAAAATCAACTCACAAAGAATTTCCAGAACAGATCAATAAAAACAACAGAGAAAATATCAACACAAAAGTAAACGTATCACAATGGCAGCACTGAACACATACCTGTCAGTAATCACATTGAATGTGAATGGACTGATCACTCCAGTAAAGACACATTGAGCGACATCTTGGATCAAAAGACATGACCCATCCATATGTTGCCTACAAGAAACACACCTTAGCTTAAAGATAGGAACAAACTGAAAATTAAAGGATGGAAGAATATATTCAAGCTAACAATGAACAAATAAGAGCTGGTGTGGCAATTCTAATCTCAGACAAAATCAATTTTAATGTAAAATCCACCATCATGGACAAGGAAGGACACTGTTGCTGAAAGGTTCAATACACAAACAGACTTAGCAATATTAAATATTTATCCACCTAATACGCTGAAGAAACACTGACTACACTCAAAAAGGTAACAGTTCACTCCACAATAATAGAGACTTCAACATTCCACTAATATTGGATAGATCATCTAGAAAAAAAGCTAAATAAAGACACAGAAGACTTTATGGCCACAATTAACCAATTAGAACTCCTTGACAAATACAGAATTTTCTGTCCATCAGCAGACAACTACACCTTCTTTTCCAGTACACATGGAACTTTCTCCAGAATAGATGATGTGTTAGGACATAAAGCAATTCTCAACAAAACCCATACCATTGGATTAATGCAAAGCATCTCCTCAGATCATAAAGTTATAAAAGTTGAAAGTAATAGCAGAAAAAAATAGATAGAAAGTGGAACTCATGGAAACTAAGCAATGTCTTGCTCAAAAAGCCATGGATTATAGAAGAAACCAAGGATGAAATAAATAAATTTATGGATTCCAATGAGAATGAAAACACTTCCTACCAGAACTATGGGATACAGCCAAAGCATTGCTCAGAGGTCAGTTTGTCTCCATAAATGCACATATCTGGAAGGAAGAAAGAAACCAAATCAAAGAATTAACCCCACAGCTTCAACAAGTAGAGACAGAACAACTGGAGAACTCCTCAGACACCAGAAAAAAACAGATACTAAAGATTAGAGCAGAATGAAATGAACTAGAGAATTGAAGAACAACTGAAAAAAATTGAAAAGACCAAAAGTTGTTTTTTTGAAAAGATCAACAAAATTGACAAATCATTGGCTAAACTTGCCAAAGAAAACCAGGAAAGGAAACAAATAACCCAGAGAGGGGAGTTGTCATAACAGATCCACCAGAAATCAAAAATATCATAACAGAATACTATGAAAGACTGTACTCTAATAAATTTGAAAATCTAGAGGAAACGGACTAATTCTTTGATTCATATCACCTACCAGAATTGTCACAAGCTGAAGTAGAATAACTTAATAAAACCATCACAAAGGAAGAGATTGAAAAAGTCATAAAAAAAACTACCAATGAAAAAAAGCCCAGGCCCAGATGGCTTCACTGCAGAATTCTACCAAGCTTTCAGAGAAGAGTTACCTCCAATACTACTGAGACTATTTCGGAGTATAGAAAGGGATGGAATACTCCCAAATTCATTCTATGAAACCAGCATAACCCTGGTACCAAAGCCAAGGAAAGATCCAACCAAAAAGGAGAACTACAGACTGATATCACTCACGAATCTAGATGCAAAAATGTGCAACAAAATTCTTGCCAATAGAATACAACAACATATGAAAAAAATAACCCATTATGACCAAGTTGGATTCCTACCTGGGATACAAGGCTGTTTCAACATTGGAAAAACAATTCATGTGATCAACCACATAAATAACACAAAAGACAAATATCACCTGATTTTGTCTATTGATGCAGAAAAGGCATTTGATAAAGTCCAACACCCATTCATGCTAAAAACTCAGCAAAATAGGACTACAAGGCAAATTCCTCAATGCAATGAGGGCTATTTATACAAAGCCAGATTCTTACATCTTCCTGAATGGAGAGAGACTGAATTTCCCTTGAGAACAGAAACTAGACAAGGATGCCCACTCTCACCTCTCCTATTCAACATTGTACTAGAAGTTCTAGCCAGGGCAATTAGACAACACCAAGAAATAAAGGGTGTCTGCATTGGCAAAAAGAAGTAAATATCTCCCTATTTGCAGATGATATGATTGTATACACAGAGAATCCTAAAGAAACCATAAGGAAACTACTCAAACTGATAGAAGAATTCAGTAAAATCTCAAGATACAAGATAAACATAAGTAAATCAGTAGGATTCCTTTATACCAACAAAAAGACTGTTAACGAAGAAATCATGAAATCAATACCATTTACTATGCCCCTAAGAAAATAAAGTACCTAGGAATTAATCTAACCAGAGAAATAACAGACCTTTACAAAGAGAACTACAAATCTTTACTACAAGAAACTAAGAGAGATTTACGTAGAGAAACCTACCCTGCTCATGGATAGGAAGACTTAACATTGTGAAAGTGTCTATTTTGCCCAAAGCTATCTACTTGTATAATGCAATCCCAATACAAATTCCAGAGACATTTTTTAAGGAGATGGAGAAACAAATTAACAAGTTTGTTTTGGAAACGGAAGAAGCCCTGGATATGTAAAGTACTACTGAAGAAGAACACACTGGGAGGCCTCTCACTACCTGACTTTAGAACCTATTATACTGCCACAGTCTGGTACTGGTATAAAAAGAGACAGATAGATCAATGGAACAAAACTGAGACCCCAGAGATGACACCATCTGCCTATGAACAGGTGATATTCGACAAAGGCCTTAAGATATTAAACTAGAGAAAAAACAATCTCTTCAACAAATGGTCCTGTCAAAATTGGATCTCCATCTGCAAAAAAAACTGAAAACAAGACCCATATCTTACACCTTATACAAAAACCAACTCAACCTGGATAAAAGGCCTAAACATCAAATCTAAAACAATAAAGCTTATCCAATAAAAAGTAGGAACAACAGCAGAAATTTTAATACACAATGTAGACAGACTTCAAAATCTGTCAAACAAACCACAAACAACAGAAGAGAAAATAGGTAAATGGGAACTATTAAGAATCAAACACTTCTGCTCATCCAAAGACTTTATTCATTGAATTAAAAGGCCATTTACAGAATGGGAAAAAATATTTGGCACTATATGTCAGACTGAGGCCTGATCTCTACAATCTACAAGGTACTATGAAATGTCAACACGAAAACAATACATAATTCAATTAAGCGTTGGGCACAGGGAACAGACAGACACTTCTCTAAAGAGGAGATCCAGGCAGCCAAAAAACACATGCGGACATGCTCACGATCATTAGCTTTTAAAGAAATTCAAATGAAAATGACAGTGAGATACCATCTCACCCCGACAAGTTTGGCCATGATCCAAAAAACACAAAACAACAAATGCTGGAGAGGCTGTGGATAAATTGAAACTCTCCTCCACTGTTGGTGGGATTGCACAATCGTGCAACCTATTTGGAAAGGAATCTGGCGCTTCCTTAAAAAGCTGGATATAGATATATTATTTGACCCAGTAGTTTCACTGCTTCGAATATGTCCTACAGAATAAAGGCCATTGACACCAACTGATATATGCACACAAATGTTTATCGCAGCAAAGTCCACAGTAGCAAAAAGATAGTATCAATCCAGATGCTCAACAACAGAGGAATGAATAGATAAACTATGGTATATATACGCAATGGAACACTATGCAATGATAAAGAACAACGACGCTTTTAGGAAACATCTCATAACCTGGTTTCATTTTGGAGGTCATTATGCTGAGTGAAAGCAGTCAGTGACCAAAGGACAAATATTCTACAAGACCCCTACGATGAGAACTTACAAACAGACTTATGCATAGAAGAAAAGACTCTTTGATGGTTGCAAGGGATGGGAGCGAGGGAGGGTGAGGGGGGAGGGTCTAGATTAGATAGTTGATAGAAATAAGGTTGGGTGAGATCTATGACAGCACACATTAGAAAAAAGATCAATAATAACTGGACTTCAACATAACATGATTACTCCTCCCATCTTAACCCAATATTGCAATGACAGAGTAGCTCGGGTGGGTGGGGGCCCGGGGCCACGCTCTCAGGGGAAGTTGAGGTCAATTGGCACAACTAGCCTTTTGCCAAGAGAGCCTTCTGCACCCCACATTGGTGAGTGGCGTCTGGGGTCTTAAAAGCTGCCAAGCTGCCATTCAAGGGTACAGCAATGGTCCCAACTCAGCAGAAATGGATGATCACCAAGGATCAAAATGACATAGGGGAAAGAGAACCCAGAAGACAGAGAGACCCACATGAGTGGGTGACTACATCAACTTGTGATCGGAAGAACCAGATGGTTCCAGGCCACCACCAGTGATAGCCATGATCGAGCTCACAAAGTTGAATCTCACTGGCAACCCAAGAATAAATAGGGGTGCACCCTATTTATTAAAAGACCACAATTGATGGTCCAGGGGCTTCAGAGTTCCCCTGGAAGCATGGTCCCTGGCCCTGATGTTGCCCCTGCCCATAAATCATAAAGGAGGTCAACCCTCAGACAGGAATGGATTGGACTAGACACAAAGTGGATATGGACACAAAGTGATCATATCATGTGTGCACTTTATGGTTCTATCCATCTATAGGATGTCGTCCTACTGACCTCTTACTGGAGGAAGGGGAGTGGGTAGAGAGGAGGGGATAGGAGATTGTTGGGAGGATAAGACATGTATGGAGCAGAGAGGCAGAGTGTGCTGTCATCGGGCACGGAGAGTAGTGGGAGCTGCATATAGCTGGGCGTACAAATTTATATGGGAATGTACATTTTCATTCAGTCATAAAAAATAAAAAAAAATTACTTGATTAGCTTATGGTGACATCAAAATGTCACATCAAAACAGAAGAGTGTCACAAACATTTACCCTAGACTGAAACCTCTTCTGGACTGCAGCATTTTCCATCTCTCTGACCAATGGATAATTTTAACAGATCAAAGGACAGAGCGCCCACTGTCACTGTGCCAGATTTCACATTGCAACTAATTTTTCAACATTACCACTCGTCTGGCCTAGTATCAAAGAAGCAGCACTCTTCTCTCCAAATGCTTTAAAATAGTTCTCCCTCTTCTAACCACATATCATAGAAGGTGAGTTTTCCTTATCCATCTCAACCACTACAACCTATGGCAACAGACTGATGGAGCATCAGCTATGAGAAGCCAGGAAACCCTCAGAGGTATATACAGAACACTACCCAACGACAGACAAATACAATTCTTTCCCATAGTACATGGAACTGTTTTTTGGACTACATATTAGGCCATAAAGCAAGTATTTGCAAAATCCAAAGCATTGAAATATTGCAAAACATCTTCTAAGACCATAAGGCCCCAAAAGTCTAAATCAATAGCAGATGAAAGCAAGGATAAAGAAATCAAACACATGGAAACTGAACAGCACCTTGTACAAAAAGTTCTGGGTTATAGAAGAAATTAAAGGTGGAATAAAGAAATTCATGGCACCAAATGAGAATAAAAACACATTCTATCAGAACCTGTGGGACACAGCATAAGCAGTACTTAGAGGTCAATTTATCTCAGTAAGTGAACATATCTAAAATGAAGACAGGACATAAGTCAAATAATTGATCCTACAACTTAAACAAGTAGAAAGAGAGCAAAAAAGGGACCCTTCGAGCACCAGAAAACAGATAATAAAAATTTGAGCAGAATTAAATGAATAACAGAGGGAAAAAAAATGAACGAGTTAACAAGACCAAAAGCTGGATTTTTGAAAAGCTCAGTGTTTCAGTCATCTAGTGTTGCTCTAAGAGAAATATCACAGAGTGGATGCATTTAAGAAAGGAAAATTTAGTTTCACACAGTCCAGTAGGCTTTAGGGAGTCCACTCCAGGGGAAGGCTTACCCTCTGTTGGCTCTGGAGGAAATTTCTTGAATTGTATCAGTCTTTGGTAAGGGAGGAACAGGAACAGGAACAGAAACAGGAATAGGAACAAGAACAGGAACCTCAGGTCTGAAGGACATGCTGTTCTCCTGGTGCTGCTTTCTTTATGGTGTGAGGTTCCCAGCTCTCTGCTTGTTTCTCATTCCTTTTATCCCTTGTAGGATAAAAGTATAAAAGGTGGTGACAGCTACACTCCAGGAAAACTCCCTTTACAGTGGAGCAGCAAAGGGACGTTAGGAAGGGATTTATAGTCCCACCATAATCCTCTTTAATATACAGCATAGGAAAATCACAAAATGGAGGACAATCATAAACTATTGGGCTTTATAGCCCAGTCAAATGGCTACCCACATTTTTGGGGGGACACAGTTAAATCCATGGCAGTCAATAAAATTGATAAACCATTGGCCAAATTTACAAAAGAGAAACAGGAGGGAAGTAAACAACTCAAATAAGAAATGAATAAATGATATCAAAACAGACCCAAGTGAGATGAAAAGAATCATAATAGAATGCCATGAAAATTGTACTAATACATTTGAAAATGTAAATGAAATGAACAAGTTTCTAGAAACACACTACCTACTAAAACTAACAGAAACATAAGTAGTACAGCTTAATAAACCCATCACAAAAGAAGAGATTGAAAAAGTAATTAAAAAACTCTCAACCAAAAGAAGTCCTGGTCTACATGGTTTCACAAAAGAACTCTACCAAATATTTAGAGAAGAGTTACAACACTGTTAAAGGTGTTTCATAGCACAGAAAAGGGTACAGTACTCTCAGATTCATTCTATGAAGCCAGCATAACCCTGATACTAAAACTGTATAAAGATAGCAAGACAAAGGAAAATTACAGAGCAGTATCTCTCATGAACTTGGAAACCCTGGTGGTGTAGTGGTTAAGTGCTATACCTGCTAACAAGAAGGTCCATAGTTTGAATCCACCAGGTGCTCCCTAGAAACTCTATGAGGCAGTTCTACTCTGTCCTATAGGGTCACTATGAGTTGGAATGAAGTTGATGGCAGTGGGTTTTGTTTTGTTTTTTGGTATCTCTCATGAACTTAGATGCAGAAATCTTCAACAAAATTCTAGCCAATGGAATACAACATGTCAAAAAATGACTCACCTTGAACAACTAAGATTTATGTCAGGGATTCAGGGATGGTTTAGTGTTACAAAAACAATTAATGTAGTCAACCATATAAATAAAACAAAAGATAAGAACCACTCAATTTTACCAACTCATGCAGAAAAGACATTTGACAAAGTCCAACACCCATTCATGTTAAAAGTTATCAGGGAAATAGGAATAAAAGGGAAATTTGGCACATAATAACAGATATTTTTTCAAAGACAACATCATCCTGAATACAGAGACACTGAAAGCATTCCCCTTGAGAATGGGAACCAGACAAGTATACCCATTACTGCCACTGTTATTCAATGTTGTGCTGGAGGCTTTGGCTGGAACAATCAGACAAGAAATAAAGGGCATTGGGGGCAGGGCCAACATGGCAGAGTAGACACATGTCTCCTCTATTTCCTCTGAGAACTAAGGCCTGGAATGATAACTGAATGGAGCAGTGTGGACAGCCTGGGAGTGCTAGGATTTGGTGTAGTGTTGTCAGATTGAATTAGACGCCACTAAGGGGGAAACTACATCCCTCAAAGACGAGGCAGAGGCAAACTGAGTCCTGTTTCTGCTGATGCATTGCTTGGGAAGACTGGAGGTATAGACATCTTCTTTGTTATCTGGGAGGGAGGGACCAGGCATGAACCATTTAATACGCTAAACTGCAGTACTTAAGTAAACAATGTATAGTGAAGCACAGACTGTGCCTGGGATAGCCACATCTTGATAATGCGGCTGCTGACTAAGGGCACCAGTGCCCTGCCACCTTCTCTTCTCTAAGCTGTACCATAGATTCTGCTGACATATGGCAGGAAGTGCAGCTTGGGTGGGACACCATATTGGTCAGCTGGGAGGCAGAGACAGACACACCAGAGGTCTCACCTGGGGCGAATTCCTCCACTGAACAGCAATTCCTGTCCTTCTCTGGCAGAACACCTGTGTTAAAGATGATTGTTTCTAGAGTTACAGGTGGGGCCTGGCAGAAGATGGTAGCAAGGCCCTAAACCCTCCCTTCTTTGAACCATGTTGTAGCATCTGGGGATGAACCATGAGGAGCTTCTTTGTCAGCTAGAAGGCATGTCCTGCCACACCTCAGGGCCTGACTGATTTTGGCAGCAATAAAACACCTTTTTAAAATAATACCACCTGGAGAACTGTCTACTGAGTAGGGTGGCAGCATCTGCACCACCCTTTACTGATCCACACCATAATGTTGGCTGATGGCCCCCCATGATTCCATATGCACAGTGCCGTCTTTACCAGTCAGGAGGCAAAACCTGTCACCCCTGAGGGCCCAGCTGCTTTCAGTAAGTGCTACATGGTTCGCCTCTCAGGAAATAAGCAGTTTTTAAGTTAAAAGCATCTACACAGTGCAGTGGTCCCAGACAGCTGGGTGGGGTGGCATCCTTCTCTGAGCTACACTATGTGCTTGGCTGGCATAACAAAGGAGAGTTGCCACAAGTAACTCCCATCTTTAGCAGATAGGTGCTAGGGCCTGCCACCTCAGAGAGTCCACTTGGGGCCAGCCCCTAGATAAAACAGAGTCAGATGGTAACCAAATCTAGTAGTGCCCTTACCCCCATTTTAGAACTACACATTAGGTCCTGTTAGGGGTAACATTGGGGAAACAGAACAGCTTCTTGATGGCACAAAGACAACAATCAATCTCTAACCACTTAAATAAGCAGTGTACCATGGCTCCAGAAAACTCCAAAAAGAAAGAATAAAAAAGCTTCCCAGATAAAAAAGCCTTTCTGAAATTATCAGAGGTTGAACAAAAAAGAATTATGTATAAAGCTCTCCTAGAGATTAAACAAAATTCACCAAAACAAAATGAAAAATTAAGTGAGGTTTTTGAACTGGTAGAACATCAACAATCTGAAATCCAACAGATCAATAATAAAATTACAGAACTAGACAATTCAGTCCAAAGCCAAAAAAGCAGGATTCAGGAGATGGAAGCCAGAGTTAGTGAGCTGGAGCATAGAGTATTTATAAGGATAAATCAGACAAAAGAAATAAGAAAAATGAAGAAGCATTAAGAAACATGTGGGACTCTATTAAGAGGAATAATATATGAATAATTGGAGTTCCTGAAGAGGGAGGGATAGCCAAAAATACAGAGAGTATTGTTGTAGAGTTGCTGACAGAAAACTTCCCGAAAATTATGAAAGAAGAGAACATAGATACCCAAGATGCTTATCAAATGCCACAAAAACAAGACCCCAAAAGAAAGACATCAGGACATATCATAATCAAGCTTAATAAAATGAAACAGAAACAGATGCTCTTAAAGACAGTAAGGCTCTAGACAAAGATAACATACAAAGGGAAGCCCTGTAGGCTTTCATCTGACTACTCATCAGAAATGATGTTGGCAATAAGGCAGCAGGATGACATGTTCAAAGACCTGAAGGACAGAAAATCCAGCCTAGAATTATATATCCTGTAAAACTGTCTCTCAAATGTGAAGGTAAAATTAAGATGTTCACAGATAAACAGAAGCGTAGAAACTTTGTAAAAACCAAGCTAAAACTGCAAGAAATATCAAAAGAAGCTCTTTATTAGCCAGCCAAGTGCTGTTGAGTCGGATCCAACTCGTTAAGGGGGGAAAAATCATGTGTATATCTAAGGAGGCAATGTAGGACACAGTATCCTTAATCCTACTCAGCGAACTCACAGAGCTCAATCAAAGCTAAAATATTAAAAGAAGGGGACCAGGGATCTTCACACAAAAACTATCACCTCATCACACTAAACAGATGGATATGTTGTATTGGATATGACTCTTTCAGATGGAGAAGAAATGAAAAAGATATGCAAAAGTTAAAATTGATTTAAACTTAGAATATTAAGGGGGATCATAGGAGTAGCTGCAAAGCAAAATGACAATGTGACATATCAAAACAAGAAACAGGGTATGGGAAGCTCAACAAGCACAAAGCCAACACTCAAAAAGATGAAAAATCAAACCATAAAGCGTGACACAGAAAAGAATATTAAGAAGAACATAGAAAACATGAACAACACAAAAATAAATGCATCAGAATGACAGCACTAAACATGTACCTATCAATAGTTACACTGAATGTAAACAGACTGAATGCTCCAATAAAGACACAGAGAATGACAGCCTGGATCAAAAGACATGATCCATTTATCTGTTGCTTGCAAGAAATACACCTTAGACTCAAAGATATAAACAAACTGAAAATCAAAGGATGGCAAAACATACACTAAGCTAACAAAATACACAGAAGAGCAGGAGTGGCAATAATAATCTTGGATGAAATAGATTTTAATGTAAAATCCACCTTTGTGGACAAAGATGTCCACTATTGCTGAAAGGCTCAACACATAAGCAGGGCATCACAATATTAAATATTTATGCACCCAATACCAGAGCATCTAAATACACTGAACACACACTAACAACATTGAGGATTGAGATAGACCACTTCATAATAATAGTAGGAGACTTCAACACTCCACTTTCAGTAATGGACAGATCATCCAGAAGAAAGCTCAGTAAAGATTCAGGAGATCTTACTGCAACAATTAACCAACTAGACTCCATCAACATATAGAGAACTTTTAATCCTTCAACACATAAGTACTCCTTCTTCTCCAGTGAACATGGAATATTTTCCAGACTAGACCATGTGTTAGGACATAAAGCAAGTCTCAACAAAATCCAAACTACTGAATTATTGCAAGGCATCTTCTAAGACCATAAAGCCATAAAAGTTGAGAGCAACAGTGGAAAAAGAATAGGTAGAAATTCGAACTTATGGAAACTCAACAACACCTTGCTCAAAAATCCATGGGTTAAAGAAGAAATCGAGGATGAAATAAAGAAATTTATGGAATCAAATGAAAATGAAAATGCATCCTACAAGGACCTATGGGGTACAGCAAAAGCAGTGTTCAGAGGTCAATTTATCTCTGTAACTGCACACATCTGGAATGAAAAAAGGACTTAAACCAAAGAATTAACCCTATAGCTTGAATAAGTAGAAAGAGAACAACAGAGGAACCCCTTAGGCACCAGAAGAAAACAGATCATAAAGACTAGAGCAGAACTAAATGAATTAGAGAATAAAACAATTGAAAAAAATTAACAAAACCCAAAGTTGGTTCTTTGAAAAGATCAACAAAATTGATAAACCATTGGCTAAACTCACAGAAGAAAAATAGGAGAGGAAACAAACAACCAAAATAAGAAATGAGATGGGAGATATCACAACAGACCCAACTGAAATCAAAATTATCATAACAAAATACTATGAAGGACTGCAGTGTAACAGATTTGAAAACCTAGAGGAAATAGACAAATTTCTAGATTCATATCACCTATCAAAATTATCACAAGGAGAAGTAAAACAACTTAATAAACCCATCACAAAGGAAAAGATTGAAAAAGTAATCAAGAAACTACCAACCAAAAAAGTCCTGGCCCAGATGGCTTCACCAGAGAATACTACCAAACTGTTAGAGAAAAATTAACTCCAATACTACTGAGACTATTTCACAGCACAGAAAGGGATGGAATTTTCCCAAATTCATTCTATGAAGCCAGCATATCCCTGATACCAAACCCAGGGAAAGATCCCACAAAAAAACAAAACTGCAGACCAATATCACTCATGAACCTAGATGGAAAAATCATTTACAAAAGCCTTGCCAATAGAATTCAAAAACATATCAAAAAAATAATTCATCATGACCAAGTTGGAGTCATACCTGGGATGCAAGGCTGGTTCAACATCAGAAAAACAATTAGTGTGATCAACCACGTAACTAGCACAAAAGATAAGAATCACCTGATTTTGTCAACTGATGTAGGAAAGGCATTTGACACAGTTGAACAACCATTCATGCTAAAAATTCTCTGCAAAATAGGAATACAGGGGAAGTTCCTCAATGCAGTAATGGGCACCTACACAAAGTCAACTGCCTACATCTTCCTGCCTGGAGAGAGACTGAAAAAATTCTCCTTGAGAATGGGAACTAGACAAGGATGCCTACTTTCACCACTTCTATTCAACATTGTCCTAGTGGTTCTAGCCAGAGCAATGAGACAAAACAAAGAAATAAAGGGCATCTGCATTGGCAAAGAAGAAATAAAAATCTCTATTTGCAGATGATATGATCATATATGCAGAGAATCCTGGAGAATCCATAAATAAATTATTGGAACTAACAAAAGAGTTCAACAAAGTATCAGGATATAAAATAAACATAAGTAAATCAGTAGGATTCCTTTACATCAAGACAGAGATCATCAAACAGGAAATTACCAAATCAATACCATTTACTGTCCCCAAGAAGATAGAATACTGAGGAATGACTCTAACCAGAGAAATAACAGATGTATACAGAAAGAATTACAAGAACTTATTGCAAGAAATCAAAAGAAACTTAAATGTAAATGTAGAAATCCTCCCTGCTCATGGATAGGAAGACATAATATTGTGAAAATATCCATTTTACCCAAAGCAATCTACACATACAATGCAATCTCAATACAAATTCCAGTGTCTTTTTTTAATGAAATGGAGAAACAAATCACCAACTTTGTTTTGAAAGGGAACAAACCCCAGATAAATAAAGCACTACTGAAGAAGAGGAGCATAGTGGGATGCCTCATACTACCCGAACTTAGAAACTATTACACTGCCACAGTATTCAAAATAACCTGGTACTTGTACAAAAAAATTTATAGACCAACAGAACAGAGTAGAGAGTCCAGAGGTGCCACCATCCTCTTATGAACAGTTGATATTTTACAAAAGCCCAAAGGTTGCAAACTGGGGTAAAAATAGTCTCTTTAACAAATGGTGGTGGCAAAATTGGATATCCATCTGAAAAAAACTTGAACAAGATCCATATTTCACATCTTCCACAAAAATTAACTCAAAATGGATCAAAGACCTAAATATCAAACCTAAAGTGATAAAGATCATACAAGAAAATATAGAGTCTACAATGGAAGTTCTAATACATGGCTTAGATAGACTTCAAAGTTTGACAGACAAAGCATGATCCACAGAATAGAAGACAGATAAATGGGAACAACTAAGAATCAAACACTTCTGCTCATCCAAAGACTTCATCAAAAGAGTTAAAAGACCATCTACAACATGGTAAGAAATATTTGTCAACTGCACATCAGACTGATGTCTGATCTCCATAGTCTACAAGGTACTGCAAAATATCAACAATAAAAGGTAAATAAACCAATTAAATGATGGGCAAAGGAGATGGATAAACACTTCCCCAAAGAGGACATTCAGGTAGCCAAAAGACACATGAAAAAATGCTCACAATCATTAGCTATTAGAGAAATCCAAATCAAAAGTTCAATGAGATACCATCTCACCCCAACAAGGCTAGCTGTAATCCAAAAAACACAAAACAACAAATGCTGGAGATGCTGTGGAGAGATCGGGACTCTCCTACACTGCTGGTGGGATTGTAAAATGGTACAACCTCTTTGGAAAGCAATTTGGCATTTCCTTAAAAAGCTAGAAATAGATATGCCATTTGGTCCAGTAATCCCACTGCTTGGAATATATCCTAAAGAAACAAAGGCTGTCAACAAACAGATACATGCACATGAATGTTTATTGCAGCACAGTCCATAATAGCAAAAGATGGAATCAACCCAGATGCCCAGCAACAGATGAATGTGTAAACAAACTACGATAGATACACTCAATGGAACTCTATCCGAAGATAAGGAACAATGATGATTTTAGGAAGCATCTCATAATGTGGTTTCAACTGCAAGACATTATGCTAAATGAAATCAGTCAGCAGCAAAAGGACAAATATTGTATGAGATCCCTGCTATAATGACTTGAAAATAGTCTTATATACAGAAGAAAATACTCATCGATGGCTACAAGGGTGGAGAGGGAGGGAGAGGGTTGATCATAGATTGACAACTGATAGAAATTTCGTTAGGTGAAAACAGTGACAGCACACAGTAAAAAGCAGATCAACTTAACTGGACTTCACCATAAACTGAAAGCTCCTCTAATCTCAATCCAGTATTTCAGGGATAGACTAGTAGAAGTAGAGGGCTGGGGACCATGCTTTCATGGGACACTGAGATCAACTTGCATAACTAGCGTGTTGCTAAGAGAGTCTGCTGCACCCCATGTTGGTGAGTGGTGCCTGGGGTCTTAAAAGCTACCAAGCTGCCATCTGAGGTATACCAAATGGTCCCAACTCATCTGGAACAGATGATCACTGAGAACAACAAAGACAAGAGGGAAAAAAGAGCCCAGGAGACAGAAGGACCCATGTGAATGGAAGACTGTATCAACATGTGACCAGGAGAACCAGATGATGCCCAGCCACCACCAAAGACAACTGTGATGGGGCACACAATGTAGAGTTCCTGAGCCAACATGAGAAAAAGAGGGATCCAGTTCAAGAACTCTACTAAACGATCAGAACTGATGGTCCGACAGCTTGTGGGATCCTCTAGGAGCTTGACCCCTAGACCTGCTGATGCCCCTAAGCAGAAAATACTATCGAGGCCAACTCTTCAGAGAAGAATGCACTGGACTTGGGGACCCAGTGTAACCACATAGTGTGTGTACTTACAGGAGCTTTCAGTTTACGGTGAAGTCCAGTTTAGTGTGTATTTCATGGTTATATGCATTTATAAGAGGCTGTCCTACTGGTCTCTTTCTAGATGGGAGAGCAGAGGTGTAGAGGAGGAGACAGGAGCTTGTTAGGAGGACAAGTATAGAATGAAAAGGAGGAGAATCCTGTCATCAGGCAAGGAGAGCAGAAGCAGCCGAAGACAGGCAGACATGCAAAATTGATCTGGATTATATACTTTCACTTGACGGCACTTGGCTAAATCACAATAAAAAAAAGAGAGAAGCACATTGACATTGATAAGGAAAAAGTAAATGTATCTCTATATTCAGAATATGACTTTATACATAGAAAACCCTAAAGAATCCAACAACAACAACAACAAAGCTACTGGAATTAATAGAAGTGTTTAACAAAGTATCAGCATATAAGGTAAACATAAACAAATCAGTTGGATTCTTGGATCTAAACAAAGAGACCACCAAAGAGGAAATCACCAAATGAATAGCATCTACAATAACCCCTAAGAAGATAAGATACTTAGGAATAAATGTAACCAGAGATGTAAAAGATATATATAACAAAAATTACAAGACTCTAGTGCAAGAAACCAAAAGACATCTCGTAAGTGGAGGAACCTACCTTGCTCATGGATAGGAAGACTTAACATCATGAAAATGTCTATATGACCCAAAGCAGTGTATACATACAATACAATCCCAATATAAAATCCGATGTCATTGTTCAGTGAGATGCAGAAACAAACCACCAACCTAATATGGAGAGAGACGAAGCCTTGGACAAGTAAAGCATTACTGAAAAAGAAGAAAAAAGCGGGAGGCTTCACTCTACCTGACTTTAAAATCTGTTACACTACTATTGTGAATTACAGCTGGTGCTGTTACAAAAACAGATACATAGATGAATGAAACAGATGTGAGAATCCATCCACCTATGAGCAGTTGATATTTGACAAAAGTCCCAAGTCTATGAACTGGGGGAAAAACAGCTTCTTTAACAAATGGTATTAGCAAACGTGGGTATCTATCTGCAAAGAAGATGAAACAAGACCTGTATCTCACGACATGCACAAAAACTAACTCAAACTAGATTAAAGATCTAAATGTTAAACCCAAAACCATAATGATCATGAAAGGAAAAATATGGACAACTCTGGGAGCCCTGACAAATGGCATAAACAGTGTACAAATACCAGAAAAGAAAATAGATAAATGGTAACTTCTAAAAATCAAACACTTTTGCTCATCAAAAGCCTTCACCAAAAGAGTAGAACTATTACCTGTAGACTGGGAAAAGCTTTTGGCACCCACAAATCTGATCAGTGTCTAATCTCCATAATCTACAAAGTCCTGCAAAACCTTAACAAGGAAAAGACAAATAACCCAATTAAACAATGCAGAGATATGAACAGGCACTTTACCAGAGAAGGCAGCCATGACACTAACAGATGTGTGAAGAAATGCTCATGATCATTAGCCATTAGAGAAATCCAAATCCAAACTACAATGCGATACAATCTCACCCCAACAAGGCTGGCATTAATCCAAAACAGACAAAACAATAAATGTTGGACAGTTTGTTGAGCCCGGGAGAGACTGCTTCTTTTCTACACAGCTGATGGGAATACAAAATACTACAACCACTTTGGAAATCAATTTGGTGCTTTCTTTAAAAGCTGGAAATACAAATACCATATCATTCAGCAATTCCAGTTCTTGGAATATATCCTAGAGAAATAATGGCTGTCACATGAATAGACACATAGACACCAGCGTTTATTGCAACATTGTCCACAATAGCAAAAAGATGATATCAATCTAATTGTCCATCAACAGATGAATGGATAAACAAACGATGGTATATTCATGTAATGGAATAATATGCAATGATAAAGAACAACGATGATTGTGAGAAACATCTGATAACATTGCAGAATCTGGAGGACATTGTGCTGGGTGCAATCAGCAGCAAAAGTATAAATATTGTATGAGACTACTATTATAAGGATTCAATAAGAGGTTTAAGCACAGAAGAAATTAACCTCTCATGGTTACAAGAGAAAGGAGGGAAGGAGGTGGGCATTCATAGATTAGATAGTAGATAGCAATTGGTTTAAGTGAAGGAACCGACAGCACGCAGTAGAAGGGAGATTAATATGGGTGGACTACACCAAATGCTAAGGGGTTTCCCAAATATAACCTAGTATCACAAAGGTCAGAGTAGCAGGGCAGGTGTGTAGGACCATGGTTTTAGGAGACATCTAGGTTTAACTGGCATAACTACGTTTTTCTTAAGAAAATGTTTTCCGTCCCATTTTGGTGAGTGGCATCTGGGTTCTTGAAAGCTAGTAAGCTACCATCTAAGGAGCGTCCATTGGTGTCAATCCACCTGGAGCAGAGGAGAATGAAGGGCATCAAAGACACGAGGAAAATAATGAGCCCAGGAGACAGAAAGGACCATATGGTTGTCCAGCTACATCAGCATGAGACTAGAAGAACTACATGGTGCCCCGCTACCACCAGTGACTGCCCTCACAGGGAACACAATATAGATTCTCTGACACAACTAGAGAAAAATGGGGGTGCAGATCCAGAACATTACCAAAAGACCAGCCTTGATGACCTGACATCCTGGAGGATCCCCTGAGAACATGAACCCCAGACTCCCTGTTAGCCCAGAGCTTAAATCAGTACCAAAGCCAACTCTCCAGACAAATATTGGAGTGGACTCTAAGACACAGAGTAGTAGTGATGAGGTGTGTGCTTCTTGGCTTAAATATATACATGAGGCTATCAGTGTAGCTCCTGTGTAAACGGTGGGGAGGAGGGGACAGAAGTTGGTTGAATGAATATGAGAAGTACAAGGTGGACAGGAGGATTGTACTGTCACAGGGTAGGAAGAGCAGATAGAGCTGCATAGCTGCTTGTGTGGTGTTTTTTATGGCAAATTGATTTTGATTGCAAACTTTCACTAAAGCAAAACAAAGTATAAAAAAAAAAATCAAGCCGATAATCTAACCTTCAAACAGCAGACACTAGAGGAGAGGGGGAGGAAGTGTTAGCTAAACAAATAAAGGAAATCAATATTGCAGCAGAAAAAATGAAATATAGAAGATAAAACAAGAGGGAAAAATCGATAAAACCAAAAGTGAATTCTTTGAAAAGATTTTCAAAAACAAAAAAATTGAAAAATCTTTAGCTAGGACTGACTACGACAGAAATCATTAAAAGCAGAACTAAAAGAGGGAATAAAAGAGGAGATATATGCCAAGCCAGCCAAGTGACGTCGAAGATATATGATCTCATAAAAATTAAAAGGTGCCTTCCAATAAGTCAGATAATGTAGATAAAATGGACAAATTCCTAGAAGCACACCAACTACTCACACTGATGCTAGAATAGGAAATATGAATAAACTGATAACAATTAAAATATGTATTCATAACTTTATAACTGCCCACAAAGGAAAGTACATGCCTAGATGGCGGCTCTGGTGAATTCTACCAAACATTTAGAGAGGAATTAATACCAACTATCCAAAAAATATTTCAAGTAGGTCATAGCAGGATAGTGTGGGTCCTAAGCCTAATCACTTCTAAGCCAGTAAAAAAACCCAAAAAAACAAAAACAAACAAACAAAAAACAGAATAGGCACAGTGACTTAGATAGAGCAAAGACAGACATGTGGGGAACCACATACAAACTAATGCCAAAAATTGACAGTAGACATGACAAACTGGAACTGACACTCACAGGAGACCTTGACTCAACTGAGACCCTGATTTGAATTTTTAGCCTTCAGAACCATGAGAAAATAAATCTGTTCTTTAAAATGAAAAATAATAATGATAAAATGTTAAAAGCCAAAGATGTCACCTTCAAGACTAAGATTCTACAGACCCAAATCTTCATGTTTTTAATTACTTCATATGCATGTGAAAGCCAGACAGTGAGTAAGGATAATCAAAGACGAATTCATGCTGCTGAATTATGATGTTGGTGAAGAATGTTAAACATACCATGGACTGCTGAAAGAATGAACAAACATGTCTCGAAAGAAGTACAGCCAGAATAGTCAGCAGAAGCAAGGATGGCAAGACTGCATCTTATATGCTTTTGACAAATTACCAGGAGGGATCAGTCCTGAGGCAGGACATCATGCTTGGTAATGTAGAAAGTCAGCAAAAATCCATTCTCAATGAGATGGATTGAAGCATCTGCAAAAAAGGGCTCAAGTATAGCTACAATAGTGAGGAGGGCATAGGACCAGGCAGTGTTTCACTGTTGTACATAGGGCTGTTAATAGTTGGAGTTCTTGTAAGAAAGCCTGAAACAGTGCCTTTTAGGTTGTCATATTACTTGTGATTCTAATGTGCATCTACCCATGGGATTTTTAACTGATAGAAGCTTTTGTAGTGATGTATTTACAACAGTGAGGTGTAATAGAGTGAAGCAAAATGGACAGTGATAACATGCTTAACTCTAGAGCAGTATATTCTTACTTGCTTTGTCTTATACTGTAGGCTGTGCTGATTAGGTGAGATAACATTTATGGAACTGCTTTTAATACACAAAATTCTTTATCTAAACTTCAAAGATTTACATCTGTTTTTTTCTTGTTTATCTTGGTATTCCCAGACAGCACAGTGCCTGACATGTGTTGTTGCGTGCCACCAAGTTGATTCCAATTCAAATCAACTCATAGTTATCAGGAGGGATCAGTTTTTGGAGAAAGACATTGTGTTTGGTAAGGTAGAGGGTCAGTGAAAAAGACTAAGGCCCTTCATGAAGTAGACTGACAGACAGTGGCTGCAATAATGCACTCAAACATAACAATGATTGTGAGGATGGTGCAGGACTCAGTAGTGTTTCATTCTGTTATACACAGGGTTATGAATTGCAACAATTCGATGGCACCTAACAACAGCAATCTTTACAGAAACAGATTGCCAGGTCTTTTTTCCAGTGGAGTGAATAGTGGATTCAAATAGCTGATCTTTTGTTTTTCTAAGCAAAGAACTTCCTTCAGTATTTCTTATAGCTTTGGTTTGTTTTTTATAGTCTGTAAGTTTCTGTTTATCTGTGAATGTCTTAATTTCATTTTTATATTTGAAAGACAGTTTTGCAGGATATGTAATTTTTGGCTGGAAATTTTCTCCTTCAGTGCTTTGAATGTGTCATCTCACTGCCTCCGTGCTGACATTGTTTCTGGTGAGAAGTCAGATGAAATTCTACAGGGCTTCCTCTGAATGTTAGCTTTGCTTTGAGTCTTGCTGCCCTTAAGAGTTTCTGCTTATGTTTCATTTTGTTAAGCTTAATTATAATATATCTTGGTGTCTTTCTTTTGGGGCCTACATTATGTGGCATTCAATACACATGTTAGATATCTATGTTCTCTTCTTTCATAATTTCAGGGAAGTTTTCTGTCAGCAACTCAACATCAATACTCTCTAGGTTTTCAGGTATCCGCCCCTGTTCAGGAACTCCAATTAATTGTAAATTGTTCCTCATGATACAGTCCCACATGTTTCTAAATGCTTCTTTATTTTTCTTGTTTCTTTTCTCTGTTTTCTCCTCATAAATGCTGGTGGTGTTAGTATCTCTGTCTTCAAGGTCGGTAAGTCTAGTTTCCAGTCGTTCAGTTCTGCTCTTTTGGCTTTGAAGTGAATTGCCTAATTCTGTAATTTTGTTATTGATCTGTTGAATTTCAGAACACTGATGTTCCATGAGTTCAAATAGCTTGCTTGATTTGTCATTTTGCTCTGCTACATTTTGTATAATGTCTATTAGGGCTCTCTTTATAATTCTTTTGTACCCGACCTCCGATACTTTCAGAAAGGCTTCTTCACCTGGAAAGTTCTTTGGTTCTTTATATTGGGAGTTTTTTGGAGGCATGGGTAGATTTTTCTTTAAATGTTTGGCAGAGGTTTGCTGCTTTCTGGACATCTAGAGACCATTTAGTTTCTCTGGTGTTGCCTTAACAACAGCTGAGTTGCAGTTCTGAGAAGGAAGTTGATCACCAGCCACTTCTACGTGACTGGGCCCAGTGGAATCTCTGGGGTAGAAGGCTCCACCTCTTGGATACCAAAGACATGGCCCTGCTTATGGAGTCACTGAGGGGCCATCAGCCAACTCTATGATGTGGGTCAGTAAAAGCTAGAAGAGATGCCGTTGGGCTGCACTACAGTTATTTCTCTAGGTAGTCTTTTTTTTATTTAGTATGACTGAGTGAAAATGTACATTCCCACATAAATTTACATGCCCACCTATATGCAGTTTCCACTCCTCTCCCTGTCCGGTGACAGCACACTATTCCTCTCTGCTCCATACATGTCTCATCCTCCCAACAGTCTCCTTTCCCCTCCTCTCCACCCAGTCTCCTTCCTCCAACCTGAAGTCAGCAGGATGATATCCTATAGATGTACAGAACCATAAAGTGCATCCAATATATAGTCACTCTGCATTGCCAAGTCCAATCCATTTGTGTCCGAAGAGTGGACCTTCATTATGATTTATGGGTAAGGGCAGCATCAGGGCCAGAGACCATGCTCCCAGGGGAACCCCGAAACCACTGGGCCATCAATTGAGGTCTTCCAGTGGAGATCTCAGTATGTACCCCTTTTTATTCTTGTGTTGCCAGTGAGACTCAATTTGAAAGGTAAAAGCCACCTGACAGCTTCCAAAGTCAGTCAGGCTGTCAGGTGTGCAAGCCCCTCCATCCAGCTGGCAATGTAGGCACCTCTACAGCTGTCCCCAGGTGCTGTGATGTAGATCAAAGTACAGACAGCATACTGCCCTGCTGTCATCTCTGCCAGGCCCCACCTGTGAGCCTACACTGTGCTAAACACAGCTTTTCTGCTGGAAAAGCACTCCCCGGGCTGGCACTGCCTTCCAGCCGAGGAATTAACTCCTGCTAAGGCCTCTGTTTGGTTAATGCCACCTCACAGTGAAACAAGATGATGTCCTGGACAAGTTGTCTCGCCTGCTGCAAAATAGCCAAATCTACGGCAGAGGTCCAGAAAGAGAGGGTGGAGGGGCTGTGGTGCTCTGAGTCCAGAGCTGGGCTCTCAAAATGTGGCTATTCACCCACTGAACACATCAGCAATGCGGTTGAGCTTTGCTGCCAGTTAAGCCCATCCCCTGCCTGCCAGCTAACAAAAAGAAAGAAAAGTTACCTTCAGTTACCTTCAGTCAGTGAGAGCTGGCCATTCAACAAGGGTGGGGGACAGCAAAAGAGAAGTTTCCCATTCAGTGGCATGTGGTCTAAACTAAAAGCACTGTGCCATGTCATAAGGCTCAGGGGTTGTCCAGAAAGCTCCGTTTAATTATCAATCCAGGCCTTAGTTTTCAGACGGAATTAGGGAGACATGTGTCTAGTCTGCCATCTTGACTCCACCTCCCAAATGGCTGATCTTTTGGTTAGCAACCAGGCTCTTTACAGCTACATCACCAGGGTTCCTGCCTGATATAACCCAAACCAAACCTGTTGCCACTGAGTTGACTGCAATTCATAGCAACCCTATAGTACAGAGTAGAACTGCCTCATAGAGTTTCCAAGGAGCTGCTGGTGATTTGAACTGCTGAATTCTTGGTTAGCCTCTGAACTCTTAAACACTGTGCCACCATACATATTTAATGAATTAATGAACTACAGACCATCTTTTCCTACTTAAGGAGGGTATATCTCATTGCTGTCAAGTCAATTCCAATTCATAGCAACCCAATAGGACTGAGTAGAACTGCTCCATAGAGTTTCCAAGAAACACCTAGCAGTTTCAAACTGTCAAACTTTGGGCTAGCAGTCATAGCACTTACAGGGTTTCCTAAGGAGGATATACAATGTTATAAGTATTATAGGCCTAAGAACTCCAAGCAGGTCTTGTACACAATACACACACTCTTTGAAGGAATATTTCTAAGACTTAGGCAACCTGAGAACTTTTTGGAATATAAGTAATTTAGCCATCGAGTGGGGTCTCCCTGTCCTTTGGTACCTTTCTTCCCTCCCCTCTGCCCTTGTGATTTCTACTTACTTCTTCAAGGTTTTCTCTGTGTCTAACATTAGCCTCTGAGGACTTAACCACTATGTTGCTCTATACCAATCTAGGCATGCTGCTTAATGCCTTCTGTATTTTACAACAACAACAAAAATCCACTTATCTTGGGTATGAGTTTGATAACTTTACTAAATATTTGAAGGGTCGCAGGGAAGGGTCATGTTGCACCCTACATAGCATTCTACTGTATCCCTGGGTCTGCTCTTTCTTTTTGTTCTAATTTTCTTTCCTTCCTTCCTCCCTCAAGCAGCCTGAATAGTTCTTCCTTTTCTCTGGAAGAACCCGTTCTTCCCAGTCCCAGTGACTCAAATTCTTTCCTTCTCTCTCCAAGAGTTTGTAAGGATATTTACCCAAACAAATGCATCTCTTATTCTTATTTATACGTCTTAATATCTGAAGTAATGTAATGTTTGACTATCAACATTAGTATAATTTTATCTTATTAGATGCCAAATATATTAATTTCTTCTTTGATAACTTGTAGTTCATCAACTCAGACCTTTTAGGAATATAGAAAGGGAACAAAACAGATCAACAAGATATTTTATCTTGGGTATGAGACAGACATTGAAAAACACAGAAATAAGATGTGTTTTTTAAAAAAGTAGATTTATCATTCTGTACCCCATCATTTAGCACATGCTTTGGAGGTGGATAATCCTGAGACTAGAACTTAGCTGGGACCGCTTATAAGCCACTTGGGAGAATCACTTAAATATTCTAAACCCCGGTTTCCTGGTATGTGAAATGGATTATCAATTAATGGCATAGAATGGTATAGATACGCAATTAATGGTATAGAATTATGAAAATCATCAGAATATGTGAAATGACCAATAAATAGTAATAAATTTTACTACTTTTACTATAGGATGGCTATGAGTCAGAATTGACTTGATAACAGAGAGCTTTTTACTATTTTATCCAGATAACTTCTTAGATTGCTGTAACCTAAAATAGATTCACATAAAGAGAAATTGATGTTCTTAAATAATCAAGTCTTTTCTACTGATTATCAGCTCAAAGCATACATATCTCTAAAAATTAAACTTTTTATTAGCTATAGTTAAGATCCTTTTTCCAGAATATGTATATGTATACATACATCTAGGTATAAAAATACAGTTTTCATCACAAGAGTGAAACAGCCAATCCTTACATTGGCTAGTTTAGGCTGGATAGAGGAACATGTACCAGTTGGTATTAAGGAGAGCTGACTGCCCCTGTGACGACCCTGGGCAGTACTTTGACTTCTTTGGGCCTCCATTTTCTCACCTTAGAGTTTCATATTCTGTCCATTCCATCCGTAAAATCATGGAATGACTTGCAGTGACCCTTTACTTCCCAAGTGTAATTTCATCATCACGTCACCCCACAAATTGTACAGTATTGCAAAGTATATTCTCTAGAAGTTGGATTTGGTAGCCTCTAGGTGGTGCAATAGTTAACTGCTGTGGCTGCTAACCAAACAGTTGGTGGTTTAAATCTACTACATGCTCCTTGGAAAATCTATGGGACAGTTTCACTCCGTACTATAGGGTTGCTATCAGTTGGCATTGACTCAGTGGTAATGGGTTTGGGTTTTTATTTGTTTGTTCAGGCACAGAACTGTGTTTCTTGCCATTACCTATTACTGTCAATTCCAATTCACGGCAACCTTATGTGCTTCAGAATAGAACTGCTCTACAGGGTTTTTATGGCTGTAACCTTTCCGAACCAGATCACCAGGTCTTTCTTCCAAGGCACCTCTGGATGTGTTCAAATCATCAACCCTTTTGCTAGTAGCCAAGAGCTTAACTGTGCCACGAGGTCTGCCTCTTTGTCATTAGTCCCAACGAACATGAGATAAATGGCATTCAATTTAACCATCGTTAAAAAATTGTCGTGGGTTCTTTCCTCAAAAGATTTACAGTCTAGTAGAGGAATTACGTTAGGATCTAGAATCACAGAATATTAGATTGGATAGAATTTAGAGACCATGTGACTCTCTCTTTTATTCTCAGATGAGAAAGTTAAATCCCACAAAGCTGAGGTGACTTATCTAGAAACTACAAAAGCATGCTAATAGTACAAAGCAAGAGGGTAATCATTACTACAGAGAAAACAAAGCTGTTTAGTGATAATACTATGCAACAGGAGAACTACTGGGGCAGCAGGGACTGAGAAAACTTTGTGTTTTATTTTATTTTTTTTTAAATTTATTGTGATTGAGTGAAAGTGTACAATCCAATATAAATTTGCATGCCTGCCCATGTGCAGCTCCCACTGCTCTCCCTGCCCGGTGACAGCACACTCCTCCTATCTGTTCTATACATGTCATATCCTTCTAACAATCTCCTTCATCCTCTCCCCCTCGTCCAGTAAGAGACCAGCAGGACAATATCTTACAGATGCATAGAAGCACGAAGTGCACACACAACATGGTCACTCTGTGTTGTTGAGTCCAATCCATTCCTATCCGAAGAGCTGACCTCGGTAATGATTTATGGACAGGGGCAGCATCAGGACCAGGGGCCACGCTCCCAGGGGAAACCTGAGGCCCCTGGACCATCAGTTGTGGTCTATTAGAGGGAATGAGAAAACTTCATGGAGAATGGCATTGACTTAAGCCTTGCAGTAGTGGTGGGACCTCAAAATCCAAAGCTAGGGAGACAATGGTGAGATAGTGAGAGGCAGGAACAAACGCAGCAATCACTTTAGAACAGTGAGTCATGTAGTTTATTGAGAGTACAGAAATGTGGGGCGTAATAGTGGGAAGCAAAGCTAGAAAGGCAAGCTGGGGCCAGAGTAAGGAGTATCTTGAATGACAAAGTTGGTGATGGGCACAGGGGAGGGTGGGGGAGGGAAAGCAAGGAGGCAGTAAGGAAGCAGGCTCTGCAGCCCTGTTGGTCGGTGCTGCCCAAAATACATTCAAGCCTGGACCGCCCAGAAGGCTGTGATTTAGGAGTAAGGTCTTGTGTCTTAGAGCTGACTGTTGAAGCAACAGAGAACTAACCAAGTAAAATTAACTGGAAAACTAAATCGATTGACTTAAAAATACAAACTTGATGTTATGAACCTGTGGCAGCCATGAGAAAGGCTTCACAGATCTCCAACTACAGAGCCTTACCTGCTGCACTTACGATATGTTTCTGTGCTTCTGCTAAGGGCATATTTCCCGTGAGCTGCTCCCAGCCAGTAACTAAATACAGCACAGAGACTGGGGCTACTCATTCATGAAAGATTTGGGACTCCTTCGATGGATAGCCGCTTTTGGCTTGAGGATTCCCAGATGAATCTGCAGCATCTTCCTTAGACTGCACTGCATTCTGGGATGTTTCTATCCAGCCTTTCTTCCCTCTCACCTCCACTCACAGTCAGATTTTCATTGTGGTTTAATGACTAACCTTTTTCCTGCTTTCTTCCCAATTTTTCTTTTCACAGACGTTTCCCTTAATAAAAACCTGCCTATTTAGTCCCATTTTGGCACCTACTTTTTAGACAAGCCCTCATTAAGAAGAACCAGGGCTTTGAAATGGTTTGACTCTCCCACTGAGAATTTGTACTTCTAACAAGTTCCCAGGCTATGCTAACACTGCAGATTAAGGACCAATACTGAGAACCATTCGAGGAACAGAGATTCTCAAAATATATCATACATAAATATCACCTGGGAATCCTGGTAAACTATCGATTCTTCTTCAGGGTTGTGGGGATGGAGGATGTAACTTCTCAGCAAGGGTTCTAACCAGAGTGGAGCAGTTGGAAGTCCTAAGAAGAACTTAGTTTCAGAACACTTTGTTTTTTTAGCACTACTGATCCACAAACTTGGTCCATAATGCAAACTCAGCTATAGAATGAGGAATTCTCAGGGAAAACACATTCTCCCTTCTAGGAAATAGCCAAAGCTTTGCCCTGGAATTGTAGTTCTGTATCAGCATCTTTGGAAATCCTGGTGGCGTTGTGGTTAAGAGTTACAGCCGCTAATCAAAAGGTCAGCAGTTCAGCTCTGCCGGCTAAAGAGAGTTCCCCGACAAACAGGGTCAAAGATGGGGGCAATGTCGAGATTAAGGAAAAAGACACACGAAAAAGTGGGATCAGGGGGCCAACGATCAGAAATGAGCTTTCTTGGAGTATTTATAGTTTGTACTAGGAAGGTTAATCTTTTTAACGTTAAAGACATCCGGATCTGTTTAATTCCTTAGCTGAAAGGGAGCGGGTTTCCGTGCGCTTCCTCTTCTCGTGATTTATCTCTTTGACCTGGGTGTACCCTGAGGTCACTTCTAGGTTCAAGGAGTGCAGATGTTAATATTATGTCCCCTAGTACAAAAGGTTGGGCAGAGTTGTGATAAGTAGCTTACGGGGGCTCAAAATGGCCGTGGTCATTTAAGAGTGTTTGTATAATTGCCACACAAATCCACCAGGTGCTCTTAGAAATACCATGCCCCAGTTCTGCTCTGCACTGTATGGCTGTGAGTCAGAATCAGCCTGATGGCAATGGATTTCTTTTCAGCAGCATCTTTAGAAGGAGCCTTTGCTGGCACAGTGATTCAGTGCTTGACTGCTAACTGAAAGATCAGCAATTTGAACCCATCCAGCAGCTCTGAAGGAGAAAAGACCTGGCTATCTGCTCTCGTAAAGATTATAGCCTAAGTTTTCATGGGAGTAGTTCTACTCTATTATATAGGATTGTTCTGAGTCAAAGTCAATTCCAGGGCACACAATAACAGCGGCATCTTGAAGACGAAACACTGATTTTAAGGAAGCATTGTCTTATGCCAATCTCCTTATAATGTAGATGCTGGATTCTTCCTGAAAAGCACTTTAAAAAGCTCTATTAATTGAAATGATTGTTTGTAATTTTGTTACATATCAAGGTCCTAGTGTTTTACTCTAGAAACGTCTTGCTTTTTGATACCAGTAAAGAGGAAATATGATACTTACGGTAAAGAATCAAGGAGCTGTCCTACGGTAGATAATAGTTAGGATGAAAGTTAGTGAAGGGGAACATCTCAAGGAGAGATTTTTGTGGGAGGTGAAAACCAGTTAATCGTCATTCCAGGAAAAGAGCAAACATTGCAAGCCGTATAGCAGGAAGCACCACAACTGAACCCAACGAGGAATTCAGCCCTTAGGAACAGAAAATGTCATGGACTTATTTCTGACAGTATCTTTCTTGGAGAGACCACAAATCAATGGCTCCTGAATTTAATGTGCACAAGAATTTCCTGAGGAGCTTATCAGAACTTCAGATTCCAACAGATTCTGATTCCAAAGGTTTGGATTATTATTGAAGTTATATTTAAGAATCTATAGTTTTACAGGCTTCTTGAGTTATTCTGCTGTAGCTGGTCTGTGGATCATACTGTGAATCAAACTACCTTTGACAGGTTGTCTGGGATGGTTTCAAGTTTCAGGATATATGGAAGTAGTAGAATAGACTGAATAAGTCTTCCTTAAGCTTTGAATCAAACTTAGAAGTACTGTTATCCAGAAATGAGCTATTTATTTTCAAAAAGGTGTCAGAATAAGTGGAAAGATTTCAAGAGGTCATTCTCTTTCTAAAAAATTTGAAGGATATAAATTTAATAGTGATTTGGACCTAATGGAACTTTTCCCCCATAGAGTCAGCATCTATCTGCAACTATTTCATCTACTGTAGAAGATAATATTGGTAGCTATTTCACTGTGTAGTGGAAATGATGAGATGAGACAAATTATGCAAACAGTTAGGACAATACCTTATATACAATAAATAAGGGGCTGGAAAACTTTTTTTGTAAAGGATGAGATAGTAAATATTTTAGAATTTGTGAGTCCTGCAGTCTCTCTTTCAGCTGTTCAACTCTGCTTATTAACTTCTTTACTCAACTTTGTAGCTTGAAAGCAGCTACAAGCATATGCAAATAGGTATTGTGTTTCATAGATTGACTTATGGTCTCTCAAGATATGTGTTGTAAATCCTAACCTCTATGGCTGTGGTTATAATACCATTTGGGAATGGGTTGTCTTTGTTAATGAGACAGAATTAATACAGGGTGTGTCTTGAGTCAATCTCTTTTGAGGTACAAAAAACAGTTAAAAAGCCAGCTGAGCAGAGAAGGGAAAAAGAGACGCTAAACCACACGGAGATCACTCAGGAGCAGATGCTAGATGAGACAAGACCTTTTGTTCCAGAGCTGACAGAGAAAGCCACCTCCTAGAGCTGGCACTCAGAATTTGGATGTGTAGCCTCCTAAACTGTGTGAAAATAAATTTCTGCTTGTTAAAGACACCTAGTTGTAGGATTTCTGTTATAGCAGCACTAGATAACTAAAACTGGAGTGTTCCAATAATGTTTCCTTTACAAAAAGAGGTAGTGATCTCAATTTGGCCGACTGACCTCTGCTACACAGGCTTGATAAATTATTATTATGTTGTTGTTGTTGTTATTGCATGTTATTGAGTTGATTCTGACTGACAGTGACCCTGTATGGCAGAGTAAAACTGCTCTGTAGTGTTTCCTAAGCTGTATTCTCTACAGGAGCAGATCTCTAGGTCTTTTGTTCAGTGTAACTGCTGATGGGTTTGAACTGCCAGCGGCTTACAAATAATCTTTAATAATTAACAAAGTAATCAGCTTTAAATCAAGAAGTAAGTATATACACCACTTGAAAGGTTTCTTCAAAGGAATCTGTTTACAGAAGCAATGAAGACAAAAGTTGCCTTTAGATAGCATTGCCATCACAGTAGATTCTCAAGAAATATTTCTACTGACAAAGAGATTGCCACCACGTTGTTGAAGGGCCTGGAGGGAGAAAGTCAGGCCAAAATGAAATACACTGTTCATAACGCCTTTGGAGAAAGAACAGAAGAGATCCGGTTACATCTTCAACATCTCTGAGCTTTGCCCTCTCTTTGAAGATTTTGACCAGTGATGAAATATGTTTGGGCTCACTGTGGAATCTATCCCCTAAAGTACAGTTCATGGAAAGAGCAGATGATTATCTAGTTTTGCTCAATGCCTGTTGACTATTCAACTTGTTGCCTTGGAAAATGTTTGTTCTCCTAACAAGCCAGTGTGCTTTCTTGTATTGGAGGACAAAGATTGCACAATTGTTTAGCTTTTGATTTGTGATATTTGTAAAGCTAAAGCTAAATACAAGGCTCAGTCACTGTAATGCTTTCCACCTATGTGGGTGATATACTTTTCTCTGTTGATTTTTATTATCTCAAAATGTCAACAATTATCTTAAATGTCAATATATGGATATCTTTCCAACTGTGGTGATGGTGAGGAATGCTAAATTTACCACGAACAGCCTGAGAAGAAACACAGCCAGCATACTCTTTAGAAACAAGGAGGGTGACACTGACTCATTTAATTTCGATGCATCACCAGAAAGTCCAGGGGCTGGGAGTGGACATCACGCTTGGTAAGGAGGTCACCCCAAACAAGGGAAACCTTTAAGGAGATGGGCTGGCACGACAGCCACAACAGTAGATTGGAACCTCATGGAGGTGGTGCAGGACCCGGCAAGGTCTCCTTCTGTTGTCTCTAAAGTTGTCATGAGTTGAAGCTGATGAGACAGCAACGTATGTCAACAATGGCAACAACATCTTTTATTGTAAATTCCTTTGATGCCTTTTTAGGTTTAGGTGGAATATAAAACAAAAAAATTACAAATAAAATTAATTAGATTGGGTTTATTTTCAGGAGTACCATTTTCTATGTCAAGAGCCTCCAATATACATGTGAATTAGATATAACATTGATAAAATGCCCACCAAAAACCTGGTGCTGTTGAGCCAATTCTGACTCACAGTCTATTAATAAGTACTTTATCAACAATGGAGACTTTTGTAAGTGTTATGAAGTTAGGTTATGATCTTCATTTCTAAAAGACCTGTTTTCCATCCTAGCTCTATCACATTCTAGCTGTGTGGTCTTATGTATGTTACCCAACTGTTCTAAATTTCAGTTTCTTTATCTGTAAAATAAGTATGTAATAATTGTACCCATCTCACAGAAGTGTTATGAGAGTTAAATGAAATAATATGTATTGTATGAATATAGCACAATGTCTACTCCACGATAGACACTAAATGTATATCAGCTAGCTGTTCTGGCATGTTTATTTTCATAGCGGTGTTTCTGTCAACATAGAAGAAATGTAGTTACTTGTTCATCTTTCAGTATGAGACTCTCAAAATATGTCTGAGCATTGCTGTTGTTTTCTAAGTCTACTCTCTTAATTTTTCTCCAGTATTTTTGTGTGACCCCTCCACAACATCAAGCAAGTGGATTGTGAGCTAACATCTGAGACCTTTGTTACCAAACATGTTCACACTATCAAGGACATAATACAGGATTTTAGATATGTAGCCACAATTAAAATTACCCAATAATTGAAATCATGAACTTGCTTTTTCCTTCTGTATAATTTATTTTCCACATCATTCCCATGTATCAGAACTGGCAGTACTATTGACCTGGGCTAGAATTGTTTTATCACCTCTTTTGGAGAGCATGGTGGACCTGATGGAAGGGTGGCATGGCAACGAGATTCCATGTCACAATTTACAGTTTTATACGTGGACCAAATTCTGCTAATTCTCCAGTTGCCCTCCTGAGTTTGTCCCTTCTAACTCTAAACTTTGGAATGTAGATTTAATATTTTTCTTTTCTTTAAGAGGTACTAACTGACAAATCTAGAAGTTTTATGCAGACAGACTAAAACCACTGAAGCTGGAAAAGAAGGCCTGCAACAACAGCCAGGAGCCCAAGGATTTTCAGCAAAAAGGAAAATGGGAAATGAGAGGATGTCTTTAGAGAACGAGTCTTCAAAGGCTTCAGTATCCTTTGTTTCTGAGTGAGGATGGCATTCCTGGCTCCTGCCCACTGCCCAGGCCCAACTAGGCGATACTGATAGGAGTTGCAAGGTCCAAAATAGAGTTTCACAGCCAGTTTAGGATCTTTTAGCAAGAAAGAGAGGATGTCTGGTTTGGCACCAATTTCTAAGGCGAGCTCATCCAAGTAGTTGATGTAGCTAGTCTGCACAATCTGGCTTTGGCTCTCTCCAAACCTTAATAAAGAAAACAAAAAGACAGGTTCACAAAAACTTTTGAGTTAAATAAACATATCAGGCATTCCATAGCTGCCGAAAAAATAAAATACCATAGAGGACTGAGTGAGTGAAAAAATGAGTTTTTGAGTGAATCTCCACTGGGAGGTGTCTGTGTATTCCATTGGAAGTCCTGTACCTCAGATGGCAAGTAGGTGGTGAAACAAACAGTTATGAATTCATGGAAATTTCAGGAATGTGACCAAGTTAATGACTATGATTAATATTTGTTATTTTACTGAGCAGCTGTGAATCTCCAGGGAAGCAGTCAAGATTTACGATAATAATGCATATGAAATCCTGGCTCAGTGCTTAGCAGAGAGAGTACGATCAATATTTGCTTGTTAAATTGTTAAAATATCTGACACTTTGACTGGCATTTAGCATCTGATCAACATGTGTAGGAAGAATTCTAATTGAGGATGGAATAACTCCCACAAAGAAGGCCAGTAAATCCCTGTGATATAAGGTGACATAACTTTCCTAAAGTACTTGACCACTGCTGAATCCCATTCCATCTTATCATAAACTATAAACTCTAGAACCTTCATTTCGCACCTGTATCTTTGAATTTATTGTTATCAGAGACTGCCCAGTTAACTTCCCAGGGATACTGAGGTCACTGGTAATACCTCTGCTGCCTTCTCACTCCCTGTTTAACCACAAGTATGGGTGGTCTGAGAGATAGTAATGGAATCTAACACCAGCATCAAATCAAAATGAAATGAAGTTAACTCTGAGGAAATTGCCTGTTTTGGTTCAATTGCTGTGTGTAAGTAGTTGGTTTTTAAACTGTGGTATGTATAAAAATCATCCTGAAATAACATAAACCAAAAAAACAAACCCACTGCCGTTGAGACAATGACTCACAGAGTCCTTAAAGGACAGAGCCGAATGGCCACAGATGGTTAACTAGGCTGTAGATTTTAACAGAAGCAGACAGCACATCTTTTTCCCTCAGAGTGGCTGGCAAGTTCAGACCTCTACCTGTGGTTAGCACGCAAGTACTTTATCCATTGTGCCACCAGGGATTCTTAGGAGGAACACAGACATGCAAATTTTCAGTCTTACTGCAGAGATTATGAGTCAGTTGCTCTGGGTTGTGACCCAGAAATTTGCAGTTTTAGCAAGCAGAGAGGTAGTTCTTACAGGCAGCCAGATCACTATACTTTGAGAAACACTGTCCTGTATACTCTTTTCTTTAAACTGTGCTTTAAGTATAAGTCTACAGTTCAAGTTAGTTTCTCATACAAAAATTTATACGCTTTGTTACGTGACCCTAGTTGCTCTCAATACAATGTGACAGCATATTCCTCCCTTCTGCCTCAGATTCTCATGTCCATTCAACCAGTCCCTGTCCCCTTTTGCCTTCTTATCTCACCTCCACACAGGAGCTGCCCATTTAGTCTCATGTATCTACTGAAGCTAAGAAGCACTATCTTCACCAGCATCACTTTATGTCTTGCAGTCCAGTTTACTGTTTGTCTGAAGAACTGGCTCCAGGAATCGTTTTAATTCAGGGCTAACAGACAGACAGTCCAGGTACCATGTCTTCCTGGGTCTCTCCATTCACAGACCATTAAGTCAGGTCTTTTAACTAGAATTTGAGTCCTGTATCCTATTGTCTTTCTGCTCCGTATGGCACCCTCTGTTGAATTCCCTGTGAGGGCAGTCATTGGTGGTAGCTGGACACCAACAAATTTTTTTTTTCAAACATACTTGACAAATATCGTATGAGACCTGTCATGGATTGAACTGTGTCCCCCCAAAAGTATGTGTAACCATGTGGCTGGGCCATGATTCCCAGTATCTTGTGACTGTCCTCTATTTTGTGGTTTTCCTATGCTGTATGTTAAAGGATTAGGGTGGGGCTGTAAATCCCGTCATAGGATCACCTCCCTGCTCCACTGTAAAGGGAGTTTCCCTGGAGTATGGCTTGCACCACCCTTAATCGTTTCATCCTACGAGAGATAAAAGGACAGAGAAGCAGGCAGAGAATTGGGAACCTCATACCATCAAGAAAACAGCACCGAGAGAAGAGCGTGTCCTTCAGACCTGAGGTTCCTGAGCCAAGATGCTCCCTGGACAAAGATTGACATCGGACTTTCCTCCTGAGCTGACAAGGGGAAAGCCTTCCCCTGGAGCGGACACCCTGAATATGGACTTGCAGCCTACCAGACTATGTAAAAATAAACCTTCCTTTGTTAAGGCCATCCACTCTGTGGTATTTCTGTTAGAGCAGCCCTAGCTGACTAAAACAAGACCTCTATGATAAACTTAAAAACAGACTCATGCATAGAAGAAAAGACTCTGATGGCTGCAAGTGTGGGAAAGGATGGAGGGTGAGGAGAGGAGGGTTTAGATTAGATAGTTGATAGAAATTTGGTTGGGTGAAATCTATGACAGCACACATTAGAAAGAAGATCAGTATTAACTGGACTTCAACATAACATGATTACTCCTCCGTCTTAACCCAATATCACAAAGACAGAGTAGCTGGGGTGGGGGCCCGAGAGCCTGGGGGCCAGGGGCCCAGGTACCATGTCCTCAGGGGAAACGGAGGCCAATTGGCACTACTAGTATTTTGTTAAGACAGCCTTCTGCACCCCACATTGGTGAGTGGCCTCTGGGGTCTTAAAAGCTGGCAAGCTGCCATCTGAGGGTCCAGCAAATGGTCCCAACTCAGCAGGAACAGATGACCACCAAGGATCAAAGCTACAGGGTGAATGAGAACTCAGAAGATACAGAGACCCACATGAGTGGGTGACTATATTGTCTTGTGACCAGAAGAATCAGACGGTGCCCAGCCACTACCAGTGATAGCCATGACAGAGCTCACACACTTGAGTCTCACCTCCAACACAAGAATAAAAAGGGGTGTACCCTGAGATCTCCCGTAAAAGACTGCAATTGATGGTCGAGGGCCTTGGGGTTCCCCTGGGAGCACAGCTCCTGGCCCTGATGCTGCCCCTGTCCATAAATCATTACTGAGGTCAGCTCTTTGGACAGGAATGGATTGGACTTGACGACACAGATTGATCATGTCATGTGTACACTTCATGGTTCTACGCATCTATAGTATGTTGTCCTGCTGGCCTCTTATTGGACGAGGGGGAGAGGATGAAGAGGAGAGGACAGGAGATTGTTGGGAGGATAAGACATGTATGGAGCAGAGAGGAAGAATGTGCTGTCACCAGGCAGGGAGAGCAATGGGAGCTGCATATAGGTGGGCATGCAAATTTATATGTGAATGTACATTTTCACTCAGTCATAAAAAAGGGAAATACTCACAGGTCAATTCTTTTTTCATGCCGTTTGATAATGTCAGCCATCATAGTACTCTCTGAGGGCAAGGTACACAAACCTATAAAATAAATGGTTTGTATCAGTAGTGGATCTGATTCAAAATCATAGCTTTATCTGGCAGTTAATTCCTAAAATTGAATTTTAACTGTGTTGTCAGTCCAGGGCTGCTGAGCTGTGGAACTCCAGGGGTTTGGGAGGGCTCCCTTGTGATCTCTATGATGCTGCCCTCACTGCACAGTCTGCAGCATAAATACGAGGTGGAGAACAGTGAAAAAGGAAGCCGGAGAACTGTCTGAGTGTGAGAAACCTGGAACTCATATCCAGTGGTTTGAATTGTTCTCTGAGGCTGATGGAAAGCTGGTGGAAGGTTTATTGTAAGGGGTGACAAGATTAGCCTGCCTTGTGGAAAGATCCCTCTGGTTTCAGAATTTTGGAAAATGGAACCCAGGGAGGCGAGCTGAAGGCTAGCGGGGTCGGCCCAATGCTTGCTGAGGGTCTTTCAGACCAAGGTAGTTTATGATCCCAAGTGAAGGCCACGGGGTTCTTGGAGCTTCAGTCTTCTTTTGAAAACTAGATGCTATGAGTCAGAATCAACTCCAGGGAAACCGGTTTTTTAGTCATATGGATTCACCTAGATATGACTAAAAAACCGGTTTCCCTGGAGTTGATTCTGACTCATAGCATCCCTACACAGTAGAACTCCCTTATAGGGTTTCCAAAGCGGAAGTCTTTAAGGAAACAGACTGCTGCAGCTTTCTTTCACTGAGTGGCTGGTGGGTTTGAACCACCAACCTTCTGGTTAGCATGAAAATGCTTAATCACTCTACCACCAGGGCAACTAGCCCAGAGAAATCTTGGCTTCAGTAAGCTGAAAACTGAGTTCATCAATAAAGCCCTCCTGCATCCAAACTGGCACCTTCCATATGCTTCTCCTTTCAAACCATATCCATGCACCCAGCCTCCGAAACCAGGGGTCTGAGAGTCATCCTTGACTCTCAATCTCTAATTTTTCCATTCTGAACTAGCCAATATGTCTAGCTGATTTTGTCTTTAACTGATTCTCACGTTTATGGTCTCCTCTCCATTTTGTCTCACTGCGCTGGCTCAGGTCATGTTATAATTTGGTATAGCCATGTCCTCACTGGTCTCCAGGTTGCCACCGTTTTTCCTTCTCAAGTTAATTTCTACACTCCCTGAGTGGTGCAAATGGTTATACAAGCCACTGCCAGCCAAGGGACTGACAGGTCAAAGCCGTCCAGAAATGCGTTGGAAGAAAAGCCTGGTGATCTGCTTCCGAAAAAGCTAAAAAATTCTGTGGAGCATCCTACTCTGCAACACATAGAGTCCCATGAGGCAGAATCAACTCTACTTCATGGCAACTAGCTAACAACAACATCTGTTGAAACAATCTGTTTAAAATATAAATCTGATAATGTCCGTTGCCTTTGTTAGTTCCTCTGACTGTGCATCCAAACATCCGGAGGAGCTTTCTAAAGCAGATTGCAGGGCCTCATGCCAAACTTAATCAGGATCCCCACAGGCCCACCAGATTATTTTTTCATTCAGCCAGATTTGAGAAGGACTGATCCACATTTTATATTCCAAGCTCCTCAGCATGGCTTACAATGTTTCTGTATTCTAGTTCTTTCTTCTTCTCCAAGGTTTATCTTTCAGCCTCTCCACTTTGTGCACTGATCTCTAGGAATGCTTTTAATTCTCCATTGTACCTTTCTGTTTCATGTATCTGTCTTTCTGCATCTGGCCCTCTTTCCTGAGGACCTCCTCTCTCCTGATGCCACACTGCTGGTGCTAAGTACACTTTCTCTTGATTCCCATAGTATTCCATGAGTTTCACTATCAATGCATTTGCCATATTATATTGAAATGTTCCATTTAAACCTCTCTCAATCCTACCAGGTCTCAATGCAAGGTTAGGTATTCAGTGAGTTTTTGCTGAGCTGAACTGAAGTTAAGGTGTGATAACTCCCCTAAAAACAAACAAACAAAAATCCAAAGCCACTGCTATCAAGTAGATTCTGACTCATAGCAACTCTATAGGACAGAGTAGAACTGCCAACCTTTTGTTTAGCAGATGTAGCACTTAAACACTATGCGACCAGGGTTTCCCAAGGTGCAATGGGGGTGACAAAAGGCCTCTGGAGAGAGTGAAGTGTTCCACAGATGCTCAGACACAAACCTTTCAATAGTTCTATAATTTTGTGGAGGTCTGCTTAGGTATTAAGAGTTAATTTGGAGTTAAGTATGATTTGCACACATTCTGAGGAATTCATAAACACTGCATAGGTAAAACTCGGAGACGTAGATGTTGTCTCCCTTAACTTGATCACTCATGATTCCAAGAAAAGGTAACATGTACTTCACTTTATGCCAATTGAAATTCTCTAAACTGTCTAATCTTTAAGGCATTATTTTGAGTATTTATTACTATACAAAGACTGACAAGTTTGTGAACTCATCCTAGAAGAAGTGCTATATACGTCATGACTGAATATCTCTGCGGTCACCTTTGAAGTACTCCTGTTGGAAGCTGTGCACCAAAGCCAGCACCTAGCTCACCCTTCAAAATAATTTTGGAACTCTTTTTCTGGAATGGCTATCAGAGCTGTCATCATATGAGGTTAGACAATTAAGTTTATGAACTCATCCTAGGAAAAGTGCTTTGAAGGGTAGACCAGGTGCTGGAATCGGTGCACAGCTTCCCAAGGGAAGTACTTCAAAGGTGACCATAGTGATATTCAGCCATGAGGTATGTAGCACTTTTTCTAGGATGAGTTCACAAACTTAATTGTCTGGGACCTCATATCTCTACATTTGTTGTTTGAATCCTTCAATAACCTTGTGGAAATAGCCATGGTAACAACAACTTTCTTATCTAAACTCATTACTGAGCAAACCCCACCAGGTGTTAAATCCTCAGCACTCACTTGCCTGATGACTTACCTTTGAAAACTCTTGTCACCCAGCGAGCTTGAAGCTCAACAGTTGGAAAAATGGAACCAAGAGGCTGGATTAGTCCCATGCATGCAAGGGTTGGCTTCTCCAGTTGTGGGGGAAACATGTATTTATAAAGAGACACCATGTTATTCTCTACTTTAACGAGTGAATCTTCAAGGAAGGGAAAAGAAAGAGTATATCCTGTTGCAAACACAATGACATCAATGTCCTCCTCCACTGTTCCATCCTCAAAGATGACAGAAGTCTCTGTGAGCTCCTTCACTCTCGGTTTTACCTTGATGGCTCCATAAAGCAGACGACTTGGAAGATCATCATTCACTATTGGCTCTTTCATGAGATATCTGAGGAGAAAACACTCAGAAGAATCATTTTGCTGAGGAGTCCTGAACCTTGTCTGCCTTATATTGGGGTGGCTCTGAAAATTAAAAGGTTTCTCAAATATCCATAAAACTTGACTAGCTG
This sequence comes from Heterohyrax brucei, assembly GCA_028571685.1. Classification (NCBI taxonomy): domain Eukaryota; kingdom Metazoa; phylum Chordata; class Mammalia; order Hyracoidea; family Procaviidae; genus Heterohyrax; species Heterohyrax brucei. The sequence continues at coordinate 206,352,810 of CM053140.1, forward strand.
GCCTGCCCTAAACCTTATTATCTGACTTTTTTCTCATGTTGAAAACCACATCCCTTCAGAAAAAAAAAATTGGGGGAAAACATAAAAGATGCAAATCCAAGACATTTTGGAGAGGAAGATACTCCCAAGGGCTTAAACAAAATGCCACTGCCCGCAGTCACTCCCTGCTCATTCTAGTGATGGTTGTTTTGTTTGAAGATAATTCTAACCACAGATGTCTCTATTGACTCTCTTAGATCATCCACCATTTTTAACTATGTTGCTGTTTTATTTTAATTTTACCTGGCCACAATTAAGCACACTTCTATCAGTTCTGAAACTTTCAATGGAGTCAGTATAACATATATAAAATCAGGTTTGGAGATATTTGCTGATCCTAAATATCCTTGGTGTCTGTTTATGATAGTATGATTATGAGCACCATCTGCTTGCTTTTCTGCATTTTTCTTTTTTGTAGCTCTGGGAACCACTTTCCTATTTTTATTTTTACAAAAGAATACATGCCATGTGATTGTATTTTGAATCTCAGAGTTCACATCAGATGGTATTTGTTGAAAAAAGGCCTTTCATCAAATTGCTATTTGGTTTATTTTAAAAGGAAGGAGTCTGTTATCAAGTAAAGACAAGTAAACAATCATGTTGCTTCTGTTTATAAGATAAATATTGTCTAACTTTGTGAACAATCATGTTGCTTCTGTTTATAAGATAAATGTTGTCTAACTTTGAGATCAAGAGGTGTCTATTTTCTGGGAAAGAAGCAATGAACATGTTCTAAAAAGCTGCAAAACTACCAATGGGAAAATCTTTCATGGTGTACAGAGTTGCCAAAGTACAAATGACCACAGTGACTGCTCTAAGCAGGATCACAGTGGGAGGACCTGGACACAGTGAGAGAAAAATGTAGACAAAAATTCCAATTCATAAAAAACTGCCTGATTTTCTGGTCAGATCGAGGCTAGTGCAACGCTGAACCTATGGCCCTTCGACCTCTTCAAACCTGGAAATGAACCCACTCTGAGAAATCACCTTTCAGCCTAACAGCAGACAGGCCTGTAAGTGAGCAGTAACACCTATGAGGAACATGCTTCTCAGAACAATTAACCTTAAGACCAGAAGGACAGTATCTACCCCAAAACAAAATTTAGAAGGCCAGAAGGGGAGGAAAGATAGGCAAACGGAAACAGGGAACTCAGAGAGGAAGTGGATAGAGTGCTGTCAAAATGAGGAACTGCAACTAATGTCATCAAACAAAAGGTGTATAAATTGTATGTGAAACTCACTTTCTCTGTAAACTTTCAGCCAGACCACAATAAATGTTTAAGAAACAACAAAAGACAGTATGAATGATCAGATGGAGAATTTGGAGTATGTTTTTCCTGCGTTTTCATTGTAAATCATAACTATGAAATCTCAGAGTAGAAGAGACCTCAGAAACATTTTAGAACAATCTTTTATCTCAAGCAAGAATTCCTATACTTTCTCTGAAGAGAAAGTCTCTTGAAGGAGCCTTCTCCAGTGCTGGACAGCTTGGAGTATTGGGAAAACGGTTTTCAGTCATTCCAGTTCTGCTTGTTGGAGCAGCTGACAACATTTCTACTTCTCCTTCAACATTATTATTTTTGTTTTAAAGGCACACAGAACAGAACAGGCATTCAAACTCCAGGATCTGTATGATATTAATTCTAGGTTGTAGTACAAACTATCTTGTTAGCAACTTGGAGTTTCTCAAAGGGAGTCAACTTCAGAAAACCTTGCTTACCAATGAGTATACCATAAAAAATTAAAATAACTCTACTTGTTTTGAGGCTCAAGGCCATAATTTTCATGGTTGAACCACTGATTCATCTTCTGTTCTGTCATCCATTTCAGAACTCTCCGTGGCAGGACAGTGCGGAGCATGGAGCTAAACCGGGTATGGAACACCATGTCCCAAGGATAGCCATCATCAGAGATACGGCTCATGACCCAGGCACCATGCCTGATGCTGATAAACACCTGGGAAGCAAAACAGATTGCATTTGAAATTAGGGCATTTGTCCCATTTGAAAGTGATGTACTGTTTTCATGATATATCACATGTATGACCCCAGTAAAATCTTAGATTGAGCAAGTGAAGTACCTCTTAGTTTTCACTGCTCTGTGGCAGCTGTATCACAAAAGTGGGTATCTACCATTTATGATAAAGATGAATGTTGTATAACTAACAGGACACCTGTATGACACAAGAACAGGACAATAGGAGCTGATTTAGCAATTGACCAAGTGAAGATTCATACTTGTCCACTACATGTCATTAGATCAGTGATTTAGACTTACAAAAGATATTTCAAAGATATCAAATCTTGAATTCCAAGAGCCAATGCTTTACATAGGTTTTGTTGTATAAAAACCGTGCCTTTTGACACACTTGGCTATAACAAAGTCTGGAAAACTTTATGAAGACATGAGAAAAATCTCTAGGCTGGTATCAATGACAGTATCCTCAAATGTAGTGTGCTGCTGTTTCCTCCTCTTACCATGTCCACCTGTCTGCAGTTTCTCTTCTAGTAAAGGTGAACAATTACAATCACTGTGAATGTAATTACAATGGCTAGAAGTGCATGATAGTAGCCTAATGACTATAGACACCTAAACATATGGTTCTGTATATCCTTGGAGGAGGAATGACAGGGAAAATCAGTCCCCTTCCATAATGAAAACAAAGTCGGCACTTGGCTATGTCATGTATCTTAAAAGTTAGGAACTGAATGCATAGTGCAACCGCCTTTCTTTTGAAGTGCACATCTAAATTTTCCATTCAGGTGGATTTCTTACCTTGTTTACTCAGATTTTTCTTGTTTTCATAATGTACATCTAAATTCCATCAAATAAATATCTTGCCTCATTTAATGTTGCCTAGGGTCGCCATGAGTCGGATCCCAGTCGACGGCACTTGGCTGGCTTGGCATTTAATGTTATACCCCCTGCTGTCAGAATACAAATTCGAATTGTTTCTCAAATATTTAAATTATTTCTGATTTGATTCCAGCTGTGCTCTTGATAAGGAAACTCTAGTGGTGTAGTGGTTAAGTGCTAAGGCTGCTGACCAAAAGGTTAGCAGTTCATATCGACCTAGGTGTTCACTGGCAATGCTGTGGGCCATCCTACTCTGTCTGATAAGATCACTATGAGTCAGAATCGACTGAATCGCAATGTGTTTTTTCTTTTTTTGTTTGTTTTGTTTGTCCTTGATGAACAACTCTATGAGATTCACTTGCAAGCAAATTGATTTACTTAAGAGGTTAAGATCACGGAGTCTGTAGCCAGACTGCCTGAATCTGAATTCCAGCCCTACTATTTCCTAGCTGTGTTGACTTAGGTGTGTTGTTTCCACTTCTCTGCCTCAGTTTCTTTCTTAGTAAAATGAAAATAATGGTAACACCTCATGGAATGCTTATGCATTAAATAAGATATACATGCAAGGTGCTTAAAATATTGCCTGGCAAGTGATAAGCATTGCTAACCATTATTATTGGATAAATTTAGACTAGGAAAGAGGATACGTGGCACCATTAATCACCAGTTGCTGGAATTCTATTCTGACTTATGGGACTCTGTATGCTTCAGAGTCAAACTAATCTTCACAGGCTTTCCAGTGTCTGAAGTTTTGGAACCAGATCACCAGGTCTTTCTTCCAAGATGCCTATGTGTGGCCTTGACCCTCCAACCTTCTGGTTAACAGCCAAGTATGTCAAAAGGCACGGTTTTTATACAACAAAGCCTACGTAAAGCATTGGCTCTTGGAATTTAAGATTTCGTATCTTTGAAACATCTTTTGTAAGTCCAAATCACTGACCTGATGACATGTAGTGGACAAGTAGGAATCTTCACTTGATCAATTGCTAAATCAGTTCCTATTATCTTGTTCTATCTTACTTCCTGCCTCAAGCTTTGCTGGTGTTCACAACAGAAAGGAGACTGTAGCCGGTGTCTCCATCTGTTCCCTAGTCCTCACACCAAGACTTGACTGTAAGTGCCTCTCCACTTGTAGCTCACACTCAGATTTCAAAGCTTTGAAAAGTGCAGAATGATTTCTCTTCACCAAAAAGATAAGGACCACTTCTATCTAGCACATTTCTTACTGGTATTAGTGACCTGCTGTGTCCCCACTGGCACCCGCTGTTAGATGACTCTGGCAAGTCTCAAGGTAACTTCTTTATTACTCTGTTGATTAAGAGTTACAGCTGCTAACCAAAAGGTTGCCAGTTCAAATCCAACGGGTGCTCCTTGGAAACTCTATGGCACAGTTCTACTCTGTCCTCTAAAGTTGCTTTTTTTAGTGGGAGAAACACTGTATTTATTAAGTTTGCTGCTGGGTATCTTGGGCCCTGGAAGTGTGAAACTCAGAACAGGGTATTTTGCTGGTTGTGGACTATGGCCATGGTCAATCCCACGTGGCTAGAAGATATCAGATGAGTATGCAAGTGAAAGAGGGAGATGGCTTCTGGATATTCCTGGTGAAAAGGAATGTTCAGGGGTGAGGAGCCTTAGCTACTTTTCCATCTCTGCCTAAGTCTGTCCTTTCAGAAGCATTTTATTTTCTGTCATTCCTTGTCTTCTCTGTCTACAGTTTGTACCATCTGCTTCCTTGGTAGCATAACTGGTGTCATTCCTGAGCAGGTGTACAGCTGATGGAGGCTGGAAGGCCTCAGGGAACACCTAAATATCTACAATCTTGGTCAGGAGTCGTGTTATTTATGTAATCTTTCTTTTCATGATCTTTGAGTAAATAAGGATTATCTATATTTCAAATGTAATTCAAATATATACTAAATTTCAACAATTTATTGCCACAGAGTCAATTCCTGCTCATAGAGGCTCCACAGGGTTTCCAAGGACGGGTTGGTGAATTTGCACTGCCGATCTTTCAGTTAGCAACCTGAGTTCTTAATCACTGTGCTGCATCCCCAAAATATGAGCACATCGATTTTCCTTTAAGCCCCTTGGATAAACAAGTACTTTTTACTGACAGGCACCAGGTTCAAACTCTTCATTTTAAAAATGAAGGGAACATAACTCAGAAAAGTGAAATGACTTGCTCTGCAGAGTCCACAGCGGGCTAGTGGCAAAGATGGGAGGAAAACTTTAGCCTCTTGACTTCCTGGTTGCCTAGGATACCGCCCTGGGCAACCTACAACCAATAAACGAGTAATGCATCCTCATTTGCGTGATCGGGGTTATCCAGCGTGTTTCTCTTCTTTCTTCTACTCCACAGCAGATAGCATCGTACCTGAGCAGCATTCTTACTCAGCTCCACGGCAATATCTGAGGCTGAGTTTCCTATTCCAATCACCAGGATGCGCTTTCCTTCAAATCCCTTTGGGCGCTTGTATTGGCGGCTATGGAAATACTGGCCTTTGAACCTCTCAATACCTTCAAAGAGAAGAAGAAAATCTATGAACTTCTAAGTAAGCAACTATGTCAAGTTAATATCAGAAAAACTACATTTTGTCAGCTCTTCCTTTCTGAGGTCTATCTTTTGTCCTTCCTCTTCTCTGCTGAGAAACCAACGAGCAACTTCAAAGTACAAAACAGCTAAGACATGCTAGTTTATGAATATGGTACAGGACCAAAGGAGTTGATTTGAAGTGGTAGCATATAGTTTTACAGAGAGATATGGATTTTGATGAATTATGACAGAGTCAAATGTTGGCTTTTGGATATCCATTCTGCCTATGTTTGGACTGCATGATGATACTTTAATATCATTTAACATATAATTATTTTAACTCTTAAGTACTTCCTAATAGTGCTGTTATTGCAACTGTTTAATAGGATAATATTTATGATCTTTATTTTGAAAAAGCAAATAAAAATTCTATTAAACTAAAAACTTGGAATATAAAAGTTGAAGAATTGCCATCAGGCTGCAGTAAGTCAATAATGGTGGTGTGCCATCAAGTCAATTCCAATCCACGGTGACCCTACAGAACAGAACAGAATGGCCCCTGAGGGTTTCCTAGGCTGTAATCTTCACAGGAGATCTCCTAGTCTTTTCTCCTGTGGAGCTGCTGTGTGGATTTGAGCTGGTGATCTTTCTGATAGCAGCCCAGCACTTAACTACTGTGCCGCCAATAACAGCTGGTGGTTAATCACAGACAAGCCTCTCATGCCTTTCTGTGTTTACTGTTTCTGCACTTTCTAGTTGACTTAATTCAAATATTTTCCTTTGAAAGATACAATAGATTATTGATTCTTAATGTGTGATCTGAGTCAGCAACATCAGTGCCACCTAGGAACTTGTTGTTTTGTGCTTTTGAGTGGATTCTGACTCATAGTGACCCTAAAGGACAGTAGAACTGCCCCACAGGCTGTAGACCTCATAGGAGCAGATTGCCAAGTCTTTTTCTCCAGCAAAGCAGCTGATGGGTTTGAAGTGCTGATCTTTTAGTTAGTAGCTGAGTACCTATTCCTACTGAATCAGAAATGCTAGGAGTGGGGCCCATCAATTTGAAGGCTTTTCAAAACACAAAGTGATTCTGGTGTCATGCTCAAGTTTGAGAATTGTATTTTAGATGTAGGTCTCAGTCCTGGCTGCACATTGAAATCACTTGAGCAGCTTTTCCTTTCCTTGACCTAGCCCCAAACCACATCACTTGAATCTTTGGGGGTGGGATGCCAGCCATCAGAACTTGTAGTAGCTTCATAGATTCTAACTGAGGCCTGGATTGAGCACTGCTGTTTTAGATATTTTTCCTCAGTGTCTTGGGAAGGGACTGGGGATATCAAGACAGATGGCTGCAGGGTATCCATTACTCCTGTCACTTCTCCCCTGTGCCCCACCCTATGACTGTCCTGTAGCAGCTCTTATTTCTCGGGCATGGTTCCATGGAAAAGCCTCTAAGGATGTGGCAAAGTCACAGTTACTTGGCAGGCTGGAAAAAGGCCAATGTTAGCACATGGCTAAAAAGGCCTCTCCAACTTTGGGTGAGAAGTCTCTGAAATTCAGGGGGAAGATTTAAGAGCTTTAAAGCAAGCTAACTGAACTTTCTATATATTGATGACCCCAAAAGGTTAACAGAAACAAAAATAATGTTTGGAGTCTTTCTTCTTTTGCTCTGTGCCAATCTTAATGCTATGCTGAGTCCTAGCTGCTACTTCTGCCTCTCAATCCAAGTGATCTAAAGTAACCAGACATGTTTTCTAAAATCTGGGCACCTTCTGGCCTCACCTGGAAATGACTCCAGTGGGATGTGAGGTAGGATGTGGTGGCCACTGCAAACCATAACTGCATCAAAGACTGCTCTTTGCTCCTTGCCGTTGTTCTCAGTAACAATCTCCCATTGGCCAGAGGATGAGAAATCCGGGCGTCTTTTCACACTAAGGACAGTTGTCTTGAACAGAGAGTAAATCATTCAGAATTACAGTGGGCATAATATGGGCCTTTTATAGTGTTCCTAAAGGGAAGATGGCTAGAGTCTCATGCCTAACTCTGTTTAGGTTTCATTTGACTGCATTGAAAGCCACTTAAGGCAAAGACTGCTAAGTATGTCCTTCTCACTCTTCTTTGGGGGAGAGCTAGGCTGTTTTATGAAAATTAACTCTAAAGTTATTCTGCTTTGTATAAGAGGCCTGACTCAGCAGTGGAAACCAGTCTGTCAAGGGTGTGGAGTATTGACTAAGGACTTAAGAAAGAGAAGTTAGGTATGGTCTGAGCAAGGATGCAAAACAAGTGTCAGTCATGCCCCTGACCGCATGATCAGCAGTTACATGAACTGTGCTTGAGAGAAATTTCATGTGAAGCACTCTGCATAGTGCCTGGCACATTGCCAGCTCAGCTGTAATAGCAGTTGTTTATATATATATATATATATATATTCATTATTAAACAGAGCACATCATGATGGCAATATAGTTCATCATCTCATTTGAATTATTGGGTTTTGAATTTGTTAATATAACTTTTTATAAGAGAGCTACTGATTTTTTAAAGTACACATATCTGCTTTAAGAAACAAAGATAAAATGTTGAGATGTTGAGTGAAAACCTTAGTTTTTTTCTGACACTATTTGATATATTGCTGAAAGGCAAGTCCATCAGGTTGGAATACACTCTAAATACAACTAGGGAACAGATGCCTCTTCAAAGTAGAGTCCACATTAATGACATGGATGGAACTAAGTTTGTGGAACCTTCATTTGATAATGTGGGCTGACTCGAAATGAGAAGAAACGGCTGTAAACATCCATTAATAAACTGGAATGTAGGATGTACCAAGTATGAATCTAGGAAAGTTGGAAGTGATCAAAATCAAAATGAAATGCATATACATCGATATCCTAGGCATTAGTGAGCTGAAATTGACTAGTGTTGGTCATGCTGAATCACACAATCATGTGGTCTACTATGCTGGGAATGAAATATATTATTATTTAATAATAATAATATATTATTATTATTATTATATATACAAACTTATGCGCCCACCAGTAAGGCAGAAGACAGAGAAATTGAAGACTTTTACCAACTTCTGCAGTCTGAAATTGATCAAACATACAATCAAGATGCACTGATAATTACTGGTGATTGGAACGCAAAAATTAGAAAATGAAGGATGGAAAATATGGCCTTGGTGGTAGAAATGATGTCAGAGGTTGCATTATAGAATTTAACAAGACCAATAGCTTCTTCATGCAAATACCTTTTACATCGATGTAAACAGTAATTATAAATGTGGACTTCACCAGACAGAATACACAGGAATCAGATTGACTCCATCTATTGAAAGAGACTATGGAAAGAATACACAGAGTCACGGTACCAAAAAGAACTGATTGGTGTTCAAGCATTTCAGGAGGTAGCATATGATCAACTACCTGCGGTATTGAACAAAGAGTTGTAAGCTGGACTGAAAAACCCAGTGCTGTTGAGTTGATTCTGACTCATAGTGATCCTATAAGACAGTGTAGAACTCCCTCATAGAGTTTCCAAGGAGTGCTTGGGGGAATTGGAACTGCTGACTTTTTGGTTACAGACATAGCACTTAATCACTGAAGGCACCGGCAAAAGACAAGGCACCAAGAATTAACAGAGTACCAACTGAAATGTCTCAACAAATGGATGCGGTGCTGGAGGTGTTCACATGTCTATGCCAAGAACTCTGGTAGACAGCTACTTGGCCAACCAACCAGAAGAGATCCACATTCATATTCAATCCAAAGAAAGGAATTCAACCAAGTACAAAAAATATCAACATATTGTTAATATCACAAGCAAGTAAAATCTTGCTGAAGACCATTCAAAAACGGCGGCAACAGAGTATCAACAGGCTACTATCAGCAATTGAAGCCAGATTCGGAAGAGGACGTGGAACCAGGGATATCATTGCTGATGTCAGAAGGTTCCTGGTTGGGAGCAGAGAATAGCCAGAAAGTTATTTGCCTGTGTTTTATTGACAACACAAAGGCATTTAGCTGTGTGGATCATAACAAATAATGAATAATATTGTGAAGAATGGGAATTCCAGACCACCTAATTGTGCTCATGAGGAACCTGTACTTCAACTAACAGGCAGTCTTGGAACAGAACAAGGGGATACTGCATGGTTTAATGTCAGGAAAAGTGTAATTCAGGGATGTATCCTTTCACCATGCTTATTCAGTCTGTATGTATAGCACATAATCTGAGAAGCTGGACTGAGAAGAAGAAAAAGGCATCAGGATTGGAGGAAGATTCATTAACAACCTGTGATATGCAGATGACATAACCTTGCTTGTTGAACGTGAAGAGGACTTGAAACCCTTACTAGTGATAAACAGACTACAGCCTTCAGTGTGGATTATATCTCAACATAAAGACAACAAAAATCCTCACAACTGGACCAATAAGCAGTATCATAACAAATGAAGAAAAGATTGAAGTTGTCAAGGATTTCATTTCACTTGGATCCGCAATCAACGTTCATGGAAGCAGCAAACAAGAAATCACGTATTGCACTGCATTGGGGAAATCTGATGAAAGAGACCTCTTTAACATATTCAAAAGTAAAGACATCTCTTTAAAGACTAAGATGCGCATGATCGAAGCCATAGTATTTCCAATCACCTCAGACACATGGGAAAGCTCGATGAATAAGGAAGAAAATAGAAGGATTGATACCTTTGAATTATGGTATTGGCAAAGAATATTGAACATGGACTGCCACAAGAATGAACAAATGTGTCTTGAAAGAACTACAGCCAAAATGCTCATTAAAAACAATAATGGGGAAACTTCACCTCAACTGTTTCGAACATGTTATCAGGAGGGACCAATCCCTGGAGAAGGATGTCATGCTTGGTAAAATAGGGGGTCAGTGAAGATGAGGAAGGCCCTCAAGAAAATGGACTGATGCACTAGCTGCAACAATAGGCTCAAGCACAACAACATGATTGTGATAGGACCGGGCAGTGTTTCCTTCTGTTGTACTGTGAGTCAGAACCAACTTCATGTTACCTAACAGCAGTGACAACAAAATTTTGTTTTTTAGAGGAAGTACAGGAAAAAGAAATTCCACATGTATTTCAAAACGATCTGGCCATCTTTATGTTTTAGTGATTGCAACAAGGAAAAAGAAACAATTAGAAAATAGTGGCCCAAGGCTTCTGAGACAGAGAGCAGCAAGTTTATTCAGCACATTTTGAAGAAATTCCACCTCTATAGAGAAGGTTGGAAAACAAAACAGCAGTTTGCATGTCCTTTCATGGGAAATAAGGCTAGCAATATTTAATGGTAGTCAGTATTAGTTTAAATACAGTTTTACCTTCAGTATTAATGTCATTCAAAATTTTTAATTTTAACCAGATAGCCTCCCTTTTATGTTAATATGTATAATCCGTAATGTCAGGCACTGTGATGATACTTTTTGGGTTTTCTACCACATTATCATCTTCCAGAAAAGAAAATTGCATTGGATAATTGGTTTTATTCACAACTTCTTTCATTTTCAGAGCAACTGACTATTTAAATGTGAGCGGTAATATACACAAACCTCTTCCCCTGAAATACAATACCTGGAACTGAATGTATTTTAGTAGATCAAACTTTTTGGCAACAATTCTGAAGTATTCCAGAAGCTTTGAGTTGTGCAGGAAATTTGGGAAATGGTCAGGCATTGGAAAGTCACTAAAACAGGACATTTCTTTGCTGGTGTTAGTGATGACAGATTGATAGATACTTGCTCGGCCATCTTCAACATTTTCCTAGAGGATCAAATAAAATACTGATTATCATGTATTCAAAGATCCTTTGATTCCCTGCTCCTCTTTCTACCTCTTACCTGTGGGTGATGTGATCCTCTTCATTGCTGAGATACGATTGTAATATGTGGGTGATGGAGTGTAGCATAGTGCTCCATCATCCTGTGTAATAACAGACCTGGTGGTTTCAGCTTTCAGTGTTGCCCACCAGAAGTTCTATTACAAGGCAGGGGTGGCATTCCTTTGGGAACAGTGCAGGATATTTAGTATCCCAGGGCTCTCCCTATTAAATGTCAGTCATCATGACAACCAGCCACTCTTCCCAGCCTTTTCCTGGGGAAGCTAAATAATCCCCTTTCCCCTTTCAATGGGAATCAATAAATCCTGGAATAGAAGTCAGAGACTATAATAGAGAATTTCAAGTAGAAGAATGCTTTTAGGGGCAGGGAGTTTTCACAACTTGAGGTGAATCTCTCTGCCTTCACTTTGTGCTTTACACCAAATGAATCTTTTTCTGGTGATAAAGGTGAACAGCACTGATACCAGACCAACAGCAAACTGATCCTAACCACTGACGAGTGTGTGCTGGTAAGGTCAGAGGTAGTGTGTGCTGTGCTCAGTTTGTCATGTCCTGCGCCACAAGTGCAGGATGCACTCATTGGTGGTTCAGAGGGGGGATTCGCCTGTTTTTCATGCAGGAAAGCAGGGTTCACTTCCTAGACAACACGCCTGAGGTGCTGCTACCACCTGTCTGTCAGCCAAGGCTTGTGTGGGTGTCATGCTGAACAAGTTTCAGCGGAGCTTATATATTGAGTGAGATGAAGAAGAAAGGCCTAGCAGTCTATTTCTGAAAATCAGTTAATGAAAACCATTTCAATCACAATGTTCTGGGCTATAATCTATCACGGAGATGACCTAGGTCAGTGTTCCATTCCGTTGCACACGGGGTCACCGGAAGTGCAGAGCTGATTTGATGACAGCTAGCCACAACAACAAGTGCGTCACGCACCTCATGTTAAATCATAAAAAGAGCAACTTGTGGTTGGTGATTCTGTGTCCTTGAGACCAATATACTAGCAAAGAAATTTTTATAAGAAAATTTACATAATGCTACTCAGGATGCTTCTAATAGATGCTTCTACATGCGCAGAGAATAAGGCATAATCTGGACAAATAGTAGTCGCTATTTTGATTCAGGTGGAGTATAAGGAAATAGGTTTGGGGAGCTCATTATAGTTGTGCATTGTTTACCATCCACGAGGCATCCTGTGAAACAGGACGTTATGTGATTTCATTGTGCAAACACCAAATTACAGGCAGTCTCCAGGTCACGAACATTAAACTTAGTAATGACTTGTAGTTAAGAACAGACTGGCATTTTGAGTTAAATACCTGCAGTAGTTTGTAATAGTGAGCAAATGCACTACTTTGTGACACTCACAAAAGCACTGTGCGGTTTGGAAGTGTTTCTTAAATGTTTTATATGCATAAAAACAAAACAAAACAAGACAAAAAGCTGTTGCTGTTGAGTCAATTCTGACACACAGTAACCCTACAGGACAGAGTGTAACTGCCTCTTAAGAGTTTCCAAGGAGCTGCTAGTGGATTTTAACTTTCAGTCTATTGGTTAGTAGCCAAGCTCTTAACCACTGTGCTACCAGGGCTCTTTTACATGCATAAAACAACGAACCTTACAAATAAAAAACCAAACCCGTTGCCGCGGAGCCAGTTCAGACTCATAGTTACCCTGGAGGACACAGTAGAACTACCCCTTAGGTTTTCCAAGGGGAGGATAGTGGATTTGAACTGCTGTCCTTTAGTGTACACACACACACACACACACACACACACACACACACACACACACACACACACACACAGGAGACAAACATCAGAGTAACTGATGTTAAATAAGAACCTAATGTATCAGTTCTAATACCTACAAATTCAACTTAAAGATGGACTTGGGAATGGACCTCTTTTGTAAGCCAGGGACTACCTGTATACAAGAGACATGAGATGCCTGAGTTGTGTGCCGGAAACTGCTGTATTCGGTTACTTACACCATGTGCAGTTTGGTCTATCACATCCCGTTATCCAACTGAAATTTCTGAACTCAGTTGTAACCTCATGGAACCACAGATGCATATGCAGTCATACATTGCCCAAATGGACATTAAGTGGTAGTCTTACATAAACAGCCCTGCAGTCTGTCTCTTCCACAGAATGGAAAACAAAAATATTCACTTATTAATCCTGCCACCACAAGAGTAAATTGTCCATTTCTTTCCCTCGTTATTACTTATATAAACTCACTATCTTTCTGCTAGATTTTCAGATTTTCTCATTGGATTTTTTTGGCAATAGTGAATGAGGCAGCTTGAACTAGCAGGAGGAGACTGAGCTTTGGAGATGAGTACAAATCTGTCTCTTTCAGACTTTGAGCCTGGATGAGTCAGTACCACTGAGCCTCAGTCCTCTCATCTGAAAATGGGAATATACTCTGTGTACAATAAACAGAATAAATTATTGCTGAAGAGAGAAACCCTGGTGGTGTAGTGGTTAAGTCCTACACCTGCCAACCAAAAGCTGGCAGTCCAAACCTGCCAGGTGCTCCTTGGGAACTGTAGTATTGCTACGAGTCGGAATCGACTTGACAGCCCTTTTTTCCTTTTTTTTTTTTTTTTTAATCATTAGAGAAACTACAGTTTCAGCAAAGTTATCAGCTATACTCTGCTGTTCACAGCAATGTAAGAAAAGTACCTAGAGCAGCTGCTTTGGTAGACATCAAAGTAACCAAGACAGGTATGCATGCTATCATATGTAGATCTTTTTTTTTGACATTTTATGTACAGTAGTTACATTTGAATTCAGTTTTTTTTTTTTTTTTTAAAGTATAAACTTGCAAACTCTGTCCCTTTTATCAGCCAAATTCTTTTTTTTGTACTGGGTTTTACTGTGTTCCAGCACAGTAGTTATCAGCTTCAGCATGAGTCACCAAACCTAAAATGCTGTTTGTGCTCAGGTCACGTAATTTAAAAGCAAAATGTAGAAGTCTTGCTAAATAATGAGTCTAAATTTGTAAACACCCTCCCTTACTCTCTTTCCCTTTCTTCCTACTTAATTCACTCATACCAACCATAGGCTGAGGATAATATGCCTTTTTCTGTGCGCCATGTGTTAAACAGAATCATGTTTCAGCTGACAATGTTGTTAAAATTTCAGTGGCTTCGTAAAAGCTAATTAGGTTACGGTATGCCTGCTTTCTAGGAGGTTAGAGTTTAGTGTGGTCCTTCCTGTGTGGTTAAGCACTTGACAGTTAACTGAAAGAGCAGCAGTTTGCACCACAAGGAGCTCCTCAGAGACAAAACGGGGCAGTTCTACTCGGTCATGTAGGGTTGATGCGAGTTGGAATCAGCTTTACAAAATGGGCTTGGTTTTGATTTTTTATGGAAGAGTTTCTGCCTCTTACACGAGGATATAATGATGAACTGTGAATGATTAAATCATGGTGTTTTTATATTTTTCAAACATTAGTTTCAGGTTACATAATAATAGAGTCAACTTATTTGTAAACAATTTCTGGGTGTTTTAGGATGACTGAACATAATGTCTTTGGCAAGACTGAATGTCTAAGTTTCTTGTCTAACAAAGATTCTCAAAATAGGAAACATTTCATAAAGTACAAAAATAATATCTATCAAAAATAAAGACCAGATAATTTTGTAAGTAGCACAAAGTGGAATTAAACATGAGGGCTCTGTAGCTTGACTGACTGGATTGGTATTTGGTTTCTACTAACTTTAATAGCTTTGTTTACTTGGACAAAATTACATAATTCAGTTTCCTCTTATGTAAAATGGGGCTCATTAATACTCCTGATGTCAAATGTCCTTCCTTGTAAGACTTTAATGAGATTAGTTAAAATGCTTAGCACAATATCTGGCTCTAAACAAAAGCTCAAGTGAATGCTTGTCTCTGTTACTATTATTACAGGACAGTAGAGATAATTTTACCAAACCAGCCAGAGTTTTGAAACAGCTGAACTAAAATGAATTATTACAGTATAGCCACAGAGTTAGTTTTGTTTTTTCCCCAAGTACCAAACAACTGACTTTAAGTGTGGTTGCCCCGCTCAGTAAGGTCATCTTTAAGGGGACTGAGTAATGAAAAGAACTGGTTCTGATGCTTTACTTTCTATGGTTAGAGCGCAGACCTTGTTTGGAAGGAATTTCCTTGTACAGTTTGTCAGCAGTCACACGGTGACATTACCATTCTATTTCTAAAGATCAAGTGATAGCTATATTATTGAGCTAAAAGATTAGTGGACAACATTAAAAAGAAGCATCTGTACTTATATGTGCTGCTTGCTACATTATTTAGCTGAAGAAGGTGTCTATATGTTTACATAAACTTAGGTAAAACTGGCTAACTTTGCCCACAGTAATGAAGCTGTGCATTCAATATTGATTGAATGCAAAAATGTATGTCAGATTATTATTCTGGCTCAGGCCCTGAGCTTAGAGTTGAAGATAAGATGCAAAGAGCACCAACAGAGTTTCTATATCCATGAAGATTATCATTACATTGAATTAATATGCTCAATTAGATACCTACTGTGACAAGAAAAAAATGAGTGCAAATAAAGTTTGAATAATTTATAAGTATTTGGAAAAAATAGTTGCAATTTTGCCTTATTTAAATATATACAGTGTCTTGTGCAAAGAACAATTGTCTGCACAGAAGTTTCTACACAAAGTGCCTTCACAATGTATCACTGTTTGCTGTTTTTAGGATTTAGAATTTAGAATATTTTAAACTCTCTTATACCCCCAGAGGTTTAATGCATTAAAAATTCTTTCATTAAAATTCAGTATTTCTGAAAAATCCTGTGTGTTTTCTCTTTAAGTCCTACACCATTTTTTAAATCTGGAGTAATACTACCACTTAATGGCTATGTCATCTAGGGCAAAATGTCTAACATTCCTGAGCTTTACTTATTTTTACATGGAGATTTACTTGGATTACCACTAAGTTCCCTTCTAGTTCTAAAATCTTGGAACTCTATGGTTTAAACTTAGTTACATACATCCACCATCAGTCTCCCCACCAAGACACCAGCCTGTCTAAGTGGTCACACATCCTAGACGCAGTGGCATATCCCACAATTCTGATCTGTGATCTTTCCCATTTTCCTCTCCATCAGTACAGAATGCTGGAGGAAGACATGAGCTGATCAGGTGCCATGAAATACGGCTTTGATTTGGAAGTTTCAGAGACCTAGTGCCTTCAAACACTTGCAAAGTGGATCAGAATTACCTGCTCAGCTTTACAAACAGAACATTTAACCTACTTAGTGGAAAAAAACTTAAAAATAAAACTGAGAAATATTGTTATAAGGACCTCTACCAATCACTATTTTGTTCTCGTGGGCGGTTACTGTAAGCCTGTAAGAAATTAGATATAATTAAATTGCTTATCTTTAAGTATTACTGTTTTGTCATATCATCTTTTTACTCTTTCTGATGGACCTTACATGTCTCTGCCCCGTTACTTGAAATGTGTGTCATTGAAACCCTCTGTAATTTCTTGTCATATAATTAGAGGCAAAACTGCGGTTTATAAATGCCAGTCAGTGAGCTGGATGGAGAGTAGAAGAGCTTGAGGGAATTTTGAACATAAGAAATTTAGGCAGGTCTGGTTCGGCCTAATTTAAACCAAACTCAATGCTGTCAAACCAGTTCTGACTCATAGCAACCTTACAGGACAGAGCATGGTTTCTAAGGAGAAGACGGTAGATTTGAACTACTGACCTTTTGGCTAGCCAGCCAGGTCTTAACCACTGCATCACCAGGGCTCCTGGTTGGGCCTATTCTAAAATATGTATTTTAGAAAGTCTCCCAGCTAATTCTGACATGCACCATGACCTCGGGGAGCTAGCATTTGGAGGTGGCATTCTGCCGTCCCTCCTTTAAGCTGGTGCCTCCCTGAGTCTCTGGTCTTGATCACTGAAAGACCCCCTAACTAGACTTCCTGGCTCAGATATTTCCCCTTTTCTCTACTGCCTTCAGGGTGATGTATATGCTTATAGGATGGGACACAGATCCCTCATGATCAGACCCTGACCATTCTGTCTAGCCACTCACTTACTTGTATTGAAAGCTGTCCATCATTGATGACTATGCTGGTATTTGAAACTGGCGGCATACTTTGAGCATCACAGCGACACATAAACCATGGTAGTGTGCCAATCAGTTATCACTTGCCCACATACATTCTTTATTCCAGCCATATCATGTGACTTCTTGTTCCATAAAGGCACATGCAATATACTGTTTCTTTGTGTTCACATGCCTGGTCTCCAATTGAAAGCCCTGGTGGTGTAGGGGTTAAGTGTTGTATCTGCTAACTGAAAGGCTGGCAGTTTGAATCTTCCAGGTGCTCCTTGGAAACTGTGGAGCAGTTCTACTCTGTCCTATACTGTTGCTATGAGTTGGAAACAACAGAAGTGAGTTTGCTTTTGGTTTGGTCTCTACTTATTGTCAAGACTAATAGTGTCAGACCCTCTAGGAAGCCTGCCATACTTTCTGCTGCTTGAAATCTGTGACTCTGTGACACTCAGTGTGTGTTAGAACTGCACTGCAACATGAATTTTCTGCAGCACATCCCCACTAACTCCAAAGACTGCATTTCTAGCACTTAGTATAGCGCTTGACACGTTAAATGTATTTGTTAAAGAAATGAAACATCAAGTAATGTCAGTTACAAACAATGTTCCATCATTGTAAACATGCCTTAAAATAGATATTTGCATGGGAATAGGTATAAAGGTTTGCTAGCAATATGGTATAGACTTTATTCTGTTACTTGTGCAAATATTATTTCTTTAAAAGCATTATGGAAAATTAAGCAAAGTACAAAAGCTAAGTTACAGTGAATTGTGCTGCAATAGATTCTGTGAATAAATTTGTCTAAGAACAAAGAACTTCTGAAAGTAAAACAAGGCTAAAACCCAAACAATACAAAACTCACTGCCATAGAGTCAATTCTGACTTATAGTGACCCTATAGGACAGATTAGAAGTGCTTTACAGAGTTTCTAAGGAGTGCCTGGTAGGTTTGAACTACTGACCTTTTGGTTAGCAGATGTACCACTTAACTACTATGCTACCAGGATTTCTAAAAAATAAAATAAAATAAAATAAATGAGGGTAAGGTCAGGTATTTATCTTGCCTGGCCAGGAAACGGCTGTTTGTTCTAGCCTAGTCCTGTATAATACAGCTGTAGTTTATGTGAACAGAATGTACAGTTAAAAAGCCCATGACAACTAGAACAGAACAGAGGTCTTGCATGTTACTATTAGTGTAAAAATAGCATTGTTTAGAAAGTCATTACTTTCCATTTTTATCTTCTTATACTCAACATTTCAATCAATAACTTTGGTGGAGACAAATACAGGCAATCAAATTTGTGTATACCCAACCCTTGAAGGCATGGCACACTTGACAGATGACTGAAATTTTAAATGAAGATTTTTTTGGCCATGGATCAAACCAACTATACAAAATTTAATTTGCCTAAATGTAAATGCCTATAAGTAGGCTTTAAAAAGTCAGTTTCAACAAGAGTAGGATAATAGTGACTTGAATCATCAAGGCTCAAATGAAAAAGAGCAAGGAGTATTAATTGACCCCCAAGCTCAGTATGGCTACCTGGTGGCACGGCGGTTACATGCTACAACTGCTATTCACACCCACCAGGCACTCTTTGAGAACTCTATGGGTCAGTTCTACTGTGTCCTACAGGGTCTCTGTGAGTTGGAATCAACTTGACAACAGTGGACTTGTTTTTGAAGCTTAGTATGAATCCTTAGTGTGACATGAAAGGAAGATGGTGCACTCCTCTACATTTAATCTCAGTATAGTGACTGGTTTTAAGACCTATCATCACCACAAAATTATTTGTTTATTAGTGATTATGGGCAAACCACTGGTGGTGTAGTGGTTAAGTACTACATCTGTTAACCAAAAGGTAAGCAGTTCAAATCTTTGGAAACTGTGGAGCAGTTCTACTCTGTCCTATAGGATTGCTAGCAGTTGCAATTGACTCAAAAGCAGTGGGTTTGGTTTTGGTTTGGGCAAACTACTTACCCTTGGCTTTCTCATTGTTAAGTCAGGATTAATATTAACTAATTTAGAGGTAGATTGTAAGTGGAAAATGAGAACATGCATATGAAAATAATTATACAAATTTTAGCTCTTAGCTTTTCCAATATTTATTTAAAAATTAATACATCATTAAACTCCTTTAATACAGGTGTAGTGTCCAGGCCAAGTAAAGCACAGGTGCTCCTTGAATACTCTGGGGGTCCGTTCTACCCTGGCCCCTAGGGTCGCCATGAGTCGGATCCGACTCAAAGGCACTTGGTGCTGGCATAATGGGCAAACATCAGACCAGTCTATTATAAAGTCTCTCGGGGGCAGTGATTATGTCTGACACATTCTTCATTGCTTACTGTGGGCCCAGCACTTCTTTAGTTCTGACAAATGCATACTAGAAAATAAACTTGTTTGGAATACTGTGTTCGGGGTGATTTAATTTTTAAGACAGAAAAAGACATTTCAGATTGAAACCAGAGGAAGAGAACTTAACTAAAATGAAAATAAGTCTACAGATTATTACATAAAGATTAATTAAAATGATTGATAACCCTGGTGGAGTAGTGGGTTAAGAGCTATGTCTGCTAACCAAAAGTCGGCAGTTGAAATCCACCAGGCGCTCCTTGGGAACTGTATGGGGCAGCTCTAGCGTCCCTATGAGTTGGACCCAACTTGATGGCAGCTGGTTTACATATGTATCTATATATAAATGAAACCTGGGAGAAGAGGTGCTCCACATATAAAAAATACTTACATAAACAAGTGATTGTATGGATAATTCCCTGAACACAATGTATCAGGAATAGTAGAGGAAGCAGATTAGAGCAGGAGCTGCATACCACTACCTCTCTCAGTACTTCCACAAGGCTGCTGAACGTGAAGGCTCCGTAATCTTACCTTTATTTTTGTTCTGCTTCCACCACTATGTTCCTCGGGAAAGTTACTTAACATAAACCTCAGCTTACTCATAGTAGGCAACGAGAACAGTCATACGCAAATGATAATAATGTAAGAAACCTACTTCTGAGGGTTTTTCTGAAAGAAAAAGATGATGCAAGTGAAGTGATTCTCATCACTGGAAAAATAGGTGTTAATTACCCTCTAACCCTGGCAGCATAGTGGTCAAGAGCTATGACTATTGACCAAAAGATCGATCAGCAGTTTGAATCCTCCAGGTGCTCCTTGGAGATCCAACGGGGCAATTCTACTCAGTCTTACAGTACTATGAATCAGAATGCACTGGACGGCAGTAAGTTTGGTTTTAGTTTTTCTTGTTGCACAGACACCACTAGGGGGTGCTGGAGAATCTTTGGAAGAATTCAACAGCACCTGAGCTGGGCTAGGGACAAAGAGTCAAACATTTTTCAAACTTGTCACTACTATTAGTGTGTTCTAAGTCATCCCAGAAAGATTGTGTGTAAATATGGAAACGAAGTAATAGTCCATTTTAAAAACTGATCCTGAATGGTAGAGTTACAAAGTAAGCAAAATTTCTTTAGGGGTGGTGCAGGAACTCCCAGCGTCCTTTCAGCACCTCTTCTTTTGAGCAGCCCAGTCTCCTGGTAACCAGGACTCCTCATGGATGCATACCGGCCTGTAAAATTTTGCTTGTTACATGTTTCGCTTTGCAGGGAGATCCTTTGTCTTCTTTGGGTTGAGAAAATTACATTTCTTTAACAGAGATTGTCTGTTCAAACTCACCCAGTGGCTCAATGGGAGACAGACCTGGTGATGTCCTTTTGTAAAGATTACAGGCAAGAATACCCCGTGGGGGAATTTTGTTCTGTCATCTGTAGTTGCTATGAGTGGGAACTGACTTGGTAGCAACCAACAACACTGGAATATAGTTTTAAGAGAGGTTCGAAATACAATCCGTACCTACTCGACGGCACTTGGCTTGGCTTGAAATACAATATTGTTACAGATACCAGGGAATTGTATACTGACCCTTGAACATACAAAAACAAAACTGGTTGCTGTTGAGTTGATTCTGACTCATAGCAACCCATGCGATACAGAGCAGAATTATACCCCACAGAGTTTTCAAGGTTGTGACCTTTTGGAAGTAGATCACTAGACCTTTCTTCTGAGGTACAAACTGCCAATCATTTGGTTAGTATGCAAATGATTAACTGTTTTTATAACCCAGGGACTCATCCTCTAATAAGGTTTAATTACCGGCAATTCAAATTTTAATGTAACTTTTTTTCTTTTAAAGCATGGGAAATCTAAATCAAACCAAACTTATTGCTGTCAATTCTGTTTCATAGCGACCCTACAGGACAGAGTAGAACTGTCCCACAGGGTTTCCAAGGAGCATCTGGTGAATTGGAACTGCTGAACTTTTGGTTAGCAGCTGAACTCTCAAATACTAAGCCACCAGGGCTAATCTAATCACCAGGGGAAGAGAAGCCCCACTGAACTAAACCCATTGCTGAAGATGTCTCTAATTCTGATATTTTAGACACAGGAAATAGGATAGGAGGAGAAACATTTTGGTTCAGTGGAATTATCAAATCATATTGTTAAGATGATGGACTATTCACAATAGCTCTTTCCTCTTCTGCTGCTAAATTAATGATTATCAAATAAAGGAGAGTTGGTTCTTAGGTACTAAATCCCAAATAAGTAATTACAACAGTGACAAACTTTTTATCGAACAGAAAATTGTTATAATTTCTACACTTCTTCCACAGGTTAAAAATATGTCTGGGAACAAAAAGAGCCTGATTGAAACCTACATGGTGAACCGAGAGTGGACAAAAAACTCCCAGAACTTTTGTTAAGACTGGATGACCACCATACCAACAAACACTCTCAGTAAAAGCCATCATGATTCTAATGACTAGCTGTTGTTATCAATGAATGTGAGTTAAAGTGTTTTTCCAGTTCTCCTCTCTGCAAACTTACTTTCGCAGTATAAATATCAACTTCTTCATCATCAACTATAAGTGCATTTCGATGGTTGGATAAATACATTTCTGCAGTGTTTGCTAAACTTGCTTCATCAAAACACTTATTTAGGACTCTGGTTAAGAATTTCCCCTCCTTGGAGCAGAACTCAAATTCACATAAAAAGACGGCACTTCATGGTCTGATAGATGCTGGAGGAGTCTGCAAAAGCTGTTGCTCCTGAAAGCTCTGTTAACCAAGAACTGAAGCCTTTTCTGAAGCCCACTCATCAGGCAAAGATTAGACAGAAATAGGAAACAAAAAAATAACACACATGATGAACATGCTTCTTAGGCAGGCAGGCACCCAAGATCAAATGGGTGGCTCTTGTCTGGAAGCAGAATGAGAAAACAGGAAGGGACAGGAACTGGTTGAATGGATACATGGAACTTGGGCTGGAAAAGGGTGTGTGCCATCTGTGGTGAGAATCACGGCTAATCTCAAAGCAAGTGGGCTCAAGTCTCTCACCCATATAGCCAGCGCCAGCCAGCCAAGTGCCGTCGAGTTGGATCAGACATAGCACTTGAAATCAGGCCACTGACTCCAGAAATGAACTTGAACTGTAAACTTTCCCCCAAAGCACATTTAGGAAGGAAGGAAGAGAAGGCAGGAGGGAGGAAGGCAGGGAAGACGGAAGGAGGAAAGGAATAGATTCTACTCCATGGAAGATTTGGACTCATTAGGTTTGTGGTGGTGCCTAGGGATCAGTATTTTTAAGACACCCTGTGAGGGAGTCTCACGGTTGTATACAATTGGGAAACCCAATGTTTAAGAAATCCTTTTGGCATACAATTCAATTTGAACTGGCAAAGCACAAGTATTAGAAGGTCTTGTCATCCCCCTGGAAATGCTGGTGGTATAACAGTTAAGTGCTATTGGCTGCTAAGCTAAAAGTCAGCAGTGCAAATCCAGCAGACACTCCTTGGGAACGCTACAGGACAGTTCTACTCTGTCCTGTGGGATCACAGTGAGTCGCAATTGACTCGACAGCACTGGGTTTTTCTGGGTTTTGTCATTCCTCCTAACTGGGTCACCTTGTATGGAAAATTCATTCCCTAAGCCTGTGGATAATCTTGCCGGTATGAGAATCTGTTTTTCATGTGTCTGTACCTATTCTTCCTGTTGAGAGTCTTTTTACCTGTTTTAGTACCTTAGGTACATCTGATATACAATCTTGAAATAATGGTTCTTGAATTATGAGCTTGAACTTTTTTTTAGCCTCACTGAGGAAAAAGAAAGATTTAGTGCATGGTTAGAAGTAGGGTTCAGCTGCTTAGGAGTCTTGTAGACCTGAGCTTGAAGGACAATTTTATTAGGTATGTGACCATGGCTAAGCCATGTAACTGCCTTACTTTCTGTTTGCTTACCTATAAAATATGAATATAGTTATCATTGGTAGCTTGTATTTCCTGAACTCTTATCATGAGTCAGTTACTGTTCCAGGTTCTTCACACCAATTATCTCCCTTCACCTTCCACATGGCAGTAGGAGGTAATTGTACTTTTCTCTTATTATACTCATTATACAGCTGAGAAAACTGAGACACAGAGATGTAAATCTTGTCCAAGATTTCACAGCTAAGAGGTGGCAAACTCCTGCTTAGTCCTAAGATTGTGGGAAGGATTAAGTTATGAGTCCTTACATCGACTATCCATGTATCTTTCTACATTTGTCTACAGTTCCTGAAGGAGAACTAGCAAAATAAACATTTGGTTTTGGCTGACAGAATGAATATAGTAAATAAAACTAAAAACCAAACCCACTGCCTTTGAGTTGATCCCAACTCATGGTGACCCTATAGAGTAGAGTAGGACTGCTCCATTGAATTTCCAAGGAGCGCCTGCATGATTCTAACTGCCATCTTTTTGGTTGGCAGATGTAGCATTCAACCACTATGCTACCAGGGTTTCCAAATATAGTAAACAGAATAACTTTAATCAAGAATTTCCTGCAGTTATACTACAGTGTCATCAGTAAAAACTAAACAAACAAGCCAGGGTTATTTCAGAGAGAAATTAAGTCAGTAGCAATAAGTCAGAAGCAATAAGCAATAAGTTCCTCTAAAGAGGCATTTGGCTCAGTGACTGAAATAGAGATATCTTTAAAAAGATCTCATTTCTACTTTGTAAAATGTTTTCTACTATTAGTATATTGCTTTGAGAATGAAAAAAATTACAAGCTATACGACATAGATGGATCTGTAAGAGGAGACCCTTCCCAAGCCTGGGTTGGTCATCTGGGTTAGGATAGTGCTGACTTGGTGAAACCTGCCAACTATGATTCTGTCCTTCTATAGCTGCATGAATTAAATCCGATCAAAGCTTCTCTAGAAGTTCCTTAACAAGACTGACTAGTAGTTATGATTCACCCTGAAATCATAGCACAACCTGTTTAAGAAACAAGAAAAATCTTACTTACTTTGAACCTCCACAGTCCTCCAATATCTTCGGTCCTCTCAAAGCAAATGGGCTCCAGTCCCTCATCCACACAGCACTTGAGAGAAATGAGGCCACTGACCCCAGCTCCAATCACTGCTACCTTCTTTGCCATGGTCTCCTGTCAAAGACTGGATCAGTGATGCTTAAATGAACAGGTGAGTGGCATTTAAACAATGAAGCAACAGTAATTGAATAAGCAGCACCAATTGAATAAAAACTGCATCACTAGTCAAATCCCAGCCTTCTCTTCCCCTTGAGAGCTCTTCTTTCTTGGACTTTGTTTCAAACCTTGTTTACAACATCTTGGTTAGCATTTAAAAGAAACTCATTTAATAAAGCCAAACTATTCAACAGCATTGCATTAGGGGTCTCCAAGTCTCCAGTTACATTCTTTCCAGTGCTGACCTTGTCAGCCTCTTTCCCCAGCTATGATTCTTACCTTTGTTTTTTTGCCCTTTGTCACTGTCTGCTTGACAGTATAGTTTTCTTAGCTGGTTGTGAGCTGGGAGGCAGTCAGAAGTATTTTAAGAGTTGGAGAAGGTTTTGAGAAAAGGGAGGAGCTTCTCACTCCTCCTCACTCTTCCTCCTTTTTGTCAGTTGAGACTCTAAGGACTTGGTTGGGATTCCTGAGTTAAGCAAACAGTTTACATTCTGAGGCCAAGAGTGGTGATGGAATGTTTTTGCTGTAATAGCATTATCCACTTACACAAGTGTTTTAGTCATCTAGTGCTGCTCTAACAGAAATACTCAGAGTGGAAAGCTTTAGCACAGAAACATTGATTCTTACATAGTGCACTAGGCTACAAGTCCAAATTCAGAATATTCACTCCATGGGAAAGGCTTTACCTCTGTCAGTTCTGGAGTTAGGTCTCTGCGTTGCATCAGACTTCAGTCAGACTTGGTGCAGGAACCTCAGGTCTGAAGGATGTATTCTGTTCCCAGTGCTGCTTTCTTGATGTGTGAGGTTCTCAATTCTGCTTGCTTCCTGTTCCTTTTATCTCTTGTAGGGTGAAAGGATAAAAGACGGTGTAAGCTCTGCTCCAGGGAAATTCTCTTAGCAAGGGTGTTGCAGTCCCACTCTACACCTATTTTAACATAATCCTATCTATCAGTCACAGGCAGAGATCAGGATTTATATCTTAGAAAAATCACAAAATAATGGGAAGGATGGCCCAGCCAAATGATTACACACATTTTCTGGGGGGACACAGTTCAATCCATGACAGCAACATAGTATACAGATGATTTAAAAAATCCTGTTTATAATGGATGTAACAACTGTTCATTAGAAAATTAAAATACACCGAGTGAAATTATTCAGTCACAAAAGGACAGATAATATACAGGACCACCATTAAAAGAACTCCGGAAAAGGTTTAAACACCGAAGAAAACAGTCCTTGATGGTTACTTATGAGAACAGCAAGGCAAGGAGTACTCACAAATTAGATGACAGACAAGAGTGATTTTAGGTGAAAGGAAGAACAGTACAACGTGAAGGAGAAGCCAGCACAGCAGACCTAACGCAAAGGCTAAGAGATTTTCTAATCATAACCAAATACTTTGAGGGCCAGACAATCAGGGGCAGGGGTCTGGAGACCATGGCTTCAGGGGACATCTGGGTCAATTGGTAAAACAAAGTTAATTAAGAAAATATTCTACATCCCACTTCGGTGAGCAATGTCTGGAGTGTTAAAAGTTAGCATGCAACTGTCTAAGAAGCATCATATTGGTCTCAAACTACCTGGAGCAAAGGAGAAAGAAGAGCATCACAGATGTAAGGAAAATATGAACCCAAGAGACAGAAAGGGCCACATAAACTGGAGTATCGCTCATCAGCATGAGCTCAGAAGAACTAGATGGTACCCGGCTCCTAGCAATGACGGCCCTCATGGAGAACTCAACAATGAGCCCCTGATGGAGCAGGAGAAACACGAAGTGCAGAACCGGAACTCTAGTAAAAAGATCAGACTTGACGGCATGACAAACTGGAGCACCCCTGGGAGACATAGACCCCAGATATTCTCCCCAGAAGTACAATCATTCCCCAAACAAACTTCTCACACTTTGAAATGGTATATAAAACACAAAATGATACTAGTAAAGAGTGTGTTTCTTGGCTTAAGTAGATACAGGAGACTAACTGGGCAGCTTGTCATGGATTGGATTGTGTCCCCCCCCAAATTGTGTGTAGCCATATGGTTGGGCCATGATTCCCAGTATCTTGTGACTGTGCTCCATTTTGTGCTTTTGCTGTGTGGTATGTTAAAGGTTAGGGTGGAACTGTAAATCCATTCATAGGATCACCTCCCTGCTCCACTGGAAAGGGAGTTTCCTTGGAGTATGGCTTGCCCCACCCTTAATCCTTTCATCCTGCAAGAGGTAAGAGGAAAAGGAAGCAAGCAGAGAATTGGGAACCTCACACCAGCAAGAAAGCAGCACCGGGAGAAGAGCAAGTCCTTCAAACCTGAAGTTCCTATGCCAAGACGCTCCCTGGACGAAGACTGATACAATACTGGATTTTCCTTCAGAGCTGACATGCGGGAAAGCCTTTTCCTGAAGCAGACACCCTGAATTTGTACTTGTAGCCTACCCGACTGTGTAAGAACAAACTTACATTTGTTAAAGCCATCCACTCTGTGGTATTTCAGTTAGAGTGGCACTAGCTGACTAAAACACAGCTCCTGTCCAGAGGTGAGATGAGAAGGCAGAGGGGGGTAAGACCTGGTTAAATGGATGTGGAAAATACAGAGTGGTGGGAAGGAATGCGCTGTCACAGTGTGAGGAGAGCAGAAGTGTCACATGACAAAGTATACATTTTTTTATATGAGAAACTGACTCAAGCTGTAAACCTTCACTTAAAACAGAATTTTTTTAAAAAGAAAATTTTCAAATACAGGTAAATCAAAAGAAGTTAAAATTATCTTTAAATTCATCATCCAGGGGTAACTATAACCACTGTTGACATTTTGGTGTGTTACTCTAAATGTTTATATGTACATACAAAGTCACATACAAAGATAGAATCACCTTTAAGGGTAATTCTTTATTTGGTTTTTCCATCTCTCAGTATATCAATATCATTATTTCTATAGCAGTGTTTCTTAATGACTACATGAATTCCATCAAGTCAGTGGATTACTTGTTGACCTAGCAAATATTTATTTCTACATGCTAAACCTGTTGCTGTCAAGTTGATTCTGATTCAGAGCAACTCTACAGGAGAGAGTAGAACTGTCCATAAGGTTCTGAAGAAGCAGCTAGCATCCCTAGCAATTAACCACTGGACCGCAAGAGCTTCTCTATGTGCTAGGTTATTCACCATTTCCTGGGTAACACAAATGGCTTGTACTTAACTACTAACTTACAGATTGGCTATTGAAATCCACCAAAAAGTGATAAGGAAGAAAGTCCTGGTGCTCAGCTTTCATGAAAATTACAACCAAAAAGCTTCTATGGAGCATTTCTACTCTGTAACACATGAAGCTTTGACTGCATTGCAACAAATTTGATGTAGTGGTGCACTGGTTAAGAACTATGATATGTGGTTGACCTGGTGGTATAATGATTAAGAGCTACTGGTAAAATGTCAAGGTATGTGAGGTGTAGTCTTACTGTCCTTGCCTCTAAGGAACATTCTGGCCCTATGTTTTTTCAAGACAGACTTGTAAGACTAAATAAGGAACTAAAAAGCCATTGTGTACCTTGCATAGAGTCTATGTTAGTAAAGGACTTGGTTCCCAAGCACAGAAAGACCAGTGGGTCAAAGAAAGTAGTGATGCTTTGCACAAATTTGTTCAACAATGCATTCCACAAATGTTTATTAGACAGCTTCTAGGTGTCTTCCACTCTCTAAGTCCTGCAGATACAACAACAAGAAAAAAGAGACCAAGCTCTCTATCCTCATAAGTCTTGCCTTCCAGTAGAAAAAACTGGAAAATCAATCAGTAAAATGATATAATCAATACAGTGTAGTAGATGGTGGTCAGTGCTTTCTAGAAAAATAAAACAAGAGAAGAAGTATAGGAGTGGTGGGTTATGGATTCAATCATGTCCCTCAGAAAGATTTGTTAAGTCCCATTTCCCAGGTTCCCAGGAGAGTGACCTCGTTTGGAAATAGGGTCTTTGAGGCATGGGAAAGATTCATCCTCAGAAGGAAAGGATATGACCAACACCCCCATTTCAGACTTCTGGCTTCTAGAATTACGAAAAACAAGACACTTCTGTTCTTACAAGTCACCCACTTTATTCTGTGACAGCCTTAGGAAACAAATACAGAGTAGCTTTACTATTTTAAATAGGGTTCTCAGGAAACGTTGTCCCTGAAATTTCCCAGACTGAATTTGGTCATGTTAAAAAGCCTTCTTTGCCTGGTCTGTTCATTCACAATAGCAACACTGAACAGAGTAAAAAACATAAGAAGGGTTCACTGACTAAGGGGCTAATCACATGTCTCAGTTAAAAGGAAACAAATAGCAACTAGTTAGTAAATTGTAATTAGCCTATGAACAGTTCCTAAATGACATATTACTGTCCCTTCTCTAGTTAATTATCATCTCAGCTGAAGCTGTGCAAGCCATAACTATACCAGGAAATTATACAGTGAACATAAAATGCCCAGCTATGCTAGCACATTTTTTAACACAGACTGGATGCTTGGGAGATGACAGAGCCAGATGGCCTTGTTCACTCACAGGAGAAAACTTACCCAGAGATCCAAATGCCTGTTTGTGCCGAACTCAACATACGCCTATGTTCAAACAACACCCAGTCACTTAAGAACGTGCATCTTCTTGGTATCATCACCAGCTCAAAAACCACTCAGATCACTCAGCATGGGCTGACAGTGGAACTCAGACACGCCAGATATTAACGCAGAGTACTCAACTACTAGCTTCGAGGTTGACAGTTCCAACCCGGCTCTCAAAGACAGGCCTAGTAATCTGCCCCTGAAAAGTTACAGCCTTGAAAACCCCACTGAGCAGTTCTACTCTGCACGCATGGAGTCACAATGAGTTGCAATTGACATGATGCAACCAACAATGAGCTTCTTAAGAACTTGTCACATAAATAACCACCAAAGAAACATGTGGTGTTTAGCCTAGAGGACATATGTTGAAAATATATGAAACAAATATGTGATGTTACAGAAACGCCTTATTTCCCTCAATGTAAGGTAGGACTTTCTGGTCAACAGTGCTGTTCAAATATGAAATGGGATGTTTTGAGAGGTGGTGAACTTCTTAATCACTGTAAGTATTTACACAGAAGTTAAGTGATCACTTGTTAGGGAGTAACAGAAATGTGAGTCAGGTTGTCCTAACTGCCAGAGTGTGGGGATTCTGAGACCCGAGAATCTCCCTTTGTCAGTTGAAGTGCTAAGACAAGCACAACTGAGCTGAGAGAACAGGCACACACTAGCATCTCTTCAGAAGCCCTTAGATGGGATCTGAAAGCACCTTAGCTACTGCAGGGTCCTGTGATTGCTGGGCCTGGAGTCTCGCCTCTGAGCATTCCTGCAAAAGTTCAAGCCTTCTTTATGGTGGTGATGCTAATGAGAACAGTATACACATAACCCCGGTACTGCTCCCTTCCTCACTTTGGAAGTTTTTATCACACATTTCCACAAAATTTTTCCTAAAACCGGGTCTTATTTCTTAAGGACAGGCAACACAGAGCCAGGAGGATAAGTTCTCCCATTAAAGGTGATTCAGGTCTTAGGCAGAAGACAAGCTAAACTGGTCTTGCTGTTACCTCTTGAGTAACTGGGTGAACTCACCTGTATCTCCTGTGATGTATGTAGCACATTGCATGTGCCCTGTATTTTCTGGGACAGGTGTCTTCTAAAATAATTACCCTGGAGTTTCTGAATCAAGAGTGTGCACTGAATAAACACATTTACTACTCCTTTCAAAATCTTACCAAAGTGGCAGGAAAGTCAAACAAAAGTATTAAATCCATGGGAGTGCCAAGAAAGGCAAATGTACCATGGACCAGATATTTTAAAAGAGCTTTCTTGAGATGTAATTCACATACCATTTAATTAACCCATTTAAAGTATAAAATTCAATACGCTTTTAGTACATTCACAAAGTTATGCAACTGTCACCACAATCAACTTTGGAGTACTGTTTTCACCCGAGAAAGAAACCTCATACCCACTGGCACTCACTCATCCCTTTCTCCTCAATCTCTCTCAGCCCTTGGAAACCTTTAATCTACTTTCCGTCTTCATAGATCTGCCTATTCTGGACATTTCATATGCATGGAATCATAAGTTGTCTTTTTATGACTGGCTGTTTTCATTTAGCATGTTTTCAAGGTTCATCTATGCTGTAGTACTTATTGGTACTTCTTTCCTTCTTGTGCTGAATTATAGTCTATTGTGTGGATATGCTACATTTTCCTTATCCTTCAGATAATGGACATTTGGATTATTTCTACTCTTCCCCTGTGATGAAAATGCTACTGTGAATGTTCATTTGCCAACTTTCTGTAGAAGACATATATTTTCGTTATATACCTGGAGTCATGTATTGAACTGTGTTCACCCAAAAATATGTGTAGTAATTTCACCTGTGCCAGGATTCTTCTCTGTCTTCTGCGATTGCCCTCCGTTTTGTGATTTTCTGATGCTATAAATCCTAATCTCCACCCCTGGTTAACCAAGTGGATTATGTTAGACAGGATTAAGGTGGGGCTGCATATTCCCTCATAAGATCACCTCCTGTTCCACCATAAAGGGAATTTCCCTGGAGTATGACTTGCACCAACCTTTATCCTTCCATCCTACAAGAGATGAAAAGAGAGAGAAGCAAGCAGAGAATGAGAACCTCCCACCATCAAGAAAGCAGCACTGGGAGAAGAGCGCATCCTTCAGACCTGAGGTTCCTCTGCCAAGATGCACCCTGAACAAAGACTTACGGAACACAAGGGCTTTCCTCCATAGCTGACACAGAGGGAAAGTGTTCCCTTGGAGAGGACACCATGAATTTGGACTTGTAACCTACTGGACTGTGTAAGATTAAACTTTTCTTTCTTAAAGCCATCCACTTTGTGGTATTTCTGTTAGAGCAGTACTAGCTGACTAAAACACGTAGGAATGGAATTGTTGGTTCAAAGAATAACTCTAGGTTGAATTTTCTGAGGAACTTCCACAACTGTTTTCAAAAGTGGCTTCACTATTTTATATTGTCATAAACAATTATAATGGTGCAATTTTTCCACTTACTTGACAACAATTCTATTGTCTGTCTTTTCATTTTTAGCTGTTCTAATGAGTGTGAAGTGGAATCTACCTGTAGCTTTGATTTGCATTTCCTAATGCCTCATGATGTTGCGCATCATTTCAAGTCCTTGGGATATCTTCTTTGGGGGAATGTCTATTAAGATTCTCTGCCCTCTGTCTGTCTGTCTACCCACCCATCCATTTATTTATTTTTGTATTTTTACTACTGAGGTGTGAGGATTTTTAAAAGTATACTTTAGATATAAGTCCCTTGCCATATATGTAATTAGAAAATATTTTGAAAATATTTTCTCTCATTCTGTGGACTGTTTTTTCACTTTCTTGGTAGTTATCCTTTGAAATACAAAAGCATGAAAGTTTTGATTTTGATGAAGTCCAATTGATCAATTTTTATTCTGCTACTTTTACTTTTGGTACCATATGTAAAAGGCTTAGCCCAACAGTGGACTAGACTTTGATGAAATTTCTGGAAGATGGGATGTGAATGAAATATTCTTGACAAAAACTCAGTAGAGGCCATGGATGAGAGTATGTATTTTTGTTGGGCATACTTGTTTTTTATTAATGATTAAAAATTTTTTTTAAATTGTGATTAAGCGAAAGTTTACAATCCAAGTCAATTTTCCAGACAAAACCCTGAGCACCTGCCTTTCTGCACCTGTATCTGTTCTCTTCACCCTGTGACAGCACACTCTTTCTTTCCACTCTTCCAGCATCTACTCATCTAACACTTGTCGCCTCTTCTCCACCCTCTCCTTTCCCCTCTAAAAAGAAACCAGTAGGCCATCCTCATATATACAAGAAAAAGGGGTACGCAGATCAACTCTATTGAAAGACTAACCTTGATGGTCCAACAACCTGGAGGCTCTCCTGAGAACATGGCCCCTAGACTTGCTGCTAGCCCAGAGCTGAAACCAGTACTGAAGGCAACACTTCAGACAAAGAGTGGACTGGACTTGGTGACACAGTTATGCAGGTGGTGTACTTTATGGTGTAATGTATTAATGTATTTTATACATACCTTGATTTCTGCCTTCTGTAGGAAACACTGAAACTCCTTCTAAAGCATCTTCATAATTCTCTTTTGCATTAAAAAGATGGAGATCTAACTTAAAAAAATAATCAATTTAGTTCACTTCAAATTTGTCCTCTTACCGTCATTATCCCTTTTACTACCACAATTTAGATCTTCATCATTTTTTCAAATTAAAAGTCCTAATTGTCTCTCCCTTCTCAGTGTTTATCTGTTCCTGCCCTCCACCTCAACCACTAACCTCCCCTGTCCTTTCCAATTTATTATTTCTATTACAGCCAAAGGTGAGAGAATATCAGGTTAAATATGGTAGATTCACATACGTATTTTTCCACTTGTTTTTGAAACCTCCCTAAAAAAGGAATAAAAAGTTAAGAATAAAAAGAAGCCTTACCAAAACAAGAATAAGAAGTTAAGAATAAAAAGAGGAGAAGGGATTATAATAGAGAAACATCAAAGCATTTTTCAAAGATGGGAAATAAGTGGATGAGTCATAAAAGACGAAGGAGCTGAGTGCCAAAGCTTACAAGGCGGATGCTAATTTGAAAAAAAATGAATTAATCCTAAAATATGGCTGTCTTAGAGACTGAAGTCACAATGCGTGGCAAAAATGGTGATGAGCCACACTACGGGGGCTGGTTAAAATTCTGCTTAAGGAATAAATATTCATCTCCCTATCCCGCACAAACATGAGACTGAACTCTCTCCATCCTATGTGAAGAATGGAGTTTTGATCTTTGTAGACATTGAAATGGTGAAGTGTCAGCCCTGGAAACAAGAGGAAAAAACAAAAAGTCCATGACCAAGGTTCTTCACTGTAAAATTTCAAAACTGTAAAAGTGGAAGAAAACCTTACAACTTCCAGAAAAAGGAAGTACAAGTCATGAATAAAGGGCAGAGAATAAAAATTATTTTGGACTTTTAACAGTAATACTGAAATGAGAAGACAAGGGGACAATGGGTTAAAAAGTATAAGGTAAGAGACATTACAGCTTATAATTTTATAACTAGCTGTACTACAAACAAGATACGGGTAATACATTTTTTAGACATCTGAGAGATTTGACATACACTGTTGATTGGCTATTGAAATATGATTCTAAATTTCTTTAACCTGTTCTATCTAGCAGTACTGTAGGCTGAGAAAGCATTCTTTATCACTATCTTAGATACCATTTCACTTAGAAGTCACCACGCTACCTCCTATAGATACTGAGGCATAAACAGAAGCCTACCAGTTACTCACCAAATCTGCCAGAAAACTCATACTCCTTCATCAAAATTTGGCTGAAACATCACTTCCTCATGCCTTAAAGAGTTTGTTTGCTTCTCTGTGCTTCCTTACTGCCTGTTCACAGTGTTACAACTTCTTCCTTCCTTTGTTCCTGCCCTCCTATCCTTTCCCCTCCCTTTTTTCTCGGCTGTCTGCCTTTCTTTCCTGTCTCTCTTTCTCTTACCAGAATCTTTGCAAGGATGTGACTCTTCTCATCATCCTTCAGTCTTCAACCTGTCACATAATTGGTGTTTAGCAAACATTCTGACTAAATTAATTAAAAAAATTTGTTTTTATAATATAAAAGTTGTTGCTGTTACTCTCTTTTTTGCTTTATTGGTTTTGGGAAGTCTGATGTGAGTCTAATTCTTTTACTTTTGGAAGTTGTTTGAACTTTGTGGTTGGGAGCCTTGAGGATTTTATTTTCGCTTTTGGAATCTAATGCCGGTTTTACTGGGATATATTGGCTGTTTTGCATTAGAACTGATTGTTTTGGGTTAATTTTTCCAGGTACCTGGATAGCCCTTTCAATATGTGAATTCATATCTTTTTTCTATTTCCGAAACGTTTTCTTGGGTTTCAGTTTTAATGTGATACTTGCTCCATTGCTTTGCTTTTTCTTCTTCAAAAGTCTGATAATATTTTTTTTTGCCTACTTTCCATTTCTAGCACTTTCTCTCTAATCTTTTTACTTCTTTTTTAAATATCATTTTCTCTCTTTTATTTTTTTCTTGATGTTCGTCAGTATCACTTATGAAATTTTCACTGAACCCCATTCTACTTTGTGTTCCGTGTAGTATAGTCTTAATTTCTGAGAATTTCATCTTTTTGTTCCATTTCTTTTTTAAGTACAATCAACTCTTTTTGCTTTTCTTCTTTGTCTATTTCCATTTTTAGCTTTTGCATTTCTGATTCAAGTTTTTTTTTTCTTACTTTTAATGATTGAGCTTATTTAACTCTGTTCGGAGTGTTAACTACTGTCTACTTCATGGTTTTTTTTGGGGGGGGGTAATTTTCCCCAAATGACAATGTGTACACTTCTGTGTCCTCATTTTCTGAAATGCCTCTGAATGGTATTTATGATGTTGGGGTGTTTTACTAGATTTCTTATTTAAGGGCACCCTTATCGGAAGGGATAGAAATATCTATGCATTGAATCCTTTTCCTTGGTTTGTTTTGGTGGTAGGGAAAGGGTTGTGAGTCCTTCAATTTATGGTTTTCTTTTGTCATGCAGGATGCTAAACTTTTTCCTTCCCCCATTCTTTTTCCTTTCGCCACAGAGGAAAGTACTGCTTCCATCTTTTTGTCTTTTTTTTCCCTCCCCTGGAAGCTATGCAGAAACTGTCCAACCCAAAGGTCAGCAATTAGAATTCATCAGGCACTCCTTGGAAAGCCTATGGGACAGCTCTACTCTGTCTTGTACGGTCACTACAAGTTAGAATCGATTCAGTGGCAATGGGTATAGGTAGAAGCTATGCATTTCAAAGACTTTCTCTTTAAAAAAATGCCCTTTATATTGAGCCAATCTTTTTAAATGGCACCTGATCCTTTAAATCACTAGGATTAACATTCCTTCCCAGTGGTCCATGCTCTGACATGCCCAGATGTTTTTCCAGTATTTTCTAATCTGTGGTAGATTTAATCCATGTGGAGATGCTTTACCTCACCTTTGGGCCTCTTCACTAGCCTCTTAGTTATTTCAAGTCTGCCTTTACAAAATCTTGCCACTGGATATGTTTGGGGTAGCAGAGCGGTAGATCACACACTGGGATTTGGTAATTTATTTTTTTAAAAAACTCAGTTATTTTGCAGTTTTGGTATGCTCAGTTTTCAAGTTATGCTGAGGTTGTGGCTGGGTATAGACATTACTTTCTCCTTCTAGTAGTTTCAAATCATTCGGAGAGCCTGGGCCATGGATTGCTTTACATTCATCACTTTCATCAACTACCCTAGACTTTTGCTTATATGTGTGTTTGTGTAGGTGTATTTACTTAGCTAATAAGCTCTTGAAAGCAGGATCTAGCTATTTCCTTCTTACTAGCACAGTGCCCTCTAAGTGGTAATCTTACTTAGGATTAAGAATTTGGAATAAAATGGCATGTAAATCCACAATATGCTTTGGGTTTATCGATATATTGTTTTATTAGTTTTTACTTTAAGGCACTTTTGGGATTTAAGGAAAGAGACCTGAATCATATTACCTTTGGGGATATCAACAACAACTAATGAAAAGTTTGAAAAATGATTTACTTTTGGGTAAGTGCAGTTTGATTACTTTCAGGCATGTTGGGACATTGGGAAGATTTTCTTGGAAAAGAGATAATCATTTATAATGGTCATGATTCTTATTTTTATGGAATTTGTATTGCAGTTGCTCCTGATTGCAATTTGTTTTCTGAGATGGGCAAAGTGTTCCACTTTGAAATACTCCTCACTGTATTAATTTGCTTTTTAAACTTAAAAACAAGTCATGGTTTGCAAAAATGAACTTTAGCTCACACTCTGAGATCATTAAATCTACATGGTGACTTAGTAGGATTTATGAAGGACTATTGCCTTTATAGATCGGTATACAAAAGGAGAGGCTGAGTTTTTCTTTGTCATTCATTCTTTCAGCAGGTCTCACTCTCAGGAAGTTCATTATGTTTACTAACTAAATCCCCAAATCTTATTAACAGTACACCGCCAATATGAGTGATGTTTAAGAAAACAAATGACATAAATTGTCAGATTTCTTCCTTGAATATATCCATAACATTTAATCCTACAATACTTTGTGTAATTAACATATTTTAATGTTATAGGAACAACATAATTTTTGCCTAGCCAGCCAAAAAACATTTATATATTTGAATTAAAATTCATAACTTAGCCTATAAGAGTATTTCATATATAGAACACTTAGTTCATAGTAATTGGGGAGTAAAGCCAATCTTACTGGTATATTATCTGAATGGGGGATTTTTTTTTTTTAAGTTATGAATATGTCTATTATTTAGTAAATATTTACTGAATACATAGTTTGTGCCGGGTATTGCTCCCACTTGAACTACTGGACAAATTGCTGCCTAACTAAGGTCTTTAAAAAACATAGTTTAAAAGGCAAATAATGGCTGGTAACTAGTTGTGGGAAAATGATTGCTTCTAAAGTGTTAGCTTTCTCTCAAGAGCCTTGTTTACAGTATTAAGTTCGTGAAATTCCCCATTTGTAATTAAAGCAAAGGATGCTTCAGCCATATCCTTACTGGGCTGATCACAACTTCCAAATTATTAAAATAAGGTCTGGCTTATTACGTTAGATTTCTAGTTGGTCTTCCTCTTTCTATTCATGCTTGTCAACAATAAATTCTATACCCTAAACTCAGACTGATTGCTTATATTGTAGATTCAACTTATGCTACTTCCCTGCTTCTCAGTCTTCTTATTTTTGAATCTTTTAATGTAATATACATTATGAATCTTTTAGAGCAATCACATATTCTTATATATTACATTTTCATAAAACAAAAAATATATTACAATAAATATGAATGGAACAATGAATTCAATCAGCAGCCAGCAGTTTTACAACCAGATATTTAAAATTAATGTAAAAACCTGATAGTCTGCATACTAAGAGTTTTCACACAGAAGGTCCAGAATGATGATGCATCCAAAAAAGCAATGTGGAGGAAGTCCCCAAGTATTAGAATAAATTCCAAACTGTAATCTTCATGGCTGTAAGGTTGGAGAGAAAAGAAAGTAACTGTCTTTTTCTACCTTTCAGTGCTATCTTCCTAGTTGCCAGAAGTTTCCTTGTGGGGGCCCTTACCTTCCAAAATGTCTTAGATTTCCTTTTGACAGGAAAAACAATTACAACATGTGAAAACGTGAAAAGTTGTTTTTAAGGATAATCTCAACTGTTTTCTGAGGAAGATCCTTTGTTTATTGATTGAGAGTATAGGAAAAGTGCTAGAATGGAGAAGCTAGAGAGAAATTGAATTATTCTAATAAGAAGAGTGGAAGGTTGGTAAGGATATGAATAAGGGAAGCAGGTGGTTGGGAACTAAAGAACGGAGCAACTGTGGAGACAGGCTTGAGAGGAATGTTTTAGCCAGCTAGTGTTGCTTGAACAGCAATACCACAAAGTAGATGGCCTTAACAAAGGAAAATTTATTCTTCCACAGTATGGTAGGCTACAAGTCCAAATTCAGGATGTCTGCTCCAGGGGAAGCCTTTCCCTCTGTTGGCTCTGGAGGAAAGTCCTTGTGTTGCATCAGTCTCTGTTCAGGAAGTATCTTGGTGCAGGAACCTCAGGTCTGAAGGATACGCCCTTCTTCTGGTGCTGCTTTCTTGATGGTGTAAGGTTCCCAGTTCTCTCTGCTGGATTTTTTCATTTGTATCTCAAGAGACTGCTTCAAGATCCCAAACAACTGAATCTCTCTCTACCAACACAGCTGCTGCCCATCTACCCTCATTAACATCATAGAAGCAGAAAGAACTATGGCACAGCCAAATTGTTACAGCTTTTATAGGGAACATGTTCAATCCATGACAAGGAAAGTAAGGGTGACAGTCAAAGAAGATCTTGGAGAGGAGACAGACATCTCTAGCAAGGGCTTTCAAGTTTTGCCTTATGGTGTCTCATGCGTTTGTCTTTCCACAGAAATTTCCAAATTATTTATTAACCATAGAATTGTATTTACTTTTAGAAAATAGCTGAATCCTGATTTAAAGTAAGGGCAAGAACAAATTTCCAACAGAATTCACTGATCCACTCTAAACTCACTGCCCTCAGAGGAGGTGGGAAGTATACAGATATCTTGTGTCATGGATTGAATTGTGTCCCCCAAGAAATATATGTAGCCATGTGGCTGGGCCACGATTCCCAGTGTCTTGTGACCGTCCTCCATTTTGTGGTTTTCCTATGCTGTATGTTAAAGGATTAGGGTGGGACTGTAAGATTACCTTTATAAGATTACCTCCCTGCTCCACTGTAAAGGGAGTTTCCCTGGAGTATGGCTTGCCCCACCCTTAATCCTTTCATCTGCAAGAGATAAAAGGACAGAGAAGCAGGCTGAGAATTCGGAACCTCACACTATCAAGCAAGCAGCACCAGGAGAAGAGCACGTCCTTCAGACCTGAGGTTCCTGAGCCAAGATGCTCCCTGGACAAAGACTGATGCAATAATGGACTATCCCCCGGAGCCGACAAGGGGGAAAGCCTTCCCCTGGAGCGGACACCCTGAATATGGACTTGTAGCCTGTGTGAGAATAAACCTTCCTTTGTTAAAGCCGTCCATTTTGTGGTATTTCTGTTAGAGCAGCCTTAGCTGACTAAAACATCTTGTGATTAGGTTTTCCTTTTCTACTGTCATGGATTTCTCTTTTTTTAGAACCTGGCCTAGTGGTTGGCCTAGTGGTTAAGAGTCATGGCTGCTAACCAAAAGGTCAGCGGCTCAAATCCACTAGGTGCTCCTTGGAAACCACATGTGTCAGTTTGGTTTGGTTTGGGTTTAATATAGCCTGTTTGGAATACAAATTTAGAGCTGAAGCCAGGATGTCTAAGTGATAGTGGAAAATGTGGGTCTGGAAATGACTGAGGTCTGAAAATTAGACCTGGGAGTGAGAAGGGTACAAGTGAAAGTTATGACAGAGAGAAGACAGGTCTTGGAAGTTAGAGCATTTGGACATACTTAGGTCAAACTTAGGAGAAGGCAGTTCTCTCAGGGCCTAATTCGGAAGTAGGGGGACGAGGCTAGGCAGACACACACCTTCTCCATCTGCTCATTGATACTTGAAGTTCATTCTCGGTCTTCAGTCATTTCATTTAGCTGAAAACTTAAATGCTACTGTTTCCGTCACAGTGTCCTGAGTACAGGGAGTTGCACAAGTGGTTGCTGAGTGGATAAAAAGCCAGATACCCT
Source organism: Heterohyrax brucei (assembly GCA_028571685.1). Classification (NCBI taxonomy): domain Eukaryota; kingdom Metazoa; phylum Chordata; class Mammalia; order Hyracoidea; family Procaviidae; genus Heterohyrax; species Heterohyrax brucei. The sequence goes on from CM053140.1 coordinate 206,393,035, forward strand.
TGTCAAAGTTTTCTAGGGAACCTGATCTCTGCTGCCATGTACTAACATACTGTACTCCAGAATCTAACATTTTTCTGGGGTTAACAAAGGTTGTGATTTGCATTATAGAACACACACAGTATTGATGAGGTTACTCCACATAGCAACGGTTCTCCGTGGCAGTTTGTGATGCAAATATAAGTTCTTAATTCTGATGTGGCTACAGTAGCCTCAAACTCAATCAAAAACCAAGTCACTACCTCTGCCTCCCATCCACGACACCACCCCTTGCCTTTGCCAATAAAAAGCATCTCCAAAATCTATGCTGGGTCTTTTTCCACTCATGGAGACTGACCCATTCCATCTTTGGAACATACTTTCCTTTAATAAACTTTCCCATCATTTGCTACCAAAAAGGTACCAAAGGTACAAAAAAACAATGTGCTTTGGTGTAGGGGAAGCCCCGTTTGCCACCCTTTGGAAAACTGAAATTGCTAGCTCAATCTATGGAACTGAATCCTGTCACTTGGGGTCTAATCAGTTACATGACTTCAACCTCCTGGGAAAAGTGATGGTGGATAAAATGCAAATACTGCATGGGATATACTGTGCAAAAAAATACATTTAAATGTAACTGAGTATCCTGTATTTTCATTTGCTGAATTGAGCAGTCTTGCCTGGGAAGGCTTAACTATGGTAAATGACATCGGTCCCTTAAAACAGAGTATAAATTAATTTGTCAGATTTTGTTTTTCTTAACGGTAGATTTTTATAGGAGGGGTAAGACTGCGAGCCAAGTGTAAGCACCGTAAGAGTGAAGACAGTGGTTTAAAGGAATAGCTGCTATGGAGAAGGAATAAGAGCAGGTGTTATCCTAGTTGGCAGTGGTGGAGGCACGCATGGGATAGTGCAGGGCATCTGTGACAAAGGGACCAGCACAGATCAGGGCAAGGAGGTGAGAATCAGCATGATATGAGTTTTTGTGTGTGTGTGTGTTAGTACTGTTGAGTTGGTTCCAAATTATAGGGATCCTACAGGACAGAGCTGAACTGGCTCATGCTTTCAAGGAGTGATTTTGTGGATTTGAACTACCAGCCTTTTTGTTAGCTTTTTGTTAACTATTATGCAGCCAAGGCTGTTGTATAAGTTTAGGCATTATGAATAGTCCCATATTACCTGAGTATAAAGAGGGAGACACAGAAAAGTAAGAATGAGGTAGAATGAGACAATATGTGGAGGGCCTCATATGCTATCCAGCTTGGACATAATCCAAAAAGCAGTAACAAGGATTTCTAGAAAGAGCCAGGACATGGCCTGACTTGCAGCAGTATGGAGGATAGATGGGTGGTGCAAATGGTTAAGTGCTGAACTACTAGCTAAAAGGTTGGTGGTTTGAACCTACCCAGAGGTGCTTTGTAAGTCCTGATGATCTGCTTCTGAAAGGTCAGAGCTTTAAAAAAAAAACCTATGTACCACAGCTTTACTCAGCACGTTTGGGTTTTCCATGAGTAGGAATTGACTCCACAGCAACAAACAACTGCAGGGTATTATAAACACCTACAGTCATCCCTTTTTCAGATCTCAGCATACATCCAGGTGATCCATTATAAAGTACCATTCACACAGGTTAGCTGGGGGCTTTTATAGTTCCATTATGATTTTTGTTTTTTCTTTCATTCTTGTTGACAGAAAAATGTATCCTATCACTACTGGCCTGGGAAACTCTGGCCACAGGTGATTATACCACAGGCTATGTGTTTCCAGTTTACTATTTGTTTGCAGCCTGGACTTGACCTTTTGTTGGCTCATCCATGCTTCTTTCTTGTGATAAAGTAAATTTCATTAGTCTGCACAAAATTCACTAACCGAATTCTTCTCCAACATTAACACAAATAGTATTGTCATAAAACTCACAAAACTCTGAACACAGGGAGTGATAACCTGGCATACAAGACAAACTAGTATTGTAAAAGCAGGGAGATAATTTGCAGTTGGGACTGGAATTTAGACTCAAAATCTTTCATTTGTTTCCATAAGGGTCACAAACCAAGCATCTTATAGCTGCTGTCTAGGCTGAATGACGAGTCTTTAGACAAACAATTCTTAAAAAAAATGACACAAGTCATATATGAAAACATTCTTACTGGGACAATTAAATTGATACAGAAGTACACAGAATAAATGGCACACTGCTCCATAACTCTCATTTCCAACCTCAGTCTCATCTTCAGAGAAAACTGCTGATGACAACTGGCTTCCAGACCCTTTCTTCTGTGTACTTAGACACGTTTGAATACGCATACATGACAGTTAAGTTTGTGTGTTAACTTGGCTGGAACATAATTCTCAGTGGTTTGGCGGGTGTATGATGTGATCACTTTTGCAAAGTGATGTGCTGTGAGTTGCCAATCAGTTGAAAGGGAGTTTCCTTGGGCATGTGGCCTGTATCAAATAAAAATGGGCATTCTGGTACGGCTTGGAGGCATTTTGCTTGGGCTGGATTCCATAGCTGACTTCTATTCATCTGACCTCTGGTTCTTGAGTCTTGCTTACAGATCTTGAGACTTCCTGGTCTTCATAGCCTGTATGCAAGAGCCCTGACTTGTTACCTGCTGATCTTGAGTTTGCCAGACCCTGTAGCTATGTGAATCAGGAGAAATCTCTATATTGACCTACGAACTTGGAACATTACAACTTCTACGACTGTGTGAGCCATTTCCTTGATATAAATCTCTCTCTATACATGTTTGGAAGCCCTGGTGGTGGAGTGGTTAAGTGCTACATCTGCTAACCAAAAGTGTGGCAGTTCAAATCCACCAGGCACTCCTTGGACACTCTATGGGGCAGTTCTACTCTGACCTATATGGTCGCTATGAGTCGGAATTCATCACTCAGTTTGGTTTTTGGTTTAGATACATGTTTATATGCTTTACTGGTTTTATTTCTCTAGAGAACCCAGCCTAAGACATTTTACATATGAACATAAGTACTTACACAAATGAAAGAATATTGGTGTGTTTTATTACTGGCCTTTTTACACAATGTTTTGGAGAGATTTCCATGTCAGTGTATGTAGCTAGATCTCTTACATTATTTTACACTATATCAGATATCTGAATTGCTTCTAGTTTTTTATTGTTACAAAGCTTCAGTGAATTTTCTTTTTCATCCATCTTTCTACAAAGAATTTGTAGAAAAATTTCTACAGGACAGAGTCCTGGAAGTAATTTTGCCTTTTTCAATGTTTGATGGAGTAATTAAAACTCTAGTTTGGAAAGAATTCGGTGTTTCACTTCTGAGCCTTAAGGAGGTAGACACAGGTCCAAGATTTGGGCCTAGCGCTCAGTGGTGGTCATACTGGGTAAATGCCAGAGGGAGTCAGTCATTCAGAAGCTGCTCTAGACAGTAATGAATGAATTCTGTGTCCACAGAAGTGCTCAGGAAGAGGCTGGATGCTGTAGAGAGGATAAAAACATCAACAAAGAATTGAATTAAGAAATTATTAGAATCTCTTTGAATTCTTAAATGGCATTGCCCACTGTTTTCAGGGAAAGGAAAAGTACTGAACTAGAAGCACTAGGTTAAAAGCCCAGGGGTTAAAAAAATCTTTGCAACATCAGTTGCTAAACATTAAAAATTTCAGAAAATAACACATAAAAATATCAATACCAGGCATCTTGAAAAATTTTAGAAAATCTGTCTACAATGAGCCTTCAAATTCCTTGTGGAAGTGAAAAATAATTCTTCTATATTTGATTTGTCAACACAGTGACTGATACACAATCTGGTGCTTTATTTACTAGTCAGTTAGACTCTGTAAGCATCTGGTTTTGGGTGCCTGGTACTGGGCTAAAGTTTAATGGAATTTAAGGATTCTATAATTTATTAAGGAGGCAGGTCTGTAATGTGAGTCTGTGTCTCAGGAGGTGGAAAGGTCATTACGGGATTAGCAGGGTGGGGCAGCAAAGACGCTGTGAGGCGTCAGTGCTCCAAATTCCTGAAGATATAGTTCTTATTTTAAATACTTTTCTCAGGAAGGGGGAGGATAATAAACTTGGATATTAAGGCTCTGACTATATTCTTCTTGTATAAAATAAGAGAAGGTAGTTAATGAAGAGATACCTTGTAACACCTCAGCATAGGACAATTGAATGAGCCAAGGCTACTGCGTTTCCATGCAAAGTGCAAAATTCAAAAACGTGTTTGGAAATTTCAGCTGTTACCTCCTGTGGCTTTAAAAATTTACCTAGAGATGGATGCATTTTACCCTCAAGAACATTGCACTATTATGCCTCTGCATCCAGGTATATCACTGTTGGTTGTCAAAGTATTGTAAGGTTGTAGCTGTATCTCCATGAAGTGATTGGTAGACACAGAGCAGGTGTTATGGTCATGAATATGCCTTTTAGTCCCAGTGATTGCCTACCAATTTGATCTCAGCTTCTGTCTTTCTTTCCAATGCCCAGACACTCTGTGGGTCTTTAGAAAGAAAATCTCTCTTACCATACAGTGGATGCATAGTTTTCCTCTCTATATTATTCCTTTGTCTTTTCCTTCCTGAGTGTATTTAAAACCAGACAGAATTAAAAAAAAAAAAAATTCTTTAAATGTACCATGCTTTTTATCCCCATAACTTTGCACTGAAGGTCTCTCAGTAGAGAACTCTCTTTCCTTCCTGTTCCCCTTCACTTGGCTAACTGTTACTCATCGCCAATAGGGAAGGACCACTGCTTTCACTGTACCCTGCAACATTGCTTATTTTTTATTAAATATTTTCTAATTTTATATGTATTGCTTATGTATATGTACATCAAGAAAAATGGGAAAATCAAATTTAATCGTATTTCTGAAGAATACTAACCACTTCATAGGTGAAGAATATTACAAACATGGTGACATAAATATGTCCTTTTAGTTCTAAATGTCATTGTGTTGTTTTGAGGACATGATAGGAATGAATCATGGGGAAAAAATGCTGAATCAGGGAACAAAAGGCTTAGCTTTGCCGTTAATCCTGTGTTACCTCAAAGAATGTATTTCCTTGTTGGAAAATATGGGAGAGTGCTTACAAGGAATGTCATAAAGGATCAAGGAAGTAAAGTCTAAAAGATTCAGAGATAATACAATACACAAACAGAAGAGAAAGAGAATAATATTAATGGATTCTTATGCTCACAACACTGTACATGTTAATTCGTTTAATGCGTCTTGTTTCTTTTTTTTACTGTTACGTGGATTGTGCTAATATTTTAGAAGCAAAACAGAAAAATAAGATTTATAGTTTCTTTTGTGTTTGATAGCATGATAAAGGAGTCTTCTGAACATTAGTTGCACTATCCATTAGATTTAAAAATTAGTGATTATCACTGATAGAAACTTGTAAAAAGGATTTTACTTACTCAATTTGCTCTTGAATTTTGAATCTATAGACCTTACACAGGGTTCAGTCACAAACATCGTCATTACACATTTATACACACATAAGACAGGCTTCAGGGATAGTCAACCCAAGTATCCAACTTAATGGATGGAGTGCCCTTTTTACTCCTTAGAGAGTAAAAAGTTCTCACCTTATTTTGCATAACTGGGGAAGAAGATGAGAAAGGCCATACTTCCTACACAGGATCAAGTACACAGAGCTTGTAAGTAGCATTCTGTCATATGAAGTTTAGTGAAAATGAATATCAGCTATGTGATTGAATGAAATGTCAACAAGTTCAGTTCACTGAGGACATTTCCAGTTGAGTCTGGAGGTTCCAGCACTGCACTTAGCCATTTTCTGCAAGAGACTTGGTTAAGGAGACACTCTTCTCTGCCTTAATGGGTCTGGGGAGGGGAAGAGACTTTGATACCCTGAACCATAGTCCTCAATTTCAGGATGTGGAGATGTCTTCCTACATTCCCACTCAAGTAAGGCTCTTTGAAGAACAGTTAAAAGATCTACTACTACTACTATTAGATCCTGTCTGAAGAGGGTGGATGGAATGCGTCCAGCGGGTAGCTGCAACTGCTCTGCTGGTGGAGGACAGTTAGAAGCCGATTTCTGGGGGAGCCCTAATTGTGAGCAAGTCAGAAACATCTTAAATCAAAGGCCAGGGAGATGGTTGACAGACTCTTGAATTTTAAAATATGAGTGCTTTAATCAGCTAGTGCTGCTCTAACAGAAAATACCACACAGTGGATGGCTTTAACAAAGGAGGGTTTACTTTTACACAATCCAGTAGGCTATAAGTCCAAATTCAGAATGTTGGCTCTAGGGGAAGTCTTTCTCCCTTGTCAGCTCTGGGGCAAAGTCTGTCATTGCATCAGTCTTTGTCCATCTTGGCGCAGGAACCTCAGGTCTGAAGGATGCGTTCTTCTCCTGGTGCTGCTAGCTTGATGGTGTGAGGTTCCCAATTCTCTGCTTGCTTCCCTTTCCTTTTATGTCTTGTTGGATGAAAGGATTAAGGGTGGTGCAAAGCCACACTCTAGGAAACTCCCTTTACAGTGGAGCAGGGAAGTGATCCTGTGAAAGGATTTACAGTCCCACCCTAGCCTTTAACATACAGTATAGAATGGCTCAGGCACATGTATTTTGGGGGGCACACAACTCAATCCATGACAATGAGCAATACTGTTAGAAAAGAATGACCTGATGACCACCGAGGCTTGCCTAAACCCTGCTACCTTTCTGTGGTAAGGGCAGGGAAGCCCAAAGACTAGAATATAGCTGCCTAGATATTGTAGAATATCAAACTGAAGTTAGACAAGACCTAAGGGAGACTCCCTTACATAGAGGAAACACACTGACTGTAGATGGGTTCTCACGAGTGGTTGAGGGAAACAGACTTAATGGTTGTGAAAAAGCGACTGGGACGAATAAGTCCCTCCATGAAAAGGAGAGACTGCCTAATAGTTTGTTAGCACGAAGACTTGCAAGCTCTATGTCCTGGCCAAGCCCTAAAACTCCTCGAGGGTTGAGAAGGCACTATTTACACAGACTCACAATATTCTTGGGGGGTTGTACACACTTTTGGAAAAATTTGAAGGAATGGGGGCTCATAAACAGCAAGGGAAAAGAAATGACCCATGGACACTTGGTTAGGCAAATCCTAGAAAGCCTCTTGCTCCCCACAGAAATAGCAGTGGTCCATGTAGGGAAGGTGGAAAGAATCAATCAAACTCTTAAATGACAAATCACAAAATTAGTCCTAGAGACTAAATTACCATAGACCAAGTGCCTCCCCATAGCCCTCCTCAGAATCAGAGTGGTCCCAAGGAAGGATCTAGGGTTATCCCCTTATGAACTGTTTTATAGGCTCCCCTGCCTAGGTAGGGCCACAGATCTGACCGTCATGGAAACCAAAGATCAATTTTTTAAAAATTGTGTGCTGGCTCTTTTCTCTGTTTAGTCAATCCTCAGGTTAAAAGGACTGCTGGACCAACTCCCCACCCCCACCCTGAATTCACTGTTCATCACTTCTGGCCAGGGGATTTGGTGTTGATCAAAACTTGGAAAGAAGACAAACTTCAGCCAAACTGGGAGGGCCTTACCAAGTGCTCTTGACCACTGAGATAGCCACCCAGACCACAGAAAAGGGGTGGACACAATATACACAGATAAAGCGTCTCGTTGAGAAAGACTGCCCCCAAGAGAGAAGTGATAATCAGTGGGGGGCCCAGAGAATCCCTCAAGGTGACTCTGAGAAGGGCCTGAAAAAGATATTCCATAACTACCCCTTCACAGTGAAAAGACTTTGTTCCTGGGAAAAAATGGATTCTTACATTGAAAATAGTGCAAAGTGTAAGCCCAGGCCACATATGAGTAATGTGGCCAAAACTACATCTCTACAATCCCCAAATTGATTCTTGTCAGGTCTTTTTGTGTGGAGACTTAAACTATCAAAGACAGCTCACAAACTCAGATAAATATTCATGCCCTGAAGATGGCTCTAACAATATGAACAAAAGAAAATCTGTGTTCTTGTGCCCAGGTTGGTCCAGTGAGGGGATGGCAACTAGACCAAGGGGATGGCCATCATTCTCCAATTCCTGGAAGGGATTAAAGGAAAAAATATACTCTTATAAGGGTGAAACCTCCTCAAACTTTAAGGAATTAGACTGCAACCCTTTACTGCTATCCATTAATGCCCCAGACATTTTAGATTAGTGGCCACTGGTCGCTACTCAGACATATGAATTGGAAGCAGATATAATGGGAAAAGGACCCCCTGGGTAGGCTAATGCTAAAATTAGTCACTGCTCCAATACCTGTTCCTTTAAGGAGGATGAACCACTCTTTTTGCCTTTCAAGGCAGGGAGCAGAGTTCTCCGTGCTCACAGGAGAGTTGACAACTTGCATCCATGTCCAAAACATCACCAGTGAGCCTAACAGTGGCACCTATTTGGCCCTCAGAGTACCCTGGGTGGATGTCTGGTGGTATTGTGGAAAGGGGAACCTTCGAGATGTCCTGCTGTCCAATTGTACTGGGATGTGTGCTTTGGTCTAGCTAGCAATTCACTTCACCCTAGTGTTCTGTGAGAGGCGCTAGCATAGTGGAAAACCCCAGGCCTGAAGATTTCTTCCTGGATGATCCACATATTTACACAGACTCCATTAGGGTCCCTGGGTGATAGCTAAAGAGTTTAAGTCTAGAAATCAAATAGCTGCAGGGTTTGAGAGCACACTCTTCTGGTGGTCTACAATAAACAAAAATGTAGATTGGATTAACTACATCTACTACAACCAACAAAGGTTCATAAACTATGTGAGGGATGCCTTACAAGGGGTAGATAGCCAGCTATATGCTACTAGCCAGATGGCCTGGGAAAACAGAACAGTACTGGACATAACGCTGGCGAAGAAAAGAGGAGTATGTGTAATGTTGTGAGGTAGGTGCTGTGCTTTCATTCCTAACAACACAGCTCATGGCAGAACCATCATGAAGGCCCTGCAAGGATTAAATACTCTAGCCAATGAATTTGGCAAAAAACGCTGGAATCAGTGACCCTATCACTCATTGGCTAGAAAGGTGGTTTGGTAAATGGAAAAATATGGTTGCCTCCATCCTGACCTCTCTCATAATAGTAGCAGGAGTTTTGACAGCTGTTGGATGTTGCATTGCACCTTGTGTCTGAGGGCTAGCCGAAAGGCTAATTGAAACGGTAATCAGTAAACAGACCCCCATGAAATGCCCAGAAACCAGCTTGCTACTGTTGGAAACCCACACTGATGACATGCTCTATGAGGAAGAAAGTTAACAGACATTAGAAAAGTCTGAAAGGCATCAATGAAGATGAGATCAAGTATAAACAGAAAAAGAGGAACTCATGAGACATAAATTTCAAAATGGTCTGTCTTCAGAATAAGGGGAACAAAGGCCTGAGTAAAAAGTTATTAGCTGAGCCAGAGCACAAAGCCCATGTACTTGGGAAATGTGTGTGCAAACAGAATGAATCAAGGGGAAGGGGAAAAAAGGGGAGGGAACATTTTCGGGAATGTAACCTTAAAGGGGAAGACAGACAACATCTGGGAAAGATTGCTTACTCCTATAGTACTCAGTCAGTGGGGAACCAGGGGAGGGACTCATGAGTTAGGGATAAAAGACTGGTACTGTTTTCACAGCTCAGGCCTGCCTCCTTTGTGGGCTGTGCACTCAGTTTTGCAAAATTGAATATTAAATGCCTTGCGCTCGCTAGCTTGGTTCCGATTGAGTTTCTTGGGTGTTCATCAGATAGACAGATTCTGGTGCTAACCTATCGGTGACCTCAAAAGGGATAAGGTTGTCTGCCCAGTAACTGGTATTCCAAGTCTGGGGTATATATCCACCCACCTGTTACCAAGAGAGATTGAGAGGGTATCCAGGGTTTTGACAATGTTTCCCACAGGTGGAAAACAGGAGTGTACTGTCACAGGGTAAGGAGAGCAGTTAGAATTGCACAAAGGTGGATGCTTGGGTTTTATATGGAAAGTTGACATGGATTGTAAACTTCCACTTAATCACAATAAAAGTAGCTTGCATATAACCTGCTACTTGGGGATCAGAAACTTTCTTTTGGGATAAACTTTTCTCCCTTTTATCTGTCCTCCCTCCCTGCAGCTCTGCTCTGCACCCCAGGTGACTCCAGAAACTGATGTATCCCCTGGGCCAGTAGTAAGACCCCTTATACGCCTTGAGTCCTTCTCCTGGTCTTGGAGAGGGCATAAATTAACAAATAGGGACAAAATAATCTTCCAACTCTCTTAAGCCAGGAACTCAGGGCAGAAACAGTTCTTTTGTCTAGGAGCAGGCATGATGTGTACATAGACTTTGAATGCTTTTCACCCCTGCATAGACCTGTATGGGGCCTACTACAACAGCATAGATGTTCATCAAACCAAAAAACGAAACCCATTGTCTTTGTCATGGATTGAATTGTGTTTCCCCTCAAAATGTGTGTGTGGTGGAGTTTGGCTGGGCCATGATACCCTACATGCCTAATGTATGCCAGTGTTTTTCAAACTGTGAGTGGACAGAAGATTCAGAAGGAACTGAGGAGAACTGTTAATACCCAACAAGACACATATGGTTAGAAATCAGCAGCAGAGGACCAATGGCAACAGCAGCAGGCAGGAAACAGCAGAACCAGATGAGTGCAGGAGCCAAACTGTGAAATGAGAGAGCTAAGTGCCTGTGTGCAGGAGGTTTCCTGGCAGAGCAGTGTGCCTCCAGGCACTTGCATCGATGGAGCTACAGAACTTTAGAACACTTGCCCCAGCAGAACAGAGGCAGGCATAAGGCCCTGGTTGGGGGGCCATAGGAAGCTGAAGTTGAAGAGACAAGGAGCTGAGATGCCTCAGTCTCAACAGATACGGCCACAACCTCAGAGGTTTCTAAGGATTGAGCCATGGTCTCAGGTGGTTCTAAGGGTGGAGTTGCCATTCAAATGGACTAGAAAAATCGTGACCCTACAGCTCAGGGAGCAGAGCTGATGTGCCAGTGGGCCTAGAAGATGAAGCTATAGCACAGGGCTGAAGGGATCTTATTGTAGAATTCAGTGAGTATGACCAACACCTGAAGTCTGGAGGGCAGGGTTGTTGTGTGAAATATCTCAGAGAATGGAGTTTTATTTTCAAGTCTTGAGGGCTAACGTAATGTGTTGTGCTGACTTGCTTGTTGTCTGTTTTGCCCAGTGAAATATCTAACTTGTACCTGCATTTTCTGCCCTGTATTTTGGAAACAGATAATTTATGTTCTAGATTTCACATTGGAAGAGGAATTTCTGGATTTTGGATTTGAACTTAAGACTTTTGCTATGATGTATGTTTTCCATGTTGAAATCCTGTGATTTTTTTTTAGGGAACAAAGAGTAGAATGACATGACTTGAATTTTGTTCCTGCAAAAATGTGTGTGGTGGTTTGGCTAGGCCCTGATTCTGGGTATGGTGGGCTTTTATGTTGTAAATCCTGCCTCTATGATGTTAATGTGGGAGGATGGGCAGCATTTGAGTTGGTGGGGGAAGACTCGATGTGTGAGATTATATTGTGCTTTGTGGCAGGCTCTTGAGATATAAAGAAGGGAGATAAGCAGAGATTTGGGGACCTCATACCACCAAGAAAGCAGTGCCAGGAGTTGAGTGTGTCCTTTGGAAAAGACTGGGGCCCCTGAGCCTCTGAAGCTTCATGTCCAGGGAAAAATTGATGATAAGGATCTTCTGGAGCCAGCAGAGAAAGCCTTCCCTTGTAGGTGACAACCTGAATTTGGAATTTTAGCTTACTGGACTGTGACAAATAAAACTTCTCTTTCTAAAGTCATCTACTTGTGCTATTTCTGTTAAAGCAGCACTAGAGGACTAAGACAGCTGTTAAGCCAATTCTTACTCATAGTAACCCATAGGACAGAGTAGAACTGCCCCCACAGAGTTTCCAAGGAGAGTCTAGTAGATTTAAACTGCCATAGCTCTTAACCACTACATCAGCAAACTTTCTACATTCTCACTAGCATTGTAAAATAAGGTATATAGCTGAACCCTATTTTTACTGTACTAATTATATAGTGGAAAGGTAAGTTTCTGACATCTGGCACTGCTCTGCCTATTAGGCAGGATCCTCACCTATACACAGTGGAGGCCTGATGACTGATGACTCTGCTTAGCCCCCCTTGCCATTCATGACAAGGGTCAAATAATAAGTGGTCCCTCCCAATTCTTACTGCCAACAGAATTAGCACCCATAGTCTGGCTACAAAACCTGCCTACCTATGTAATGTAAGTAGCTGGGACACACTTTCCTCCTAGTCACTCAGAGGTGGCTGTCATCCCTCTGCCTTGCTTAGCATGTTCAGTTAGATACTTGTGCTTATACCAATAACTCCTGCTCATCTAGGATGGTAGGGGAGTGCCAGCACTACATATTTGGTGACTAACAACCTGGATACCTAAGCTGAATCCATGCAAGAAAAAGTAAATGGACACCTGGGCTCACATATCTAGAAACAGCCATAACCAGCTTGTGACAGGACAGTAGAGCTTCAAAGGCATCAGTAATCAGATTAGCTTATATAATGAACTTACTGGCATTTCAAAACAAAACAAGATACACATGGTAAGTAAACACAAATAAATACAAAAACTTACTGACGGATCAGAGACAAGTCAGTATCAAATCACATAAAAAGATAGACCATGATGGATTCAGAAAGCTCCCCAAGCAAAGAATCAAGAAATCTTTCACATGAAGAGAGCTTCCTGTAGCATACAGAAGATTAATGTACAGAACCCTTCAATAGATCAGGAAGGAGATCAGGGAAAAGTCAAGAGAGCATAACAACAAACTGAACAGGCTGTAAGAAACCATCAAGAGGCAGTAAACAGAAATTCAGAAGATTAACAATGAAATTTCAGAATTAGACAACTCAGTGGAAAGTCAAAGTTGCAAAACTGAGGCAATGGATGTCAGAATTAGTGAGACAAGATAAAGCATTTGACAGAAACATATTTGAAGAAAAATCAAAAGAATTTAAAAAATGAAAATCTATGAAACATGTGAAACTCTATCAAGAGGAATAATGTACCAGTGATTGGAGGACTGAAATGGAGGGCATGTCATAGACTGAATTGTGTCCCCCAAAATATGTCTGTAGCAATTTGGCTAGGTCATGATTCCAGGTATTGTGTGATGTTCCTCTATGTTGTAAATCCTGCCTCAGTGATGTTAGTGAGGGAGCATGGGTGACAGTTTTGTTAATGTGGCAGAATTCAAAGTTTAAAATTGTATTGTGCCTTGAGGCAACTTCTTGAGACATAAAAAATAGGGAAGCCAGCAGAGAGTTGGGGACCTCATACCACCAAGAAAGAAGCCCTAGGAGCCGAATGTGCCCTTTGACCTGAGGGCTCTGAGCCTCAGAAGCCTCCAGTCCAGGGGAAGATTGATGACAAGGTACTTTCTACACAAATCAACAGAGAGAAAGCCTTCCCTCGAGCTGATGCCCTGAATTTGGACTATCAGCTTGCAGGACTGTGACAAAATAAATTTCTCTTTTTAAAGCCATCAACTTGTGGCATTTCTTTTTTTTTTTTTTTATAAGCAGCACTAGATGCCCAAGAGCTAGAATAACAGAAAATGTGGAAAGACTTCTTGAAGATTTGTTGGCAGAAAACTTCCCTGGTATCATGAAAGATGAAATCTCTTCAAGATATCTCATCTGACTCTACACAGGTAGATCTGAAAAGAAAGAAATCAAGTCATATTATAATCAAACCTGCCAAAACCAGAGAAAAAAGATAGAATTTTAAGAGTGGATAGAGATAAAATAAACAATAACCTACAAAGGAGAGTCAACAAGACTGCTTTTGGGCTACTCAGCAGATACCATGCAGGAAAGAAAGCAATGGAACAACATATATAAACCCTTGAATGAAAAAAATTGCCAGCCAAGAATTATATATCCAGCAAAATTGTCTCTCAAATATGATGGCAAAATTAGGACATTTCCAGATAAGTGTAAGTTAGGTAATTTGCAAAAACCAAACCAAAATTACAAGAAATGCTAAAGGGTATCCTTTGGTTAGAGAATCAACAACATCAGATAATAACCCAAAACTAGAACAAAGGACAATGCAGCCAGATATCAACTGAGACAGGAAAATCACAAAAATAAATCAAAGATAAAACCCCAAATGGGGAAATAAGTGTCATTATGTAAAAGATGACATTATAACAAAAAAGAGGGACTGAAAAATGTAGTCATAAATCCTTCATATGGAGAAGACATATGGACTAAAACTTACTGAACTGATTTAAATTTAGAAAAATGGGGGTAAATATTATGGCAACACAAAGGATTTTAACCTACACATCAAAATAAAACCAATAAAAATGAAGTCTTAACAAACACAAAAATAACGACAATGAAAAAGATGAAAACACATAAAGAAAAAAAGTCAGGACAGAAAATTCAGTGGAACAAACAGTCAACAATGTACAATACATCTATATGCTACCAACAGTAGACACATCATAGACTTAAAGACACAATTACACTAAAATTCAAAGGATGGCACACCAAGCAAACAACCAAGCAAACAACATTCAAAAAAGAGCAGGAGTGGTAATATTGATTTCTGATAAAATACACTTTAAAGTAAAATTCACCACAGTGGATTAGGAAGGATACTATATATTGATTAAAGGGTCAATATACCAGGATGACCTAAAATATTAAATATGTATCACCCAGTGACAGGAATCCTAAATACATAGAACAAACTCTAAAAGCACTGAAAGGAGAAATAGTTCCAAAATAATAGTAAGGGACTTCAATATACCACTTTGAGTGAAGGACAGAATACCCAAAATGAAGCTCAATGAAGACATGCCACAATCAACCAACTTGACATCATAGACATACAGACACTTCACCTGGCAGCAGCCAACTGTACTTTCTTTTCCAATGCACGTGGAACATTCTCCAGAATAACCCATATATTAGGCCATAAAGCAAGCCTTAACAGAATCCAAAGTATCAAAATATTGCAACTCATCTTTTCAGATCATAAAGCCATGAAAGTAGAAATCAGTAACAGATAATTAAATGGAAAAAATCAGTCACACAGATACTGAACAACATCTTGCTCAAAAACTACTAGTTTATAGAAAAAAATCAGGGATGGAATAAAGAAATTCATGGAATCAAATTAGAATGAAAACATCCTATCACAGGATGTGGAACACAGCAGGTCAATTTATAGCAATTAATGCACATATCCAAAAATAAGAAAGAGCCTTGTCATGGATTGAATTGTGTCCCCCCAAAAATGTATGTGTTGATTTGAATTGGTTTGGCATTCCAACATGGTGCCCTTCCTCCCATGTGTTGTGAATCCTGCCTCTGTGATACTGATGATGAAGAATGGTTTGCAGTTGTGTTAGTGAGGCAGGACCCAAGCTACAAGCTTGTGGAATACAAGGGAGAGAAGTGAGCAGAGGAAGTTGGGAACCTCATACCACCGAGAGAGAAGCACCGAGAGCACAGCATGTCCTTTGGACCCGAGGTTCCTGTGCCAAGATGCTCTCACTGGATGTGGACTTAGCCTACTGGACTGTGATAAATTCTCCTACTGAATGGACTTACAATTTGTAAATGGATTTGTGGCGTACCGGACTGAGACAATAAAAGCTTCTCTACATGAAACCTTCCACTCGTGGTATTTTCTGTTAGAGCAGTACCCGGTGACTAAGACAAGCCTAAATCAAACATTAACCTACAGTTCCAACAAGTGGAAAGAGAGCAGAAAAAGAAACTCTCAGGCACAAGAAGAAAGAAATGATAAAAATGAGAGCAGAGCTAAATCAATTAGAGAAAAGAAAAACAGCTGAAAGAGTTAACAAGACCAAAAGATGCTTCTTTGAAAACATGAACAAAATCAACAAAGCACTAGCAAACCTGACAAAAGAAAACAGGACATAAAGCAAATACCCCAAGTAGGAAATAAGAAAGGCATTATCACAATGGAACAAAAACAAAAACATAACAGAATATTATGAAAAATTGTACTGTAAGAAATTTGAAAACCTAGAGGAAATGGATAAATTTCTAGAGACACATTTACCTACCTAAACTAACTCAGAGGTAGAACAACTAAATGAATCCATAACAAAAGAAGAAAAAGTAATTAACTCCCCCCATGAAGCAGGGCCAAGGTGCCAGAGTAGTCAGACACTTCCTGTGATCCCTCTAATAACAAAGACCCGAAATAACAAAAGAATCTATTACATATGACATCTTAGGAGCTCTGATATCAGAAGGAAAGTTGAGAAACTGGACTAAAGAATGAGGAAGAAGAAGTAGATTCAGAAGTACCTAGAAGTTGCTAGACAAGACCTGCCAGGAAATGGCTGTAGCTATCATAGTGAGTGGAGTAGTAACAGTTGGAGGGTGCCCTTTTCAGCAGGAGAAAGTGACCATAGAACCCCCTTACACCTCAAAACCTATGAAAAACAGTGCTGTGTTCATTAAAAGTCTTCATGTGTAACCCTACTGCATGCTAATCTGAATTCTTCCTTCAGGATAAACCTCTCTCCTTTCTCCTAGTGCCCCCCTCTCCCTTCCCTGCACTGTGCCTGGCTCTGGAGTCTGACACCATAACTGAGTTGGAAGTGGGACTCCTTAAGCCTACCCTGAGGCATTCTCCAAGATTCAGAGAAGGAACAATTTAAGAAACTGAGGGAGGTGGGGTGTGTGTATCTGCTGAATCCCATCAGCCTGAAATTCAGGTATGAAACAGTTCCTTTACCTAATTCGGACATAAGGGGATGTGCCATTCTCATAGATACTCAGGCATGGCTGTTAGCCCCCTGCTTAGAAGTACCTGCAGCCAGATACCTGTACCTAAACCAATCACTTCTGCCCATCTAGTATAGTATCAGAGAGCCTGCACTACACACTTAGTAACTGACTATCTGGATGGACACTTGAGCTGAATCTATACAAGAAAAGTAAACAGACTCTCTTGGGCTTCCATGTTTAGTAACAGCTCTAACCACCTGGTTGTAGACATTAGAGCTTCAACATCACCAATAATCAAACTAGCACATGCAACCAGCCTATTTGGGCATTTCAAAAAAATATGAAGAAAATAAAAAGCTAGAACACACTAGGCAAACACTAAATAAATAACTACAACTTACTGATGGCTCAGAGACAACAGTTAATTTCAAATTACTTAAAGAGGCAGATCACAATGGCTCCAGAAAGTTTCCAAAACAAAGAATCAAGAAATTTTCCAGATAAAGAGAAGTTCCTGGAATTACCAGAGGTAGAATACAAAAGATTAATATTTAAAACTCTTCAAGAGATCAGGAAGGAGATGAAGAAAATTGCAGCAGAGCATAATGACAAACTGAACAGGCTGCAAGAAAGCATGCAGGAATAATAATTAGAAATTAAGAAAATGATAAAATTACAGAATCAGACAACTCCTTACAAAGTCAGAGGAGCAGAAATGAGCCAATGGAAGCAAAGTAGTGAGACTGAAGATAAAGCATCTAACACTAACATATATGAAGAAAAATCAGATAGGATTAAAAAAATCAAGAAACACAAAGAATTATGTGGAACTCTATGAAAAGGAGTAATCTGAATACCAGGACAGGGAGGCCATAACAGAAAATACCAAGAGAGCTGTCAAAGATTTGCTGACAGGAAGCTTCCCTGATACCAAAAAGGTAGGAAGATACCTATTCAAGACTCTTATGGAACTTCATACCAGGTAGATCCCACATTAGAGACACCAAGACATATTATAATAAAACATGTTAAAATTAAGATAAACAGACAATTTTATAAGTGGCTAGGGATAATGAAAAAATAATATACAAAGGAGAATCAACTGGATTAAACTTGGACTATTCAGCAGAAACCACACAGGCAAGAAGGCAATGGGATAATGTACACAACAGCTTGAAGGAAAATAATTGCCAGCCAAGAGTTACATATCCAAAAAATTTATTTCTTAAATATCATGGTGAAATTAGGAGATTTCCAAATAAACAGAAATTTAGGAAACTTGCAAAAACCATCCCCAAACTGGGATACAGTGCTAGAAGTGCTCATTTGTCTATGACAAGAAATCTGGAGGACAGCTACCTAACCAACTGGAAGAGATTCATTTTATGTCTATTTTAAAAAAATGTGATCCAACTGAATGCAGAAGTTATTGAACAATATTATTAACATCACTCACAAATAAAATTTTACTAATGATCATTCAAAAGTGACTGCAACAGTACGTTAACACAATACTGCCAGAAATTCCAACTGAATTCAGAAGAGGATGTGGAAGGAGGGTTATCACTGCTGATATCAGATTGATCTTGGCCAAAAGCAGGGAACACCAGAAAGATGTTTACTTGTGTTTCATTGACTATGCAAAGGCATTTGACTGTGTAGATCCTAGCAAATTATGAATAATATTGCAGAGAATGGAAATACCAGAACACTTAATTGTGCTCTTAAGGAAACTATATTGATCAAAAGTCAGTTGTGTGAACAGAACAAGGGGACACTGTATGATTTAAAGTTAGGAAAAGTATGCGTCAGCATCACACTCTTTCACCATACCTTTTCTATCTATATGCTGAGCAAATAATCCAAGAAGCTGGATTATCGGAAGAAGAACGAGGCATCAGGATTGGAGGAAGACTCATTAACAACCTGTGTTCTGCAGATGACACAATCTTGTTTGCTGGAAGTCAAGAGGATCTGAAACACCGATAAAGATCAAAGACCACAGTCTTCAGGATGGATTGCACTTCAACATCAAGAAAAAATCCTCACCAGTGTGGGGTGCAGCAGTTTTGGGGTTCCCCCAGGAGCATGGCCCCTGGCCCTGATGCTGCCCTTGTCCATAAATCATAACGAAGGTCCACTCTTCAGACACAAATGGATTGGACTTGGCGATGCAAAGTGACCATGTATTTGATGCACTTTATGATTCTATGCATCTATAGGATATCATTCTGCTGACCTCTGGCTGGAGGAAGGGGAGTGGGTGGAGAGGAGGGGAAAGGAGACTGTTGGGAGGATTAGATATGTATGGAGCAGAGAGGAAGAGTGTGCTGACACCAGGCAGGGAGAACAGTGAAAGCTGCATATAGGCAAGTATGTAAATTTATACGGGAATGTACATTTTCACTCAGTCAAAATAAAAAAAAAAAATCCTCAAAACTGGACAGTAAGCATCATCATCATAAATGGAAAAAGGATAGAGGTTGTTAAAGATTTCACTTTGCTTGGTTCCACAATCAACTCCCATGGAAGCAACAATCAAAAAATCAAAAGATGCATTGCACTGGGAAAATCTGCTGCAAAGGACCTCTTTAAAGTGTTGAAAAGTCAAGATGCTTTTATGTGTTTTCATCTTTTTCGTTGTTGTTGATTATGCATTTGCTGAGACTTCATGTTTTTCTTGTTTCTCGTTTTGATGCATAAGATTGAGTTTCTTTTGTAGTTATGTCAATATCTACCCTGACTTTTCTAAAGTAAGCCATTATTTAAGTTCTTTCTGTCACCTTGACTTTCTCTTCACATGAAATATCTATGATTACATTTCTTTTAAATCTAAGACTAAGATGTGCCATGGTGTTTTCAGTGGCATCGTATGCATGCTAACGTTGGACAATGAATGAGGAAAACAGAAGAAGAATTGATGCTTTTGAACTGTGGTATTGGAGAAGGATATTGAATGTATCACAGACTGCCAAAAGAACAAATAGATCTATTCTGGAAGAAGTACAACCAGAGTGCTCCTTGGAAGCAAAGATGGTGAGACTGCATCTTATATTCTTTGGACATGTTGTCAGGAGGGATCAGTCCCTGGAGAAGGGCATCATACTTGGTAGAGTAGAGGGTCAGCTAAAAAGAGGAAGACTCAAGGAGATGGATTGACACAGTGGCTGCAATGATGAGCTTAAGCACAAAAACAATTGTGGTCATGGTGCAGGATCAGGCAGTGTTTTGTTCTGTCTTGCACAGGGTCACTAAGAGTTGGAGCTGACTTGATGGCACCTAACAACAGCAACAACATACCAGAATTACAAGAAATAATAAAGGGAGTCCTTTGTTTAAGAAAATCAGTAACATCAGGTAACAACCTAAGACTGGAATACAGAAAAGAGCAACTGGTTATCAACCCAAATAGGGCAATCATAAAAACAAATCAAAAGCAAACACTGAAAATAGGGAAAAAGAGATGTCGTTATGTAAACATCACAACAAAAATGGATTCAAAAGAAATGTAATCATGGATGTTTCATATGGAGAGAAAGTCAAGGTGATAGAAAGAACTTAAAGAATGGTTTAGCTTTAGTACAATAGGGGTAAATACTGAGGTAACCACAAAAGAAACTATCAATCTTATGCATCAAAATAAAAAATAAGAAAAATGTGAAGTCTAAGGAAATAGAAAACTAACAACAATGAAAAAGATGAAAAGAAAGCACATAAAAAGACAGCACAGAATATTAAATAGAACAACGGAATTGTCTGCAACACACAGACAAGATATCAAAATAATGGTACTAAACTCATACCTATCAATAATCACAGTGAATGTAAATGGATTGAATCTACCAATAAAGAGATACAAAGAGGCAGACTGTATAAAAAAAGTAACCCCTCTACATGCTGTCTACAGCAGATACACCCTAGATTAACAACATTTGAAAAGAAGTAGGAGTGGCAAAATTAATCTCTGATAAAATAGACTTTAAAGAACAATCCACCACACTGGATAAAGAAGGACTCTATATAATGAATGAAGGGTCAATAATCCAGGAGGATACAACCATATTAAATATCCACAAACCAAAGAACAGGACTTCAAGATACATAAAATGAATTGTAACTGCACTGAAAAGAGAAATAGCTCCACAATAATGGTAGGAGACTTCAAAACACCACATTGAGTGAAAGACAAATGTTTTAGCCAGCTAGGGCTGCTGTAACAGAAATACCACAGAGTGGATGGCTTTAACAAAGGAAGGTTTATTCTTACATAGTCTGGTAGGCTACACGTCCATATTCAGGGTGTCTGCTCCAGAGGAAGGTTTTCCCCTTTGTAGGCTCTGGAGAACAGTCCAGTATTGCATCAGTCTTTGTCCAGGGAGCATCTTGGTGCAGAAACCTCAGGTCGGAAGGACGTGCTCTTCTCCTGATGCAGATTTCTTGATGGTGTGAGGTTCTCAATTCTCTGCTTGCTTCTCTGTCCTTTTATCTCTCATAGGCTGCAAGGATTAAGGGTGGGGCAAGCCATACTCCAGGGAAACTCCCTTTACAGTGGAGCAGGGAGGTAATCCCATGAAGGGATTTACAACCCCACCCTAATCCTTTAACATACAGTTTAGGAATACCACAAAATGGAGGACAGTCACAGGATACTGGGAATCATGGCCCAGCCACATGGCTACACCTATTTTTTGGGGGACACAATTCAACCCATGACAGCAAAGCATCCAGAAAAATGCTCAACAAAGACACAAAAGATCTAAATGCCACAATTAACCAACTTGACCTCGTGGACATGTGAAGTTTGACAAGTCCACAAACTTAATTGTTCTAAGCAATACATACCTCATTGCTGAATATTACTATGTTCATCTTCAAAGTATTCCCCTTGTGAAGCTATGTACAAATGTCAGCACATAGCCTACCCTTCAAAGCAACTTTGGAACGCTTTCTGGAATGGTTGTTGCACACAGTGGCAAGTTCATGAACTTAACTGCATACTTGTCTGTGAGGGAGTTTTTAGCCAATAAACAGATCACTGTATTGGAACACTCTCCCTACTCATATGATCTGCCCCCAGTGACTTTTTTCTTTACCCAAAGATAAAAGAAATATTGAAAGGAAGACATTTTGATGACATTCAGGACATCAAGGGCAATATGATGACAGCTCTGATGGCCATTCCAGAAAGAGAGTTGTAAAATTGCTTTGAAAGATGGATTAGATGCTGTTATCTGTTCATAGATTCCCAAGGGGAGTACTTCAAAGGTGACCATAGTGATATTTAGCAATGAGCTATATAGCACTTTTTCTAGGATGAGTTCACAAACTTAATTGGTGGTACTTGTATACTGACTACTGCTCCCAACAACAGGCTAGTTTCTTTTCCAAGGCACATAGAACATTATCCAGAATTGACTACATATTAGCCATAAAGCAGTCCTCAACAAAATTTGAAGTACTGAAATATTAAAAAGCGTCTTTTCAGACCATAAAGCCATAAAAGTAGAAGTCAGTAACAGAAAAGGCAAAGCAAAAAATCGAACACATAGAAACTGAACGAGTTGCTCAAAAACAGCTGGTTTATAGAGGAAATGTGGAACAAAATAAAGAAATACACAAAATCAAATGAGAGTGAAAATGCATTTTATTAGACCTTTGGAGCACAATAAAAGCAATGTTCAGAGATCAACTTATCTCAATAACTGTACATATCCAAAAAGAAGAAAATGCCCAAATCAAAGAACTAACCCTACAACTCAAATAAGTAGAAAGAAAGTAGCAAAAGAACTCCTTGGGCACCAGAAGAAAGCAAATACTAAAAGTGAGAGTAGAACTAAATGAATTAGAGAATAGAAAAACAATTTAAAGAGTTAACAAGACCAAAAGGTGGATATTTGAAAAGATCAATAAAATCTATAAACTGTTAGCCAAATGGACAAAAGAAAAATAGGACAGGACACAAATAACTTGACAAAGAAATGAGATGGACAATATCACAATAGACACACTGAAATAATAAAAAATCATAAACAGAATACTATGAAAAATTGTACTCTAATAATTTGAAAACCGAGGGGCAATGGATACATTTCTGGAAACACAGTACTTGCCTAAACTAACACACAAGAACATTTAAATAAACCCATCACAAAAGAAGAGATGGAAACAGTAATTAAAAAAACAAAAAATCCCTGGCTCTGATGGCTTCACTGAAGAACTCTACCAAACTTTTAGAGAAGAGTTAACATCACTATTATTAAAGGTATTTCAGAGCTAAGAAAAAGATGAAATACTTCCAAATTCATTCTATGAAGCCAACATAAGCCTGATACAAAACACAGGTAAAGACACCACACAAAAAAGAAAATTACAGAACAGTATCCCTCATGACCTTAGAAGCTGTCATGGATTGAACTGTGTCCCCACAAAAATGTGTGTAGCAATTTGGCTAGGCTTCAATTAGTAGTATTGTGTGGTGTTCCTCAATGTTGTGAACTCTGCCTCTGTGATGTTAATGATAGAGGGTGGGCAGCAGTTGTGTTAGTGAGGAGGGACTCAGTGTGTAAGATGGTACTGTGCCTTGAGGCAACCTCTTGAGCTATAAAGGAAAGAAGCTAGCAGACATTTGGGGACCTCATACCATCAAGAAGCAGTGCCAGAAGCTGAGTTTGTCGTTTGCAAAAGACCTGGGGCCTTTGTGCATCAGAAACTCCTAGTCCAGGGGAAGACTGATGAGGAAGTCCTAACTTCAGAGCCAGCAGAGAAAGTCTTCCCCTGGAGCTGACACCCTGAATAAGGACTTTTAACCTACTAATCCAAACCAAACCCACAGACATCTAGTTGATTCTGACATATTGTGATCCTATAGGATGGAGTAGAACTGCCCCATAGTTTCCAAGGAGCCCCTGGTGGATTTAAACTGCCAACCATTTGGTTAGCAGCCGTAGCAGTTAACTACCGGGCCATTATGCCACCAGGGTTTTCTTTAGCCTACTAGACTGTGACAAAATGAAATTTCTCTTTTTAAAGCCATCCACTTGTGGTATTTCTGATAGAGCAGCACTAAATGACTAAGAAAGACACTAAAATTCTCAACAAAATTCTGGTCAGTGGAATCCAACAACATATCAAACAAGTAATTCACCATGGCCATGTGGGATTCTTATCAGGGATGCAAGAGTGGGTCAACGTTAGAAAAATAATCACTGTAATCAACCACATGAACAAATGACAAGAACCACACGGTTTTATCAATTGATGTAGAAAAGGCTTTTGAAAAAACCCAATACTGATTCATGATAAAAACTCTTGGCAAAATAGAAATAAAAGATAAATTCTTCAGTGTAATAAAATGTATTTATACAGAGCCAACAGCTAACATCATCCTAAGCAGAGAGAGTCTGAAAGCATTCCCCTCAAGAACAGGAACCAGGCAAGGATACCTCTTGTTACCACTTTTATTTAACTTGTGCTAGAGGTTCTAAACAGGTAAATCAGGCAAGATAAAGAAATAAAACACATCCAAATTGGTAAAGAAGACGTAAAAACTATCTCTATTTGCAGATGATAGCATCTTATACACAGAATCCTAAAGAATTCACAAAAAAACTACTATAACTAATACAAAAGTCCAGCAAAGCATCAGAATAGAAGATAAGCATACATAAATCAGTTGGATTCTTTTACGCCAACACACAGGAAATTACCAAATCAACATCATTTACAATAGCTCCCAAGAAGATAAAATACTTAGGAATAAATCTAACCAGAGATGTAAAAGACCTATACAAAGAAAATCACAAGACTCTACTGCAAGAAATCAAAAGAGATTTACGTAAGTGGAGAAAACTTCCTTGCTCATGGATAAGATTTAACATCATGAAAATGTCTATTCTGCCCAAAGCAATTTATATATATATACAGTGCAAACCAATACAAATTTCAATGTCATTTTTTAATGAGCTGGAGAAACAAATCACCAACTTCATATGGAAAGGGAAGATATCCTGCATTAAATAAGCATTATTGATGAGAAAAACAAAGTTGGAGGGCTCATACTTACTGCTTTTAGAACCTATTACATGGTAGCCAAAACAGTCTGGTACTGGTAAAACAATAGATACATAGATCAATTGAACAAAATTGATAATGCAGAGATGTCATCATACACCTGTGAGCAGCTGATATTTGACAAAGTCCCAAAGTCTATTAATTAGGGAAAAGACAGTCTCTTTAGCAAATAGTGTTGTCTTAACTGGATATCTACCTGCAGAGAAATGAAACAAGACTTATATCTCACACCATGCACAAAAACTAACTCAAAGTGGATCAAAGAACTAAATATAAAATCTAAAGATATAAGGATCATGGAAAAAAATAAGTAAAATTCTGAGAGTTCTAATATATATTGCATAAACACAGTAAAAAACTTGTAATCCACAAACACCAGAAGAGAGAATACATAGCTGGGAGCTCCTAAACATCAAACCCTCAGGCTCATTCAAAGACTTCACAAAAAAAGTAAAAAGACAACCTACAGATTGGGAAAAAAAAAATGGATATGATGAATCTGATCATGGTTTAATCTCTAAAATCTATAAGATACTGCAAAATCTCAACAAGAAAAAGATAACCCCATTAAAAAAAATTGGCAAAGGATATGACCAAACATTTCACCAAGGGAGACATTTGGGTCACTAACAGATACATGAGGAAATGCTCACAATCATTAGCCATTACAGACATGCAAATTAAAAGTACAAAATACCAAGTCACCCCAACAAGGCTGGCTTTAATAAGAAAAAATACAAAATAATAAATGTTGGAGGGGCTGTGGAGAGACTAGAACACTTACACACTGCTGGTAGCTATGTAAAATGGTACAATAAGTTAATTAATTTGGTACTTCCTTAAAAAACTAGAACTAGAAATACTGTATAATCTAGCACTCCTACTTCTTGGAATACATTCTAGAAAAATAAAAGCTGTCACATAAACAGATATACGCACACCCATGTTCATTGCAGCACTGTCCACAATAGCAAAAAGATGGAATCATCTTTGATGTCTATCAATGGGTGAGTGGATAAACAAATTATGGTATATTCACACAATGGAATACTAGTAATGATGAACAACAAGGATGAATTTGTGAAACATAACATGGAGGAATCTTTAAGGCATTATACTGAGTGAGATTAGTCAGTTGCAAAAGGACAAATATTGTATATAGCTAGTATTATAAAGACTCAGGAAAAGGTTTAAACACAGAGGAAAACATTCTTTGATGGTTACAAGGGAGTGAAGGAGGGAGGTGGGTATTCACTAATTAGATTGAGACAGGAATTATTTTAGGTGAAGGGAAGGATAGCACACAGTAGAAGAGAAGTCAGCACAAGTAGACTAAACAAAAAGCTGTGAAATGTCCTAAACACAAACACTTCCAGGGACAGAGTAGCAGGGGCAAGTGTCTGGAGACCATGGTTTCAGGGACATTTGGGTCAATTGGCGTAACAAAGTCTATTGAGCAAATGTTTTGCCTCCCACTTTGCTGAGTGGTGTTGGGTCCTAAAAGCTAGCAAGTGGCCATCTAAGAAGCATCAACTGGTCCCAACCCAATTTGAGCAAAGGAGAATAATGAATACCTAGGTTATATGGAAAATATGAGCCCAAGAGATGGAAAAGCCCACATAAACCAGAGTCTACATCAGAATGAGACTGGAAGAACTAGAAGTTGTCCAGTTAATACAAATAACTGCCCTGACAGGGAAATCAGCAAAGAGTCCTTAATGGAGTGGGAGAGATGTGGGCTGCAGAACTTAAATGCTAGCTAAAAGACCAGAATTGGTGGTCTGACAGACTGGGGGGTACCTGGAAGACAAGGGCTCCAAACTCTCTGTTAGCTCAGAACTGAAACCATTCCTAAAGCCAGCTCCTCAGACAAAGATTGAACTGATCTGTAAGACTTAAAATGATAGTAGTGAGGAGTGTGCTACTTGGCTTAAGTAGATATTGGAGACTAACTAGGTAGCTCCTGCATGGAGGTGAGATGAGAAGGCAGAGGGGGATAGGATCTGGTTGGATAGACACTAGAAATACAGGTGGAAAGGAGAAGTGTGCTCTCACACTGTGGGGAGAGCTAGTGTCATATAACAAGGTATCTGTGAGTTTTCATGTGAGAACCTGACTTTAATTGGAAACTCATTTAAAGCACAATTAAAAAAAAAATCAAAAGAGTTGTTGTGTTGGTCAAACTTGCTGCAAAAGCCCTCTTTGAAGTGTTGAGAAGTAAAGATGTTACATTGAACACTAAGGTGTACCTGACCCAAGTCACCTTGTTTTTCAATTGCCTCATATGCTTTCGAAAGCTGGACAATGAATAAGGAAGACTAAGAATTGATGCCTTTGGATAGTGGTTAGCCAGCCATAGCGAATACAACATGGACTGCCAAAAGAACACACACATTTGTCTTGGAAGCAGTACAGCCAGAATGTTCCTTAGAGGCAAGGATAGCAAGGCTATGTCTCGCATACTTTGGATATATTATCAGGAGGGATCTCTTAGAGAGGGACATCATGTTTGGCAGGGTAGAGTGTTAGAGTACGGAGGAAGACTTTCAGTGATACGGATTGACTCAGTGGCTGCAACAATGGGCTCAAGTATATCAAGGATTGTGAGAATGACATAAGACCAGTGAGTATTTCATTTTGTTGTACATACGGTTGCTGTGCGTTGGAGTTGACTGAACTGCAACTAACAACAACAATACATATCTAAGTGTGGAGAGATTGAATCCTATGGTAAGTGTATGTTGACCTTTTCAATGAACCACTAGAAGTCAGTGTTTTTTCTTTTATCCATTCTAATAGGGTATAGTTATATTTCATTGCAGTCTTAATTTGCATTTTTTAATGGTTAAAGATGTTGAACTTATTTTCATGTGCTTGCTTGCCATTTACATAGCTTATTTGGTAAAAATGTTTAAATCTTTACCCATGTTTTAAATTAAATGGCTTGTGTATTCTTGAGTTTTGAGAGTTCTTACATATTCTGGATAGAAGTCTTAAAGGATATACAAAGTTTAACAATTACGGTTGATAATTTGCCGCTGTGTGCTTATGTTAGCAGCACTGTACAAACCACTTGGTAAGGTTTCATAACTTTGGTATATCAGTGTCTCACAACTGTGTTTGTGCCTATGTGTGGCTATGTCTTGCCAAGTGGCATTCATTATTGTTGTTGCATGTTTTTGTTTGCTGTTGTGAGAATGCCGGAACTCGACTTACAGCATCAAACAAACTTTAAATGTCTTGTTAAGTTTGGCAAAATGGAAATGAAATCAGGCACATGTTAGTCCAAGTTCATGGGGATAATACCACGGAGAAAATGGCAGTGTACAAATGGATTAAATGTTTTTTCTGAGGGGAGAGAAAGTGTCATTGATGAAGGGAGGTCAAGGCGGCCAGTAATGAGCAAAAATTTGTGAAATTGTGTGTCAGAATCATTGCCTGACTGTGCGATTATTTGTGTTTTCTCCCAATTTATGGTTCGTCTTTTCATTGTCTTAACACTGTATTTTGACAAGAAAAAGCTTGTCAGCTGTCTCATTCCTGATAAGGCGAATTACCGTCTTTTCTATTTTTGTTCTTTCTTAGTAGAGATTTATCCATTTTACTTACTGTCTGAAGAAACTAGCTTCTGGTTTAATTGATTTTTATCTTTGTTGTTCTGTTTTTCTTCCATTGAGTTTTGCTCTGATATTCTTTTGTTTCTTCTGTTTACTTTGGATTTATCTTTTCTAAGTTTCTTGAAATGGAAATTGAGGTAATTAATTTGAGACTTTTTTCTTTGTTAATATGGCTGTCTAGTGCTGCAAATTCTTCTCTGTTAAGTGCTTTAGCACACTGCACAAATTTTGATGTGTTTTCATTTTCACTTAGATCAAAATACTCTATAATTTCCTTTTGTAATTCTTTGAGACATGGGTTAGCTGAAAGTATTTTATTAAATTTCTAAATCCTTTTGTGGGGGGCTAGGGGGGACTCCAGAGATCATTCTGCTGATTTTTAATATAATTCCTGTGGTTACAGGACCAACTTTTTATAATCTGAATTCTTTATGGACACTTACATTACAGTTGAGAATTTTCCTGTCGTGGTATATGTTTAGTGTACACTTGAAATGAGTGTACACTATCATTCATTTAAGTATTATCTAAATATTAATTAGGTTCATTGGTTGATAACATTTAAATTTTCTGTTTTCTAACTTATATTGTCTGATCAAGTTTTTTGAGAAAGTATTAAAATATACAGCTATAATCATGGATTTATCTATCAGGTATTTGCATACTGATCATATATTTTTCCATGTATTTTGAAGCTCTGTTGTGTGCATAAATGTTTAAGGTTGTTCTGTCCCACTGAAGGATTTACTCTTTTATCATTCCAAAATAGTGATCTTTGTTAACATTCTTGTCTGTGAAATCTACTTTCTTGGATGTTAATATAGCCACTTATGCTATCATTAATTAATATTATCATGGCATGTCTTTTTCTGTCCTTTTCCTTTAACCTATTTGTGTCTTTATATTTGTAGTGTGTTTCATGTAGTCATCATATAGTTGGGTACTGATTTTTTAAAGTCATATTTGACAATTTCTGTCTTTTAATTGGAGTATTTGGACCATTCACACTAAATATGATTATTGATAAAGTTGAGTTTTACTCTACCATCGAGGCATTTGCTATCTGTCCCATCTGTTCTTTCCTCCCTGTTCTTTCTGACTTCTTTTGGACTAACTGAGTATTTTTATGATTTCATTTTATCACTTCAATTAGCATACCAGTTCTAATAGTTTGCTTGTTATGTTAGTGATTTTTTATACTTTATAGGATAAGGTTTAACTTACAGCTTACTTTCATGTTATATAATGCTTCATATATAATAGTAGAACCCTCAAATAGTTTATCTGTACTTCCAATTGTCCCTCTCCGGAGTTTGTGCCATTGTTATTGTACGTTTTACTTCTACATGTATTATAAAACCCAGACTACTATATTAGTTTTATTTAAGCAACCAATTGTTTTAGAGATTTTAATAATGAAAAAATGTCTTAAATATTTACTCATATAGCTAACAATTTCTGATGCTTTTTTTTCTTTTGTGTGGGTCCAATTTCCATCTAGTATTCTTTTTCTTCTGCCTAAATGACTTTCACATTTTTCATAGTTGTAGTGCTGCTGGTGATAAATTATTTCAGCTTTTGCATGAAATCTCCCTCAGAAACTCTCGATTTCACGTATATCAGGTAAATTGTTGTCACAATGTTCATTTTCTTAAAGACTTTTTTCTCTGTGTTTTCCGTTTGGTATAGTTCATATTATTATGCCTTCAAGTTTCTTTTTCTTCTGCCTTGTTAAATTTGCTGTTAACCTCATCCAGTGAAAGTTCCATCTAAAGATGTAATCTTCAACTTGTGAAATTCACTTTTGGTCTTTTTTTGTATCATGCCTCTACTTAATCTTTCCTTTAGCTTTTTGAACGTATGCCAAGCCAAGTGCCGTCTATAGTCAAATAACTGTTTTAATCTTCTTTCAAAATTAATTCTAACATCTGCATCATTTCTGATTAGGTGTATATTGGTTGATTCTTATTATTGGTTTTTGTTTTTTTTCTTTTGGCATTCCTGGCAATTTTTTTATTAGGTGGTAGACACTATGAATTTTACTTTTTAGGTGTTCAAAAAGAGAGACATATATATACCTGTATATATTTGTAGAGTTACATATATACCTATTTCTTCCTGATATGGGGAGATTTACACTGTCAGATGGGTTGACTGTAAGTTGAAATTGATTCAGTGACACCTCACAACAACAACAATAATGACATCCTCACATGTAGTTAAGTTACTTGAAACCATTTGTTCAGTTTAGGCCTTGCTTTTAAGATTCGTTAGGTGGAGCAAGAGCAGCCTATAGCCTGGACTAACTACCTGTTACTATCGATGACAGACCCTTCTCAACAATTTACCAAAACACTCTGAATGAGGAAGTTTAGCAGTTTGGCTGGTGGAGACACGTACTTTTTCTGAGTCTATGTGAGCCCCAGGGACTATTTCTTCCAATTGTTTTGAGAACAGTCATTTCTGTACACACATGAAGTGATTATGGCCCTGCTGAATGCTTGATGAAACTCTCTGTCGGTATCTGCAACTCTTTCTGTACAGGCTTCTCCTTTCAGGTGCTCTGACTGTGAACTCTTGACACCTGGGTCTTCCTGGAGTCCCTTCATTGTCCCCTAAACTTGGGAATTTTACTGGGCTCCATGTGGGTTTCATCTCTTTGAACTGTGGCCTGGAAACTTTAAAGGCAGTAAAATGGGCATCACAGGGTTCCCATAAGTGTTCTCTATTTTTTTCTTGATGCTCAATGCTTTAAAGATTTTATTTTATATTTTTTATTGAGTTTTTGATGGGAAAATAAATCTGGTTCCTATTACTCCATCTTAGACAAAGCCGAAGTCTCCACTGCATTTCTTATAAGACATTAATTTCAAGAACCAAGGGAAGTCCTATAAATGCTAATTATTTTGATAATGAATGAAATTCAGCTGAAGTTCTTAGTCTTTGTCCTTAAGAATGCTTGTAACCAAAACCAACCAACCAACCAACCAAACAAAAAACAAACTTCTTGCCATCAAGTGGATTCTGACTCATAGAAACCCTATAGGACAACGTACAACTGTTCTTCAGAGTTTCCAAGGAACTCTGATGAATTTGAACTGTTGACCTTTTGGTTAGCAGGTGTAGCACTTAACCAGTACACCACCAAGGTTTCCTTATAAGTAACAGTAGAATAAAAATTAATTAGTGTATCTCTCTAAGTTGGATTTACTGACAAAATCTTCAAATAATGTTTTGGAGGGCCCATTGGTTAGACCACTGTAATTGACATGATAAAAACACCCTTTCAAAGTTTAGTCAAGTTTGTTCAGACAGCATATATGCTCTTGCTCCCATTCAACTTCCCATCCCTGTTATTATTTTGAGAATTCCAAACCTTGCCAGTTCAGCATGTGAAAGTCTTTCGGAGTCCAGAGCCTCATCAGAAGGAGAGAGGTTGAGTATTTTTCATTTTATTTAGACTCTGAGTCAAGTGGGCTTGGATTCATTTTTACATTTTTAGTAAGGGAAAGAGTGATTATTGGTTGATGTATATGTAAGCTCTGCAATTAAGCATATGGGCTGAGCTCTGAGACCAAAACCACTTTCTCATTGATATATAAGCAGAATGGCCAGAAGGAGCAGTGGGAATAAAAATATTTGAAGCAAATTGAAAAAGGGATGGGGTCTCTGAGCTTCACGAACAGATCTTGTTCTGGTTGGTTTCACTGTCCGGTCCCACTGGGTCAGGATAGCATTTCTGGCCCCGTCCCACTTCCCTGGTCCCATTAGCCTAAATTGATATGGACTGCAAGGGCCAAAATACACTTCTAGGGCCAGCTGGGGATCAGTAAGGAAGAGCCATGGTATGTTTGGCTTGGCCCCTATGAAGGAACCTAACTCATCCATGTACGTGATGTAATCTGTCTGCAAAGTCTGGCTCTGGCCAAACCTGAAGGAAAAAAAGAGCACAAAGGGATGAATGTTAGAGATACAAACAGAGCACAGTTTTCTTACCTTTTTCCTCAGAAAGTAACATTTTCACCAGCACCATCAATAATAACCCCCTTCCTTTCTTTTTCTACAACATTGAATTTGGCATTTGTTCTTTGGCTGTGAGCAAGCTGTGTCTCTCTCTCCTAATCTCCATCTAAATTTGATGTCATTTTTGGTCACTGCCTTTAGCTATGCGGCCTGGAGCAAACTGACCCTAGAGTTTCCAGGTGAGTGGTTAACTTAGTGTACTTCTTAACTTGGTTATTCTTCATAGTACACTGCTTAGAAACTTCCTGAGTGTTGAAATTTTTAACATGTGGCAGTGGTGGTGTTTAAAAATTGTTTTATGCGTGATATAAATATTGCTGCAATTTATGAATACAAATTACTTCATACTGTATTCAGAGTACAGCCTCGTTTGTTTGTAGGAGCCCTGGAGAGCAGCTTGTCATTTGGGTAGCCCGATGAATATTTAGGTTTTTCTTTTTCCTCTTCTTTTCACCTTTTGGTTTTTAATACAAGGTGTAGTAAGTAGAGTGAACCACATAAACAGCTAACACAGTAGTGTGCCTGCCTCACAGTGTCCTATGAACTGAAGTAGGAAGCAGAGGTGCTTGTTGAGACTGTGGATTCCAGTTCTCCTTCAAGCCATTAACCAAAGACTGCTTTGGAACATTTAAGGAAATGCTACTTCAGAAACTTTAAAGAAGAAAGAAACTGTACAAAATGCTTTACAAACTACATACAGTCATTTACTCATCCAAGTGCGCTCTGTTAGTGAATCATTCTTTCAACAGATTTTGATGTATGTTTTGAAAAGGATTTACTTTTATAGAAGTAATTAACATGAAAAAATACATTTAAATATTTAATGTCTAGCTACTTAAATGACTTTCTACAAGTCCCATTTATGTTGTACTTAAAAGATATATTTGGATGAATCAGAAGTAGATACTGTTTTAGTAGAAAATATTCCCAGAAATTTAGTTAAAAGACCTCTGCATGCATTTTCTGTTCATTATTTGAGATCTGATCTGGGCCAAACCATACCTTCATGAATGATTCTTCCTTTTCCTACAGACTTGTCTCTTTATTCCAGAACATTTCTCCTAAATGATGCAATGCATACTGGACTATTGTCATGTATAGGTAGTCCCTGACTTACCCTGTATTTAAGTTACATTGAATCACATTTTTGACTGTCCTTTTTATCTTGGTACATCTTGTCAGTAGTAACATGTACTATATAAAATGTTGCAGCATGTAATTTACTGATTTTATCAATATCATACCAACCCCCAAAGACATATATATGTCTGATTCATAAAGGTACTGATAATAATAATGAAAACAAGAGACAGAGATATTCAACTTACATCAGAACTAACTTTAAATATTGTCATTGGAATGGAACTCTGTTGTAAGTCAAGGACTACTTGTATATACACATGCTTATTTATTTTTAATATTTTATCATGCTTTAAGTGAATGTTTACAAACCAAGTCGATTTGTCATCCAAAAACTTAACAGACACCTTGCAGTGTAACTCTAGCTACTCTCCCCATTCTGTGACAGCGTATTTCTCCTTTCACCTGTGTATTTCCAGTGTCCATTCAACCAGTTCCTGTCCCCCTGGGCTAACAGAGAGCGCAGGAGCTGCATATTCCAGGGACCCTTCAGTCTGTTGGACCATCAAGTCTGGTCCTTTTAATAGTTTGAGTTTTGTACCCCGTTTTTCTCCCACTATGTCAGGGACTCTTTTTGAAGTTCCCTGTCAGGACAGTCACAACGAATGACACCACTAGGATACCGTCTAGTACTTCTGTTCTCATACTGGTGTAGTCTCTGGATTATGTGGCCCTTTCTGTCTGTTGGGGTCATATTTTCCTTATGTCTTTGATGTCCTTCATTCTCCTGTGTTCCTGGTGGGTTGGGACAAATTGATGCTCCTTACATGGTTGCTGGCTAGATTTTTAAGACCCAGATGCCAATCACCAAAGTGAGGTGAACAACATTTCCTTAAAAACTGTGCATGCCAGTTACCCTAGATGTTCCTTGAAACCATGGTCCCCAGACCACTGTTGCTGCTACTCTGTCCTTCAAAGTATTTGGTTATATTTAGGAAACTACTTAGCTTTTGGTCAGTCCATTTGTGCTGACTTCTCCTCCACCATGTGTTGTCCCTCCCCTCACCTAATTCTTATCTACTGTCTAATGCCGCCTCCCTCAGTCCCGTCCCTTGTAACCATCAAGGACTGTTTTCTTCTGTGTTTAAACTTTTCCTTGGGTCTTTATAATAGTGGTCTCATACAATATTTTTCCTCTTGCCACTGACTAATTTCATTCAACATAATATCTTCCATATTTCTCACATTATGAGATATTTCCCAAATTCACTACTTTTTTTTTTTTTAAAAAAATAATGCATACTGTTCCATAGTGTGAATATACCATAGATTGTTTATTCATTTGTCCAGTGATGGACACCTAGGTTGATTCCGTCTTTTGCTGTTGTGGACAGTGCTGCCATAAATATCAGTATACATGTATCTATTACTGTGGCGGTTCTTATTTCTCTAGGACATATTCCAAGAAGTGAGATTGCTGGATCATATGGTATTTCTATTTCTAGTTTTTTAAGGAGGTGCCAAGTTGATTTCCAAAGTGGTTCCATTTTACACTGCCGCCAGGAGTGTGTAAGTGTTCCAGTATCTCCACAGACTCTCCAACATTTACTACTCTGTGTTTGTTAGATTAATATACCAGCATTATGGGGATGAGATGGCATCTCATTGCAGTTTTGATTTGGATTTCTCTAATGGATAACGACTGAGCATTTACTTATGTACCAATTAGTGGCCTGAATGTCTTCATGGTGAAATATCTGTTCATGACCTTTACTCATTTTTTAATCAGGTTATTAGTCTTTTTGTTGTTGAGGCTTTGCCGTATCTGGTAGATTTTGGAGACTAGACGCTGATCAGATTTCTCATACCCAAGTTTTTTTTGCCCAATCTGTAGGTTGTCTTTTAACTTTTTTTTATAGAGTCTTTGAATGAATATTAAGTATCTGATGTTTTAGGAGTTCCTAGCTATCCATTTTTCATGCTGGTGTTTGTACGTTGTTAGTGATTTTTGTATTCTATTTATGCCATATATTAGGGCTCCCAGCATTACCCATATTTTTCCTTCCAGTGTAATGGGTTCTCAAGCCAGGTAGTGTGAGAACTCTCTGTTTGTTGTTTTTCTTCAGTAATGTTTTACTTATCCAGGGCTTCTTCCCTTTCCATATGATTTTGGTGATTTGTTTCTCCCTCTCATTGAAAAATGCCATTGGAATCTGTATTGGGATTGCATCATATTTATGGATTGCTTTGGGTAGAATACACATTTTCACTATGTTGAGTCTTCCTATCTATGAGCAAGTTAGGTTTCTCCACTTATGTAGGTCTCTTTTGGTTTCTTGCAGCAGAATCTTGTAATTTTTGTTTTATACATCTTTTACATCACTGGTTAGATTTATTTCTAAGTGTTGTGTCTTCTTGAGTGCTATTGTAAATGGTATTGACTCAGTGATTTCCTCTTTGGTGATCTCTATGTTGGTGTAAAGGAATTCAACTGATTCATGCATGTCTATTTTGTATCTTGATACTTCGCTGAATTCTTCTATTATTGTCAGTAGGTTTTTTTTTGGATTCTTTAGGCTTTTTTATGTATAAGATCATATCATATGTAAACAAAGATACTTTCCCTTTTCCTTAACAATCTCAATGCATTTTCTTTCTTTACCTCATCTGATTTCTATGGCTAGAACCTCCAGATAATGTTGAATAAAAGTGATGACAATGAGCATACTTGTTGGGTTCCTGTACTCCAGTGGAATGCTTCCAGACTCCCTCCATTTAGGATGATGTTGGCTGTTGGTTTTCATAAATGCACCTTATTATGTTGTGAAATTTCCCTTCTATTCCTATTCAGCTGAGAGTTTTTAACATGAATGGGTTTTGGACTTCATGAAATGCCTTTTTTTTTTTTCATCAGTTGATAAAATCAAGTGTTTCTCTTATTTATGTGGTTGATTACATTATTTTTCTAATGTTGAGCTCTCCCTGTATCATGGTGAATTATTTCTTTGATGTATTATTGAATTCTATTGACTCAAGTTTGCTGACGATTTTTGTATCTAAGTTCATGAGAGGTATTGGTCTGTAAATTTCCTTTTTTGTATGGTGTCTTTACCTGGCTTTGGTATTAATGTTATGCTGGCTTCATAAAATGCTTTTGGGAGTATTCAATCCTTTTTTATGCTGTAAATACCTTTAGCAATAGTGATGTTAGCTCTTCTCTAAAAGTTTAGTAGAATTCTCCAGTGAAGCCATCTGGGCCAGGACTTTTTTTGGTTGAGTTTTTCAACTACTTTTTCTATCTCTTCTTTTATGATGGGTTTATTGTTATGCTTTGTGTTACTTTGTGTAGACAGTGTGTTTCTAGAAATTTGTCCATTCCCTTTAGGTTATAAAATTTATTAGAGTATACTTTTTCACATTATTCTGCTATGATTTTTAAAATTTCATTTGGGTTTGTTATGATATCACCTATCTCATTCATTTTTTGATTTATTTGCTTCCTCTCCTGTTTTCTTTTTTCACTTCGGCCAGTGGTTTATCAGTTTTGTTTATTTTATTTTTTAAAAATAGCTTTTGGCCTTGTTAACTTTTTCAATTGCTTTTCTATTCTCTAACTTATTTAGTTCTCTCTAATTTTTGTTATTTGTTTTCTTCTGGTGCTTGAGGGGTTCTTCTATTGTTTTCTTTTTACCTGTTCAAGTTGTAATACTATTTGATTTGGACACTTTCTTCTTTTGGATGTGTACATTTATTGAGATAAATTGACCTCTGAGCACTGCTTTTGTGGTGTCTTATAGGTTCTGCTAGGATGTATTTTCATTCTCACTTTATTCTATGAATTTCTGTATTCTGTCCTTGGTTTCCTCTATAACCAGAAGTTTTTGGGCAAGGTGTTGTTCAGCTTCCATGTATTTAATTTTTTTCTATTGCTTTTTTCGGCTGTTGATTCATGCTTTTTTGGCTTTATGGTCTGAAAAAATGCTCTGCAGTGTTTCAGTGTTTTGTATTTTGCTAAGACAGGCTTTATGGCTTAACATATGGTCTACTCTGGAGAATGTTTCATGTGCATTGGGAAAGAAGGTATACTTGTCTGTTGTTGGGTGGAGTGTTCTGTATATGTCTATGAAGTCATGTTGATTGACTGTGACATCAAGATCTTCTGTGTCTTTACTGAGCTTTTCTCTGTATGTTCTATCTGTCACCAAAAGTGGTGTGCTGATGTCTCCCTGCTATCATTCTGGAGCTGACTATCTAATTTTTCAATGCAAGTGGAGTTCACTTAATGTATTTAGAAGCCCTTATGTTTGGTGCATAAATATTTAATATGGTTATGTCCTCCTGATATACTGACCCTTTAAGTAATATATAGTGACCTTCCTTTTCCACTGTGGTGGATTTTCCCTTAAAGTCTATTTTATTCGAAATTAACATTGCCACTCTTGCTCTTTTTTGAATGCTGTTATCTTGGTATATACTTTTCCATCCTTTAAGTTTCAGTTTGTTTGTATATTTAAATCTAACACGTATCTTTTGTAGACAGAATATAGATGGGTTGTGTTTTTAAATCCAGTCTGCTACTCTTCTTATCTTTATCAGTGCATTTAACTCATTTACATTCAATGTAATTATTAATAAGCATGAATTTAATTCTGTCATTTTGGTGTCTTTTGTGTGTGTGTGTTAATAGTTTCTTTGTTCCACTTAAATTTTCTGTGCTGATTATTTTTCTTTATGGGCTTTCTTTTCATCTTTTCCATTGTTGTTGATTTTGTATTTGCTGAGACTTCTTGGTAGTGATTCTTATTTTGATGTGTTGTTGTTGTTACGTGCCGTCGATTCAGTTCCAACCCATAGCAATCCTATGAACAACAGAAGAAAACACTGCTTGGTCTCGTGCCACATCCACAATTGTTTTTATGCTTAAGCCCATTGTTGCAGCCACTGTGTCAATCCGTCTGGTTGAGGGTCTTCCTCTTTTGCGGGGGACCCTCCACTCTACT
The DNA here is from genome assembly GCA_028571685.1 of Heterohyrax brucei. NCBI lineage: Eukaryota > Metazoa > Chordata > Mammalia > Hyracoidea > Procaviidae > Heterohyrax > Heterohyrax brucei. The sequence continues at coordinate 206,431,550 of CM053140.1, forward strand.
GAGCATGATGTTCTTCTCCAGGCGCTGATCTTTCCTGACAACATTCCAAAGTATGTAAGATGCAGTCTTGACATCTTTGCTTCCAAGGAACACTCTGGTTGTACTTCTTCCAGAATAGATTTGTTGGTTCTTTTGGTGACCCATCATACATTCAACATTCTTTTCCAACACTACAATTCAAAGGCATCAATTCTTCTTCTGTCTTCTCTGTTCATGGTCCAGCAAAATTTCTTGATTCTTTGTTTTGGGAGCCTTCTAATGCCCCCATGATCTGTCTAAGTGATTTGTTACTGACTGTTATTTCTGAGCCACCAGTTAAGTGTTGTATTTATTTATTTTACATTTACTTACTGTGTTCTAGATTCTTATTTTGTTTTGTTTTGAAATGCCCAAAGAGGCTGGTTGTGTTTGCTAGTTTGGTTATTGGCACCTTTGAAGCTCTAACTGGCTGTCACCAGGTGGCTAGAGTTGTTACTTGGCATGTAAACCCAGGAGTCTGTTTACGTTTCTTGTAACTATTTAGCTCAGGTATCCAGGTAGACAGTTACCAAGTGTGTGGTGTAGGCTCTTCTCTAAAGTCCTCGAGGAGCAGAGTTGATTTGGTATGGGTACAAGTATCTGGCTGCACTTGCTGAGAAAGGCAGGAAGCTAACAGCTGTCCCTGAGTGGCTGTGAAAAAGATGTGTTCCCTTAAGTCTAAGCATGGGTAAAGGAACTGCTTTTGCCCAAAGTTCCTGGCTAAGTAGAGTTGGCAGATGTTTTCTGCCATCCCTCATTTGTTAAATTTCTCCATTTCCAAGTCTAAGAGAATGGCTCAGAGCACATGTAATGAGTTCTACTTCTGGCCCAGGTGATGGTATCAGACTCTGGAGCTGGGCACAGTACAGAGAAAGCAGGCAGAAAGTGCTGGTAAAAGGGAGAGAGGTTTATCATGAAGGAAGATTTTAGATGCACGTATATAGCAGATTAGATGAAGCCACTTAATTCTTGATGATCAAGTGTCGTATGTTGCTCATTCTGTTTGTGTTAGTGGACTCTGCTGCTTGTTCTCTCCTGCTGAGGTGGTCACCTCTGAACATCACTGTTCTGCTCAGCACACTGGCTATAGCCAATTCCCAGCACATCTGTTCTGGCCATTTCCTGGTACTTCTGGGCCTACTCTTCCTTCCTCATTGCTAAGTCTGATTTTTCAACTTGCCTTTTAATGTTCAGGGCTCCTGGCTGATGCCTGAACCTCACAATTAACAATCCATCCTTTATCTTCTGCACCTTAGGGAACTGAAAACACTCTGGATGAGGTAACAAGACTCATATCATTTATATCTCAGTGGTAATGCATCTAACATTTATTTTATTGAAGGAAATTTATGATAGACAATAAAGGGTAAAAACGCCTCAGCCTCTGGTACATCTAATGATCAAGAATAGGGTGGCAGAGGGGAGGAAAAGTTTGAGGACCAAGCAATTCAATGAAAACCGTCTGTGTTCAGCACGGACTCTGCTACCTTAAATAGTGCTACAGTGCACAAGAATTTCTTGTGTAGTTTACTGATTGTTTAAAAGTAACAAATCAAGCAAGTGAACTCAGTTTAAATTTTCATTTGGTTTTTTTATCATGGCAAACTTTGTGCCACCACTTGGTTTTCAAATAGCTGACTTGCTAACATGTGGTTAATCAGGAAGGAGTTTCTGGGGAAAGCTCTAGAGTAGCTTGTGAACCAGCACTATTGATATTTTGGGCTAGATAACTTATCATTTTGTAGGGGGTGTCCTATGCATGCACTATAGGATATTTAGCAGCATTCCTGGCTTCTACCCACCAGAAACTAGTAACACCCCCTTGTTGCGACAATCAAAATGTCTCTAAACATTGCCAAATATTCTCTGAGAGACAAAAATTGCAACCATTTGTGAATGAGTGCTTTAGAGGTATATAAGAGAAATATAATGGCTGTTATTTGTCCATCTAAAATCATTTGATTATAGCAAGTGTTCCAAAAATGTAAACCTTGACTACTGACAATATTATAATATCTATTACTATCTTCTTACTTATGAAGACGACTTTTAGGATTTGTTTAATCAGCAAGGGCAATCTTACCACTTGAGTTTTTTCCCCATTTTTTCATCAATGTCATCCATCATTTCATTCATGGTTGGCAGGGCACATGTGTCTAAAGTGAAAAGAGAAATGTTGAAAAAGACAAATCAGAAATATGTAATGACATGGTGAAACTCATTCAGTATTTGATAACAATATCCCTGAAGGTTTTTGCATCTTGAGGATTGTCTCTGGCATCTTTAGCAGAACAATTCACAAAAACCAAGATCCAGGAAGTTAATGGACCATCTTTGGAAATGGCAAACCTGACCTGTAGTGAGCTAGCGATAGCAGTGTTTGGAGTTACAAATCACCCAGTCTCAAAATTCTACAACATTTTCTCTTATGGTGGGTCTCATCTCCAACAGACCTCAAACATGTAATAGCTTAGCAGTTTCCTTATATCTCTTGCTTGCATCCTCTTCCTGAAACTTGTCTCAGGAAATAATCAGGTAAAATTGTTCACTCTGAGGCAACTAAAATCAAGTAATGGAAGGAAGCATGGATTTCAGGCATCAGCCTTCAGCCAGGAAGAATGCTTTCGAGTTTTCTAGAAATCTCACTATATTAGTCTCCACTGTTGAAGCTCATTGGCCTTCTACAATGGCAAAAAGTTATTATGGTGTTTGCAGTGCATGAAACACTTCCCAGCTTTTGTTAGCCTCTCACCCCAGCCTGGTGGTACTTCCAGTCAGATATCTGCTGTGCCTCCTACTAGAAAGGAGGTCCCATAGGTACCAGAATTTTGATCTATTTTGTTTGCTGCTGTTTCCTAAATGCCAAGACAGAGTCTGGCCTGTAATAGGTGCTCAGTAAATATTTACAGACTGAATAAATGACATCCTGTGTTCCCAGTAACTTCTCGGGTTATGAACTGTATTAAATCTTCCCATAAAACTTGAGGTTGTTGGCACAGATGTGCCTTTCAAGAGAAATAGACAATAGGAATATTTTACAGGTGAATGCTTGAATCACAAAGATGCTTTCCCTTACAGATGATTTCATGGCCGAGTTCATTTAAAGGATGATCCTTATGGTGCATGTGACATGGAGGCTTATTCCCATACAACGTTTTTAGAAAAAATAGTCACAGTATGATTTTAATATTTGCTTCATTATCTGTAGCCTAAGTTTTAATGTACATTGTATTAGGTAAGGTAATACCTATCACTTTAGAGTCTCAAGTCTTTACATAAAATAACATTGATCAATTTGATTAGAGTACAGTATGATTGGAATAAGGTAAACCAATATATTTGTGACACTGCATGTCCCATGCAATCTTGGTATTCTTAATTTCCTCACATAATGGTATTTCAGCACCTGGAGACCAGGGGGTCAAGGGTAGAAGGAGGGAGATAAGATTGTCAACAGAGTGGACTGACATTGTTTTTCTGAACAAAATTGACATCTATGAGGTCTCCTTCAGCAAGACACCACCACCCACTACCCACAAACACCTACTACCTTCCAAACTATGCAAATACAGCAGTGAGTCCTTGATGTCACAGTTATCTTATTGATATCTCTCTCCAAATTTTTTCTAAAATCCTCCTAGTTCACTAGGAGAAATCTAAGCTCTCTAACACAGCTTATAAGGCACTCCATGTTCTGACCTCTTCATTTCTTGCCACTCTCTGACTCTGCTTTATATTTCCATCCACCAAGACGTTTCTGATTCTTCTCACACTATGTGCTATTCCTCACCTTCATGCCTTTTCTTATGTTGTTTACGCAGTATGGAATAACTCACTGCCTAACTTCTCTTGGAAACCGTGGTGGCGCAGTAGTTAAATGGTACAGCTGCTAACCAGAAGGTCAGTAGCTCAAATCCACCAGGTACTCCTTGGAAACTCTATGGAGCAGTTCTGCTCTGTCCAATAGAGTTGCTATTATTTGGAATAGACCCAATGGAAGTGTTTTGTTTTGTTTTTTTCTTTTTTGTAACTCCCTTCACCAGAACACTCCTGTTATGATATTTCTTCTCCACCTCCAACTTTAAGCTCTGTGAGGTCAAGGAACATGTCTGTCTTATCCCAGTTCTATCCTGAGTCCCCAGCTCAACACTTGGCATGTAGTTGGTGTTCAAACAATGTTTGGTGGCTAGAGGAATGAAAAGAGAAAGTCCACCTACTTGCAAACACCTTAGCAGCCCAGCGAGCCTGCAGGTCAGCTGTGGGGATAGCAGCCCCAAGAGACTGGACTAATCCAATCACAGCCAAGGTTGCCTTCTCCATTTGTGGGGGGAAGATGCCTTTAAACAAGGTGACTTCATTGTTTCTGCTTTTGATAATGGAGTCTTCAAGGAAGGGGTAAGCATAATCATAGCCCGTTGCAAAAATGACAGAGTCAATGGCCTCAAACACAGTACCATCCTCAAACACAGCTGAGGTTTCTGTAAACTGCTTCACATTGGGCTTAACTGACACAGCACCACACAGGATGCGCGATGGAAGCTCGTCATTGAACACAGGCTCTTTCCTCAAGGTACTGCAGAAATGAGAGAAAAGGGACTCTGCTATAGCACATCTAACCTGTAAGAAATACTTGCAACAGTTCCCAGTGTCAAAACCAATTTGAGCAGTTAAACATCAGCATGAGAACCACTGAACTATCTCTTCCTAGGGTAATTTCTTTCCTATTTCCTGCAACAATCCTTGAGAAATTCTGTCTGAGCTGCATCTTTTGTTCCCTTGAATCTTGAAGGTTTTCTCATTAGTACTTACAATATTAATGTAGGAGAGTCACCAAATAGATGAGGATAAGATAAATCGCTACATATAAAAAACCGGTTAAGAATGCAGACTCGGAAGCCAAACAGTCGCAGTTTATAACCCAATGCCATCTCTTTTCAGCTGCGACTTCTCTGTTTCCTTATCTGCTAAATGGGGATAATTACAGAATCTACATACAGGGTTGAGGACTAAATGAACAATTATTGACAAAGCACTTAGAATAGCGACTGGCACAAAAAGCATCATATTTCAAGTGAACTATTATTACAGTTTAAAGGAATCATTTTATGTGGAGAAATCAGACTTGCATTGTTGGGATATTTTATTTGCCATGTTTGGTTTGGTTTCGTCAGCTGCGGTCACAAAAGAAAGTACAACAAACAATACTAGACTTTAGTTGCCAAAATTCTACAAATGGTATTTTTCTTGACAATGTACTTCATTTTGACTTAGTTTCCTTTAGGGACTCTGGAATTTACTCCAAGTATCTCAAACACAAAAAACTTTGTAGATCTTGGACATTGTCTCTGTACCTCCACAATCTTCTCGGCTCTGAGACTCTGCAACCTTGCCTTTCACCATAAGGTGGCAAATCTAGATCAACCAAACCTGCCCTCTTTGCCCTCTTTTTCCCCCTCCTCACTCACCAAAGAGAATGGAGAAGACATCATTGACAAATAAGGGAATTATGATGAATGCTTTTAGAGGAGGAGCTTAGCTCTTGGAAATAACAGATTTCTGAAACTATCTTTTAATTGCCTGGATAGCAAAGTGAAAACATAATTTAAAGTTGTATGCTTACAAGACAAAGAATTCTGAACCATCTCAGACTTAAAAATTTCTGTTATGGTAAACATAATTTTAAATATGTTACATCAACATTCTTCTGTGTATGAATTGTTGTGAATTTATTTGTGTTCTCCAAAAGCGTGTGTTGTTAAGTCCTAACACCTGTACGTATACATGTAATCCTATTTGGGAACAGTGTTTTCTTTCTTATATTAATGAGATCATATCAATGTATGGTGTGCCTTAAGCCAATTAATTTTTACATACAAAAATAAGCACAAGTAGGGGAAAGATGTTATGTGAAGTTCTTCAAGGAACCCAAAAATAGTAACTGAAAGAAATAATTGTCTTCTGTTAGAGCCCAAAGAAATACAGCTTTTAGCTAGAGCTCATGCCTGAATTCCAACTTCTAGCCTCCTGAACTGTGAGAAAACAAATTTCTGCCCTTTAAAACCACCCACCCTTGGTATTTCTGTTAAGACCAAAAAAAACCTAAAACCAAACTTTCCACCTTTGAGTCAGTTCTGACTCATAGTGACTCTAAGGACGCAGTGGAACTGACCCATGGAATTTCTGGAAGCACCAGGCATATCTGAACTGCCAGCCTTTTGGTTAGCAGACATAACACTTAACCACTACACCACCAGATATTCCTCTGTTATAACAGTGCTAGGAAATTAAGACAGGGATACAGCAATCTGAAAGACTTGGTAGAGTAAGTGCTTTGGAAAGAGGGCTTGTCTCCTAAGCTGGCATTTGTTATTCAGATTCACAGACCTCACTTACTTGTCCTTTAATTTTCCTTTACATACAATGAAATTTCTCTTTTGCTAGAATAGGCCAAAAGATGCCTTTTCTTAGTGATTTTTTTCATACCTACTTAAATTTTCTTTTTCTGCTGATATGCCAGTCTTCCACCTACAATGGTTCCTAATGAGTAGATGTGGAGTTTTTTGTATGGAAAGGTAAATATACAAGTGTAACTAATTTTACAGGCTACAGCACTTCTTTAAATCTCTAGTGCCTCACATGTTTCATACCTCCTGACTACCCCCACAGAACTGTCAACCCTTCAGGGAAGGAGGAGATGTGCACTTTTGCTTTGTGACTGCCTACTTGTTTAAACAGTTTGAGTAATAGTAATTTACCAATGGCTGTTTAGAAGTAAACTAGAAAGTTTGAGACTAATAGGTACCAATACTTATAAAACTTCCCAGTTTACAAGTTAATTTTTCTATGTTATACCGTATTATAAGAATGGTCTGATGAGCAGATGTTATTATTGCTATCCCCTACTCACATGTAAGCTTGTGAAAGAGATTCCTTAAGCAATTTATGAGTTGGCTCCACCCATGGAAATGTAAGCTTCAAAAATCTGTGCTATAGCCCGTAGCTGCCACAAATGAATCCTGCAGGCTAGGGGAGCTAGCTGCCTGCTCCGCTCCTGTTATGAGGTTGCTTTGCTTGTTCTTTCCCCACTAGACTAATTTTACTGAGACTTTCACCCTATATGTAGTTCTCTGAACAGGTTTTGTCATGTGTGCTATCCTTAATTCAATTCTATCAGCTTTAATAAGGCAACCAATGGAAGGCCTAGAGAGAAAGAATTAAACTAGTGCATCACTTTTTCAAATGATAAAGTATGTATTATTTGTAGTACCCATTTAAAGGCATCACGCCGTAGTTCTCATGCTTGAACCATGTGTTCATCTTCTTGACATACAGCCAGTCAGAGACAAAAGGAGGAAGGACATTACGGAGAAAGGATGCAAAGCGGGTAACATATACCATGTCCCAAGGATAGCCGTCATCCCAAACCCGACTCATGACCCAGGAACCACTTCTGGTACTGATCATGACCTGATAGAGGAAACACAACACAGATTTTAGTATCACTCTAAGAAATACTCAATACAACACAATTCTGATGGATACTTTTCCCATATATTCCTTCAATATCCAAGCAGGAACAGTTTTAAAGAGATGGATTAAGATGAATCATCCATAATTTAAACTAAGAAGAGGCAAGATTACTCCTTCTCACCATTTCAGGGCACTAGTGCCTGGTTGTTGCAAGTGTCAGAATCTCTTGGAACAAAAGGGCTCTGTATTCAATTGTGACAGGTTTAATCTTCATAGATTCAGACTCTAAAATGGCAGGTCTGGAAAAAAATAACAGCCCAGTATGGTAGTGGTGGTAGGTCGATTTGGGTGGGGGAGAACGTAGTTAAATCACTTGCTGAAATTAGTCTGACGAGATGCTGAAGATTTAATTCCGTTATCTGCTTTCTCTTTCTATTCCCTAGTTTCTCTTTCTAGTCCTCCTGCATACCCACTCTTAACTAGGTGTCCCAAACCAAGTAAGTTGCTGCAGTCCTAAGAGCTTGGGTGCTTGTCAGGTTTTAAAACGTAGGCACCTGCCTGTAAAATGAAGGATTACTTAAGGAATTTTATCTTTTTTTTTTTTTTTTTAAAAAAAGAATTTTACCTTTGTTTTTGGTTCTTAAGAGGCTACTATTAACCTTTGGAATTTTCCTAGTGATTGGAATGTCTTTATTATTTATGGAGCGTAGCTGGATCACATCTGAGAATTTATACCAATGCAGTGACTCAGTTTTCAGGGTGGCAATGCCAGAAAGATCCAGTGATAATGAAATCAGCCCAGCCTCTGGGAAGGAGGAGGAGAGACTGAGCTTAGTTATGTGGTCAAATTATTCAATCAATCATGCCTACATAATAAACCCCCCAATAAATTTCCAGAACTGTAGCTTGAGGGAGCTTCCTGGTTGGTAAAAGTCACTACTATAAGGAGGTTAACAGAATCTCTGTTTGAAACCCTTTTGCAGCTTGTCCTATGCATCACATCTCTAAGTTAGCCCTGATTTACATCCTTAGAAATAAAGCTCTATTTATAAGTACAGCACTTTTCCAAGTTCGGTGAGTCACTGTAGCCAGTTATCAAACTTAAGGGGGCAGGGAACTATTGAATCTGTAGCCAGAACTTCATAAGTGAGGATGCCCTGGGGACCTCCAAACTTATGGTTGATGTTTAAGTTCTTGGGCTGAGTTGGCTTCTGGAGGGCTGTGTGCCTGGGTGTGTGAGATCTGATCTAATTCTGGATGGTTAGGGTCAGAAGAAGGAGTACATTTGCAGGTGGTGTTAGAGAAGGCATTTAGAGTTGCTGTCAAAAAGATGTAGACATCCTATCATCTTTCTTTTACTTTAATAAAATTCCTTAGCTTTTCTTTATACCCTATTTAAGAATTTGTCTAGAGAATACATTTTCTTCAAAAGAAGTAAGATTCTTGAGGTTCTACTGGTCATGTGCAACTCAGCCTAGAGTCCCCCAAGAAGCCTTTCTTGACTTCATCCAGGCTGTTAAGTTTCTTTTTCAAGGTGCTGCCAACATCATTCCTAACTCCTCTGAGAGACTCAGTATCTCCTACTGTGATGGTCTGAGTACTAGTTACCCCCACCTTCACCTACTGGCTTGTTTTTAAAGTCAGGAATTATGTAGTCTAGTTTACTTCTGGTTCTCCAGAGCCTAACAAGTAAAGATGTCACCTTGAAGACTAAGGTATGCCTAATCCAAGCCAGGTATTTTCAATCATATAATATGTATGTGAAAGCTGAACAACGGACAGGAAAGATAGAAGAAGAACTGATACCTTTGAACTGTGGTGTTGGAAGAAAACATTGTATGTACCATGGACTGCCAAAAAGAACAAATAGATCTGTTCAGGAAGGAGTACAACCAGAGAGCACCTTGGAAGCAAGGATGGCAAGACTGTGTCTTGAAAACTTTGGACATGTTGTCAGGCGAGACCAATCCCTGGAAAAGGACATCATGCTTGGTAAAACAGAGGGTCAGTGAAAAACAGGAAGACCCTCAAGAAGATGGATTGACACAGTGGCTACAACAATGGGCTTAAGTGTACGGATGATTATGGGCATGACACAGGACTGGGCAGTGTTTTGTTCTGTTGTGCATAGGGTTGCTATGAATTGGAACCTACTTGACAGCACCTAACAACAACAACAGCAGAGCCAACATAGATCTGACATATAATAGATACCCAGTGTTTGATGAGCACCAGAAAATACCACAGCTTGGATGAATAAATGATAGCAAGAAACAAATCCTGTGTATTGTCCAGATCTTTAGGGTAGTGTAGACAGTCTTTTTTGCACAGTCCAAATAAATACATAGATAAACAGATGAATAAATGAATGAATTAATAAATAAAAAGAAACCAAACCCGTTACCATAGTATCAATTCCAACAGAGGAAATACAGCTAAATAAATGTAGAAGCTGACTAGCAATTAGCCTAGTTGGAGGCAATCAGACCATAAAATTAAAACAATACACACATATATTCACATGCACACACATACACTCATACATGTACTTCTGATTCCAGGGGAGTGTACCTTCTTACTAGCGTGGGTCATATTACCTTGTTCAAGTTGGAAATGTCTTACGTTCTCCTTGATTTAAAGGACATATACAAAAGGACTGCCAGAAAAATGAAAAATTTTTCCTGGAAGAAATACAGCCAGAATGCTCACTTTGAAAGAAAGTTGGGAAGACTTTACGTCATATGCTTTGGACATGTTATCAAGAGGGACCAATACCAGGAGACAGACACGTTGCTTGGGAAAGTAGAGGATCAACAAAAGAGGAAGACTCTTGGTGAGATGAACTGACATGATGTTTGCAGCAATAGTCTCAAGCACCATAACAATTGTGAGGATGGTGTAAGACTAGGAGGAGCTTAGTTTTGTTGTACATGTGGTCACTATGAATCGGAATCAATTGAACAGTACCTGACAGCAACAGCAATACAAAGAGACGGGTCTCTTGTGGAATGACTTGGCAAATGCCATCACAGTACCTAGGCTACTGATTTAGCAGCACAGGCCTAACAGATTTGTTTTCTAAAGTGCTTTCAGTCATTCAACATGTGTGTACCTTTGCAGCCAGACGACTGAGTTCAACAGCAATGTCAGATCCTGAGTTCCCCAGGCCAATCACTAGAACCTTCTTCCCCTTAAAGGCTTCTGGGTCCTTGTAGTCACGGCTGTGGAGGTAGTTGCCTTGAAACTTTTCTAGGCCTAAATGGAACATGAGGAATGGTTTAAGCTGATTTTTATACAAAATTATGAACACTCACTTTTTCAATGGTTTTCTGTTTTGGGCCTTCTATTATTAGTCTTGACAGCAACAGGTTTGCTTTTTATTATCAGTCTTAATTTTTTTTAAAAAAAAGAATCTCTGGTTGAAATGCATTTATACTTTCTGTGGTTTTTTGATACTAAGTTCCCAAATAATTACTGCTGGTATCTTAAAAACAAAAACAAAAAACAATCTAAACAATATATGGGAACCTACAATTTGATGATAATAATAGAAAATATTTATTGAGTACTTACTGTGGATTAGGCCCTCTATTAAATGATTTACATATGTTAGTTTATTTAATCTTGAAAATATCCTTGATTGATAGGTACTAGTATTATCCTTATTTGAAAGATCAGGAAAATGAGACAAAGAAGTCAAATGACTTCCCTAAGGCCATGTGGTAAGGAATTAATGAAACAAGAAGTTAAACCCAGGTATTCTGAGCCCACACCTAGAACCACTAAATGATGCTACTTCTTAACACTGATGTTCGTAATCTTCTGTCCTCCTTTTACTCACTTTGGCTTGTGAACACCATGCCTTGAGATGGGAACTCTAATGTCCTTGAGTGGACATGTGCTCCTATTACAATGAAGGAAGAAAGGAAAGAAAGAAGGGAGAGAGAGAAGAACAGAGAAAAGTGGAAAGGAAAAAAAAAAGGATGAAGGAAGGAAAGTAGGTTGTTGTGTATTTGATTTTGCCACTTCAGGGTAGTAATGGAGAACCTTCCTTCTCCCCCAGCTACTGAATTGCTAAAGTTGATTTGCATATTGTGGATATAGAAGAAGTTAGAAAATCTAGATTTTTCCTAAAAGTAACATAAGAAAATGGGACTTTTCTGTGGCTGGACTCTACTTCTTTGGATGTAACCCCACTCAGAGACTCCATGAGCAATAAGACTTTTACTTGAGTTACTCTCTCTAAACTCAGAAATATTGTCAGAATCTGTTCTGTGACACATAGATGTTTTATTCTGTTGTGATATGGGTTTAGATGGCCATTTATTACTATATCTAACACAATTATCAGACAATTTTTTTGTTTAAATCTGCAGTCTTAGTAAACATGATATAAATCTTTGTAAAACTCTGTTTAAACTTTTTTTAAAAATTAAATAAAAAATTATTTAGTTTTTGTTGAGAATGTACATACAGCAAAACATACACCAATTCAAGTTTCAACATGTGCAATTCAGTGATATCGGTTACATTTTTTCAGTGGTACAACTGTTCTCCCCCTCCTTCTCTGAGTTCGTCCTCCCCAGTATCATAAACTCACTGCCCCTGAAGACTCCTATCTCATTTTTTAAGTTGCTGTCGTCCTTTTGATCCCATATAGATAGTTCTTGAAATAACATAATGACTAAGGCGGACATTTTTTTAAAAACTGGCTAAGCTTGACTATTGTTTGTTTTGTTATGTGTTTTGATTTTTTAAGTTTTAAGTGCAATTTTACAGTAGTTTCTCATACAAAAACTTATACTTTGCCATGTGACCCTAGCTATTCTCCCCACACTATGACAGCACACTCCTCCCCTCCAACTGCATTTCTCATCTTCATTTAAGCAGCTCCTGTCCCCCTGTCATCGCCTCTCGCCTCCAAATAGGAGCTCCCCAGTTAGTATTCTGTATCTGCCCAAGTGTTTAATTCTTGATGTTTGCATAATCTCCCCAGATTAGTATATAGTTTCAAAACTTACCAGGAAAGGAATTAGTTGGCAGATTGGGGTACACATGATGTCCTGAACATATCATTACAGCATCAAAAACAGTAGATTCTTGATTCCCATTCTTTTCGGTAACAATATCCCACTGGCCAGTGACTATGAAACTGGGAGATTTCTTTATACTGATAACCAGAGTCTTAAATAAATAAATAAATGTCAAATTATTGCTATTTAATATGCGATTTTATTATTATTATTATTATTATCATTGCCGTATTTCTTTGGAGGAAATAACTGTTACGTGTGCTTCTGGTCATTGAGAAATGCATGGAAAGACATAAAAGTAGGAATCACAGTGAATCTTCAGTGACTTCAAGTCTCCTAAGTAAAATTACTCACTGGGGTATATTTACGTTTTGACACAGAACTAATAGATTTGGGTAAATAACAGTATATTCTTGTGAAAGGTGCCATGTAACAAGTCATGCTTTGTTTTCTTGCTCCTGTTGTCTGTTGGCATCCCAAAATTCTTTGTTTTCTGACCTTACATTCGGTCTACTCAATGAACAGGGGACTATTTCAAGGTTCACTCCTTACTCCCTCCCTTGCTTTGTACATATACTAGCTATTGGAAATATGTAGCCACTTCCCCAGTATGAATATGCATATACTGTCTTGGTCTTGCTTCTGTTTTCCACCCCGGGTTTACTGTTCCGTTTACAGGGCATAATGCTTCCTGAAAGGTAGTTTATTTATGATACAACCACTCCTATTTCCCCCAGACTGGCTGCTAGCTTTCATATTTCTCTTAAGGACAACATGAACCTCCTCATCACCTGCTCCAAATCTACCATTTGTTTTGATTGCTGTTTCCCCTTTCTTGCCTTGTGCCTAAACAATCATTCTGTGCCTGCTAATACTGCCTTGGCTCAAGTCCTTACGATTTTGTTGTATGGACTCTTGCCTTGTCTCCAGTCTTCTGTTTATTAAAGCTGTAGGTGATAATGTTTGTCATGCGTTTCTAAAATACCATGTTGGGTCAATGTTCCCTGCTCAAAGTTATTTTTGGTACCTCACAGTTTGTCCTATAGGATTTATTCCACATTTCTAACACTAAAATTAAAAGCCCACATAATTCTATCCCTGTCTACTTTCCTGGTCAGGTTTCTGATAGTCCTGCAAACTCTTCCAGGACAGAGATTTCTAGCATCACTCTCCCCTTTTTTCTTATCACCAGAACCTTGATTTTGTTGGGAATGGCAATATGCCAAGCAAAGGGATGAATTTCCCAGGCTCCTGGGCAGCTAAAATGGCCTAGGTGATATAAACAATGTCGTGAAGGCGGGTTTTTCAGAGGAGTTGAGAAAGGGGACTGATTCATCTGGGAGCATATCCTTTTGCCATTGTTTCTTCCTTTTCTTTTTTTTTCATATAAGGTGATAATAATGCTTAAAGCTCCAGTAAAAGCCTTGGCCTATGGGGCAAACTTGATGCTATAAGCCTCATGCTAAGGATTATGAAACTGAGCTTCTGAGGACTGTGAGTGACATCTGTGGATGACTTCACCTTGGAGTTCTTTTACATGATTGAAAAATAAACATCTATCCTTTTAAAGCCACCAGTACTAGTTTTCTGATACACGTACACCTTCTCCTCACTTGCTTTATCATTATCTGACATTTCTGATTTATGAAAATAGTAAGAAATCTGCCATCTGACTATTTTGAGCATTAACGACATACGTGTGGCAGTAATGAACAAGAAAGTGCAAGATAAGAGTCATGCCAGCTGTGATGGTTCAGGTTATATGCCAGCTTGGCTGGACCATGATTCTCAGTGGTTGGGCAACTATAGAATAATGTGGTTTGGCAGTTGTGTAACAATGTAATCACCCTCCATTTTGTGGTCTGGTGTGGTCATGCTCTTTTCACATAATGCCAATTCTTTTACACACTGACTTGTTCTTTGGAACAAGTAAGGAGAAGGTGTAGAGCTAAATCTAATCACAACTGATCCACTTCCATTCTAGCTGACTTTCTTTGCTCTCTTTTCCCCACACTTTTAGGCATTATTCTACTTCTTTATCTTTACTTGCCAAAGGAATTGTGGTGGCACAATGGTTGAGTGATTTGACTGAGAACCGAAAAGTCAGTGGTTTGAACCCAACAGTCACTCTGTGAGAATTAAAAACCTGGTGATCTGCTTCTATAAATACACAGCCTAGGGAACCTTATGGGACAGTTTTACTTGTCTTATGGGGTCATTGGGAGTTAGAAGTGACTTGATGGCATACAGCAACAAGTCCACTCACGCCATTTGCTTACACCAAGTACAACTCAAATCTTGTTTCCTCTAGTAAACCACCTTCCCTCAAATTATTGACCTCAGCTTCATGATTATTTCCATAGTATTATTTTATCTGTAAATTACATTACTTTTCAACATGTTTGTCTCCTTTGATAGAAAATTTTAAAATTTTGGACTGTTACTTACACTCAACAGCTTTATTTTGATCTTCAGTTAGATTATAAACTTCCTGGGGCTGACTCTTTTTCAGACACAGCACACAGTACAATACTTGACACACAGTAGGAACTCCACTAACTTTTGCTGATATTAGTGCCATAAATTGAGGCAATAATGATAACTGGAAATTTCTCTTTGAACTGTGTTTTTTTGAACTATTTCAGGGAAAGAAATCATGCAGTCATAATCCCAATTATAATTTTGCTGTTTATTTTTGCTGTGTGTATGTGTTCTGCATTTAACAGTAATATCATTGAGGTAAGAGTTCCAAACAGGTGTAAAGCATTATTATTATTTACAGAAACAATGGCTTTATGTCAGAACTTCTAAGGCTGCTAAAGTGAAGACAGACTGCTTTTATATGGCTTTCTTGCTATGGTCTTGTAAAACCCACCAAAAAAGGACAGGTCGTTTTTGTCAGGGGCTGTTGAGTAGGTTCTCACTCACAGCAATCCCATATACAATAGAATGAGACATTGTTCAGCCCCTTGCCATCATCACAGTTGTTGCTATGCTTGAACTTATTGTTACAGCAACTGTGTCAACACACTTCATCCAGGGACTTCCCCTTTTTGCTGACCCTCTACTTTACCAAGCATGATATCCTTCACCAGGATTGGTCCCTCTTGATAACATGTCCAAAGAATGTAAGGCAAAGTCTTGCCAACCTTGCTTCTGATGGCTATACTTCTTCCAAGACAGATTTGTTCATTCTGGCAGTCCAGGGTACAGTCAGTACTCTTCCAACACCATAATTCAAAGGCATTCATCCTTCTGTATTCTTTATTCGTTGTCCAGCTTTCATATATACATATATATATATATGAAGTGATTGAAAACACCATGGCTTTGGTCAGGTGCTCCTTAGTCCTTAAAGTGATAATTTCTACTTTTGGACACTTTAAAGAAGTCTTTTACAGCAGATTTGTCCAATATAATGTGTCATTTGATTGCTTGACTGCTGCTTCAATGGCTGTTGATTGTGGATCCAAGTAAAATGAAATCCTTGACAACTTCAATATTTTCTCCATTTATCATAATGTTACTTATTGGTTCAGTTGAAAAGTTTTTTATTTTCTTTATGTTGAGGTGTGATCTCCATTGCAAGCTGTGGTCTTTGACCTTCAACAGTAAGTACTTCAAGTTCTCTTCACTTTCAGCAAGCAATGTTGTATTGTCTGCATAATATAGTGTGTTAATGAGTCTTCCTTCAATCCTGAAGTCAAGTTCTTCATCATATAGTCTAGCTTCTTGGATTATTTCCTCAGCATAAAAATTGAATTAGTATGGTGAAAAGATACAACCCTGAAGTACACCTTTCTTCACTTTAAGCTAGGCAGTATCCTCTTTTTCTGTACACAGGTTCTTCGTGAGCACAGTTAAGTGTTCTGGAATTCTCATTCTTTACAATGTTATCCATAATTTGTTAGGATCCACCCAGTCAAATGCATTTGCATAGTCAATAAAACATACATGAACATCTTGCTGGTATTCTTTGCTTTCAGCCAAGATCCATCTGATGGCAACAGTGAAATCCATTGTTTCATGACGTTTTCTGAATCTGGCTTGAATTTCTGGCAGGTCTTTGTTGATGTACTGCTGCAACCACTTTTTTTTTTTTTTCTAAATTTTGTATTGTGATTAAGCAAAAGTTTACAATCCAAGTCATTTTGCCATACAAAACTCTGAGCACCCTCCTCTATGCAACTCTATCTACTCTCTTCACCAGCACACTCAAGCCCCTCTACTCTATGTTTGGTAGCCACTCAACTGATACCTCTTCCTCCTCTCCAGCCCCTCCACTCTCCTTTAGAAAGAGACTAGTTTGTTGGACAGCCTCATATATGTATTAAACCGTTAAATACACACACCACCTGCATCATTCTATGTCCCTTAAGTTCAGTTCAATCTTTGTCTGAAGTATTGGCTTTGGTGCTGGTCTCAGCTCTGGGCTAGCAGTAAGTCCAAGGGCCATGTTCTCAGGGGATCCTTCAGGATGTTGGACCATCAAATCTGGTCTTTAAACAGAGTTCTTGATCTGCACACCCCCTTTTTGGTGCCATGTCAGGAATTATACATTGCGTTCCCTGACAGGGCTGTCTTTGGTGGTAGCCTGGCACTATCTAACTCTTCTGGTCTCATGCTGATGTAATCTTCTAATCATATAGATGCTTCTGTCTCCTGGGCTAATATTTTCCTCATACCTTTGTTGGTTTTAGTACTGCAACCACTTTTGAATGATCTTTAGGATAATTTTATTTGCCTATGGTATTAGTGACATAGTTTGAGAGTTTCTGCATTTTGTTGGATCACCTTTCTTTGGAATGGGTACAAATATGGATCTCTTCCAGTTAATTGGCCTGGTAACTGTCTTCTCAATTTTTTTGACACAGATGAGTGAACACCTCCAGTGCTGCCTCCATTTGTTGAAACATCTCAATTGTTTTTTACCAGTTCCTTCAGTGTAGCTTTGACCTCTTCCTTAGTACCACCGGTTCTTGATCACTTGCTACCTCCTCAAATGGTTGAAAGTCAACCAGTTCTTTTTGGTACAGTGACTCTGTGTTCCCTTTGTCTGCTTTTATGCTTCTTGCATGATTTAATATTTTCCCTATGGAATTCTTCAGTATCGCAGTAAACCTGTGGCTTGGATTTTTTCTTCAGCTTGAGAGTCACGCAGCGTGTTCTTCCCTTTTTGTTTCTAACTCTAAATCTTTGCACATGTCATTATAATACTTTACTTTGTCTTCTTGAGCTGACCTTTTACCCTTTTACGTCTTCTATTCAGCCCTTTTACTTCATCATTTCAGTCACTTTAGCTACTCCACATTCACAGGAAAATTTCAGAGTCTCTCCTGACATCCGTTTTGATCTTTTCTTGCTTTCCTGTCTTTTTGATGACCTTTTGCTTTCTTCATATATGAAGTCCTTCCACAACTTATCTGGTATTTCACCATTAGCATTCAATGTGTCAGATATATTCCTGAGATGGTTCCTAAATTCAGTTGTGTACTCAGGATTTTACTTTGGTTCCTGTGTACTTGTTCTACTTTTCTTCAGCTTCAACTTGAACTTGTATATGAGTAGTTGATGGTCTGCTGTAGTCAACTCCTGGTCTTGTTGTGACTGATGATATGGAGTTTGTCTGTTGTCTCATTTCATATATGTAGTCGGTTTGATTTTTGCGTATTCCCTGTGGTGAGGTCTGCATGTATACTTGCTGTTTACATAGATAAGAAAAGGTACTTGCAACGAAGTCGTTGGTTATAAAGTATTATCTCTGGTGTTTTTTCTGCTCCTAAGGGCATATTTTACAATAACCAATGCTTTGTTTTTGTTTCTTTCATGTTCCAAATCCAGTAATTATTAATGTGTCTTGATTGCATGTTTGATCAATTTCAGACTGCAGAAATTGGTAAAAATCTTTAATTTCTCCATCTTTGGCCTTCATGGTTGGTGTGTAGATTTGAATAGTAGTCTTATTAACCGGTCTTCCTTGCAGGATTATTGATACTATTCAGCACTGACAGCACTGTATTTTAGGATAGATGCAAAAAGGTCCTTTTTGATGATGAATGCAATGCCGTTCCTCTTCAAGCTGTCATTCTGTCATAGCAGACCATATTGTCGCCTGATTCAAAATGGCCAGTACAAGTCTATTTCCGCTGACTGATGCCTAGGATATTGATATCCATATCTTCCATTTCATTTCTGATGTCTTCCAGCTTTCCTAGATTCATACTTTGTAAATGTCACCTGATTATTAATGGAAATTTACAGCTGTTTCTTCTCATTTTGAGTCACACCACATCAGCAAATGAAGGTCATGAGAACTTGACTCCATCTACATCATTAACATTGACTCTGTTTTGAGGAGGTAGCTCTTCCCCAATAGTATGTTTTGTTCCTTGCAATTTGGGGAGCTCATCTTCAGCCACTGTATTAGCAATGCTCTGCTGTTATTGATGAGATTTTCACGGGCCAGTTTTTCCAAAAGTAGGTGCTCAGGGCCTTTTTTCTGAGTCTGTCTTAGTCTGAAAGCTCTGTTGGATCCTGTCCACCAAAGGTGACCCTGCTGCTATTTGAAATACTGGTGGCAAAGCTTCTAGTATTACAGGAACATGCAAATCACCACAGTAAAACAAACCGATACACACATGGAGGAAACACTGGGTGGGAGAATTCAAATGATGGCCTGTGGCCCATCATATTAAGGTGCATGGCACTGTTGTAGGTATGGGACCATGCAAATAAAGCGTGTGCACCCTAATAAGTGGACTGCGTAGTTTTGTAATCTTCCTGTGCTTAAAATAAAGCCAATCCCAGAGCAGAGAGGGGACCTGATTACTACCAGGAAGGAGATATGGGTCCAGATCACATCCTTGGGACCTGGGATCCCTGTGCTGTGGCCCTCCTTGACCTAGGACACAGAGAGAAAAAGAACCATAACACTGAAGACAGCAAGATGGCAAGAAGCAGCCACAGAGCAATGGTGGCAGCAGGGGTAGGAGAACCAGGAGACCAGTAAGAAATGATGCTGTAAGCTTCCATCCTCAAGGAGTGAGAATGTGAAGTACCTTCAGGTGGAAGGCTTATTACAAGAGTGGAGGGCCTCTGGGCACTTATCAGCAATGCTTTAAGAGCTCTGTAACACTTTACCAAGCTGGGCAGAGGCCAGGCTAGATCAAGAGGCCCTTCGGGGAGCTGCGGACCAGAAAGAGCCTGACTGTAGCATGGGTAAGAAGAGGCTGTCCTGATGGAAGAACTGTGTCCTGAGTGTTGCAAATCTGAACCGTAACCTGTTACTTACCCCAATAAACCCCTTAACTGTCAGTATGATCTGTGAGTTCAGTGTGGCCATTGAGAAGAATGACTGAACCTCCTAGAAAAGGAGGGAGAGCCTTGGGAGAGGTTTTTGGGGGGTGGAGTTCTGTCTGATCTCTACTTCATAAGAATAAGCCTTGGGCTGTTGATGCTAATAATGATTCTCTCTTCCCCTCCTGAAGTTAGAGGAGGTCAGATGTTGCCTCCATGCCATTTTTACAGCTCTATGAGGGAAAATCTAACAAACTAAGTGCCCGAAAGATGAGGGCTATGACTATTACTCATTCAACTTAACTGTTATTCTCTTCATTATGACAGAATTTAAAAAAACAAAAACAAATACCATGTTTTCTTGAACAACAACTCATTGATACTGAACCCACAGAACTAGAGAATCTGGAGTTGTTTCTAGAACATTGGAGCATGTGACTGGGAAATAAGCTATGATAGTATAACTGCCTCCTGTGTTTTCTGTGGTAGTTTAAAAGCTCTCGGAGTACTGCAGAACAAATGGAGGGGCAGTAGGGAACATGGTGTATGAGTGCTTTGTATTTGAATTAACATTTGATTGGTGAGGTGTCCAAACATTTGGCTTTAATTTCTGTCAGGTTATGGGTAGCCTTATACCTCTCCTCTATATATGTATTGATAGTATTGATAGCAATGACACCAGTTATGAGATCCTTACCTCAAACTGTATATATCTGAGAAGACTTTTCTTTTGAGCAAACCTCTTTATGTACTCCTGGATCTTGCTGTGGTGTATATAGTTAGGATAGTCATCAGGGTATGGGAAATCTGGAAAGCACATCATTTCTTTGGAAGAGTTGGTGAATACAGATTGGTAAATGCTGGCTCTGCCTTCCTCTGGGTGGTTCTAGGAAGAATAACAAAGCTTTAAACAAAAGCCCCAGATGGTGACCCCTCAATGAATATTTAATTCTTGGCTGACTGAAAACATCTAATATTAAACAACAACAACAACACAACAAAACAAACACAAGCACTCTGTAAATTTTGAAATGGAAAACCCTCAGCATGGCATCTAACAAAGAGGAAGATTTTTCCACATTAGTCCTCTCACTCTTATTGCTCTTGGTGGTGGTATCATTTGCTGTTAGGTTCTGTCTGACTCACAACGACTCCACGTGTTACAAAGCAGCAGTGCTTCCTAGGTTTTTCCCGACTGTAATTGTAATGAAAGCTGAGTGCTGGGCTTTTTCTTCCGTAGTACCTCGGGTGAGTTTAAATGTTATCCCTTAGGTTAACAACTGAGCACAAACCACGTGTGTCACTTGGGGACCTTACACCCAGAATTAGCTCTGTTGTTATAATCATTTTTTTTCCTTTTGTCATATCACTGCACTGATTCAGATCTCATACTCACACTAAAACACACAACAGAGGCCCAGAGGAGGCTGTGACTTTCAGCCTGTTTGATTTGCTGTGTAGACTTTGGGAGAGCCCTGGTGGTACAGTAGAGATGGCCTGTAAGGGCACTGTAATAAAAACCATGTTTTCTTTGCCTGACCTTCCCTCCCATACTGTTGTATTAAAAATCTTATTTCCTTTGTTGGGCTTCTTCCTCTGCTCCCATCACCCCCAAGCTTTGGAT
Organism: Heterohyrax brucei; assembly: GCA_028571685.1. Taxonomy (NCBI): domain Eukaryota; kingdom Metazoa; phylum Chordata; class Mammalia; order Hyracoidea; family Procaviidae; genus Heterohyrax; species Heterohyrax brucei. Next base: position 206,452,991 of record CM053140.1, read on the forward strand.
TGAATCTTACTTTCTCTTGGAGGTTGTATGTAAACCCCATTGCAGGTAGTATAATTAAGAATGCTGATGACATAACTTTTATGAAGTCCTTACTTGTAAACAGCTTTAAAAGTAATTTGCTTGCTCCAACTTGGCAAGCATTCTTGACAACTGTAGCTCTGACTGACTCCTTTTCTTTGTACAATGAAATAAATTTGCCTTTCCTATTCTTCTACTATGGTGTCTTATTTATTGGCCAATATGAGCCACTGTAAGCAAGAACCTGGTGTTTCCACTTGGTAATGCAGTGGTTAAGCACTGAGCCACTAGCTGAAAGGTCTGCAGTTCAAACTTAGCTCCTCTGGGAGAAAAATATGGCAATCTGCTTCTGTAATGATTACAGCCTTGGAAACCTTAACGGGAGATAGTTCTACCCCATCCTAGGGCCACTATGAGTTTGAATCCACTTGACAGCAATGGGTTTTGTGAAGAATTCAGTGAACTCTTCCTTTAGCAGCAAGAGAACCCTTTACTGAAATGATTTCCCACCTTTGGCCTAAGACCAGTGAATTCTGTGAGCATAGGCTCACTGCTACACTTCATTTGCTGTGGAGTGAGTCTCTTGATCCAAGGCAATGCTATGTGGGATACTATTACAGTGGATAAGGCATTCTGTAAGTCCACTTATGATAGTTTTGGCAGATGCATTGTGACCCCATAGGACAGAGTAGAACTTCCCAATAGGGTTTCCGAGAAGCCCTTGGTAGATTTGAATTCCAGCCTTTTAGTTAGCAGCCTTACCTGTTAACCACTACAGCCACCAGAGTTTCTCGTTCACCCACAGCAGATAGTTTCGTACATGTTTGAGAAGAGGTAGAGAGGAAGTTTCTCAGTTGCACACTGACTGAGAGAAGTGGCTGAGCTATGGGCTGGGACTGGCAAAAGAATGTGAGACTCTGCTTTGGGCAACAGAGTTGACAAAACCTTGGATTATTTCCATCTTTAAAGAATCTCTGCCCTTTTGCCTCTTGACAACAACCACAAGGGGAGGAGAGAACAGCATGTGCTTTATAGCTTCTTGGAATTTTCCCTAAAAGACTGCTCTCTGAACAAAAGAAAACAAATATTTTATATAACAACTGGCAATTACTCCATTTTCATTATTTCAATATGTGGAGTGGATTGAGCCAGTAAGGAGGAAATTAAGCCTAGAGTCTGCCTCTGGCTGAGAGAACTTGCCCTGGAACAAGAGATTAAAGAATTGTGGGCGTGTTGTAACTAAACCCAAATCTATTGCTATGGTGTCTGCCTCACGGCCACTCTACAGTACAGAGTAGAAATACCCTAATAGGGTTTCTAAGAAGCAGCTGGTGGATTCAAACAGCCCACCTTTTGGTCAGCAGTCATAACTTTTAACTACTGTGCCTCCAGGTCTCCACATTGTAGCCAGTTGTCTTTTATGCCAACTGTGTTCATCTTTCATCTTCTGTACTAGAACATAAGCAACTTTAGGGAAAGGCCACAGGTTAATTCAAGAATATTGTGCATACACCTGTTAAGTAGGAAAATTAATAACAGATATTTTACTTTGATTTTAAGGTTTTTCTTATCTGTGAAACCAAATATTAACCTTAAAAGATCTGCCCCAAACAGCAAAAAATTAACCCACATCCATTGCCATCGATTCAATCTTGATTCATAGGGACCCTATAGGACAGAATAGAGTTGCTCTTTCGAGTTTTTCAGGAGCACCTGCTGGATTCAAATTGTAGATCTTTTGGTTAGCAGAGGTAGAACTTAACCGCTACACAGGCCTGCCAGAAACTGCACTGTAGCAATGCATATTTATCTCATCCTGCTACAAAGAATAGTGGACTGACCATTACCTCCTAATTCAAATTTCCAAAAAAGTTTCTTGGCTGCAAGTGAGAGGAAGGCCAAATTATTAGCAGCCAGGCCAGACGTAAGCTGATATCATTTAGGGGATGGTGGTGGCGGGAACTCTCCCACTGCTATTGAGTCAGTTCTACTACAACCCTGTAGGAAAAGCAGGATGGTTCAACCAATCACATTAAGATTATTCAGTTGTTGATCTATCTTTATCCCTCTTCTTCTCTTTATTGAAACTCTAGTATGAAATGGAATGCATAAAAATTGACATCCTAGGCATTAATGAGCTGAAATGGACCAATTTTGGCCATTTTGAATCTGGCAATCATGTAGTCTACTATGCTGGGAAGGAAAACTTGAAGAGGAAAGGTGTTGTGTTCATCACCAAAAAGAACATTTCAAGATCTGTTCTGAAGTACAATATTGTCAGTGATAGGATAATATCTGTATGCCTACAAGGAAGGACAGTTAATATGACTATTATTCAAATTTATGTACCAACCACTAAGGCCAAAGAAGAAGAAGTTGAAGATTTTTACCAGCTTCTGCAGTCTGAAATTGAGCGAACATGCAATCAGGATGTATTGATAATTACTGGTGACTGGAAGGCAAAAGTTGGAAACAAAGTAGAAGGATCCATAGTTGGAAAATGCAGTCTTGGTGATAGAAATAATGCTGGAGATGACATGATAGAATTTTGAAAGACTAATGACTATTTCATTGCAAATACTTTTTTAATCAACACAAATGGCAACTCTACATGTGGACCTCACCAGATGGAACACACAGGAATGAAATAGACTACATCTGTGGAAAAAGATGATGGAAAAGCTCCATATCAGCAGTGAGAACAAGACCAGATGCTGACTGTTGCACAGATAATCGATTGCTCATATGTAAATTCAAATTGAAACTGAAGAAAATTAGAACAAGTCCGTGAAGGCCAAAGTATGACCTTGAGTATATCCTTCCTGAGTTTAAAGACCATCTGAATAACAGAACAGATGTTGATCACTAATGACTGAAGACCAGACAGATTGTGAAATGACATCAAAGACATCATCTATGAAGAGAGCAAGAGGTCATTCAAAAGACAGGAAAGAAAGACCAAATTGGATGTCAGAAGAAACACTGAAACTTGCTCTTGAACATCAAGTATCTAAAGCAAAAGGAAAGAATAGCTAAGTAAAAGACCTAAACATGAGATTTCAGAGAGCAGCTCAAGAAGACAAAAGAAAGTATTATAATGACATCTGCAAAGAGATGGAAATGGAAAACCAGAAGGGAAGAACACATTCTGCATTTCTCAAGCTGAAAGAACCGAAGAAAAATTCAAGCCTCGAGTTACAGTAGTGAAGGATTTTACAGGGAAACTATTAAACAACTCAGAGAGCATCAAAAGAAGATGGAAGGAATACACAGAGTCATTACACCAGAAAAAACTGGTTGATGATTAGCCGTTTGAAGAGGTTGTATATGATTAGGAACCAATGGTACTGAAGGAAGAAGCTGAAGCTACTTTGAAGGCATTGTTGAAAAACAAGGCTCCAGGAATTGATGAAACATCAGCTGAGGTATTTCAACAAACAGATGCAGGGCTGGAAGTACGTACTCGTCTATGCCAAGAAATTTGGAAGAGAGCTACGTGGCCAACTGACTGGAAGAGATTCATATTTATGCCCATTCCAAAGAAAGGTGATCTAACCGAATGTGGAAATTACCAAACAATATCATTGATATCACATCCAAGTAAAATTCTGCTCAAGGTCATTTAAAAGTGACTACAACAATATGCTGACAAGGAACTGCCAGAAATTCAAGCTGGGTTCAGAAGAGGACGTGGAACCAGGGATATCATTGCTGATATCAGATGGATTTTGGCAGAAAGTGAAGAAGAGCAGAAAGCTGTTTACTTGTGTTTCATCGACTATTCAAAAGCATTTGACTGTGTGGATCATACTAAATTATGGCTGACTTTGGGGAGAATGGGAATTTCAGAACTCCTAATTGTGCTTTTAAGGAATCTGTGTATGGATCAAGAGGCAGTCATGCAAACAGAACAAGGGGACACTGCATGGTTTAAAGTCAGGGAAGGCATGCATCAGGGTTGTATCCTTTCACCATACCTTTTAAATCTGTGTGCTGAGCAAATAATCACAGAAGCTGGACTATACCAAGAAGAACAAGGCATCAGGATTGGAGGACAACTCATTAACAACCTGCGTTAGGCAGACGACCACACCTTACTAACTGGAAATGAAGATTTGAGACACCTGCTGATGAAGATCAAGGACCACAGCCTTCAGTATGGATTGCATCTCAACATCAGGAAAACAAAAATCTTCACAACTGGACCAGTAAGCAATATTGTCATAAATGGAGAAAGGATTGAGGTTGTCAAAGATTTCATTTTACTTGGGTCCACAATCAATGCCCTTGGAAGCAGCAGTCAAGAAATCAAAAGACGCGTTGCATTGGCAAAATCTGCTGCAAAAGACCTCTTCAAAGTATTCAAAAGTAAGCATGTCACTTTAAAGACTAAAACGCGCCTGACCCAAGCCATGGTATTTTTCAGTCGCATCACATGCATGTGAAAGCTGGACCATGAACGAAGAAGACAGAAGAATTGATGCCTTTGAATTGTGGTGTTGGAGAAGAATGTTGAATGTACCATGGACTGCCAAAAGAACCAACAGATCTTTTCTGGAAGAAGTACAACCAAAATGTTCCTTGGAAGCAAAGATGGCAAGACGGCATCTTACATGCATTGGACATGTTGCCGGGAAAGATCAGTCCCTGGAGAAGGACATCATGCTCAGTAGAGAGGAAGGTAGGGAAAAAAGAGGAAGACCCTCAATGAAATGGATTGACACAGTGGCTGCAACAATTGGCTTAAGCCAAGCAAGACGGGCAGTGTTTTGTTCTGTTGTTCATAGGGTTGCTGTAAGTTGGAACCAACTCGACGGCACTTAACAATGTAACAACATCAGGGGCATGGTGGTTAAGAGCTACAGCTGCTAATCAAAACATTGCAGTTCAAATACACCTGCTGCTCCTTGGAAACACTATGGTGGAGCAGTTCCATTTCCAACAGTGTCACTGTAAGTTGGAATTGACTTGATGACAACAGATTCTTCTCTTTACAAGCTCCATTGTACCTAGCTTCTTCTAGTCATTTCTTTTTCTGGAATGGAACCAGCCTTCCTGTATGTTCTGGCTGCTAACTAAAAGGTAATTAGGTCAAATCCACTAGGTGCTCTTTGGAAACTCCAGGGGGCAGTTCTACTCTGTTCTATAGGGTCGCTATGAGTTGGATTTCACTGGATGGCAGTGGATTCAGATATACATATAGAATAACTGCTCAGAATAAAACTTGTGTTCAAATTCTGTTGAGTTTTGAGTATTAACACACTTTACTGGCCTGCTTTGATCTTCGTTTATATCCTATCTCTTCTTATTGGTCTAATTTCTGCTTATCTAAACATCGCCTTTGACTTAGGAGATAATATTGGTTTCAATTTTTTCCTTTTATAATCAAAATGAGTCGGATCCGACTTGACGGCACTTGCGGCACTTGGCTTGGCCAATCAAAATGATATCGACTTACTGTACATGGTTTGTTATCCAATCTCCTATTACAGCAGTGATAAAATCTTTTGAGGCTATGAGGCACTCTGTAGGAGTATATGAAATATAAAACATGTTGACATTCAGCTTGCCTGTGTTTAAACCCTATTTGGCTTTTGTTCCTCAGAAAAAGTTCACAGCGAAAAGTTCAGAATTCTCAGGTTTCTTTCTTACAGAACACCTTCTACCTAACAAAGACTTGCAAGTTGAAAGCTTAGGTAACACATTTTACAAAAATCCCTCTCCATGTAAATTTGCTTAAAAAAAGAAGAAAGTATGAGTCTGTGTGCAGGGGTTATCATATGGAGTATTTGTATGTGTTCACGTCTCCGCTGATTTTTTGAGTAGAATTCTGCTTATACACCTTGACATTACAGAAAACAGACATTCTTTTGTGGATAGGCTAGAGGGTGATCTTGTGCCTTACTGATCTTTCATCTACTGCTTCCCTATAGTAAACTCTCTAATCTGGCTACACTGGTTAACTCAGGATTGCTGGATACACAGTACTCATTGCTACCTTTGTGTCTTTCTTCAGCTGCTGATTATTCCTTTCTAGAAACCCCTCCCCAGAAGGACACCTGGCACTGCCACACTGCCTGTGGCTGCATGAACCAATGGCATGCCATTCACAGACTTCAAATGGGAATGGCACTTTCTGGAGGTGTGCCACACCGTGGTCTTGCCTCCCTTTCCACTTTCCTCATCTAAGGACATCTTTCAAGGCTCAACTAAGTGCCATCCCTGCAGAAAGTTCACTTGATCTGCTGAAGTTCTAGTGGTTCATCTCCTCTAATAGCTCCAGGGGTTTGTTGTCCATGCCATTGAGCTGACAGAGAGAAAGGCTGCCCTGTTGTTTTCAAGTTCTATAATCTCTTATTGGTAACTCTTGGGGCCATATGCATTTGGGAATATGTACAATTTAGATTTTGTTCTATAATGTTCCTAGTGAGGTGTGTAGTCAAATGCAATAAAATGTCTGTGGTGAAAGACTGAGTGGAGCAAATAAAAATGATTGATAGCCTCATGTCAAGCCAACTCATGTTTTGTGACTGAATGACTTCAGAACAGGTTTTGCTATCAAATGGCTTTTTATTCATTTGTTGTCAAGGAATTTGGACATACATTATGACTGGATTTAACAAATATAGTGGAAATTATTTATATAGAGTGATTATATCATATATTTGTCATCCTAGGATCTAGCACAGAAGTCTACCAGTACAGGTATCCACTTGACAGCAGGGTTTCTTGTTTTCTTTGTTTTTCTTTTTTGGTAATGAGCCCTGATCGTTCCATGGTTAAGCTCTCAGTTGCTAAACGAAAGATTGTGATTTAAATCTGCCAGCAGCTCATTGGGAGACAAGACCTACCCATCTGTTCCCACAAAGATTACAGCCTATAACATGAAAGAGTTCTACTCTGTTCCATAGGGTCGCTAGGAGTCAGGATTAACTTATTGGCATGCAACAACAATGAAATAATAGTCATTTCATGATGTAGTCTAAACGAGTCGCATCTCTCTGAGCCAGAAATGTAAATAAAGAAAATTGAATTCTTAAAAAATAACTCTTGGTTACTCTGTAATGTAAAATAAAATAAAAAATTGATCTTATATTTCATATAATCCTTTTGGGGTTACTGGTCAGAAAATTAAAGGAAGAAAGATCATGAGGTGATGATAAATGTGCTCTAAATCAGCACTGATGCACTCTGTTGGAACAGCCTGTTGCTGTCATTGGGCAACAAATGACAGTACAGTAGAATGTGGTTACAAGATGAATGATATGAATGTAATGTCTTCATATAAGCTATATATCTTCTATTCCCCATCAAAATGACTGAGAAATTTGGAAAGGAAAGCCTAAAAATTTCCCAACACCTGGCCTCTGGCATTTCAAAATTTGTATTTATAATGAATATTTCCTGATTGTGTTATTTTATCCTGAATGCCCATCACTTTTCTCTCTGTGTTTTCATCATACCAGTCAATGAACAAAGACACATAATAATCATTTATAGTCATTTATAATGTCTGTCCAGTGATATGAACTAGTTAAAAAACCGTAACATGTTAGAAGTGGAAGGCACATTAGAAAACTTAACAAACCTGCTGCCGCCAAGTCAATTCTGACTCCTAGCAACTCTATAGGACATAGTAGAATTACCTGGTAGAGTTTCCAAGGAGTGCCTGGGAGATTTGAACTGTTACCAGTGGTAGTTCTTAACTACTACACTGCCCAGGTTTCCAAGAATTTTTACCCTCTGTGGTTGACAAGCATTTGAGGTCCAGAAAGTGGTGACTTGTCTAAAATCTACCTGCCTACAGAACATGAGTTGAGACTAGAATTCAGGACTTCTAACTCCCATTAGTCCTATTCAGGACTTTCTGCCATGTTCCTAGAATTGAAGGATAGTTTTTTCAGTTTCATGGGAAGGTGATGGTAAGGTTTAGCTACTGACGTTAGCAACTTTTATAGTGTGGAGAGCTGGCCTGTGTGTACAGATGACAATATTTAAGGACCTGGATAATGTACTTTTCAGGACAAGCCCTGCTATGCAAGAGTTTTGAATGATAAATATTTGTGTAATAGGATAGGTAGGATTTTGCCTTCCCGGTGTGAAGTATTTTGATTCCAAAGCCTGGAAACTGAATTGATGGAGTTTGATTTGCAGCAGAACGCACCTTCCTCCCACTGATGGCTCAGCAGTAGGCTACTCACCGAGAACTTCCACAGGCCTCCAATATCATTGCTTCTCTCATAGCAGGTGGGTTCCAGCCCCTCTTCCAGACAGCACCGTATTGATGCCAGGCCACTGACACCAGCTCCAATGATGGCTACTCTTTTGCCCATGGTTACCTGTTGGAGGATCAGGAGAGAACTACTTCAGAAGAGTGTCCCTTAATACTTAGAGGTTTTCAGTAGAAATAACCAGCTGAGATTTATGTAGCAGGATTGTCCCCTGACACAAGAAGATATGCATTAACAGTCTATGCTCTTCTTTTTTAAATCACTTTTCACCTAGTAAGATACTAAAACCAATTTCTTCTGCTGATTATTCAAGATGCTAAAAATGACAGTCAGTGAATGCTAGAGCAGAAAGAATCTTGAAGGTCATCAATCTAATGCACTCAACTGCAAAGGAAGCAGCTGACACTCTGACATTAGAAATTATTCTTTAAGGTCTCAGAGCTAAGAAGTAAAGGAGTCAGAATGAAAATTCAAGTCGTTTTTGAAATCCGCTGTACCAAACCATGCCCAGTCACTTTGAATTCTTGACTTTCAGGGGCCTTACCTCTTAATCACCTACCTTCCTCTTTTCAGAGAACTAGCAGCTGTCTAAATGTAGAAGCAAATAGCTTTTAACAATCTCTTGATGCAAAAACTGAAAGAGGGGGAGGAGTTTCTCTCTTAAAGTAAAAATTCCCTCCTATTTTTCATGATGTATAGCCCTGGTAAGGGCTGAGCATGTAGGAATAAGAGATGAACAGAAATGGGAATGGGGGAGCACAGGAGGAAAGGGGGAGGGAAAGGGCAAGCATGAGGTCTCCGTTTCTGGTTCCAAAGAATAAAACAGTGACTGATACGGTCATTGGACCTGTAAAATAAATCCTCATGGGAGATTAACGGAGCAGTAATTCTCTTATTTGTTTTTGTTTGAAACTTAGAATGTATAAACAAGTCTATGCACCTGGACTGTAATGAAAGGTCTTGTTGTGTCAGCATAAAAATAGTTCAGTTTTCTGAAAACTTAGGAGAATTTGATTTGAAGCTGTTATTGTCAGGTATTGTTCAGTTGGTTCCAACTCATAGCAATCCTGATTACAACAAAATGGAACACTGCCTGGTCCTGCACCATCCTCATAACTGTTGTTGCATTTGAGCCTTTGTTGCAGTCACTGTGTCCATCCACCTTGTTGAGGATCTTCCTCTTTTTCACAGACCCTCTGCTTTACAAAGCATGTTGTCTTTCTCCAGAGACTGGTCCCTCCTGATAACTTCTCTAAAATGCCTGAGACTTAGTCTTAGTCTCACTATCCTTGCTTCTAGGAAGCATTCTGCCTGTACTTCTTACAAGACAGATTTGCTAGTTCTTCTAGCAGTTTGTGGTATATGCAATATTGTTTGCCAACACAATAATTTAAAGTCATCAATTCTTCTTTGGTCTTTCTTATGCATTGCCCAGCTTTACATACGTAAGAGGCAACTGAAAATAAAATGATCTTACAGATTGAATTGTGTCTCCCCAAAATGTGTGTCAACTTGGCTAAGTCATAATTTCCAGTATTGTATAGTTGTCTATTTTTGCCATCTGCTGTGATTTATCTACGTATTGCAAATCCTATCTCTATGATGTTAATTAGGCAAGATTAGAGATAGTTACGTTAATGAAAGAGGATTCAATCTATAAAATTAGTTTATATTTTGAGAGAAGCAAATAGACAGGGGAAATTATGCCACCAAGAATGAAGAACAAGGAGGGGAGCATGTCCACTGGACCCAGGTTTCCTTCACTAAAAAGCTCCTAGTCCAGGGGAAGACTAATGATGAGGACCGTTCTTTGAGCCAACAGACAGCAATAGCCTTCCCCTGGAGTTGATGCCTGGATTAGGACTTCTAGCCTCCTACATTGTGAGAGAATTAATTTTTCTTTGTTAAAGCCATCTACTTCTGGTGTTTCTATTATAGCAGCACTAGATAACTAAGATTTATGGTTTGGGTTAAACACATCTTAGTCCTCAAAGTGGCATCTTTACTTTTTAACACTTTGAAGGGTCTTTTGTAGGAAATTTGTCCAAGGCAACACATTGTTTGATTCCTTCACCTCTACTTCCATGGGAATTGCTTGAGGATCCACATAAAATGAGATCTTTTACAATTTCAATGTTTTCTCCATTTATCATGATAATGTTTATTAACCCAGTTATGGAGATTTTTGTTTTCTTTATGTTGAGGTATAATCTCAAAGTATAGCCTTTGATTTTCATCAAGTGTTTCAAGTCCTCTTCACTTTCAGCAAGCAAGATTGTGTCATCTGCATATGGTAGGTTGTTGATGATCTGAAGAGCTGAGGCTAGTCGTAGAGATGATGAGCTTATAAAACTAGTGAACTCAAAGGACAGAACTGTGAAGTCAGCGAGCCTTGTCTTTGGCTCCTTCCCACTTCTATCCTGCATTTGTTTCCTTCCCCCCCATTTCTATCTACCTCTCTCTCTTTGATGGTTTTTTCTATTTTGATGAGTGGAATGCACGTCAAGTATTATGGTAGTCTCTTTAGGTTCTCAGATGAAAAGATATAGTAACTTCTACCTAGAAACATATAGTCCAATGGGTAGAAAAGATAAGTGTCATGATGAAAATATGAGTCAATGTAGTGACAGAAGGAGCCCTAGTGACACAGTGGTTAAAGTACTTGACAGTTAACTCAAATGTTGGCCATTTAAACCTACCAGTGCTCTACAGGAGAAGGATCTGGCAGTCTGCTTCTGTAAAGAAGTAATTCTGTAAAGATTGTTGTCTTGGAAACTGTGTGAAGCAGTTCTATTCTGTCCTTATGAATTGGAATGGACTTGATGGCAGTGGGTTTTTTAAAAAAGGTTTCTTGGTAGTGCCAGAATGTAGGGAGGAATACCTTAGTCTATCTGGGAGTAAGAAATTTGTTTTAGTCATCTGGTACTACCCTGATAGAAATACCATAGCTTTAACAAAGAAGTTTATTCTTACACAGTCCTGTAGGCTAAAAGTTGGAATTCCAGGTATCTGCTCCAGAGGATGGTTTTTTCTCTTTGTCAGCTCTGGAGAAAGGTCCTTGTGTTGCATCTGTCATTGATCAGGGAGCATCTTGGTGCAGGAAAGTCAGGTCTGAAGGACTTGCTCTGCTCCTTTCCCGATGGTGTGAGGTTCCCACTCTCTGCTTGCTTCCCTTTTGTTTTATCTCTTGTAGGACAAAAGGTGGTGAAAGCCATGCTCTAGGCAAATCCTCTCTATATTGGAGCAGGGAGCTGATCTTTCATAGTCCTACCCTAACTTCTCTAACATAATCCACTCTGTTAACCACAGGCAGAGGTTAGAATTTACATCATAAGAAAATCACAAAATAGAAGGCAGTCACAGAATACAGGGAATCCTTACCCAGCCAAATTACTACACATGTTTTGGGGGGACACGATTCAATCCATGACATTCCAACCTTTGGCCCCCCAAAATGACATCTTTGAAACATGCAATGGACTCATCCTATCATAGCAAAAGTCATAGAAAAAACATGTTCCACGTGGTAGAAAATTTCTTAAAACAGCTCCAAGTCAAAAATTAAAAGAATTCCTCCATATCTGCAAAACCTAAAATGCAAGCTATCTGCTTCCAAAGGTGCAGTGGCACAGTTAGGCATCTCATTACAAATGCAGAAAGAAGGCAAAACAGACAATGAGCAAGTCAGCAAAACATATTACACTAGTCTTCAAAGCTTTTAAAATAATCTTGCATTCTCTGAGACATTCTACTCAATAGTATTATCCTGCAGACTCTAGGTATTAGCCATATTCTCTGGATTCAAAGTGGAGACCACTCAGCCCGGTGCTGCAGCTTGCCTTCCAAGCCCACTGGGACAACAACTCTGTCCCCTTGGCTTTAGGTGCACCCTAAGACAGACTGAGTGGCAATTCTACCCATAGAAACACAGTAAGCCATGACTCCATTCTCTCAAATCCCTGAGGTCATGGCCATAACTTTTGAGACTGAAGCAGCTCAGCTTCTTGTTCTCCTGGTCTCTTCAGCTTCTGCTTCCTATGGCTTCATGGACCAGGCCTCAGGCCCGCATCTACCCTGCTGGGGCAAGTGTTCCAAATCTCTGAAGCTCCACCCATTCAAGCACCTGGAGTCACCCTACTCTGCCAGGAAATCTCTGTGCACAGGTACTCAGCTCTCACTCTGTGGGTTGGTTCCAGCACTGTCTCACACTGGGCTCTTTCTCTAGCTGCCTGTCCTCTGCTGCTCTGACGGTCATTTCTTATCATCTGCATCTTCATTGGTGTTAACACATTTCCTTGGTTCCTACTGAGTCTTCTACCCATTCATAGTTTCAAAACCACTTCTATATTTTAGATATAGCTGACTAAAACAAGAGTCTTTGGGAAGAAGTGAGAAATGCTGAGTTTTGAAGGCAGAAGAGACTATGTCAGTTGGACAAAGGGCAGCGAGGAAGTATATTTGTCCAAAAGCACAGAAAAGTAAGTGAACTTCGTACCTAAACCTTTTGCTGTTGACTTGTAGAACTGCCCCATAGAGTTTCCAAGGAGGATCTGGTAGAGCTTAACTGCTGGCCCCCCAGTTAACAGCCATAGCACTTATTTACTACACCACCAGATTTCTGAACCCAATACAGTGAGCTGAACCATAAAATGATGGTAACAAAAGATGAGTCAAACATTCAGGACACATTATAAAGGATATTGGTATATTAACTCAAGTATTTGAATACTGTCCTCTAAGCTATAGTGATAATTTTGAGCAAGGAAGTGACAAGATCAGGTAAGATCTGTTTTACATGGATCCTAGTGTGGACAGTAACCAGAATCAGAGATAACCAAAAAAGGAGGTAATTTCAGGGCCATTTAAGAAATTTTCTACTACATGGTGATTTCAAAGGAGGTAATTTAGGCCACAGATGGTGATCACCTAAATTATAGCAGTGTGAGAGGAATGGATAAGAGGATGGGGCCTAGAGATCTAGAATTAGTAGGTGGTTGAGGCTTGCTGATTAGTGCATTGATGACTTGAAGAAGATCCCTTCCACCTTTAAGATTTTATGTTATGATTTATATCATATCACTTGTGATTTAGTGCAGGGAGAAGAAACTACTCTATTCAGGGAGAAATAAATATAGATATAGAAAGAGAAATAGAGCTTGTTTATACAATCAGTGGAAGGGCTAGAGAAGCAGAAGCCACAGGGCTGCCATTGGACTTATAAAGCAACAGCACAGAGTGGCAATACGTCACAAGTGTCACTAGGCAGTGTCCAAAAGAATGACATACATGGTATTAAATGGAAACCAGTCCTCCTTTCTTAGAATGCCTAAACATACTCATAATCTTTCTCCAATGCTAATATAGTAAATATCTAGTCCTTTGTCCCTATAAATTAGATTGTAAATTTTGTGGTAATTCAGGCAGGACTACAGATCACTCCCTACAAAATGAGGAAATTGAATTATATAATTGCTGCAACACTTTATGAGCCTCTTCAACTTGCTGAACAAACTTCTTTCCAAAGATAAAGAATATAAGCAAAGAACAACAAAAAATACATTGAAATTGCTTAAGAAGATCTTCCTTATTCTATATACCTCCAATATTGAAAAATTTATTTTAGCTGGATTCTGAGAGTCAATTGTTAAAATGGGAGATTTGCTGGGGTAACTGAGAATATAAGAAGTTGGAGAAAGTATAGCTTGAAAGAATTTTTAAAGTACATCTGTTTGGAAAAAGTTGCCGGGGCAGGGCGGGGGTGGGGGGAGGGGGGGCAGGTGGCTGTGTTCTGTCTCCATTAAATGAAAGGCATCAGAAGTATGGCTGTCATCTCTAATCTATCAGACCACCTGGACAGCAATTAGGAGGCATGGTGGAAGTATTGTCCATCTGCATCCTGTCTGGGAAATTTAAGGATGAGGTCAGGCTGGTTAGCTGCAAAGAAGATAGAGTGTGTAAAGACTGCCTGTGGTTCATACATGAACCACACAAGGGAGACCTGGTATGGGAGACATGGTAGATCCTGTCCAATAGGGCTGTGATGGAACTCCAGCATGATACAGAGGAAATGACTGCAAGAATAGAGTCCATTTTCCTAGACCAAGCAAATTAAAGGTGTGAGGCCACTGTTGTTTTTAGGCCTCTGAAGTCCTGCCAAAACATTCATAAAACTAAAAAACCCAGTGCCATAGAGTTGGTTCTGACTCTGACTCTATAGGTCAGAGTAGAGCTAGCTGCTCCATAGAGTTTCCGAGGAGTACCTGGGAGATAGGAACTGCTGACCTTAAGCACTTAAACACTATGCCACCAGGGTTTCCAAAACACCCAAAGGCCCTGGAGCTGCATAATAACTAAACCAATTAAACAAGCTTTTGCCCTTTCCTGTCTCCCTCCTTCTCTTACCTTTCTTACTTTATTTCCTTTACTCCCTTCTGTTTGCTTCCTGAGCTTCCTGAAGGCCACAGCATGGTGGGAAGAAGAGTGACAGCATATGTTGGTACAGAAGAAAGGTGCCATGCCTTGCTTTCAGGATCTTAAGCTTCCCTAGTAGTAGAGAAAAGTTACAAAGTTATAATAATTTTAAATAAAATAAAACTCATGGTTTTGATTATTGTATGAGGCTGGATCTTTTATTTTCTGAAATGAGGCCTATTTATGTGTGAAATAGGCTGCAGAAATGTCCATTACCCAAACCATTGAGTTGATTCTGACTCATATCGACCCTAGAGGACAGAGTAGAACTGCCCCATAGAGTGTCCAAGGACTGCCTGGTAGATTGGAACTACTGATCTTTTGGTTAGTGGCCACAGCACTTAGCCACTATACCACCAGGGTTTCCTCTCCTACCCAAGAGCGATCAGAAAAATCATGAAATTGTCTCTATCCACAGCTTGGCAGCATCTTTAGGAAGATAAATTGTATACTTCATTTAATTAGACAAAAAATGAAGACTCTGGAGTTACTTGACAGGCAGAACAAGGAACAGTAGGACATTACCCCACTGTCTTGTTCTTCTTTCTGAGACCTAGAGATTCTTTCATTTGAGACCCCTCTTCAGCACTGGCCCTATGACTATGGAAGACTTAGTAGGAAGAAGATCACTGAGGCCAAGGCAGTGCAAAGGTGGTCATTGCCAGCACTCCTTCACTTCCCTTTGACTGAGTCTTTACTTTCTCGTTGATTTTTCCACACCTCTATGTACTTAAAGACCCCAAGCCTCGTTCTTTCAGTTCAGGATTCCTCAGTTGAGACCACTGAGGGTGGCAGTACCCCAGGGTTAACAGTATAGTTCCCAACAACAGGATTCAGATCTGATTGATGATACTGAACATTTGTAGAAAGTTGACAAAGTTTTAGAAACCACTTTTCCTTGTATTACCTTCATGCTTATAAGGTAGGTATTACCATTACCCTCAATTTACTGACGAAGAAACTGAGTTGTTCAAATTTGCTAAAACCAAAAACACTTTGTGACTTGAGGAACTTCCAGCCAACCATGGAACCTTGGAAAAAAGCACCACACTGTCCCTTCACAACAAAGACCCAAAAAACTAGGTAAAACATGAGACCACAGGAACTAGATGGTGCCTGGCTACCACAAATAACTATCCTGACAGGCAAAGGCAAAAAGAGTTCCTGGTGGAACAAGAGAAAAGTGGGGTACAGAACTCAAACTCTAGTATAATGACAAGACATCTGGAGAGTCCGCAGTTTGGAGGGTCACCAGAAAGCATGGGTCCCAGATTCTCTGTTAGTCCAGAATTGAAACTATTGCCAAATGAAACTCTTCAAACAAAGGTTGGACTGGACTATAAGACATAAAACGATATGGGTGAAGAGTGTGCTTCTTGACTCAGCTGGATACATGAGACTAAATGGGCAGGTTAATGTCAAATGAAGAAAGGTCTTAGCCAAAAATCGAGTAGAGTGAGAAGCTGACAGAAAACAGTGAGAAGAGATACAAAATAAAGGTCCCTGTAAGCTAACCCAGCACAGCTTCATTGTCTTTGATGCCTGTCAGAGACTGGCAGACAGGGAGCTCTGGACAGCAGGTTTATGGAGGTCTCCACGGAGGACAAAGTACCTGGTGGCAAGTAAGGCACACTTTCTTATCTTTGCCCATCTTCTCCCCATTGCTCTGCCTCTGACACCTCCTAGCCAGCTGTGGTGGCTCAGCTAGTCGGAAAGTGCATCGTTTATGCTGCCTGGATTTGCCCCGGAGATAGGCAGATGAGGAGTTCAAGACAGCACCTTCAGGAGCCCCCAGCGGGACACAGATCACCTGCTGGGCACACACTGCTGCACCATGGCTGAGTGACAAGCCTTGCCTATTAGACAAGGAGGTGAAAAATGTCATGAACACAGGCTAAAGCACAGCAGGGAACCTCAGCCTGCCTGCAAGTAAAACAAACAGATCTACAGTCAATAAACAAATAAAATAACTACTGAATGGCCCAAAGACAGCAGACAGTACCAAAACACACAAATAAAACAAAAGAGTAACAGGACAGGAAAGCTTTAGTAGATGTTCAAAATAAAATATCAGATGACTTTCCAGTAGAATAAAAAGTACTTAGAATTACCTCATAGGGAATTCAAATCTCTAATATTCAGAGCTATACAAGAGTTGAACCAAAAAAGCAGAGAAAAATGGGGGAAAAATAGACAAATTCATGGAAAAGACAGACAAAGTCATGGAAGAATTCATCAAAAAAATAAAAATACAGGGACAAAATGCCAAAATAAATTCACAGTTACAAATCATACAAGACCAACAATTAGAAATTCAAAAGATAAACAACAAGATTTCAGAAATGGAAAGTGTCATGAAAGGGCTGAGGAGCAAGTTTGAAATGATGGAACACACGATCACTGAAATTGAAGCTAAACACTTGAATACATCTCTGAGGGAAAATTGGAGACAATAATAAATGAATAAACCCTGAGAATTATGTGGGATACAATCAAAAGAAAAAATTTACTAGTGATCAGAGTTCCAGAACAGGGGGAGAAAACAGAAAACACAGAGAGGATCACTTAATAATTTCTGACAGAAAACTTCCGTACTATCAAAGTTAAAAAGCTGACCATCTAAGAAGCTCAACAAATCCATATAAGATAGACACTAAAAGAAAATAACCAAGACATATCATAATTATACTCACTAAAGACTGAGAAAAAATTCTGAGAGCAGTTCAAGAGAAACAAAAAAGAAAAGTCACATACAGAGAAAAAACAATCAGACTTAAGCCCTGGTTATTTGGCAGAAATCATGCAGGCAAGAAGGCAATGGGATGATATGCATATACAAAACCTTGAAAGAAAAAAACTGCCAACCAAGAATAATATATCCTGCAAACTCTCATTCAAATATGATGATGAAATTAGGGCATTTCCAGATAAACAGAAATTAAGGAAATATGTAAAAACCAAGCCAAACTTACAAGAATTATTAAAGAGAGCCCCTTGATCTAAGAACAAATAATATCAGACCACAACCTGAATCTACGACACAAAATATTACCAGCTGGTTATCAGTCTAGGAAATGGACTCTCAAGGATGATTCAAAACCAAAAGAATTGTGACAAGGAACCAAAGAGGTTATGGTGTAAGCCGCAACAATGCTGGAACAATAGAAGAGGAAATAAATGGTGCAGATAGCAGAACCTCTTAAGGAAGCAGAAAGCAAGGCACTACCAAAAGACAACAGACTGCCTCAGACCCAAGAAGGTGAGTGCAAACTTCAAGTGAGCCATAAAGTCAGTTAACAAACCTCATCAAAATACAGAAGCAAAACATAAAGTCTCAATAAAAACAAAATCTACAAAAACAAAGGAAATCCACAAAAAAGGAACTCAGCCCCAGAGAGGAAGAGGAACAAAGAAAATGTGAGACCGCAAGAAAGAAAAACAGAAGAGCACTACAAAATAACAATAAACTTACAACTATCAACAAATAGACTGATTATAAAGAATTGAAATGTGCCCATAAAGAGACGGAGAGTGACAGAATGGGTTAAAAACAAACAAACAAGGATTCTTGCTGTTTACAAGGGACATGCCTCAGAAACAAAGATGCCTGGTATTAGTACAATGACAGGTGCATCAACCAATGAAACAGGACTGAGAACCCGAATGTAAATCCATCCACCTGTGGTCTTCTGATCTTCGACAAGGGCCCGAAGGCCATCAAATGTGAAAACAGTAATC
Organism: Heterohyrax brucei; assembly: GCA_028571685.1. Taxonomy (NCBI): domain Eukaryota; kingdom Metazoa; phylum Chordata; class Mammalia; order Hyracoidea; family Procaviidae; genus Heterohyrax; species Heterohyrax brucei. The sequence goes on from CM053140.1 coordinate 206,471,449, forward strand.
TTTTTTTTTTTAATTTTTATTTAACATGACTGAGTGAAAATATATATTCACGTATAAATTTACATGCCCACCTATATGCAGCTTCCACTGCTCTCCCTGTCCAGTGACTGCACACTATTCCTCTCTGCTCCATACATGTCTCATCCTCCCAACAGCTTCCTTTCCCCTCCTCTCCATCCACGCCCCTTCCTCCAGCCAGAGGTCAGCAAGATGATATCCTATAGATGTATAGAACCATAAACTGCTTCCAATATATGGTCACTCTGCATTGCCAAGCCCAATCCATTCCTGTCCAAGGAGTGGACCGTTGTTATAATTTATGGGAAAGGGCAGTATCAGGGCCGCGGGCCATGCTCTCAGAGGAACCCCCAAACTGCTGGACCATCAATTGAGCTCTTTTGGTGGAGATCTAATGATGCACCCTTTTTATTCTTGTGTTGCCAGTGAGACTCCTCTGTGAGCTCCATCGTGGCTATCGCTGGTGGTGGCCAGGCACCATCCGGTTCTTCCGGTCCCAAGTCCATGTAGGCACCCACTCTTGTGGATCTCTCTGTCTTCTCGGTTGTCTTTACCACATGTCATTTTGGTCCTCGGTGAGCATCCATTCCTGCTGAGTTGGGACCGTTTGCTGTGTCCTTGGATGGCAGCTTGGCAGCTTTTAAGACCCCAGACGCCACTCACCAATATGGGGTGCAGAGAGCTCTCTTAGCAAAACGCTAGTTGTGCCAATTGACCTGGAATTCGCCTAAGAGCATGGTTTCCCACCCCCCTGCCCCAGCTACTCTATCCTTGCAGTAATGAGTTAAGATGGAAGGAGTACTCAAGTTATGCTGAGGTCCACTTAATGTTGTTCTTGTTTCTAATGTGTGCTATCACCGCTATCTCCCAACTAGATTTCTAGTAACTATCTAAACTAAACCCTACCCCCCTCACCCTCCTTCCCTCCCCTCCCTTGCAGCTGTCAAAGAGTCTTTTCTTCTACACACAAGTATGTTTTGAGATCTTATTGTAGAGGTCTCATACAACATTTATCCTTTTGTCGCTGACTACTTTCACTCAACATAATGTCTTCCAGTTGAAACCAGGTTAGGAGATGTTTTCTGGAATCATCGTTATTCTTTATCATTGCGTAGTGCTCCATTGAGTATATGTACCATAGTTTACCTATCCATTCTTCTATTGTTGGGCATCTGGGTTGATTCCATTTTTTTTGCTATCGTGGACTGTGCTGCGATAAACATTCTTGTGCATGTGTCCGTTGGTGTGAAAGGCCTTGATTCTGTAGGATATATTCCAAGTAGTGGAATTACTGGGTCAAATTGTATATCAATATCCATTTTTTTAAGGAAGCACCAGATTGCCTTCCAAAGAGGCTCGACCATTTTGCAACTCCACCAACAGTGTAGGAGGGTTCCACTTTCTCCACAGCCTCTCCAGCATTTGTCGTTTTATGTTTTCTGGATCACGGCCAATCTTGTTGGGGTGAGATGGTATCTCATTGTTGTCTTGATTTGATTTATTTAATAACTAAAGATCGTGAACATGTCCGCATGTGTTTTTTGGCTGCTTGGATCTCTTCTTTAGTGAAGTATCTGTCCATCTCCTTTGCCCATCGCTTAATTGGATGGTTTATCTTCTTCTTATTGATATTTTGTAGTATCTTATAGATTATGGAGATCAGGCATTAGTCTGACATAGAGTTTCCAAATATTTTTTCCCGTTCTGTGGGTGTTCTTTTAATTCTATTAATAAAGTCTTTGGATGAGCAAAACTGTTTGATTCTTAATATTTCCCATTTATCTATTTTCTCTTCTGTTGACTGAGGTTTCTTTGACAGATTTTGGAGTCTGTTCTCATTGTGTATTAAAACTTCCATTGTTGTTCCTACCTTTTCTTGGATGAGCTTTATTGTTTTAGGTTTGATATTTAGGTCTTTTATCCAAAACAGTAATCTTTTTAGCATATGGTGCTGGTGAAACTTCATGTCTTCTCATAACATGGAACAAACCAGAGGTCAGAAAATATCAAAACATATAAACAAACAAACAAAATGCCAGGACAAGAAAGCTCCACTAGGTTCTCAGGTGAGTGAAATGAGTCGGTCACAGATGGATAGGTGTTGCATGAGACCACCACCATGAAAACTCATGGAAAGATTTGCACACAGAGAAACAGTCTTTGAAGGTTACCAGGGAGGGGAGGGGAGGGGAGAGGAGGGGAAAAGTGGGGAAAAGAAGAAAGGAGAGGAGGAGGGGGGAGAAAGAGAAGAAGGGAGGAAAAGAGGAATGGAGGAGAAGAGGGGAAGGGAGGAAAGAAGGGAGAATTTGTGACTTGGATATAGGGATATATATTTATCCCTATTTCCAATATGATGGTGCACATCAGAATGTACAAAAAATTAAGTGAGAAAATTCTTTCAAGACTTTATTTGTTCAACAAATATTTTTTGAACACTTTAGTAGTGCGAGGCATCATTTGAGGTACTGAGGATGCAATAACAATAAAAGATGTTAGCGTGTTGTTCTCTAGGAGCTTATATTCTAGTATGCACTCTGAGATGCAACATGTAAAATGCCTCACACGCTTCCTCACACTCTGGAAATGGCAAGTGAAAGTTCCACTAGTAACAGCCATTGCAGACTGCATTTCCTGTACCAGGTGCTAACTAGGCACTTTAGACATACTATTTCATAAAGACCATATGAGGCAATATTACTGTCTCTACAGATGAAAAATTTGATGCTGAGTGGTGTTAAGCTGCATAGGGTCACATAGCTAACACGTGGTGGGGCTGTGTTGCCTCTGGTCAAGGAAAGGAGAAAAAGGCAAAAGGAATGAACACAGAGTTTTATTAGATGTGATGCAGTGTGTTAGACCTCACAAATGTGGGGAGGCCCAAACATTGCTAATTATTTTAATCACTGTAAGTGCAGAAACAGAGGTTTAAAACAAGACCATTCAAACCTAGAAGAGCGAAAATTTACCCATGAGAAGAGAGTGGAGAAAGATTTGTAGTCATGTCAATGTTTTGAACCAGTCCTTAAACAATGGAGTAAAAATGCATGGATGGTTAGAGAGAAAGGAAAAGCACTACTGATTTTGGGGACTGCAGGAGCAAAAGTGTACACTGGGATCATGGATGGAGATGTGGGAACAGTGCATGTCAGGGGGGTGGTGTAGATCCCACCTGAAACTTTCAAAGCCATTTCCCATGTAACCACTGATCAAAAAGCAGCTACGCTAAGTGATTTAGGACTCTGTAGACATGGGAATGATAGGGAACTTTGGGTTTTGAAAGACAGCAGTGTTTTAAACAAAAAGAATATATTTCTAATAGAAGAATTTTCAGCATTATAAAAAGATTAGAATGGTAGAGAAGGTATTTTCCCATAGCCCGGTTCACTCCAGACAGTCCTGGATTACATCACGTGTGCTGACATCTTTTTAACTGTCTGAGTACAATAGAATTTGCTGTGAACCCTGTAGAGAAGTGAGGGAAGATTTGGTGCCAGTCAGTCAGGCTGATTATTGCAGAATGTGTGGAAGTTTGGGGAGACTTTTCAGATCACTTTACATACTATAGTTTTCATGATTTTGTTTTTCTGGACACTGGTGGCATAAGGGTTAACTGCTATAGTTTCACCAAAAGATTGTCAGTTCAAATCTACCAGCCACTCCTTGGAAACTCCATAGGGAAGTTCTGCAGGTCACTATGAGTTGGAATTGACTCGACAGAAGCAGGTTTGGTTTGGTTTTGGTTTTATGGGAGTTGGAGAGCATGCTGAATTATAGCCCAAGGCCTTGATTTATTGAGATATCTAGATCACCGGGTTTCATTCCAGCACGTCTTATTCCAGTCCCACTTTCACAACAACGATACTCCCTTGCCTGGGTCCATGCTTAGCTGGCCCCATCTTATCTCTGGATGGAGGGAAGGAGACAAGGAAAAAGATTTAGGTACCTCTTTCCTGTAAGTTTCCTTCAGTAACAGTATATTATGGGATATCACCTTTTGGCGACCCCTGAAGTCAGCCAAGAGGAGGCCCTGGGCCAAGCGGAGAAAAGCTCTTCATCTGGAAGGCTGAATGGTCAGAATGGTAGGACCCTCTTTCTTTTCTTCAGTGGCTACCTATTTTCCTGAAACCACTCCATCCCCTTTCAAGTGAACTTAGGCTCAATTCTGTTTTTTCTTTGGAGCTCTTTTCTTTGTAGTTACAACTTTCTTTCCTCTTTCTCAGGGGCCATTCTTCTGGAACTGGAACCTCAAATGGCTTCAAGGAATGAAGCATCCATATGCCATGTCTGTCCTTACAGGTTGACAGTGGCTTCCCATTGGCATTTGCTTTTCCATTCTCACCATTTCTTTGAGCGTACCATGTCTCCTAGGATGTCTGGTACTTAATTCCCATCACATATACCATGTTCACACTGTGAGTACTCCCCTTCCTGGCATATGAGTGTTAATTCTATCTCTGTAGACAGATTTTCTGTGTCCTATGTGCATATTATCTTACTTAACATCCAGTAGAGTGTTTAATGGGAGTTTTTTATTGATTGGATGGTTCTCCCCTCACCCACAAATTTGTGCTGAAGTCCTAATCCTTGGTACCTGTGAACATAACCTTGTTTGGAAATAGGGTCTTTGAAGATGCTGTTAGCTAAGTTGGCATGAGGCCATGGAGTGTGGTGGGTCCTAATCCAGTCTGAGTGGGATCCTATTAAACAGAAGAGACAAAGAGAAGATGGCTTTGTGATCACAGTTATGCTACAGTTGTAAGCTGAGAAACTCCTGGAGCTTCCAGAAGTCAGTATAGATAGACAAGAAGTTCTTTCCCGAGAACCTTTGGAGAGATCGTGACCTTGCTGACATCCTAGATTTGCATTCCTAGACTCCAGTACTATGAAATGATAAATATCTATAGCTGTAAGCCACTAATTTGTGATAGCTGGTGTATTGGTTATCGCATAATTGGTTATTGTAGCTGTAGGAAGCAAATACAGAGCTCAACAGCAGATGTTGACTTCACATAGTGACCCTTTTCTCAGCAGTTTCTTATTAACACAGGATAGGCATTCAATCCATTCTCCAAGAACTTTTAGGCTTTCTGGTGCCAGAAATTGGAACAAACCTACTTTCTTTTCACAGGAATGCTCAGAGCCACTATTCCTTTGTTTTGAATATAATATGACATGTTTATCGTTTCAGGCAAGTCTATGCCAATTATATTTTTTGTCCTTAGTAATGATCGCAAAGCACATTCTTTAAATTTAGTGCCATGTAGAACTAGCTTCAGGTTTTGGATTCACTTAAATCTGAGAGATCTTGGCATGCATCTTCCTTTTGACATGGTACGTGCGTGTGCATGTGTGTGTATGTACGGTAGGGAGAGGAGTGAGAGAAGGAAGTCAGTTAGATGTTGAGGAGTTTTCTCTATGTGAGCTTAGGTTAATCACTCCACAGAGAAGTGTTTTCATTTACTCACATGAGCTACCTCTTTAACCAAGGCATTCCCATATTCAAATATCTTGTATACCACCAAACTTGACTGTTTTTCAGATTGACATTTGATTCAGTTAAATTCAATCACTAACTCACTGGGTCATTCAGTAAAAAAAAGTTTCTTAAATCTCTACTATATACTAGGTCCAGTTCTAGACACTGGAGATTCACCAATGAACAAACTGAATAGCTAGTTATTGAGAAAAGAGACGTGGTAGTACAGTGGTCAAATGTTTGACTGCTAATCCAAAGTCTGGTGATTTGAACCCATGAGCTGCTTTACAGGAGAAAGATGTGGCAGCCTACTTCTGTAAAGATTTATAGCCTTGGAAATCACATGGAGGCAGTTCTGCTCTGTTCTATAGGATTGCCATGAGTCAGAATGAACTTGACGGCAGTGGTCTTTTTTGTTCAGTTATTGAGATATGAGGCAACATTCCAGCATTCACTAATGTGACAAGTATGTCTCTGTTTATGGATAACAGTGGCTGTGGGAAGGGTGAGGTTAGAACAAATACAGGGATAATTATATATACAAAAGACTTCATTGTCATAAAGTCAATTCTGATTCATAGAGACCCTATAGACAGAGTAGAACTGTCTCATAGTTTCCAAGGAGTGCCTGGTGGATTTGAAATGCCAACCTTTTGGTTAGCAGCTGTAGCACTTAACCACTATGCCTCCAGGGTTTCCATAGCAGTACTGGATGACTGAAACACTGACTAACCCCCTCATTAGGGTTTTAAATACCTTATTTCAGTTTCTGCCCACTCAAGAGTGCCATGTACTTTATTTGCATTACTGGCAAGTTATCCAATACCTTTAGAGGGTCAGAAGTGCCTACTTGCATGGTGCCACCTAGTCATTCAGTAGGTGTCTTAGTTCGAGTTCTAAGAAGCAAAACCAATGAAATGTATAAATATACGAGGTCTGATGATTAAGTCCAACAACTAAGAACTTAATTGTTCTGAGTGCTACGTTACCTCATCGCTGAATATCATTACAGTCACCTTTAAAGTACTGTGCACTGATGTCAGTGCCTAGTTCACCCTTCAGTGCAATTTTGGAACTCTTTCTGGAACAGACACTGTGCATAGCAGTACAGCGTCAAGTTTGCAAACTTAATTGTTTTTTTTTAATTAAAAAAATTTTTTTTTCCCCTAGTTGCTCTCAGAATTATTTCCTTGTCTTTGGTTTTGACAAGACTGATAATGTTATGCCTTGGCGCTTTTCTGGAAACCCTGGTGGCATAGTAGGTTAAGTGCTACATCCGCTAACCAAAGGGTCAGCAGTTCAAATCCACTGGGTACTCTTTGTTGGAAACTCTATGGGGCAGTTCTATTCAGACCACTAGGTTCACTGTGAGTTGAATCTGACTTGATGACAGTGGGTTTGGGTTATGGGGTTTGGGGTGCATTTCCTTTGGAATCGATCCTGTATGCGGTTTGTTGAGGTTCTGGGATAGCTTCTTTTCATTCTTAGTATTATGAAAGTTTTCTGTTGCCAAATCTTTGAGAAGTCTGTGGGATTTTTTTCTTTTTTTTGTCTCTGTCTGTGTTATAATTCTGATTACAAGTGAATTTTTCCTCTTGGCAGTATATCATATGATTCTTAGGTTTTCTTCATTCTTTTTTTCTGACTTCTCAAATAAATTAGTATAAAGGGATTTGTCCTCTACTGCATTGTTTCTGCCTTCCACTGATTCATTTCTCCTGTATCCTTCTATTGAGCTGTATATTTCTGGATTTCTAGTTGCTGTTTTTGTATGGTTTCTAATTGTCTACTTTGTTTATTCTTATATTGTTTTCCTGAAATTTTCTATTGGTTTGTGTTTTGCCTTGATTTTATTTGTGTTTTCCATGACCTCTTAGAAAACCTTTACTTTAGTATGTTGATTTCCTTATTAGATAGTTCTTCACCATTTCTTCATTTGGAAGTTTTTTCCAGTTATTTATTTTTGCTGGTTTCTGGAGTTATCTTCTCCTGTTTCTTTATATGGTTTGATATAGTCTGCTGTCTCCAAGGCAATATGGTGTTATTATATTTATTTATTTTATTATATGTTTTGCTTCATTTTGATTTTCTGTTTTGTTTTTGACTTATCTGAGTAGATAGAGCATGCATGCTACTCTGGTCATTAGTCTGGTCTCCCTGGAACCCTCATCACCCTGTTTCTGAGTGGGTGGGGCATCCAGTGGGTATGTGAGCATGAGCTTGTTTGCTGATCTCGTAAAACAGCTAAGGATATAGGTGGTGTTGCTAGTAAACTATTGTGTCTTTCTAGCCAGTTACTGAGGCATGGTTTCAGGGAGCATTCACACTAGTCACTGGGTTGGGTGTTGTATGTACCTGCTGCTGATTACCAGGTGTTCAAGGTGAGGGTGCCTAGGCTGGTGATCATCAGGTGGGCATTATGGAAGCTCTCACCAATTTTTCTGGGTGGGCACAGTTGTGTGGGTATGGTCAGAGAAGGCTCTAGCATCCGCTAAGGAGGCAGCTCAGGGAACAACGCAAAGTGGGTGCCACCAGCCTGTGGATTTCTACTAGAGCATACAACATTAGGGATCTTATGCTGCCAGTCCTCAGATGTGCCTATATAGGTGGCTGGGTGTAGGCATGTGTGCCTCTGGTTTATGGGCTTCTTGCCTCAGTGTCTGGGTGGAGCGGTGGGCTCCACTGGTCTGTGGGTACTGATTGTGGGTGACAGTGTAGGAGAGGGCACTGCCAGTCCTTAGGTCCCCAGCACTGTTGGCTGTGCAGAAGTGAGGGTGCCACTGGTCCCCAGACGTCTGAAACCAGTGGCCAGGAAGAGAAGATGATACTGCTGCTGATTACCAGGTGTTCAAGGTGAGGGTGCCTAGGTTGGTGATCATCAGGTGGGCATTATGGAAGCTCTCACCAATTTTTCTGGGTGGGCACAGTTGTGTGGGTATGGTCAGAGAAGGCTCTAGCATCTGCTAAGGAGGCAGCCCAGGGTGAGTGAGTGAGCAAAAGAGGAGGTGACATTAGACCTAGGGCTTTCAGCCTGGGTGGCTAGATGGAGGAGTGACTCTACCAGATCATAGGTCCCCAGCATGGCTGGGTGGGCAGAAAAGGGATCACCACTGATAAATAGGCCCCAGGTGCAGATGGCTACATGAAGAAGCAGGTGCTACCATTTCATAGGCCCCTAGCATTGGTGGCTGAGTGAAGAGGTGGGTGCCACCAGTTTATGAGTTTACAGAGTGAAGGGATGAATGAAGTGACCTCCAATTCAATGGGCAGGGCAGTGGTAGATACCATCAGATTATGCTCATGTGTGTAGGAGTAGATGATAGGATGGGGAGGCATTGCAGGTCCACCAGCCTCTAGCATAGAGGGGTGTGGTAAAGTGAGGTGAGTGTACTTAACTTTCAGAAGACTGGGAGTATTCTTGCCTGACTCTGGGTATGGATGAAGAATTCCTCCTGCTTGGTTGTACCAGGTGATCGACACTCTGGCTGGAAATGCATTTTACTTTGTCTCAAGGTGGTGCAGGTTCAGCTGGCAGGGTGCTGGCAATCTGTAATTCTGTGTCTGATGTTTTAGTTTGGTCCAATCCTTGTCTTTGATGCTCAAGTTTCCAAACTTGTCATCTATGTCTAATTCACTTGTTTTCTGAGGTCCACCAGCCTCTAGCACAGGAGCACAAAATCAGAAAGGGAAAGGCGGTAATCTCAAAGTAAATCTCATTACTTCACAGTTTTCCTCAGTGCCAAGGAATGCCTTGGGCTTTCCGCATACTTTTGTTATGAACTCAACACAGAAAGGATCTATTTGTCAGATACCCATACAGTCACACATATGGAAAGCTACATATTTTCATATAAGGTATAGTATTCCAATCTAATTCTTTTGGCAGTCAGAAATGGGCAATTATCCTGACCACCTGTGTTTCCAACTTAGCAAGCTCTTTATTTTCGTGACTTCCTCCATGGTTAAACCTGGTAACCAAGTCTGTGAAAGATATTTGCGAGTATATTGGTTAAAAAGTCTGTAGGAAAAAGTTTGAGCAGTGTAGATACAATCTCAAGACTAGAAAGAGTAATCAGAGTCTCCTTTGTTAAGTAGTGTTCTTTTAGCCCCAGGAAATCGACAATAATAAGAACTTTCATAGGTGCGTCCCTCTATGCCTCATCATAAGTTGGTGGAAGAATTGGAAGGCCCCTGACTCTATCACTGCCTCTTTGTGAATTTAATTTTTCATCTGTAATAGAGGTACAGACAATGATGCTTACATGGTATCAATGAAGATGAAGATGATAAAGTAAAAGTGAAAACACTTTGATAAGAATATTGTATCTTAAATACAGGTAATGCTATGTGTATAAAGATGGAGATAGTGGTTCAGCAGGACAATCATGGACCATTAGACTTTGTACAGCACATAGATGAACTACATGACCTAGAAATTCTTTCCACTGTTGTTAGCAGTTGTGAAGTTAGACTGACTTGTGATCATCCCACGAACAACTGAACAAAATGTTGCCTGGTCCTGCACCAACTCCACAGTTGGTTGCAGATCAGGCCATTTTGCAGCCCACTGTGTTTTCATGGCTTGTTTTTAGACGTACTGAGCCTTTTTGTCCTAGTCCTTCTCAGTTTGGAAGCTGTGCTGAAACCTGTTCAACATGATGGCAACATGTAAGTCTCCACTGAAAGGTGGGTGGTGGCTGTGCATGAGGAAGGTGCATTGGCTGGGAATTGAACTCACATCTTCTACATGGAAGATGAGAATACAACCACTGAACCATCACTGTCCGCTGTGGAGAGCTTAAGATAAAACATAACATATTTCAAAGACAGAATGAATACCACCATGAGTGTGCTGACAAATGTAACTATTCTAACTCGAGAATGAGTTTAGCATGAAACAAAGCCAATTGTAGACTTATAGAAAACGAAAAGAAAGATATGAGACAGTGTTAAAAGATGGAGAGGGATCTTGTAGGCCGTGGAGGAAATTTGGATTTTTTTCTAATTGTAAAGATCAACCATTACAGGGTTTAAACATGGGGGTGACATGATCCTATTTGTGAGAAGGATCGCTTTGGCTATTACATCAAAAATGGAGTGCGGAAACGCAAAAATGAATGCAAAGTGACTACTCACAAGGCAATCAGAGTACTAGATCAGAGTTAATGATGGCTTGGGCCAAGGTAAGAGAAGTTAGAATTTTGCTGATGCTATGAGCAGGGGTGGTTGTGAAGCAAAGAAGTGAATCAAGTTTTTGATTTGAGCAACTAGATATTGAGAAGTTTCATTCCAGGATCAGAAAGGCTGGGCAAGGAGCAAGTTTGGATAAATAGGCATGTTACTATTTTTCTATGTAGTGGAAATTAAGAGTTAGATTTAGCAGTTTTAAGTGTGAAATACGCATCCACATCCAAGTAAAAATATAAAGTGGGCAGCTGGAGGTATAAATCTGGATAATTAATAAATTGTTATATAAATGATTTAATTAAGCAAACTAGACCCCCCTCTCCATTCCCAGTGACTCTGGAAGTCAACATAAAGGACTGGTTATCAGGGGCTATCATCATCTGTCAGTGTCATGTCAGTTGGACTCCTATTTTCTACTGAGGGGAGCTATGTGCTGCTTGATTTCTGTGTCTCTGAAAGTCAACAAACTACGGAGAGACACAAAAGGGTCAAATGTCACTTTGACAAGTCATTCCCAAATTAGGAGGCAGTTGTGGCATTGCTAAAATATGCACTACATTAGACATTGTGAGATCAGGCTTTGGATCCTAACTTGGTTGCTTTCTAGATGAGCATGTATACTTGGATCATAATCCCTGAGAGGCAGATTTTTCATCAGTTACGTAATGGTTCTTATTAGGTGTGATTTCTATCCACTTAGGGTACATTGCAAGGGCAGTTTTTGTTATATGATTGGTGAATAATAGAAGTCCTGCAAAATCCTGCACAATGAAGAATAGTCCTGTATTTGAAACAACTTTTGAACGGTCCATTGTATACATAGGTAAAAATCTTAAAGACAACCTTTATATTAAATGGTCCAATATGTTACAATTCATTACGCTGAAAAATTTAATAAGAATTATGTGTGTAAATAAGTATATCACCTGTAATTTTTACTTCAGTGTCATGGAGTTTTAAAAATACTTGCTATTAAAAGACACTTGATATCAGATTGTATTAAGAATAACTGACCTCTAACAAGGTGAAAAGCGGAAGTTCAGAGAGACCAGTTTGCCTAGTCATATTCCTAAACAGCTCACATTTTTACACTTTCACTATTAACTGCAGGTAAAGTAGGGGACAGGGCCAACATGGCAGGCTAGAAACACATCTTCTCAATTCTATCTGAGAACTAAGGCCTAAATGAACCAAGCAGTACGGACATTCTAGGAAACCCAAGATCTGGCATTGGGTTGCGAGACTGGGCCAAAGGAAAGGAGAAACTACCTCTGTCAGAGGGAAGGCAGCAGTTCACTGAGTCCTGCTTCTGTGGCACATCGCTTGAGGGGATTTCAGGAACAGATCCCTTCTTTGTTAAGCAGGAGGCTGGGACTGGGATGGCTGAGCCTGTGAGCCTGGCACACACTGGCTACCATGCTGTTTTGCAGTGCTTAAGTAAACAGTGTATCTTGCAGCAGAGAGACTGTGCCTGGGACAGCCACAGTTAGAGAGCCCAGCAGGGGCAGATGACCAGGGGTGCCAGTGTCCCTCCCCACTTTCTTCTCAAAGCTGTGCCATGGATACTGCTGGCTCACTGTAACAGAGGCAGCTCAGCCAGGATACCATTTTATGCAGCTGAAAGGCAGAGTTAGCCATGTATGAGATCTCACCTGGGACTAACTCCCATGCTGGGTAACAGTGCTTGCCTGGATAGTGCTTCTCCTAGCAGAAAAGCTGTGTTTAAGACAATTGTACCTAGGGAATGTGGTGGGGATTGGTGGGCAAGGGCAAGAGTGCCGTAACTCCTCCCTTACTTGAGCCACATCATACTGTCTGGGGACGGCCTATGAGATGTCATCTTTGCCAGCCAGGAGGTGGGGCCTGCCACCCTGAGGGTCCAGCTGCTTTTGGCTGTGGCTGGACAAGACCTCTCTCAATAGATGTGGTGGTACCACTTTCACCACCCTTCAATTAGCCAAATCATACCCTCTGCTGATGGCTCCACAGAGACTCTATATGTACGGTGCCATCTTTACCAGTTAGGAGGTAGGCCTGCCATCCTGAGGTCCTGGCTGCTTTTGGTGGCTGCTGGACAGTGCCCCTCCCTCCAGGAAAGCAGTTTTTAAGATAAACACATTTAGAGGACTTCACAGCGCCTGGAAACTGAATGTAGTAGCATTCTTCTTTCCTCCCTTCCCTGAGCTATAGCATAGTCTCAACAGTCATGATAACAGACAGTCAGCACAATTAGTTTGTGACTTTTAGTAGCCAGGAGGAGGGGCCTGCCACCTCTGAGGGCCCAGCTGGGGCGAGCTACTAAGCTGAGCAGCATCATGGGGATTGACAGAGTTGATACTGTTAAAGGAGCTATACATAAGTCAGCTGCACCTAGAGAACACAGCAGCAGCTGGCCACCAAATCTAACAGTGCCCTTTACTCATTTCCTGCTTAGAACTATGCCACAGCTCTCATCAATGTAACACTGGAGAAACTGAACAGCTTCTTGATGGCATGAAGACAACAATCAGTGTCTAACCATTGGAAGAGGCAGACCACTGTGCTCTAGAAAACTCCCCAAATAAAAGAATAAAAAAACTTCCCAGATGAAGAAGGCTTCCTAAAATTATTGGAGGTAGAATACAAAAGAATTATGTATAGAAACCTTCTAGAGATTAAACAAAATGCAGCAGAAGAAAATGAAAAATTAAGCAAGTATATGAATTGCTAAAACATTGATAATCTTAAATTCAGCAGAATTAGACAATTCATTCCAAAGGCAGAAAAGCAGGATGGAGAAACTGGAATGCAGAATTAATGAACTTGAAGATAAAGCAACTTATACTAGCACTTATGAGGAGAAATCAGAGAAAAGAAATAAGAAAAATGAAGAAGCATTAAGAAGCATGTGGAGACTCTGCCAAGAGGAAAGATCTACAAGTAACTGAACAGGGAAGGACCGCTGAAATACAAAGAGAATTGTTGAAGAGTTGCTGACAGAAAACTTCCCTAAAATTATGAAACAAGAGAACAAGATGCTTATTGAACACCACAAAAACTAGACCCCAAAAAACAGACAACAAGGTAACAGGCTTAATAAACAGAAACACAAAGAGAGGCTGTTAAAGGCAGTGAGGGTTAAAGCGAAACTAACACACAAAGGGAAGCCCTGTAGGCTTTTGTCTGACTTCTTGGCAGAAACCAAGTTGGCAAGAAGGCAGTGGGATGATACATTCAAAGTCTTGAAGGAGAAAAACTTCCAGCCAAGAACTGTATATCCTGCAAAACTGTCTCACAAGTATGGCAGTGACATTAACACATTTGCAGGCAAACAGAAGCTTAGAGACCTTGCAAAAACAAAACCAAAACTACAAGAAGTGCTGAAAGAAGCTCCTTGTTTAGAAAAACAAAAACAATAAATGTATACTTAAGGAAGTAATGTAAGGCATAGCACCCAGAGTCCTTCTCAGAGAAATCACTAAGCTTAATCAGAGCTAAAATATTAAAAATAGAGAGTGAGTTATCTTAACATGAAAACTATGACATCATCATACTATAAAGAGGGGTATACTACAGTCGATGAAACTCTCTAGTAGATGGAGAGGAAATTAAGAATATATACAGAAGTTAAGGATTGGTTTAAACTTAGAATGCTAAAGGGGACCAAAGGAGTAGCCACAAAGCAAACTAACAATGTAACATATCAAAATAAGACACATAGTATAGGAGTTTCAATAACCCTAGAACCAACACTGAAAAAGATGAAAAGTAAACCCATAAAGAAAAATGACCCAGAACAGAATATTAAGAACAAAGAAAACATCAACATCACAAAAATGAAGGCACCAAAAATGATAACACTAAACACATGTCTATCATTAATTACACTGAATGTAAATGGATTGAATGTTCCATTAAAGAGACAGAGAATAACAGTTTGGATCAAAAAACAGGATCCATCTATATGTTGCTTACAAGAAACACACTTTAGACTCAAAGACATGAACTAACTGAAAATAAAAGGATGGAATAATATATACCAAGCTAATGATATACAGAGAAGAGCAGGAGTGGCAATACTAGTCTCAGATAAAATAGATTTTAATGTAAAATTCACAATTGTGGACAAGGAAGGTCACTATTTATTGCTGAAATGTTCAATACATAAGCAGGATATAAAAATATTAAATATTTATGTACCCAACACTAGAGCACTCCACAATAATAATAGGGGACTTCAACACTCCACTTTCAGTAATAGATGGATCATCCAGAGAAAAGCTCAGTAGAAATACAGAGCTCATTGCAAAAATCAACCAAGTAGACCTCATTGAGATATAAAGAACTTTTTACCCAACAACAGATAAGTACACCTTCTTTACCAATGCACATGGAACATTCTCCAGAATAGACCATGTATTAGGTCATAAAGCAAGTCTCAACATAATTCAAACCACTGAATTACTGCAAGGCATCTTCTCAGATCATAAAGCCTTAAAAGTTGACATCAATAGCAGAAAAAACTTAGGTCGAAATTTGAGCTCATGGAAACTGAACAACACCTTGCTCAAAAATCCATGAGTTACAGAGGAAGTCAAAGATGTAAAAAATAAATTTATGAAATCCTGCTGACCTCTGGTTGGAGGAAGGGGAGTGGGTGGAGAAGACGGGAAAGGAGACTGTTGGGAGGACGAGACACATATGGAGCAGAGAAGAATAATGTGCTGTCACTGGGCAGGGAGAGAAGTGGAAGCTGCATATAGGTGAGCATGTAAATTTATACGGGAATGTACATTTTCACTCAGTCATAATAAAATAAAATAAAATGAATTTATGGAATCTAATGAGAATGGAAACACTTCCTACCAGAACCTATGGGATACAGCAAAAGCAGTGCTCAGGGGTCAATTTATCTCTGTAAATACACACACCAGAAGAAAGAAAGGGCCCAAACCAAAGAATTAACCCTATAACTTAAATAAGCAGAAAGAGAGTAACAAAAGAATTCCTTGGGCACCAGAAGAAAACGGACTATAAAGATTAGAGCAGAACTAGATGAATTAGAGAATAGAAAAACAGTGGAAAGAATTAACAAAACCAAAGCTTGCTTTTTTGAAAAGATCAACAAAATTGATTAACCATTTGCTAAATTTACAGAAGAAAAACAAGAAAGGAAACAAATTACCCAAATAATAAATGAGATAGAAGATGTCATAACAGACCCAACTGAAATAAAAAGTATCATAACAGAATACTATCAAAAACTGTACTCTAATTGATTTGAAAATCTAAAGGAAATAAGTGAATTTCTAGATTCAAGTTGCCTAGCAAAATTATCACAAGAAGTAGAACAAATTACTAAGCCCATCACAGAAGAAGAGATTGAAAAGGTAATCAAAAAACTACCAATCAAAAAAGTAATGACCCAGCCTCCTTCACCAGAGAATTCTACCAAACTTTTAGAGAAGGGTTAACTGCAATACCAGTGTGCCTATTTCACAGCATAGAAAGGACAGAATACTCTTAAATTCATTCTATGAGGCCAGCATAACCCTGATACCAAAGCCAAGGAAAGATCCCACAAAAAAAGAAATTTACAGACCAATATCACTCATGAAATTAGATGAAAAAAAAAAAGAAAAAATGAAATCCTAGTCAACAGAATTCATCAATATATCAAAAAATTCATCATGAACAGTTGGATTCATACCAAGGATGCAAGGCTGGTTGAACATCAGAAAAACAATTATTGTGATGAACCACATAAATAGCACAAAAGACAAGAATCACCTAATTTTGTCAATTGATGCAGAAAAGGCATTTTACAAAGTCCAACACCCATTCATGATAAAAACAAAATAGGAACAGAAGGCAAACTTCTCAATGCAGTAAGGGGCATCTATGCAAAGCCAACAGCCTACATCATCCTGAACAGAGAGAGATTGATAGAATTCCCCTCGAGAATGACAACTAGACAACGATGCCGACTGTCACCACTTCTATTCAACATTGTGCTAGCCAGATCAATTAGACAAGACAAAGAAATAAAAGGCATCCACATCAGTAAAGAAGAAGTAAAAATCTCATTTGCAGATGACATGATCATATACACAGAGAATCCTAAAGAATCCACAACTAATAGAAGAGTTCAACAAAATATCAGGATATAAGATAAACATAAGTAAATCAGTAGGATCCTTTTACACCAACAAACAGATCATCAAAGAGGAAACCATCAAATCAATATCATTTACTATAGCCACAAAGAAGATAAAATACCTAGGAATAAATCTAACCAGAGAAGAGAACTATACAGAAAAAATTACAAGACCCTACTGCAAGAAACCAAAAGAGATTTATGTAAGTGGAGAAACCTACCCTGCTCATGTATAGGATGACTTAACATGTCTATTCTACTCAAAGCAATTTACATAAACCATGCAACTCAAATACAAACTCCACTGTCATTTTTTAATGAGATGGAAAAACAAATTACCAACTTTGTTTGGAAAGAGAAGAAACTCTGTATAAGTAAAACATTACTGAAGACAAGGAACACAGTGGGAGGTCTCACACTGCCACAATAGTTAAAACAGCCTGGTACTAATACAAAATGAAACTTAGAGACCAATGGAACAGAATCAAGACACCAGAAATATTACCATCCTCATATGAACAGTTAATATTTGATAAAGCCTGCCAGGTTGTAAACTCAGGTAAAAACAATCTCTTTAACAAATGGTGTTGGCAAAATTGGATATCCATCTGCAAAAAACTGAAACAAGATACATATCTCACACCTTACACAAGAACTAAAAATGGAAAAAAGACCTAAATATCAAATCTAAAATGATAAAGATCTTATAAGAAAAAATAGGGTTAATGATGGAAGTTCAAATACACGACTTAGACAGGCTACAAAATCTGACCAACAGTGCATGAACCACACAATAGAAAATTAATTGGGAACTACTAAGAATTAAACACTTAATACCCATCCATATATTTCATCAAGATAGTTAAAAGACTACCTACAGAATGGGAAAAAATATTTGGTCACTATATGTTGGATCAACTCTGATTTCCCTGATCTACAAGGTACTGCAAAATATCAATAAGAAAAAGTAATAACCCAATTAAGCAGTGGGCAAAGGAGATGGACAGGAACTTCACCAATGAAGACATCCAGGCAGTCAAAAGACACGTGAAGAAATACTTACTATCATTAGCTATTAGAGAAATCCAAATCAAAACCACAGTGATATACCATATCACCCCAACGAGGTCGGTAATAATCCAAAAACATGAAGCAACAAATGCTGGAGAGGCAGTGGAGAGATTGGAACTCTCTCCCAATTGCTGTTGGGAATGCAAAATGGTACAACCTCCTTGGAAAGCAATTTATCAGTTCCTTAAAAAAAAACTAAAAATAGATATACTTTATGATTCAGCAATCCCACTGCTCAGACTATATAACACAGAAATTAATGCAATCACACGAACAGACACATGCATATGAATATTTATTACAGCACTGTCCACAATAGCAAAAAGATGGAACTGACCTAGGTGCCCATCAACAGATGAAGGTATAAACAAACTATGATACATATACTCAATGGAACATTATGCAATGGTGAAGACAACAATTATTTTAGGAGGCATATCATAACATGGTTTCAATTAGTAGACATTATACTGAGTGAAATCAGTCAGTGGCAAAGGGACAAGATTGTATGAGATTCCTACTATAAGGACTGAAAAATAGACTCATGTAGAGAAGAGAAGACTTTGAAGGCTACAGTGGTGGGGAGGGAGGGAGAGAGTTCGTCATAGATTAGATAGTAGATAGGAATTTGATTAGGTGAAAGCAGTGATAGCATGCAGTAAGGGGCAGATAAACCTAGCTGGACTACACTACAAACCGAAAGGTTTTCTAAACTCAACTCAATATTTCAAAGGATAGAGTAGCTGGCATAGCTGTCTGGGGACCATGTGTTCAGGGGAATTCGAGATCAACTGGCGTAACTAGTCTTTTGCAAAGAGAGTTTTCTGGCATCCATATTGGTGAGTGGCATCTGGGTTCTTAAAAGCTGGCAAGCTGCCCTCTGAGGTACACCAAATTGTCCCAACTCATCTGAAACAGCTGATGACCGAAAACAACAAAGACACAAGGGAAAAAGAGCCCAGGAGACTGAAGGACCCAAATGAATGGGAGACTGTATCACCATGAAACCAAAGAACCAGATGGTGCCTGTACCCTTCCGTCATTGACACCAAGGGCAGTGTGATCAGGTACACAAGAGTCCCTGAGGCACCACAAGATAAAGAGGTGTGCTGCGGAGGTCCGCCATCAGCCTTGTAGACAAAGTCACGAGCTCCTGCAAATGACGGGCTGAAGCATCTCACCTGTGACATGTTTTTTAGCCTACTGACCTTGATATTAATTGGCTTCCTAATCAAATTTTCTTCAAAAAGATACCCCCTCCTCTCCTGGCACAAGGATCAGGGGAGATGCCTTCTGAGAGGGGCCCTTTACTACCCCCTTGGTCTGTGAGATAATATTGGGAAAACCTTTACAGGAATCTCTGGAGAAAGAGCTCAGAGGAATGATTTCTAACACAGCCAGCTTTGAGAGCAACGAGGCCGGCCCAACCCCTGCTGACTTCCCCCAACTGCACATCCCCACCCATGTGAAAGGAATTGTCCTCTTTAGAACAGCTTGAGAAGGACATAGGGTGGGGGACGGTAGATGTTTACTATCCCCGCAGGAGGAGATAAAGAGCAAAGTAGGAACAAATAGAGATCATAAACTTTAGACCCTTCCTCGTGAACCTTTTAACCTTGAGGTATAAGTAGGGCTGATTGAGCTCGAGGCATCCTTAGGCCATTATCTAAAAAGCTTTGACAGTTAAAAGGATCACCAGGTTTCAGTTAACTAATAGCTCATGTGGCAGGGTAAAAAATTACATCACCTCAAGACCACGAGGTTTTTGGTTTTAAACTAGCCAATAGATTGTATGGTCAGTGGGCAGGGTAAAATTCACGTCACTCTTACTATAAAAACAATAAAGACAGACAGCCTTCTCTCTTGCTCTCTGGGTCGGGCTGCCTTAAACCAGAAAAGTCTTTTCTGTCTCCTTGATTCATTTCCCGCCGCGCCTCTCCCTCCCTCCGTGCGGGACCCTGTAAAGTGTCTGGGCTGGCCCCCGGCATCTGGCGCCCGAACGTGGGGCACGGAGGGTAATCTCGCCGACGCCACACCTCTGTTAAGGGGGTAGTGGATAGGATTCCGTCTTGTAACTGATGGGACGGATAATCATTCGGGAAGGCGCGGACCCTACTCCAAAGTGACGGGGTAGGAAGCACAGAACCGTCGACGCTACTCATCTCTCGGCAGGAACGAGGGTAAGCAAAAGGATTCGGGGTAGCTAGACTCTTGTCCTGGGGATCTGCAGGCCCCCTCATTCGTTATAATGAGTAAGTGACGGGACAAGCAATCAGAACTTGAGATGTTTGTGCCATAAAGAATTCCAAAAAGGGAGGATTCTTTATAGTTATGAGGAGCGAAGCTTACGTGCCATAAAGAGTTCAAAGGAATTCTTTATAGTTATTTAAGAGCGAAGAATTGTGCCGTAGAGAGCCTAAAGAATAAAGCAGACTCTTTACAG
Source organism: Heterohyrax brucei (assembly GCA_028571685.1). NCBI lineage: Eukaryota > Metazoa > Chordata > Mammalia > Hyracoidea > Procaviidae > Heterohyrax > Heterohyrax brucei. The sequence continues at coordinate 206,491,780 of CM053140.1, forward strand.
TTAAGCTTAGGAGCCATAAGGAATTCCAACGGGGAGAATTCCTTATAGTTATTTGACAGCGAAGAACTGTGCCATAAGGAGTTCTAAAAAAAAGGATTCTTTATAGATTTTTGTAACAAGTGAAGCTTATTTGCCATAAAGAACTCTAAAAAAGAATTCTTTATAGTTATTGAAGTATGAAGATTGTGCCGTGGGGAGTCTAAAGCAAGAGAAGACTCCTTACAGAGACCTCTCTGTAAATATCTTTTTTACTGGAATCTAATCTGTTATTCTCTGACTGCTCTCTTCTCCTCTTCCTAAATAGCTGTGGCTCCTTTAAGAATCAGGGAAGACACAGGGTCGATACCTGAAAAAACCTGTTGAGATAACCGCCAACAGTAGCAGTAGCCGTGTTGCCGCAGCCACGGGGATTTAAAAGAACAAACTGCTCGGTTTTTTTTTCTCTGCTCACAGGCGCCTCTAAAGGCTTTTACATCAGCAGCAGCCGCTGCCGCGGCCACTAGAGGATTTAAAGGAACTGGCTATCTGTTTTCTTTCCGCTATCAGCCTCGTTGGGTTCTCGCTTGCCTCTGCCAGGGGTTTCTCCAGGAGGATACCTCTTTTCTGTGCTGTTTGGTATTAAGGGACGATTCTAATCCAGAGTCAATACCTGAAACCGTTTGGGAATCTCTTCTTTTCTAGTTTCTTAGCAAAAAGAGTTGTGTGCCATAAAGAGTTCTAAAACCAGGATTCTTTATAGATTTTTAACAAACAAAAATCATGGGCTGTAAAGAGTTAAAGCAAAGAAAACTCTTTGTAAAGGTGATTAAGAACCTCTTATGTCAACAAAGGATTAAGATTTCCACTAAAGATTTAACAGTTTTCATGGATTTTGTTCAAAAGTCTTGTCCTTGGTTCCCGGTTGGAGGTGCACTGAATAAGGAAGCCTGGGAACGTATTGGTCATAGCATACAAAAAATTTACCACAACCAGGGGTCTAATAGCGTTCCTATAAGCGCCTTTTCTTATTGGAACTTAATATACTGCTCCCTACCTAGTACAGGAAGTTCCTCTTCTGAGCCTCCTCTCCTAATATCTAAGATCCTTTTAAAAGAGGCGGCTCCTTCTGAGGTCCCTCAACAAGCTTATGCAGTACAGCAAACTTCTGACTCAGAGCTGGAGCTTAAAAAACCTGTCAAGCCGTTGCTGCCGGCAAGCGTGGAAAATCAAAAGGAGCAGACTATTCACTTGCCGGCAAGCACAGAGAATTTAAAGGGACAGGCAGCTCATTTTCTCTCTGCATTCAGCCTCACCCCTGAGGCTCCTGTGCCAGGTGCGTTTGTTACCTAAGGGCAATCAATACAACGATAGAATCACGGGAGCCTTACAACTTGAGCTCCCTCCTCTAAAGTATTATCCCAATGAACCATGCTGTTACTAAATTGATTTATTTCATTGTTTATAAGATTCAAATTACCAAATTACAAGAAGGAGATTAAATCATGCCCTTTTTGTTATCAATCACTGGAACTAACCAGCAGCAGAAGCTTTGTTTGTGTTTTTTCCCCAGGACACTGATTTCCCTATCTGGATTCCTGATAGGTTAATTCAACCCACTGTCATACCACAGACGCAGCCTGACACCACTCCCTCTGAGAAATCTCCATAGCAACAATGAAGTCATTGCCGAAACTTCGTGTGATTGGTGCCCACCGGCTCCTTCATCTCTTTTTCCCCTTCTCAACCCTTTTTCAGATACTAACTCCTCTCTCCTAAGATTTTTCTAGGTTATTTACAGTTGCTGGTCCATTTGTCCTCCTATGCTACCACAAGTCAACTCCTGAGATGTTCAGCATCCGTGCCTGTGTTCCCTCTCCTTACGCTATAATATCCACGGGTCCTAATGGCTTTCTCTCTATTGTACCCGAAAAAGATACTGTATTTGTAACCTGCAAAAATTGTATATTAAGCAATTGTTTAAATTCTTCCATGTCACCCCTTACCTTTATCATTGTAAGACAACCCCCTTATGCTTTACTGCCTGTAGATCTCACAGGAGAATGGTATGAAGATTCAGGTTTGCATGCTTTACAAATAGTAACAGATTACCTCAGTCGTCCTCGACGCTTTGTTGCAGCTTTAATATTAGGGATAACTGCTTTAATTGGAGTTATAACCTCAGTGACTGCCTCCTCCATAGCTCTTTCGAAAGAAATCCATACAGCTCATTATGTTAATAATCTGGCTAGAAATGTCTCACTAACATTAGCCACACAAGAAATTATAGATAGAAAGTTAGAAAATAAGGTTAATGCACTAGAAGAGACTGTTATGTACATTGGCAATCAGCTACACAATTTAAAAACACGCCTGTCTGTTTCCTGTCATACCAAATACAAGTGGGTCTGTGTAACTCCACTATCTTACAACAAGACAGACCTTACATGGCCACAGGTACAGGCCCATCTACAAGGAGTCTGGAATGACTCACCTGTTGCATTTAACATAACACAGTTACATGCCCAAATACAAGCTATCAGTCATTCAACCTTGCAAATAACATCAGCCGAAGAGGTTGCATCTAGCTTCATAAATATGTTTAAAAAGGCCTTATCCACAGAATCTTGGAGCTCTCTTTTGATAAATCTGGGCATCTGTGCTGGCATAATTCTAATACTGCTTTTCCTCTTCCCAGTCATCCTCCGACAGCTCGGACAGACCATAAGGACCATACAAGTGAAATTACATGCTCTGGAGCTAAAAAACAGAAAAGGGGGAGATGCGGAGGTCCGCCATCAGCCTTGTAGACAAAGTCACGAGCTCCTGCAAATGACGGGCTGAAGCATCTCACCTGTGACATGTTTTTTAGCCTACTGACCTTGATATTAATTGGCTTCCTAATCAAATTTTCTTCAAAAAGATACCCCCTCCTCTCCTGGCACAAGGATCAGGGGAGATGCCTTCTGAGAGGGGCCCTTTACTACCCCCTTGGTCTGTGAGATAATATTGGGAAAACCTTTACAGGAATCTCTGGAGAAAGAGCTCAGAGGAATGATTTCTAACACAGCCAGCTTTGAGAGCAACGAGGCCGGCCCAACCCCTGCTGACTTCCCCCAACTGCACATCCCCACCCATGTGAAAGGAATTGTCCTCTTTAGAACAGCTTGAGAAGGACATAGGGTGGGGGACGGTAGATGTTTACTATCCCCGCAGGAGGAGATAAAGAGCAAAGTAGGAACAAATAGAGATCATAAACTTTAGACCCTTCCTCGTGAACCTTTTAACCTTGAGGTATAAGTAGGGCTGATTGAGCTCGAGGCATCCTTAGGCCATTATCTAAAAAGCTTTGACAGTTAAAAGGATCACCAGGTTTCAGTTAACTAATAGCTCATGTGGCAGGGTAAAAAATTACATCACCTCAAGACCACGAGGTTTTTGGTTTTAAACTAGCCAATAGATTGTATGGTCAGTGGGCAGGGTAAAATTCACGTCACTCTTACTATAAAAACAATAAAGACAGACAGCCTTCTCTCTTGCTCTCTGGGTCGGGCTGCCTTAAACCAGAAAAGTCTTTTCTGTCTCCTTGATTCATTTCCCGCCGCGCCTCTCCCTCCCTCCGTGCGGGACCCTGTAAAGTGTCGGGGCTGGCCCCCGGCAGTGTGCAGCTCAAGAGTTCTACTAAAAGAATTGTTGATCTGACAGCCTGGAGGGTCCCCTAGGAACATGGCCCCTACACTTGCTGCTGAAGCGGTCAACTGTTCAGACAAGAATGGACTGGACTCAGGGATACAGTGTAACCATATGATGTGTGTACTTTACAGTTCTATGCAGTTTTGGGAGGCTGTTCTACTGGTTTCTTTCTAGATGAGAGAGAAGAAGGTGGAGAGGAGGGGGAAGGTGCTCACTGAGAGGATGCTAGAAATATGGAATGAAAAGGAAGAGTATGCTGTCCCTGGGTAAATAGAGTAGATGGAGCTGCAGATAGGTGGGCATGCAAAATTGATTTGTATTGTTGTCAGAGAATTTCTCCGACGAACAGAGTCGAAGGTAGGAGTGATGCCGAGGATAAGAAAGAAACAAGACAAGCTAAAGTGGGATCAGGTGACTAATGGCCATCGCTGCTGAGAGTCTAGAACTGAGTTTTATTGAAGTATTTATAGTGTTTGCTAGAGGAGGTGAAGCTCTTTAAAGTTAAAGAATAGAAAACATCCAGATCTGTCTAGCTCCTTATCTTAATGGGAGCAGTTTTCCACACCCTTTGTTTTTTCATGGTTTTCTGTGTCTCTATATGACTTATCTCCTTGATCTAGATGTACTATTAGGTCACTTCTAGGTTAAAGGACTCAAGATGTTAATATCATGTCCCCAGTACAAAAGGTTAGGCAGAGTTGTGATAAGCAGCACTGTGGAGGCTCAAGATGGCCACGATCGTGTCAAGAGTGTTAGTGAATATATTTCCCACATGTTGTATGCTTTCACTTAAACACAATAAAAAAAAGACAAAAAAATATTAACTCCAAACAAAATTATACATATGGTTATAGACTCACAGTGATGGTACTGAGAGAAGGTATCTGCCTTAAAACTTCTAACTTGTGACTCTGTCCATCTCTTATGTATTATGAATTCCTATTTTTATAATTCACCACCTGTTTGTCAGCTTGTAGTACTACAGTGGCCTGCATGTTACTGTGATGCTGGAAGGTATTCCACCAGTATTTCAAATACCAACAGTATCATTCATGTTGGAGAGGCTTCAGTGGAGCTTTTAAACTAAGAAAGACTAGGAAGAAGGACCTGGTAGTCTACTTCTGAAAAAATTAGCTAGTGAAAATCTTATGAATATCAGGAGAAAATTGTCTGATATAGTTATGGAAAATGAGCTGTTCAGGTTGGAAGGCACCAGGAAATACTACTGAGGAAGAACTGCCTCCTCCAAGTAGAGTAAACCTTGATGACATGGATGGAGTCAAGCTTTCAAGACCATCATTTGCTAATGTGGCACAACTCAAAATGAGAAGAACCAGCAGCAAATGCCCATTAATAATCAGAATGTGGAACAGATGAAGTATGAATCTAAGAAAATTGGAAGGTGTAAAAACTGAAACGGAACACAAACATTGATATCTTAGGCATTAATGAACTGAAATAAACTATTATTGGTCATTTTGAATCAGACAATTATATGGTCTCCTATGCTACGGTTGACAACTTGAAGAGGGATGATGTTGCAATCAACATCTCAAAGACACATCAAGGTGTATCTTGAATACTACTTCAGGATAATATCCATATACCTACAAGGAAGACCAGTTACTAAAACCGCTATTCAAATTTAAGCACCAACCACTAAGGCAAAAGATGAAGAAACTGAAGATTTTTTACCATCTTGTGCAGTCTGCAACTGATCAAATGTGTAATCAAAATGCATTGATAGTTATTGGTGGTTGAAATGTGAAAGCTGGAAAAAAGAACAAGGATTAGTAATTGAAAAAAATATGGTCTTGGTGATTGAAGCAATGCCAGTGATTACAATACAGAACTTTGCAAGACAAATGACTTAATCATCAGAAAAACCTTTTTTTCAATAATATAAATGACAACTATATCTTGCTGGATAAAATACACAGGAGTCAAATTGACTACACTTGTGGAAAGAGACTATAGAAAAGCTCAATATCATCAGTCAGAAAAAGGCCAGGACTGACCACAGAACATACTATCAATTTCTCATATGCAAGTTCAAGTAAATGCCGAAGAAAATTAAAACAACTTCATGAGAGTGAAAATATGACCTTGAGTATATCCCACCTGAATTTAGAGACCATCTCAAGAATAAGTCTGGTGCACTGAGCACTAGATGAAGTGGAATGATGTCCCTTTCACTGTCAAACAGAACATTAAAGACCAGATGATTTCTGGAATGGTATCAAGGACATTATACATGAAGAAAGCAAAAGTCATTAAAAAGACAAAAGAGAAAGAAAAGACCAAAATGGTTGTCAGAGAGACTCAGATTTTCTCAAATAACACAAGAAAACAATGATGACGTGGAAGAGTTGAGTGCAAGATTTCAAAGGGCAGCTCAAGAAGAGAAAGTAAAGTGTTATAATAAAATGTGCAAAGACTGAAAGTTAGGGCACCAAGAAGGAAGACTACACTTGGCATTTCTCAGCCTGAAAGAAGTGAAGAAAAACTTCAAGCCATGAGTCGCATAACTGTTGGAAGCATCAAAAGAAAATGGAAAGAATATGCAGAGTCACTGTACCAAAAAGAACTGACAGATGTTCAACCACTTCAGGGGAGAACATACAATCAAGAATTGAAAGTACAAAGAAAGAAGTTTAAGGCACTGAAGGCACTGACAAAAAACAGGCTACAGAAATTAATAGAGTACTAACCATCATGGACTGGATTGCGTGTCCCCCCCAAAACATCTGTCAACTTAACTGGGTTGTAAGTTCCAGTAACGTGTGATTATCCACCATTTTAGGTCATTTTCCTGCATGTTGTAAATCCTATCATTCTGATGTTAATGAGATGGATTAGCAGCAGTTGTATTGATGGGATCTACAAGATGAAATAGTGTCTTAAGCCAATCTCCTTTGAGATAGAAAAAAAGACATGCTAGCACAGAGAGACGGGGACCCCATACCACCAAGAAAGCAATGCCAGGAGCAGAATGTGTTTTTTTGGACCTGAGGTTCATGTGGTGATTTGTTCCCAGATCAAGGGAAGACTGATGACAAGGACTTTCTTCCAGAGCTGACAGAGAGACAAAATTTTCCACTAGAGCCTGTACCTTTGAACACAGACTTCTAGCCCAATGCACTATGAGAGGAGAAACTTATCTTTGGCAAAGACATCCACTTGTAGTATTTCTGTTACAGCAACACTGGATGACTAAGACACTGTCATGGACTGAATTGTGTCCTCCCAAAAATGTGTGTAGTAATTTGGCTAGACCATGATTCTCAGTATTGTTGATATTCCCATGTATTATAAATCCTGCTTCTATGATGTTAATGAGGGAAGACAGGTGGCAGTTGTATTGGTGAGGCAGGATTCAATTTATAAGCCTGTATTGTTCCTTAAGGCAATTTCTTGGGATATAAATTAAAGGGAAGCAAGCAGAGAGTTGGGGACTTTATACTATCAGGAAAGAAACAGTGTAGGAGCAGAGTGCATCCTTTGGACCCAGTGTCCCTGCACCTCAGAAGTTCCCATTCTAGGGGTAGGTTGATGACAATGACCTTCCTCTGCAATTAACAGAGAAATACTTTTCTTGGATCTGACGCCCTGAATTTGGATTTGTAGCCTACGGGACTGTGATAAATTTCTCTTTGTTAAAGCCACCCCCTTGTGATATTCTATTAGAGAAGCACTAGATAACTAAAATAGACACCAGCTGAGATGTTTCGACAGACAGATGCAATACTAGAAGCACTTGCTTGTCTCTGCCAAGAAATTAGGAAGACAACTACCTGATAGACTGACACGAAGAGTCCCGTATACATGACTATCCAAAGAAAGATAATCTAACAGAATGAGGAAATTATCAAACAAATAAAATTTTGTGAAGATGTTTCAGAAACTGTTGCAGCAGTACATTGAAGGGGAAAAAAATAGGAATTACAGAACATTTAAACAGTAAGTGCATGTGTAATACACTTTCACTTCAGCTTAAGGAAATAAAAGATTCCTTATGGATCAATAGCAGCATCGTGATAAATGAAGAAAAGATTGAAAGTGTCAAGTATTTAAATTTTCTTGGATCTGCAGTCAACATCCATGGAAACAACTGTCAAGAAATCAAAAGACACATTGCATTGGACAGATCTGCTGGAAAAGATTTATTTGAAGTATTAAAAAGCAAAGATATCACTTTGAGGACTGAAGTGTACTTAATCTAAGCTGCAGTATTTTTCATTGACCTATGTGCATATGAAAGCTGGACAATGAATAAGAAAGACTGAAGAATTGATGCCTTTGAATTATGCTGTTGGTGAAGACTTCTGGATATACTATAGATTGCCATAAGAATGGAGCTCTGGTGGCACAGTAATTAAGAGCTTGGCTGCTAACCAAAAGATCTGCAGTTCAAATCCACTAGCTGCTTCTTGGAAACCATATGAGGTAGTTCAGCTCCGCTCTATAGGGTCAGTATGAACTGGAATTGACTTATCAGCAATGAGTTTGGCCAGAAGAATAAAAAAATTTGTCCTGAAAGAAGTAGAGTCAGAATGCTCCTTCGAAGTAAGGATGGTAAGACATAATCTCATGCATTTTGGACATGTTTCCTGGAGTGAACAGTTCCTAGGGAATGATATCATGCTTGGCAGAGTAGGGAAAAAAAAAACCCAAACCAAACCTGCTGCCATTAAGTTGATTCCAACTCCTGGTTACAGAGTAAAACTGTCTCATAGAGTCTCCAAGGAGAATTTGGTGGATTCAAACCACTGAACCTCTGATTAGTAGCCATAGCACTTAACAACTATACCACCAGGGTAAAGGAGAGGGTTATCAAAATAAGAAAACCCTCAACAAGATGGAATTGCACAGTGGCTACAACAGTAACAATGATTGTGAGGATGGTGCAAGACCAGGTAGTGTTTTCTTTTGGGATTGCTATGAGTCAAAACCAACTCGATGACACTTAACAAGAACAACAGCATTTGTGTCATAAACTCCTTATTGTCTTGCAAATACCCATGCAATGTTACACTGTATTCCTTTAAACTTTTACTTTGTCTCATACAACCCATTTCTTTCAAGTCCCTTCCAACTCATAGTGACCCTATAGTACAGAGTAGAACTGTCCCATAGAGTTTCCAGGGAGCGTCTGGTAGATCTGAACTGCTGAGTCTTTGGTTAACAGCCGTACCACCTAACAACTACACAACCAGGGTTTCTATCTGCAATTTTAAGTTTTTTTTTCCCTCATTTAAAAAAATATAATGAGAAAAAAGGGAAGATTCTTAGGGCTCTATTCTCGAAGAAGTGATAAGAACTACTCAAAGGATTATTCTTTTTTTTTCTTTTTAATTACGATCGAGTGAGAATATACAATCCCATATAAATTTGCATACCCGCCAATGAGCGGCTCCCACTGCTCTCAGTGCCTGGTGACAGCACACTCCTCCACTCCATTTTGTACATGTCATATCCTCCTAACAATCTCCTATTCCCTCCTCTCCACCCTCTCCCCTGCATCCAGTAAGAGGTCAGCCGTATGACATCCTATAGATGCATAGAACCATAAAGTGCACACGTGATATGGTCGTTCCTTTCCGAAGGGTTGACCTCCATTATGGTTTATGTACAGGGGCAGCATCAGGGCCAGGGGCCATGTTCCCAAGGGAATCCCGAGGCCCCTGGACCACCAATTGTGATCTTTTAGTGGTGATCTCAGGGAGTACCGCTTTTTATTTTAGTGTTGTCAGTGAGACTCAACTTTGTGAGCCCCATCACGGCTATCACTGATGGTGCCAGGCACTATCCAGTTCTTCCGGTCACATGTCTACGTAGTCACCCACTCACGTGGGTCTCTCTGTTTTCTGGGTTCTCTTTACCCCATCTCGTTTTGGTTCTTGGAGGTCATGCAATCCTGCTGAGTTGGGACCTTTTGGTGTACCTCAGACGGCAGCTTGGCAGGTTTTAAGATCCCAGATGCCACTCACCAATTTGGAGTGCAGAAGACTCTCTTAGCAAAATGCTAGTTATGCCAACTGGTCTCGATGTCCTCTGAAAGCATGATCCCCAGACCCCCACCCCAGCTACTCCGTCTTTGCAATATTGGGTTAAGATGGGAGGAGTAATCGTGCTATGTTGAAGTCCAGTTTAAAATGATCTTTCTCATGTGTACTATCACAGATTTCACCCAACCAACTTTCTATCAACTATCTGATCAATGCCCCACCCTCGCCCTCTCTCCCTCCCCACCCTTGCAGCCCTCAAAGAGTCTTTTCTTCTATGCATGAGTCTGTTTTTAAGTTCCTATAGTAGGGGTCTCATACAATATTCGTCCTTCCGTCGCTGACTACTTTCACTCAACATAATGTCCAATTGAAATCAGGTTATGAGATGCTCCCTAAAATCATCATTGTTCTTTATCATTGCAGACTGTTCTACTGAATATATATACCATAGTTTACCTATCCATTCTTCTGTTATTGGGCATCTGGGTTGATTTCATCTTTTTGCTATTGTGGACTGTGCTGCAATAAACACTCTTGTGCATGTATCGGTTGGTGTGAATGACTTTGATTCTGCAGGGTATGTTCCAAGCAGTGGAATTATTGGGTCAAATGGTACATCTATTTCCAGCCTTCTAAGGAAGTGCCAGATTGCATCATTTTGCAATCCCACCGACAGTGTAGGAGAGTTCCAATTTCTCCACAGCCTCTCCAGCATTTGTTGATTTGCATTTTTGGGATCATGGACGACCGTGTTGGTGTGAGATGGTACCTCATTGCAGTTTTGATTTGAATATCTTTAATAACTAATGATAGTGAGCATGTCTGTATGTGTTTTTTTGGCTGAATGGATCTCCTCTTTAGAAAAGTGTCTGTCCATCTCCTTTGTCCATTGCTTAATTAGATGATTAATCTTTTTCTTATTAATATTTTGTAGTACTTTATAGATTGTGAAGGTTAGATGTCGGTCTGACATATAGTTGCCAAATATTTTTTCCCATTCTGCAGGTGGTCTTTTAATTCTATTGATAAAGTCTTTGGATGAGCAAAAGTGTTTGATACTTAGTAGTTCCTGTTGATCTATTTTCTGTTGATTGTGGTTTGTTTGTCAGATTTTGTAGTCTGTCTACATTGTGTATTAACATGTCCATTGTTGATCCTAATTTTTCTTGGATGAACTTTATCATTTTAGATTTGACACTTAGGTCTTTTATCTAGCTTGAGTTGCTTTTTGTATAAGGTGTGAGATATGGGCCTTGTTTCAATTTATTGCAGATGGATATCTGATTTTCCCAGCACCATTTGTTGAAAAGATTGTTTTGACCCCAGTTTAATATCTTAGGGCCTTTGTGGAATATCAACTGTTCATAAGAGGACGGTGTCGTCTCTGGGGTCTCAATTCTGTCAGGAGTTTTAATTCGCTGTTACACATCAGACTGCAAATGACTGATATGGACCATTTATCTCAGATTTTCCACCCTTAAATCCAGCGTGTTTGACCATAATGAGCTCTCTTCATTGGGGAAACTTAAGGTGACAAAGAGAATTTATTAATAAAACACGATCTTTATCCTGTTGGTGCAATTATTGTTAAGAACAATAGCTACCTGAAGTTTTGTTTTAAATAAAGTCAAGACTATCTCCTTTTTCAAAATGGAGCCCCCACAGTGCAACAGTTAAACACTCAGCTGCTACCCTAATGGTTAACTCTTCAAACTTGCCACGTGACTCCCTAGGAGAAAATCTGCTCTGAGAAAGATCACAGCCTGAAAAACCTATGAGGCAGTTCTACTCTCTCACATGGGGTCACTATGAATCAAAAACAGACTTGATAACACCCAACAACAGCAATACAAAGGCACAGAGAGTCTAGCTTCTTGGAATAGTTGCTTCACGTACAGATTGAGTAGTTGTAGTGAGAGAATACAACTCTGACACACATTTCCCGACTTAAATTCTTTTATTATTATTATTATTATTAAGTAAAAGTATACAATCCAAGTTGGTTTTGCATACCTGCCTCTCTACAACTCTATCTGCTCTCTGCACCCTCTGACAACATGCTCCTCCTTTATGCTTTACTTCTAGTATCCTCCCAAGGAGTGCCTGTCCCTTCCTCTTCACCGTCTCCTATTCTCTCTGGAAAGAAACCCGTCACATAGCCTTCTATAAATATATAAAACCGTGAAGTACATACACCAAATGCTCACTCTGTGTGCCAGAATCCAGTCCATTCCTTGTGAGAAGTGTTGTCTCAATACTGGTTTCAGGTCTGAGGCAGCAGCAAGTCTAGGGAACATGTTCCCAAAGGGCTCTCCAGGACACTGGACCGTCATTTCTGGTCTTTTAGTAGAGTTCTTGATTTGTAAACCTCTTTTTCTCATGCTACATCAGGAATGCTACACTGTGACCCCTATCAAGGCTATATTTGGTGGTAGCCAGGTACCGTCTGGTTCTTCTGGTCTCATGCTGATGTAATCTCACAATCATATGGGTCCTTCTGTCTCCTAGACTCACTTTTTCTCATGTCTTTGATGTTCTCAGTCATCATCTGTTCCAGGTGAACTGGGACCATGCCGAGGCCCGTTACCCACATAGGCCTCTATCAGCAAAGCTATTTGCCTATGTGATGACGAGCAGATGCATTTCACCCTTGACATATTTTTTTGGCTGAATTCTCACTAATGATATTACGCACCCTAAATAAATCTTCCTCAAAATACCCTGTTATCTCCCGGCACTAGGACCAAAGAAGACGCTTTCTGAGAAGGATTTTACAACCCCCTCAGCTTAATGAGTTCTAAACACAGCATGTTCAGCCCAGGAACACTAAGGCCGGCCCAGCTCCGCTGGCTTCCCCCAACTGCATTCCCCCCCTTTACATGTGAAACACACGATTGTAGAAAAGCTCCTGGAAGGCTTCCCAAGGACGATTCTCCACACAGCCCTTAAAGCTATACAAACATTCCACTCCCTACATCAGGCAGATGGACAGACTCCCAAGTTTATTATAATTGGTATGACAAATGAATAAACACTAAAGAAACATCTTTCTTAGAACAGCTTAAGGTTGAGGGACAGTGGACACTGACTGTCCTCACAGAGAGAGATAAAATAAGAGCTTAGAGAAGCAAATAGAGACAGCTAAATAATGAAGCTTTGAGGAGTCTACCCTTCTGTGCCCCTGACCTTGAGGCATGAATAGAGCCATTGAGCTCATAGCATAACTTTGTATTCACTGCTAAACTTTGTTTTTACTGTTAAATGCACCTGCATTGGGCCATTATCTAGAAGAGCCTTGACCATTAACATGAGAAAAAGAGAGACCACAAGGGGTCAGTTTCTTGCTAGCCAATAGCTTACACGATGAAAAACAATAGGGTGGAAATCACGTCACCTCAACTATAAAAAATAAAGAGAGACAGACCTTTTCGGACTGCCATTCTCCAAAACTCTTTTCTGTCTCCCGTCTCATTTCCTCTGCCGATACCATTTCCCTCCATCCATGGGGCCCCAAAAGGGTGTTGGGGCTGGCTCCTGGCAGGACCAGTTGATGTTCCTCAGATGGCAGTTTGCTGCATTTTAAGACCCCAGATGTCACTCACCCATATTTGGTGCAGAAGACTCTCTTAGCAAAAGGCCAGTTGTGCCAATTGACCTCAATGTCCCCTGAAAACCCAATCCTCAGATGCCCTGTCCCTGCTACTCTATCCTTTGAAATGCTGGGTTGAATTTAGAAAGCTTTTTAGTTTACATTGTAGTCCAGTTATGCTGACCTGCCTTCTACTGAGTACTGTCACATCCTTTACCTAACTGATTTCCTATCAATTACCTAATCTATGAACAACCCATTCCCTCCTTCCCCACCCTTGTAGCCATCAAAGAGTATTTTTTTTCTGTGCATAAGTCTTTTTTTAAGTCCCTGCAATAGTGGTCTCATACAGGACTTGTCCTTCTGCAGGTGACTGAGTTCACTCAGTGTAATGTCTTCTGGTTGATGCCAGGTTATGAGATGCTTTCTAAAATTGTCATTGTTCTTTATCATTGCATAGTGTTCCATTGTGTATATGGACCGTAGTTTGTTTATCCATTCATCTGTTCATGGTCTTGTAAGTTGATTCCATCTTTTTGCTATTGTGGACTGTGCTGCAATAAACGTTCGTATGCATGTGTCTGTCCATGTAACAGCTTTTATTTCTGTAGGATATATCCCAAACAGTGGGATTGCTGGATCCTATGGTATTTCTATTTCTAGATTTTTAATGAAGTGAAAATTGCTTTCCAAAGAGGTTATACCATTTTGCATTCCCACTAGCAGTGTAGGAGAGTTCCAATCTCTCCACAGTTTCTCCAGCATCTGTTGTTTTGTGCTTTTTGGATTATTACCAATCTTGCTGGGGCAAGATGATATTTCATTGTAGTTTTGGCTTGGTTTTCTCTAATAGCTAATGACTGTGAGCATATCCTCATGTGTCTTTTGGCTGCCTGGATGTCTTCTTTGGTGAAGTGCCTGTTCATGTCCTTTGCCCATTTTTAATTGGATTATCTTTTTATTGTTGATATTTTGCAGTATCTTGTAGATTATGGAATTTAGATGTCGATTTGATACATAGTTGCCAAATATCTTTTCTGACTCTGCAGACAGTCTTTTAACTCTCTTGATAAAGGCTTTGAATAAGCATAAGTGTTTGATTTTTAGTAGTTCCCATTTATCTGTTTTCTCTTCTGTTGTTTGTTCAATTTGGTAAGATTTTGTAGTCTGTCATAGCCATGTATTAGAACTTCCATTGTTGTTCCTATTTCTTCTTCCATAGTCTTTGTGATTTTACATTTGATATTTAGGTCTTTGATCCATTTTGAGTAAGTTTTTGTGTAAGGCGTAAAATACAGGTCTTGTTTCAGTTTTCTGCGGATGGATATCCAACTTTGCCAATGCCATTTGTTAACAAGACTATTTTTACTCCGGTTTACAATCTTTGGGCCTTTGTCAAATATCTTCTGTTCATAGGAGAATAATGATATTTCTGGATTCTCTATTCTGTTCCATTGGTCTATATTTCTGTTTTTGTATTAGTTCTAGGCTGTTTTGACTACTGTGGCAGTTCAATAGGTTCTAAGGTTGGTTTCTTTTCTTCAGTAGTGCTTTAGTTATCCAGAGTTTCTTCCCTTTCCAAAAAAAGTTGGTGATTTGTTTCCAATGACATTGACATTCCAATGACATTGGAATTTATATTGGGATTGTATATGTAGATCGCTTTGGGTGTACTAGACATTTTCACAATGTTAAGTCTTCCTATCCATGAGCAAGGTAGGTTTCTCCACTTATCCTTTGTGTATTTATGCTATTGTTCACATTATTGTTTTTTTTTATTTTTTATTTTCGACCAACAACCTTGCATCCCTGGTATGAACCCTACTTGGCTATGGATTATTATTTTTTGATATGTTGAATTCTTTTGGCTGCCCAAGAAGTTCTTTTGTTGTTCTCTTTCTATTTGTTCAAATTGTAGGTTTAATTCTTTAGTTTGGGTGTGTTTCTTCATTCTGGATGTGTGCTTTTATAGAGATAAACTGATCCCTGAGCACTACTTTTGCTGTATCCCATAGGTTCTGGTAAGATGTGTTTTCATCTTCATTTAATGCCACAAATTTCTTTATTGTATCCTTGATTTCTTCTATAATCTATGAAGTTTTGAGCAAGATGTTGTTCATTTTCTATGAGTTCAAATTTCTACTTACATTTTTTGTTCTGTTGATGCCAACTTTTGTGGCCTTATGGTCTGAGGAAACATTTTGTAGTAATTCAGTGGTTTGAATTTTGTTGAGACTTGCTTTATGGCCTAATACATGGTCTATTCTGCAGAATGTTCCATGTGCATTGGAAAAGAAGGTGTGCTTGTCTGTTGTTGGGTAAAAAGTTTTGTATATATCTATGAGGTTGAGTTGGTTAATTATTACAATAAGATCTCCTGTATCTTCACTTTTTTTTTTGGATGATTTGTCCATTACTGAAAGTGGACTGTTGAAGTCTCCTACTATTGTTTTGGAGTGCTCTATCTTATTTTTCAATGTTGTTAACATTTGTTCAGTGCATTTAGATGCTCTGGTATTAGGCATGTACATATTTAATATTGTTATATCCTTCTGATGTATTGAACCTTTAAGAAGTAGTTGCCATTTTTGTCCATGATGGTGGATTTTACTTTAAAGTCTATTAGAGATTAATATTGCCACTCCTGTTCTTCTTTGTATGTTAATAGCTTGGTATATATTTTCCCATCCTTTGATTTTCACTTTGCTCATATCTTTGAGTTTAAGATGTTTCTTGTTAGCAGCATACAGATACATCATATTTTTTGATCCAGCCTGTTACTATGTCTCTTCATTGGAGCATTCAGTCCATTTACATTTAGTGTCATTATTGATGGAAATGAATTTAGTGCTGTCATTCTGTTGTATTTATTTTTATGTTGTTTGCGGAGGTCCGCCATCAGCCTTGTAGACAAAGTCACAAGCTCCTGCAAATGACGGGCTGAAGCATCTCACCTGTGACATGTTTTTTAGTCTACTGTCCTTGATATTATTTGGCTTCCTAATCAAATTTTCTTCAAAAAGATACCCCCTCCTCTCCTGGCACAAGGATCAGGGGAGATGCCTTCTGAGAGGGGCCCTTTACTACCCCCTTGGTCTGTGAGATAATATTGGGAAAACCTGTACAGGAATTTCTGGAGAAAGAGCTCAGAGGAATGATTTCTAACACAGCCAGCTTGAGAGCAGCAAGGCCAGCCCAACCTCTGCTGACTTCCCCCAACTGCACATCCCCACCCATGTGAAAGGAATTATCCTCTTTAGAACAGCTTGAGAAGGACATAGGGTGGGGGACGGTAGATGTTTACTATCCCCGCAGGAGGAGATAAAGAGCAAAGTAGGAACAAATAGAGATCATAAACTTTAGACCCTTCCTCGTGAACCTTTTAACCTTGAGGTATAAGTAGGGCTGATTGAGCTCGAGGCATCCATAGGCCATTATCTAAAAAGCTTTGACAGTTAAAAGGATCACCAGGTTTCAGTTAACTAATAGCTCATGTGGCAGAGTAAAAAATTACATCACCTCAAGACCACGAGGTTTTTGGTTTCAAATTAGCCAACCATGAGGTTTTTGTTTTTAAACTAGCCAATAGATTGTGTGGTCAGTGGGCAGGTAAAATTCACGTCACTCTTACTATAAAAACAATAAAGACAGACAGCCTTCTCTCTTGCTCTCTGGGTCGGGCTGCCTTAAACCAGAAAAGTCTTTTCTGTCTCCTTGATTCATTTCCCGCCGCACCTCTCCCTCCCTCCGTGCGGGACCCTACAAAGTGTTGGGACCGGCTCCCGGCAGTTGTTGACATTGTCTTTTCTCCACTTAATATTCTGTACTCGGTCATTTTTTCTCTATGTGATTTCTTTTCATCCTTTTCATGTTGGTTTTGTGTCTGTTGAGACATTTGTATTACGCTTTTTGCTTTGATATGTAGTATTGTTAGTTGGCTTTGCAACTACCCCTTTGTTTCCCTCCTAATGCTCTAGGTTTAGACCAATCTTTAACTTCTTTATATTTCCTTAACTTCCTCCTCTCTATCTAAAAGGACTATTAATACTGTAATATGTCCCTCTTTATAATGCAATATTGTCGTAGTTTATATGTTAAGTTCTCTGTTTCCTTAATTGTAATATTTTAGCTTTATGACTTCTCTAACTAATTAGGACTCTGGATGCTATATCCTGCCTTACATCCTTGAGTATACATCTGGTGTTCCTGTTTTTCTAATCAAAGAGCTTCCTTCAGTATTTCTTATAATTTGGTTTGGTTTTTGCAAAGTCTGTAAGCTTCTGTGTACCTGAGAATGTCCTAATTTCAATGTCATATTTCAAAGACAATTTTACAGGATATGTAATTCTTGGTTGGAATTTATTTTTCCTTCAAGGCTTTGTATGTGTCAGCCCACTGCCTTCTTGCCAACACGATTTCAGCTGAAAAGTTGGAGAATAGTCTGTGAGGTTTGCCTTTGTATGTTAGTTTTGATTTAAGCCTAGGTGCCTTTAAGAGCCTCTCCTTATGTTTCTTTTTATTAACCTTGATTATAACATGTCTTGGTGTATTTCTTTTGGGGTCTACCTTTTGTGGAGCTCAATGAGCATCTTGAAAGTCTATGTTCTCTTCCTTTATAAAGTCAGAGAAGTTTTCTGTCAACAACTCTTTAACAATTCTGTTTGTATTTTCTGCTACCCCTCCCTGTTCTGAACTCCAATTACATGTAAATTGTTCCTCTTGATAGTGTTCCATGTGATTCTTAATGCTTCTTCACTTTTCTTGATACTTTTATCTGATTTTTCCTCATAAACACTTCTATCAGTTGCTTTGTCTTCAATTTCAGTGATTCTGCATTCCATTTCCTCAATCCTGCTCTTTTGACTTTTCATTGAATTGTCTAACTCTGCATTTTTCTTATTTATCTGCTGAATTTTGGATAATTGATGTTCTAGCAGTTAATTTAGCTTGTTTAATTTTTTCATTTTGTTCTGCTGTACTTTGTTTAATCTCCGTCTGGAGCCATGGTGTTCTGCTTCTTTAAATGGTTAGTTATTGATTGTTGTCTTCATGCCATCACAAAGCTGTTCAAACTTCCCCAGTGTCACACCAGAAGAAGCTATAGCATAGCTCAGAGAAGGGACCAGGGAAGGGAACTGCTTTACTTGGCTACCAGCCACCACTATATTCTCTAGGTACTGCTGTCTTAAGTACAGCTTGTCTGGTGAGATAGATGCTGTCCAGTCAGGTGCTGCTGCTCAACTTGGCAGCCAGCCCCAGCTGGGCCCTCAGGATGTCAAGTCCCACATCTGGCTGACAAAGATGGTGATCTACTTGTGCTGACTACCAGAGTCATGTCAAGAGTCACTACGGTGTAGCTCAAAGAAGGGAAGAGGAAAGGACAGTGTTGCACTCAGCCACCAGTTGCTGCTGTATTCTCTAGAAGCCACTCTCTTAAAAACAGCCTCTCTACTGAAAGAGACACTGTCCAGTGGCAGCTGGCTCCAGCTGGGCCCGCAGGGGTGGCAAGCCCTGTCTCCTGGCTGACAAAGATAGCAACCTAGTCATGGAGTCTCTCCAGGGCCATGTCAGCAGATGTTGTGGTATGGCTTAAGAAGGGAGGAGGACAGGGCACTACCCCTCTTGACTGCTAACCACTGCTACATTCTCTAGATGCAATTGTCTTAAAAACTGCTTTTCTGCTGAGAGAGGTGCTATCCAGCAGTTCTGGTCCTAACCAGGCCCTCAGGGGTAGCAGGCACTGCCTCCTGGCTGACAAATATGGTGACCTACTTGTGGAGCCCCTGTGTCAGCAGACACCATGGCATGGCTCAGAGTGGGAAAGTGAACCATCACATTAGGCTTCCAGTCACCATGGTGTTCTCTCTCTTAAAAACAGCTTTTCTGCTGAGGCACTGTCCAGTCAGGCACTGTTGCTCAGTGTTGCAGCCAGCCTTAGCTGAGCCCTCAGGCATGGCTGAGTCCACCTATCAGCTGACTAAGATGCTGTCCTACCTATGCTGCCTCTTCTGCACTGCATCAGCAGAATCTATGGTGCAGCTCAGGAAAGAGATGGCAGATGGACACTGGAAGCCTTGACTGCCAGCTGCTGCTGGGTGCTTTAGATGTGACTGTCTTAAATACAGCCTGTCTGCTGCAAGAGATGCTATTTACCTAGGCATTTCAGCTCAGCATGCAGCCAGCCCCAGCCAAGCTCTCAGGCTCAGTAGCCCCAGTCCCAGTGCCCCAGTTGACAAAGATGGCATCTGTACCTGAAAGCCTTTCTGCCATGTGAGAGCAAAAGTGGGATCCTTTGAGCTTCTGTCTCACATCCAGTAAAGGTAGTCTTTTTTTGTGTCACCCAGTCTGACTTCACAACCTTCTGCCTGATCTTGGGCCTCCCAAAATGTCTATTGTGCTCCATTCAATTGTTTTTCTAGGCCTTAGTTTTCTGAGGGAATTAAGGAAATGAGTGATTAGTTCACCATCTTGGCCCTGCCCCCCTTCCTGACTTTAAACCAAGCAATGTCCCCTTGTTCTGTTTGAATGACTGCCTCTTAATCCACGCACAGTTTCCTCATAAGCACTATTAAGTGTTCTGGAGTTCCCACTGATCACAATGTTAGTCATAATTTGTTATGATCCAGAGAGTTGAATGCCTTTGTGTAGTTAGTAAAACACAGGTGCTGTCATCTTTCTGGTATTCACTACTTTACTCTAAGATCCGTCTGACAGCAACAGTGATATCCTTAGTTCTATGCCATCTTCTGAATCCACTGAATTTCTGGCAGTTTCCTGTCACTGTACTGTTGTAGTCAACTTCTGAATGATCCTCAGCAAAATTTTACTTGCACATGATATTAATGATATTGCTGGATCATTTGTGCATTTGACTGGATCACCTTTTTCAGGAATAGGGATAAATATGGATCTCTTCTTGTTGATTAGCCAGGTAGCTGTCTTCCAAATTTCTTCGTGTACACAAGTGAGCACTTCCAGTGCTGCATCTGTTTGTAGAAAAATCTCATTTGGTATTCCATCAGTGTCTGCAGCCTTGTTTTTCACCAGTGCCCTCAGTGTGGCTTAGACTTCTTCCTTCAACACCATTGGTTACTGATTATCTATTGCCTCTTGAAATGATATGACTGTGTATACCTTCCATTTTCTTCTGATGCTTCCTGTGTGGTTTACATCACTAGATCTACTAGATCCTTTGAGGAGGCACTTCCCCAGTCATCTTCTAAGTGCCTTCCAACTTGAGAGGTGTATCCTCAGCACTATATCAGACAATATTCTGCTGCTATTCACAGGATTTTCACTGGCTGATGTTTTTCAGAGGTAGACTGCCAGGTCTTTCCTCCTAGTCTGTCAGTCTGGAAGCTCAGCTGAAACCTGTCCACCATGGGTGACCCTACTAGTATCTGAATACCAGTGGCATAACTTCCAGTATCACAGCAACATACAAGCCCCCACAGTGTGACAAACTAACAACACATGGGGGTGCTTATTCTTACTATATTTTATTAATGCAATAACACTCATTTTTAAAAATAAAATTTCAAATTTATTCCAGTACCAGAAGTTTATTCTATAAGGGCAGTATTTGACTTAGATTGCAGCTTTGGCTAACTGCATAGTTTTCAAAATGACTTTCCATTCATCTAATATATGGAGGTATTTCTTATTATCATCACTATGTTGTGTCCCTTAGTTGTAAAATTTGTTTTTAAAGGGAAATATAAATAAAAGGAGTTATTTCTCCACCGTCATTATCTGTGCTTTGAGGTTCTTAAGTCATCCTGTTGTGCCCCTGGGACAGAGATAGGTATAGACACAGATATAACAGCCAAACTTTCCCTTGACTCAAAATAGTTTGTAAAGGTGGGTTAAGAGAAACATATGTATAACTACTGTGTTTAATTTGCTTTTGTTCAGTTATTAAGTATGTAGCTTAAACATTGTTTAAAGGAGAAAGTCCTCTCAAAATGTTTCAGGTTCAGCATATTTAGGTAATAAGTGAGTATGACATAGGGCCATAATTCTGACTATGAAATAATGGTGGAACCTAGCAAGAAATGATTAATGACTTTCTTCAGATCATGACAAGATTCTTACAGGGACTTTTCTAAAAATCTAGAAATAGCACTATTTTCTTACTAACACTTCTGCAGTGCTCATAAAACAAGCCAAATAGGAAAGTAAAAAATGAAAAAAAAAAACAAAACCATTGTTATTGTGTCAGTTTTAACTCAGGGTGACCCTATAGGACAGCACAGAACTTCCCCATAGGGGTCCAAGGAGCAGCTGGTGGATTTGAATTGCCAACTTCTTTGCTAGCAACTGAGTTCAATCACTACACCATCAGTTTCCAACAGGAAAAAAATAAGTATGAAATTCTTAATTTTTAAACAGCAAAGCCCTCCTGAGTATTGTCAAGAACGTTGAAAATCCTAGAGAAAATGATGATTAAATCAGCACAAGCAAAACAGCAATGAACAGAACAGGAATAGCAAAGAACTTGAGAAAATGGAAGAAGACACAAGGCTTCTGAGAACTCCCAACAACTCGTGTCTTTGTGGGTTTTAGTGCCCGGTCCCACTGGGTCAGAATGGCGTTTCTGGCTCCTGGCCACTTTCCTGGGCCCACCAGTCTAAACTGGTATGGACTGCAAGGGCCAAAGTAAACTTCCAAGGCTAATTTGGGATCTGTGAGAAGAAGCCATAGGATGCTGGGCTTTGCCCCAATGAAGGAGGCAAGTTCATCCATGTAAGTGATATAATCCATCTGTATGGTGTCACCTTTACCAAACCTAGAAGGAGGAGAGGAAACAACACCATGAATATCCAAGCTCTATGCAGAAACAAGAGTAAAGACCTCATGTCTTCTTAGCAGTGTGTAAACTAGAATTAATGTCAAGCACTGGTGTTGATAATGAGGATATCTTATATAATGTATTTTGTAGTTTCTTCAAAGAATTTTCATGTTGATCTCATCTGGACATTCCTCACCTCTTTCAGGCAGCTGAGGAAGGCATGTTTATTCCCGTTTACAAATTGGTACATTCCTTCTTGCTCAAGTGACGTTAACAGTTCATGGCCACTGAGTTAATATTTAGTGACAAAGATAGAATGGGAGCCCAGTTTACCTGACTCGTCCTCAGTTTGCTAAGTCATTTTCATTCAAGGAATGTCTTTGAAGATTTCCTATACATCCTAGAGGAGTTATGGGCTAGAGAATAGAAGTGCATATTCATATGGTTGCAGACTCTTCTAATTTCTAATCTTTTCCAGTTCTCCTGTCTGCAATCTTTATCAAGAGCCATGAAAGCCTGACTGTATGATGTAGGTTCTTCTAGTATATACTGTGTCTTGTGCATATCAGGGTTTAAGAAAGTGTTGTATCCAAGGTAAATCTTCAGTAGTATTTACTGGATGGAACAATTCAGAGTATAGCTGTGCCCACTAATGACCTCACTCAGGGTCACTGAAGACTGGAGCAATTCTTAGCATTCACAGATTGTGACTTCTCTCTGGAAATGCTAGATCTCCTTTACAATAGGTACTCTTACCATTTGAGTTTTTTCTGTGTTTTGTTATCAATATCACTCATCATGTCCTCCATAGAAGGTAAAGGGCAAATTCCTAAAAAAAAAGATAACAGTTAAATAAGATTGGTGGCATAGGGCCAGTCTGCAACTTGTTCTGTTTGATAAGAAATTATGAAACACAGTAGTAACTTCAGTTATTTGTCACTTGAGCAAAACAAAATCTCAAACAAATGAACTGGTGACCATTACATAAGACAAATATATAATTCATTCTTAGTCTACTCAGAACCAACACCTGCCCAGATCATTAAAAGTTGTACCCCTAATCACTTACTAGAAGTTTAAAATCTGTTTCTATGATTATATTTTGATTTCTCAGTAATCGTTTCAGGAATATTATATGATAAATATTAATCCACTATGGGGAAACAGACATCTTTTTTTTAAGATTTAAGGAAAAAAAAAAACTTCACAGGAAATGTCTGTTTTTGCCAGAAAGGCAATTTCTAGTAGATACAGTAATAGAACTTAGTGAAGCCCTGAGTCTCTCTCTGTATACAACTATTACTGGATAAGACTGAGGTATGGATAGTCCACAAATCACAGAGAATATGGGGAAGCCCTAGGAGTCTAGATCTGAGTTGCTCCAGGAATTCAGAGTTATTCAGGTGGATACTTCTTAAACTATGACTAAAATATGCTTTTGAGCCTAATATAAAGGTCCAAAGATACTTCAAATGTAGGTTTTTGGTTTTGTTTTCTTTTTACAATCTTGGGATCACTTTGAACAAAACTAGAACTGCCAGCTCTGCTCTGATTTCTTAGGAGCTATGTAACTTGTGGAATTTCCTGTTCCAGCAACCATTACTAGCTGTATCTTGAGCAACCTTTGTTAGTCTGGCCTTATTCCAGACCTTGCAACCAGTCCTATCTTTCAGCAGAAGGAGAGAGATAGAGACACAAAAGGAAGAGGTTGGACTTAGTAACCTGGCACCTACCACCACCGAGCTGCTTATAATTTGCCCTTCTGTCTTAGTACACTGATTTGCCCAAATGGATTGTTGACCTTGTCTCCCATTTCTTCCAAGATGGAGTCCACCTTGTGCATCAGTACCCCACTGATTGGATCTCTGCCTCGTCTCCTTTCTTCAAGCCCAGATCATAACTTGTGTCCTCACAGAGTAAAAGTCCCACCTTCAATGCCAGTCTCTCAGCCTCCCTAGAGCAACATCACACTGCAACACATCTCTGGCTAGGTTGGGGAAAGTTAAAGAGATTCAAGGAAATCACTGATGCATAGGACTATGATGAATTGGATGTCAGTTTTCTGGTAAGCAGTTGCCCAACGTATATAGTGTCACATTCCAGGCTCCTGAGTAAGAAGAAAGCCACGATGGAGCTCATTAAGTTCAGTCTCACTGGCAACACAAGAATAAAAAGGGGTGCACCCTGAGATCTCCACTAAAAGACCTAAATTGATGGTCCAATGGTTTTGGGGTTCCCCTGGGAGCATGGCCCCTGGCTCTGATTAAGTCATAATGAAGGTCCACTCTTCGGACACAAATGGATTGGACTTGGCAATGCAGAGTGACCATATATTGGATGCACTTTATGGTTCTATGCATCTATAGGATATCATCCTGCTGACCTCAGGCTGGAGGAAGGAGAGTGGGTGGGGAGGAGGGGAAAGGAGGCTGTTGGGAGGATGAGACATGTATGGAGCAGAGAGGAATAGTGTGCAGTCACCGGACAGGGAGAACAGTGGAAGCTGCATATAGGTGGGCATGTAAATTTATACGGGAATGTACATTTTCACTCAGTCATAATAAAAAAAAAAAAAAAGGAGAAGAAACTTTAACCTCCCCAGCAAGTTATAGAAAGACTGGAAGACTTAAAACATTGCTTCAAAAGGAAGTAAACCTGCTAAATCTCCCTCATCCAGGACTTTTATTGTTTTGTATTCAGCTAAACTTTGCACACTGAACTGTGATATCTCAGTTCTCTAATCATGGTCCTGTTTAGTTTTGTTGTCCACATGTGTCCACATCAGTGTTCAAATCTGAGTATGAACCTACTTCCAGTACCTACTCCTGGGGGGATGCTGTTTGCCTTCCTTTCCTGACTCCTCCCAATAGAGTTTGTTGTTTTATTTTTAAATATAAAAAAACAAAAACCAAATCTGTCTCCACTGAGTCAGTTCCAGCTCATAATGACCCTATAGGACATAGTAGAACTGCCTCATAGAGTTTCTAAGGAGCTGCTGGTGGATTGAACTGTGAGCCTTTTGGTTAGCAGTGATGGCTCTCAAACACTGTGCCACCAAGACTCTTTTGAAAACATAAGAACCCAGTATTCCTGTATATTTGAGACTGCCTTCCATACCAAAACTTTCTGCCTCTAATGATTCACTAGTTTACCCTCGTCTGCCACATGGCAGCGGAGAAAACAGTAGCAGAAAAAGCACCATCTTTTCAGTAATAATAATAATAATAATTTTTTTGACTGTGGATATTTGAAGTTGGTTGGATATTAGCTTGGAAACATCTTCCCTTATTAACCTTTCGAGTAATGTCATTCAACTGAATTTTGGAACCATAATTTAGTAAGATTGTCATGCATTAAAGACATGGTGTTCTCAAGTCTAAAGAATTATCTGGAATAATTAAAACTCTAAAGAGTTTCAAGTCATGAAAGAACTCCTCTAATAATACTATGTACTATCACAATGTTAATCCAGTGTGATATATTTTAAATTGCTTTTATATTATAGTAGCAAGAATACGAATGTCATACTCTCAAGAATAGTTGGGATCTAGGATTGTTGTTGTTAGTTGCCACCTAGTCACTTCTGACTTATGGTGACCCTCTGTTTGTAGAGTAGAACTGCTTCTTGGGGTTTTTGAGGCTGTAACCTTACAGAAGCCGATCACCAGGCCTGTCTTCCAAGGTGCATGTGGGTGGGTTTGGACTGCCAATCTTTTGACTATTAGCTGAGCATGTAACCATATCCATCACACATCAACTCCTGGGTTATTAATCATTATGATTAAATGATTATATAAATTTATATAAAATGTAAACACATATAGTTATAATTAATTCATAATAATTAATCATTAGTCCATTGTAATCACGAGTTTTCTTTTCCCAAAGACCTAAAAGATTCTCACTGGCAGCCATTCTTCTAGTCTATCAAGCTTCTCATTCTACTCACCCTTTATCACTCGTACTGCCCAGCGAGCCTGCAGGTCACTTGTAGGGAGGACAGACCCAAGAGACTGGATAAGGCCAATCACCGCCATAGTTGATTTCTCTAGCAGAGGAGGGAAGACACCTTTAAACAACATGATCTCATTATTTCTGCTGGTGAGGAGGGAGTCATCAAGAAACGGGTAAGCATAGCTGTATCCTGTTGCAAAGATGACAGAGTCGATGGCCTCAAACACGGTTCCATCCTCAAAAATAGCTGAGGTCTCTGTGAATGTTTTCACGTTAGGCTTAATGGACACAGTGCCGCACAGAATTTGAGCTGGGAGCTCATCATTAAACACAGGCTCTTTCCTCACGGTTCTGTGTGGAAAACAGAGATAACAGCCAGAACTGTAATATTTTCCTTTTGTATTATTAATATACATAGACAGATGTATACAAGTGTAGCTTATCTAGATAAGTAGGTATATTAATTATATTAATAAGGATGGAGAAAACTACTCAAGATTTTTTTCTGTGGCGTAGAATATTGCTAAAGTGGATGAAGAACAAACTGACACAAGGCAACATTGTGAAGTAACAAAAGTTGCCTTTTGCTGATCCCTTGTCTGGTACGACCTTTTCCTTCTCTATTCGAATGTTTAATAAGCATCTCAACTTTATATGTTTACAAGCAAAACTTTTGCTCTTATCCATAAACATGCATTGTTCCTTGGTCTCAACTTCTTGCTTGCATACTTGCTTAGCTCAGACATTTTGAAGACATCCTTGACCCCTTTGTTGCTCTCACCCTTTTCCAATTGAACAGGAAATCTTGTTTGGTTCTACCTTAGACATAAATCCAGAAACCGATAATTTCTGACCAGTGACTACTGACATTCCTAGTCCAAGCCACCATCACGTCTCATCTGGGCTTTTGACAATAGCCTTTCAGCTAGGGTTTTTCCTTTCTCCCTTGTCCTACCCCCTTACACTGAATGATGACAACAGCAGCCAGAGTGACCTTTTCAATGTTAATTTAGATCTTATCACTGCCTATTTGGAAACTGGTGACATAGTGGTTAAGTGCTATGGCTGCTAACCAAAAGGTTGGCCGTTTGAGTCCACCAGATGCTCCTTGGAAAGTCCATGGGGGCAGTTCTGCTACCTACTTAGATGCCTGATGGGCTCCCTACTGCATTCTCTAGAGTTCTTACAATTTCCTACAAGGCCCAAACCCAGCCAGTTGTTTTTACTTCCCTGTTGTTTTTACATCTCCTACTACTACACCTTTGCCCTTTTTATTTCTCTTATTGTCCCTGAGCAGCTCAGTCACGCCCCTGTTAACAGATGGCTTTGCCCTGGCTGTTTCCTCTGTTGAGAACACTCTTCTTCCGATATCCTCATGGCTCCTTCTCTCGTCTCCTTCACAGCTTTCCTTAAATGTCTCCTCAGTGACATCTACTTTTAGAACTGTAGCACTGTCCTGAAGACATTCCCCATCACCTGTCCCCACTGTGTATTTCCCCATAACACACATCTCCACATGGCCTGTGGTTTTCATACTGTCTGGTCTACTATTAGAACATAAGCTCCATGAAATCAGGGGATTTTTGCCTGTTTTGGCCACGGATTAGAACAGGACCTGGCATACAATAAGTCCTGGATAAATACTGGGTGAATTAATGAATTAACTTTGCTGTAAACAGTGTACAATCTGGGCTTTTTAAACTCCATGTCACAGGGATTTCTTATCATGTGACTAGCTTGGGTGATGCTGTAGGAGAGTGAGGAGTGGTCACAATTCTGTGGGCTTTATTAAGTGGGAGGGGGGAAGCTTGAGACTCCAGCATAGGGGACACCTTCTGCTCTGTTTAACTTTGGGGGCATGCGGGAGGCAGCAGAGCATGGTGGCTGACAGTGAGGGGCTCTGGAGCCAGTGGATCAGGGTTTGTTGTGAATCCTAGTTCTACATTTTGCTGTGGGATTTTGGTAGTTACTAAGTAAACTAAACTCAACTGTTTCCTCTAAAACAGGGATAAAAAAATAGAGCCTTCCTCCTAGACTTATTGGGAGAATTGAATGAGATAACACATTTAAAGATTTTAGCGCTGGCTCTGACACGTTAAGTTCTTAAAATGTGGTAATTATTATTGCTCCTCCTGAGACTAATCTATCCACGAGGTGTTATGTAACTTTCCAGCTGTGAAATCTGGTATGAAGGATTGTGAAAGTGGAAAGCATTCCTAAGTTTGGCAGTCTTTCATCCTCTGAGGTATGAGATGTGATCACTCCACTACTGCTGATATTCTACCGGTACCATGGAAACAAAAGTTAAGAGGTATACAATGTTGCACTTTGCTTTACCTGTTTAATGGCATCAAGCCATAGTTCTCATGCTTGAACCTTGAATTCATCTGCTTCACATACCACCAGTCAGAGACAGCGGTCGGCAAGTTGTTCCGGAGGAAGTTTTCGAATCGGTTCACAAATATCATGTCCCATGGGTAGCCGTCATCCCAGACCCTGCTCATCACCCAGGAGCCACTTCTGGAGCTGATGATGACCTTAAAAACAGCAGTGCAGCCATGAAAGCAGTGGCTGCTGGTAGCAAACAATAGCGTTATGTCCCGATAGTCTCCCTCAGGACTGAACCGATTACCCAGCTGCTGCTGACAGTGTTACTGAATGACAGTCCCCAGCTGTCAGTCCTCTTTGGGAGTTGCCTCCGGTAAAGAGCGTGGTCTCAGACAAGGACTTGCACCCTTCTGGAGGGTCTGGATGCAAGAGTACAGAGGCCCAGCCCTTCACCCCAGCTTGGGACAACTTGGAAGCACCATCCTAGCTTTAAAGTAAAACCGAAGCTTCTATCCCTTCCTGCAGAGATACTGATGCTGAGCACCCCCATAGACACCTTCTGTACGTTTATCTGAATCTCACAGTTGGATTCCCAGGGGAACCAACCTGATAACAGTATTCCAGGCAAATACACTACTTACACATACTAGTCAAATCTCATGTGGTAGATTATCAGTAACTGAATTCTAGCCATACTTTTCCTGATGTTCATCTGATAGATATTGTCGATAAATAAACAATTCTGACCCCAAATTATGGCATTTGAATTAAAATACCTGCTGCCATCCCAAAAGAAGGTAAAAGATTTGGAATCAGAAAGACTTGGGCTCAAATCCTGATTCTACCACTTACTAATTATGTGGTTTGGGGCAATTTTCTTCAAATTCTGTCATGTTTAGTTTTCTCATTCCTAAAATGGGAATAATAAGTATGCACCTCACAAAACTTGTATGAAGATTAATCCAATGTGATTATTTTTGCACTTGCTTAGTGTTGCTTGGATGTGATTTATAAATGTCGGCTTTTTTTCCTTACCCCTTCTTGTTACGTTAATCCCTAACAATGTTGTTTTAAAGGCAGAATTTTGACCACGTGAGGTCATTTTTATATATACGTTTTGTAAGGAAAACTGGTCAAATAGCAAGAGAAATAGGTGATACTTCCTGCTAATTTATCCTAGATACAACCAACAGACACATCTCTTAGAACTGCGGCTTTATCATATCTTTCTTTAGCTCCAGAAGTGGAAATGATTTATCATTATTTACAGAGAAATTCAAATTCTTTAGCCTGTCTTTCAAGTCCTTAAGTTATGACATGACCTGACTCCAGTTATTCTTTCCCATTTTGATTTCTGTTACTACTCTGTTCCTTGGAATCAGAAGACCTGACTCTCAGTCCTCTAACACATCTGATGCTCAAACAGTAGTTTCCTCTGTGATTTCCAGGAAGGCAATTGACTTCTCTAGTTCTCGGTATTCTTTTCTGTTAAATGGGCATACTAAAACTTGGACTGCTTTCTTCTCACAATCAAAGTAGCTAAGTTAAATGAATACCATAATGTATTCTACAAATGAAGGTGTTTTTATTAAGAATCTACCTTTCCAGGAAACAAATCTGTAACAGGCAAATACGCAGTGAACATTTCTGTCTCCATAACTTTGCTTATGGTATCCTCCCTGCCTGGGATAGTCTGTCATCTTTTCCACCTATAATTTATCATGTCAGGGCTGATTCAGGCATACGTCTTTCTGGAGTCCTCTCCAGGGGTAGCCTGCAGTTCTGCAATCAGAGTATGTCTGATTCAGTCCTTTATCCTTTATTCTAGCAACAGCTTTTGTGCATACTATTACACTGCTTTCTGTTAAACCTTTGAGGCTTTTATTTAGTTTATGTCCATGTATTACATGCCCAGCTAGATTTTAAGCTCCTTGAGGAGAGGCCACCCAGTAACTTCTCTGTGTGCCTCCACATTGCCTAGTCTGGTGTTCTGAATGGATAGCTAAAAATCAGACCAGTAGAACTGTGCTGCATTGGGTTTTCACTGGCTGATTTTTCAGAAGTAGATTATCAGGCCTTTAATCCAAGGCACTCCAGGTGGACTGTATCTAACTATTTGGCTGAATGTGTTAACTCTTTGTACCACCCAGGGACTCCAAACAGGTAGATGGAAATATGTATCTTATGCTATGTGTTCAGTTGTGTTCTCTTTGCTTTGTAATGCATAATTAGGCCTATACAGGGACACACAGCATGACATGAGGAGGCAATGCAACTGAAAATGAGATTCCTGTCTTTGAGTCTCTGGACCATCTATCGCTAGAGAATCTTCCAAAGCCAGTAAGTGACATTTGGTTCAATTCTTTAACATGTCACTTCTGTCTTCACTACAACCTCTCCTCATCTACTTTTTTCAAAACACCCTGAGTTTTAGCCAGAGGGCCTTCTTTCTGCTTCCAGACTTGCTGACACTGTACCTCTTTTTCAATTTCTAGTTCTCAGCTTAAATAGCATCAGCTTGACAGGGGCTTTCCACTTCCCTGCTCTTAGGGCACGATTTTCCTTCCTGGTACTTTTCGCAACCATAAAGCAGACATTTGTGCATTTACTTTGAGTTCCAGGCCAGGGATCACGTCATGTTGTTGTTTACAACTTTCTCCGCAGCACCCAGGCTGGTGCCTGGCTTATAGTAGCCTATCCATGCTAAGTGTGGAATGAACGATGGTGTGAATGAATGCACACAGAACTTTACTTGGCTTAAATCTTGTTCCAATGCTTTAACTTCGTAACAAGATTAAAAAATATGCTCCACTTTTGTTTTTTAACTTTGTCATGTTGGACACTCCTAAAATTTGCTGTTAGAAGTGATAAGGGTGTAAGTCACAGATAGTAGGGGTATGCGTACACTAGCCTTTACATAACAATTAAGTGGACATTGGTAAATTTGATGGTGGACTCGGAACAATGCAGAATACATTTGACATGTTTTAGGGCATGATGAGGAACTCTTGCTCCCCTTTTTTTATCTCTGCTTTACTGGCGAGAAAGCTGAGATTCAGAGGCCCTGAAGGACTTGCCCAGGAGTCTCACAACTACAGTCTGGACCCTAAGCTCATGCTTGTTTTGTGGAAATTGATCAGACCCAAGTCAGACACCAATTGGCCTACCAAGCTTTTAAAAGTCTCTTTTTTGACCAAGGCGGCTGAGCTGTATGAAAAGCTACCTTAGTTTTCGAACAAGCCCTTCCCGCTGTCTCACTTTGCGCCTTTCGGATGATAACGACCAGTCCCCAACGAACAGCCTCTCCATCCCTTCCCCATTCCCTTCTCCCCTACATGGGAAGAGGTACCTTCTTGGCTGTGCGGCAGACTTCGGTGGCAATATCACAGCCTGAATTTCCCAAGCCAATCACCAGGACTCGCTTCCC
Organism: Heterohyrax brucei; assembly: GCA_028571685.1. NCBI lineage: Eukaryota > Metazoa > Chordata > Mammalia > Hyracoidea > Procaviidae > Heterohyrax > Heterohyrax brucei. The sequence continues at coordinate 206,523,546 of CM053140.1, forward strand.
ACTGAATATTCCTGGTTCCTTGTAGTCCCGGCTGTGGAAGCATTTGCCTTTAAAATGCTTTAGACCTGAGTGAAAAGTGGAAAATGTGAGGGATGTAGTCACAGTCATCCAGAATGTCAACATTCTCAGTATAGTCTTTTTGGTAGTTATAATAGAAATATATTTTAATTTAACTAGTTTGTAGATAGAGAGATAAAGATAGATATGTATAAATACAGGTATTATCAAGATATTCATTCTTGGCCAATGTGTAGATGGCAGGATAAATTTTAGCCTTACCTGGAAAGGACTCTTTTGGTATATTGGGGTACACATGATGTCCAGAACAAATCATAACAGCATCAAAGACGGCACGTTCCTGTTTACCGTCCTTTTCAGTAGTAACATCCCACTGGCCAGTGACTGGGAAATCAGGACGTTTACTTATATTGGATACAAGTGTCTAAGAAAAATACAGAAAGAAAGCCTTCACTGCTGTGCCATTCTAAATGGCTACCTGTTGATGTGTCCCTTCTTTAAAATAATCTTTTAGTTCTTCTGACTATATTTGAAAGAGAAACTATTTTTAGTCTTACTTGCTCTTAAACTTTATTACATAATCTTTCATTTGTTGTTGCTAAGTGCTGTTTTCTTCTTATAGTGCAGCTTCTTGAATTATTTGCATAGCATAAAAATTGAGTAAGTATGATGAAAGGACATAACTCCGACACATATCTTTTCTGACTTTAAACCACTCTGGATCCCCTTGTTCTGTCTGAATGATTGCCTCTCGTTCTATGTATAGGTTCCTTATGAGCAGAATTAAGTGTTCTAGAACTGCCGTTCTTCACAGTCCTATCCGTAATGTATTATGATCCACAGAGTCAGTGAAACACAAGTAAACATCTTTCTGGTTTTCTTTGCTTTCAGCCAAGACCCAGCTGACATGAGCAACGATATCTCTTGTTGCACTCCCTCTTCTGAATCTGGCTGACATATGTAAGAATACATGCATGTGCCAATATAACATCTTAATTATTTATGAAATTTAAATAATAAAATCAGTACTTATGAACCCATAAAAACTTGCACATCATTTATTTAGAATAATTCTGGAATTGTTTATTTATGCTATTGTAAATGGCACTTTTTTGGACTATAGTTTACATTGCTGGCTTAAATACAACTGACTTATGTATCGATCTTATACACAGCTGCTCTGCTAAACTATTTTGTATTAATTACTATTCTACTATTTGATCTGTAGATTCTTTGGCACTTCCTATGTGGACAATCATATCTGTGTGTAACAATATTTTTTTCTTTCAAACTGTTCCTTTTATTTCTTTTTCTTAGATTTCTTAAGACTACTGAAAAGAAGCACTGATAGTTGGGCATCCTTACCTTGTTCTGAGCTTAAAAAGGAAAGCTTTTAATAGCTACTGGGTAGGGATAATATTATCTAGTAAAAATATGATATGAACAAAATACATAATTTTAACTTTGCTAGTAGTCACATTTAACAAAATTTAAAAAATATACAATTTGGCTCAATATATATGAAATAATATCTTTCAACATGTTATTGATAGAAAAGTTATTGATAGTTTATAGTTTTTTAATAAGAAGAATTTGAAAAGGAATGTGCGTGTTTCGTATTTATGTGGGATCTCAGCTCCGTGGCTAATGGCTGCCACATCGAGCAATATAAATCTAGAATGATGTTTGTGTAGGTTTTGGTGGGTCAAGAAAATTCCCTTCTAGCCTTAATTTGTTGAAAACTTTTTTTCTTCTCCTCTCCTCCCTTCTCTTCTCATTACTTCCTCTCATCTTTCTTCTGTTGGCTTTATGTTTTACATGTTTTTTGTGTCTGTTTCCATCAGGGAAATTGGTTTATAATTTTTCTATTTCTTTGTTATCTTAGTATGCTTTTGATATCAAAACTGTAATATCACAGAGTGAGTTTCTGGAAGAATTTATGGAACAATGAAGTAATCTCTCTTATAAATTTGGAAGTACTCCTCTGTGGAACTATTTCTTTTCTTTGTGATAAGATATTTTTATGAGTCACAAGAACTATAAATCGTCCAGAAACTTTTTAGTCTTTCTACTTCTTGTTGAGTGAGTTTTACTAAGGGTTTTCTGAAAGAATTTTTTTTAATTTGACCAATTAAAAAAAAAAGTATTTGGCAAGTTTTTTTTTTAAAAAAAATACAACAGTATTCTATTTTTTAAAATATTTACCTTCACTATTTTGTCTACATTTTCATTCTTAATACTGTATATTTGTGCCTTTACTCTTTTTACATCCACAAAATACCACCGAGTTTTTTGTTTATTTTATTAGAATTTTCAAAGAATTCACTTTCAATTTTGTTAATCCATTTTATTTTCTATTTCATTAATGACTTTTAAAAATCATCTCTTTCATTTTACATTCTTGGACTCATTCTGCTTTTCTTTTCCTAATTTCTTAACTTGCTTACCTCTTAAATTTCTAAGCCTGTCTTGTTTTCTAATATGAGCATTATGTTTATAATTTTCATGAATGTACAGCTTTATCTGCTTCTCACACATCGTTACATCAAATCTAAATTATCATTAAGTTCTAAACATTTTTAAATTTACAATTTCTTCTTTGATATGCAGGTTACTTAGGAAAGAAGTTTCTAATTTTTCAAATTCTTGGATATGAATTGGTTGCTACTGACATTTCTTTGTTATTGATTTCTAAGTTAGTGGCATTGTGTTCTAAGAACTGCATATGGCTATGTGGTTGGAAATATTAACAAATAAGGAACAGATACTGAACGGGAAAAATGGGAATCCAGTAATGAACATGAATGTCCTCAACAATATGCCAAAGGCCAGTTTATTGCTAACAGCCTACCTTAAATTGTATGTATTTCAGAAGGTTCTTTTCTTTGGCAAATGCAGTGATGTACTCCCAGAGCTTGCTGTGGTGCATGAAGTTGGGGAAATCATCAGGAAATGGGTAGTCAGGAAAACACATCATCTCTTTAGAAGAGTTGGTGAATACCGACTGGTAAATGCTGGCCCTGCCTTCCTCTGCATGGTCCTGTGAACGTATAGTTATAAATGGAAGATAGACTATAAGTGAGAATATTTACATTCAGGACAAGTTCTAAATAATTATTACTTATTTTGAATCTGCCTTTACCCACAAGTAAATTCAGGAAGGTTAGGCATAAGTAAGTTTTACTGAAAAGAATTGATTCAAACACAAAAGTTTATCAAGGAAGTCAGGATGCAGAAGAATATGCCACCTCTTTAAAAAAAAAAATCTTTGCTTTCCTTAGGAAAATGAGTTTTGAATTTCACTGTGTCCTTTTGGGACAATGTAATTAGACATTACTTTTTTCTTTTGGCTACAAAATACGGTGATAGATATTTTCCAAAGTTCCACCTTTGCCTGATTTGTATGTTTTCAACTCAGAAGGGACAGAGGGCAGTAGCAGAAACCGTGTTTGAATTTGAGAAATTTCATCTTTCATTGCCCACATGACTACCTATGATCCCTTTCTCCAAAAGCTCAGGTGCAGTCTTGGAATGGTGTTTTAGTCAGCTAGGGCTGCTCTAAACAGAAATACCGCAGAGCGGATGGCTTTAACAAAGGAAAGTTTATTTTTACACAGTCGGGTAGGCTACAAGTCCAAATTCAGGATGTCTGCTCCAGGGGAAGGCTTTCCCCTTGTTGGCTCTGGAAGAAAGTCCAGTATTGCATCAGTCTTTGTCCAGAGAGCATCTTAGGACAGGAACCTCAGGTCTGAAGGATGCACTCTTCTCCCGGTGCTGCTTTCTTGATGATATGAGGTTCCCACTTCTCTGCCTGCTTCCCTTTCCTTTTATCTCTTGCAGGATGAAAGGATTAAGGGTGGTGCAAGCTACACTCCAGGGAAACTCCCTTTACAGCCGAGCAGGGAGGTGATCTTCTGAAGGGATTGACAGTTCCACCCGAGTCCTTTAACATACAGCACAGCAATATCACAAAATGGAGGACAATTGTAGAATACAGGGAATTATGGCCCAGCCATGGGACTACACCTATTTTTCAGAGAATGCCATTTGACCCATGACAAATAGGCCAGAAAAAAGGAAGAGGAATAGTGCAGAGTGGGCATTCATACCAAAGATGCCAGGAGATGAAGCAGTGCCAGGGAACTTCCACTTCTTTTGTCCTGGAATACTTTCATCTTTCTTTCTGTATGACTCTGAATGTTTGTCTGCACATAACTGGGTGACCTTAGTACCTAGTACTCTAGTATGTACTTCAGTGTTCATAATTATAGCACTACAAGGTATCAAGAGCTCACAAAGAAAAAATGTGAGAGAATATCCTAGGACGGTGTAAGGGTTTCAGGTTAGTCTGATTTGCTTCACTCAACAACCTAATGATTGTTGCTCCAACATATAGCATAAGGTACATGGTAGGCAGAATTCTAAGGATGATGCCTAAGAATGCTTGACTTTGTATAAGAATGTGTTTACTCTTTCTTAAGGTCATAAGTATTTCGTTGGTTTTTTGATTGTTATCCTACAAATGATTTGATGGACAGGAGATTGCTAAGAGGGTATGACATGTATAGAACAGAAAGGAATTGTGTGCTGTCACCGGGCAAGGAGAGCAGTACGAGCTGCACATGGGCAGGCATACAAATTTCACTTAATCACAATAAATAACTAAAATACTTTTTAAAAAGTGACTTGATGGAATCATTTGCTAGTAAACAATTTTACCCAAACTGCTTAATATGCAGTGTTACTGCTGTGGTTAGTTGCTGTTGAGTTAACTCTGAGTCCTGCTGATGCACATGTGTGGACTAGAACTGTTTCAGAGAGTTTTCTAGGTTATGACCCTTGAGAAGCAGATTGCCAGGCCTGTCTCCCAAGGCATCATTGGGTGAATTTGAACCACCAGCTTTTTAGCTAGTAGTTGAGCTCTTAATCATTTGTGCTTCATTACATTCATACATTGTTTCTTTTTCAATGTACTTTAATTTCTTTTTCTACTATAAAATTCTTTTACATTATAAACAAGGGATAGCTTTACATACTCTCATTGGTGAAATGGTGTTCAGTACATCTCAACTGAATAAAATAAAGAGGCTCCCAATCCGTGCATGCATAGATAGCGAGAATCCAGTTAGCTCTTTGTCTTTGTCCTTGGAGTTGGCATCTAAGATTTTATTTCTCAATGTTCCTATTCTAAACGTTGATTTAGAATATTTTGATTACTAAATCTAACCACAAGATTATATGAATTCAGCCTGCACGATATTTATCACCTAAAAGGAGAGTGAGCTTAGTCTTTGTTGGGGGTGCATGATGATGTTGATGTTAGTTGCCATAGAGTTGGTTCCAACTCATAGTGACTCTGTGTACAACAGAACAAAACATTGCCCAGTCCTGTGCCATCCCAACGTTTGCTGTTATACTTAAGCCCATAGTTGTAGCCACTGTGCCAGTCCATCTTGTTGAAAGTCTTCTTTTTCACTGACCTTCTGCTTTACCAAGCAAGACGTCCTTCTGTTAGAAGTGATCCCTCCTGCAAACTTATTTAAAGTATGTGAAACATAGTTTTACCATTCTTACTTCTAAGGAGCATTCCGGTTCTGCTTCATTCAAGAGAGATTTGTTAAACTCTTCTGACAATACACAGTGTATTCAATATTCTTCACTAATACCACACCTCAAAGGTGTCAGTTCTTCTCTGGTCTTCCTTATTTATTGTCCAGCTTTCACATCCACATGAGGCTACTAAAAATATCATGGGTTTAGACTGGTGCACCTTAGATCTGAAAGTGACATTTTTGCTATTCAACACTTTGAAGAAATCTTTTTCAGCACATTTGCCCCATGCAATGCATCTTTTCATTTCTTGATGATTGATTCCATGGGTGTTAATTACAGATCCAAGTAAAATGAAATCCTTGACAACTTCAATCTTTTTCCCATTTTTCATGATGCTGATCACCGGTCCAGTTGTGAGGATTGTTTTCTTTATGTTGAGGTGTAATCCATACTGAAGTCTGTGCTCTTTGATCTTCACCAGTAAGCGATTCCAGTTGTCTTTGTTTTCAGCAAGTGAAGTTGTGTCATCTGCATGAGGAAGGTAGGAAGGTTATTAATGAGTCTTCCTCCAATCTTGACATACAGTTCTTCATAGTCCAGCTTCTCAGACTAGTTGCTCAGCATACAGATTAAATAAGTATGGTGAAAGGATACAACCCTGACACATGCCTTTCCTGACATTAAACCACAGAATATTGTCTTATTCTGTTAGAATGACTGCCTCTTAATCTATATACAAGTTCCTCATGAGCAAAATGAAGTGTTCTAGAATTCCTATTCTTCAGAATGTTATCCATAATTTGTTATGATCAACATAGTGGAAGGTCTTTGTGTAGTCAATAAAATACAAGTAAATATCTTTCTGGTATTCTTTACTTTCAACCATCATCTATCTGACAGTGACAAAGACATCCATTAGTCCACATTGTCTTCTGAGTCCAACTTGAATTTCTAGCAACTAGTCTTTTGTAAAGATGTATCTGAAGTAGGCAAGTTGAAGTCTTGTCATCTTTGCTTTTAAGGAACTTTTTGGTTGTATTTCCTCTAAGAGTAATTTGTTTTTTTTCTTTTGAAAGTCCATGGTACATTCAACATTTTGTGCCAACACCACAGTTAGAATACGTAGATTCTTCTTCTTCTTTTCACTATACCATTTTTGCAGGCATATAAAGTGATTGAAAAGAATGTAACTTAGGTTAAACATATCTTAGTTATTAGATTGACATCCTTCCTTTTTAAAACTTCAAAGAGATCTTTTGCAGAGTATTTGTCCAATGCAATAAGTTGTATATATACATTTGTGTGTGCATAGATGTGTATATATGTGTATGTACATATCCACACACATATATATCCACACACACATATATTCTCACATTTGTAGTATGTTAAAATAGTATGAAAAAAATAGTGTACAAGGTGGATTGATGAAAAGAGAAAGGCCATACAGAGTGTTTTACATTTTTTAAATTTTGTTTTATTCCTCTTTAAGTTGAAAATTAGGATGAATTAAAATAAAGATCTTTGATAATGTGTCAAGTCAGCGGAACAATGTCTGACATACACTGTAAGCCCCATGTAAGACTTTGTTAGATTAAATAAATCTATCTCCACAGTGTAATGTCAAATAGAGCAGTTTAATGGCTGTCTGAAACTAAATGAGTGACAACTCTGTTTCTTGAAAGATCTTAAGTTGGGGAGGTGCAAGAGAGACAGGGCTACCTCTCACTTTATAGTGGGAGAAACAGAGCTAAAGATGCAAAGATCACAGAACTAAAACTGACCAGCCAAGACAAGTAAAGCTGGCAGTCATTTGATTTTTCTTCTGAGTTTTAAATTCTTGGTGTTATTCAGTACTCTTCATGAGGAATTTTGATAGGGAAGAATGTTCTCAAGATTTCTATCTTGGGAGTCACCCTTTTACCTCTGCAGGGAATGTGGAGAAGAAAGGACTTGTGAGTAGCCAGCTTAGTGACAGACCAAAGTGCAGGGCATGATGGTTGCTAAGCTATTATTTGGCCAAAAGTTACCATACCCTTGAAAAATGAAAAACCAAGAAAACAATTTCCAAAACTTTCTAAATATGGTTTTCAATTTTAAAGAATTAACAAAACTCCAAAAGGCATATGAAAGAAAAACATTTCCCTCAAAACATAAATAAAAATAAAAATAAAAAAATAAACAAGTAGCTGGAGCTGTCATGTTCCATATTAAATGGTTTTTTCGCCGATAAAAGATTAAACTGCAGACTTCTAGGGATAACTGACAGCACTGAGCACTAGAGATTTCTAATTAGGGATCACGTAACTCAAAGTGGTCGGTGCTCCCAGAATAAGAACTTTTAATGTAATACTGAAATACTACAATTTTGTCAAAAGCCAGTATAAGTGGGCCCGACTGTTTGACAAATGATTAAACTGTAGATTAGTTGCAATATTTTCCTTGTAAAGATGACATCTTGAAAGGGCGCATGAATTTTCTGCCCCTCAGTTTGTTGTCCCTGCTGATGTGCTTATGGGATGGAGAGGTGAATGATTTTTTTGCTGTTGGTGGATTTAGGAAGCTTGATGAAGATGATAATCAATATCTTGTAAGAAAGATGGATTATAGAACATATTGATAGCCTGGAAAAATGAGGGGAAGTGAACAAAGTGTTGTGTGTTCAGAAAAAGGAGACTCTTTTCCACCAGGTGCTCCTTGGAAACCCTATGGAGCCATTCTACTCTGTCTACAGGGTCACAGTGAATTGAAGTCAGTGGGTTTGGGTTTTATTCATGAAATCCAGGGTGAAATCTAGAGAAAATTTACAAATTTATTATTTGGGGGTTCCAGAGGGAAAAGAACATTTGACCTGACTTGTAGCCCTGTCAGAAAGTATATTCACTGTGACCAAAGATGTAGGAAGTGCATTGTCCAGCTTTAAATCAGGGTTAGAAATAAGAACTAGAAGGTGTAGGGAAGTACTATAGGAGACAGGGAGCCCATGGATGCTGCAATTAGCTTGCTTTGCTGCTAACTGAAAGGACGGATATTGGAGTCCACCCAAAGGCAACTAGAAAGCAAGTACTGGTGATCTGCTTCAGAAAACCAGTCATTGAAAACCTTAAAGAAAACAGTTGTACTCCAACACACATGGGGACTTGATGGCAACTGGTTTTTACAGAAAATAGATACAAAAGTCTGAAGTATCTAAACCCTTACTGTTTCTCATACTTGTCTAGTGTTTAGGTTCTTTGAAAGAAAAAAAAAGATTGAGAGAATGTGAAACACTGATTTTAGAAACCAAAAATAATGAAAATAATAGAATTCATATAACTTGATAATATAATATCATAATGGGAATTTTCCTATGACTCAGTAATGTCTGTGGGATACCACAAAATTCACAGTCTCATTCACTATCCATGACTCCTCTCACAGTAGTAAAATACTTAGAACATGCCTAAAAACCAACTGTAGTTATGGTTACAAATTACCAGAAATTTGGTGGCATAAAACAACAGAAATTAATTCTCTCACAGGTCTGGAGGCCAAGAGTCAGAAATCAGTAGCCTTGGTGACATCAAGGACTTGGTAAGGACAGGCTCAGCCTGAAGGCTCTAGGGAAGCATTCATTCTAGCTTCTGGGACTGCAGGCATTTTATCTCTTTTCCAGTGTCTGGTGGCTGCCTATATACCTTGGCTCATGACTGCTTTATCCATCTTCAAGTCCTGCAGCATAGCAAATTCAAATCTAAGGTCATTACCTTCTCTCTTCTGTCTTTGTGCCAAATCTCCTTCTGCCTCCTTCTTACAAGGGTGAATATTATGGTATTTGGGGCTCACCCGGTTAACCCAGGATAATTTTTTGTTTCAAGATCCTTAACTTAATCACATATACAAAGACCATTTTTCCTCCTTAGAGCATCTTTACAGGTTCTAGGAACTAGGAACAGGTATTTTTAAGCAGCCCTTATTCAGCCTACTACAGCCCTTTCTCTGCCCCCTAAAGATTCATGTATACCCTATATGCAAAATACATTTATCCCATTCTGACAATCCCAAGTGGCTCAACCAATTACACCATCAATTTCAGCCCAGAATCTTATTTATGGAGACATATAATACCTGTTTTGCATTTAAAAAGGAAACAGTGCACTAAAAAGAGCTATTGATGGTCCTAAATTTATACATGGTCTGACAAGTCCACAAACTCAATTGTTCTAAGGGCTACATATCTCATTGTTGAATTTCACTAAGGTCACCTCTGAAGTACTTCCCTTGAGAAGCTATGCACAGATGCCAGTGCCTAGTCCACCCTTCAAAGCAATTTTGGACCCCTTTCTGGAAAGGCCATTGCACCTGGTGATGCAGTGGCAAGTTTGTGAACGTAATTATTTGGTTGTCTGTGAGGGAATTTTTAGCCAGTAAACAAATGGCTGTATTGCAACAGTTTGCCTACTCATCTGATCTGGCCCCCAGTGACTTTTTTCTTTCTCTGAAGAGAAAGGAAATAGTGAAAGGAAGACATTTAGATGACATTCAGGGCATCAAGGGTAATATGATGACAACTCTGATGGCTATTCCAGAAAAAGAATTACAAAATTGCTTTGACCGGTAGACAAGGCACTGGTGTCAGTGCATAGCTTCCCAATGGGAGTACTTTGATGGTGACAGCAGTGATATTCAGCAATGAGGTATATAGCACTTTTTCTAGCATAAGGTTGCAAACTTAACTGGCAGTCCTCATATAGATATATACACACATATATACACACATATATATACATATATATACATATACATATATATATATATATATACATACATAAATGAGTGTATCAGAAGAAGAAAGATAAGTATACAGGGTAGGCTTAGCCAGGCAGTGGTCCTAGTGTTGGGGACACTGATGGAGTTCAGGGCACAAAGTAGCCCTTATACCTGCTGATGTGGTTGTCAGTCAATGCAGAAAATGACTGAGTGGCTTCATACATACATGTCTAGTAGTGCAGCCCTTACTGTAAAGGCTCAAAAACAAAGGGAACCGCAGAACTTTTGAATCAGTTTGTTCTCATTTTGGCACCTTTTGTAGCTGTCTAATCAGTTTTGTGGTGTTCAGAAGACCCAGGTCAGTGTGTGAGGTGTTAAAACCTGTGATGTGAATGACCTAGAGGAAGATTAGTCACCTCTGCAGAATGCGAGGGATCGTTGTTTACCAATGAGTAAATCCTGTGGTTCTAACAAATATTTAACCACTGATTTATCTCCGAGTTGTTCACTTATTAATGATTCATCATGGGTGAACTGTATACACAAGCAGAGACCTTCAGAGCTAGTCCATTATCTGCTTTACTTCTGTCTTGGCAGTAACTTACTTTCCAATCTGCTCCTGATGTTTGCTTCTTGGACCATCACACTAAGGGGGATTGTAACTGCCATGGCAGCTAGCTAGGAAGTCTTGCTGGAGCAGTGTGTTCTTGCACACATCCCACCACCTTGCCTTGCTCCTGAAATGACATTTCACTCACCGAGAATTTCCACAAGCCCCCCACATCATCACTCTTCTCAAAGCAAGTGGGCTCCAACCCCTCCTCCAAACAGCTCTTGATGGAGGCTAGGCCGCTGACTCCAGCTCCAATGATGGCCACTCTCTTGACCATGGTCTCCTATGGAAAGGCACAGAGGGAATTTCCAGCAACAGTGTTGCGTAAATAAAATATAAAATATAAAACTTCAATTTGGGGGCATTCTCCTTTGACTTAGAAAGAAATTTTATTTTTGAAGTGAGAAAGTAATTTTGAATCAAAATGTTAATTTTGTACAAACTGGAACTCATTTCAGTCATCTGACTACATTTTACATTTCTGTCTAATTTCTGAAAAGCGTGTTTTCATCCAAAAAGGAGCAAAATGTTTTTAGATAACTCTTCAAAATTAAAAAAATTGATAGTCCAGCATGTATCTTCATCTTTTTTGTCTCTGACATTTTGTCATGTAAGTTATACCAGTAAGAATGAGCAGAAAAAGAAGATTCATAACACACATAAGCTACAGCTTTCTAATTAACTGAGAGATCCCAGTGGTATGTACGTGTGTGTGTGTATGTTTATGCATATGTATGTCTATATATATAGATACAAATTGACCCAGTGGCTTCAACAATGGGTGCAAACATTGCAAAGACTGTGAGGATGGTGCAGGACCCAGCAGTATTTATCTTGTCTTTACCCATCATCTATCTATCAGTTCACTCTATCTTGACAGACTTTGAGAGAAGAGGCTGAAATCAGTGCTAAAATGAGATCTTTGGATGTATTTTCAGAAAGCCTAATTGTCTATCCTTATGCGTTCTTCCTCTAATAATTTTTTTCACCTTCTCAGTTAATAAGAAAAGTTCAGCACATTTACCTAAAAATAACAAACAAGTTCCCACTAGCTGCCTCCCCGGCCTCCATTTTCTCCTAAGAAAATTACATTTCCTAACCTTCTCCTAGAAACTCTGGTGGCATAGTGGTTTAAGTGCTACATCTGCTAACTAAAAGTTCAGCAGTTTGAATCCACCAGGCACTCCGTGGATAATCTATGCAGCAGTTCTTCTCTGTTCTATAGGGGCGGTATGATTGGTGTGTTTGATTGGTAACCTTCTCATATTGCTGATAATATCTTTATACCTTACTATTCCTTCACATTTTTAAAAATTATTTGACAACAAAAATACACAGCTATGCAACAAAATGGACTTGGATTAAAAGAATTATGTTCTGTGATTTCCAGAAAAAAGCAAATCTATCTGAATTATCTGCCATTCTCCTTCCAGTCATATTTGGTATAAAACTGTAGCATGTTCCTTCTCTATCTCCCTCAGGATCCTTTACAATATCATTTCTCCCCTCTTTACTACCTTTTCTTGGTCTTCTTTTCTTCTGTATTCTTGAGTCTTGTCTGGTTTGTCTGAGCAATTTGAAAGATAAACTGATTCACTTGAACCATTTATGTGGGCAAGTATCGGAAAATGGGAGGAGCTGCTCTTAAGGAGGTACATATTACCCAATCGACAGCAAATGAGTGTGCAGGCTTCAAGGCCAGCCTCCAGATGCCTCAACCAGGCTTTTCCTGTAGTCACTGTAAACACAACCTACTGGTTACGTTCATGGCCACGTGGCCTAGAAGCCAGGCAGCTTCTCCCAGCTGACTTTGAAGTTCTCTGCTTCATTTTGTAATGGATTATTTCAAAGTTAACATTATTTTCCTTGCAGCAGTACCTCACGTGCTACAGAAAATTGGCAACTTATTGGAGATATCCTCGTAGTGAAAATGGATTTTACCCTCTCCTTGTCCTTATTTCTTTCTTTTTTGATCTCTGTGGTCAAAGGCACGTGCTCTTAAGTTTGTGTCTCTTATACTCTGTGGAACAGTGTGTGCTCATAAAAAAGGTCAAATTCCACAAACTGAATCAATTTGCACCAGGTAAGCTATTTTGGCAGTAAGACTGAATAAACTGTACCTAACTCCCCAGTGATGAAATAGAGTGATGTTGCTAAATGTTGTTTTTCTATCAACCATGTTCCTATATCATTTAGAATCATAATACATCAATTATTTTATCCAGCTAGGCTTTTAACTTAACAGGTGATAGTTAGCATTAACTGGCACAGTTAGTGGTAGCATAATTGTTAAGCACTCAAATGTTAACTGAAAGGCTGGTGGTGGAACCCCTCCCAGCCAATGTGGAAGTCTGCTTCTGTCAAAGATTTATTGCTTTAGAAACCTTATGGAGGGGGCAGGGCCAAGATGGCAGACTAGATACATGTCTCCTCAATTCCCTCTGAGAACTAAAGTCTAGAAAAATAGTTAAATGGAGCAGTGTGGACATTCTGGGAGACTGAAGATCTGGCATAGGGTTTTGGCAATAGGAAGGGGAAATTACCTCTGTTGGAGTGAGGCAGTGGCGCACTGAGTCCTGCTACTGCTGGCACATTATTTGAAAGATTACAGGTACAGACACCTTCTTTATTAATTGGGAGGCTGGGACTGGTCCTGCTAAGCCTGTGAGCCTGGCACAAGCCGGCTACTAGCTGAACTGCAGTGCTTAAATAAACAGCCTATCCCACAGTAGAGAGACTGAGCTTGGGACAGCCACACTTAAAGAACCTAGCAGTGCAGCAGTGGCTGGTGACTGAGGATGCTGGTACCCCTCCCCAGTCTCTTCTCTGAGCTGCACCATACATAATATCGACACACTGCAGAAAAGATGGCTCAGGCGGGATGCCATCTTGGTCAGCTGAGAGGTGGAGTTAGCCATGCATGAGGTCTCACCTGGGGCTAATTCCCACACTGAGCAACAGTGCCTGTCTGGATAGTGCTTCTCCCAGCAGAAAAGCTGTTTTTAAGACCCCTGTACCTAGAGAATGTAGTGGGGGGCTGGTGACTGAGTGCAGCAGTGCCTTAAGTCTCCCTTCCTTGAGCCATGTCATACTGTCTGGGGATAACCTATAAGGCTCTGTTTTTGTCAGCCATGAGGTGGGGCCTGCCACTCCTAAGGGCCTGATTCCTTTCAGCCATGGCTGTCAATGCTTCTTTCACCTGAAAAGCAGCTTTTAAGAGCAGCTAGAGAATGCAGCAGTGACTGGTGGCTGATTACGGTGGTGCCATTTCCACCATTCTTCAGTGAACTACATTGTAGCATCGTCTGACTGCTCCCTGAGACTCCATAAGTAGAGTGCTGTCTTTACTATCCAGAAGGTGGGGGCTACCACCCCTGAGGGCCTGACTGCTTTTGGTGGCTGCTGCAAAGCACCTCTCTTAGCAGAAAAGCAGTTTGTAAGATAAACTCATCTAGAGAATGCAGCAGTCCCTGGCAACTAACTGTGGTGAAATCCTTCTCTCATCCTTTCTCTGAGCTGCATCATAGTCTTGACTGGCATGACAACAGAGAGTCACCACAAGTAGTTTGCCACCTTTAGTAGCGAGGAGGTGGGTACTGCCACTCTGGAGGGCCCAGCTGGGGCCAGACACTAAGCCAAGCAGCATCTTGGGGCAAGAAAGACTCTACACTGACAGAGAAGCTATACATAAGTCAGCTGCACCTAGAGAACACAGTGATGACTGGCAACAAAATCCAGCAGTGCACTTACTCATGACCTTCTTAGAACTACACCCCACCCCCTGTTCATCTAACAGTGGAGAAACCTAACAGCTTCTTGATGATGCAAAGACAACAATCAGTATCTAACCATTTACAGAAGCAGACCACATGGCTCTGGAAAATTCTCAAAATAATCAAAAAACTCAGATGAAGAAGCCTTTCTGAAATTATTGGAGGTAGCATACCAAAGAATTACATATAGAGCACTCCTAGAGATTAAACAAAATGCAGTAGAACAAAATGAAAAATCAAGCAAGCTGTATAAACTGTTGGAACATCAATGATCTGAAATCCAGCAGATCAATAATAGAATTAAAGATTTAGGCAATTCAAAGTAAAGGCAAAAGACCAGGATGGACGAAATTGAATGCAGAATTAGTGAGCTTGAAATAAGCAACTGACAGCACCATTTATGAACAGAAATCAGAGGTAAGAAAAATGAAGCATTAAGAAACATGGGGGACTCTATCAAGAAGAGTAATTTATGAATAACTGGAGTTCCTGAATAGTGAGGGATAGCTGAAAATACAGAGAAAATCGTTGAAGAGTTGCTGGCAGAAAACTTCCCTGAAATCATGAAAGATGAGAACATAGATATTCAAGATGACTACTGAACACCACAAAAACTAGAGCCCGAAAGAAAGGCATCAAGACATATTATAATCAGCTTAATAAACTGCAACATAAAGAGAAGCTTTTAATGGCAGCAAGACTTAAAGCAAAGCTAATGTACAAAGGGAAACCCTGTACACTTTCATCTGACCTCTTGTCAGAAACCATGTTGGCAAGGTGGCAGTAGGATGACACATACAACTCGTGAAGGAGAAAAACTTTCAAGAATTATATACACTGCAAAATTGTCTCTCAAACATGAAGGTGAAATTAAGAAATTTGTAGATAAACAGAAGCTTAGAGACTTTACAAAAACCATGCTAAAACTATAGGCAAGCCAAGTGCCATGGAGTCGGGTCGAAACATTATAAAGGAGCTCTTTGTTTAGAAAAACGATAGTGTCAAATGTATGCTTAAGGATGCAATATGAAACATAGCATCCAGAGTTATAGGTGGTTAGGGAAGTCACTAAGCTTAATCCAAGTAAAATATTAAAAGTAGGGAACGAGTGATCTTAACAAGAGAACTATGACATCACCACACCATAAAGACCGATATATTACAGTAAATGTAATCCTTTCATACCGAGAGGAAATTAAGAAGACATACATAAGTTAAAGATTGGTTTAAACTTAGAACAGTAAGGGAAATCAAAGAGTTAGCTGCAAAGAAAACTAACAATGCAACGTATCAAAACAAGAAACTCAATGCAAGAGTCTCAGCAAACACAAAATCAATACTGCAAAAGATGAAAAGTAAATCCATAAAGAAAAATGACCCAGAATAGAATGTTAAGTGGAGCAAAGAAAACATCAATGACACGAAAATAAAGGCATCAAAATGACAGCATGAAACACATATCTGTAAGCAATTGCACTGAATCCAAATGCATTGAACATTCCATTAAACAGGCAGAGAACAACAGCTTGGATCAAAAAACAGAACCCATCTATCATGGATTGAATTGTGTCCCTCCCAAAAGTGTAGCCATGTGGCTGGGCCATGATTCCCAATACTTTGTGATTGTGCTCCATTTTGTGATTTCCCTGTGCTGTATGTTAAAGTATTATGGTGTGATTGTAAAGCTCTTCACAGTATTAAGTCCCTGCTCCACTATAAAAGGAATTTCTCTGGAGTATGGCTTGCTCCACCCTTAATCCTTTCATCCTACAAAAGATAAAAGGAAAGAGAAGCAAGGGAGAATAGGGAACCTCACACCATCAAGCAAGCAGCATCAGGATAAGAGCTTGCCCTTCAGACCTGAGATGCCTATGCCAAGATGTTCCCTGGACAAAGACTGATGCAATATCAGACTTTCCTCCAGAGTTGACAAAGGGGAAAGACTTCCCCTGGAGCAGACATCCTGAATTTGGACTTACAGCCTACTGGACTGTGTAAGAATAAAGTTTCCTTTGTTAAAGCCATCCACTCTGTGATATTTCTATTGGAGCAGTCCTAACTGACTAAAACACCATCTATATGTTGCTTACGAGAAACACACCTTAAATTCAAAGATATGAACAAAACAGAAATCAAAGAGTGGAGAAATACATACCAAGCTAACAACATACAAAGAGGAGCAGGAGTGGCAACACTAATCTCACACAAAATAGATTTTAATGTAAAATCCACCATTGTGGACAAGAATGGTCACTATTGATTGCTGAAGAGTTTAATAAATACGCAGGATATAACAATACTAAACATTTATGCACCCAATACTAGAGCATCTAAATACATTGAACAAATGTTAACAACATTGAAAAATGAGATGGACCATTTCACAATAATAATAGGAGACTTCAAAACTCCACTTTCAGTGAGGGACAGATCATCCAGAAAAAAGCTCAGTAAAGATACAGAAGATCTTATTGTGACAATCAACCACCTAGACCTCACTGACGTATATGGGACTTTTTACCCAACAATAGATAAGTATGCCTTCTTTTCTAATGCACACAGAACATTCTCCAGAATGGACCATGTATTAGGTCATTAGGCAAGTCTTGACAAAATCCAAATCACTGAGTTATTGCAAAGCATCTTCTGGGACCATAAAGCCATAAAAGTTGAAATTAGTAGCAGAAAAAACACAGGTTAAAATTTGTAGTCATGGAGACTGAACAACACCTTTCTCAAAAATCCATGGGTTATAGAAGAAAACAAAGATGCAATAAAGAAATATGTGGAATCAAATGATAAGGAAAACACGTCCTACCGGAATCCATAGGATATAGCAAAAGCAGTGCTCAGAGATCAGTTTGTGTCTATAAAAGCATACATCCAGAATGAAGAAAGGGCCCAAACCAAAGAATTAACCCTACAACTTGAGCAAGTAGAAAGAGAGCAGCAAAGAAACTCCTTGGGCACCAAAAAAAAAACAGATAGTAAAGTTTAGAGCAGAATTAAGTGAATTAGAGAATAAAAAAACAATGGAAAGAATTAACAAAACCAACAGCTAGTTTTTTCAAAAGATTGACAAAATTAGCAAGTCATTGGCTAAACATACAAAAGAAAAACAGGAGACAGAACAAATAACCCAAATAAGACATGAGATGGGAGATGTCATAACAGACCCAATTGAAATAAAATGTATCATAACAGAACACTATGAAAAACTGTACTCTAATAAACTGGAAAACCTAGAGGAAATGGAAAAATTTCTAGGTTCACATCACCTACCAAAATTGTCACACGGGGAAGTAAACAATTTAATAAACTCATCATAAAAGAAGAGATTGAAGAAGTAATCACAGAACTACCAACCACAGAAGTCCTAATCCAGATGGCTTCATTGGAGGATTCTACAAAATCTTAGAGAGGTGTTAACTCCAATACTACTGAGCCTATATCACAGCATAGAAAAGGATGGAGTACTCCCAAACTCATTTTATGAGGCCAGCATAACCCTGATTCAAAAGCCAGGGAAAGATCTTACAGAAAAGAAAAGAAAATTACAGACCATTATCACTCATGAACTTAGATGCAAAAACCTTCAACAAAATCTTAGCCAATACAATTCAACAACATATCAAAAAATAATCCATCGTGAGCAAGTTGGAGTCATACCAGGGATGCAAGGCTGGTTCCGCATCAGAAAAACAATTAATGTGGTCAACCACATAAATAAAAGAAAGGACAAGATCACCTGATTCTATCAGTTGATGCAGAAAATGTATTTGACAAAGTACAACACAGATTCATGTTAAAAACACTCAGCAAAATAGGAATAGAAGGCAAACTCCTCAAAGCAATAAGAGGCATCTACGCAAAACCAGTTGACTACATCATTCTAAATGGAGAGAGACTGAAAGAATTCTCCCAGAGAACAGGAATAGACAAGGATGCCCTCTGTCACCATTTCTATTCAACATTGTGCTAGAGATTCCAGCCAGAGCAATGAGATAAGACAAAAAAATAAAAGGCACTCACATCAGTAGTGAAGAAGTAAAAATCTCCCTATTTGCAGATGATTTGATTGTAGATACAAAGAGTCCTAAAGAATCCATAAATAAACTACTGGAACTAGTAAAAGAATTCAGCAAAGTATCAGGACACATGATAAACATAAGTAAGTCAGTGGGATTCCTTTACACCAACGAAGAGGTCGTTAAAGAGGGAATCATCAAATCAATACCATTTAATATAGCCCCCGAGAAGATAAAGTACTTAGGAATAAGTCTAACCAGAGAAACAAGAGACTTATACAGAAAAAATTATAAGACCTTACTGCAAGAAACCCAAAGGCACTTAGGTAAATGGACAAACCTACCTTGCTCATGGATAGGAAGGACTTAACACAGGGAAAATGTCTATTTTACCCAAAGCGATCTACATACACAATGCAACTCCAATACAAATTCAATTGTCATTTTTTAAAATTGTGAGTGAGTGAAGGTACACAACATAAATCAGTCTTGCATACCCACCTATATGAAGTTCCCTCTGCTGTTCTCACCCAGTGACAGCACACTCTTCCTTTTCACTATATATATCTAGTATCCTCTTAACATTCATCTGTCCCCTCCACCCCCTTCTCTCCCACCTAGAAAGAGACCAGTAGGACAGCCTCCTGTAAATGCATAGAACCATGAAGTACACACACCATGTGATCACACTGCATCCCTGAGTCCAGTCCATTCTTGAGTGAAGAGTAGACTTGTTACTGGTTTCCAGTCAGGAACAGCATCAGGTCTGGGTCCATGTTCACAGGGTGTCCTCCAGGCTGTCAAATCATCAATTCATTTCTTCTAGTAGAGTTCTTAGGCTGCACATCTCTTTTTCTTGTGTTGTCTCAGGGACTCTACGTTGTGTTCACCATCATGGCTGTGTTTGGTGGTGGCTGGGCACCACCTGGTTCTTTGGATCTCATGTTGACAGAGTCTCCCATTCTTATGGATCCTTCTGTCTCCTGGGCTCTTCTGTCCTCATGTCTTTGTTTTTCTCGTTGATTATCTGTTCACATGAGTTGGGACCATTTGGTGTACCTCAGATGGCAGCGTACTAGCTTTTAAGACCCCAGACACTACTCACCAATTTGAAATTGAAGACCCCAGACATCTCTCCCCCCAATATGGGGTGCAGAAGATTCTCTTAGCAATAGATTAGTTATGTCAAATGGCCTCCATGTCCACTGAACACATGGGCTCTAGACCCCTATTCCTGCTACTCTATCATTTGAGATACTAGGTTGACTTTAGAAAACCTTTCGTTTTATGGTGAAGTCCAGTGAAGTTCATCTGCTCTCTACTGTGTGCTGTCACCTAAACAAATTTCTACTGTCTAATCTATGGCATAGTAGTTAAGTGCTACAGCCACTAACCAAAATGTTGGCAGCTTGAATCTGCCAGGCACTCCTTGGAAACTTTATGGAGCAGTTCTAACCTGCCTTGTAGAGTTGCTATGAGTTGGAATCAGCTTGACAACACTGGGTTTTGAGTATCTAATCTATGCCCAACCCTCTCTTTCCCACCCTACCCTATTGCTGTCAAAAAGTCTTTTCTTCTGTGTGTATATCTCTTTTTAAGTCCTTATAGCACGGTCTCATACAGTATGTCCTTTTGCCACTAATTGAATTCACTCAGCATAATGTCTTCCAGTTGAAAGCAGATCATAAGATGCTTCTTAAAATCATCATTGTTCTTTATCATTGCATAGTGTTCCATTGAGTATATGTACTATAGTTTATTTATCCATTCATCTGTTGATGGGCATCCAGATTGATCCCGTCTTTCTGCTATTGTGAGCAGTGCTGCAATAATCATTTGTGTGCATGCATCTGTTTATCTGACTGTGTTTATTTCTGTAGGATGTATTCTAAACAGTGGAATTACTGGATCAAATAGTATTTCTATTTCTAGCTTTTTAAGGAAGTGCAAAATTGCTTTCCAAAGCAATTTTGCATTCACACTCACAGTGTAGGAGAGTTCCAATGTCTCCGCAAGCTGCTTCAGCATTTGTTATTTTGTGGTTTTTGGATTATGGCCAACCTTGTTTGGTGTGAGATGATATCTCATTGTAATTTTGATTTAGATTTCTCTAATAGCTAATGATCATGAACATTACATCATGTGTCTTTTGGCTGCCTGGGTGTCTTTGGTGAAGTGTGTGATGATCTCCTTTGCCCATTGCTTAATTGGATTATTTACTTTTTTCTTGTTGACATTTTGCAATACCTTATGGATCATGGAAATCAGACATCAGTTTGACATATCATTGCCAAATATATTTTCCCATTCTGTAGGTAGTCTTTTAACTCTCTGGATAAAGTCTTTGGATGAGCAAAAGTATTTGATTCTTATTCGTTCCTATTTATTTTCTCTTCTGTTGTTTGTGCTTTATCAGATTTTGAAGTCTGTCTAAGCTGTGTATTTGAACTTTCATTGTTGACCCTCTTTTTTTTTACATGATCCTTATTGTTTTAAGTTTTGTATTTAGGTCTTTGATCCATTTTGAGTTAGTTTTTGTGTAAGGTGTGAGATATGGGTCTTCTTTCAGTTTTTTTCAGATGGATACTTAATTTTTGCAACATCATTTATTTATTAAAGAGACTGTTTTTACTCCAGTTTATGACCTTTGGTGCTTTCTCAAATATCAGCTGTTCATAAGAGGGTGGTGATATTTCTGGGATATCACTTCTGTTCCATTGGTTTATATGTCTCTTTTTGTACCACTACCAGGCTTTTTTGACTACCATGGCAGTGTAGTAGGTTCTAAGTCTGAGTAGTGTGAGGCTTCCCACTGTGTTCCTCTACTTCGGTAGTGCTTTGCTTATCCGGGGTTTCTTCCATTTCCAAACAAAGCTGATGATTTGTTTCTCCATCTCATTAAAAAATGACAATGGAATTTGTATTGAGATTTATTGTATATGTAGATCACTTTGGGTAAAACAGACATTTTCACAGTATATATTTTCCTATCTATGAACAGGATAGGTTTCTCTACTTATGTAAATCTCTTTTGGTTTCTTGCAGTAAGGTCTTGTAATTTTCTCTGTGTAAGTTTCTTGTTTCTCTGGTTAGATTTATACCTAGTTATTTTATCTTCTTGGGGCTATAGTGAATTATATAGATTTGGTGATTTCCTCTTTGATGTTTCCTTTGTTAGTGTAAAGGAATCCTACTGATTTACTTATGTTTATCTTGTATCCTGATACTATGTTGAACTCTTCTGTTAGTTCCAGTAGTTTACTTATGGATTCTTTAGTATTCCCTGTGTCTACAATCATATCATTTGCAAATAGGGAGATATTTGCTTCATTTCTGGTAATGCAGATGCCTTTTATTTCTTTGTCTTATCTCATTGCTCTGGTTGGAATCTCTAGAACAATGTTAAACAGAAGTGATGACAGTGGCCATCCTTGTCTATTTTCTGTTCTCAGGGAGAATTCTTTCAATCTCTTTCCATTCAGGATGATGTAGGCAGTAGACTTTGCATAGGCATTTCTTACTGTATTGAGGAATTTGCCTTCTATTCCTATTTTGCTGGGAGTGTTTAACAGGAATGGATGTTAGACTTTGTCAGATGCCTTTTGTGCATCAGTTGATAGAATCAGGTGATTCTTCTTTGAGTTATTTGTGTGGTTGATCACATTCATTGTTTCTCTGATGTTGAACCACACTTGCATTCCTGGTATGAATCCAACCTGGTCATCTTGGATGCTTTTTGATATGTTGTTGAATTCTATTGGCTAGGATTTTGTTGAAGATTTTTGTATCTTGGCTCATTAGTGACTCTGGTCTATAATTTTCTTTTTTGTGTGGGATCTTGCCCTGGCTTTAGTATCCAGGTTATGCTGGCCTCGTAGAATGAATTTGGGTGTATTCCCTCTTTTTCTACACTGTGAAATAACTCCAGTAGTACTGAAATTGACTCCTCTCTAAAAGCTTGGTAGAATTCTCCAGTGAAGCTGTCTAGGCCAGGACTCTTTTTGGCTGTTAGTTTTTTTTATTACTTTTTCTTCCTTTTTTTTTTTTGTGATGATTGAATGAAAATGTACATTCTCATATAAATTCACATGCTCACCTATATGCAGCTCCCACTGCTATCCCTTACTGGTGACAGCACACCCCTCCTCTCTGCTCCATACATGTCCTATCCTCCCCAAAGTCTCCTATCCCCTCTACTCCACCCACTCCCCTTCCTCCAGCAAGACATCAGCAGGATGACATCCTGTAGATTCATAGAACCATAAAATTCCCGCAAGATATGGTCACTCTGTGTCACCAAGTCCAATCCATTGCAATCCATTGACCTTCAGTATGATTTATGGACAGTGGCAACATCAGGGCCAGGGGCCATGTTCCCAGGGGAACTCTGAAGCACCTGGATCATCAATTGCATCTTTTATTGAAGATCTCAGGGTACACACCTATTTATTCTCTTGTTGCCCGTAAGACTCCACTTTGTGAGCTCCATTGTGGCTATCACTGGTGATGGCTGGGCAGCATCTGGTTCTTCTGGTCACGAGTGGATATAGAGACTCACTCACGTGAGTCCCTCTATCTCCTGGGTGTTCTTTTCCCCATGTCATTCTTGTCCTCAATGATCATCTATTCCTGTTGAGTTGGAACCATTTGCTATACCCTCAGATGGCAGCTTGGTAGCTTTTAAGACCCCAGATGCCACTCACCGATGAGGGGTGCAGAGAGTCCTCATTAGTGAAATGCTAGCTATGCCAATTGACCTTGATTTCGCCTGATAGCATGGTCCCTGACCCCCCACCACAGCTACTCTGTCCTTGCAATATTGGGTTAAGATGAGAGGAGTACTCAATTGTATTGAAGTCCGGTTATTATTGATCTTCTTTCTAATGTGTGCTGTCACCGATTTCACCCAACCAAATTTCTATTAATGACCTAATCTAAACCTTCCCCCCCTCACTCTTCCTCCCTACCTACCCTTGCAGCCTTCAAAGAGTCTTTTCTTCTATGTTTGAGTCTTTTAAGTTCTTATCATAGGAGTCTCATACAGTATTTATCCTTTCCTTTTGTCTCTGCTTTCACTCAGCATAATGTCCTCCAGTGGAAACCAGGTATAGAGATGTTTCCTAAAATCATCGTTGTTCTTTATCATTTCATAGTGTTCCACTGAGTATGTATACCATAGTTTACCTATCATTCCTCTGTTGTTGGGCATCTGGGTTGATTCCATTTTTTTGCTATTGTGGACTGTGCTGCAGTAAACATTTGTGTGCATGTATCAGTTGGTGTGAATGGCTTTGATTCTGTAGGATATATTCCAAGCAGTGGAATTACTGGGTCAAATGGTATATCTATGTCCATTTTTTTAAGGGAGCACCAGATTGCTTTCCAAAGAGGCTGCATGATTTTGCAATCCCAGCAACAGTGTAGGAGAGTTCCAATCTCCCCACAGCCTCTCCAGCATTTGTTGTTTTGCGTTTTTTTTTGGATCATGGCTAACTTTGTTGTAATTACTTTTTCAGTCTCTTCTTCTGTTATGCATTTATTAAGTTGTTCTACTTCTCCTTGTGATAATTTGGCAGGTGATTGAATATAGAAATGTGTCCATTTCCTCTAAGTTTTCAAATCTTTTAGAGTACAGTCTTTCATAATATTCTGTTATGATAGTTTTAATTTCAATTGGGTCTGTTGTGTCATCTCTCATCTCATTTCTTATTCAGGTTATTTGTTTCCTCTCCTGTTTTTCTCTTGTAAGTTTAGCCAATGGTTTATCAATTTTGTTGATCTTTTCATAGAACCAGCTTTTGGTTTTCTTAATTTTTTCAATTTTTCTTGTATTCTCTAATTCATTTAGTTCTGCTCTAATCTTTATTATCTGTTTTATTTTTTTTGTGTGTGTGTGTGTGTATGTGGTGCCCAAGGAGTTCCTTTGTTGCTCTTTTTCTACTTGTTCAAGTTGTAGGATTAATTCTTTGGTTTGGACCCTTTCTTCATTTCAGATGTGTGCATGTATAAAGACAACTTGACCTCTGAGCTGTGCTGTTGTATTACATAGGTTCTAGTAAGGTGTGTTTTCCTTCTCATTTGATTCCAGACATTTGTTTATTGAGTCCTTGATTTCTTCTATAAGCCATGGATTTTTGAGCAACATGTTGTTCAGTTTCCACGAATTCAGATTTCTACCTTTATTTATTCTGCTATTACTTTCTCAACTATTACGGCTTTATGGTCCAAGAAGCTTTGCAATAATTCAATGGATTGGATTTTGTCAAAACTTGCTTTCTGACCTAATACATGGTCTATTCTGGAGAATGTTCTATGTTCATTTGAAAAGAAGGTGTACTTATCTGTTGTTGGGCAAAAAGTTCTGTATATGTCAATGAAGTCTAGTTGGTTGATTGTTACAATAATACCTTCTTTATCTTTACTGAGCTTCTTTTCTAAATGATCTATCCATTGCTGAAAGTGGAGTGTTGTAGTCTCCTACTTTTATTGTGGAGTGATCTGTCTCATTTTTCAATGTTGTCAACATTCTATATATTTAGATGCTCTGGTATTGGGTGCATATTATATCTTGGTTATGTAATGAAACTTTCAGTAATAGTGACCATCCTTGTCCATGATGGTGGACCTTCCATTAAAATCTATTTTATCTGAGCTTAGTATTCCTGCACTTCTTTGTACGTTGTTAGCTTGGTGTGTATTCTTCCACCATTTGATTTTTAGTTTGTTCATATTATTGAGTCTAAGGTGTGTTTCTTGTAAGCAACATGTAGATGGATCATATCTTTCGATCCAGGCTGTCACTCTCTGCCTGTTTATTGGAGCATTATGTTTGTTTACACTCAGTGTAATTATTGATAGGTGTGTGTTCTGTGCTGTTATTTTGATATCTTTATTTTTGTGCTGTTGATACTATGTTGTTTCTTTTAATCCTCTGTTCTGCATCATTTTTCTCTATGGGTTTACTTTTCTTCATTTTTAGAATTGTTTTAGTGTCTATTGAGACACTAGTATTATATTTCATGTTTTGATATGACACATTGTTAGCTTGCTCTGTGGCTACCCTTTTGAACCCCATTAATGTTCTAAGTTTAAACCAACCTGTAGCTTCCGTATATCTTCTTAATTTCCTCTCCCTGTTAAAGGGCTATAACTACTGTAATTCATCCCTTTTTATATTATGATGATGTCATAGTTTTCATGTTAAGGTCATTGGTTCCCTTCTTTTAGAATTTGAGCTTTGAGACTTCCCTAGCTGAGTAGGATTCTGGATGTTGTGGCCAGCTTTACATACTTAAGCATAGATTTTTTATTTTTGTTTTTCTAAACAAGAGCTTCTTTCAGTGTTTCTTGTAGTTTTGGTTTGGTTTTTACAAAGTCTCTAAGCTTCTGTTTATCTTAATTACACTTTCATATTTGAAAGACAATTTTGCAAGGTATATAATTCTTGGTTGGAAATTTTTTTCCTTCAAGGCTTTGAATGTGTTATCACACTGCCTTCTTGACAACATGGTTTCTGCCAAGAAGTTATATGAAAGCTGACAGGGCTTCCCTTTGTACATTAGTTTTGCTTTAAGCTTCATTGCTTTTGAAAGCTTCTCTTTATGTTTTGTTTTAATAAGCTTGATTATAATATGTCTTTCTTTTGGGGTCTTGTTTTTCTGGCATTTGATAAGCATTTTGGGTATCTACATTCTCTTCTTTCATAATTTTGGGTAAGTTTTCTGTCAGAACTCTTCAATAATTCTCTCTTTATTTTCAGCTATCTCTCCCTGTTCAGTAACTCTAACTGTAGATTGTTTCTCTTGATGGAGTCCTACATGTTTCTTAATGCTCTTTCATTTTTCTTATTTCTTTCCTTGGAATTCTTCTCATAAATGCTGGCATCAGTTACATTATCTTCAAGCTCAGTGACTCTGCCTTCCAACTCCTGAGTTTTGTTCATTTGGTTTTGCACTGAATTGCCTAAATCTATAAGTTTATTATTGATCTGCTGGATTTCATGTTATCGATGTTCCAGCAGTTCATATAGCTTACTCTTTTTCTCATTTTGCTCTGTTGCATTTTCTTTAATTTTTCAGACAGCTCTATACATAATTCTTTTGTATTTTACTTCTGATAATTTCAGAATAGCTTCTTCATCCAGGAATTTTTTTTAATTCTTTACTTTGGGAGTTTTCCAGAGCCATGGTGGTCTGCTTCTCTAAATTGTTAGATATTGATTCTTGTCTTTGTGCCATCAAGAAGCAAACTGTTCAGTTTCTCTGGTGTTATACTAATAGGAGCTGTGGCATAGTTCTAAGAAGGTAATACAGCCACCAGTAGATTTGGTCACCAGTTGCTTCAGCATTATCTAGTGACTGGCCCCAGGTGGAGTCTCAGGGGTTGCAGGCCCCACCTCCTGGCTGCTAAAGGTGATGAGTTACATGTGGCAACTCTCTGTGATTACATCAGTTGAGCCTATTGAGTAGCTTGGTGAAGGGAGAAGAACAGGATACCACCACACTCAGCTGCCCAGTACTGCTGCACTCTCTGGATGTGTTTCAACTAAAAACTGCCTTTTTCTTGAGAGGGAAAGTTCTAATACACAAATTAGACAGACTACAAAGTCTGACCAACAATGTACAAACAACAGAAAATAGATAAATGAGAACAACTAAGAACCAAACACTTACACTCATCTCAAGACTTTATTAAGAATTAAAAGACTACCTGCAGAATAGGAAAAAAATATTTGGCAACTACATGTTGAGTGATGTCTGTTTTCCATAATCTACAGCTATTGGAAAATGTCAAAAAGAGAAATGTAAATAATGCAATTAAGCAATGGGCAAAGCAGATGGGCAGCACTTCACCAAAGAAGGCATTCAGGCAGCCAGAAGAAACATGAGAAAATTCTCATGATCATTAGCTGTTAGAAAAATCCAAATCAAGATTACAATAAGGTACCATCACACTCCAGTAAGGTTAGCAATAATCTAAAAATCACAGAATGACAAATTCTGGAGAGACTATGGAGAGATTGGAACTTCCCTACATTGCTGGTAGGAATTCAAAATAGTACAACATCTTTGGAAAGCAATTTGACACTTTCTTGAAAAGCTAGAAATAGGAATCCCACATGATCCAGCAGTCCCACTGCTCAGAATATATCCCACAGAAATTAAGGTGGTCACACAAATATTTATTGTAGTATTGTTCACAACAGCAAAGAGATGGAATCAACCTAAATGCCCATCAACAGACAAATGGATAAACAAGCTATGGTACATATACTCAGTGGAACATGATGCAATGATAAAGAACAATGATGATTTTAAGACACATCTCATAACCTGGTTTCGACTAGAAGACATACTGAGTGAAATCAGCCCACAACAAAAGGACAAGTTTTGTAGGACATCTGTGTTATAAGAACGGAAAAATGGACAAGTATATAAGAAAAGACTCTGATAGCTACAAGGATGGAGGGAGATGGTTGGTCACACATGATAAGGTAGATAGAAATTTGGTTAGGTGCAAGCTGTGATAGCATACAGTAGAGAGCAGATCAACATAACTGGACTGACTACACCATAAAATGAAAGGTTTTCTAAACTCAACCCAATATTTCAAAAGATAGAGTAGCAGAGACAGGGGTCTGGGGACCACGTGTTTAGGGTACATCAGGTCATTAGGCATAACTAGTCTTTTGCTAAAAGAGTCTTCTGCACTCCATATTGGTGAGTGGCATCTAGGGTCTTAAAAGCTCGCAAACTGCCATTTGAGGTACACCAAATTGTCCCAACTCATCTGGAACAGATGTTGACCAAGAACAACAAACCCATGCAGTGCTGTTAAGTCAATTCCAGCTCACAGTGACCCTACAGTTCAGAGTAGAACTGCCTCATAGAGTTTCCAAAGAGTGCCTGGCAGATTTGAACTGCTGACTTCTTTGTTAGCAGCCATAGCACTTAAACATTATCACCAGGGTTTCTAAGAACAACAAAGACAGAAGGAAAAAAGAGCCCAGGAGACAGAAGGATCCATATGAATGGGAAGCTGTATCAACACGGAACCAAAAGAACCAGATGGTGCCTGGATACCACCAAGGGCAGCCTTGATGTGGTGTACAAGAGTCCCTGAGGCACCATGAGGTAAAGAGGTCTGCAGCTCAAGAACTCTACTAAAAGACCAGAAATGATAGTCTGACAGCCTGTAGGATCCCCTAAGAACATGGCCATTAGACCTGCTACTAGCCCTGACCAGAAACCAATACTGAAGCCAACTCTACAGAGAAAAATGGACTGGGCTCAAGGACACAGTGTGACCATATGGTGTCTTTTCTTTATGGTTTTATACATTTTGGGGAGTCTGTCCTAACTAGTTTCTTTCTGAATCGGAGAGGATAGGGTAGAGAGTTAGGGACAGGATACTAGAGGATACTAGAAACATGAAGGGAAAAGGAGGAATATGCTTATCACTGTGTGAGGAAAGCAGATGGAGTTGCAGATAAGTAGGCATGCAAAATTGATTTGGATTGTATACTTTTACTTATTCACAATTAAAAAAAAAGGAAACTCTATGGAGCAGTTCTGCTCTGTTCTATAGGGTCTCTGTGACTGTGAATTGAATCCACAGTTGCATTTCGGTTTTTTCTTTTTTTTTTTTATGGCACTTGGTTTGGCTTGGCCATTTAGCAAAATGTTGCTAGTTAATACAGGAACATATAATAGGAATTTTGTACTCTCCCAATCCCTTAAGTATTTTTAAAACACCAAAAATGTGCTCTTGTTTTCTTCTACCCTGTACTTCCTGTGTCCATTCAACCAGCTCCTGTCCCATTTTTCTTCCTCAATTTACCTACAAACAGGAGTTCTGCAGTTATTCTCGTTTATCTACTTAAACCAAGAAGCACACTCTTCACCTGTATCATTTTATGTCTTGTAGTCTAGTCCAATCTTTATCTGAATTGTTGGTTTCAGGAATGGTTTCAAGTCTGGGTTAACAGAGTCTGGAGGCCATGTATTCCGGGGACACTCCAGTCTGCTGGACCACCAAGGCCAGTCTTTTTAATAGGGTTTGTGTTCTGTATCCTATTTTTCTCCCACTGTCAGCTTTGTGTTCCCTGTCAGCACAGTCACAACAAAGGACACCACTAGGACACCATCTAGTTTTGGTCTCATACTGATATAGTCTCTGGATTATGTGGCCCTTTCTGTCTCTTGGGTTCATATTTTACTTATATCTTTGATGTCCTTCATTTTTCCAGGCTCCAAGTGGGTTGCGGCCAATTGATGCTTCTTAGATGGTCACTTGCTGGCTTTTAAGACCCAGACACCATTCACCAAGGTGGGATGCAGACATTTTCTTAAAAACTTTTGTTATGCCAGTTGACTTAGATGTCCCATGAAACCATGGCCCCCAGAACCCTGTCCTTGCTTCTCTATCTCCCAAAGTGTTTGGTTATATTTTGTAGACTTCTTAGATTTTGGTTAAGTCCAGCTATGCTGACTTGTCCTATACTGCATGTTTTCCATTCCTTTCACCTTACTTAATTCTTATTTACTATATAATTAATGAGTACCCCTCCATCTCCCTCCCGACCCTTATAATCATGAAAGACTATTTTCTTCTGTGTTGAAAGCATTTCTTGAGTCCGTAAAATAGTAATCTCATACAACATTTATCCTTTTGCAGTTGACTAATTTCACTCAGCATAACGTCTTCCAGATTCCTTCATGTTATGAGATGTTTCCCATCATTCTTCTTTATTATTGAGTAGTATTTGATTGTGTGAATATGCTGTAGTTTGTTTATCTACTTATCCACTGATCAGTACCTAGGTAGATTCTTTTTGCTACTGTGAACAGTGCTTCAATAAACATTGGTGTGCATGTATCTATTCATATAGCAGCACTTATTTCTCTAGGATATGTTCCAAGAAGTGGGATTGTGCTGGATGCCATGGATTGAATTGTGTCCCCCCCCAAAATACGTGTAGCCGTGTGGCTGGGCCATGATTCTCAATACATTATGATTGTCCTCCATTTTGTGACTTTCCTGTGCTGTATGCTAAAGGATTAGGGTAGGACTATAAATCCCTTTATAAGATCACTTCCCTGCTCCACTGTAAAAGGAGTTTCCCTGGAGTACGGCTTGTCCCACACTTAATTCTTTCATCCTGCAAGAGATAAAAGGAAAGGAAAACAACCAAAGAATTGTAAACCTCACACCATCAAGAAAGCAGCACAGGGAGAAGAGCACATCCTTCAGACCTGAGGTTCCTGAACCAAGAAGCTCCCTGGACAAAGACTGATGCAATACTAGATTTTGCTCCAGAGTCAACAACAGAGAAAGCCTTCCCCTGGAGTAGATATCTTGAATTTGACTTGTAGCCTACTGGACTGTGTAATAATAAACCTTCCTTTGTTACAGCTGTGCACTCTGTGGTATTTCTGTTAGAGCAACACTAGCTGACTAAAAACAGTATGGTATTTATATTTCTAGCTTTGAAGAAAGCGGCAAATCAATTTCCAAAGTGTGTTATTTACATTCCCACAAGCAATATATAAGTGTTCCAGTCTCTCCACAACCTCTCTAATATTTATTATTTTGTCTTTTTTCGGTTAATCGTAGCCTTGTTGGGTTGAGATGGTATATCACTGTATTTCTCTAATGGCTGATGATCATGAGCGTTTCCTCATATGTGTTAGCCACCCGAATGTCTTCTTTGGTTAAGGGCCTGTTCACATTCTTTGTCCACTTTTTAACTGGGTTATTTTTCTTTTTGTTGTTGAGATTTTGCAGTGTCTTATAGATTTTGGAGATTAGACACTGATCAGATTTGCCATATCCAAAAATGACTTCCAGTTTGTAGGTTGTCTTTTTGTTCTTTTGGTAAAGTGTTTGGATGAACATAATTGTTTGATTTTTAGGAGTTCCCAGTTACCTGTTTTCTCTTCTGATGCTTTTACATTGTTAGTAGTGTTTTGTATCTTGCTTATACCTTATATTAAGGCTCCCAGCATTACCCTTATCTTTCTTTCATGGTTTGAGTAGTTTTA